>CM050453.2:56642517-57892517 GCA_027563935.2 Costus lasius
GTTGCTGATTCCACAACAGAAGCCGAGTATGTTGCAGCCTCGGAAGCATCCAAGGAGGCAGTGTGGATTCGTAAGTTCGTGAGAGAACTTGGTGTCGTTCCTTCGAGTGCAGATCCTTTGGTTATCTTCTGTAATAACACTGGAGCAATCGCACAAGCAAAGGAACCACGGTCGCACCAGAAGTCCAAGCACATACAGAGACGGTTTCACTTGATCCAGGAGATCATTGATCGAGGTGAGATCAAAATATGCAAGGTTCATACAGATGACAATCTGGCAGACCCGCTTACCAAGCCTCTGGCGCAGCAGAAGCATGAGAAGCACTGTAATAATATGGGTTTGAGATTTCTCAACCATTAGATTAAGTGCAAGTGGGAGATTGTTGGGGTATGCCCTTAAGGCTAAAATGTTTGAGGCCTTTGGGATTGTATCAGTATCATGTAATAAACTTTTGTGTTTATAAAGGCATGGTTATTATTCAGGTTGTTACCTTGTCTGCAGTAATAAGTGTACTACTGAATAATGTCTCAAAGCTGTTCAGCTAGGCTGACATGCTATAAAGTCCTTAGTCGAGATATCTTGGTGAACTTGAGACAGCCTTGATATGCTTGAGACTAATATGTGTTCTAATCTTATAGGATGCTTCGAGCATGGAATAAGATGTAGACTCATGGGTACATTGGATGTACTGGACAGACCCTACTGGGATATTCCATTGCTTGTCACAATGTGAATAATCCTTGTTTGCATCAAGTGGCACATGTCCTTTGACTTGAGATCACTTGTGTTTCTAAATGATGAATGTCATTATTTTGAGGTAGTTCAATATCATTTGAAAGATAATGGTTATAGACTATCTTGGATAATGATCATGAGTCAGGTTCGGATACTAGTGATAGATAAAGGATTGCCGTCTCCTTGTGGAAGGAGTGTGGTGTTCTAAAGGGGCCCCCTTATATGAGATGATTGAGAAAGTGTATGGCCATACCCAGATGACTATGTTCATCTGATCTAATCATGCTCATCATATTGGAGCTACAAGTTTGACACACTTGTCCAATAAGAACATCCAGTGGCAAAGGAAACATGTATGCCTTGTGAAATGATTCACACTTGTGCTGTGGTTTGGGTGTAGTCTTGGAAGACTCTTTCCTTTATATCGGGAGACAGTGATGTGTTGCTAGATACCCCTCACTGATTGTGATAACATGAGTTATCGTTACCGACATTTAAAGGAAACCCTTAGGGTCGCACAATTTGATGATATGGCTTACTTAAGTCAGATCGTGTGGACTGAATTGTTTTAGTTCAGTTAAAAGGAGATTAGACTCTGATTGTAAGTGAGATCTGGTCTGATCATGTTTGATTGATTAGGGCTTCAGATCGGTAAGCTTCGATCGAGAGTATGGATGCTAGATCGAAGAGATCAAGAGCATCAAGAGATGAACGGTTAGATCTTGAACCGTTTGGTTCATAGAGATCTAGACCATGGCTTGGGCTGGTTTAATTTGGGTTTTTTTGAACCGAATTGAGTTAAACCTAATTGGCTTGAACCGGTTCACATGGGTGAACGTATGGTTCAAGGTTTAAAGGCATCTTGGGCGGTTTTTCTTCAAGTGGTCGCATGGCTTGATAACCTTCCATATTTGGAAGTGTAACGCCATCACTTGAATGAAAAACAAACCTCAACGCAATTTGCCAATTACTCTCTTGTCTCCTTCATTCGACGAAGAGAGGACTCTTGGACAAGGAAGCTCTCGGCCAAGCACATCTCGTCATCAACACACGACAAGGAACTTTGGGGAGATCTCTTGCTAGCACAAGGAAGATCCTAAAGGGTAGCCATCTCTCATCTAGTGTGTGTTTTCTTTGGAGGAGTGCTTACTTGCCCTCTTGCTTCCAAGCCGACACCCTTTATCATGGCTATGGTAAAAGATCTCAAACTTGATCTTTGCAATACATATAAAGTTGATCATATATATGTGTTCATGCAAACGATTTTATTGAAACCCTAGAAGAGTACATTTTCCGCATGCTCTAGGGTTCGCCCCCCTCTTGAAAGGGGTTTTATCTGCCTGCGCTCCCCCTTGAAGGGGACCCTTCAGGTTTCACTGCACTTATAGAAGAAACCACGATACTGCCGTAATTTCCAAGTGCTGTCATATTTTGGGACGATTTTGAACAGAAAGATTCAGAAGAATTACAGCACTGCCATAATGGATTTCACGGCACTGTAATTCCGGATGATTTCTGTACCGAGAACTTTGCTGAAATTATGGCGCTGCTGTAATGATTATTACGGCTGTAATTCTATTTCTAGCACGCGATTCTTCCGGACGATTTGAAGCCCGATTTTTGCGCGATCGATTGCGAGTGATCTAGACCACGAAATTGAGATCTATAAGAAGGAGAACGGGAGTTCGAATCAAGAGGAGGCGACACAAACCAAAAAGCATAATTTTCATCCACTGTCGGGAGAGAAATCATGATTCTCACCGCCGTCCTAGGTTTCGCCGCCGTGACATGTACAGCGGATCTCCAGCGGTGAAATTTGAAAGGAAGCTACGCTTGGAGGAGGAGAAGATATCCCAGAAGTTCGAGAGTGAAAGGAGGTCGATCGGAGGAGAAATCAACGATAGAGGCGCCGCCGACACTATTCATCGCCCAAAATTATGGCTGTAATTTTGATTGCAGCCGTGCTGTAAAGTTGTTTTCCCTTTTCTCCTCGATTTTCAATCACTCTAAACTATGGATTATTGTAATCTTTCTACCATGCTAGCTTAAACTTCTTTTGGGACATGAGGAAGTAATTCCTATTGATTTCTTAATGACTAGATAAATCTTTCATGATTTCGTCATGTATAATTTTAGTATGATAATTCTGCTTCTGTGATGATTGCTCTTTAATTCTCCATAGATTCATATTATCAAGCATGTTTTAGGGTTTTCACAATAAGGACCGAAAGGTGATTTGCTTGAGAACTTGGAACCCTAAAATTGAATGTTAGGAACTCACCGTAAGAAATTAGGTTTGTTCTTATTTCTTAATTTTAGTAGTTTAATGCCATGATTGATAATCTAATCTAGGATTGAGTTAATGAAACAAACATGACGATATTGCAAGAAATTAAATATTAGATTGTTGGAGAACCTTAAGCAGAACTTGTGTTGAGATTTGGATGCACGAAAGTGATCCTTGAGTTTCCACTTGAGATTATTAACTTAGAATTCAGATGCATGAAAGTGATCCTTGAGTTGTTTGTTGATGATTCACTTTTATTTAACAATCGAATAGATCCTGCACGAAAGTGAGGATTAGTTCTTGTAAATTGTCTGTGCGAAAGCGAGATGATTTCTTTATTAAGTGAATTATATCTCTATCATAATGAAATTAGACTGACGAACTTCTATTCGTATCTAGTCATGGAAATCAAAGTGAATGAAACCCTAGTCCCATTTCCTCTTTCTGATATCTTCGTGTAGCCTTTGTAACACCCTCGATTTTTCTGAATTATGATTTAAGGTTAGAAATTATGTTTCTGTATTTTTATCTGTTAAAATTTTGGGATTTTTGCCTAAGTGTAGGAATTTTTCCTACAGGGCAAAAATAATTATTTTGGTTGGGGATTTGAACCCTCAACCTTGATTCTTTGCTCCTGGAATTCTTTCCACCATGGTGGCGCATATTTCTGATATTATTGGAGTGGCGCAGGGTGGTTAAGCCCAGGTAAGCCCATAAAACCGATTTTTTTCACTTAAGTTAACTGGGTTATTGGATTTTGGATCCGTTTGGGGTGGGAGAAAAAGAGGAATTGCGTGAGGGCTCCTCTCCCTCACGACTTTTGTGTTTTCTTGCCCTAGCCGCCTTTGGTTGTCGCCCCTTACTGTGCTTGGCGCCTCCTGAGATTTCTGACGCTGGTGGTGGCAGACTGGTGGTGGACGAACTTCCTGGTGATCCTCTGTCTTGGCGTTTTTCTCTGTGGACGATTTTTCTGTGAGTAATTCGATCCTAAGGAGTCTAATCCGCTAAATTGTAGATTATCATTCAATTAAAATTCGTTATTTGCAATGATTATCCGTATGGGGTCGAATTCAAATATTTATAGGGTTTTAAAATCCTGTTCTGCTGAAATCTGCATTCTCTAATCTGACCTTTGTGTACTATAACCCCAATATCTCATGGCATATAGATCCAAATCGCACGAAATAAATTTTGTATGAAACTAGATACATTCGGCTTTAATTTGAATATGATAATCGACCATATCCGAATTGTATTCGTATTTCAATCTGTATTGCAATCTAGCTGTACAAAATCAGTTTTCTGGAAATCTGGATTTCGACCTTTATGTGTTCGAACCATCATATCTCCCTAGGTATAGCTCGAAATCTTGTCAAATCAGTTTTATTAGAAAGTAGACTCGAAGGGGTTCAATTTGACTACCATGTCGCCTATTTTCTGTTAGTTATTGGATCTGAAATTTGTGTCGCAATTCTGATATACGAATCTGTTTTCTGGAATTCTGAAATCCCGACCTTTCTATGTTCGAACACCCATATCTCCCCGGTTATAACTCCAAATCCGACGGATTCAGTTCTATTGGAAAGTAGATTCAAATAGCTTTATTGTGAATATCATATTGCTTATTTTAGGTTACTTACTCAGTCTGAAACATCTGTTGCAAGTATGATATATTAATCTATTTTTTCTGAAACATCTGTTTAATTGTTTGTTATGTGAAAAATTTCTATTCTGTATATATATGTTGTGAATTTTCTGAAACTTTGAATGTGTTATAACCTTTGTGAGAACATAGAATGGTTTGACATGAATTAAGGATAGTTGCATGAAATCTAAGGAATTCAAGGAATTCACTCATATATTACTTCTGGTTGATGGTAAAAATTATGAAGTGTGTTCAGCTTTGATTTTCTGCAAAATTGTAATTTTGTTAAGGACTGGATATTAGGGTGTGTCATTTTCTGGTTTGTGAGATACTTTGGGCATGATGTGAGAATTTAGTAGTGGTTAGTTCCTACTCCTCCGTTTCAGCATGATCTGTTCTGTAAAAATTATGCCCTAGTGTAGCACTCTTCCGTGTCCTTACCCTCCTTCTGTGGCGCTGTAATGGTGCTGATAGTCTACTACGACCCATGAGACACTAGTGAAGGGTAGATGTGAGCTGGTCTCACCTTCCATTCTCCCTCCACTATTTCTGTTCTGTTCTGGGTATTGGAGGCCAGAGTGCCACGTCCTGACAAGACGGGGGCCACCCACTGATACCTCCTCTACCAGTATTGGAGGCCAGAGTGCCACGTCCTGACAAGACAGGGGCCACCCACTGATACCTCCTCTACCATTCTGTTTCTGATATGCATGCATGTCTCGTCCTCGGCAGAGGTGGGGTCAGACCTTCTGTGGTCATCAGACCTTCTGTGGTCTTCAGGCCTTCTGTGGCCTTTCTGTTTCCGATGTAGACTATCCGTTTGGATTCTGAAAATTCTGATTTTCTGTCTGTCAGCTCTGATTTCTGTAGTTCTGTTTCGATCTGTTCTGTCTGTCAGCTCTGATTTTCTGTAGTTCTGTTCCGATCTGTATTATAGATGTGTTGGGCGGTGTGATTAGTTGGAACGGGTGGGTATACTTATATCCTACTTCATGCTTGATGCTTATTGTTATAAGTATCTGTATTTGATTATGTTTTGTTTTGATATGAGTGTTCATGTTAATTATCTTATCTGTTAAGCATGATATTTTTGATGTGTACTATGGATGGCTTTTAGTGTCTTTTACTCACTGAGCTTTTTAGCTCACCCCCGTTGTTTAAATATTTTCAGGTGAGACATCAGGACAGTGATTGCTACAGCTACTAAATTTGTTATAATGCTTGCTAATGTGTTATATAGTTTCTAAGAGTTGTCTTCTAAAGATTTATCAGGCCTGCGTGCCTAACTTACTTATATGACACGTTTTATCTCCTGAGGGCTTATGCCTGTTTTCAGGATATTATATTATAGTTGTCTCGTTTTATTGTTGGATACGAGTTTTGGAGTCATGAAAATACAATTGTTCTTATTCTGAAATGTGTAACCGAGTTATTGTTGTATTTGGTATCTGAATAATCAGTTTCTGCAATATTTCTGAAATTTGTGTTCTCCACATATGTGTAGTGTAGACATCTGTTTTGTTCCAGAATATGTGGGTCTGTGCAGCAGTAATTTAGTATACTTGCTGCCGGATTTTCTTCTGGATTTCCGGATTTCTATTTCCTAGTAATCGATCCTACTCAGTTCTGTGCGGTTTTCAGTTCCGTAGTAATGTCCTTCGATGCCGCTTTCTTCTTGTGTTTTAATGGAAGAGTAAAAATTTTTGAAACCCCGTATTTTACTTGTATGCGTGTGGGGTGTGATTCTGAGGGATGTTACAGCCTTCGATAGTTTACTTTCATATTTCTGATTGCCTAGCTAGTAAGAAATTAATTATTCAGTACTTGGCGAACGAGGTCTCTGTGGTTCGATATCTTTTTATTACTTTGAGTATCCGTGCACTTGCGGACACAACATCCCACTGGAGCACCTTCAAGCATCTTGCACTGATAGCCAACCTTGGACGTTTCAAACCTTTATGTTCTTGCCTTCGACTCCAATAGTTGCTTTAGATGCGTGATGATCTAAAATGCATTCTGATCCTAATGCAGCATCTGCATCTCAGATGACAATGCGGATAACATAAGGCAGCCAACGTCGAGGGCATCATCAAGATGCTTATGAAAAGGTTCCCAATCTGCCGCACAGGCCGAGGATGGCGGTGGAGGAGGAAGTGTTTGTTCTAAGACATATAGCTTCTTCTCCTGCTTGAGGACTATCCTCAAGTGGCGATACTAGTCAATGAAGTTAACTCCAATCAACTTCTCCCTATCCAAAATGGAATGGAGTGACAGTCTATTGTTGTTGTTGTTTGTCGAAGCCATATACAATAAAGATACGAGTAAATCAGTATCACATTATCAATCATTTACTCTGGCCTTTTATAAATGATTGTTTCTCACTATTTTATTCGAATTGATAATCTCAAAAATCGATCGAGAAGTCGTCCGACTTCCTTAGTGAAATGGGATCCTCATTTCGTACACGGCCTTGCTTCCCACAGGGGTGGGATATACTACACAAGGTGACGCATGCTTCCTGAGGTAGGCTCCCAGCCAACGGAGGCTTGATATAGCATAAAGCCTCAACTTCTTGAGGGTGTCTCTAGAAATCTCATCATATGAACCAACATATATGAAAATCTTGTCAAGTCTGACCTGACCGTTATACCTAGGGCTAAAGATTTCCTTGCAAAAGGCACATCCAGAGTTTTAACCGAACTGGGAAAATCGTTGTCACCACATGCCTCCTGAAGATAGATGGGTGTGTCCCATGGGGGTGGGAAATAGTGCACAACACCAACGATCGACAGTTTGACGAGGGTTACACATCATAAGGCAAAGTAACGGGACTTGATATGATTTAGCGAGGATTTTTGTGGTCTCGGCACCATGACCTTTTATCTTATTTCTACCAATACAGGCATGCAATCCTATGGTGGAATAAAACACAAATAGTTAAGGCATGCTAGAGTAGAAACTTAAATATAGTATGTGATCAAAGCCCATAACTCAAGTAACAAGCCCCAAGACCTAGTCCTAGCCACCAAGGATTACCAAGGGCTATGAGCCATGGTCTCATGCCAACAAGTCCTTAGCTCATCCCTGAGTGCCCTAAGGGCTCTACTCCCAAGCCCTGAGGTGCGCCACCTAGGTCTTTAGCTCCATGGGTTAGCTCGCAAACCCAAAAGGCACCATCTAGGAAAGCCCTAGATCCCCTTTAGGTTCGGCCATCCTGTGTCTTCTCTAGAAGCTAGCTTGCAAATCCTTGGCTCCTCCAAGGATTCGGCGAACTTAGATCTCTTCTTGAAAGTTAGCTCGAAAATCCTAGACTCCTTCCAAGGTTCAGCCAAACATCCATGTGCCATCTTCTCAAGGTGTCCCACCATGCTTGCTAGATGCGCCACTTCCCTTGCAAGCTGTGCACCCTTAAGGTGTGCCCCTTTTGCATAGAGGTGTCATCATGCAAGTATAGGTGTTGTTCTTCCCTTGTTCAGCCCTTGAATGCAAGAAGCGCCCCTAAGAACCTTCTCATTCATGATACAAGAGAAAACAGCCCCTTACCATGGTTAGGTGTTCTAACCATCTTGATCATCCCATGAACCCTTAGATGCACTACTAGGCAGCCCTAGATGCATCATGGTTCAATCCAAACAAGTTGATCAGCCCCATTAGGATGCTCAACCTTCACCATCAGCCTTTGAACCTATAGTTGCACTACTAGGTGACCCTAGAAGCCAACATGGTTTGGCTAGAGATGTAGGTCAGCCCCTTAGGGTGAGCTACCATCTTCTTTAGCCCTTGAGCCCCTAATGTACAAATTGGAAACCCTAGAAGGCCTCATGGTTCAGCTAAGGAGAAAGATCAGCCCCTAACTTTGTTAGGTTGCACCAAGTCCATTGATTAGCCCTCTCCCTTAAGTTCACCATCTAGGTTACCCAAGAAGCCACTTTAGTTCAAGCCGATTAAAAGGGGATGCGCCACCTTAGGGGTTAGGTGCGCCAACCCTACCCCCAGCCGCCAACCCCCTTTTGGTGCACCTCTAAGTAACCCGAGAAGCCACCCCCGGGTTCGGCTAGGTGTGGGTTGCGCCACCTTGAAAGATGCGTAAGAAAGAAGAAGGAGAAAATTCACCACTTGATGCCTTCAATTTGATTTACGAAATTACACAACATAATTGAAATTCAACACGCAGGCCTAACATTATTACATCACAGGCATGGAAATAGGGCTTGACTTTCATCACAACATAGATGCACAAACAAAATTACTCATGCAATTCTACATGCTATGAAAAATCAACAAGTAACCACTTTTAATTTTTCATAAAACCCTTTCGATTAATTTCCAATGACTCTATATCATCCGTCTATTTTTGTTTTGCCTTTTATAGGAGTCTACAAGGGGTAGCCACCCATTGCAATCCTTTAAGGGAATAAAAATATAACGATTATGAGGCAAAAATTAAAAAAAAATTATTTTTTTGACAGAAAAATCATGGCATAAAATTTTAGAAAACATTTTTAAGACATGGGGTAGGCACATGTAGAAAAGTACACCTACGGGCCTTGTAAGCTACCTCTAATACCACTGTTTAGAATCCCCATATCGTATAAAAATTTAAATGTAGAGGAACGATGGTCCGAAATGGAATTTGCACAATTTGCTAGGATCTACTTATGAGAAGAACACCATAGGATGTGAAAGAGTTATACCTCGTTTGTGAAATTCTTCGAGTGTTGTCGATGATGAAGATGCACAAGTGTCCGTCCTCAGCAATCACGCACCATGGACTCCTCAAATCCTCCCGAATCTTCGTGCGTGTTGCTAGCCTCGGGAGGTGAGATCCATGCCTAGAACGGAGTCTTCCTTGCTTGCGTTACCACCAAGAAGGGACCTCTACAAGTTGCCCACTCGCAGCCAAGGAGTGGGGAGCACTCTACTTGGGCCGGTGGATGAGGAGGAAGGTAGAGAAGAGCACCGAGGAGAGGGGAAGCCTCTTCCACTCATGATCAACCTTCAAACACCTTGCTGCCCTCTACCTGCAGTTGTCGCCAATCACCTTGAAGAAGATGGAGGTGGCAGCCAAGATGAGGGAGGCGGCTAGGGTTTATGAAAAGTGGGCTAGGCGATAAGGCATGAGACAATGATATATGCGCCTATGCCCTCATATATCTAGTTTTTGGATGCAGGTTCCATAACTTCAACGTGAATATAAATATTTGAAACATTAATTTAGCGCTTAAGTTGTGGGTGTAGGGAAACCCCGGGGATATATTACAAATTTTTCATCAAACAATACAATTGCATAGTGGAAGAATATCCTCGAAATAGGCCAGTCCCAAAAACCCAATGAAGATCGACTTGCGAGGGGGTCGATATGATGAGATAGAAAATACCTAGAGCAAGTGGAGGCCAATGTCGAGGTAGGCGCCCAAGCATGCACCCTCTGCAGTCTCACACACATGGATGCCTTGAGTCCTCTTCTTCCACGCCCGGTGCTAGCCTCGGGAAGATGATCCAAGCCTTAAACTCCTCCTTTGATCACTTGTGCCACCTTCTAGAGAAGTTGCGCCAAGAAGAAAGCAGAAAGAGGGAGATGCTGCCAAGCTCTTCAATCCCTGGGCCAAGGGGAGAAGTTAGGAAGGTTGCTTGTGGCTATGCAGAAAGACTTGCGCCAATGGCATTGCCCTTTTCTTGCTCTCGCCCTTAGTGGTTCACGCCTATTGCATTCATCATCTAATGGTCACGCATGTCATGTAATATATAGGAGCAAAGGGCGGCAACATAATAGCAATGATTTAACTATAACTAAAATCCAGAATGCAAGGAGAGAATCAAAACTCCTACAGTAACAGCAGCAACCTATGTTCCGTTTCCAACCGGTAGGTCAATCTCTCCAGGCTACACCAATCTACTTTTCTTGACCCCTGCATATTTGTACAAATATGAGCTCCACATGTGGTATCCAATACCCATGACATAGAAGTAGAAAGGTTGACTATGGCAACATAAATACTTGAGCTAGAAGACGTGGCCTTGCCTCTCTTCTTCTCATTCTGAAGTCGCACCATGTCCTATTGGTGTATATGCCCTAGGACCTAGTTTTGGTCCATCTTTGTACTACTTAACTTGGATATTTATATATCTTTCTGGCATTGTCATTATCTATGTTTGTTTACATCTGCGATTATGTACTTACATGATAATGTCCCTGGAGACAGATTGGATCTGTGTGAAAGTCCCCTAGAACAAGGGGGAGGCGAAACCCTAATAGGAGGCGCAACAAAACCTCTAGCGGAATCTAGGGTTTCTAACAGGATCACATAGCATGTAACATGTTCAACTTTCAATGAAAAGGGATTCTTACCATTGCCATCGCTTAGATGGTGTCTTGGAAGGAAAGGCGCAAATGCTCCTTCTCCTAAGGTGACGCACACAATTGATGTCGCCTACTCTTCTCTTGGTGCTCCTTGTGCTAGCAAGGTTCCAAGAAGTCGTTGTCGAATGGAAGGGGAGAGAATCCTTTGCTTGGCGATTACTTCCTTCTCCTTGCGTCAACCTCTTCACCACACGAGAGTGTAAGCCGAATACTCAAGTTGGTGATGAGAGATGAGGAGAGTCTTAGGCGTGAACGTGAGGCGTTCCCACGTTTAGAAGTTATGGCTTCTAAATTTATTAAACCCCAAACGTTCATGCGACCATGGGTTCACCCCATGCGCAAACTCCTCTTAGATTAAACCATGCGCTCAACCAATGAGCTGGTTCAAATCGATTTGGTTTAATAACCAAATAAACCAAGCAATCAGTCCAGACCACAATAAAACCCTAAGGCTCTTGATCTGACCGTCGATCTCTTGATGCTGCTGATCTCACTGATCTAGCATCCATTCTCTCGATCGAAGCTTACCGACCTCAAGCCCTAATCAATCAAACATGATCAGACCAGATCTCACTTACAATCAGAGATTAAATCCCTTTAAACTGAACCTGAACAATTCAGTCCACACGATCTGACTTAAGTAAGCCATATCATCAAATTGTGCGACCCTGAGGGTTTCCTTTAAATGTCGGTAACGATAACTCACGTTATCACGATCAGTGAGGGGTATCTAGCAACACATCACTGTCTCCCGATATAAAGAAAAGAGTCTTCCAAGACTACACCCAAACCACAGCACAAGTGTGAATCCAACTCACAAGGCATGCATGTTTCCTTTGCCACTGGATGTTCTTATTGGACAAGCGTGTCAAGCTTGTAACTCCAATATGATGAGCATGATTAGATCAGATGAACATAGTCACCTGGGTATGGCCATACACTATTCTCAATCATCTCATCTAGGGGGCCCTTTAGAACATCACACTCCTTAAACAAGGAGACGGCAATCCTTTGTCTATCACTAGTGCCCTAACCTGACTCAAGCTCACCATCCAAGATAGTCTATAATCATTATGTTTCAAATGATATTGAACTACCTCAAAACAATGACAATCATCATTTAGAAACACAAGTGATCTCAAGTCAGAGGACATGTGCCACTTGTTGCAATCAAGGATTATTCACATTGTGACAAGCAATTGAATAACCTAGTAGGGTCTGTCCAGTACATCCAATGTACCCATGAGTCTACATCTTATTCCATGCTCGAAGCATCCTATAAGATTAGAACACATATTAGTCTCAATCATTTCAAGGCTGTCTCATGTTCACCAAGATATCTCGACTAAGGACTTTATAGCATGTCAGCCCAGCTGAACAGCTTTGAGACATTATTCAGAAGTACACTTATTGCAGCAGACAATGTAACAAACTGAATAACAACCATGCCTTTATAAACATAAGAGTTTATACATGATACTGTTACAATCCCAAGGCCTCAAACATTAGCCTTAAGGGCATACCCCAACAATCTCCCACTTGCACTTAATCTAATGGTTGAGAAATCTCAAACCCATATTATTACAGTGCTTCTCATGCTTCTGCTGCGCCAGAGGCTTAGTAAGCGGGTCTGCCAGATTGTCATCTGTATGTACCTTGCAGACTTTGATCTCACCACGATCAATGATCTCCCTGATCAAATGAAACCGTCTCTGTATGTGCTTGGACTTCTGGTGCGACCGTGGTTCCTTTGCTTGTGCGATTGCTCCAGTGTTATCACAGAAGATAACCAAAGGACTGCACTCGAAGGAACAACACCAAGTTCTCTCACGAACTTACGAATCCACACTGCCTCCTTGGATGCTTCAGAGGCTGCAACATACTCGGCTTCTGTTGTGGAATCAGCAACAGTTGACTGTTTGAAACTCTTCCACACCACTGCTCCTCCATTCAAGCTAAAAACATAGCCTGATTGCGATCGGAAATCATCCTGGTCAGACTGGAACGAAGCATCAGTATATCCTTCAATACTGAGTTCTTCCTGACCACCATATATCAAGAACATATCTTTGGTCCTCCGCAGATATTTTAAAATGTTCTTGACTGCAATCCAGTGTGCCTGACCTGGATTACTTTGGAACCGACTGGTCACGCTTAACCCGTAAGCGACGTCTGGACGAGTACACAACATCGCATACATAATGGACCCAATAGCCGAAGCATAAGGCGTATTGTCCATTTCATCTTTCTCAGTCTGTGTTTGTGGACACTGACTCTTCGAAAGATTCAGACCATGTCTGACTGGAAGATATCCTCTTTTAGAATTCTCTAAATGAAATCTCTCCAGGACTTTATCGATGTAAGTACTCTAGCACAGCCCGAGAAGTCTCTTAGATCTATCCCTGTAGATCTTCACACCTAATACATAGGCTGCTTCTCCTAGATCTTTCATCTAGAAACACTTCCTTAACCATGCCTTAACCGCATGCATTTCAGGAATATCGTTTCCAATGATCAAGATATCATCGACGTAGAGGACTAAGAAAGTAATCACGCTCCCACTAAACCTCTTATATACACACGGGTCATCCTCGTTCTTGATGAAACCAAACTCACTGATTGATTCATCAAAACGAATATTCCAGCTTCTAGATGCTTGTTTAAGTCCATAAATGGACTTCTTTAACTTGCATATCTTATGACGATCTGATGGATTAGTGAAACCTTCTGGTTGTGTCATATACACATCCTCATCCATATTTCCATTAAGGAAAGCCGTCTTCACATCCATTTGCCAGATCTCATAATCATAATATGCAGCTATCGCGAAAAGAATCCGAATAGACTTAAACATAGCTATAGGTGAGAAAGTTTCATCATAATCTATCCCGTAGATTTGTTTGAAACCTTTCGCAACTAGCCTGCCTTTATAGGTAACCACGTTACCATCCATGTCAATCTTCTTCTTGAAGATCCATTTACAGCCTATAGGGATAACTCCCGGAGGCGGATCAACCAAATCCCAGACTTGGTTATCTGACATGGAGTCCATCTCGGCGCGCATAGCTTCAAGCCATCTCGCTGACTCCGGTCCACTGACCGCATCCGCATAAGTGAGGGGTTCATCATTATCAATGATGTAGACTCCGTCATAGCGCTCAGGCTGTCGACGGATCCTTCCCGATCTTTGCGGTTCCCGTGATATCTGAGCCTCAGGTTGTTCAATAACCTGATCCACCGGCTCAGGCTCATCCAACTGTGCTTGACTACTTTGTCCTTCCTCTGGATTCTCATTCAGCTTTATTTCTCTCCCACTGGCCTCTTGCAGAAGAAACTCCTTCTCAAGAAATATGGCCGTCCGAGCAACAAATACTTTGTTCTCTTTGGGATCGTAGAAATAATAACCCTTAGTTTCCTTAGGGTAACCGACAAAGATACATTTGTCAGATCTGCTCTCTAGTTTCTCAGAGGCGAGCTTTTTGACATAAGCCTCGCCGCCCCAGATCCTGATAAATGTCAAGCTCGGCTGTTTCCCATACCATAACTCATATGGAGTCTTAGAAACTGCCTTGGATGGCACTCAGTTTAGTACCTTTGCAGCTGTCTCCAGTGCAAATCCCCAAAAGGAATATGGAAGAGTAGCCTGACTCATCATAGAACGAACCATATCAAGTAACGTTCTATTTCTCCTCTCGGACACACCATTCCATTGCGGTGTTCCTGGCGGAGTGAGCTGTGAGATAATCCCACACTCCTTCAGATAGTCAGTAAACGCATGACTTAGGTATTCTCCACCTCGATCAGAACGAAGTGCCTTGATATTTCGGTCTAGCTGATTCTGTACTTCATTCTTGAACTCTTTGAACTTGTCAAAAGATTCACTCTTATGTCTCATCAGATAGACATACCCATACCTACTGAAATCATCAGTAAAGGTAATGAAGTACTGATAGCCACCTCTGGCATGTTTACTAAATGGCCCACACACATCACTGTGTATAAGGTCAAGTAAACCTGAAGCCCTTTGACCTTTGTTAGGAAAAGGTGACCTCGTCATTTTACCCATTAAACAAGCCTTGCATGTATCAATCTCCTCATAGGAGAATGATCCCAGCAGTCCATGATCATGCAACCGCTTAATGCGTTTCTTGTTAATATGGCCTAAACGACTATGCCATAGCAAGGTGCTGTCATCAGCATACTTGGCTTTCTTAATATCAATATTTTGTATAGAACATTCCATGTCCAACATGAATAACCCATTGTTAATTGAACCAGTTGCATAAACAATATTATCAAAAGATAAAACACACTTTGAAATATTGCATTCAAAGGAAAATCCCTTCCTGACAAGAGTAGGAATGGAGATAATATTCTTAGTAATGCTGGGAACAAAGTAACAACTGTTTAGTTCTAATACAAGCCCAGATGGCAAAGAGATGAAATAGTCTCCTACAGCAACAGCAGCAACCCGTGCCCCGTTTCCAACTCGTAGGTCCACCTCATGCTGTCCCACCTGTCTTCTTCTCTTGAGTTCCTGTACATTTGAACAAATGTGAACTCCACATGCAGTGTCCAACACCCATGATATAGAAGAAAATGAAACCATGACTTCCGTCACGTATATACCTGAGCCAGAAGCGATGCTTCCCCTCTTATCTCCTTGGAGCGCTTTACAGTCCTTTTTCCAGTGACCCAACTGGCCACAGTGGAAACATCTGTATTCCTTTGACCGCTTGACTTTTTGCTTCAGAGCCTTGCTGTAACTCTTGACAGGGGTCTTGCCCTTCTTCCCCTTCTTCTTGTTCCTTGAAGGAACCATTAAGACAGAGGTTGAAGGGTTTCCCTTCAGAGTTTCCTCAGTAGTCAAGAGCATATTCAGCAGCTCTGCCGGAGTACAATCGATTTTGTTCATATTAAAGTTAATGATGAACGCATCGAAAGAGGGCGGGAGAGACTGCAGAATAATGTCTACAGCCATCTCCTGGTTGATGGTATGCCCCAGTTTCTCTAGAGCCTCCTTGTGCCCAATCATCTTGAGCACGTGAGCTCCCACTGGGCTCCCTTCAGCCAGTTTGCTCTGAAAGAACAGCTTTGTCAGATTATAGTGTTCTGTCCTCGCCTGTGCAGCACACAGCATCTTGAGGTTTGCTATCATGTCTATAGCAGACATATCCTCATGCTGACGCTGCAGCGGTGGCGTCATAGACGCTAGCATCAGGCAAGCGACATCAATGCTATCATTGACGTGCTTTTCATAAGCTTCCCGAACCGCCCTTGCGGCATTCGGAGCGGGCTGAGGCGGTATAGCCGTCTCGAGGACATACAGTTTCCTCTCTGCCTTAAGAACAATCTTAAGGTGTCCGAACCAGTCTGAGAAGTTTGGCCCAGCAAACTTCTCCCTTTCCAGTAGGGATCGCACATTGAAGCTCATGGTGTTCGTTGCTGCAGGTATCTACAACAATGCAAGAACAGCAAGGTCAGTATCAATGTAAAGAATCAATCAGGACTTAAGAATGATTCCTTTTTCTCACTATTTTATCTGGCTGAAAAATCCAGCAAAACAGCCCGAAAGAGTAGAACTCTTTTAGTGAGATGGGATCCAGATTTCATACTTGGTCTCCGCGTCCCGCTCAGGCGAGATAAGATGCACAGAGAGTACAAGCACTAATTTCTGGTAGGCTGTCCCAGCCAATCGCCAACCCGTGCGATTCCCCTTCATCTGGGCAATCCAGCAGACTGTGCCAACTGAGTTGGTACAACACAATCTCTGACCCCACAGATGGCTGCCTCCATGCGCTACCATATGCGCCACATATGTAGCCTACATGGTCAAGCTGACCCGACCTACTCCCTGGACCACCACGTGCTATGCTGAGCAACGAGAAGCGATAAATCCCTTCTCTGTAACACGTAGGTGTAATCCCGCACCGTCTGAAGATAGATGGACGTGCCCACTGAGTGGGTACAACACGGCTCCAACGATAATCAGAACAGTGAGGTTTCGCGTCAGAAGGCATACGAGCTTGATATTTTAGCGTTGGATTTTAACGGTCTTTTATCTTCTTCACTATCATGCAATTCCTATGGTGATAGCAGAAGATAAATAAATCATGCTGTTCTACTTATTTAAACAATAAAAGAAAGCATGGATCTTATGTGGTAAAAGCCCATAGCCTAAGTAAGACCTTAATTAACTTAAGTCTTCACTTGCTTTTCTTCATGGGTCTTTTGCTGCTCATCTGGCCCAACCCAGGGCCCAAGCGCCATCTGCAGCTCAGGTGCGCCTACCAGGGAAAATGCGCCTGGTCCCAGAGTCGAACCCTGGACCTCCCTCCTGGTCAAGCCTCTGCTGCAAGCGCCTCTGCCAAATGTGCTCTGTGCTCTTGTCTGATTAATTTACAAATTAATCTATCTAGACAAGATTGACATGCAGGTCAATTACACTTTATAAATTAAATACAATGTGATACGCAGATCACAATAATTAATTTACAACTTTAAATTCCAGGCACGCAGGCCCCAGCACAGCACACAATTAACATGGGCAGCCCACATAAGAATAAATAAACATACATAGGCATCAATCAACATGTGATCCAATCATGAAAATTAAATTTCGAAAACCCCATAGGCATCAATTTTAATTTCCTTATTTGCCCTACAACCTTACAACGGTCCATTACTAGGGATCCACTCATCCAACCTAGTCAGATCCACTGCCCTTGCATGCACCAAGTCCTAACTGACTTGAGTCGACCAAAAGGTCAACCATGCATGCGCCAGGGCCGAACAACCCTCATGAGATCTGGCAAGCGGGCGTGACCCCGGGCCTAACTCATGTGTGTTCTGTAGTCGTCTCAATCAGACATTGCTACACGCCTGTCTGCAGTCGACCTATAGCCACCAGGTGCTATCGCACAGGTGCTATCTGGTCAACCCATCAAGGCTGTCAGATGATCTGATCAGACTGTCTGGATCTAACCTAGGGGATGACTTCAACCCTAATAACCCGTCTAAGGGTTTAAAGTAGGGCCTTAGATCTATAATGAGTCGCGCATGTATCATAAGGTTTTGAGAAAACATACATATGCGCCAACAAGAAAACATGCGCCTAGGAGAAACAAAAACATCTCTAACAAGCATGTAAAATTCGCCTATTACAACTAGCGCATGTAACATATAGATCATTGCATAGGATCACAAAGAAAGCAAACATATTAGCATGCAATAACCTGGCTCTGATACCAATTGAAAGTCCCCTAGAACAAGGGGGAGGCGAAACCCTAATAGGAGGCGCAACAAAACCTCTAGCGGAATCTAGGGTTTCTAACAGGATCACATAGCATGTAACATGTTCAACTTTCAATGAAAAGGGATTCTTACCATTGCCATCGCTTAGATGGTGTCTTGGAAGGAAAGGCGCAAATGCTCCTTCTCCTAAGGTGACGCACACAATTGATGTCGCCTACTCTTCTCTTGGTGCTCCTTGTGCTAGCAAGGTTCCAAGAAGTCGTTGTCGAATGGAAGGGGAGAGAATCCTTTGCTTGGCGATTACTTCCTTCTCCTTGCGTCAACCTCTTCACCACACGAGAGTGCAAGCCGAATACTCAAGTTGGCGACAAGAGATGAGGAGAGTCTTAGGCGTGAACGTGAGGCGTTCCCACGTTTAGAAGTCATGGCTTCTAAATTTAGTAAACCCCAAACGTTCATGCGACCATGGGTTCACCCCATGCGCAAACTCCTCTTAGATTAAACCATGCGCTCAACCAATGAGCTGGTTCAAATCGATTTGGTTTAATAACCAAATAAACCAAGCAATCAGCCTAGACCACAATAAAACCCTAAGGCTCTTGATCTAACCGTCGATCTCTTGATGCTGCTGATCTCACTGATCTAGCATCCATTCTCTCGATCGAAGCTTACCGACCTCAAGCCCTAATCAATCAAACATGATCAGACCAGATCTCACTTACAATCAGAGATTAAATCCCTTTAAACTGAACCTGAACAATTCAGTCCACACGATCTGACTTAAGTAAGCCATATCATCAAATTGTGCGACCCTGAGGGTTTCCTTTAAATGTCGGTAACGATAACTCACGTTATCACGATCAGTGAGGGGTATCTAGCAACACATCACTGTCTCCCGATATAAAGAAAAGAGTCTTCCAAGACTACACCCAAACCACAGCACAAGTGTGAATCCAACTCACAAGGCATGCATGTTTCCTTTGCCACTGGATGTTCTTATTGGACAAGCGTGTCAAGCTTGTAACTCCAATATGATGAGCATGATTAGATCAGATGAACATAGTCACCTGGGTATGGCCATACACTATTCTCAATCATCTCATCCAGGGGGCCCTTTAGAACATCACACTCCTTAAACAAGGAGACGGCGATCCTTTGTCTATCACTAGTGCCCTAACCTGACTCAAGCTCACCATCCAAGATAGTCTATAATCATTATGTTTCAAATGATATTGAACTACCTCAAAACAATGACAATCATCATTTAGAAACACAAGTGATCTCAAGTCAGAGGACATGTGCCACTTGTTGCAATCAAGGATTATTCACATTGTGACAAGCAATTGAATAACCTAGTAGGGTCTGTCCAGTACATCCAATGTACCCATGAGTCTACATCTTATTCCATGCTCGAAGCATCCTATAAGATTAGAACACATATTAGTCTCAATCATATCAAGGCTATCTCATGTTCACCAAGATATCTCGACTAAGGACTTTATAGCATGTCAGCCCAGCTGAACAGCTTTGAGACATTATTCAGAAGTACACTTATTGCAGCAGACAATGTAACAAACTGAATAACAACCATGCCTTTATAAACATAAGAGTTTATACATGATACTGTTACAATCCCAAGGCCTCAAACATTAGCCTTAAGGGCATACCCCAACACTGTGCCCAAATGATTGTCCCCAGTCAATGTACCTGAGTGGATATGGGATAACTCTGGTACTTGTGAGACTGATATATGGGCTGGTTAGGCACAAGGTACTAACGCAGACATATGGGTATATCAGTGGTGGATATACTAGATAGACCCGTTGTGAGGCAATGACTTGGTGTCATGAGTTATCCTCACAAGTGATAGGAGATGTATTTATCCTTTAACTTGAGGTCATTGACCATTCTATGGTTAGGGATATGCTTTGATACAACCTAACACCTTGCCGTAGTTGGGAGGTAATAACGGTTGTCATTGAGCATGTCATAACCCATATGAGAAGGTCAATGGACAGATAGAGGATTTGCCCTTTCCTAAGGGAAGCTTGATATCCATGGAGCTCCTCTATTGTTCTATGACTGAAAGTGTATGGCCATACCCAGGTGAGAACCTGATTTAGTCATGACCATGTGATTGGGTGAAAACAAGTGTTGACATACTTGCCCAATCGGATATCAGTTCGGCAAAGAGACTGTAATGCATCTGTACCTAGTTGCGATGATGGGGATGTCGATGTCGATATCCATTTCGATGACTTGGGTAGCAGCGATGCACTGCTAGGTGCCACTCACTGCTTATGGTGACCTTAGGTCAGCACTGCCAATGTCAAATGAACCTATAGGGTCGCACATCTTGATGCTCGAGTTTTCATATTGTTCGGGTAGCCTTTAAGATCGAGTTATTGGATAACTCAGATCTATTTGGGAGAATTTATCAGCACCAATGAGCCTGATGAGATGGAAGAAACTTATTGGGGCCAACTTCCATCTTTGGCATATTGACCAAATTAACCATGGTTAGCCTTATTTTTCCTTGGGTTAAGTTGGATTGGATCCAATGGCTTGGTTAACATGCATAATGGACCTTGGGCTAGGCCCATTACTTAATGGGGCTTACTAATAAGTTGTAATGAAGAGCTAAGAGGCTTAAAGGGTATAATGGGAAGGAATTTATGGTATAGGCACATGGAAGAATCCTAGTTGGACTAGGATTAGCGCCTAGTGCATGTTTGGTATCTTCAAGTGATTGATTTGGATTAGGATTTAATCTAATCACTTGAGATATTGATTGAGAATTAATTGGGTGCAAATGGGGATGATTATTTGCATAATTAGAGTCCTAATTGGATTAGGACTTGCGCCCATACCCCATTAGGAAAACTTCTATCATGCATTGACTTGCTCTTGGCACATTGATGAGAAGTTTACTTCTTTTGGAATGTGTTGGGCGCATGCTTCATTGGCTGATTAAGGCAATGTCTTGGCGCATGTTGAATTGAGGATTTGATCAATTTAATTGATTGAATAATATCCTTAATTCAAGATAAATCACCAACACTTACCAAAGAACCCTAACCACCTCTTAGACCTATTTATAGGGACCTAGCCAACCCCTCTTGAGTGACTATTCCTTGGAGGCGTGGTGATCTTGAGGGGCGATGGCTTGAAGTCTTGGAGCTTTTCTTCTTCCTTCAATGGGCGCAAGCAAGCTTCTTCTTCCTCCTCCTTCCTTTCCTTAGCGCAAAGGAACAAGAAGGCTTGCGGCTTCCTGATGTAGAGACTATAGGAGGGTTTGTCCTTAGTGCCGTACTCTACGGTGTTTACACAATGCACATAAATCATGAGAGGGTATTGAGACGAGGGAAGTCATATCGCTCGGAAAGTATAGCAAGAAACATGGGAAATCGGCGCGAATTCGTTTCGAGACAATACTAATGCGAGAGAAATCTAACGGCACCCAAAATTACTGAAATTCACTCACTAACCTCTAGAGCAATTTTAAGCATAGCACGAATAGGGTTTGTGGATCGCGAGGTTAGCTCGCGCGCCTATGCACCTGCGAACAAACCAACGAACAGAGAAATCATCCACGACTCCTGCGCTTGGATGCTCGTGGGTGACAGGGTGAAAGAAACTTAACACGGAAAGAACGTCTAGAAATAGGTGTACCTGACCCACTCGGAATGGTGGGATTTACTTCTCTAAAAGCATGAAACACGAACAGGAAACACTTAGAGTCGAGACACTAGTCTTCGACTCTCACAAATTTTGAAGGCGAAGCTACTTCGTCTTCCACACAAGCTGGAGGCACTCTTGCTCACTAGGAGAACTCTACCTCTAAGAGAACTAAGGGAGAATGCTGGCCAGCCCCTCTCTTTTATAAGATAAGGAGGGGTAAACAAGACAAAAGGACAGCATCTCAACAACTAACAACCAAAAAGTGGTCAAGCTGCCACAAAAAGATAAAACAGAATAAAATCCTACCAACTACCATCTACTCCTGCAGGGTCGCAGGTCCTTTGGTTCTTCAGTGTACGAGGTGGTTGCGATGACGGTTAGACGCGCTCAGAGCACATCGCGACAAAGCACCAGAATTTTGAAGTACTGGGCTGCGTAACTATCGTCGCGGCCTTCTCTTGGGCCGTGTTGCTGATGTCGTTGTGTGGCCCATCTGGGGTTGGGCCCTTGAGGGGTTGCCCCATGGCGTCCTTGGGCTGGGTCACCACGGTGTGGATGGAAAGTGGACTGATAACACCCACGAACCAGTCCGGTGGGTGAGATGGGTGTTGGGATCACCGAATAACCACATTGTTGGGCTCCTTTGGGTCTTCATGAGGTGGAGCAACATGGTAGGGTGGGTTGTGCATGTCGAAATGGGGTCGTCGGGGCTCCTCCAGGTATTCAGGGGTGAACACGGCCGTGTTCGTGTATTCCAGGCTTCGCCAAGTCGAACACGGCCTGCCCATGTTCGGCTGCACACCCGTGTCGGTGTTCGCGTCTGGAACCACCGTCCTCTAGCGGTTGTCTGCAGGAGTCACGGGGTGTGGCTTTCATCGCTCGGTGACCCGAGGAACATTCTGTGGGATTTCCGACTTGTGCATGTGAATCTTCAGGAAGTTGTCCGCAGCACTCTCGGGGCGTGGTTTTCGTCACTGGGTACCCCGAAGAACATTCTGTGGAAAACTTAACTTGCACATGTGAAGCCGCCGCTGAATCGGGTAGCTGTCCGCAGGACCCACGGGGTGAGGTTTTCGTCACTAGGTACCCCGAGGAACTTTCTGTGGAAAATCGGACTTGTGCACTCGGTAGTTATCCGCATGACTCACGGGGTGTGGTCTTCTTCGCGGGGTATGTAAGATCCAAGGATCTTAATTCCTGGTAAGTACAATTCTTGATTTAAATAAAATCATTGACTGTGATATTTTATTCTTGATTTAAATAAAATCATTGGTTGTGATATTTTCCTATGTTGTGATTTTGACCCTAGTAATTAATTAATTAGTGTTTATTGGTTGTTAATTTATAATTAATTAATTAGAGTTTATTGGTTGCTAATTAATTGGGACATTTTGGATGTTAAGTTAATCCTTATTGGATTTTCGCTTAAATGAATAATTAACTATGGGTTAATGGGTTTACACTTAAATTAGATCTAAAATTCGAATTAATTGGTTAACGGGTTTAAAATTTAAAACCGAAATTTTAAGTGGGTAATTGCGGTTAGGGAAGGAAAGTTGGCATTTTTTTTTTGGCTTGGAAGAAACCTTAGGGCAGCGGCTTGGAGGCTTGGGCGACCTTGAAGGCTTAGACGAAATTCCTTTCTTCCTCTTCTTTTCCTTTGGCCGGCGTTCTTGGGTGCTTGGTGGCGTCTCTCTTCCATTGGTGGCGACATTGGTGGAATTTCAAAGCCTTAGACGAGTTTTGGAGAGGATTTCACCTTGGTGTTCACGGTTCAAAATAAGAGGTGAGTGGGGTGTCTCATTCAAATTCTATCAATTTGGTTGTGTTAGTTGATACATTGGATTGATTGGAAATTTACCATGTTAGAAAACCGAAACTCAAGACTTCACCATGTTGAAAACTGAAATTTGCAAAGGAGTATTTATGTTGAAAACCGAAATTTGCAAAGGTGTATTTATGTTGAAAACCGAAATTTGCAAAGGTGTATTTATGTTGAAAAACCGAAATTTGCAAAGGTGTATCTATGTTGAAATACCGAAATTTTTACAACATGAAATTTAAGGTATTCTTATAGGGGATTTAGGTAGTATTAAATCAGTGATTCTTGAGCATGAAATTCTTGTTAACTAGGTTTAAATTTTAAGTTAGATAATATGTTGTAGAACCGTGGGCTATATGTGTTGTATTTTAATCCTATGTTAAATATTTGAATGCCCTGATAAATGCTAACAATGCTAATAATTTTATGGCCATGTATTCTGTTTGAGAAACTTGGGTGATAACTTAGCAAGGTTATACTGAACTGATCAGCATGAAACCTAAGGACTACACTACATTATGTGGTTATGTGATTTTCGAATATTATGTGTTGTGGTCTGTGTAACCATTATGGGATGGATAGGACTAAGGCTAAGTGTAACCGTGTACTCAAGGGGATAGTCTATATGTGATATGTTAGGGGTTAGAGATTTCAGCCCTGTGTTTGTGATATGTGAGGGGTTGATGTTTCAGCCGCCTGTTGTGATTATCGTGATGAAAATGACTATCCTAGAGTCTGGTCGACACTTAGGAGTCCACTTTTGTGAAATAAGATATAAGATGTGTCTAGTGGTTGTCCAGGTAAGGAACCCTTTGGGAGAACGAGTGATTGACGCAAAGTGCCATGTCTTGGTCGGACAGGGGCCACCTCTTGATGTCATTACTCTTAGACGTTTAGATTTTTGTGTTATGGGGTGGTGTAGATCAAGGTATCACATCTTGACCGGGTGGGGATTACCTCTTGAGTCTACACACTGTCCATGTTTATGTTGCATGTGATTTGCAGGCTTCTCCCAGTGCTTAGGCCAGAGCCGGGTTGGACCATAGTGGTCACTCTTGATTTATGCTGGACAACTAGGTCAACTAAGTGGTTGGTGTGTTTAGTTGGTTTAGAGTATGGCTCTAGAACTTTGGTTACTCTGGTGTGATATTTGTGTGGTGCCTATACATCTAATTATTTATATGAGTTCTGTTCTTGATTTTCTGATTCTTTATTTTAGTTATATGTTGACATAATGTTCTGCTAAAGATTTTTAAAACAATCTGCATGTATCTTTGAGTGTATGTTATGGATGGTCAAGTGAGACTATCTACTCACTGGGCTGTGTAGCTCACCCCTCAATATTTTCAGGTGTAGAGCAGGGGCGCACTGCCTGAGTTAACGTTGATATGGATATTGTGATTTTCTCTACAACCATGCTGATTTAATGTATAAAACTTTTGTGTTTAACTGGGGCCGGTTATGGCCAAACTTTGTGAAATTGTGTTGCCGGATTGTGGTAGTTTTGAGAGTTTGATTTTGTGTCACCGCGGGCTTTGACCTGGTTTCGGTGTTTGATACTATTGATGTTAGTTATGAATTTATAGAATCGACATTGTGGCTTTGGTTCTAAATTCGAGTCGATTTATATTTTTGCGATCAGATTTTATATAAATGTGAACTTGCATATGTCTAGTGCAAGTATTGCCTGGTGACAGGTACCTTTATGTGATTTATGGATTTTACGGATTTTATGTGGCTTTGATATAACTGTTGCCTTGCATATGTCTAGTGCAAGGATTGCGTGGTGGCAGGTACATTTATGAAATTGTGTTTTGTGGAGATTCTATGTATGCATTCTCGAAAATTTTCAGATCAACTTTTCCTGAACTTGGTTTTACTTAGCATGTGCATCGATCTTGTATGATAACATCCTGTTCTTCTATGACTTGTGTTGCTTGTTTGGGGTTAAGATAACGGGATGTGACAGGGTAGCCCGAGGAACTTTCTATGGAAAATAGGACATGTGCATGTGAAGCCGCCCCCGAATCGGGTAGTTGTCCGCAAGACTCACGAGGCGTGGCTTCCGTCGCTGGGTACCCCGAGGAATTGTCTGTGGAAAATTTTTGGGGCACCAACGGGGCCAGATTTTCCCCTTCCTCCTTGGTGGTGGCACAAGGTGATTGGAGGTCTCTCCTAAGGCGTGGATCTTCTTCCCGATGCTAGCACCGGGCGTGGAAGAAGAGGACTCGAAGCATCCGTGTGTGTGAGACTGCAGAGGGCGAACACTTGGGCGCCTACATCGGCATCACTCCAAATTTGCTTCTAGGTATTTTTCTATCACATCGTGTCAACTCCCTCGCATGACGATCTTCACTGGGTTTTTAGGATCGGCCTATTTCGGGAATATTCTTCCGCTGTGCAATGTAATCTGTAATGTCTTTCTCTGAAAAATTATATATCCCCGGGGTTTCCCAACATGTCCTTTATCATGTGAGGTGGTCCTCCACATGAGTAGCACTTATTATTCCTGATTCATTCCATCTTTAACTTCAATGTCTTAGTTAAGCCTTTCGGCTCAACACATTCAATGTCTACTTTAGGAGGGTTGAGCTCAACCAATTCAACATAGAGTTGCCTTAGATTAGAAATAATCTTATAGGCACTTTTAGATTCATATTGCCCTTGAAATTCAGGCGACTTGTTGGTTAACATCAAATTAGCAACCTCCAAAGTATCAACCTGATGCTTATTATAAGCATCCATCTCAGCCACTGAGGCTGAGCATGGGAAGTGCCTCAGGAATAGGCTGCTCAAGGACATAAAGCTTTCTCTCGAGCTTGAGCACAATTCCCAAGTTCATATTACCAATCCATCAAGTTGGATCCAACCAACTTGTCCTTCTCAAGGATAGATCGCAGTGACCATCTGCTATTGTTCATTGCCATTGTTCTACAATAACCAAGAAGAGCAGATTAGTACTACTTAAAATCATTTAAACTAGACTTATTTTAAATGACTATGGCTCCCACTATTTTAATCAAATTGACAACCCACAAAGTCAATTGAGAAATTCGAGATTTCCTAGTGAGATGGGATCCTTATTCCATATGAGGGTTCGCATCCCACGAGGGTGGGATGTGATGCACAAAGTGACCCATGCTTCTTAAGGTGGGCACACCGGCCGATTACACTTGGCAACTCCCCTTGTTGAGACAATTCAGGCATTTCATGTCCAGCGAGGGCTGGATACAGCATGAAACCCGAACCTCTCAATGATGCCTCTAGAGTCTCATCATGTGTCGAGCACATATGATAACCTAATCTTGTCTATTCCTAACCGTTATGCCTAGGACCAACGTGTTTCCATGCGAAGGCACGTCTAGGTTAAAACTAGACTGGGGAAACCATTGTCACCACACACCTTCTAAAAATAAGTGGGTGTGTCCCACGAGGTTGAGAAATAGTTCACAATTCCACTAATCAATTGCTTGATGAGGACTACGACTTAGAAGTCTACTAGACTTGATATTTTTGATAGAGGGTTTATGAGGTCTCATCCTCTTAGTGTTATCTTATGTCTAACATTACAGCCATACAATCCTATAGTCATAACATGAAGATAAAACATCACAGGCATACTTTAGCAGATAAAGAAAGTAGAAAAAGAATGATGTGATCATAGCCCATTCAAGACATTGAACCAACCCATGCCAAAAGGGGTTGAACTCTTAACCTAGGACACAAGCCCCTAAAACTAGACCTAGCCTAGCTAACCTCTAGCTTGATCTTCAAGGTTGGCTCCAAGGTCCACCACACCATGGTTTAGCTATCAAACCCTAGAGATAGTTCTAGGGAAACCTTATAAGCACACTCCATGGTTCGGCCAATGTCATGGGCCTCCTCCAAGGAAGATGCACCACCAAGCACCTTCAAGCATGCGCCAAGCATTCAAGTCCACATGCGCCCCTAATCTTCATCAACTATTTTACAAATTGATAGAAAAAGAAAGATGGCATGCAGACCTCATAGAATACAACACATACATGCTAAGGGGCTTGACTAATGATCACAGCATCATGCATAAATAAGGTGTTTACACATGCAATTCTATATGCTCATGAACAACATAAAATCTGAAATTTTAGTTTCTGATAAAACAAGCTTCTTTTCCTCATCCTCTTATCACAAGTCTTTTGATTATTTGAGGTTGAATTTCATGACGATTTCATAGACTAAATCGGTTGGCAATTTTGTCAGATTAAGAGACCTAGCCTGTCTAAGGTCACAATGCCCGTCCTACTTGACAAAATTACGTGCGCCCATGATCTTAAATCAATCCAAAAATTAATCCAAAAATCCAAAAGAAATTGAACAGAGGATAGGAACAAGAAACCTACAATTTTTCTTACTAAGAAAAATCATGCCCCATGTATATCTTATCATATGCGAAAATACTACATGACATGTGAGCATTGAAAAGCATGAAAACATCATTCGAGGCCCGCAAGTCCCTCTGATACCACTGTTTGGAAACCCCTGGGATATATTATAAATTTTTCATCACACAATACAATTGCACAGCGGAAGAATATCGCCGAAACAGGTCGGTCCCAAAAACCCAATGAAGATCGTCTTGCGAGGGGGTCGACACAATGAGATAGAAAATACCTAGAGCAAGTGGAGGCCGATGTCGAGGTAGGCGCCCAAGCGTGCGCCCTCTACAGTCTCACACACACAGATGCCTCGAGTCCTCTTCTTCCATGCCCGGTGCTAGCCTCAGGAAGAAGATCCAAGCCTTAGACTCCTCTTTTGATCACTTATGCCACCTTCTAGTAATGTTGCACCATGAAGAAAGCAGAAAGAGGGAGATGCCACCAAGCTCTTCAATCCTTGCGCCAAGGGGAGAAGAGAGGAAGTTTGCTTGCGGCTATGGAGAAAGACTTGCGCCAATGGCATTGCCCTTTGCTTGCTCTCACCCTTAGTGGTTCACGCCTATTGCATTCATCATCTAATGCTCATGCATGTCATGTGATATATAGAAGCAAAGGGCGGAAACATAAAGGGTGGGCGCAACTCTCATGAAGGAATCGGCTAGGGTTAACGGGAGGGAGCATTTAGGGTTAAGGTTATGGCAAGATTCCAAGCCTTTTCCACAAACCTCTCCTAATCAACCATATGTGCTTGCCACTTGCCAAACAAGGCCTACAAGCCATATTGACCTCCACCCTTGCCATAGAGGCAAGGTTACCATCCAAGGATGAAGGGCCAGGCGCCAATTGCTTCCTTATGAAGCAAATTGTACCAACTCCTCCCCATTATTCCCATAGGCGCCAATGGGAGAAGATTTCCCCCCATTATACCCTTAAGCCCAATTCTCTCTTCATGACAACTTATTATTGGGCCTCATTGGGTAATGAGCTAGCCCAAACTTCATTACATGGGTTGATTAAGCCATTGGATCCAATCCAATGCAACCCTAATCTAAATGTGACCAACCATGGTCAATTTCGGGTCAACCTACCAAAAATTAAGTTTGGATCCAATAATTCTCTCCCATCTCATCGAGCCCATTGGCGCTAATGAAATCTCCCAAATAGATCCGAGTTATCCAATAACTCGATCATAAGGCTTCTCAATCAATGCGAGAACTCGAGTATCAAGGTGTGCGACCCTATAGGTCCCTTTAACGTTGGCAGTGCTGACCTAAGGTCACCATAAGCAGTGAGTGGCATCTAGCAGTGAAGGTGAACCTTGCGAATAAGCATCATACCAGATCATTATAGCAGCGGAAAAACAAGGTTACCAAGAGGATCGCATGTAGAAGATATGATCAACCTTATAAAACAAACTTGCATGAAACAAAGCGTGAGGGTGTTACCATGGCCATGAGAGGCGACTTGGAAGATGAAAGGGCGAGCGGCTCTTCTCCAAAGAAGTCGCACACAAGAAGACGATGGCTACTTCCTTGTACTCTTTGTGCTAGCAAAGCCACTCGGAGTCCTTGATCGTGTGAAGAGATGTTTTCTTCCTTTTTCTAGCCGAACTCCCTCTCTTGGCGTGAGGACAACCAAAGACGAGAGCTTGAGGAGCAAGAGGCGAGAGAGACGTAGAGGCGTTCTCACGTTCGAAAACGTGGGGGGTTTTCCAACAAGGAAAACGGCTTCTAAAAATAGTAAGCATTAACTCCTCATTTTACTCCCCTTGAAGCCTTCAACCGAAACTCCTCTCCCCTTTGAACCATACGTTCACATAAGTGAACCGGTTCAATTCCATTTGGTTCAAGGACCAAATCGAACTAGCCATGGTCTAGATCTCTTTGAACCTCATGGTTCAAGATCTAACCACACATCTCAATGAACCTCTTGATCTCTACGATCAAACATCAATTCTCCCGATCGAAGCTTACTGACCACATGCCCTAATCAATCAAACATGATCAGACTAGATCTCACTTCCAATCAGAGATTAAATTGCTTCAAACTGAACCAGAACAATTCAGTCCACACGATCTGACATAAGTAAGCCATATCATCAAATTGTGCGACCCTAAGGGTTTCCTTCAATGTCGGTAACGATAACTTACATTATCACAACCAGAGAGGGGTATCTAGCAACACATCACTGTCTCCCGATATGAAGGAAAGAGTCTTCCAAGACTACTCCCAAACCACAGCACAAGTGTGAATCCAATTCACTCAGTATACATGTTCCCTTTGCCACTGGACGTTCTCATTGGACAAGCCTGTCAAGCTTGTAATTCCAACATGATGAGAATGGTTAGATCAGATGAACATAGTCATCTGGGTATGGCCATACACTTTCTCAACCATCTCATCCAGGGGGCCCCTTTAGAACATCACTCTCCAACTAGGAGAGGCAATCCTATATCTATCACTAGTGTCCTAACATGATTCATGCCCACTATCCAAGATAATCTGTAACCATTATCTTTCAAATGATATTGAACTATCTCAATATAATGTCAATCATCACTTAGAAATACAAGTGATCTCAAGTCAGAGGGAATATACCACTTGCTTGCTTATAAGGATTTATTCACATTGTGACAAACAATTGAACATCCTAAGTAGGGTCTGTCCAGTACATCCCATGCACCTATGTGTCTAAATCTTATTCCATACTCGAAGCATCCTATAAGATTAGAACACATATTAGTCTCAATCATACCAAGGCTGTCTCATGTTCACCATGATATCTCGACTAAGGACAACACTGAATGTCAGCAAAGCTGAACATCATTGAGACATTACTCAGAGGTATACATATAACAGCAGATAATGCAACAATCTAAATAACAACAATTGCCTTTATAAACATATATAGTTTATACATGATACTGATAACATCCCAAGGCCTCAAACATTAGCCTTAAGGGCATACCCCAACAATCTCCCACTTGCACTTAAACTAATGGTTGAGAAATCTCAAACCCATATTATTACAGTGCTTTTCATGCTTCTGCTGCGCCAGAGGCTTTGTAAGCGGGTCAGCTAGATTGTCATCTGTATGTACCTTGCAGATCTTGATCTCTCCTCGATCTATGATCTCACGGATCAAATGAAACCTTCTCTGTATGTGCTTGAACTTCTGGTGTGACCGTGGTTCCTTTGCTTGTGCAATCGCTCCAGTGTTATCACAAAAGATAACCAATGGATCTACACTCGAAGGAACAACACCAAGTTCCTGAACGAACTTACGAATCCATACTACCTCCTTAGATGCTTCTGAGGCTGCAACATACTCGGCTTCTGTTGTGGAATCAGCAACAATTGATTGTTTGAAACTCTTCCACACCACTGCTCCGCCATTCAAGCTAAAAACATAGCCTGATTGCGATCGGAAATCATCTTGGTCAGATTGGAACGAAGCGTTAGTATATCCTTCAATACTGAGTTCTTCCTGACCTCCATATATCAAGAACATATCTTTGGTTCTCCGAAGATATTTCAAAATGTTCTTGACTGCAATCCAGTGTGTCTTCCCTGGATTACTTTGGAAACGACTGGTCACGCTTAACCCGTAAGCGACGTCTGGGCGAGTACATAACATCGTGAAAGTTTCTAAAAAGGGGGGAAACCCTAATAGGCGCATATGTATAATTTATCGCAAAGCGGAAGCTAGGGTTTCTAAGATCGCATGCATGAACATAAGATCAACTTGTTAAAAGATTGCAAAGATCGACAAGGGATCATACCATAGCCATTGCTTGGATGGTGCCTTGGAAGCTAGAGGGCAATGTGGCTCTCCTCCAAAGGTGCCGCACACAAGATGAGAAATGGCTTTCTCCTTGTCGTTCCTTGTGCTAGCAAGGATCTCCAAGTCTCCTGATCGCTTGAAGGGAAGATGAGATGATCTCTTGGCTAGGCCGAATCCTCCTTGAGCGTCAAGACTCACCACACGAGAGGAGAGAGGCGACAAGAGGAAGATGCGAGCGAGAATAGAGCAATGCTCTCGAACGTGAGGCGTGTTTTCTATTTTCGAAACATAACTTCCAAAAATAGTAAACCCTCAATGTGTTCAAGCGTTCACGCCAAGTGAACAAGTCGCAACATTCTCCTCTTTGAACCAAGCGTTCACTTGATGAACCGGTTCAATCTCATTTGGTTTAAAGACCAAATCAAACCAAGCATTGGTCTAGATCATATTAAACCATAAGGCTCAAGATCTAACCATTCATCTCTTGATGCTCTTGATCTCATCGATCTAGCATCAATTCTCTCGATCGAAGCTTACCGATCTCAAGCCCTAATCAATCAAACATGATCAGACCAGATCTCACTTACAATCAGAGTTTAAATCCAATTAAACTGAACCAAAACAATTCAGTCCACACGATCTGACATAAGTAAGCCATATCATCAAATTGTGCGACCCTAAGGGTTTCCTTTAAATGTCGGTAACGATAACTTACGTTATCATGATCAGTGAGGGGTATCTAGCAACACATCACTGTCTCCCGATATAAAGGAAAGCGTCTTCCAAGACTACACCCAAACAACAGCACAAGTGTGAACCCAAGTCACTTGACATATGTGTTTCCTTTGCCACTGGATGTTCTTATTGGACAAGCGTGTCAAGCCTGTAATTCCTATATGATGAGAATGATTAGATCAGATGAACATAGTCATCTGGGTATGGCCATACACTTTCTCAATCATCTCATCCAGGGGGGCCCTTCAGAACATCACACTCCAACAAGGAGACGGCAATCCTATATCTATCACTAGTGCCCTAACATGACTCATGCTCATTATCCAAGATAGTCTATAACCATTATGTTTCAAATGATATTGAACTACCTCAAAACAATGCCAATCATCATTTAAAAACACAAGTGATCTCAAGTCAGAGGAAGTATGCCACTTGTTTGCATATCAGGATTATTCACATTGTGACAAGCAATTGAATATCCTAATTAGGGTCAGTCCAGTACATCCAATGTACCCATGAGTCTACATCTTATTCCATGCTCGAAGCATCCTATAAGATTAGAACACATATTAGTCTCAATCATATCAAGGCTGTCTCATGTTCACCAAGATATCTCAACTAAGGACAATACTGCATGTCAGCCAAGCTAAACACCATTGAGACATTATTCAGAAGTATACATGTTGCAACAGATAATGTAACAACCTGAATAACAACCATTGCCTTTTATAAACATAGAGTTTATACATGATACTGATAACAACCCAAGGCCTCAAACATTAGCCTTAAGGGCATACCCCAACACATCGCATACATGATGGACCCAATAGCCGAAGCATAAGGCGTATTGTCCATCTCATCTTTCTCAGACTGTGTCTGAGGACACTGGCTCTTGGAAAGATTCAGACCATGTCTGACTGGAAGATATCCTCTTTTAGAATTTTCTAAATGGAATCTCTCCAGGACCTTATCGATGTAAGTACTCTGGCATAGCCCGAGAAGCCTATTAGATCTATCTCTGTAGATCTCCACACCTAATACATAGGTTGCTTCTCCCAAATCTTTCATCTGGAAACATTTTCTTAACCATGCTTTGACTGCATGCAGTTCAGGAATATCGTTTCCAATGATTAAGATATCATCGACGTAGAGGACTTGGAAAGTAATCACGCTCCCACTAAACCTTTTATATACACACGGGTCATCTTCATTTTTGATGAAACCAAATTCACAAACTGATTCATCAAAACGAATATTCCAGCTCCTTGATGCTTGTTTTAGTCCATAAATGGACTTCTTTAATTTGCATATTTTATGACGTTCTGATGGATTGATGAAACCTTCAGGCTGTGTCATATACACATCCTCTTCCAGTTTTCCATTAAGGAAAGCGGTCTTCACATCCATTTGCCAGATCTCATAATCATAATATGCAGCTATCGCGAGAATAATCCGAATGGACATGAACATGGCTACAGGAGAGAAAGTTTCATCATAATCTATCCCGTAGATTTGTTTGAAACCTTTCGCAACTAGCCTGCCCTTATAGGTAACTACGTTACCATCCATGTCTTTCTTCTTTTTGAAGATCCACTTACAGCCTATAGGGATTACTCCCGAAGGCGGATCAACCAAATCCCAGACCTGGTTTTCCGACATGGAGTCCATCTCGGTTCGCATAGCTTCAAGCCATCTAGCTGACTCCGGTCCACTGACTGCATCCGCATAAGTGAGGGGTTCATCATTGACGATGTAGACTCCGTCATAGCGCTCAGGCTGAGGACGGATCCTTCCCGATCTACGCGGTTCCCGTGATATCTGAGCATCTGGTTGAACATCAACCTGATCTATTGGCTCAGGCTCATCCAACTGTGCTTGACTACTTTGTCCCACTTCCGGAACCTCATCCAGCTTTATTTCTCTCCCACTGGCCTCTTGCAGAAGAAATTCCTTCTCAAGAAAAATAGCCGTTCGAGCAACAAATACTTTGTTCTCTTTGGGATAGTAGAAATAATAACCCTTAGTTTCTTTAGGGTAACCGACAAAGATACATTTATCTGATCTGCTCTCCAGTTTCCCAGAGGCGAGCTTTTTGACATAAGCCTCGCAACCCCAGATTTTGATAAATGTCAAGCTCGGCTGTTTCCCATACCATAACTCATATGGTGTCTTTGAAACGGCCTTGGATGGCACTCGGTTTAGCACCTTTGCAACTGTTTCCAGTGCAAATCCCCAAAAGGAGTAAGGTAGAGTAGCCTGACTCATCATTGAACGAACCATATCCAATAGGGTTCTATTTCTCCTCTCGGACACACCATTCCATTGCTGTTGGGGTATGCCCTTAAGGCTAATGTTTGAGGCCTGTGGGAATGTATCTGTATCATGTAATAAACTCTTAAGTTTATAAAGGCATGGTTGTTATTCAGTTAGCTACATTGTCTGCTGCAATATATGTTCTTCTGAATAATGTCTCAAAGCTGTTCAGCTGGGCTGACAAGCTATTATGTCCTTAGTCGATGTATCTTGGTGAACATGAGACAGCCTTGATATGGTTAAGACTAATATGTGTTCTAATCTTATAGGATGCTTCGAGCATGGAATAAGATGTAGACTCATGGGTACATGGGATGTACTGGACAGACCCTACTAGGATGTTCAATTGTTTGTCACAATGTGAATATTCCTTGATTATGACAAGTGGCACATTTCCTCTGACTTGAGATCACTTGTGTTTTCTAAATGATGATTGTCATTGTTTTGAGATAGTTCAATATCGTTTGAAACATAATGATTATAGACTATCTTGGATGGTGAGCTTGAGTCAGGTTAGAGCATTAGTGATAGACAAAGGATTGCCGTCTCCTTGTTTAAGGAGTGTGATGTTCTAATGGGGCCCCCTGGATGAGATGATTGAGAGAGTGTATGGCCATACCCAGGTGACAGTGTTCGTCTGTTCTAATCATGCTCATCATATTGGAATTACAAGCTTGACAGGCTTGTCCAATAAGAACATCCAGTGGCAAAGGAAATATGCATGCCTTGTGATTTGATTCACACTTGTGCTGTGGTTTGGGTGTAGTCTTGGAAGACTCATTTCTTTATATCGGGAGATAGTGATGTGTTGCTAGATACCCCTCACTGATCGTGATAACGCGAGTTATCGTTACCGACATTTAAAGGAAACCCTTGGGGTCGCACAATTTGATGATATGGCTTACTTAAGTCAGATCGTGTGGACTGAATTGTTTGGGTTCAGTTTAAAGGGATTTAATCTCTGATTGTGAGTGAGATCTGGTCTGATCATGTTTGATTGATTAGGGCTTGAGATCGGTAAGCTTCGATCGAGAGAATGCATGCCAGATCGGTCAGATCAGGGGCATCGTTGAGATCGACGGTTGGATCGTGAACCTTAGGGTTTATTTAAGATCTAGACTAGATCATTGGCTTGATTGGTTCTTAAACCGAACCAAAGTGAACCGGCTCACTAAATGAGCGCTTGGTTCATAGGGAGAGGAGTAGGCGACAAGTTCACTTGGCGTGAACGTTGTGGTGAGGAGTGGTTACTATTTTTAGTAACCATGATCTCCATTTGGAGAGTGCGCTCATCAAAATAGAAAATACTCTATTTTCGCTCACTCAGATTTCTCTCGCCCATATTCCTCTCGTCTCTCTCGTGAGTGTGGCGACACTTTGAAGGTTGAGGAGGATTCGGCCAAGAAGAAAGAGATCTCATTTTCCCTTCACTCGACAAGGACCTCTTGGAACCTTGCTAGCACAAGGAGCACCAAGAGAGATAGCGACATCATCTTGTGTGTGACGACAAGGAGAAGATCTACTTTGATCTTTGCTTCCAAGGAAACATCTTCCCCATGGCGATGGTATGATTGTTTTCTTATTATCAAGTTGATCTTTTAGCATGCATATCGATCCTATAACCCTAGTTCCGCAAGAAGAAAATTTTATGCGCCATATGCTTTAGGGTTATGCTCCCCCTAGAAGGGGACCCCCCCTAATCTAAGGGGCACTTTCAATTGCGGTGTTCCTGGCGGAGTGAGCTGTGAGATAATCCCACACTCCTTCAGATAGTCAGTAAACTCACGACTCAAGTATTCCCCACCTCGATCTGAACGAAGTGCCTTGATATTTCGGCCTAACTGATTTTGTACTTCATTTTTGAACTCTTTGAACTTGTCAAAAGATTCACTCTTATGTCTCATTAAATAGACATAACCATACCTATTGAAATCATCAGTAAAAGTAATGAAGTATAAATAGCCACCTCTGGCATGTTTACTAAAAGGCCCACACACATCACTGTGAATAAGGTCAAGTAAACCTGAAGCCCTTTGACCTTTATTAGAAAAAGGAGTCTTCGTCATTTTACCCATTAAACAAGCTTTGCATGTATCAAGCTCCTCACAGGAGAATGATCCCAGCAGTCCATGATCATGCAACCGCTTAATGCGCTTCTTGTTAATATGGCCTAAACGACTATGCCAAAGCAAGGTGCTGTCATTAGCATACTTGGCTTTCTTGTTATCAATTTGTTGTACAGAACATTCCATGTCCAACATGAATAACCCATTGTTAATCGACCCGGTAGCATAAACAATATTATCAAACGAAATACAACACTTTAAAGTTTTGCATTGAAAAGAAAAACCTTTCCTGACAAGAGCAGGAATAGAGATAATATTCTTAGTTATGCTCGGTACGAAATAACAATTGTCAAGTTCTAATACAAAACCAGATGGTAAAGAGATGTGATATTCTCCTACAGCAACAGCAGCAACCCGTGCCCCGTTTCCAACTCGTAGGTCCACCTCATGCTGTCCCACCTGTCTTCTTCTCTTGAGTTCCTACACATTTGAACAAATGTGAACTCCACATGCAGTGTCCAACACCCATGAAATAGAAGAAGCTACCATGACTTCAGTCACGTAAATACCTGAGCCAGAAGTGAAAGGCTTGCTTCCCTTCTTCTCTCCTTGGAGCGCTTTACAGTCCTTCTTCCAGTGACCCAGCTGGCCACAGTGGAAACATCTGTTGTCCTTTGACCGCTTCACCTTTTGTTTCAAAGCCTTGTTGTAGCTCTTGATAGGGGTTTTGCCCTTCTTCCCCTTCTTCTTATTCCTTGAAGGAACCATCAAGACAGAGGATGAAGGCTTTCCCTTCTCAAGAGTCTGCTCTGTGGTGCAGAGCATGTTCAGTAACTCTGCCGGAGTACAGTCGATCTTGTTCATATTAAAATTAATGATGAACGGATCGAAAGAGGCCGGGAGAGACTGTAGGATAATGTCTACAACAAGTTCCTGAATGATGGTGTGTCCCAGTTTCTCTAGAGCCTCCTTGTACCCACATCATCTTGAGTACGTGAGCTCCCACTGGACTGCCTTCAGTCAGTTTGCTATGAAAGAAAAGTTTCGTCAAGTTATAGCGTTCTGTCCTTGCCTGTGCAGCATATAGCATCTTGAGATTTGCTATAATATCAATAGCAGACAAATCCTCATGCTGACGCTAGAGCTCTGGCGTCATTGACGCAAGCATAAGGCAAGCGACATCAGTACTATCACTGACGTGCTTCTCATAAGCATCCCGAACCGCCCTTGCGGCATTCGCAGCAGGTTGAGCCGGTATTACCGACTCAAGGACATACAGCTTCCTCTCAGCCTTAAGCACAATCTTAAGCTATCTGTACCAGTCTGAGAAGTTTGGCCCAGCAAACTTCTCCTTTTCCAATATGGATCGCAAATTGAGCCCTGTGGTGTTCGTTGCTGCAGGAATCTACAACATTGCAAGAACAACAAGGTCAGTATCCATGTTAGAATCAATCCAGGACTTAAGAGTGATTCTTTTCTCACTATTTTATCTGACTGAAAAATCCAATAAAACAGCCCGAAAGAGTGAAACTCTTTTAGTGAGATGGGATCCAGATTTCATACTTGATCTCCGCGTCCCGCTCAGGCGAGATAAGATGCACAGAGAGTTCAAGCACTAATCACTGGTAGGCTATCCATGCCAATCGCCAACCCGTGCGATTCCCCTTCATCTAGGCAATCCAGAAGACTGCGCCAACTGAGTTGGTACAACACAGTTTCTGATTCCTAAGATGGCTGCCTCCATATAGCTATCATATGCTCAATATGTAGCCCATATGGTCAAGCTGACCTGACCTACTCCCTGGACCACCACGTGCTATGCTGAGCAACGAGAAGGGATAAATCCCTACTCTGTAGCATGTAGGTGTAATCACACACCGTCTGAAGATAGCTGGGCGTGCCCACTGAGTGGGTACAACACGGCCCCAACGATAGTCAAAACAGTGAGGTTTCGCATCAGAAGGCTTTCGAGCTTGATATTTCGTTGGATTTTAACGGTCCATTTTATCTTCTTACTATCATGCAAGATCTATGGTGATAGCAGAAGAATAAACATGCTTGTGCTAAAACAATAAGTAGAAAGCACAATTATCTTATGTGGTAAACGCCCATAAAAGCCTAAGTTGTAGAGGGGTCCCCTTCAAGGGGGAGCGCAAGGGGGTGAAACCCTAAAGGGGCGCATATCAAGATTTTCATAGCGGAAGCTAGGGTTTCCATGAGATCATTTGAAGAATCATATGATCAACTTGTCGAAAACTTGCAAGTATGAATGAAAAATCATACCATAGCCATTGTGTGAGTGGTGTCTTGGAATCAAGAGAACAAAAGAGGTCTCCTCCTTGTCGTCACACACAAGATGATCAACGGCTACTCTTTGAGATCCTTGTGCTAGCAAGTTTCTTCAAAGGTTGTCGTATGCAAGGGATGAGATGATTCTCTTTGGCCGAGAGCTCCTTGTCCGAAACCTCTCCTTCTCGTCAATCACCTCCAAGCGAAAATGCAAGGCGTTGAAGTGAAGTGAGCCACGTTACCACATGGAAGCGTTTTGTTTTCAACATTGAAAACCGCCTTCCAAAATAGGTAAGTCTCAATGGCTCATGCGTTCACATAGTGAACGTTCGAAACTTCCTTTCATTGAACCTCTCATTGAACCAAGCGTTCACATAGTGAACCGGTTCAATTAGATTTGGTTCAAAACCCAAATTGAGCCAAGCCACTTGGTCTAGACCATATCAAACCCTAAGGTTCCAGATCTAACCGTTCATCTCCTGATGCTCTTGATCTCACCGATCTAGCATCCACTCTCTCGATCGAAGCTTACCGATCTCAAGCCCAAATTAATCAAACATGATCAGACCAGATCTCACTCACAATCAGAGATTAAATCCCATTAAACTGAACCCAAAGAATTCAGTCCACACGATCTGACTTAAGTAAGCCATATCATCAAATTGTGCGACCCTAAGGGTTTCCTTTAAATGTCGGTAACGATAACTTTCGTTATCACGATCAGTGAGGGGTATCTAGCAACACATCACTGTCTCCCGATATAAAGGAAAGAGTCTTCCAAGAATACACCCAAACCACAGCACAAGTGTGAATCCATTCACAAGGCATACATATTTCCTTTGCCACTGGATGTTCTTATTGGACAAGCGTGTCAAGCCTGTAACTCCAATATGATGAGCATGATTAGATCAGATGATCATAGTCACCTGGGTATGGCCATACACTTTCTCAATCATCTCATTTAGGGGGGGGGCCCTTTAGAACATCTCACTCCTTAAACAAGGAGACGGCAATCCTATATCTATCACTAGTGTCCTAACCTGACTCATGATCATTATCCAAGATAGTCTATAACCATTATGTTTCAAATGATATTGAACCACCTCAAAACAATGACAATCATCATTTAGAAACACAAGTGATCTCAAGTCAGAGGACATGTGCCACTTGTTGCAAACAAGGATTATTCACATTGTGACAAGCAATTGAATATCCTAGTAGGGTCTGTCCAGTACATCCAATGTACCCATGTGTCTACATCTTATTCCATGCTCGAAGTGTTGGGGTATGCCCTTAAGCCTAATGTTTGAGGCCTTGGGATTGTAACAGTATCATGTAATAAACTCTTGTGTTTATAAAGGCATGGTTGTTATTCAGGTTGTTACCTTGTCTGCTGCAATAAGTATACTTCTGAATAATGTCTCAAAGCTGTTCAGCTAGGCTGACATGCAGTAAAGTCCTTAGTCGAGATATCTTGGTGAACATGAGACAGCCTTGATATGATTGAGACTAATATGTGTTTTAATCTTATAGGATGCTTCGAGCATGGAATAAGATGTAGACTCATGGGTACATTGGATGTACTGGATAGACCCTACTAGGATATTCAGTTGCTTGTCACAATGTGAATAATCCTTGAGTGCAACAAGTGGCACATTTCCTCTGACTTGAGATCACTTGTGTTTTCTAAATGATGATTGTCATTGTTTTGAGGTAGTTCAATATCATTTGAGAAATAGTGATTATAGACTATCTTGGATAATGAGCTTGAGTCATGTTAGGGCACTAGTGATAGACATAGGATTGCCGTCTCCTTGTTTAAGGAGTGTGATGTTCTGAAGGGGCCCCCTGGATGAGATGATTGAGAAAGTGTATGGCCATACCCAGGTGACAGTGTTCATCTGATCTAATCATGCTCATCATATTGGAGCTACAAGCTTGACACGCTTGTCCAATAAGAACATCCAGTGGCAAAGGAAGTATGCATGCCTTGTGAATTGGATTCACACTTGTGCTGTGGTTTGGGTGTAGTCTTGGAAGACTCTTTTCTTTATACCGGGAGACAGTGATGTGTTGCTAGATACCCCTCACTGATCGTGATAACGTGGGTTATCATTACCGACATTTAAAGGAAACCCTCAGGGTCGCACAATTTGATGATATGGCTTACTTAAGTCAGATCGTGTGGACTGAATTGTTCGAGATCAGTTTAAAGGGATTTAATCTCTGATTGTAAGTGAGATCTAGTCTGATCATGTATGATTGATTAGAGCTTGAGATCGGTAAGCTTCGATCGAGAGAATAGATGCTAGATTGGTGGGATCAGAAGCATCAAGAGATTGACGGTTAGATCTGGAGCCTTAGGGTTTAATTTGATCTAGACCATGTCGCTTGGCTTATTTGGTCTTTGAACCAGACCAAGATGAACCGGCTCATGGATGAGCGAGTGGTTCAAAATAAGAGGAGAGATTTGCGACTTGTGAACGTTGAGACTGTAAGTACCCCATAAGATAAGGGGGGTCCCCTTCTAGGGGGAGCATAACCCTAAAGCATATGGCGCATAAAATTTTCTTCTTGCGGAACTAGGGTTATAGGATCGATATGCATGCTAAAAGATCAACTTGATAATAAGAAAACAATCATACCATCGCCATGGGAAGATGTTTCCTTGGAAGCAAAGATCAAAGTAGATCTTCTCCTTGTCGTCACACACAAGATGATGTCGCTATCTCTCTTGGTGCCCCTTGTGCTAGCAAGGTTCCAAGAGGTCCTTGTCGAGTGAAGGGAAAATGAGATCTCTCTCTTCTTGGCCGAATCCTCCTCAACCTTCAAAGCGTCGCCCCACTCACGAGAGAGACGAGAGGAATAATGGGCGAGAGGAATATGTGCGAGAGGAATATGGGCGAGAGGAATATGTGCGAGAGGAATATCTCCTAGCGAAAATAGAGTATATTCTATTTTGATGAGCGCACTCTCCAAATGGAGATCATGGTTACTAAAAATAGTAACCACTCCTCACCACAACGTTCACGCCAAGTGAACTTGTCGCCTACTCCTCTCCCTATGAACCAAGCGCTCATTTAGTGAGCCGGTTCACTTTGGTTCGGTTTAAGAACCAATCAAGCCAATGATCTAGTCTAGATCTTAAATAAACCCTAAGGTTCACGATCTAACCGTCGATCTCAACGATGCCCCTGATCTGACCGATCTGGCATACATTCTCTCGATCGAAGCTTACCGATCTCAAGCCCTAATCAATCAAACATGATCAGACCAGATCTCACTCACAATCAGAGATTAGATCCCTTTAAACTGAACCCAAACAATTCAGTCCACACGATCTGACTTAAGTAAGCCATATCATCAAATTGTGCGACCCTAAGGGTTTCCTTTAAATGTCGGTAACGATAACTCACGTTATCACGATCAGTGAGGGGTATCTAGCAACACATCACTGTCTCCCGATAGAAAGGAAAGAGTCTTCCAAGACTACACCCAAACCATAGCACAAGTGTGACTCAAATCACTAGGCATGCATATTTCCTTTGCCACTGGATGTTCTTATTGGACAAGCCTGTCAAGCTCGTAATTCCAATATGATGAGCATGATTAGAACAGATGAACACAGTCACCTGGGTATGGCCATACACTTTCTCAATCATCTCATCCAGGGGGCCCCTTTAGAACATCACACTCCTTAAACAAGGAGACGGCAATCCTATGTCTATCACTAGTGCTCTAACCTGACTCAAGCTCACCATCCAAGATAGTCTATAATCATTATGTTTCAAATGATATTGAACTACCTCAAAACAATGACAATCATCATTTAGAAAACACAAGTGATCTCAAGTCAGAGGAAATGTGCCACTTGTCATATCCAAGGAATATTCACATTGTGACAAACAATTGAACATCCTAGTAGGGTCTGTCCAGTACATCCCATGTACCCATGAGTCTACATCTTATTCCATGCTCGAAGCATCCTATAAGATTAGAACACATATTAGTCTTAACCATATCAAGGCTGTCTCATGTTCACCAAGATATATCGACTAAGGACATAATAGCTTGTCAGCCCAGCTGAACAGCTTTGAGACATTATTCAGAAGAACATATATTGCAGCAGACAATGTAGCTAACTGAATAACAACCATGCCTTTATAAACATAACAGTTTATTACATGATACAGATACATTCCCACAGGCCTCAAACATTAGCCTTAAGGGCATACCCCAACAATCTCCCACTTGCACTTAATCTAATGGTTGAGAAATCTCAAACCCATATTATTACAGTGCTTCTCATGCTTCTGCTGCGCCAGAGGCTTGGTAAGCGGGTCTGCCAGATTGTCATCTGTATGAACCTTGCAGATTTTGATCTCGCCACGATCTATGATCTCCCTGATCAAATGAAACCGTCTCTGTATGTGCTTGGACTTCTGGTGCGACCGTGGTTCCTTTGCTTGTGCGATTGCTCCAGTGTTATCACAAAAGATAACCAAAGGATCTGCACTCGAAGGAACAACACCAAGTTCTCTCACGAACTTACGAATCCACACTGCCTCCTTGGATGCTTCCGAGGCTGCAACATACTCGGCTTCTGTTGTGGAATCAGCAACAGTTGACTGTTTGAAACTTTTCCACACCACTGCACCTCCATTCAAGCTAAAAACATAGCCTGATTGCGATCGGAAATCATCCTGGTCAGACTGGAACGAAGCGTCAGTATGTCCTTCAATACCGAGTTCTTCCTGACCACCATATATCAAGAACATATCTTTGGTCCTCCGCAGATATTTTAAAATGTTCTTGACTGCAATCCAGTGCGCCATACCTGGATTACTCTGGTAACGACTGGTCACGCTTAACCCGTAAGCGACGTCTGGGCGAGTACACAACATCGCATACATAATGGATCCAATAGCCGAAGCATAAGGCGTATTGTCCATTTCATCTTTCTCAGTCTGTGTTTGTGGACACTGACTCTTCGAAAGATTCAGACCATGTCTGACTGGAAGATATCCTCGTTTAGAATTCTCTAAATGAAATCTCTCCAGGACCTTTTCGATGTAAGTACTCTGGCACAGCCCGAGAAGCCTCTTAGATCTATCCCTGTAGATCTTCACACCTAACACATAGGCTGCTTCTCCTAGATCTTTCATCTGGAAACATTTCCTCAGCCATGCTTTTACAGCATGCATTTCAGGAATATCGTTTCCAATGATCAAGATGTCATCGACGTAGAGGACTAGGAAAGTAATCACGCTCCCACTAAACCTCTTATATACACACGGGTCATCCTCGTTCTTGATGAAACCAAATTCGGTAACTGAGTCATCAAAACGAATATTCCAGCTTCTAGATGCTTGTTTAAGTCCATAAATAGACTTCTTTAACTTGCATATCTTATGACGATCTGCTGGATTAGTGAAACCTTCTGGTTGTGTCATGTACACATCCTCATCCAGATTTCCATTAAGGAAAGCTGTTTTCACATCCATCTGCCAAATCTCATAATCATAATATGCAGCTATCGCGAAAAGAATCTGAATAGACTTAAACATGGCTACAGGAGAGAAAGTTTCATCATAATCTATCCCGTAGATTTGTTTGAAACCTTTCGCAACTAGCCTGCCTTTATAGGTAACCACGTTACCATCCATGTCAATCTTCTTCTTGAAGATCCACTTACAGCCTATAGGGATAACTCCCGGAGGCGGATCAACCAAATCCCAAACTTGGTTATCTGACATGGAGTCCATCTCGGCGCGCATAGCTTCAAGCCATCTCGCTGACTCCGGTCCACTGACCGCATCCGCATAAGTGAGGGGTTCATCATTGTCAATGATGTAGACTCCATCATAGCGCTCAGGCTGTCGACGGATCCTACCCGATCTTCGCGGTTCCCGTGATATCTGAGCCTCAGGTTGTTCAATAACCTGTTCTACCAGCTCAGGCACATCCAACTCTGCTTGAGCACTTTGTCCTTCCTCTGGATTCTCATCCAGTTTTATTTCTCTCCCACTGGCCTCTTGCAGAAGAAACTCCTTCTCAAGAAATATGGCCGTCCGAGCAACAAAAACCTTGTTCTCCTTGGGATCGAAGAAATAATAACCCTTAGTTTCCTTAGGGTAACCGACAAAGATACATTTGTCAGATCTACTCTCTAGTTTCCCAGAGGCGAGCTTTTTGACATAAGCCTCGCAACCCCAGATCCTGATAAATGTCAAGCTTGGCTGTTTCCCATACCATAATTCATATGGCGTCTTTGAAACTGCCTTGGATGGCACTCGGTTTAGTACCTTTGCAGCTGTTTCCAGTGCAAAACCCCAAAAGGAGTAAGGAAGAGTAGCCTGACTCATCATAGAACGAACCATATCAAGTAGCGTTCTATTTCTCCTCTCGGACACACCATTCCATTGCGGTGTTCCTGGTGGAGTGAGCTGTGAGATAATCCCACACTCCTTTAGATAGTCAGTAAATGCATGACTTAGGTATTCACCACCTCGATCTGAGCGAAGTGCCTTGATATTACGGCCTAGCTGATTCTGTACTTCATTTTTGAACTCTTTGAACTTGTCAAAAGATTCACTTTTATGTCTCATCAGATAGACATAACCATATCTACTGAAATCATCAGTAAAGGTAATGAAGTACTGATAGCCACCTCTGGCATGTTTACTAAATGGCCCACACACATCACTGTGTATAAGGTCAAGTAAACCTGAAGCCCTTTGACCTTTGTGAGGAAAAGGTGACTTCGTCATTTTACCCATCAAACAAGCTTTGCATGTATCAATCTCCTTATAGGAGAATGATCCCAGCAGTCCATTTTCATGCAACCGCTTAATGCGTTTCTCGTTAATATGGCCTAAACGACTATGCCATAGCAAGGTGCTGTCATCAGCATACTTGGCTTTCTTAATATCAATTTGCTGTATTGAACATTCCATGTCCAACATGAATAACCCATTGTTAATTGAACCAGTTGCATAAACAATATTATCATAAGACAAAATACACTTTGAAATATTGCATTCAAAGGAAAACCCCTTCCTGACAAGAGCAGAAATGGAGATAATATTTTTAGTTATACTGGGAACAAAGTAACAATTGTCTAGTTCCAATACAATGCCAGATGGTAAAGAAATGAAGTAGTCTCCTACAGCAACAGCAGCAACCCGTGCTCCGTTTCCAACTCGTAGGTCCACCTCATGCTGTCCCACCTGCCTTCTTCTCTTGAGTTCCTGTACATTTGAACAAATGTGAACTCCACATGCAGTGTCCAACACCCATGATACAGAAGAAGAAAACATGACCTCAGTCACGAATATACCTGAGCCAGAAGCAAAGCTTCCCCTCTTATCTCCTTGGAGCGCTTTACAGTCCTTTTTCCAGTGACCCAGCTGGCCACAGTGGAAACACCTGTATTCCTTAGACCGCTTGACCTTCTGCTTCAGAGCCTTGCTGTAACTCTTGACAGGGGCCTTGCCCTTCTTCCCCTTCTTTTTGTTCCTAGAAGGAACCATCAAGACAGAGGTTGAAGGCTTACCCTTCAGAGTCTCCTCAGTGGTCAAGAGCATATTCAGCAGCTCTGCCGGAGTACAATCGATTTTGTTCATATTAAAATTAATAATGAACGCGTCGAATGACGGCGGGAGAGACTGCAGAATAATATCCACAGCAAGCTCCTGGTTGATGGTATGCCCCAGTTTCTCTAGAGCCTCCTTGTGCCCAATCATCTTGAGCACGTGAGCTCCCACTGGGCTCCCTTCAGCCAGTTTGCTCTGAAAGAAGAGCTTTGTCAAATTATAGCGTTCAGTCCTCGCCTGTGCAGCATACAGCATCTTGAGGTTTGCTATAATCTGTATAGCCGACATATCCTCATGCTGACGCTGCAGCGGTGGCGTCATAGACGCTAGCATCAGGCAAGCGACATCAATGCTATCATTGACGTGCTTTTCATAGGCTTCCCGAACCGCCCTTGCGGCGTTCGGAGCGGGCTGCGGCGGTATCGCCGTCTCGAGGACATACAGTTTCCTCTCTGCCTTAAGAACGATCTTAAGGTGTCCAAACCAGTCAGAGAAGTTCGGCCCAGCAAACTTCTCCCTTTCCAGTAGGGATCGCACATTGAAGTTCATGGTGTTCGTTGCTGCAGGTATCTACAACAATGCAAGAACAGCAAGGTCAGTATCAATGTATAAGAATCAATCAGGACTTAAGAAAGATTCTTTTTCTCACTATTTTATCAGGCGTGAAAAATCCAGCAAAACAGCCCGAAAGAGTAGAACTCTTTTAGTGAGGTGGGATCCAGATTTCATACTTGGTCTCCGCGTCCCGCTCAGGCGAGATAAGATGCACAGAGAGTACAAGCACTAGTTTCTGGTAGGCAGTCCCTGCCGATCGCCAACCCGTGCGATTCCCCTTCATCCGGGCAGTCCAGCAGACTGTGCCAACTGAGTTGGTACAACACAATCTCTGACCCCGCAGATGGCTGCCTCCATGTGCTACCATATGCGCCACATATGTAGCCTACATGGTCAAGCTGACCCGACCTACTCCCTGGACCACCACGTGCTATGCTGAGCAACGAGAAGGGATAAATCCCTACTCTGTAACACGCAGGTGTAATCCCGCACCATCTGAAGATAGATGGACGTGCCCACTGAGTGGGTACAACACGGCTCCAACGATAATCAGAACAGTGAGGTTTCGCGTCAGAAGGCTTACGAGCTTGATATTTAAGCGTTGGATTTTAACGGTCTTTTATCTTCTTGCCTATCATACAATTCCTATGGTGATAGCAGAAGATAATTTAATCATGCAATTCTAATATTAAGCAATAAAAGAAAGCATGTATCTTATGTGGTAAAAGCCCATAGCCCTAGAAGACCTTAACCTAACTTAAGTCTTCATTTGCTCTTCATGGGTCTTTAGCTGCTTATCTGGCCCAAACCTGGGCCCAAGCGCCAATTACAGCACAGGTGCGCCCACCAGGGAAAATGCGCCTGGTCCTAGGGTCGAACCCTGGACCTCCCACCTGGTCCAACCACTGCTGCATGCGCCTCTGCCAAGTGTGCTCTGTGCTCTTGTCTAATTAAATTACAAATTTAACTATCTAGACAAGAGTGACACGCAGGTCACTTACATTTATAAATTAAAACACAGTGATGCGCAGATCACAATAATTAATTTACAATTGTTTAATACAGGCTCGCAGGCCCCAGCACAGCACACAATTAATATGGGCAGCCCACATAAGACTAAATAACCAAGCATATGCATCAATCAATAACCATGTGATCCAATCATAAAAATTAAAATTTTTAAAAACCCCATGGGATCAATTTTAATTTTTCCTTATTTGCCCTACAACCTTACAACGGTCCATCACTAGGGATCCACTCATCCAACCTAGTCAGATCCACTGCCCTTGCATGCACCAAGTCCTAACTGACTTGAGTCGACCATAGGGTGAACCATGCATGCGCAAGGGCTGAACGACCACACAGAGTTCTGGCAAACGGGCGTGACCCCGGGCCTAACTTAGGTGCGTTCATAAGTCGTCTCAAGCAGACATCGCTACACACCTGTCTGCAGTCGACCTATAGCCACCATAGGCTTGCGCCAAGGTGCTATTTGATCGACCCATTCAGGCTGTCAGATGATCTGATCAGACATTCTGGATCTAACCTAGGGGTTGACTTCAACCCTAATAACCCGTCTAAGGGTTTATAGTAAAGCCTTAGATCTATAATGAGTCGCGCAAGTATTCAAGTTTTGTAAAACAAAAACAAGATGCGCCAACTTACAACATACATGCGCCAATAGATGGAAACATATTTCATACATGAAGTTTCGCAAGATGATAAAACCTATCATGCAACTTTCGCATGTTATATAGATCTAAGCATATGGAATCACAAGGCCAAAGCAATCATAACGAACATGCATTCAACCTCGCTCTGATACCAATTGTAAGTACCCCATAAGATAAGGGGGGTCCCCTTCTCGGGGGAGCATAACCCTAAAGCATATGGCGCATAAAATTTTCTTCTTGCGGAACTAGGGTTATAGGATCGATATGCATGCTAAAAGATCAACTTGATAATAAGAAAACAATCATACCATCGCCATGGGAAGATGTTTCCTTGGAAGCAAAGATCAAAGTAGATCTTCTCCTTGTCGTCACACACAAGATGATGTCGCTATCTCTCTTGGTGCCCCTTGTGCTAGCAAGGTTCCAAGAGGTCCTTGTCGAGTGAAGGGAAAATGAGATCTCTCTCTTCTTGGCCGAATCCTCCTCAACCTTCAAAGCGTCGCCCCACTCACGAGAGAGACGAGAGGAATAATGGGCGAGAGGAATATGTGCGAGAGGAATATGGGCGAGAGGAATATGTGCGAGAGGAATATGGGCGAGAGGAATATGTGCGAGAGGAATATCTCCTAGCAAAAATAGAGTATATTCTATTTTGATGAGCGCACTCTCCAAATGGAGATCATGGTTACTAAAAATAGTAACCACTCCTCACCACAACGTTCACGCCAAGTGAACTTGTCGCCTACTCCTCTCCCTATGAACCAAGCGCTCATTTAGTGAGCCGGTTCACTTTGGTTCGGTTTAAGAACCAATCAAGCCAATGATCTAGTCTAGATCTTAAATAAACCCTAAGGTTCACGATCTAACCGTCGATCTCAACGATGCCCCTGATCTGACCGATCTGGCATACATTCTCTCGATCGAAGCTTACCGATCTCAAGCCCTAATCAATCAAACATGATCAGACCAGATCTCACTCACAATCAGAGATTAGATCCCTTTAAACTGAACCCAAACAATTCAGTCCACACGATCTGACTTAAGTAAGCCATATCATCAAATTGTGCGACCCTAAGGGTTTCCTTTAAATGTCGGTAACGATAACTCACGTTATCACGATCAGTGAGGGGTATCTAGCAACACATCACTGTCTCCCGATAGAAAGGAAAGAGTCTTCCAAGACTACACCCAAACCATAGCACAAGTGTGACTCAAATCACTAGGCATGCATATTTCCTTTGCCACTGGATGTTCTTATTGGACAAGCCTGTCAAGCTCGTAATTCCAATATGATGAGCATGATTAGAACAGATGAACACAGTCACCTGGGTATGGCCATACACTTTCTCAATCATCTCATCCAGGGGGCCCCTTTAGAACATCACACTCCTTAAACAAGGAGACGGCAATCCTATGTCTATCACTAGTGCTCTAACCTGACTCAAGCTCACCATCCAAGATAGTCTATAATCATTATGTTTCAAATGATATTGAACTACCTCAAAACAATGACAATCATCATTTAGAAAACACAAGTGATCTCAAGTCAGAGGAAATGTGCCACTTGTCATATCCAAGGAATATTCACATTGTGACAAACAATTGAACATCCTAGTAGGGTCTGTCCAGTACATCCCATGTACCCATGAGTCTACATCTTATTCCATGCTCGAAGCATCCTATAAGATTAGAACACATATTAGTCTTAACCATATCAAGGCTGTCTCATGTTCACCAAGATATATCGACTAAGGACATAATAGCTTGTCAGCCCAGCTGAACAGCTTTGAGACATTATTCAGAAGAACATATATTGCAGCAGACAATGTAGCTAACTGAATAACAACCATGCCTTTATAAACATAACAGTTTATTACATGATACAGATACATTCCCACAGGCCTCAAACATTAGCCTTAAGGGCATACCCCAACAGAGACGTGTTTGCTATTTTAGATAGCATGTCTCTTACGTGACCACATCTCACGTTGGCTCTATGGTCGCTCATCACTCTCGCCTCTTGCCTCTTCTCGTGTGGCTTGCTCTCTCGTGAAGAAGAGTTTTGACGAAAAGAAGGAGGAAATCGCTAAGCAAGTTTTTCTCTTCCCTTCATACGATTGTGATACTTGGACGATCCTTGCTAGCACAAGGGACGACAAGAAGAAGCGCATTCTCATCTTGTGTGTGACGATTTGGAGAAGATCTCGTTTGATCTTTGCTTCCAAGGCGCCATCTAGAAATGGCCATGGTATGAATCGCATTCATTCTTGTTTACAAGTTATATCAAAGTTAATCATACTTCATGCACCGATTCTTTGAAACCCTAGTATCCGCTGCCCATGTTTCTGTTTGCGCCAGTTTAGGGTTTTTCCCCCTTAGTCAGGGGACTTTCAATTGGTATCAGAGCAAAGGTTAACGCATGTTTTTATGATTGCTTAATGCTTGGTCTTCATGTTTGATCCATACTTGTGCATATGCTTAGATCTACATGACATGCGAAAGTGTTATGATAGTTTTTATCATCTTGCGAAAATACATCTATTATGTATGTTTCTATCTTTTGCGCATGTTTGATGTGTTGGCGCATCTTAGGTTTTCAAAATCTAAATTACTTGCGCGACCTCACTAGATCTAAGGCCTTGCATTAAACCCTTAGACGGGTTATTAGGGTTGAAGTCACCCCCTAGGTTAGATCCAAAAGTCTGATCAGACCATCTGACAGTCTTGATGGGTTGACCAGGTAGCACCTGTGCGCAAGCACATGGTGGCTACAGGTCGGCTGCAGACAGGCGTGTAGCGATGTCTGATTGAGACAACCGATGAACGCACATGAGTTAGGCCCGGGGTCACACCCGCTTGCCAGACCTCATTGTGGTTGTTCAGCCCTGGCGCATGCATGGTTGACCTTATGGTCGACTCAAGTCAGTTAGGACTTGGTGCATGCAAGGGCAGTGGATCTGACTAGGATGGATGAGTGGATCCCTAGTAATGGACCGTTGTAAGGTTGTAGGGCAAATAAGGAAATTAAAATTGATGCCTATGGGGTTTTCGAAATTTAATTTTCATGAATGGATCACATATTGAATGATGCCATGTGCTTGTCTATTTATTCTTATGTGGGCTGCCCATGTTAAATGTCTGCTGTGCTGGGGCCTGCGTGCCTGGAAATTAATGTTGTAAATTAATTATTGTGATCTGCGCATCACATTGCTTTAATTTATAAAATGTAATTGACCTGTGTGTCAATCTTGTCTAGATAGTTAAATTTGTAATTTAATTAGACAAGAGCACAGAGCACACTTGGCAGAGGTGCTTGCAGCAGTGGCTTGACCAGGTGGGAGGTCCAGGGTTCGACTCTGGGACAGGCGCATTTACCTGGTGGGCGCACCTGAGCTGCAGTTGGCGCTTGGGCCCTGGTTTGGGCCAGATGAGCAGCAAAAGCCCCATGAAAAAGAGCAAGTGAAGACTTAAGTTATGATTAAGATCTTACTAGGGCTATGGGCTTTTACCACATAAGATCCATGCTTTCTTTTATTGCTTATATAAGTAGAACAGCATGTTTTAATTTATCTTCTGCTATCACCATAGGAATTGCATGATAGTCAAGAAGATAAAAGACCGTTAAAATCCAACGCTTAAATATCAAGCTCGTAAGCCTTCTGACGCGAAACCTCACTGTTCTGACTATCGTTGGAGCCGTGTTGTACCCACTCAGTGGGCACGTCCATCTATCTTCAGACGGTGCGGGATTACACCTGCGTGTTACAGAGAAGGGATTTATCGCTTCTCGTTGCTCAGCATAGCACGTGGTGGTCCAGGGAGTAGGTCGGGTCAGCTTGACCATGTAGGCTACATATGTGGCGCATATGGTAGCACATGGAGGCAGCCATCTGTGGGGTCAGAGACTATGTTGTACCAACTCAGTTGGCATAGTCTGCTGGATTGCCCAGATGAAGGGGAATCGCACGGGTTGGTGATCGGCAGGGACTGCCTACCAGAAATTAGTGCTTGTACTCTCTGTGCATCTTATCTCGCCTGAGCGGGACGCGGAGACCAAGTATGAAATCTGGATCCCATCTCACTAAAAGAGTTCTACTCTTTCGGGCTGTTTTGCTGGATTTTTCAGCCAGATAAAATAGTGAGAAAAAGAATCATTCTTAAGTCCTGAATTGATTCTTTACATTGATACTGACCTTGCTGTTCTTGCATTGTTGTAGATACCTGCAGCAACGAACACCATGAACTTCAATGTGCGATCCCTACTGGAAAGGGAGAAGTTTGCTGGGCCGAACTTCTCTGACTGGTTTGGACACCTTAAGATCGTTCTTAAGGCTGAGAGGAAACTGTATGTCCTCGAGACGGCGATACCGCCTCAGCCCGCTCCGAACGCCGCAAGGGCGGTTCGGGAAGCTTATGAAAAGCACGTCAATGATAGCATTGATGTCGCTTGCCTGATGCTAGCGTCTATGACGCCACTGCTGCAGCGTCAGCATGAGGATATGTCTGCTATAGACATGATAGCAAACCTCAAGATGCTGTATGCTGCACAGGCGAGGACAGAACGCTATAATCTGACAAAGCTTTTCTTTCAGAGCAAACTGGATGAAGGGAGCCCAGTGGGAGCTCACGTGCTCAAGATGATTGGGCACAAGGAGGCTCTAGAGAAACTGGGGCATACCATCAACTAGGAGCTTGCTGTAGATATTATTCTGCAGTCTCTCCCGCCCTCTTTCGATGCGTTCATTATTAACTTTAATATGAACAAAATCGATTGTACTCCGGTAGAGCTGCTGAATATGCTCTTGACTACTGAGGAAACTCTGAAGGGTAAGCCTTCGACCTCTGTCTTAATGGTTCCTTCCAGGAACAAGAAGAAGGGGAAGAAGGGCAAGGCCCCTGTCAAGAACTACAGCAAGGTTCTGAAGCAGAAGGTTAAGCGGTCCAAGGAATACAGATGTTTCCACTGTGGCCAGCTGGGTCACTGGAAAAAGGACTGTAAAGCGCTCTAAGGAGATAAGAGGGGAAGCTTCGCTTCTGGCTCAGGTATTTACGTGACGGAAGTCATGGTTTCATCTTCTTCTATATCATGGGTGTTGGACACTGCATGTGGAGTTCACATTTGTTCAAATGTACAGGAACTCAAGAGAAGAAGGCAGGTGGGACAGCATGAGGTGGACCTACGCGTTGGAAACGGGGCACGGGTTGCTGCTGTTGCAGTAGGAGACTATTTCATTTCTTTACCATCTGGTCTTGTATTATAACTAAACAGTTGTTACTTTGTTCCCAGTATTACTAAAAATATTATCTCTATTCCAGCTCTTGTCAGGAAGGGATTTTCCTTTGAATGCAATATTTCAAAGTGTGTTTTATCTTTTGATAATATTGTTTATGCAACTGGTTCAATTAACAATGGGTTATTCATGTTGGACATGGAAAGTTCTATACAAAACATTGATATTAAGAAAGCCAAGTATGCTGATGACAGCACTTTGCTATGGCATAATCGTTTAGGCCATATTAACAAGAAACGCATTAAGCGGTTGCATGATCATGGACTGCTGGGATCATTCTCCTATGATGAGATTGATACATGCAAGGCTTGTTTAATGGGTAAAATGACGAAGTCACCTTTTCCTAACAAAGGTCAAAGGGCTTCAGGTTTACTTGACCTTATACACAGTGATGTGTGTGGGCCATTTAGTAAACATGCCAGAGGTGGCTATCAGTACTTCATTACCTTTACTGATGATTTCAGTAGGTATGGGTATGTCTATTTAATGAGACATAAAAGTGAATCTTTTGACAAGTTCAAAGAGTTCAAGAATGAAGTACAAAATCAGCTAGGCCAAAATATCAAGGCACTTCGTTCTGATCGAGGTGGAGAATACCTAAGTCATGCGTTTACTGACTATCTAAAGGAGTGTGGGATTATCTCACAACTCACTCCGCCAGGAACACCGCAATGGAATGGTGTGTCCGAAAGGAGAAATAGAACGTTACTTGATATGGTTCGTTCTATGATGAGTCAGGCTACTCTTCCATATTCCTTTTGGGGGTTTGCACTGGAAACAGCTGCAAAGGTACTAAACCGAGTGCCATCCAAGGCCGTTTCTAAGACTCCATATGAGTTATGGTATGGGAAACAGCCGAGCTTGTCATTTATCAGGATCTGGGGCTGCGAGGCTTATGTCAAAAAGCTCGCCTCTGGGAAACTAGAGAGCAGATCTGACAAATGCATCTTTGTCGGTTACCCTAAGGAAACTAAGGGTTATTATTTCTACGATCCCAAAGAGAACAAGGTTTTTGTTGCTCGGACGGCCATATTTCTTGAGAAGGAATTTCTTCTGCAAGAGGCCAGTGGGAGAGAAATAAAGCTGGATGAGAATCCAGTAGAAGGACAAAGTGCGCAAGCAGAGTTGGATGAGCCTGAGCCGGTAGAACGGGTTTCTGATCAACCTGAGGCTCAGATATCACGGGAACCGCGAAGATCGGGAAGGATCCGTCGACAGCCTGAGCGCTATGACGGAGTCTACATCATTGATAATGATGAGCCCCTCTCTTATGCGGATGCGGTCAGTGGACCGGAGTCAGCGAGATGGCTTGAAGCTATGCGCGCCGAGATGGACTCCATGTCAGATAACCAAGTCTGGGATTTGGTTGATCCGCCTCCGGGAGTTATCCCTATAGGCTGTAAATGGATCTTCAAGAAGAAGATTGACATGGATGGTAACGTGGTTACCTATAAAGGCAGGTGTAAGATCCAAGGATCTTAAGTCCTGGTAAGCATTATTTTTGATTTAAATAAAATTATTGACTGTGTTATTATTCCTGTGTATTGATTGTTAATTTATGATAAATTAATTAGAGATTTTGGTTAATAAATTATAGTTAATTAAATTAGAGATTTTTTTGGATGTTAATGCTAATTAATTAACTAGCTTATTGGATGCTAATTTTCAGGTAATTAATTAGAGTTTATTGCTTGTTAATTTAAGTTATTTAATTGTCAATTAATTGGAGTTATTGGACGTTAATCCTTATTGGATGTCAATTAAATCCTTATTGGATTTTCATTAAGTGAATGGTTAGTTAATGGTTAAATTAATTAGTTAACCATGGGTTATTGGGTTGGCGCGAATTGGGTTTTAAAATTCAAATTATTAGTTAAATGGATTAAACCCTATTTGAATTAATGGGTTAATGGGTTAAAAATTTAAAACCGAAATTTTGAGTTAGTAATTTCGGTTAGGGTAGAGTTTGTGGCGAAATTTTGGCTTGGAGGAAATTCTTGGGCGACGGCTTGAAGGCTTGGGGCGATTCTTGGAGGCGAAAATTCCTTTCTTCCTCTTCCTTCTCCCTTTGGCCGGCGTCTTGGTGTTGGTGGCGTTCCTCTTCCCTGAAGAGTCCCCTTCAAGGGGGAGCACAAGCGGATAAAACCCCTTTCAAGAGGGGGGCCGAAACCCTAAGGGAGGGGGCGCATGCAAGTTTGCTAGGGTTTCAATAATGCAATCGACTTATATGCTCATATAATCAACTTTGATAGATTGATTAGAATGGTAGCGATTCATACCATGGCCATCGCTTAGATGGTGTCTAGGAAGTAAAGAGAACGATGGGGTTCTCCTCCAAAGCGCCACACACAAGATGAACAATGGCTTGCTCCTTGGACGCTCCTTGTGCTAGCAAGGTTCTCCAAGTGACCTTGTCGTGTGAGAAGGGATGAAGAAGGTTGAGAGAACAAGCTTGGGCGAGAGCTACTTGCGCAAAAACTTCCTTGTCGTCCAAAGCCACACCTCACCACTCGACAAGAGTGAATGGAGAAGAGGAGCGCTTACGTTACAAGGTGGAAGCGTTTTCCATTTGGAAAACCGACTTCCACATAAGGCAAGTCCTCAATGCATGCGTTCATGCATTGAACCATCGAAACCTTCTAGCATCATCTCTCTCGATCGAAGCTTACCGATCTCAAGCCCTAATCAATCAAACATGATCAGACCAGATCTCACTTATAATCAGAGATTAAATCCCTTTAAACTGAACCCAAACAATTCAGTCCACACGATCTGACTCAAGTAAGCCATATCATCAAATTGTGCGACCCTGAGGGTTTCCTTTAAATGTCGGTAACGATAACTTACGTTATCACGATCAGTGAGGGGTATCTAGCAACACATCACTGTCTCCCGATATAAAGGAAAGAGTCTTCCAAGACTACACCCAAACCACAGCACAAGTGTGAATCCATTCACAGGGCATACATATTTCCTTTGCCACTGGATGTTCTTATTGGACAAGCATGTCAAGCCTGTTGCTCCAATATGATGAGCATGATTAGATCAGATGAATACAGTCACCTGGGTATGGCCATACACTTTCTCAATCATCTCATTCATGTTGGGGTATGCCCTTAAGGCTAATGTTTGAGGCCTTGGGATTGTATAAGTATCATGTAATAAACTCTTATGTTTATAAAGGCATGGTTATTATTCAGATTGCTACCTTGTCTGCTATAATAAGTGTACTTCTGATTAATGTCTCAAAGCTGTTCAGCTAGGCTGACATGCTGTTATGTCCTTAGTCGAGATATCTTGGTGAACCTGAGATAGCCCTGATATGATTGAGACTAATATGAGTTCTAATTTTATAGGATGCTTCGAGCATGGAATAAGATGTAGACTCATGGGTACATTGGATGTACTGGACAGACCCTACTAGGATATTCAATTGCTTGTCACAATATGAATGATCCTTGTTTGCACTAAGTGGCACATGTCCTTTGACTTGAGATCACTTGTGTTTCTAAATGATGATTGTCATTGTTTTGAGGTAGTTCAATATCATTTGAAACATAATGATTATAAACTATCTTGGATAATGATCATGAGTCAGGTTAGAACACTAGTGATAGATAAAGGATTACCGTCTCCTTGTTCAAGGAGTGTGATGTTCTAAAGGGCCCCCCTGTATGAGATAGTTGAGATAGTGTATGGCCATACCCAGATGACTATGTTCATCTGATCTGATCATGTAACATCCCACATACTTAACCCCAAGCAAATAACACAATCGCAAAAGTAATAGGATGTTTCATATAAGATCGATCAAATGCTAGGTAAAACCGAGTTCAAGAAAAACACGATCTGAAAATTTTCAAAACTCCAAACACATAAAATCTTCGAATCACAAATCTCATAAATCACATAAAGGTACCTGCCACCACGCAATACGTGCACTAGACATATGCACGTTACAGTTATCTCAAAACCGATTGCAAAAATATACATCAACTTCAATTTCAAAACAAATCCACAAAATCGATTTTATAAACTAATACCAAACACCGAAACCAGGCCAAAGCCCGCGGTGACACAAAAATCAGACTCGTAAAACCGCCACAATCTGGCATTACAAGTTCACGTAGTTCACATCATTCATATCACATGGTTCACATAATTCATAGAATTTAGCCACAACCGGCATCATAAGCATAAATACATTAAGCATAAATCACAGCATCCCTATAATGCTAACTGCGCCCCTGCTCTACACCTGAAAATAGTGAGGGGTGAGCTACACAGCCCAGTGAGTGGATAGTCTAATTGACCATCCATAACATACTCTCAAAAACATATGCAGATTATTTTAAAAATCTTTAACAGGATATCATGTCAACACATAATAACAAATTCGATGCAAAAGTCATATAAGCAGCCAAAAATATACACACCAACATATAATAACCTCAGGTTCTAGAGTTATACTCTAAACCAACCGAACACACATATTCTAAACCAACTAAACACACCATACTTAATTAACCTAGTTGTCCAGCATATTCACAAAGTGACCAATATGGTCTAACCCGGCTTGGCCAAAGCACTGGGAGCTGCAAAATCTCGTGCAACACATAAACATGGACAGTGAATAGAATCAGGAGGTGGCCCCCGTCAGGTCACGACGTGGCACGCTGGTCTATCACGCCATAACATAAAACGAGAATAGAATCAGGAGGTGGCCCCCGTCAGGTCACGACGTGGCACGCTGGTCTATCACGCCATAACATAAAACGAGAATAGAATCAGGAGGTGGCCCCCGTCAGGTCACGACGTGGCACGCTGGTCTATCACGCCATAACATAAAACGAGAATGATGACATCAAGAGGTGGCCCCTGTCTGACCAAGACATGGCACTTTGGGTCTTATATCATTCCCAACACATAAAAGAGTAATGACATCAAGAGGTGGCCCCTGTCCGACCAAGACATGGCACTTTGGGTCAAAACCCGTTCTCCCAAAAGGTTCCTACTGGACAACACACATATCTTATTTCATAATTTCACATAGGTGGACATATTTCACAAAGGTGGACTCCTAAGTGTCAACTTAACTCTAGGATAGCCATCACAAAAATCACATCGGACAGGCTGAATTTCAGCCCCCATCACAATAATCATAATAGGCAGGTTGAACATCAACCCCCTCACATATCACAGTACAGGGCTGAAACTCAAACCCTTCACATATCACATAAGAACTATCCCCTTGAGTTCATAGTCACACCTAGCCTTAGTCCTAACCATCACATGACCACATAATTTTCCAAAAACACAACCCCACATAATTATCAAAGAATCACATAATGAAGATCACATAGTGTAGTCCTTATATTTCATGCTGATTAGTTCAGTGTAATCTTGCTATGTTATCACCCAATTCTTCTCAAACAAGGGTACATGCTACACTCATAAAGAAACATAAAATTACAACAAGCATTCATCATAAAATCAACATAAAATGTAATACATACAAATTACCACAATTTATCAAACAATCCATAAATACACATAAAGGAATATTCATGATTTGCATTTAACAAGCATCCAAAAATTGACATAAAAATCATGTATTCATATTAATTACTACATGTGATCCACGGTTAACATAACATATTATTTACTAAATTTTAAACCTTAGTTAACATCAATCTCATGCTCAAAATCATTGATTTAAAACCTCCTAAATTCCATAAAAGAATACCTTAATTTTCATGTTGCTAACTTTCGGATTTCATAAATAAAATCATCAAAATTTCGGTTTTCAAAATATACACCCATTTGCCAAATTTCGGTTTTCACAAAAATACATCTTAATTCCATTGTTAGCATGATAAAATTTCCAACTTAAATCAAACCCTTAGTTAACAAGAATCATCATGAATAAATTAGGTTTTCATTATAAATATCTCCTTGCCATTTTCGATTCTTCACATGAGATATACATCCATTAAACTTTCGGTTTTTCATGTTATATATATACCTTTGCATAAATTCGGTTTTTCATCAAAATAAGAAGTTCTACCATTGTAAAAAATTCGGTTTTTCATCAAAATAAGAAGATCTTAAATTCGGTATTTAACATGGTGAAATCTTGAATTTCGATTTAGCGTGATCAAATTTCTAATCAATCTCATGCATCAATTAATACAACCAAATTACTAGAAATCAAAAAAACACTCCACTCACCTCTTAAACCGTGAACACAAGGATGAAAACCCTTCCAAAATTTCGTCCAAAGCCTTGGGGTCGCCCAAAGGATCTCCAAGACTCACCAAGGAAATTTCTTCACTTCAAGAAGATCGCCAAGAGGAAGAAGATGAAGAAGAAACACCAAAAAAAAATCGCCTCCAAGCTTTCCAAGAGTCGCCAAGTTCTTTCAAGCCGCCACCTCAATTTTCTCAAGACTCCAAAATCGCCACTAATCTCACCCTAATCGATATTATCACCTAAACTTTGGGTTTTAAAATTTTAAACCCAATAACCAATTTATTCCAATAGGGTTTAACCCATTTAACTAATAATTTCGAATTTTAAACCCAATAACCCAATATCTCATAATTAACTAATTATTTAATTAACTTAACCATTAACCAATCACTTAACGAAAATCCATTAAGGATTTAACTAACATCCAATAAGGATTTAATTATCCAATAGAGTATAATTAATTAACCAATAAGGTCTAATTAATTAACTTAAAATTTGCAACCCAAAATCCTAATTAATTTATCACAAACAACCAATGATAATTTATCATAAATTAACAGTCAATAAACAAATAAATAATCTCTAATTAATTTACAATAAATTAACAACCAAATAACCTCAAATCAATTAATTACAAATTAACAATCAATTAGCCAATTAATTAGCACCCAACAATTTTATTTAAATCATAATACAATATCACAGCTAATGATTTTATTTAAATCCAAATAATTTATCATAATTTATCATAGAAAATAATGCTTACCAGAACTTAAGATCCTTGGATCTTACAGATCATGCTCATCATATTGGAGCTACAAGCTTGACATGCTTGTCCAATAAGAACATCCAGTGGCAAAGGAATCATGTAAGCCTTGTGAAATGGATTCACACTTGTGCTGTGTTTTGGGTGTAGTCTTGGAAGACTCTTTCCTCTATATCGGGAGACAGTGATGTGTTGCTAGATACCCCTCACTGGTCGTGATAACGTAAGTTGTCGTTACCGACATTTAAAGGAAACCCTTAGGGTCACACAAGTTGATGATATGGCTTACTTAAGTCAGATCGTGTGGACTGAATTGTTTGGGTTCAGTTTAAAGGGATATAATCTCTGATTGTAAGTGAGATCTGGTCTGATCATGTTTGATTGATTAGGGCTTGAGATCGGTAAGCTTCGATCGAGAGAAGTGATGCTAGATCGGTGAGATCAGAAGCATCAGGAGATCAACGGTTAGATCTTGAACCATTTGGTTCAGAGAGATCTAGACCATGGCTTGGGCTGGTTTCATGTGGTCTTTGGACCAGATTGATTGAACCAAAGTGAACCAAATTCGAACCGGTTCACTTATGTGAACGCTTGGTTCGAATGGTGTTAGCGTTTTGGTTGTTGATGAGCGCATACTTCCAATTAAGGAAAGTGATCAAAGCCTCTCTTCATAACGCCTAAACGCCAAGCCGTTGAATGTGTGACTTCACTTCGCTTGGCTTTGATCATATCAAAACGGTGTGAAAAAGGAAAAGACGTGTGGAGCTCTCGGCAAGAGATTGATCTCTCATCATCCTCACGCGACAAGCACCTTTGAAGCTCTTTGCTAGCACAAGGATCTCAAAGAGTAGTCCTTGATCATCTTGTGTGTGACGACAAGGAGGAGGCCTCTTTTGTTCTCTTGATTCCAAGGCACCATCCAATCCGATGGCTATGGTATGAACTCCCTCTTGTTCCATTCAATCGCTTGAAGTTGATCATGAAAACATATTACATGCGATTTGTGAAACCCTAGCCTCTTCATGCAAGAATGAATTATGCGCCACCCTTACATAGGGTTTTCGGCCCCCCCCCCTCTTGAAAGGGGTTTTATCCGCTTGCGCTCCCCCTAGAAGGGGACCCAACAATTGGTATCAGAGCTAGGTCTAATATGTTCTTATGATTGCTTTGTGTGATCCATGTATGTTTGATGCTTAGATCTATGTTTTCTCTTCATGCGATTGTACTAGTGGATAGTATGTTCATGTTGCGCATGTATGAGAGTTATCTTGGCGCTTGCTTAAGTTTCCATTTGTTGCGCATATGTAAGATCCAAGGATCTTAAGTCCTGGTAAGCATTATTTTTGATTTAAATAAAATTATGGACTGAGTTATTATTCCTGAGTATTGATAGTTAATTTATGATAAATTAATTAGAGATTTTTAGTTAATAATTATAGTTAATTAACTAGAGATTTTGTTGTTAATTAACTGGTTTATTGCTTGTTAAATTATTGTAAGTAATTAATTAGAACTTATTGGTTAATTAATTGGGCTTATTGGTTAATTAAATCCTTATTGGATGTTAATTAAAATCCTTAATGGATTTCGTTTAAGTGAATGGTTATTGGTTAAGTTAATTAAATTAATTGGTTAATTATGAGATATTGGGTTGGCGCTAATTGGATTTGAAATTCAAATTTATTAGCTAAATAAATTAAACCCTATTTGAATTAATGGGTTAATGGGTTTAAAATTTTAAAATCCAAAGTTTAAGTGGGATTTGCGCTTAGGGTAAGAGTTTTTGGCGAAATTCTAGCTTGGAAGAACCCTAGGCGACGGCTTGAAAGAAGAAGGCGATTCTTGGAAGCTTGGAGGCGATTTTCTTCTTCCTTTTGACGAAATTCTTTGAGGTGGAACTTCCTTGGTGAATTCTTGGAGATTCCTTAGGCGACTTAAAGGCTTTAGGCGATTTTGTGGAGGATTTTTCACCATAGTATTCTCGGTTCAAGGTGAGTGGAAGGTCTTGTTTGATCTATTAGATTGGTTGTGATTGTATTATATGATGCAATTGGATTCTTGGGAAAATTACCATGTTTAAAATCGAATTCTTGGGAAAATTGCTATGAAAACCGAATGTTGGTGTTGACTATGAGAAACGAAACAATCTCGAAAAGTATTGTAAAAAAACCGAATTAATTTGATGATTGTTTAACCGAAAATTTGTATGAAATTTAAGGTATTTTGGTAGCATTAAATCATCGAACATTGAGCATGAATTTCTTGTTAATTAGATATTTTATAGAGAATTTTGGCAATATTAAACCAATGATTTTTGTAGCCGAAACCTTGTTAATTGTAGTTAAACCGAAATTTGATATTGTGGTTAACATGTTTCCATGTGAATTAAATCTTGATATTTCTCCATGAAAAGTTAGTTTAGGGTATTTTCCATGAAAACCGAATTTAAGGCATATCTCCATGAAAACCGAATTTAGGGTAATTATTGTGTGGAGTTTAGGAAGTATTAAATCATTGATCTTAAGTATGAAATTCTTGTTAACTAAGGTGTATTTTTAAATTGATATTATGTTTGAAACCGTGGGTTACATGTGTGATTTGTAAAGCAATTATGCTTTAATTTTATATTGATTTTGGGGCGCATGATAAATGTTATATGTCGAATTTTATGGATGCTTGATAAATTGCCAATAATGTTATGTTGTAAAACTCATGTTTATTTAATTAAGATCATGTAATTATGTTTGAAAACATTGGGTGATAATTTAGCAAAATTACACTGAACTGACCAGCCTGAAATTTAAGGACTACACAATATTCGGTGAAAATATTATGTGTTATGTTATATGATTTTGAACAATATGTGTGACTATGTGATTTTGAACAATAAGTGTTATGTGATGGGTTTTGTGAATTTGGAAAATTATGGGTTATGTGAATTTGGAAAATTATGTGATTATGTGATGGTTAGGACTAAGGCTAGGTGTAACTATGAACTCAAGGGGATAGTCCTTATGTGTTATGTTAAGGGTTTGAATTTCAGCCCTGTATTGTGATATGTGAGGAGGTTGATGTTCAGCCTGCCTATTATGATTATTGTGATGGGGGTTGATGTTCAGCCTGCCCGATATGATTTTTGTGATGACTATCCTAGAGTCTAGTTGACACTTAGGAGTCCACCTTTGTGAAATATGTTCACCTATGTGAAATATGAATTAAGATGTGTCTGTTGTCCAGTAGGAACCTTTTGGGAGAACGGGTTTTGACCCAAAGTGCCATGTCTTGGTCAGACAGGGGCCACCTCTTGATGTCACTACTCTTTTTGTGATGGGGTAATATAAGACCCAAAGTGCCATGTCTTGATCAGACAGGGGCCACCTCTTGATGTCATTACTCTTTATGTGATGGGGTGATATAAGACGCAAAGTGCCATGTCTTGATCAGACAGGGGCCACCTCTTGATGTCGTCACTCTGATGTGTTATGGGGTGAGGGACCAAAGTGCCACGTCGTGACCTGGCGGGGGCCACCTCTTGATTCTACTCACTATCCATGTTTATGTGTTGCATGCGGCTCCCAGTGCTTTGGCCAAGCCGGGTTAGACCATATTGGTCACTACTGAATATGCTGGACAACTAGGTTGATTATGTGTTGGTGTGTTTAGTGGTTTAGAGTATAACTCTAGAACCTGAGTTTGTGAACCTAAGTTATATGTGTTTAGTTGGTTTAGAATATATGTGTTTAGTTGGTTTAGAGTATAACTCTAGTACCCTGAGTTTGTTATATGCTAGTGTGTACATCTGACTGTCTATATGATTTCTATTTCTTGATTTTGTTATATGTTGACATAATGTTCTTGCTAAAGATTTTTAAAATAATCTGCCTATATTTTTGAGTGTATGTTATGGATGGTCGATTTAGACTATCCACTCACTGGGCTGTGTAGCTCACCCCTCATTATTTTCAGGTATAGAGCAGGGGCGCAGTTAGCATGATATTGATGTTGTGATTTATGCTTATAATGCCGGTTGTGGCCCTATGTTTATGCTTAATTAATTTGAGGCCGGCTGTGGCCGAATATGAATTTTATGAACTATGTGAACCATGTGATGTGAACCATGTGAACTATGTGAATTTGTGTTGCCTAATTGTGGCAATTAAATGAGTTTGATTTTTGTGTCACCGCGGGCTTCGGCCTGGTTTCGGTGTTTGGTATGAGTTTATAAAATCGATTTTGTGATTTTGTTTTGAATTTCGGCTTGTTGTATATTCTGTGAAATCGGTTTTGATATACCCTGTAACTTGCATATGTCTAGTGCAAGTATTGCCTGGTGGCAGGTACCTTTATGGATTTTATGAATTTGAATCGGATTTGATATAACTGTTGCCTTGCATATGTCTAGTGCAAGGATTGCGTGGTGGCAGGTACCCTTATGTGATTTATGATAATTGGGTTTTGTGGATATTTATGTATGGGTTTTTTTTTGGAAATTTTCAGATCGTGTTTTTTTTCTTGAACTCGGTTTTACCTAGCATATGATCGATCTTATACGAAACATCCTGTTTCTTTTATGAAATGTGCCATTTGTTTGGGGTTAAGAATGTGGGATGTTACAGCATATGTTGGCGCTTGTGTTGTTTTTCTTACAAAACAAATGAACTTGCGCGCCTATCTAGATCTAAGGCCCTACTCTAAACCCTTAGATGGGTTGATGGGGTTGAAGTCACCTCTAGATTAGATCCAACCGTCTGATCAGACCATCTGACAGCCTAGATGGATCGACCAGATGGCACCTGTGCGCAAGCATGAGGTGGCCATAGGTCGATTGCATCTTAGGCGTGTAGAGAGGTCTGGTTGAGACAACCAGTGAACACACATGAGCTAGGCCCGGGGTCACACCCGCTTGCCAGAACTCATGAGGGTTGTTCAGCCCTTGGCGCATGCATGGTTGACCGCTAGGTCAATACGGGTCAGTTAGGACTCGGTGCATGCAAGGGCAGAGGATCTGATCGGATGGATGAGTGGATCCCTATCAATGGACCATTGTAAGGTTGTAGGGGCACATAAGGAAATTAAAATTGATGCCATGGGGTTTTTCAAAATTTAATTTCATGATTGGATCACATGTTGATTGATGCCATGATGCTTGTCTATTTATTCTTATGTGGGCTGCCCATGTTAAATGTGTGCTGTGCTGGGGCCTGCGTGCCTGGAATTAAACTTGTAAATTAATTTGTGATCTGCGAATCACATTTGTACTTAATTTATAATGTATAATTGACCTGCGAGTCAAACTTGTCTAGATAGATCAAATTGTATTTGATTAGACAAGAGCACAAAGGCACACATCCAAGAGGGGCATTCAGCTGGTGGCGCACCTAAGGTGCTCTTGGCGCTAGGGCCCTGGGTTGGACCAGATGAGATGCAAAAGTCCTAAGAAGAGCAAGTGAAGACTTAAGTTTCTTAAGGTCTTACTTAGGCTTTGGGCTTTTACCACATAAGATCCAGGCTTTCTATTTATTGCTTTTATAATTAGAAATGCATGAGTTTATCTTCTGCTATCACCATAGGACTTGCATGATAGTCAAGAAGATAAAAGACCGGTAAAATCCAACGATAAAATATCAAGCTCGTAAGCCTTCTGACGCGAAACCTCACTGTTCTGATTATCGTTGGAGCCGTGTTGTACCCACTCAGTGGGCACGTCCATCTATCTTCAGACGGTGCTGGATTACACCTGCGTGTTACAGAGAAGGGATTTATCGCTTCTCGTTGCTCAGCATAGCACGTGGTGGTCCAGGGAGTAGGTCGGGTCAGCTTGACTATGTAGGCTACATATGTGGCGCATATGGTAGCACATGGAGGCAGCCATCTGTGGGATCAGAGACTGTGTTGTACCAACTCAGTTGGCACAGTCTGCTGGATTGCCCAGATGAAGGGGAATCGCACGGGTTGGCGATTGGCTGGGACAGCCTACCAGAAATTAGTGCTTGTCATCTCTGTGCATCTTATCTCGCCTGAGCGGGACGCGGAGACCAAGTATGAAATCTGGATCCCATCTCACTAAAAGAGTATTACTCTTTCGGACTGTTTTATGGATTTTACAGTCAGCTAGAATAGTGAGAAAAAGGAATCATTCTTAAGTCCTGATTGATTCTTAACATTGATACTGACCTTGCTGTTCTTGCATTGTTGTAGATTCCTGCAGCAACGAACACCATGAGCTTCAATGTGCGATCCCTACTGGAAAGGGAGAAGTTTGCTGGGCCGAACTTCTCTGACTGGTTCGGACACCTTAAGATCGTTCTTAAGGCAGAGAGGAAACTGTATGTCCTCGAGACGGCAATACCGCCGCAGCCCGCTGCGAACGCCGCAAGGGCGGTTCGTGAAACCTATGAAAAGCACGTCAATGATAGCATTGATGTCGCTTGCCTGATGCTAGCGTCTATGACGCCACCGCTGCAGCGTCAGCATGAGGATATGTCGGCTATAGAGATCATAGCGAACCTCAAGATGCTGTATGCTGCACAGGCGAGGACAGAACGCTATAATCTGACGAAGCTCTTCTTTCAGAGCAAACTGGTTGAAGGGAGCCCAGTGGGAGCTCACGTGCTTAAGATGATTGGGCACAAGGAGGCTCTGGAGAAACTGGGGCATACCATTAACCAGGAGCTTGCTGTAGACATCATTCTGCAGTCTCTTCCGCCTTCTTTCGATGCGTTCATCATTAACTTTAATATAAACAAAATCGATTGTACACCGGCAGAGCTGTTGAATATGCTCTTGACTACTGAGGAAACTCTGAAGGGAAAGCCTTCAACCTCTGTCTTGATGGTTCCTTCAAGGAACAAGAAGAAGGGGAAGAAGGGCAAGGCCCCTGTCAAGAACTACAGTAAGGCTCTGAAACAGAAGGTGAAGCGGTCCAAGGACAACAGGTATTTCCACTGTGGCCAGCTGGGTCACTGGAAAAAGGACTGTAAAGCGCTCCAAGGAGATAAGAGGGGAAGCATCGCTTCTGGCTCAGGTATTTACGTGACGGAAGTCATGGTTTCATCTTCTTCTATATCATGGGTGTTGGACACTGCATGTGGAGTTCACATTTGTTCAAATGTACAGGAACTCAAGAGAAGAAGGCAGGTGGGACAGCATGAGGTAGACCTACGCGTTGGAAACGGGGCACGGGTTGCTGCTGTTGCTGTAGGAGACTATTTCATTTCTTTACCATCTGGCATTGTATTAGAATTAAACAGTTGTTATTTTGTACCCAGTATTACCAAGAATATTATCTCCATTCCTGCTCTTGTCAGGAAGGGTTTTTCCTTTGAATGCAAGATTTCAAAGTGTATACTTTCTCTAGATAATATTGTGTATGCTACTGGTTCCATTAACAATGGGTTATTCATGTTGGACATGGAATATTCTATACAAAACATTGATAATAAGAAAGCCAAGTATGCTGATGACAGCACCTTGCTATGGCATAGTCGTTTAGGCCATATTAACAAGAAGCGCATTAAGCGGTTGCATGATCATGGACTGCTGGGATCATTCTCCTATGAGGAGATTGATACATGCAAAGCTTGTTTAATGGGCAAAATGACGAAGTCTCCTTTTCCTAACAAAGGTCAAAGGGCTTCAGGTTTACTTGACCTTATACACAGTGATGTGTGTGGGCCATTTAGTAAACATGCCAGAGGTGGCTATCAGTACTTCATTACCTTTACTGATGATTTCAGTAGGTATGGGTATGTCTATTTAATGAGACATAAAAGTGAATCTTTTGACAAGTTCAAAGAGTTCAAAAATGAAGTACAAAATCAGTTAGGCCGAAATATCAAGGCACTTCGTTCTGATCGAGGTGGTGAATACCTAAGTCATGCGTTTACTGACTATCTAAAGGAGTGTGGGATTATCTCACAGCTCACTCCGCCAGGAACACCGCAATGGAATGGTGTGTCCGAGAGGAGAAATAGAACGTTACTTGATATGGTTCGTTCTATGATGAGTCAGGCTACTCTACCATACTCCTTTTGGGGTTTTGCACTGGAAACAGCTGCAAAGGTACTAAACCGAGTGCCATCCAAGGCAGTTTCTAAGACGCCATATGAGTTATGGTGTGGGAAACAGCCGAGCTTGACATTTATCAGGATCTGGGGTTGCGAGGCTTATGTCAAAAAGCTCGCCTCTGGGAAACTGGAGAGCAGATCTGAGAAATGTATATTTGTCGGTTACCCTAAGGAAACTAAGGGTTATTATTTCTACGATCCCAAAGAGAACAAAGTATTTGTTGCTCGGACGGCCATATTTCTTGAGAAGGAGTTTCTTCTGCAAGAGGCCAGTGGGAGAGAAATAAAGCTGGATGAGATTCCAGAAGAGGGACAAAGTAGTCAAGCACAGTTGGATGTGCCTGAGCCGGAAGATCAGGTTACTCAGCAACCTGAGGCTCAAATATCACGGGAACCGCGAAGATCGGGAAGGATCCGTCGTCAGCCTGAGCGCTATGACGGAGTCTACATCATTGATAATGATGAACCCCTTACTTATGCGGATGCGGTCAGTGGACCGGAGTCAGCTAGATGGCTTGATGCTATGCGAGCCGAAATGGACTCCATGTCAGATAACCAAGTCTAGGATTTGGTTGATCCGCCTCCGGGAGTAATCCCTATAGGCTGTAAATGGATCTTCAAGAAGAAGATAGACATGGATGGTAACGTGGTTACCTATAAAGGCAGGCTAGTTGCGAAAGGTTTCAAACAAATCTACGGGATAGATTATGATGAAACTTTCTCACCTGTAGCCATGTTTAAGTCTATTCGTATTCTTTTCGCGATAGCTGCATATTACGATTATGAGATCTGGCAGATGGATGTGAAGACAGCTTTCCTTAATGGAAATCTGGACGAGGATGTGTATATGACACAACCTGAGGGTTTCACTAATCCATCAGATCGTCATAAAATATGCAAGTTAAAGAAGTCCATTTATGGACTTAAACAAGCATCCAGAAGCTGGAATATTCGTTTTGATGAATCAATCTCTAAGTTTGGTTTCATCAAGAACGAGGATGACCCATGTGTGTATAAGAGGTTTAGTGGGAGCGTAATTACATTCCTAATCCTCTACGTCGATGATATCTTAATCATTGGAAATGATATTCCTGAACTGCATGCTGTTAAAGCATGGTTAGGAAAATGTTTCCAGATGAAAGATTTAGGAGAAGCAGCCTATGTGTTAGGTGTGAAGATCTACAGGGATAGATCTAAGAGGCTTCTCGGGCTGTGCCAGAGTACTTACATCGATAAAGTCCTGGAGAGATTCCATTTAGAGAATTCTAAAAGAGGATATCTTCCAGTCAGACATGGTCTGAATCTTTCGAAGAGTCAGTGTCCACAAACACAGACTGAGAAAGATGAAATGGACAATACGCCTTATGCTTCGGCTATTGGGTCCATTATGTATGCGATGTTGTGTACTCGCCCAGACGTCGCTTACGGGTTAAGCGTGACCAGTCGGTTCCAAAGTAATCCAGGTATGGCGTACTGGATTACGGTCAAGAACATTTTAAAATATCTGCGGAGGACCAAAGATATGTTCTTGATATATGGTGGTCAGGAAGAACTCAGTATAGAAGGATATACTGACGCTTCGTTCCAGTCGGACCAGGATGATTTCCGATCGCAATCAGGCTATGTTTTTAGCTTGAATGGTGGAGCAGTGGTGTGGAAAAGTTTCAAACAGTCAACTGTTGCTGATTCCACAACAGAAGCCGAGTATGTTGCGGCCTCGGAAGCATCCAAGGAGGCAGTGTGGATTCGTAAGTTCGTGAGAGAACTTGGTGTTGTTCCTTCGAGTGCAGATCCTTTGGTTATCTTCTGTGATAACACTGGAGCCATCGCACAAGCAAAGGAACCACGGTCGCACCAGAAGTCCAAGCACATACAGAGACGGTTTCACTTGATCCGGGAGATCATTGATCGAGGCGAGATCAAAATATGCAAGGTTCATACAGATGACAATCTGGCAGACCCGCTTACCAAGCCTCTGGCGCAGCAGAAGCATGAGAAGCACTGTAATAATATGGGTTTGAGGTTTCTCAACCATTAGATTAAGTGCAAGTGGGAGATTGTTGGGGTATGCCCTTAAGGCTAATGTTTGAGGCCTTGGGATTGTAATAGCAATTCAGTCCACACGATCTGACTTAAGTAAGCCATATCATCAACTTGTGTGACCCTAAGGGTTTCCTTTAAATGTCGGTAACGACAACTTACGTTATCACGACCAGTGAGGGGTATCTAGCAACACATCACTGTCTCCCGATATAGAGGAAAGAGTCTTCCAAGATTGTTACAGTGCTTCTCATGCTTCTCATGCATTAAGGGCATACCCCAACAATCTCCCACTTGCACTTAATCTAATGGTTGAGAAATCTCAAACCCATATTATTACAGTGCTTCTCATGCTTCTGCTGCGCCAGAGGCTTGGTAAGCGGGTCTGCCAGATTGTCGTCTGTATGAACCTTGCATATTTTGATCTCGCCACGATCTATGATCTCCCGGATCAAGTGAAACCGTCTCTGTATGTGCTTGGACTTCTGGTGCGACCGTGGTTCCTTTGCTTGTGCGATTGCTCCAGTGTTATCACAGAAGATAACCAAAGGATCGACACTCGAAGGAACGACACCAAGTTCTCTCACGAACTTACGAATCCACACTGCCTCCTTGGATGCTTCCGAGGCTGCAACATACTCGGCTTCTGTTGTGGAATCAGCAACAGTAGACTGTTTGAAACTCTTCCACACCACTGCTCCACCATTCAAGCTAAAAACATAGCCTGATTGCGATCGGAAATCATCCTGGTCCTACTGGAACGAAGCGTCAGTATATCCCTCTATACTGAGTTCTTCCTGACCACCATATATCAAGAACATATCTTTGGTCCTCCGCAGATATTTTAAGATGTTCTTGACTGCAATCCAGTGCGCCACACCTGGATTACTTTGGAACCGACTGGTCACGCTTAACCCGTAAGCGACGTCTGGGCGAGTACACAACATCGCATACATAATGGACCCAATAGCCGAAGCATAAGGCGTATTGTCCATTTCATCTTTCTCAGTCTGTGTTTGTGGACACTGACTCTTCGAAAGATTCAGACCATGTCTGACTGGAAGATATCCTCTTTTAGAATTCTCTAAATGAAATCTTTCCAGGACTTTATCGATGTACGTACTCTGGCACAGCCCGAGAAGCCTCTTAGATCTATCCCTGTAGATCTTCACACCTAACACATAGGCTGCTTCTCCTAGATTTTTCATCTGGAAACATTTTCCTAACCATGCTTTAACAGCATGCAGTTCAGGAATATCGTTTCCAATGATCAAGATATCATCGACGTAGAGGACTAGGAAAGTAATCACGCTCCCACTAAACCTCTTATATACACACGGGTCATCCTCGTTCTTGATGAAACCAAACTCAGAGATTGATTCATCAAAACGAATATTCCAGCTTCTTGATGCTTGTTTAAGTCCATAAATAGACTTCTTTAACTTGCATATTTTATGACGATCTGATGGATTAGTGAAACCCTCAGGTTGTGTCATATACACATCCTCATCCAGATTTCCATTAAGGAAAGCTGTCTTCACATCCATCTGCCAGATCTCATAATCGTAATATGCTGCTATCGCGAAAAGAATCCGAATAGACTTGAACATGGCTACAGGTGAGAAAGTTTCATCATAATCTATCCCGTAGATTTGTTTGAAACCTTTCGCAACTAGCCTGCCTTTATAGGTAACTACGTTACCATCCATGTCAATCTTCTTCTTGAAGATCCATTTACAGCCTATAGGGATTACTCCCGGAGGCGGATCAACCAAATCCCAGACTTGGTTATCTGACATGGAGTCCATCTCGGCTCGCATAGCATCAAGCCATCTAGCTGACTCCGGTCCACTGACCGCATCCGCATAAGTGAGGGGTTCATCATTATCAATGATGTAGACTCCATCATAGCGCTCAGGCTGTCGACGGATCCTTCCCGATCTTCGCGGTTCCCGTGATATTTGAGCCTCAGGTTGTTCAGTAACCTGATCTACCGGCTCAGGCTCATCCAACTGTGCTTGACTACTTTGTCCTTCCTCTGGATTCTCATCCAGCTTTATTTCTCTCCCACTGGCCTCTTGCAGAAGAAACTCCTTCTCAAGAAATATGGCCGTCCGAGCAACAAACACCTTGTTCTCCTTGGGATCGTAGAAATAATAACCCTTAGTTTCCTTAGGGTAACCGACAAAGATGTATTTCTCAGATCTGCTCTCTAGTTTCCCAGAGGTGAGCTTTTTTGACATAAGCCTCGCAACCCCAGATCCTGATAAATGTCAAGCTTGGCTGTTTCCCATACCATAACTCATATGGCGTCTTTGAAATTGCCTTGGATGGCACTCGGTTTAGTACCTTTGCAGCTGTTTCCAGTGCAAATCCCCAAAAGGAATATGGAAGAGTAGCCTGACTCATCATAGAACGAACCATATCAAGTAACGTTCTATTTCTCCTCTCGGACACACCATTCCATTGTGGTGTTCCTGGCGGAGTGAGCTGTGAGATAATCCCACACTCCTTCAGATAGTCAGTAAACGCATGACTCAAGTATTCTCCACCTCGATCAGAACGAAGTGCCTTGATATTTCGGCCTAGCTGATTCTGTACTTCATTTTTGAACTCTTTGAACTTGTCAAAAGATTCACTCTTATGTCTCATAAGATAGACATAACCATATCTACTGAAATCATCAGTAAAGGTAATGAAGTACTGATAGCCACCTCTGGCATGTTTACTAAATGGCCCACACACATCACTGTGTATAAGGTCAAGTAAACCTGAAGCCCTTTGACCTTTGTAAGGAAAAGGTGACTTCGTCATTTTACCCATTAAACAAGCTTTGTATGTATCAATCTCCTCATAGGAGAATGATCCCAGCAGTCCATGATCATGCAACCGCTTAATGCGCTTCTTGTTAATATGGCCTAAACGACTATGCCATAACAAGGTGCTGTCATCAGCATACTTGGCTTTCTTATTATCAATGTTTTGTATAGAATATTCCATGTCCAACATGAATAACCCATTGTTAATTGAACCAGTTCCATAAACAATATTATTATAAGATAAAACACACTTTGAAATATTGCATTCAAAGGCAAATCCTTTCCTGACAAGAGCAGGAATAGAGATAATATTTTTGGTGATACTCGGTACAAAATAACAATTGTTTAATTTCAATACAATGCCAGATGGTAAAGAAATGAAATAGTCTCCTACAGCAACAGCAGCAACCCGTGCCTCGTTTCCAACGCGTAGGTCTACCTCATGCTGTCCCACCTGCCTTCTTCTCTTGAGTTCCTGTACATTTGAACAAATGTGAACTCCACATGCAGTGTCCAACACCCATGAAATAGAAGAAGAAGATAACATGACCTCAGTCACATAAATACCTGAGCCAGAAGCGATGCTTCCCCTCTTATCTCCTTGGAGCGCTTTACAGTCCTTTTTCCAGTGACCCAGCTGGCCACAGTGGAAACACCTGTATTCCTTGGACCGCTTAACCTTTTGCTTCAGAGCCTTACTGTAGTTCTTGACAGGGGCCTTGCCCTTCTTCCCCTTCTTCTTGTTCCTCGAAGGAACCATCAAGACAGAGGTTGAAGGCTTTCCCTTCAGAGTTTCCTCAGTAGTCAAGAGCATATTGAGCAGCTCTGCCGGAGTACAGTCGATTTTGTTCATATTAAAGTTAATAATGAACGCGTCGAATGAAGGCGGGAGAGACTGCAGAATAATATCTACAGCAAGCTCCTGGTTGATGGTATGCCCCAGTTTCTCCAGAGCCTCCTTGTGCCCAATCATCTTGAGCACGTGAGCTCCCACTGGGCTCCCTTCAGCCAGTTTGCTCTGAAAGAAAAGCTTTGTCAGATTATAGCGTTCTGTCCTCGCCTGTGCAGCATACAGCATCTTGACGTTTGCTATAATCTCTATAGCCGACATATCCTCATGCTGACGCTGCAGCGGTGGCGTCATAGACGCTAGCATCAGGCAAGCGACATCAATGCTATCATTGACGTGCTTTTCATAGGCATCACGAACCGCCCTTGCGGCGTTCGCAGCGGGTTGAGGCGGCACAGCCGTCTCGAGGACATACAGTTTCCTCTCAGCCTTAAGAACGATCTTAAGGTGTCCGAACCAGTCAGAGAAGTTCGGCCCAGCAAACTTCTCCCTTTCCAGTAGGGATCGCACATTGAAGCTCATGGTGTTCGTTGCTGCAGGAATCTACAACAATGCAAGAACAGCAAGGTCAGTATCAATGTCTAGAATCAATCCAGGACTTAAGAAAGATTCTTTTCTCACTATTTTGTCTGACTGAAAAATCCAGTAAACAGTCCGAAAGAGTAACACTCTTTTAGTGAGATGGGATCCAGATTTCATACTTGGTCTCCGCGTCCCGCTCAGGCGAGATAAGATGCACAGAGATGACAAGCACTAATTTCTGGTAGGCAGTCCCTGCCAATCGCCAACCCGTGCGATTCCCCTTCACCTGGGCAATCCAGCAGACTGTGCCAACTGAGTTGGTACAACACAGTCTCTGATCCCGCAGATGGCTGCCTCCATGCGCTACCATATGCACCACATATGTAGCCTACATGGTCAAGCTGACCCGACCTACTCCCTGGACCACCACGTGCTATGCTGAGCAACGAGAAGCGATAAATCCCTTCTCTGTAACACGCAGGTGAAATCACACACCGTCTGAAGATAGATGGACGTGCCCACTGAGTGGGTACAACACGGCTCCAACGATAATCAGAACAGTGAGGTTTCGCGCCAGAAGGCTTACGAGCTTGATATGTTAGCGTTGGATTTTAATGGTCCTTTTATCTTCTCAACTATCATGCAATCCCTATGGTGATAGCAGAAGATAAATAAATCATGCTTTTCTACTTATTTAAACAATAAAAGAAAGCATGCATCTTATGTGGTAAAAGCCCATAGCCTAAGTAAGACCTTAATTTATCTTAAGTCTTCACTTGCTTTTCATGGGTCTATTGCCTCTCATCTGGTCCAACCCAGGGCCCTAGCGCCAAGAGCAGCTCAGGTGCGCCCACCAGCCGAATGCGCCTCTGCAATTGTGCTCTGTGCTCTTGTCTAATCAAATACATTTTGATCTATCTAGACAAGCTTGACTCGCAGGTCAAATATACAATAAATTAATGAACAATGTGATTCACAGATCACAATAAAATTAATTTACAATTTACCAGGCTCGCAGGCCCCAGCACAGCACACATTAAGGGCAACCCACATAAGATAAAATAAACAAGCATATGGCATCAATCAATCATCATGTGATCCCTTACAAAGAAAATAAAATTTTGAAAACCCCATTGGCATCAATTTTAATTTTCTTATGAGTCCTACAACCTTACAATGGTCCATTGATAGGGATCCACTCAACAATCTAGTTAGATCCATACCCTTGCATGCACCAAGTCCTAACTGACTCGAGTTGACCTAATGGTCAACCATGCATGCGCCAAGGGCTGAACAACCCTCATGAGTTCTGGCAAGCGGGTGTGACCCCGGGCCTAACTCATGTGTGTTCAATGGTCGTCTCAACCAGACCTCGCTACACGCCTGTGATGCAATCGACTTATAGCCACCTTGTGCTTGCGCACAGGTGCCATCTGGTCGATCCATCTAGGCTGTCAGATGGTCTGATCAGACTAGGTTGATCTAAACTAGATGCTGCTTTCAACCCCATCAACCCATCTAAGGGATTATAGTAGGAGCATTAGATCTAATAGGCGCGCAAGGTAAGTTTCTCTTTGAAAACAATGACAAGCGCTAACCACAAACATTATACATGCGCAAATCAAGATAAACCTACATCTAGGAGCTTAAACTAGCATGTAGTTTATTTCGGCATGTACATAGATCTATACTTTGCAAGCGCAAACAAGGATCACTCAAAGCAACCATATGATTCACATAAGATCCTTGCTTTGATACCAATTGAAGAGTCCCCTTCAAGGGGGAGCGCAAGCGGATAAAACCCCTTTCAAGAGGGGGGCCGAAACCCTAAGGGAGGGGGCGCATGCAAGTTTGCTAGGGTTTCAATAATGCAATCGACTTATATGCTCATATAATCAACTTTGATAGATTGATTAGAATGGTAGCGATTCATACCATGGCCATCGCTTAGATGGTGTCTAGGAAGTAAAGAGAACGATGGGGTTCTCCTCCAAAGCGCCACACACAAGACGAACAATGGCTTGCTCCTTGGACGCTCCTTGTGCTAGCAAGGTTCTCCAAGTGACCTTGTCGTGTGAGAAGGGATGAAGAAGGTTGAGAGAACAAGCTTGGGCGAGAGCTACTTGCGCAAAAACTTCCTTGTCGTCCAAAGCCACACCTCACCACTCGACAAGAGTGAATGGAGAAGAGGAGCGCTTACGCTACAAGGTGGAAGCGTTTTCCATTTGGAAAACCGACTTCCACATAAGGCAAGTCCTCAATGCATGCGTTCATGCATTGAACCATCGAAACCTTCTCTCATTCGAACCAAACGTTCACCTAGTGAACCAGTTCAAATCAATGGGTTTGGTTCAAAACAATTAACCCAAGCTATTTGGTCTAGATCACATTGAACCCTAAGGCTCAAGATCTAACCGTTCATCTCCTGATGCTCCTGATCTCACCGATCTAGCATCATCTCTCTCGATCGAAGCTTACCGATCTCAAGCCCTAATCAATCAAACATGATCAGACCAGATCTCACTTATAATCAGAGATTAAATCCCTTTAAACTGAACCCAAACAATTCAGTCCACACGATCTGACTCAAGTAAGCCATATCATCAAATTGTGCGACCCTGAGGGTTTCCTTTAAATGTCGGTAACGATAACTTACGTTATCACGATCAGTGAGGGGTATCTAGCAACACATCACTGTCTCCCGATATAAAGGAAAGAGTCTTCCAAGACTACACCCAAACCACAGCACAAGTGTGAATCCATTCACAGGGCATACATATTTCCTTTGCCACTGGATGTTCTTATTGGACAAGCATGTCAAGCCTGTTGCTCCAATATGATGAGCATGATTAGATCAGATGAATACAGTCACCTGGGTATGGCCATACACTTTCTCAATCATCTCATTCAGGGGGGCCCCTTTAGAACATCACACTCCTTAAACAAGGAGACGGCAATCCTTTATCTATCACTAGTGCCCTAACCTGACTCATGATCATTATCCAAGATAGTCTATGATCATTATCTTTCAAATGATATTGAACTACCTCAAAACAATGACATTCATCATTTAGAAACACAAGTGATCTCAAGTCAAAGGACATGTGCCACTTGTAGCATACAAGGATTATTCACATTGTGACAAGCAATTGAATATCCTAGTAGGGTCTGTCCAGTACATCCAATGTACCCATGAGTCTACATCTTATTCCATGCTCGAAGCATCCTATAAGATTAGAACACATGTTAGTCTCAATCATATCAAGGCTGTCTCATGTTCACCAAGATATTTCAACTAAGGACTTAACTGTCAGCCTAGCTGAACAGCTTTGAGACATTATTCAGTAGTACACTTATTACAGCAGACAAGGTAACAAACTGAATAACAACCATGCCTTTATAAACACAAGAGTTTATTACATGATACTGATACAATCCCAAGGCCTCAAACATTAGCCTTAAGGGCATACCCCAACATTCCCTTGGTGGCAACATTGGTGGAATTTCAAGGCTTTAGGCGAATTGTTGTGGAGGATTTTCACCCTAGTGTTCTCGGTTAAGAGGTGAGTGGGGTGTCTTAATTCCTTCCATATGTGTCTTATTCGAACTCCATCAATATAGTTGTGTTAAATAATAAATTTGATTGCATGAAAAATTACCATGTGTAAAACCGAAATCTTGATAGTTGGGATGAAAACCGAAAATTTGTAACCTTGATAATTATTTGTGAAAAACCGAATCCTTGATGTTAATTGTGAAATCCGAAATCTTGATGATTGTTTATGAAAACCGAAAATTTGTAATATGAAATTTAAGGTATTCTCTTATGGAATTTGGGAAGTTTTAGACCAATGATTTTAAGCATGAAATTCATGTTAATTAAGGTTTAAAATTAAATAGATAATATGTTATGTTAACCGTGGGTTACATGTAGTGATTTGTAAAATAATGTTGTATGAATACATGCTTTACATTTTATGTTGATTTTATGGATGTTTGTTGTAATTTTATGTTTCTTTATGAGTGTAGCATGTTTTATGGTTATATATTTATGGTTATGTAACTTTGTTGAGAACATTGGGTGATAACATAGCAAGGTTACACTGAACTGACCAGCCTGAAACTTAAGGATTACACTATGTTATGTGATTTTTAAATATTATGTGATTTATGATTTTTGGAATGTTAAGTGATCTTTGAATATGTGAATATTATGTGGTTATGTGAATTTCGAAAATTATGTTGATATGGGATTTTCGAATATTATCTGTTGTGATCATGTGTTGGTTATGACTAAGGCTAAGTGTAGCTGTGTACTCAAGGGGATGGTCAATATGTGATATGTTAAGGGTTTGAATTTTCAGCCCTGTATTGTGATATGTGAAGGGGGTTGATGTTCAGCCTGCCTGTTATGATTATTGTGATGGGGGTTGTTGTTCAGCCTGCCCGATGTGATTATTGTGATGACTATCCTAGAGTCTAGTTGACACTTAGGAGTTCACCTTTGTGATATATGATATAAGATGTGTCTGTTGTCCAGTAGGAACCTTTTGGGAGAACGGGTTTTGACGCAAAGTGCCATGTCTTGGTCGGACAGGGGCCACCTCTTGATGTCATCACTCTCTTTTTGTGATATGGGGTGTCGTAGAGCAAAGTGCCACGTCGTGACCCGGCGGGGGCCACCTCTTGAATCTACACACAATCCATCGATGTGTTTATGGGGTGTTTTAGAGCAAAGTGCCACGTCGTGACCTGGCGGGGGCCACCTCTTGATTCTACTCACTGTCCATGTTTATGTGTTGCATGAAATTTTGCAGTCTCCCAGTGCTTAGGCCAAAGCCGGGTTAGACCATAATGGTCACTACTGAATATGCTGGACAACTAGGTTAATTAAGTGTTGGTGTGTTTAGTTGGTTTAGAGTATAACTCTAGAACCTGAGTTTGTTATGTGTTGGTGTGTACATCTGAGTTGGTTTAGAGTATAACTCTAGGACCTGAGTTTGTTATATGTTGGTGTGTACATCTGACTGTTTATATGACTTCTGTTTTCTTTATGTTGTTATATGTTGACATAATTGTTCCTGTTAAAGATTTTTAAAATAATCTGTCTATATTTTTGAGTGTATGTTATGGATGGTCGATTTAGACTATCCACTCACTGGGCTGTGTAGCTCACCCCTCATTATTTTCAGGTGTAGAGCAGGGGCGCAGTTAGCATTATATGGATATCGTGATTTATGCTTAATGAACTTGTGATGCCGGTTGTGGCCTTAATATCTGAATTATGTGAACATGTGCTGCCGACTATGACTAAACTATATGAATTTGTGTTGCCGGATTGTGGCAGTTAAATGGTTTTGATTTTTGTGTCACCGCGGGCTTCAGCCTGGTTTCGGTGTTTGGTATGAGTTTATAAAAATCGATTTTGTGATTTTGTTTTGAAATTCGGTTTGTGGTGTATTCTTTGTAATCGGTTTTGATATACCTGTAACTTGCATATGTCTAGTGCAAGTATTGCCTGGTGGCAGGTACCTTTATGGATTTTATGGATTTGATACGGATTTGATATAACTGTTGCCTTGCATATGTCTAGTGCAAGGAATGCGTGGTGGCAGGTACCTTTATGAAATTGTGTTTTGTGGAGATTTATATGTATGGATTTTCAAAATTTTTAGATCGTGTTTCCTGGACTTGGTTTTACCTAGCATATGAATCGATCTTGTATGACACATCCTGTTTCTTTTATGAATTATGTTGCTTGTTTGGGGTTAAGATAACGGGATGTTACAGAATGGTATCAGAGGAGTTGGCTAGCTAAAACTTAGTTCGGGGGGAAAACATGTTTGTGTATTGCTAGACACCTGATAGGTTTATGTTTGTTTTCCTGACTATGGTATGTGTGTGTAGAAATTTAAGATGGTGCGAACCAGAGGAAATGCTAGTGGCGAGGATGAGCAGCCTTCGAACCTCACGAGAACTATTGAGGCTCTGACTGGCATGGTACAGCAACAAGGTGCCATGATAGAGAGGCAAGCTCAGATGCTGCAGCAACAACAGACTCAGCATCAAGAGGCACAACAGCAGCTTTTACAGCAGCTGACTCAAGAGAGACCCCAGACTACTACTCGGGCGGTGGGGGATGACTCTCAGGAGGGCGCTCACAGGCGCTATGCTTCACTTGTGAGTGAATTCCAGAAACTGGGTCCCAGCTCTTTTTATGGGGGCTCAGAATCCAGTACTGCCGAGAACTGGCAGTTGTGCTTGGAAAAGATTTTCCAAGTTATGCGTTGCTCGGACGAAGACAAGTTATGTCTGACCACCTATATGATGCGTGCTGACGCAGATGAGTGGTGGAAGGGCGTGGTGAGACTTGCTGAAGAAAGACATGAGACTGTAGATTGGCCTTACTTCTTGTCTCGATTTAACGAGAAGTACTTTCCAGATAGTTTGGTGGAGGACCGAGAGGTGGCATTTATTCACCTGGAGCAGGGTGATATGACAGTGGACCAGTATGAGTTGCAGTTCACTAAGTTGGGAAAGTATGCTCCTCACCTGATAAACACTGAAAAGAGGAGAGCTACCAAGTTTCTCAGAGGTCTCAGATGGGACATTAGAGAGCAGGTTGGTGCTCAGCACTTGGAGACCTATGTTGAGACTATTGGGCGAGCACGCACCATTGAGAGATACATAGCTGAGAGGAGTTCTCATGTTGCCGTGACAGTGGTTCCTGCAGCTGAGGCGGCGGTTCCTCAGTATGGTAGTGGCGGCAAGGGTAAGAAGTACCCTAAACATAAGGACTACAAAAAGAACAGGTATAAGCCTTACTCCTACAAGGCACCGCAGCAGTCCAGGGATGTACCGCAGCAGTTCAGGGATGCCAGGGATGTAAGAAACGGTATCACAGAGGACCGGACTTGTAATTATTGTGGGCTCAAGGGACATCTAGTGAAAGACTGTCATAAGAGGAATGGTGTATGTTTCAGGTGTAAGAAACCTGGACACATGATCAAGGACTGCAAAGAGCCTGAGATACAGAATGGAGGCGCAGAGAAGCCTACAGTCCAGACACGAGTTTATGCTGTGGCTGAGAAGGATACACGAGCTTCCCGATCCGTCGTGGAAAGTACCTTATTTGTATTTGATCAGTTAGCTCGTATCTTATTTGACCCTGGTGCAAATCTGTCTTTTGTATCTGTTAGATTTGCTGCATGTTTACCTGTTGTACCTAAGATGCTAGACTATGTTGTGTCTGTGAGTACTCCCTTAGGAAAATCATTGTCTACAGATACTGTTTGTGCTGATTGTGTAGTGCATGTAGAGGGTTATGAGTTTCTGGTAGATCTAATCCTTTTAGACATGCAAGATTATGATGTCATCCTAGGTATGGATTGGTTATCCTCACATCATGCTACTGTGGATTGCTTTGAGAAAGTAATCACTTTAAATCTGCTAGATGGGAGTAGGATTTTTGTGAGAGGTCTAGTGTCGGACCAAGGACCGCATGTAATATCTTTCCTGCAGGCCAGGAAGTTACTTGCTAGTGGATGCAAGGGTTATCTTGCGCATGTTAAGGTGCAGGATGATTCTACTTCTGATTTGACTCAGATGGCGGTGGTGAAAGAATTTCCTGATGTGTTCTCTGAAGAATTTTCAGGCTTGCCACCAATTAGAGAAGTGGAGTTTGGCATTGAGTTGGCGCCAGGTACGGCACCTATCTCCAGAGCTTCTTACCGTATGGCTACCTCAGAGCTGGCCGAACTTAAGAAACAACTGGAGGAATTGCTAGAGAAAGGGTACATTCGGCCTAGTGCTTCTCCCTGGGGAGCGCCAGTACTATTTGTAAAGAAGAAAGATGGAACCCTGAGGATGTGTATAGACTACAGGCAGTTGAACCAAGTGACTATCAAGAATAAGTATCCTCTTCCCAGAATTGATGATCTATTTGATCAATTACAGGGAGCGACAGTGTTCTCTAAGATTGATCTGAGATCAGGGTATTACCAGCTTAGAGTCAAGGATGAGGATATATTTAAGACTGCTTTCAGGACCAGGTATGGGCATTTTGAATTTCTAGTTATGCCTTTTGGACTGACGAATGCACCTGCTGTCTTCATGGATTTGATGAACAGGGTATTCCATGAATTGCTTGACTCTTGTGTGGTAGTCTTTATAGACGATATTTTGGTATACTCACGGACTACTTCAGATCATGTCAGTGACTTGCGCAGAGTGCTGGAGGTTCTGAGGAAGAACCGATTATTTGCCAAGGCTAGTAAGTGTGAGTTTTGGCTAGAAAAGATCAGTTTCCTTGGGCATGTGATTTCTGGTCAGGGGGTGTCTGTGGATCCAGTTAAAGTGCAAGCTATTCTTGATTGGGGAAGACCGACTAGTGCTACTGAGATCAGAAGTTTCCTGGGATTAGCAGGTTACTACCGGAGATTTGTTGAGGGATTCTCCAAATTGGCGGGTCCTTTAACTAAATTGACCAGAAAGGAGGCCAAGTTTATTTGGGATGATAAGTGTGAAGAGAGCTTTCAAGAGCTGAAAAGGAGGTTGACTAGTACACCAATCCTCATTATTCCTAGTGATGGGGAAAGGTTTACTGTTTATACGGATGCTTCAGGCAAAGGGTTGGGTTGTGTCTTGATGCAGAAGGGTTCTGTAGTAGCCTATGCTTCGAGACAACTGAAGGAGTATGAGTTGAACTACCCTACTCATGACTTAGAGTTGGCGGTCGTAGTCTTTGCAATGCATCAGTATGGATTTTGTGTGTGGGTTGCCTAGAACCAGATTGGGTCATGATGCTATTTGGGTGATTGTTGATAGACTCACTAAATCAGCCCATTTTCTTCCGATCAAGATGACTTATTCTTTAGAGAGACTGGCCAGATTGTACATTGATGAGATAGTCAGACTGCATGGAGTTCCTGTTGATATTGTGTCTGATAGGGACTCTCGGTTTTTGTCCAGATTTTGGAAGAGCTTACAGGAGGGTTTGGGTACTAAGTTGAGTTTTAGTACAGCATACCATCCTCAGTCTGATGGCCAGACGGAGCGTACTATACAGACTCTAGAAGACTTGTTGAGAGCTTATGTGGTTGATTGGAGTTCTGAGTGGAACCGGGATCTATCTTTGATAGAGTTTACTTATAATAATAGTTTCCACTCCAGTATTCAGATGGCTCCTTATGAGGCTTTGTATGGAAGAAGGTGTAGGACTCCCTTGTGTTGGGAGGAAACTGGTGACAGAATGATTTTGAGATCTGATGCAGTTCAGGAGACTACTGATAAGGTCAGAGAGATACAGAATAAACTGAAGATTTCTCGGGACAGACAGAAGAGTTATGCTGATGACCGTCGTCGTCCCTTGGAGTTTATGGTAGGGGATCATGTTTTCTTAAAGGTGTCACCTACTAAGGGTGTTATGAGGTTTGGCAGAAAGGGCAAGTTGAGCCCTAGATTTGTAGGCCCTTTTGACATTATTGAGAGAATTGGTCCAGTGGCTTACAGATTAGCTTTACCTCCTGCTATGGATCATGTGCATAATGTGTTCCATGTTTCTGTTTTGAGGAAATATCATCCTGATCCATCTCATGTATTGGAATTAGAACCTCTTCAGATTCAGAGTGATTTGACTTTTGAGGAAAGACCTCTCCGGATTGTGGATAGAAAGGATAAAGTTCTGAGGAACAAGACTATACCTTTGGTAAAGGTTATCTGGGGAAATCAGTCGGTTGAGGAGGCGACTTGGGAGACTGAAGCTGATATGAGGAAATTTTATGCTTATCTCTTTGATGATATGGATGCTGAGCTTTAGAGGACTAAAGCTTTATAAGGAGGGAGGGATGTAAGATCCAAGGATCTTAAGTCCTGGTAAGCATTATTTTTTATTTAAATAAAATTATTGACTGTGTTATTATTCCTGTGTATTGATTGTTAATTTATGATAAATTAATAAGAGATTTTGGTTAATAAATTATAGTTAATTAAATTAGAGATTTTTTTGGATGTTAATGCTAATTAATTAACTAGCTTATTGGATGCTAATTTTCAGGTAATTAATTAGAGTTTATTGTTTGTTAATTTAAGTTATTTAATTGTCAATTAATTGGAGTTATTGGACGTTAATCCTTATTGGATGTCAATTAAATCCTTATTGGATTTTCATTAAGTGAATGGTTAGTTAATGGTTAAATTAATTAGTTAACCATGGGTTATTGGGTTGGCGCGAATTGGGTTTTAAAATTCAAATTATTAGTTAAATGGATTAAACCCTATTTGAATTAATGGGTTAATGGGTTAAAAATTTAAAACCGAAATTTTGAGTTAGTAATTTCGGTTAGGGTAGAGTTTGTGGCGAAATTTTGGCTTGGAGGAAATTCTTGGGCGACGTCTTGAAGGCTTGGGGCGATTCTTGGAGGCTTGGAGGCGAAAATTCCTTTCTTCCTCTTCCTTCTCCCTTTGGCCGGCGTCTTGGTGTTGGTGGCGTTCCTCTTCCCTTGGTGGCAACATTGGTGGAATTTCAAGGCTTTAGGCGAATTGTTGTGGAGGATTTTCACCCTAGTTGTGTTAAGAGGTGAGTGGGGTGTCTTAATTCCTTCCATATGTGTCTTATTCGAACTCCATCAATATAGTTGTGTTAAATAATAAATTTGATTGCATGAAAAATTACCATGTGTAAAACCGAAATCTTGATAGTTGGGACGAAAACCGAAAATTTGTAACCTTGATAATTATTTGTGAAAAACCGAATCCTTGATGTTAATTGTGAAATCCGAAATCTTGATGATTGTTTATGAAAACCGAAAATTTGTAATATGAAATTTAAGGTATTCTCTTATGGAATTTGGGAAGTTTTAGACCAATGATTTTAAGCATGAAATTCATGTTAATTAAGGTTTAAAATTAAATAGATAATATGTTATGTTAACCGTGGGTTACATGTAGTGATTTGTAAAATAATGTTGTATGAATACATGCTTTACATTTTATGTTGATTTTATGGATGTTTGTTGTAATTTTATGTTTCTTTATGAGTGTAGCATGTTTTATGGTTATATATTTATGGTTATGTAACTTTGTTGAGAACATTGGGTGATAACATAGCAAGGTTACACTGAACTGACCAGCCTGAAACTTAAGGATTACACTATGTTATGTGATTTTTAAATATTATGTGATTTATGATTTTTGGAATGTTAAGTGATCTTTGAATATGTGAATATTATGTGGTTATGTGAATTTCGAAAATTATGTTGATATGGGATTTTCGAATATTATCTGTTGTGATCATGTGTTGGTTAGGACTAAGGCTAAGTGTAGCTGTGTACTCAAGGGGATGGTCAATATGTGATATGTTAAGGGTTTGAATTTTCAGCCCTGTATTGTGATATGTGAAGGGGGTTGATGTTCAGCCTGCCTGTTATGATTATTGTGATGGGGGTTGTTGTTCAGCCTGCCCGATGTGATTATTGTGATGACTATCCTAGAGTCTAGTTGACACTTAGGAGTTCACCTTTGTGATATATGATATAAGATGTGTCTGTTGTCCAGTAGGAACCTTTTGGGAGAACGGGTTTTGACGCAAAGTGCCATGTCTTGGTCGGACAGGGGCCACCTCTTGATGTCATCACTCTCTTTTTGTGATATAGGGTGTCGTAGAGCAAAGTGCCACGTCGTGACCCGGTGGGGGCCACCTCTTGAATCTACACACAATCCATCGATGTGTTTAAGGGGTGTTTTAGAGCAAAGTGCCACGTCGTGACCTGGCGGGGGCCACCTCTTGATTCTACTCACTGTCCATGTTTATGTGTTGCATGAAATTTTGCAGTCTCCCAGTGCTTAGGCCAAAGCTGGGTTAGACCATAATGGTCACTACTGAATATGCTGGACAACTAGGTTAATTAAGTGTTGGTGTGTTTAGTTGGTTTAGAGTATAACTCTAGAACCTGAGTTTGTTATGTGTTGGTGTGTACATCTGAGTTGGTTTAGAGTATAACTCTATGTAACATCCCACATTCTTAACCCCAAATCAAGCTATACAATTCATAAAAGAACCAGGATGTCTCATATAAGATCGATCATATGCTAGGTAAAACCGAGTTCAAGAAAAACACGATCTGAAAATTTTCAAATCGTGTTTTTCTTGAACTCGGTTTTACCTAGCATATGATCGATCTTATATGAGACATCCTGGTTCTTTTATGAATTGTATAGCTTGATTTGGGGTTAAGAATGTGGGATGTTACAGAATGGTATCAGAGGAGTTGGCTAGCTAAAACTTAGTTTGGGGGAAAACATGTTTGTGTATTGCTAGACACCTGATAGGTTTATGTTTGTTTTCCTGACTATGATATGTGTGTGACTATGATATGTGCGTGTAGGAATTCGAATTTAAGATGGTGCGAACCAGAGGTAATGCTGGTGATGAGGGCGAGCAGGCCCCGAATCTCTCGAGAGCTATTGAGGCTCTGACTGGCATGGTACAACAACAAGGTGCCATGATAGAGAGGCAAGCTCAGATGCTGCAGCAGCAGCAGACTCAGCACCAAGAAGCACAACATCAGCTTTTGCAGCAGCTGACTCAGGAGAGACCCAGACTACTACTCGGGCAGTGGGGGATGACTCTCAGGAGGGCGCTCACAGGCGCTATGCTTCACTTGTGAGTGAATTCCAGAAGCTGGGTCCTAGCTCATTTTATGGAGGCTCAGAATCCAGTACTGCTGAGAACTGGCAGTTGTGCTTGGAAAAGATTTTCCAAGTCATGCGCTGCTCAGATGAGGATAAGTTATGTCTGACCACCTATATGATGCGTGGTGACGCAGATGAGTGGTGGAAAGGCGTGGTGAGACTAGCAGCAGAAAAACATGAATCAGTAGATTGGCCTTACTTCTTGTCTCAATTTAATGAGAAGTACTTCCCAGACAGCTTGGTGGAGGACCGAGAGGTGGCATTTATTCACCTGGAGCAGGGTGATATGACAGTGGACCAGTATGAGCTGCAGTTCACTAAGCTGGGAAAGTATGCTCCTCACCTGATAAACACTGAAAAGAGGAGAGCTACTAAGTTTCTCAGAGGTCTCAGATGGGATATTCGAGAGCAGGTTGGTGCTCAGCACTTGGAGACCTATGTTGAGACAGTTGGGCGAGCACGCACTATAGAGAGGTATATATCTGAGAGGAGTTCTCATGCTACGGTGACAGTAGTTCCTGCAGCTGAGGCGGCGGTTCCTCAGTATGGCAGTGGCGGCAAGGGTAAGAAGTACCCTAAACACAAGGACTACAAGAAGAGCCGGTATAAGCCTTACTCTTACAAGGCACCACAGCAGTCTAGGGATGCACCGCAGCAGTTCAGGGATGCCAGGGACGTGAGAACCAGTATCACAGAGGACCGGACTTGCAGTTATTGTGGGCTCAGGGGACATCTAGTGAAAGATTGTCATAGGAAGAATGGCGTGTGCTTCAGGTGTAAGAAACCAGGGCACATGGCTAAGGACTGCAAAGAGCCTGAGATACAGCCTAGAGGCGCAGATAAGCCTACAGTCCAGACCCGAGTGTATGCTGTGGCTGAGAAGGATACACGAGCTTCCCGATCCGTTGTGGAAGGTACATTATTTGTATTTGATCAGTTAGCTCGTATTTTATTTGACCCTAGTGCAAATTTATCTTTTGTATCTGTTAAGTTTGCTGCATGTTTACCTGTGTCCCCTAAGATGCTAGAGTATGTTGTGTCTGTCAGTACTCCCTTAGGAAAATCATTATCTACAGACACTGTATGCGCTGATTGTGTAGTGCATGTAGAGGGCTATGAGTTTCTGGTAGATTTAATCCTCCTAGACATGCAAGACTATGATGTCATTCTAGGTATGGATTGGTTGTCTTCGCATCATGCTTCTGTGGATTGCTTTGAGAAAGTAATCACTTTGAATATGTTTGATGGGAATCGAATTTTTGTGAGAGGTCTAGTGTCAGACCAAGGACCACATGTGATATCTTTCCTGCAGGTCAGGAAGTTACTTGCTAGTGGGTGCAAGGGTTATCTTGCGCATGTTAAGTTGCAAGAGGATTCTACTTCTGATCTGACTCAGATGGAGGTGGTGAAAGAATTTCTTGATGTGTTCTCTGAGGAATTTTCAGGCTTGCCACCAATAAGAGAAGTAGAATTTGGCATTGAGTTGGCGCCAGGTACGGCACCTATCTCTAGAGCTCCTTATCGTATGGCTACTTCAGAGTTGGCCGAGCTTAAGAAACAGCTGGAGGAATTGTTAGAGAAAGGGTACATTCGGCCTAGTGCTTCACCTTGGGGAGCGCCAGTGCTATTTGTAAAGAAGAAAGATGGAACCCTGAGGATGTGTATAGACTACAGGCAATTGAACCAAGTGACTATCAAGAATAAGTATCCTCTTCCCAGAATTGATGATCTATTTGATCAGTTACAGGGAGCTACAGTGTTCTCTAAGATTGATCTGAGATCAGGGTATTATCAGCTTAGAGTCAAGGATGAGGATATATTTAAGACTGCTTTCAGGACCAGGTATGGGCATTTCGAATTCTTGGTTATGCCTTTTGGACTGACAAATGCACCTGCTGTTTTCATGGATTTGATGAACAGGGTATTCCATGAGCTGCTTGATTCTTGTGTGGTAGTCTTCATAGACGATATTTTGGTATACTCTCAGACTACTTCAGATCATGTCAGTGACTTGCGCAGAGTGCTGGAGGTTCTGAGGAAGAATCGGTTGTATGCCAAGGCTAGTAAGTGTGAATTCTGGCTGGAAAAGATCAGTTTTCTGGGACATGTGATTTCTGGTCAGGGGGTGTCTGTGGATCCAGTTAAAAAGTGCAAGCTATCCTTGATTGGGGAAGACCGACTAGTGCTACTGAGATCAGGAGTTTTCTGGGTTTGGCAGGTTATTACCGGAGATTTGTTGAGGGATTCTCCAAGCTGGCGGGTCCTTTAACTAAATTGACCAGAAAGGAGGCCAAGTTTATTTGGGATGATAAGTGTGAAGAGAGCTTCCAGGAGCTGAAGAGAAGGTTGACTAGTACACCGATCCTCATTATTCCTAGTGATGGGGAAAGGTTTACTGTTTATACGGATGCTTCAGGCAAAGGGTTGGGTTGTGTCTTGATGCAGAATGGTTCTGTGGTAGCCTATGCTTCGAGACAACTGAAGCAGTATGAATTGAACTACCCTACTCATGATTTAGAGTTGGCGGCTGTAGTCTTTGCTTTGAAGATATGGCGTCACTATTTGTTGGGTCAAGAGTTTGATCTGTTTACTGATCACCAGAGTCTCAAGTATATCTTCACTCAGAAGGACTTGAACATGAGACAGAGAAGATGGATGGAGTTGATCAAAGACTATGACTTCTCCATTCAGTATCAGGCTGGGAAAGGCCAATGTGGTGGCGGATGCTCTGAGCAGACATCCAGTTACTCCAGTAGCTGCTTTACGAGTCAGTGAGTGGCGGTTACTGCAGGAGTTCAGCGATCTCAGGATCAGTGTTTCTCCTAAAGTTCAGTCTGGTTATGTGGCTTTTCTCAGAGTACAGTCTGCTTTGTTGCAGAAGATCAGAGATCAGCAGTCTGTGGATCCGAGATTAGGTCAGATCAGGGATAATCTGGTTGATGGCGCAGTTCAGGATTTTAGCTTGTCTGATGATGGTATTCTTCGGTGTCGTGGAAGGGTATGTGTCCCGGAGGAACCGAGCTTGAGGAACGAAATATTGGAGGACAGCCATAACTCCAAATATTCTCTACATCCTGGCGTGACTAAGATGTATCAAGACCTCAAGAAAAGTTTTTGGTGGCCGGGTATGAAGAAAGAAGTGCTTGATTTTGTCTCTAGGTGTTTGACCTGTCAGACTGTAAAGGCTGAACACCAGAAGCCTGGTGGTTTGTTACAGTCTCTTCCTATTCCTGAGTGGAAGTGGGAATGCATCAGTATGGATTTTGTGTGTGGTTTGCCCAGAACCAGATTGGGTCATGATGCTATTTGGGTGATTGTTGATAGACTCACTAAATCAGCCCATTTTCTTCCGATTAAAATGACTTATTCTTTAGAGAGACTGGCCAGATTGTATATTGATGAGATAGTCAGACTGCATGGAGTGCCTGTTGATATCGTGTCTGATAGGGACTCTCGATTTCTGTCCAGATTTTGGAAGAGCTTACAGGAAGGTTTGGGTACTAAGTTGAGTTTTAGTACAGCATACCATCCTCAGTCGGATGGTCAGACGGAGCGTACTATACAGACTCTAGAGGATTTGTTGAGAGCCTATGTGGTTGATTGGAGTTCTGAGTGGAACCGGGATCTATCTTTGATAGAGTTCACTTATAATAATAGTTTCCACTCCAGTATTCAGATGGCTCCTTATGAGGCTTTGTATGGGAGAAGGTGTAGGACTCCCTTGTGTTGGGAAGAAACTGGTGACAGAATGATTTTGAGATCTGATGCAGTTCAGGAGACTACTGATAAGGTCAGAGAGATCCGGGATAAACTGAAAATTGCTAGGGACAGACAGAAGAGTTATGCTGATGACCGTCGTCGTTCCTTGGAGTTTATGGTAGGGGATCATGTGTTCTTGAAGGTGTCACCTACTAAGGGTGTAATGAGGTTTGGCAAAAAGGGTAAGTTGAGCCCTAGGTTTGTAGGCCCTTTTGATATTATTGAGAGAGTCGGTCCAGTGGCTTACCGATTAGCTTTACCTCCTGCTATGGATCATGTACATAATGTATTCCATGTCTCTGCTTTGAGGAAATATCATCCTGATCCATCTCATGTGTTGGAGTTGGAACCCCTTCAGATTCAGAGTGACTTGACTTTTGAGGAAAGACCTCTCCGGATTGTGGATAGAAAGGATAAAGTTCTGAGGAACAAGACTATACCTTTGGTAAAGGTTATCTGGGGAAATCAATCAGTTGAAGAAGCGACATGGGAAACTGAAGCTGATATGAGGAAAAATTATGCTTACCTCTTTGATGATATGGATGCTGAGCTTTAGAGGACTAAAGCTTTATAAGGAGGGAGGAATGTAAGATCCAAGGATCTTAAGTCCTGGTAAGCATTATTTTGATTTAAATAAAATTATTGATTGTGATATTTTCTATGTATTGGTTGTTAATAGTTAATTAACCAGAGATTTGTGGTTGATAAAGTATAGTTAATTAACTAGAGATTTTTGGTTATTAATTTATTGTAAATTAATTAGAAATTATTTGTTTGATTATTGGCTGTTAATTTATGATAAATTATTATTGGTTGTTCATGTTAAATTAATTAGGATTTATGGGTTGTAAATTATTGGTTAATTAATTAGACCTTATTGGTTAATTAATTAGACCTTATTGGTTAATTAAATCCTTAATGGATTTCGTTTAAGTGAATGGTTAATGGTTAAGTTAATTAAATTAATTGGTTAATTATGAGATATTGGGTTATTGGGTTTAAAATTCGAAATTATGAGTTAAATGGGTTAAGCCTATTTGAATTAATTGGTTAATGGGTTTAAAATTTAAAAACCCAAAGTTTAAGTGGTAATATCGGCTAGGGTGGGATTATTGGCGATTTTGGAGTCTTGAGAAAATTAAGGTGGCGGCTTGAAAGAACTTGGCGACTCTTGGAAAGCTTGGAGGCGATTTTTGGTGTTCTTTCTTCATATTCTTCCCCTTAGCGAATTTTCCTTGAGGTGAAACTTTCTTGGCGATTTCTTGGAGGCCTTTGGGTGACTTCAAAGGCTTTGGACGATTTTGTTGTGGAGTTTCATCTTGTTGTTCACGGTTTAAGAGGTGAGTGGGGTGTCTTAATTCCTTCCATATGTGTCCTATTCGAACTCTATCAAATAGTTGTGGTAAATAATAAATTTGATTGCATAAAAAAAATTACTATGTGTAAAACCGAAACCTTGATGTTTCTTCATGAGAAAAACCGAAAATTTCAAGGATGTATATATCTTGTGAAAAATCGAAAATTGCAAGAAAATTATGATGATTGTTATGAAAACCGAATTTTGGTATTAACTATGAGAACCGAAATAATCTTGAAAATTTGTTGTAAAAACCGAATTAATCTTGAGGATTGTTTAACCGAAATTTGTATGATATTTAGGGATTTTTTGGTAACACTAAATCATGGAATTTTGAGTATGAAAATTCTTGTTAACTAGGTATTTTATAGGGAATTTTGGTAACATAAAATCAAGGATTTTTATAGCATGTATGAAAACCGAAACCTTGATAATTGTAGTTAAACCGAAATCTTTATAATTGTAGTTAACATGTTTACTTGTGGTAATTTGTGGTAATTTGTAAAGTAATTTATAAGAATACATGTTTTATATTTTATGTTGATTTTATGATTGCTTGTTTTAATTTTATGTTTCTTTATGGGTGTAGCATGTATTTTTGTTTGAGAAAAATTGGGTGATAACATAGTAAGATTACACTGAACTAATCAGCATGAAATATAAGGACTACACTATATGATCTTCATTATGTGATTATGTGATTTTTGATCATTATGTGATTATGTGATTTCGGATATTATGTGGTTATGTGATGGTTAGGACTAAGGCTAGGTGTAACTATGAACTCAAGGGGATAGTCCTTATGTGATATGTTAAGGGTTTGAATTTCAGCCCTGTTATGTGATATGTTAAGGGTTTAAATTTCAGCCCTGTATTGTGATATGTGAGGGGGTTGATGTTCAGCCTGCCTATTATGATTATTGTGATGGGGGTTGATGTTCAGCCTGCCCGATATGATTTTTGTGATGACTATCCTAGAGTCTAGTTGACACTTAGGAGTCCACCTTTGTGAAATATGAAATAAGATATGTCTGTTGTCCAGTAGGAACCTTTTGGGAGAACGGGTTTTGACCCAAAGTGCCATGTCTTGGTCGGACAGGGGCCACCTCTTGATGTCATTACTCTTTTATGTGTTGGGAATGATATAAGACCCAAAGTGCCATGTCTTGATCAGACAGGGGCCACCTCTTGATGTCATCATTCTCGTTTTGTGTTATGGCGTGATAGACCAACGTGCCACGTCGTGACCTGGCGGGGGCCACCTCTTGATTCTATTCACTGTCCATGTTTGTGTTGCATGTGATTTGCAGCTCCCAGTGCTTTGGCCAAGCCGGGTTAGACCATATTGGTCACTACTGAATATGCTGGACAACTAGGTTAAATATGTGTTGGTATGTTTAGTTGGGTTAGAATATGTGTGTTCGGTTGGTTTAGAGTATAACTCTAGAACCTGAGGTTATTATATGTTAGTGTGTACATTTGACTGCTTATATGACTTTTGCATTGAATTGTTGTTATATGTTGACATGATATCCTGTTAAAGATTTTTAAAAAATAATTTGCCTATATTTTTGAGTGTATGTTCTGGATGGTCAATTAGACTATCCACTCACTGGGCTGTGTAGCTCACCCCTCACTATTTTCAGGTGTAGAGCAGGGGCGCAGTTAGCATTATATGGATGCTGTGAATTATGCTTAATGAATTTATGATGCCGGTTGTGGCCTTAATGTGTTTATGCTTATGATGCCGGTTGTGGCTAAACCCTATGAGTTATATGAACTTTGTGAGTCATGTGAATTGTGTGAATTGTGTTGCCAGACTGTGGCAGTTAAATGATTTTGATTTTTGTGTCACCGCGGGCTTCAGCCTGGTTTCGGTGTTTGGTATGAATTTGTAAAAATCGATTTTGTGATTTTGTTTTGATTTCGGCTTGATGTGTATTCTGTGTAATCGGTTTTGATATACCCTGTAACTTGCATATGTCTAGTGCAAGTATTGCGTGGTGGCAGGTACCCTTACGTGATTTATGAGTTTTGTGTTTTGTGGATAGTTTATGAATTTTGAAAATTTTCAGATCGTGTTTTTCTTGAACTCGGTTTTACCTAGCATATGATCGATCTTATATGAGACATCCTGGTTCTTTTATGAATTGTATAGCTTGATTTGGGGTTAAGAATGTGGGATGTTACACTCTAGGACCTGAGTTTGTTATATGTTAGTGTGTTCATCTGACTGTTTATATGACTTCTGTTTTCTTTATGTTGTTATATGTTGACATAATTGTTCCTGTTAAAGATTTTTAAAATAATCTGTCTATATTTTTGAGTGTATGTTATGGATGGTCGATTTAGACTATCCACTCACTGGGCTGTGTAGCTCACCCCTCATTATTTTCAGGTGTAGAGCAGGGGCGCAGTTAGCATTATATGGATATCGTGATTTATGCTTAATGAACTTGTGATGCCGGTTGTGGCCTTAATATCTGAATTATGTGAACATGTGCTGCCGACTATGACTAAACTATATGAATTTGTGTTGCCGGATTGTGGCAGTTAAATGGTTTTGATTTTTGTGTCACCGCGGGCTTCAGCCTGGTTTCGGTGTTTGGTATGAGTTTATAAAAATCGATTTTGTGATTTTGTTTTGAAATTCGGTTTGTGGTGTATTCTTTGTAATCGGTTTTGATATACCTGTAACTTGCATATGTCTAGTGCAAGTATTGCCTGGTGGCAGGTACCTTTATGGATTTTATGGATTTGATACGGATTTGATATAACTGTTGCCTTGCATATGTCTAGTGCAAGGAATGCGTGGTGGCAGGTACCTTTATGAAATTGTGTTTTGTGGAGATTTATATGTATGGATTTTCGAAATTTTCAGATCGTGTTTCCTGGACTTGGTTTTACCTAGCATATGAATCGATCTTGTATGACACATCCTGTTTCTTTTATGAATTATGTTGCTTGTTTGGGGTTAAGATAACGGGATGTTACAGCAGGCTAGTTGCGAAAGGTTTCAAACAAATCTACGGGATAGATTATGATGAAACTTTCTCACCTGTAGCTATGTTTAAGTCTATTCGAATTCTTTTCGCGATAGCTGCATATTATGATTATGAGATCTGGCAGATGGATGTGAAAACAGCTTTTCTTAATGGAAATCTGGATGAGGATGTGTATATGACACAACCAGAAGGTTTCACTAATCCATCAGATCGTCATAAGATATGCAAGTTAAAGAAGTCCATTTATGGACTGAAACAAGCATCGAGAAGCTGGAATATTCGTTTTGATGAATCAGTCAGTAAATTTGGTTTCATCAAAAACGAGGATGACCCGTGTGTATATAAGAGGTTTAGTGGGAGCGTGATTACTTTCCTAGTCCTCTACGTCGATGACATCTTGATCATTGGAAATGACATTCCTGAAATGCATGCAGTTAAGGCGTGGTTAAGGAAATGTTTCCAGATGAAAGATCTAGGAGAAGCAGCCTATATATTAGGTGTAAAGATCTACAGGGATAGATCTAAGAGGCTTCTCGGGCTGTGCCAGAGTACTTACATCGATAAAGTCCTGGAGAGATTTCATTTAGAGAATTCTAAACGAGGATATCTTCCAGTCAGACATGGTCTGAATCTTTCGAAGAGTCAGTGTCCACAAACACAGACTGAGAAAGATGAAATGGACAATACGCCTTATGCTTCGGCTATTGGATCCATTATGTATGCGATGTTGTGTACTCGCCCAGACGTCGCTTACGGGTTAAGCGTGACCAGTCGTTTCCAAAGTAATCCAGGTCAGGCACACTGGATTGCAGTCAAGAACATCTTAAAATATCTGCGGAGGACCAAAGATATGTTCTTGATTTATGGTGGTCAGGAAGAACTCAGTATTGAAGGATATACTGACGCTTCGTTCCAGTCTGACCAGGATGATTTCCGATCGCAATCAGGCTATGTTTTTAGCTTGAATGGAGGAGCAGTGGTGTGGAAAAGTTTCAAACAGTCAACTGTTGCTGATTCCACAACAGAAGCCGAGTATGTTGCAGCCTCGGAAGCATCCAAGGAGGCAGTGTGGATTCGTAAGTTCGTGAGAGAACTTGGTGTTGTTCCTTCGAGTGCAGATCCTTTGGTTATCTTCTGTGATAACACTGGAGCAATCGCACAAGCAAAGGAACCACGGTCACACCAGAAGTCCAAGCACATACAGAGACGGTTTCATTTGATCAGGGAGATCATAGATCGTGGCGAGATCAAAGTCTGCAAGGTTCATACAGATGACAATCTAGCAGACCCGCTTACAAAGCCTCTGGCGCAGCAGAAGCATGAGAAGCACTGTAATAATATGGGTTTGAGATTTCTCAACCATTAGATTAAGTGCAAGTGGGAGATTGTTGCGGTATGCCCTTAAGCCTAATGTTTGAGGCCTTGGGATTGTAACAGTATCATGTAATAAACTCTTGTGTTTATAAAGGCATGGTTGTTATTCAGGTTGTTACCTTGTCTGCTGCAATAAGTATACTTCTGAATAATGTCTCAAAGCTGTTCAGCTAGGCTGACATGCAGTAAAGTCCTTAGTCGAGATATCTTGGTGAACATGAGACAGCCTTGATATGATTGAGACTAATATGTGTTCTAATCTTATAGGATGCTTCGAGCATGGAATAAGATGTAGACTCATGGGTACATTGGATGTACTGGACAGACCCTACTAGGATATTCAGTTGCTTGTCACTATGTGAATAATCCTTGAGTGCAACAAGTGGCACATTTCCTCTGACTTGAGATCACTTGTGTTTTCTAAATGATGATTGTCATTGTTTTGAGGTAGTTCAATATCATTTGAGAAATAGTGATTATAGACTATCTTGGATAATGAGCTTGAGTCATGTTAGGGCACTAGTGATAGACATAGGATTGCCGTCTCCTTGTTTAAGGAGTGTGATGTTCTGAAGGGGTCCCCCTGGATGAGATGATTGAGAAAGTGTATGGCCATACCCAGGTGACAGTGTTCATCTGATCTAATCATGCTCATCATATTGGAGCTACAAGCTTGACACGCTTGTCCAATAAGAACATCCAGTGGCAAAGGAAGTATGCATGCCTTGTGAATTGGATTCACACTTGTGCTGTGGTTTGGGTGTAGTCTTGGAAGACTCTTTTCTTTATACCGGGAGACAGTGATGTGTTGCTAGATACCCCTCACTGATCGTGATAACGTGGGTTATCGTTACCGACATTTAAAGGAAACCCTCAGGGTCGCACAATTTGATGATATGGCTTACTTAAGTCAGATCGTGTGGACTGAATTGTTCGAGATCAGTTTAAAGGGATTTAATCTCTGATTGTAAGTGAGATCTAGTCTGATCATGTATGATTGATTAGAGCTTGAGATCGGTAAGCTTCGATTGAGAGAATAGATGCTAGATCGGTGGGATCAGAAGCATCAATAGATTGACGGTTAGATCTGGAGCCTTAGGGTTTAATTTGATCTAGACCATGTCGCTTGGCTTATTTGGTCTTTGAACCAGACCAAGATGAACCGGCTCATGGATGAGCGAGTGGTTCAAAATAAGAGGAGAGATTTGCGACTTGTGAATGTTGAGACGTGTTTGCTATTTTAGATAGCATGTCTCTTACGTGACCACATCTCACGTTGGCTCTATGGTCGCTCATCACTCTCGCCTCTTGCCTCTTCTCGTGTGGCTTGCTCTCTCGTGAAGAAGAGTTTTGACGAAAAGGAGGAAATCGCTAAGCAAGTTTTTCTCTTCCCTTCATACGATTGTGATACTTGGACGATCCTTGCTAGCACAAGGGACGACAAGAAGAAGCGCATTCTCATCTTGTGTGTGACGATTTGGAGAAGATCTCGTTTGATCTTTGCTTCCAAGGCGCCATCTAGAAATGGCCATGGTATGAATCGCATTCATTCTTGTTTACAAGTTATATCAAAGTTAATCATACTTCATGCACCGATTCTTTGAAACCCTAGTATCCGCTGCCCATGTTTCTGTTTGCGCCAGTTTAGGGTTTTTCCCCCTTAGTCAGGGGACAATGTAACAAACTGAATAACAACCGTTGCCTTTATAAACATAAGAGTTTATATACATGATACTCATAGAATCCCTAGGCCTCAAACATTAGCCTTAAGGGCATACCCCAACAATCTCCCACTTGCACTTAATCTAATGGTTGAGAAATCTCAAACCCATATTATTACAGTGCTTCTCATGCTTCTGCTGCGCCAGAGGCTTGGTAAGCGGGTCAGCCAGATTGTCGTCTGTATGAACCTTGCAGATTTTGATCTCGCCTCGATCAATGATCTTCCGGATCAAGTGAAACCGTCTCTGTATGTGCTTGGACTTCTGGTGCGACCGTGGTTCCTTTGCTTGTGCAATTGCTCCAGTGTTATCACAGAAGATAACCAAAGGATCTGCACTCGAAGGAACAACACCAAGTTCCTGAATGAACTTACGAATCCACACTGCCTCCTTGGATGCTTCCGAGGCTGCAACATACTCGGCTTCTGTTGTGGAATTAGCAACAGTAGACTGTTTGAAACTTTTCCACACCACTGCTCCTCCATTCAAGCTAAAAACATAGCCTGATTGCGATCGGAAATCATCCTGGTCCGACTGGAACGAAGCGTCAGTATATCCTTCAATACTGAGTTCTTCCTGACCACCATATATCAAGAACATATCTTTGGTCCTCCGCAGATATTTCAAAATGTTCTTGACTGCAATCCAGTGTGCCTGACCTGGATTACTTTGGAATCGACTGGTTACGCTTAACCCGTAAGCGACGTCTGGGCGAGTACACAACATCGCATACATAATGGACCCAATAGCCGAAGCATAAGGCGTATTGTCCATTTCATCTTTCTCAGTCTGTGTTTGTGGACACTGACTCTTTGAAAGATTCAGACCATGTCTGACTGGAAGATGTCCTCTTTTAGAATTCTCTAAATGGAATCTCTCCAGGACCTTATCGATGTAAGTACTCTAGCACAGCCCGAGAAGCCTCTTAGATCTATCCCTGTAGATCTTCACACCTAATACATAGGCTGCTTCTCCTAGATCTTTCATCTGGAAACATTTTCCTAACCATGCTTTAACAGCATGCAGTTCAGGAATATCATTTCCAATGATTAAGATATCATCGACGTAGAGGACTAGGAAAGTAATCACGCTTCCACTAAACCTCTTATATATACACGGGTCATCTTCGTTCTTGATGAAACCAAACTCAGAGATTGATTCATCAAAACGAATATTCCAGCTTCTAGATGCTTGTTTAAGTCCATAAATGGACTTCTTTAACTTGCATATTTTATGACGATCTGATGGATTAGTGAAACCTTCAGGTTGTGTCATATACACATCCTCATCGAGTTTTCCATTAAGGAAAGCGGTCTTCACATCCATCTGCCAGATCTCATAATCGTAATATGCTGCTATCGCGAAAAGAATCCGAATAGACTTGAACATGGCTACAGGAGAGAAAGTTTCATCATAATCTATCCCGTAGATTTGTTTGAAACCTTTCGCTACTAGCCTGCCTTTATAGGTAACCACGTTACCATCCATGTCAATCTTCTTCTTGAAGATCCATTTACAGCCTATAGGGATAACTCCCGGAGGCGGATCAACCAAATCCCAGACCTGGTTATCAGACATGGAGTCCATCTCGGCTCGCATAGCTTCAAGCCATCTAGCTGACTCCGGTCCACTGACCGCATCCGCATAAGTGAGGGGTTCATCATTATCAATGATGTAGACTCCGTCATAGCGCTCAGGCTGACGACGGATCCTTCCCGATCTTCGCGGTTCCCGTGATATCTGAGCCTCAGGTTGTTCAATAACCTGCTCAACTGGCTCAGGCTCATCCAACTGTGCTTGACTACTTTGTCTTTCCTCTGGATTCTCATCCAGCTTTATTTCTCTCCCACTGGCCTCTTGCAGAAGAAACTCCTTCTCAAGAAAAATGGCCGTCCGAGCAACGAATACCTTGTTCTCTTTGGGATCGTAGAAATAATAACCCTTAGTTTCCTTAGGGTAACCGACAAAGACACATTTCTCAGATCTGCTCTCTAGTTTCCCAGAGGCGAGCTTTTTGACATAAGCCTCGCAACCCCAGATCTTAATAAATGTCAAGCTTGGCTGTTTCCCATACCATAACTCATATGGCGTCTTTGAAACTGCCTTGGATGGCACTCGGTTTAGTACCTTTGCAGCTGTTTCCAGTGCAAAACCCCAAAAGGAGTAAGGTAGAGTAGCCTGACTCATCATCGAACGAACCATATCTAGTAAGGTTCTGTTCCTCCTCTCGGACACACCATTCCATTGCGGTGTTCCTGGCGGAGTGAGCTGTGAGATAATCCCACACTCCTTCAGATAGTCAATAAACGCATGACTCAAGTATTCTCCACCTCGATCAGAACGAAGTGCCTTGATATTTCGGCCTAGCTGATTCTGTACTTCATTCTTGAACTCTTTGAACTTGTCAAAAGATTCACTCTTATGTCTCATTAGATAGACATAACCATATCTACTGAAATCATCAGTAAAGGTAATGTAGTATGAATAGCCACCTCTGGCATGTTTACTAAACGGCCCACATACATCACTGTGTATAAGGTCAAGTAAACCCGAAGCCCTTTGACCTTTGTGAGGAAAAGGAGCCTTCGTCATTTTACCCATTAAACAAGCTTTGCATGTATCAATCTCCTCATAGGAGAATGATCCCAGCAGTCCATGATCATGCAACCGCTTAATGCGTTTCTTGTTAATATGGCCTAAACGACTATGCCAAGCAAGGTGCTGTCATCAGCATACTTGGCTTTCTTATTATCAATGTTTTGTATAGAATATTCCATGTCCAACATGAATAACCCATTGTTAATTGAACCAGTAGCATAAACAATATTATCAAGAGTAAGATAACACTTTGAAATCTTGCATTCAAAGGAAAACCCTTTCCTGACAAGAGCAGGAATAGAGATAATATTTTTGGTAACACTGGGTACAAAGTAACAATTGTTTAATTCTAATACAATGCCAGATGGTAATGAGATGTAATAATCCCCTACAGCAACAGCAGCAACCCGTGCCCCGTTTCCAACTCGTAGGTCCACCTCATGCTGTCCCACCTGCCTTCTTCTCTTGAGTTCCTGTACATTTGAACAAATGTGAACTCCACATGCAGTGTCCAACACCCATGAAATAGAAGAAGATGAAACCATGACTTCCGTCACGTATATACCTGAGCCAGAAGCGGTGCTTCCCCTCTTATCTCCTTGGAGCGCTTTACAGTCCTTTTTCCAGTGACCCAGCTGGCCACAGTGGAAACACCTGTTGTCCTTTGACCGCTTAACCTTCTGTTTCAGAGCCTTGCTGTAGTTCTTGACAGGGGCCTTGCCCTTCTTCCCCTTCTTCTTGTTCCTTGAAGGAACCATTAAGACAGAGGTTGAAGGCTTTCCCTTCAGAGTTTCCTCAGTAGTCAAGAGCATATTCAGCAGCTCTGCCGGAGTACAATCGATTTTGTTCATATTAAAGTTAATAATGAACGCATCGAAAGAAGGCGGGAGAGACTGCTGAATAATGTCTACAGCAAGCTCCTGGTTGATGGTATGCCCCAGTTTCTCCAGAGCCTCCTTGTGCCCAATCATCTTGAGCACGTGAGCTCCCACTGGGCTTCCTTCAGCCAGTTTGCTCTGAAAGAAAAGCTTTGTCAGATTATAGCGTTCTGTCCTCGCCTGTGCAGCATACAGCATCTTGAGGTTCGCTATAATCTCTATAGCCGACATATCCTCATGCTGACGCTGCAGCGGTGGCGTCATAGACGCTAGCATCAGGCAAGCAACATCAATGCTATCATTGACATGCTTTTCATAGGCATCGCGAACCGCCTGTTGGGGTATGCCCTTAAGGCTAATGTTTGAGGCCTTGGGATTGTATAAGTATCATGTAATAAACTTTTATGTTTATAAAGGCATGGTTGTTATTCAGTTTGTTACCTTGTCTGCATCAATAAGTGTACTTCTGAATAATGTCTCAGAGCTGTTCAGCTAGGCTGACATGCTATAAAGTCCTTAGTCGAGATATCTTGGTGAACATGAGACAGCCTTGATATGATTGAGACTAATATGTGTTCTAATCTTATAGGATGCTTCGAGCATGGAATAAGATGTAGACTCATGGGTACATTGGATGTACTGGACAGACCCTACTAGGATATTCAATTGCTTGTCACAATGTGAATGATCCTTGATTGCAACAAGTGGCACATGTCCTCTGACTTGAAATCACTTGTGTTTCTAAATGATGAATGTCATTGTTTTGAGGTAGTTCAATATCGTTTGAAAGATAATGATTATAGACTATCTTGGATAATGATCATGAGTCAGGTTAGGACACTAGTGATAGATAAAGGATTGCCGTCTCCTTGTTAAAGGAGTGTGATGTTCTAAAAGGGCCCCCTTGGATGAGATGATTGAGAATGTGTATGGCCATACCCAGATGACTATGTTCATCTGATCTAATCATGCTCATCATATTGGAACACAGGCTTGACACGCTTGTCCAATAAGAACATCCAGTGGCAAAGGAAACATGTATGCCTAGTGAAGTACATTCACCCTTGTGCTGTGTTTTGGGAGTAGTCTTGGAAGACTCTTTCCTTTATATCGGGAGACAGTGATGTGTTGCTAGATACCCCTCACTGATCGTGATAATGAAAGTTATCGTTACCGACATTTAAAGGAAACCCTTAGGGTCGCACAATTTGATGATATGGCTTACTTGAGTCAGATCGTGTGGACTGAATTGTTTGGGTTCAGTTTAAAGGGATTTAATCTCTGATTGTAAGTGAGATCTGGTCTGATCATGTTTGATTGATTAGGGCTTGAGATCGGTAAACTTAGATCGAGAGAGATGATGCTAGATCGGTGAGATCAGGAGCATCAAGGAATGAACGGTTAGATCTTGAACCTTTAGGGTTTATTGTGATCTAGACCATATGGCTTGGGTTAATTGGTCTTGGACCAAACCGACATTGAACCGGCTCATGGATGAGCACATGGTTCATGGGAGATGAGTTAAGGGCTTGGTTCACTTAAGGGTGAACGCTTGAGCCTTGAATACTTTCCATTTTTGGAATTCGGTTTCAAGTGGATTGTGTGTAACGCCTCCACATTAGTGTGGGAGGTTACTCTCTTGCCGAAATCTCTTGTGAAGGCTTCTCCATTCGGTGGAAGAAGGACTTGACGAAAACAAGAGAAGGAAGTCTCGCCAAGCAAGAATTTCCCTTCCCTTCCATACGGCAAGGACCCTTAAAGATTCTTGCTAGCACAAGCATCACAAGGGGTAGGCGATCTTCATCTTGTGTGTGAACTTTTGGAGGAGATCTAAGTTGCTCTCTTCTTCCAAGCCGACCTCCAAGGCAATGGCGTTGGTATGAACCTCCCTCTTGTTCTAATCAATCTATCATAGTTGATTATGTGATCATATATGCGATTGTATAGCTGAAACCCTAGCAAAATTGCATGCGCCCCCTCCCTTAGGGTTTCGGCCCCCCCTCTTGAAAGGGGTTTTATCCGCTTGCGCTCCCCCTCGAAGGGGACTCTTCAATTGGTATCAGAGCGGGGGTTCTTATATGATTCATATGATTGCTATGTTTTGTGATCCTTGTTTGCGCTCTAGCATGATCTTGTTGGCGCATGTGTTGGCGCATGTGTTTTGTTCATGTTTTAGCATGATCTTGTTGGCGCATGTGTTGGCGCATGTGTTTTGTTCATGTTTTAGCATGATCTTGTTGGCGCATGTGTTGGCGCATGTTTAGTTTGTTGAATGGTATTTCATAAAAAAAAAAAACGTGTTTACTTGCGCGCAACAATTAGATCTATATGCACTTACTATAAACCCTTAGACGGGTTGATGGGGTTGAAGTCACCCTCTAGGTTAGACCCAATAGTCTGATCAGACCATCTGACAGCCTAGATGGATCGACCAGATGGCACCTGTGCGCAAGCACGAGGTGGCTATAGGTCGATTGCATCACAGGCGTGTAGCGAGGTCTGGTTGAGACAACCAGTGAACACACATGAGTTAGGCCCGGGGTCACACCCGCTTGCCAGAACTCATGTTGGTTGTTCAGCCCTTGTCGCATGCATGGTTGACCATTAGGTCAACTCGAGTCAGTTAGGACTTGGTGCATGCAAGGGCATGGATCTAACTAGATTGTTGAGTGGATCCCTATCAATGAACCGTTGTAAGGTTGTAGGGCACATAAGGAAATTAAAATTGATGCCAATGGGTTTTCAAAAGTTTATTTTCTTTGCAATGGATCACATGTTGATTGAATGATGCCATGATGCTTGTTTATTTATTCTTATGTGGGCTGCCCATGTTAAATGTGTGCTGTGCTGGGGCCTGCGAGCCTGGAAGTAAACCTGTAAATTAATATTATTGTGATCTGCGAATCACTTTTTAATTAATTTATTGTGTAATTGACCTGCGAGTCAAACTTGTCTAGATAGATCAAAGTGTATTTTGATTAGACAAGAGCACAAAGGCACACATCCCAGAGGGGCATTCAGCTGGTGGCGCACCTGAGGTGCTCTTGGCGCAAGGGGCCTGGGTTGGACCAGATGAGGTGCTAAAGACCCATGAAGAGCAAGTGAAGCCTTAAGTATCTTAAGGTCTTACTTAGGCTATGGGCTTTTACCACATAAGATCCATGCTTTCTGTTATTGTTTATATAAGTAGAACAGCATGATTTATTTATCTTCTGCTATAGCCATAGGATTTGCCTGATAGTAAGAAGATAAAAGACCGTTAAAATCCAAACGCTAAAATATCAAGCACGTAATGCCTTCTGACGCGAAACCTCACTGTTCTGACTATCGTTGGAGCCGTGTTGTACCCACTCAGTGGGCACGTCCATCTATCTTCAGACGGTGCGGGATTTCACCTGCGTGTTACAGAGAAGGGATTTATCGCTTCTCGTTGCTCAGCATAGCACGTGGTGGTCCAGGGAGTAGGTCGGGTCAGCTTGACCATGTAGGCTACATATGGGGCATATGGTAGCACATGGAGGCAGCCATCTGCGGGATCAGAGATTGTGTTGTACCAACTCAGTTGGCACAGTCTGCTGGATTGCCCAGATGAAGGGGAATCACACGGGTTGGTGATTGGCAGGGACTGCCTACCAGAGATTAGTGCTTGTACTCTCTGTGCATCTTATCTCGCCTGAGCGGGACGCGGAGACCAAGTATGAAATCTGGATCCCATCTCACTAAAAGAGTTCTACTCTTTCGGGCTGTTTTGCTGGATTTTTCAGCCAGATAAAATAGTGAGAAAAAGAATCTTTCTTAAGTCCTGGATTGATTCTAGACATTGATACTGACCTTGCTGTTCTTGCATTGTTGTAGATTCCTGCAGCAACGAACACCATGAGCTTCAATGTGTGATCCCTACTGGAAAGGGAGAAGTTTGCTGGGCCGAACTTCTCTGACTGGTTCGGACACCTTAAGATCGTTCTTAAGGCAGAGAGGAAACTGTATGTCCTCGAGACAGCTGTGCCGCCTCAACCCGCTGCGAACGCCGCAAGGGCGGTTCGTCATGCCCATGAAAAGCACGTCAATGATAGCATTGATGTCGCTTGCCTGATGCTAGCGTCTATGACGCCACCGCTGCAGCGTCAGCATGAGGATATGTCGGCTATAGAGATTATAGCGAACCTCAAGATGCTGTATGCTGCACAGGCGAGGACAGAACGCTATAATCTGAGAAAGCTTTTCTTTCAGAGCAAACTGGCTGAAGGGAGCCCAGTGGGAGCTCACGTGCTCAAAATGATTGGGCACAAGGAGGCTCTGGAGAAACTGGGGCATACCATCAACCAGGAGCTTGCTGTAGACATAATTCTGCAGTCTCTTCCGCCTTCTTTCGATGCGTTCATTATTAACTTTAATATGAACAAAATCGATTGTACTCCGGCAGAGCTGCTGAATATGCTCTTGACTACTGAGGAAACTCTGAAGGGAAAGCCTTCAACCTCTGTCTTAATGGTTCCTTCCAGGAACAAGAAGAAGGGGAAGAAGGGCAAGGCCCCTGTCAAGAACTACAGTAAGGCTCTGAAACAGAAGGTGAAGCGGTCCAAGGACAACAGGTGTTTCCACTGTGGCCAGCTGGGTCACTGGAAAAAGGACTGTAAAGCGCTCCAAGGAGATAAGAGAGGAAGCATCGCTTCTGGCTCAGGTATTTATGTGACTGAGGTCATGTTATCTTCTTCTTCTATTTCATGGGTGTTGGACACTGCATGTGGAGTTCACATTTGTTCAAATGTACAGGAACTCAAGAGAAGAAGGCAGGTGGGACAGCATGAGGTGGACCTACGCGTTGGAAACGGGGCACGGGTTGCTGCTGTTGCTGTAGGAGACTATTTCATTTCTTTACCATCTGGCATTGTATTGGAATTAAACAATTGTTATTTTGTACCGAGTATCACTAAAAATATTATCTCTATTCCTGCTCTTGTCAGGAAAGGATTTGCCTTTGAATGCAATATTTCAAAGTGTGTTTTATCTTGTGATAATATTATTTATGCAACTGGTTCAATTAACAATGGGTTATTCATGTTGGACATGGAATATTCTATACAAAACATTGATAATAAGAAAGCCAAGTATGCTGATGACAGCACCTTGTTATGGCATAGTCGTTTAGGCCATATTAACAAGAAGCGCATTAAGCGGTTGCATGATCATGGACTGCTGGGATCATTCTCCTATGAGGAGATTGTGTTGGGGTATGCCCTTAAGGCTAATGTTTGAGGCCTATGGGAATGTATTTGTATCATGTAATAAACTGTTATGTTTATAAAGGCATGGTTATTATTCAGGTTGTTACATTGTCTGCTGCAATATATGTTCTTCTGAATAATGTCTCAAAGCTGTTCAGCTAGGCTGACAGGCTATATGTCCTTAGTCGAGATATCTTGGTGAACATGAGACAGCCTTGATATGATTGAGACTGATATGAGTGCTAATCTTGTAGGATGCTTCGAGCATGGAATAAGATGTAGACTCATGGGTACATTGGATGTACTGGACAGACCCTACTAGGATATTCAATTGCTTGTCACAATGTGAATATTCCTTGATTGCAACAAGTGGCACATTTCCTCTGACTTGAGATTACTTGTGTTTCTAAATGATGATTGTCATTGTTTTGAGATAGTTCAATATCATTTGAAACATAATGATTATAGATTATCTTGGATGGTGAGCTTGAATCAGGTTAGGGCACTAGTGATAGACATAGGATTGCCGTCTCCTTGTTCAAGGAGTGTGATGTTCTAAAGGGGCCCCCTGGATGAGATGATTGAGAAAAGAGTATGGGCATACCCAGGTGACTGTGTTCATCTGATCTAATCATGCTCATCATATTGGAGCTACAAGCTTGACACGCTTGTCCAATAAGAACATCCAGTGGCAAAGGAAAGATGCATGCCTTGTGAGTTAGAGTCACACTTGTGCTGTGGTTTGGGTGAAGTCTTGGAAGACTCTTTCCTTTCTATCGGGAGACAGTGATGTGTTGCTAGATACCCCTCACTGATCGTGATAACGAAAGTTATCGTTACCGACATTTAAAGGAAACCCTTAGGGTCGCACAATTTGATGATATGGCTTACTTAAGTCAGATCGTGTGGACTGAATTGTTTAGGTTCAGTTTAAAGGAGTTTTAAACTCTGATTGTAAGTGAGATCTGGTCTGATCATGTTTGATTGATTAGGGCTTGAGATCGGTAAGCTTCGATCGAGAGATTTGATGCTAGATCGGTGAGATCAGGAGCATCTTGAGATCAACGGTGATCTTGAGCCTTGAGGTTCAATAAGATCGACCATTGCTTGGGCTGATTTGGTCTTGAACCAAAGTCATATGAACCGGCTCATCTTGTGAGCGCTTGGTTCAATGATTCGAATGGGTGAAGGTGTTACGGTTCACTTCATGTGAACGCATAACCGTTGAGAGAAATGGGTTGCTATTTCGGGATAGCAACGCCTCCACGTTGAGGACAACGTTCGCTCTCGCCTTTCATTGCCTTGGACGATATTTCTCTCGTGTGCTCGTGTGACAACGGCGCTCGACGAGAAAAAGAGGAAGTTCATCTTCGCCAAGCAAAAGGATCTCATCTCCTCCACGCGCAAAGGACCCTTGAAGCTTTGCTAGCACAAAGACGACAAGGAGAAGCCATTCCTCATCGTGTGTGCGTCGACTAGGGAGAAGATCCCTTTCGGTCTTTGATTCCAACCCATCATCCAACGAATGGCGATGGTATGATTCATCTTGATTTGCAATCGGTTTTTCATAGTTGATCATATTTATATCATGCAACCGATTCTTGATGCCCTAATTTCCGCCCATGCAAAAGTGTTCTATGTGCATGTATTAGGGTTTTGCGCCCCCCCCTCTTGAAGGGGTTTCATCAGCTTGCGCTCCCCCTTGAAGGGGACTCCAACAATTGGTATCAGAGCAGGCTTTTATGCATGATAAATATGTTTGCTGTGATTTGTGATCCTTGTATGCACCATGTTATTAGATCTAGGCTACATGCGCATCTTTACTAGTTATGTATTGCAGTTGGCGCATGTATGTAGGTAGCGCTTCTATATGTTGTTTTGATGTTTATCTTAAAACAAAATGACTTGCGCGCTTACCATTAGATCTAAATGGCGCCTGCAGTAAACCCTTAGACGGGTTATTAGGGTTGAAGTCGTCCTCTAAGTTAGATCCAACAGTCTGATCAGACTATCTGACAGCCTGAATGGGTCGACCAGATAGCACCTTGGCGCAAGCCTATGGTGGCTATAGGTCGACTGCAGACAGGTGTGTAGCGATGTCTGATTGAGACGATTAATGAACGCACCTGAGTTAGGCCCGGGGTCACGCCCGCTTGCCAGACCTCAGTGTGGTCGTTCAGCCCTGACGCATGCATGGTTGACCTTATGGTCGACTCAAGTCAGTTAGGACTTGGTGCATGTAAGGGCAGTGGATCTGACTAGGTTGGATGAGTGGATCCCTAGTAATGGACCGTTGTAAGGTTGTAGGGCAAATAAGGAAAATTAAAATTGATCCCATGGGGTTTTCGAAAATTTTAATTTTTTTATGCTGGATCACATGGTTGTTGATTGATGCATCTGTTTGTCTATTTAGTCTTATGTGGGCTGCCCATATTAATTGTGTGCTGTGCTGGGGCCTGCGTGCCTGGATTTAAAAATTGTAAATTAATTATTGTGATCTGCGCATCACATTGTTTTAATTTATAAAATGTAAGTGACCTGCGTGTCACTCTTGTCTAGATAGTTAAATTTGTAATTTAATTTGACAAGAGCACTGAGCACACTTGGTAAAGGCGCATGCAGCAAGTGGCTGGACCAGGTGGGAGGTCTAGGGTTCGACCCTAGGACCTGGCGCATATTCCTGGTCGGCGCACCTGTGCTGCAGATGGCGCTTGGGCCCAGGTTTGGGCCAGATGAGCAGCAAAAGACCCATGAAGAGCAAATGAAGACTTAAGTTAGGTTAAGGTCTTCTAGGGCTATGGGCTTTTACCACATAAGATACATGCTTTCTTTTATTGTATAATATTAGAATTGCATGTTTAAGTTTATCTTCTGCTATCACCATAGGAATTGTATGATAGTGAAGAAGATAAAAGACCGTTAAAATCCAACGCTAAAATATCAAGCTCGTAAGCCTTCTGACGCGAAACCTCACTGTTCTGATTATCGTTGGAGCCGTGTTGTACCCACTCAGTGGGCACGTCCATCTATCTTCAGACGGTGCGGGATTACACCTGCGTGTTACAGAGTAGGGATTTATCCCTTCTCGTTGCTCAGCATAGCACGTGGTGGTCCAGGGAGTAGGTCGGGTCAGCTTGACCGTGTAGGCTACATATGTGGCGCATATGGTAGCACATGGAGGCAGCCATCTGTGGGATCAGAGACTGTGTTGTACCAACTCAGTTGGCACAGTCTGCTGGATTGCCCAGATGAAGGGGAATCGCACGGGTTGGCGATTGGCTGGGATGCCTACCAGAAACTAGTGCTTGTACTCTCTGTGCATCTTATCTCGCCTGAGCGGGACGCGGAGACCAAGTATGAAATCTGGATCCCATCTCACTAAAAGAGTTCTACTCTTTCGGGCTGTTTTGCTGGATTTTTCACGCCTGATAAAATAGTGAGAAAAAGAATCTTTCTTAAGTCCTGATCGATTCTTATACATTGATACTGACCTTGCTGTTCTTGCATTGTTGTAGATACCTGCAGCAACGAACACCATGAACTTCAATGTGCGATCCCTACTGGAAAGGGAGAAGTTTGCTGGGCCGAACTTCTCTGACTGGTTTGGACACCTTAAGATCGTTCTTAAGGCAGAGAGGAAACTGTATGTCCTCGAGACGGCGATACCGCCGCAGCCCGCTCCGAACGCCGCAAGGGCGGTTCGGGAAGCCTATGAAAAGCACGTCAATGATAGCATTGATGTCGCTTGCCTGATGCTAGCGTCTATGACGCCACCGCTGCAGCGTCAGCATGAGGATATGTCAGCTATACAGATTATAGCAAACCTCAAGATGCTGTATGCTGCACAGGCGAGGACTGAACGCTATAATTTGACTAAGCTCTTCTTTCAGAGCAAACTGGCTGAAGGGAGCCCAGTGGGAGCTCACGTGCTCAAGATGATTGGGCACAAGGAGGCTCTGGAGAAACTGGGGCACACCATCAACCAGGAGCTTGCTGTGGACATTATTCTGCAGTCTCTCCCGCCATCATTCGACGCGTTCATTATTAATTTTAATATGAACAAAATCGATTGTACTCCGGCAGAGCTGCTGAATATGCTCTTGACCACTGAGGAGACTCTGAAGGGTAAGCCTTCGACCTCTGTCTTGATGGTTCCTTCAAGGAACAAGAAGAAGGGGAAGAAGGGCAAGGCCCCGGTCAAGAATTACAGCAAGGCTCTGAAGCAGAAGGTGAAGCGGTCCAAGGAATACAGGTGTTTCCACTGTGGCCAGCTGGGTCACTGGAAAAAGGACTGTAAAGCGCTCCAAGGAGATAAGAGGGGAAGCTTCGCTTCTGGCTCAGGTATATTCGTGACTGAGGTCATGTTCTCTTCTTCTATATCATGGGTGTTGGACACTGCATGTGGAGTTCACATTTGTTCAAATGTACAGGAACTCAAGAGAAGAAGACAGGTGGGACAGCATGAGGTGGACCTACGAGTTGGAAACGGGGCACGGGTTGCTGCTGTTGCTGTAGGAGACTATTTCATTTCTTTACCATCTGGACTTGTATTGGAACTAGACAATTGTTACTTTGTTCCCAGTATAACTAAAAATATTATCTCCATTCCTGCTCTTGTCAGGAAGGGATTTTCCTTTGAATGCAATATTTCAAAGTGTATTTTGTCTTTTGATAATATTGTTTATGCAACTGGTTCAATTAACAATGGGTTATACATGTTGGACATGGAATGTTCGATACAGCAAATTGATATTAAGAAAGCCAAGTATGCTGATGACAGCACCTTGCTATGGCATAGTCGTTTAGGCCATATTAACGAGAAACGCATTAAGCGGTTGCATGATCATGGACTGCTGGGATCATTCTCCTATAAGGAGATTGATACATGCAAAGCTTGTTTGATGGGTAAAATGACGAAGTCACCTTTTCCTCACAAAGGTCAAAGGGCTTCAGGTTTACTTGACCTTATACACAGTGATGTGTGTGGGCCATTTGGTAAACATGCCAGAGGTGGCTATCAGTACTTCATTACCTTTACTGATGATTTCAGTAGGTATGGGTATGTCTATCTGATGAGACATAAGAGTGAATCTTTTGACAAGTTCAAAGAGTTCAAAAATGAAATACAGAATCAGCTAGGCCGAAATATCAAGGCACTTCGCTCAGATCGAGGTGGTGAATACCTAAGTCATGCGTTTACTGACTATCTAAAGGAGTGTGGGATTATCTCACAACTCACTCCGCCAGGAACACCGCAATGGAATGGTGTGTCCGAGAGGAGAAATAGAACGTTACTTGATATGGTTCGTTCTATGATGAGTCAGGCTACTCTTCCATACTCCTTTTGGGGTTTTGCACTGGAAACAGCTGCAAAGGTACTAAACCGAGTGCCATCCAAGGCAGTTTCAAAGACGCCATATGAGTTATGGTATGGGAAACAGCCAAGCTTGACATTTATCAGGATCTGGGGCTGCGAGGCTTATGTCAAAAAGCTCGCCTCTGGGAAACTAGAGAGCAGATCTGACAAATGTATCTTTGTCGGTTACCCTAAGGAAACTAAGGGTTATTATTTCTACGATCCCAAAGAGAACAAGGTTTTTGTTGCTCGGACGGCCATATTTCTTGAGAAGGAGTTTCTTCTGCAAGAGGCCAGTGGGAGAGAAATAAAACTGGATGAGAATCCAGAGGAAGGACAAAGTAGTCAAGCACAGATGGATGAGCCTGAGCCGGTAGAACAGGTTATTGAACAACCTGTGGCTCAGATATCACGGGAACCGCGAAGATCGGGAAGGATCCGTCGACAACCTGAGCGTTATGACGGAGTCTATATCATTGACAATGATGAACCCCTCACTTATGCGGATGCGGTCAGTGGACCGGAGTGGTGTGTAAGAGTTTCAAACAGTCAACTGTTGCTGATTCCACAACAGAAGCCGAGTATGTTGCAGCCTCGGAAGCATCCAAGGAGGCAGTGTGGATTCGTAAAGTTCGTGAGAGAACTTGGTGTTGTTCCTTCAAGTGTCGATCCTTTGGTTATCTTCTGTGATAACACTGGAGCAATCGCACAAGCAAAGGAACCACGGTCGCACCAGAAGTCCAAGCACATACAGAGACGGTTTCACTTGATCCGGGAGATCATTGATCGAGGCGAGATCAAAATTTGCAAGGTTCATACAGACGACAATCTGGCTGACCCGCTTACCAAGCCTCTGGCGCAGCAGAAGCATGAGAAGCACTGTAATAATATGGGTTTGAGATTTCTCAACCATTAGATTAAGTGCAAGTGGGAGATTGTTGGGGTATGCCCTTAAGGCTAATGTTTGAGGCCTTGGGATTGTATAAGTATCATGTAATAAACTTTTATGTTTATAAAGGCATGGTTGTTATTCAGTTTGTTACCTTGTCTGCATCAATAAGTGTACTTCTGAATAATGTCTCAGAGCTGTTCAGCTAGGCTAACATGCTATAAAGTCCTTAGTCGAGATATCTTGGTGAACATGAGACAGCCTTGATATGATTGAGACTAATATGTGTTCTAATCTTATAGGATGCTTCGAGCATGGAATAAGATGTAGACTCATGGGTACATTGGATGTACTGGACAGACCCTACTAGGATATTCAATTGCTTGTCACAATGTGAATGATCCTTGATTGCAACAAGTGGCACATGTCCTCTGACTTGAGATCACTTGTGTTTCTAAATGATGAATGTCATTGTTTTGAGGTAGTTCAATATCGTTTGAAAGATAATGATTATAGACTATCTTGGATAATGATCATGAGTCAGGTTAGGACACTAGTGATAGATAAAGGATTGCCGTCTCCTTGTTAAAGGAGTGTGATGTTCTAAAAGGGCCCCCTTGGATGAGATGATTGAGAATGTGTATGGCCATACCTAGATGACTATGTTCATCTGATCTAATCATGCTCATCATATTGGAACACAGGCTTGACACGCTTGTCCAATAAGAACATCCAGTGGCAAAGGAAACATGTATGCCTAGTGAAGTACATTCACCCTTGTGCTGTGTTTTGGGAGTAGTCTTGGAAGACTCTTTCCTTTATATCGGGAGACAGTGATGTGTTGCTAGATACCCCTCACTGATCGTGATAACGAAAGTTATCGTTACCGACATTTAAAGGAAACCCTTAGGGTCGCACAATTTGATGATATGGCTTACTTGAGTCAGATCGTGTGGACTGAATTGTTTGGGTTCAGTTTAAAGGGATTTAATCTCTGATTGTAAGTGAGATCTGGTCTGATCATGTTTGATTGATTAGGGCTTGAGATCGGTAAACTTAGATCGAGAGAGATGATGCTAGATCGGTGAGATCAGGAGCATCAAGGAATGAACGGTTAGATCTTGAACCTTTAGGGTTTATTGTGATCTAGACCATATGGCTTGGGTTAATTGGTCTTGGACCAAACCGACATTGAACCGGCTCATGGATGAGCGCATGGTTCATGGGAGATGAGTTAAGGGCTTGGTTCACTTAAGGGTGAACGCTTGAGCCTTGAATACTTTCCATTTTTGGAATTCGGTTTCAAGTGGATTGTGTGTAACGCCTCCACATTAGTGTGGGAGGTTACTCTCTTGCTGAAATCTCTTGTGAAGGCTTCCCCATTCGGTGGAAGAAGGACTTGACGAAAACAAGAGAAGGAAGTCTCGCCAAGCAAGAATTTCCCTTCCCTTCCATACGGCAAGGACCCTTAAAGATTCTTGCTAGCACAAGCATCACAAGGGGTAGGCGATCTTCATCTTGTGTGTGAACTTTTGGAGGAGATCTAAGTTGCTCTCTTCTTCCAAGCCGACCTCCAAGGCAATGGCGTTGGTATGAACCTCCCTCTTGTTCTAATCAATCTATCATAGTTGATTATGTGATCATATATGCGATTGTATAGCTGAAACCCTAGCAAAATTGCATGCGCCCCCTCCCTTAGGGTTTCGGCCCCCCCTCTTGAAAGGGGTTTTATCCGCTTGCGCTCCCCCTCGAAGGGGACTCTTCACCGCCCTTGCGGCGTTCGCAGCGGGTTGAGGCAGCACAGCCGTCTCGAGGACATACAGTTTCCTCTCTGCCTTAAGAACGATCTTAAGGTGTCCGAACCAATCTGAGAAGTTTGGCCCAGCAAACTTCTACCTTTCTAGTAGGGATCGCACATTGAAGCTCATGGTGTTCGTTGCTGCAGGAATCTACAACAATGCAAGAACAGCAAGGTCAGTATCAATGTTTAGAATCAATCCAGGACTTAAGAAAGATTCTTTTCTCACTATTTTATCTGGCTGAAAAATCCAGCAAAACAGCCCGAAAGAGTAACACTCTTTTAGTGAGATGGGATCCAGATTTCATACTTGGTCTCCGCGTCCCGCTCAGGCGAGATAAGTTGCACAGAGAGTACAAGCACTAATTTCTGGTAGGCAGTCCCTGCCAATCACCAACCCGTGCGATTCCCCTTCATCTGGGCAATCCAGCAGACTGTGCCAACTGAGTTGGTACAACACAGTCTCTGATCCCACAGATGGCTGCCTCCATGTGCTACCATATGCGCCACATATGTAGCCTACATGGTCAAGCTGACCTGACCTACTCCCTGGACCACCACGTGCTATGCTGAGCAACGAGAAGCGATAAATCCCTTCTCTGTAACACGCAGGTGAAATCACACACCGTCTGAAGATAGATGGACGTGCCCACTGAGTGGGTACAACACGGCTCCAACGATAGTCAGAACAGTGAGGTTTCGCGTCAGAAGGCTATCGAGCTTGATATTTTAGCGTTGGATTTTAACGGTCTTTTATCTTCTTAACTATCATGAAAACCCTATGGTGATAGCAGAAGATAACTAAACATGCAATTCTAATTATAAGCAATAAGTAGAAAGCATGCTGATCTTATGTGGTAAACGCCCAATAACCCTAAGTAAGACCTTAAGTTATCTTAAGTCTTCACTTGCTTCTTGGGTCTTTTGCCTCTCATCTGGCCCAGACCAGGGCCTAAGCGCCCTATGCAGCTCAGGTGCGCCCACCAGGTCAAGTCACTGCTGCATGCGCCTTGCAATGTGTGCTTTGAGCCCATGTCAGATTAAATTACAAGTTAATCTATCTAGACAAGATTGGCTCGCAGGTCAATTACATTTTATAAATTAATTAACATGTGATGCACAGATCACAATAATAATAATTTACAATTGATCCAGGCTCGCAGGCCCCAGCACAGCACACATTAAATGGGCAACCCACATAAGATGAAATAGACAAACATCATGGCATCAAATCAACATGTGATCCATTTAACAAGAAAATAAAATTTTGAAAACCCATTGGCATCATTTTAATTTTCTTATGTGCCCTACAACCTTACAATGGTCCATTGATAGGGATCCACTCATCCATCTAGTCAGATCCACTGCCCTTGCATGCACCAAGTCGTAACTGACTTGAGTTGACCTAATGGTCAACCATGCATGCGCAAAGGGCTGAACAACCCTCATGAGTTTCGGCAAGCGGGTGTGACCCCGGGCCTAACTCATGTGTGTTCAGTAGCCGTCTCAACCAGACCTCGCTACACGCCCTTGATGCAGTCGACCTATAGCCACCTCGTGCTTGCGCACAGGTGCTATCTAGTCAACCCATCTAGGCTGTCAGATGGTCTGATCAGACTATTTGGATCTTAAGCTAGAAGATGATTTCAACCCCATCAACCCATCTAAGGGTTTAAAGTAGGGGCACCTTAGATCTAATGAGGCGCGCATGATCCTTTGTTTTGTCAAAAACAACATATAAGAAGCGCCAACAAACATGCGCCATCATTCATTAAACATACATTGAAGTTCTTAAACTAGCATGTAGTTTTTCGGCATGTTAGTAGATCTATTCTTTGCAAACGCAAACAAGGATCACATACAAGCAATCATATGAATCAAGCAATAACCGTATGCTCTGATACCAATTGTAGAGGGGTCCCCTTCAAGGGGGAGCGCAAGGGGGTGAAACCCTAAAGGGGCGCATATCAAGATTTTCATAGCGGAAGCTAGGGTTTCCATGAGATCATTTGAAGAATCATATGATCAACTTGTCGAAAACTTGCAAGTATGAATGAAAAATCATACCATAGCCATTGTGTGAGTGGTGTCTTGGAATCAAGAGAACAAAAGAGGTCTCCTCCTTGTCGTCACACACAAGATGATCAACGGCTACTCTTTGAGATCCTTGTGCTAGCAAGTTTCTTCAAAGGTTGTCGTATGCAAGGGATGAGATGATTCTCTTTGGCCGAGAGCTCCTTGTCCGAAACCTCTCCTTCTCGTCAATCACCTCCAAGCGAAAATGCAAGGCGTTGAAGTGAAGTGAGCCACGTTACCACATGGAAGCGTTTTGTTTTCAACATTGAAAACCGCCTTCCAAAATAGGTAAGTCTCAATGGCTCATGCGTTCACATAGTGAACGTTCGAAACTTCCTTTCATTGAACCTCTCATTGAACCAAGTGTTCACATAGTGAACCGGTTCAATTAGATTTGGTTCAAAACCCAAATTGAGCCAAGCCACTTGGTCTAGACCATATCAAACCCTAAGGTTCCAGATCTAACCGTTCATCTCCTGATGCTCTTGATCTCACCGATCTAGCATCCACTCTCTCGATCGAAGCTTACCGATCTCAAGCCCAAATCAATCAAACATGATCAGACCAGATCTCACTCACAATCAGAGATTAAATCCCTTTAAACTGAACCCAAAGAATTCAGTCCACACGATCTGACTTAAGTAAGCCATATCATCAAATTGTGCGACCCTAAGGGTTTCCTTTAAATGTCGGTAACGATAACTTTCGTTATCACGATCAGTGAGGGGTATCTAGCAACACATCACTGTCTCCCGATATAAAGGAAAGAGTCTTCCAAGACTACACCCAAACCACAGCACAAGTGTGAATCCATTCACAAGGCATACATATTTCCTTTGCCACTGGATGTTCTTATTGGACAAGCGTGTCAAGCCTGTAACTCCAATATGATGAGCATGATTAGATCAGATGATCATAGTCACCTGGGTATGGCCATACACTTTCTCAATCATCTCATTTAGGGGGGGGGGGCCCTTTAGAACATCTCACTCCTTAAACAAGGAGACGGCAATCCTATATCTATCACTAGTGTCCTAACCTGACTCATGATCATTATCCAAGATAGTCTATAACCATTATGTTTCAAATGATATTGAACCACCTCAAAACAATGACAATCATCATTTAGAAACACAAGTGATCTCAAGTCAGAGGACATGTGCCACTTGTTGCAAACAAGGATTATTCACATTGTGACAAGCAATTGAATATCCTAGTAGGGTCTGTCCAGTACATCCAATGTACCCATGTGTCTACATCTTATTCCATGCTCGAAGCATCCTATAAGATTAGAACACATATTAGTCTCAATCATATCAAGGCTGTCTCGTGTTCACCAAGATATCTCGACTAAGGACATTATCATGTCAGCCTAGCTGAACAGCTTTGAGACATTATTCAGAAGTACATTTATTGCTGCAGACAATGTAACAAACTGAATAACAACCGTTGCCTTTATAAACATAAGAGTTTATATACATGATACTCATAGAATCCCTAGGCCTCAAACATTAGCCTTAAGGGCATACCCCAACATAAGTAAAACCCTAGTTTGACATGAGTCTTCACTTGAGCTCTTTATGGGTCTTTGATACTTCATTTGGCCCATCCCGGGCCCAAATGCCATCTGCAGTCCAAATGCGCTCCAGGCAGTGTGCGCCTGTACTAGAGTCGAACTCTAGACCTCCCACCTGGTGAAGCCACTGACTGCAAACGCCTCTGCCATGTGTGCTCTGTGCTCATGTCTAATCAAATTACATTTTAATCTATCTAGACATAGTTTGACTCGCAGGTCAATATACATTTTTCATAAATTAAAGTGTGATTCGCAGATCACAGTAAAATTTATTTAAATTCTAGGCACGCAGGCCCCAGCACAGCACACCAAAATTAAGGGCAGCCCACATAAGATTAAATAAACATTCATTGAACATGTTAAACATGCATCCATGTGATCCAAACAGAAAATAAAATTTTGAAATACCCATGGCATCAATTTTATTTCCTTATGTGCCCTACTACCTTACAACGGTCCATTAACAGGCATCCACTCATCAGACCAAGTCAGACCCACTGCCCTTGCATGCACCCAGTCATAACTGACTTGCGTCGACCTGATGGTCAACTATGCATGCCTTAAGGGCTGAACGTCCCACATGATTTCTGGCAAGCGGGTATGACCCCGGGCCTAAATCATGATCGTTCACTAGGCGCCTCAATCAGACATCGCTACATGCCCTTCTGCAGTCGACCTATAGCCACCTGTATTGCTTGCGCACAGGTGCTATCTGGCCGACCCATCTAGGCTGTCAGATGGTCTGATTAGGCTGTTGGGTCCAGACTTTGACTAATGACTTCAACCCTATTAACCCGTCTAAGAGTTTAAAGCAGGCGCTTAGATAGATCTAAATGAGGGGGCGCGCATGAAGCAAATTTTTGTTTGAAAAACATCTATGAAACATGCGCAAACTTTAAACAACATGGATACATGCGCAAACACAATATGTAATCTTTTCATCAAGTAAGCGCATGTGAACATGTAGAAGATCTATCCTATAAATCAAACATGGATCACATCAAGGCAATCATATGCAACAAGTCAAAATAAACCTGATGCTCTGATACCAATTGAAGGTGAACCTTGCGAATAAGCATCATACCAGATCATTATAGCAGCGGAAAACCAAGGTTACCAAGAGGATCGCATGTAGAAGATATGATCAACCTTATAAAACAAACTTGCATGAAACAAGCATGAGGGTGTTACCATGGCCATGAGAGGCGACTTGGAAGATGAAAGGGCGAGCGGCTCTTCTCCAAAGAAGTCGCACACAAGAAGACGATGGCTACTTCCTTGTACTCTTTGTGCTAGCAAAGCCACTCGGAGTCCTTGATCGTGTGAAGAGATGTTTTCTTCCTTTTTCTGGCCGTACTCCCTCTCTTGGCGTGAGGACAACCAAAGACGAGAGCTTGAGGAGCAAGAGGCGAGAGAGACGTAGAGGCGTTCTCACGTTCGAAAACGTGGGGGGTTTTCCAACAAGGAAAACGGCTTCTAAAAATAGTAAGCATTAACTCCTCATTTTACTCCCCTTGAAGCCTTCAACCGAAACTCCTCTCCCCTTTGAACCATACGTTCACATAAGTGAACCGGTTCAATTCCATTTGGTTCAAGGACCAAATCTAACCAGCCATGGTCTAGATCTCTTTGAACCTCATGGTTCAAGATCTAACCACACATCTCAATGAACCTCTTGATCTCTACGATCAAACATCAATTCTCCCGATCGAAGCTTACCGACCACATGCCCTAATCAATCAAACATGATCAGACTAGATCTCACTTCCAATCAGAGATTAAATTGCTTCAAACTGAACCAGAACAATTCAGTCCACACGATCTGACATAAGTAAGCCATATCATCAAATTGTGCGACCCTAAGGGTTTCCTTCAATGTCGGTAACGATAACTTACATTATCACAACCAGAGAGGGGTATCTAGCAACACATCACTGTCTCCTGATATGAAGGAAAGAGTCTTCCAAGACTACTCCCAAACCACAGCACAAGTGTGAATCCAATTCACTCAGTATACATGTTCCCTTTGCCACTGGACGTTCTCATTGGACAAGCCTGTCAAGCTTGTAATTCCAACATGATGAGAATGGTTAGATCAGATGAACATAGTCATCTGGGTATGGCCATACACTTTCTCAACCATCTCATCCAGGGGGCCCCTTTAGAACATCACTCTCCAACTAGGAGAGGCAATCCTATATCTATCACTAGTGTCCTAACATGATTCATGCCCACTATCCAAGATAATCTGTAACCATTATCTTTCCAATGATATTGAACTATCTCAATATAATGTCAATCATCACTTAGAAATACAAGTGATCTCAAGTCAGAGGGAATATACCACTTGCTTGCTTATAAGGATTTATTCACATTGTGACAAACAATTGAACATCCTAAGTAGGGTCTGTCCAGTACATCCCATGCACCTATGTGTCTAAATCTTATTCCATACTCGAAGCATCCTATAAGATTAGAACACATATTAGTCTCAATCATACCAAGGCTGTCTCATGTTCACCATGATATCTCGACTAAGGACAACACTGAATGTCAGCAAAGCTGAACATCATTGAGACATTACTCAGAGGTATACATATAACAGCAGATAATGCAACAATCTGAATAACAACAATTGCCTTTATAAACATATACAGTTTATACATGATACTGATAATATCCCAAGGCCTCAAACATTAGCCTTAAGGGCATACCCCAACAAGCAGTGCATTGCTACCACCCAAGTCATCGGAATGGATATCGACATCGACATACCCATCATCGCAACTAGATATAGATGCATTATAGTCCCTTTGCTAAACTGATATCCGATTGGACAAGTGTGTCACCACTTGTTTTCACCTAATCACATGGTCATGACTAAATCAAGTTCTCACCTGGGTATGGCCATACACTTTCAGTCATATATCCATAGGCGGGGCCCCATGGATATCATGCTTCCCTCTAGAAGGGGCAAATCCTCTGTCTGTACATTGACCTTCTCATATGGGTTGTTGCATGCTCTATAGCAACCGTTATGACCTTCCAACTAGGGTGAGGTGTTAGGTTGTATCAAAGCATGTTCCTAATTATATAGAAGAGTCAATGACCTAAAGTCAAGGGATCAATGCATCTCCTGTCACTTGTGAGGATAACTCATGACACTAAGTCATTGCCTCACAGTGGGTCGGTCCAATATATCTACCACTAATATACCTATATGTCTGCATTAGCACCTCGTGCCTAACCAGCCCATATAACGGTCTCACCAGTACCATAGCTATCCCATATCCACTAAGGTACATTGACTGGGGATAAGAATTTAAGCATAGATCCAATCTGTCTCCAGGGACATTATCATGTAGAAACATAATCACACATGTAAACTAAGCATGATAATGACAATGCTAGACTGATATATAAGAAATATCAGTATCAAGGAGTACAAAGGCACAACAAAACTAGGTCTCGGGGCATAAATACCAATAGTGGGCCCCTCTATTATGCTAAATTCCATCGCAAAAGTGCTCTCAATAAATCCATCGCAAAATCCAAGTTTTGACCATCGACTAGACCTTGTCTATTGATGTCATCCAAGGTTACCCAATGGGTCTACCAAGGTCATAGCATAACATAAACTCTATATAAACCATCCCCTACTCCTCAAATACATCCGAGATGCATCAGACCCCCACTTAGATCCGAATCAACCAAATGATTCCATCTAGGCTATCCGATCAGTATGATGTTAGTGTTATGCCCTAAGACCTACATAACGGTCTTAACTTTTGTAGTACATACATTGATATTTATAGATATCCTAGCATTGTCGTTGACATGATTTATTATACATCTGCGCATATGTATGTTTACATGGTGATGTCCCTCCGAGCTGTTAATATCTCATTTTGCTATGTCCCGACTAGAGTACCATAGTGGATAAGGGACAGCTATTGTGCAGGTGGGACTCCTATATGTGCTGGTTAGAATGGGTTGCTTAACGCAGGCATATGGGTATATCAAGGGAGATATACTGGAATGACCCTCCATGAGGATTGTTCTTGGTGTCTCAAGAAGAATCTCACAATGATAGAGATTGTAGATGTCCTTTGACTTGAGGGAGATTTTGTCTCTATGGAGTAAAGGATATGCTTTCATACAACCTAACGCCTCGCCGTAAAAGGGAGGTCATAATGGTTTGTCATTGGGTATGTCTTGAGCTTTATAGAGTTGCATATTGCCAATAGAGGATTTGCCCCTTCCCTGCGGGGAAGCTTGATGTCCATGGGCCCCTACATGGTGCATGACTAAAGTGCATGGCCACACCCAAGATAAGTCTAGATAGAGTCATGACCATTAACGTTGGAATAAACAAGTGTGACACGCTTGTCCGACTTGGACGATCAGACTGGCAAAGGGACATGTATACTTATATACCTTATCACAGTCTAAGGTTATCGACGGTGACATTTATTCCGATGACTTGGGTAGCAGCAATGCGTTGCTAGGTACTACTCATTGCTTGTGATGATGAGGTCATCACTACCAACGTCAAAAGGACCTACAAGGTCACACACCTAGACGCTAGAGACTCTATATTGATCGAACAGCCTCAAATCGAATATATGGATGATTCGGATCTGTTTGGGAGTATTGATGAGTTGAGAGATGGTTTTATAGAGTTGGATGACTCCTGAAATTATTTGATACGTCAAATGATTTAAGCATAATCCTGAGGAATCCAATGCTTGTGCGCTAAATTGATTTGAGCGAAAACAGGTTAAATGACTTTAGCGAAATGATTTCTCGTGGGACCCACAACTTAAGCACAAAATTAATGTATTGAATATTAATAATGCGGTTTAAGTGAACGGGGCCTGCGACTAAAAACTTTAAATACAGGGGCTAGGAGCATATGGCTATGACACTCGCATACTGCAAACCATAGCAGCCTAGCATCTCTCCCCTCCTCATAACCTAGCCGCCCCTCCTCTCCTTGGTGCCTCCAAGGATTGTTGTCACCCCTCTTCTCCATAAGGGACAGCACCTTCATCTTGGCATAGGGAGGACATTGAGAGCCTTTCCTTTCTATTGGGAAACCCCATGGATATATTATAATTTTTCACAAAGATTACATTTGTGCAGCGGAAGAATATCCTCGTAACAGGCCAGTCCCAAAAACCCAGTGAAGATCATCTTACGAGGGGGTCGACATGATGAGAGGAGAAAGTACCTGGATGCAATTTGGAGAGATGCCGATGTAGGCGCCTAAGTGTGCGCCCTCTGCAGTCTCATACACACGGATGTTTTGAGACTTCTTCTTCCATGCCTAGTGCTAGCCTCGGGAAGAAGATCCATGCCTTAGGAGAGTCCTCCAATCACCTTGCGCCACCAACAAGGATTGATGTGCCAAGGAGGAAGAAGAGAAAGATGCTGCAAGCCTTCTTGTTCCTTTGTGCCAAAGAAAGGAAGAAGGAAGGAGAAGAAGATTGCTTACGCCCTTGATGGAAGAAGACGAGCTCTAAGCTCTCCAAGCCGTTGCCCTCTAGTGCTTCACGCCTCCAAGGAATTAGTCACGTGAGAGGGGGTGGCTAGGGCTTATTTTATAGGAGCAAGAGGCAGTTAGGGTTAATTGGAAAGACTAAGTGATTAGGGCATGAATCAAGGAATTTTATCAATCAATTATCTTGATTGAATTCTCAATTATATTAGATAAATTCCTGATTACATATGCGCCAATCCTTGCCATGTAAAGATCAGCCATATGCGACCCAATGTGTGCCCAAATAGGCAAATCATCCATATATGCGTTATGACCTAATCAAGACGCAATATGTGATTTCCTATTAATGGATTGGTGCTACTCCCAATCCAATTAGGAGTCTAATTAAGCTAAGTATCTACCCTCATGCACCAATTCCCTTCCATAAGAAGCTTGCATGAATAAATCATATCAAACCCAATTTGATTGACTTCAATCATCAAGTGGATGCCATATTTGCTACTCCTAATCCAATTAGGAGTCAAATTTCACCCAAGGCATTGAGCCACATGCCTAGAGGCTGCCATATACATCCAAGGATATTTCCTAAAAGGAAATCCTTCTTCTTAATCGTTTGGACAAAGTCCACACACAAAGAGATCGATTGAAGGAGAAATCAACAAAAACGTGGATGCCGCCACTGTTCATCGCGTGAAAAGCAAATTACAGGCTGTAATTTTAATTACAGCCCTGTTTTGTAACTTTTACCCCTCTCTTTCGATTTCTAATCATTCTAAAACCATGTTTTACTGTAAGTCTTCCATTATGCTAGCTTAAACCTTCATATGGGACATGGGGGTGTTATCCCCTTAACTTCTTAATGACTAGACATTATTAATTTTGTCAGGATGATTTTGTTATGATAATTCTACTTATGTGATAATTGCTTATAATTCTCCTTAGTCTCATATTTTCAGCATGTTTTAGAATTTTGGAAAATAGACTGAGAAGTTGATTGCAAAATTTGGAACCCTAGAATCATTGAGTTTAGAACTTATCGTAAGAGATTAGGTATTGTTCTTAATTCTGATTTTTATTAATTCTATTGCCATGTTGATGTTCTGATCTTTGGATTGAGTTATTGTATTAGACTTGATTTGATATTGTAAGAGATTAAATATCTGATCGTCAGAGAACCTTAAGTAGAACCTGAGAAGTTATGGTATGAGAATACATAGTTTCTCTTGAGATATTTGACTTAGAATTCGGATGCACGAGAGTGATCCTTGAGTTCTTTGTCAATAATTTACTTATCTTCAGCATTGAATAGATCCTGCACGAGAGTGAGGATTGGTTCTTTGTATAATTATCTGCGCGAGAGCGAGTTAATTCCTTTATGAAGTAAATTACATCTTTATCATAATGAAATTTGACTAACAATATTTTATTCCCTTCTAGTCATTATAATTAAGGTGGATGAACCCCTAGTCCCAAATTCTCTCTCTGATATTTTCGTATACTGTTTTGATCGTTTACTTTCATCATGCAGGTTCCCTTAGACAAGGGGGCGAAACCCTAGATAGGCGCATGTTATATTTTAAGCAGCGGAAAGGGGGTTTCTTGGGATCTTTTCTATGCATGTAATATAATCAACTTAAATCGATTGTATACAAGAGATAGAACCATACCAATGCCATTTGTTGGATGGCGTCTAGGAAGAAGAAAGTGAAGTCGCTTTCCTCCAAACGGTTCGCACACAAGAAGATCTATGCGCTTACTCCCTTCGGTACACCTTGTGCTAGCAAAGTTCCTTGGTGTCTTTGTTCGTGTGAGAAGGGAAGAAGAACGTCTTGCTTGCTCAGTCCTCGACTCTCCAAAGCGTGAAGAGGAACTTCCACGAGAGGAGGCGACGGGAGAAAGGAGTGAGGCGACAAGAGATGCGCTCTACCCAAAACATGGAGGCGTGGTTGCTAAAAATAGCCAACCTTACTCTTTCATGCGATCATGTGTTCATGCGCTCATGAACCAATCGCATTTTCCTCTCCTCTCTTTGAACCAAGCGCTCATATCATGAGCCGGTTCAACTAGGTCTGGTTCATAGACCAATTAACCCAAGCAATTAGTCCAGATCACATTAAACCCTAAGGCTCTTGATCTGACCGTTGATCTCTTGATGCTCCTGATCTCACTGATCTAGCATCCATTCTCTCGATCGAAGCTTACCGATCTCAAGCCCTAATCAATCAAACATGATTAGACCAGATCTCACTCACAATCAGAGATTAAGTCCCTTTAAACTGAACCCAAATAATTCAGTCCACACGATCTGACTTAAGTAAGCCATATCATCAAATTGTGCGACCCTAAGGGTTTCCTTTAAATGTCGGTAACGATAACTTACGTTATCACGATCAGTGAGGGGTATCTAGCAACACATCACTGTCTCCCGATATAAAGGAAAGAGTCTTCCAAGACTACACCCAAATCACAGCACAAGTGTGAATCCAACTCACAAGGCATGCATATTTCCTTTGCCACTGGATGTTCTTATTGGACAAGCGTGTCAAGCTTGTAGTTCCAATATGATGAGCATGATTAAAACAGATGAACACAGTCACCTGGGTATGGCCATACACTTTCTCAATCATCTCATCCAGGGGGCCCCTTTAGAACATCACACTCCAATTAAGGAGACGGCAATCCTATATCTATCACTAGTGCCCTAACCTGATTCAAGCTCACCATCCAAGATAGTCTATAATCATTATGTTTCAAATGATATTGAACTACCTCAAAACAATGACAATCATCATTTAGAAAACACAAGTGATCTCAAGTCAGAGGAAATGTGCCACTTGTTACATTCAAGGATTATTCATATTGTGACAACCAATTGAATATCCTAGTAGGGTCTGTCCAGTACATCCAATGTACCCATGAGTCTACATCTTATTCCATGCTCGAAGCATCCTATAAGATTAGAGCACATATTAGTCTCAATCATATCAAGGCTGTCTCATGTTCACCAAGATATCTCGACTAAGGACTTTACAGCATGTCAGCCCAGCTGAACAGCTTTGAGACATTATTCAGAAGTACACTTATTGCAGCAGATAATATAACAAACTGAATAACAACCATGCCTTTATAAACATAAGAGTTTATTACATGATACTGATACAATCCCAAGGCCTCAAACATTAGCCTTAAGGGCATACCCCAACACATCATTCTTGATTTGTTTAGCTAGTGAGAATTCAATTCGTTGGTACTTAACAACGAGGTCTCTGTGGTTCGATATCGTAAATATTACTTCGAATATCTGTGCACTTGTGGACATACAACATGAAGAACACATGATGAATATTTCTAGAGTCATCCTCAAGAAGTTAGAGTTTTGTGTTGTTCCAGCCTAGCTGGGCACAAAATGCCTAAACTATTTTGAGATGGGGAATTGCCTAGTCGCAATTTATTGGGGCACCTACCTTGTGATACATGCGTTATCTCATGCAGTTCATCCTGCCCTAATAGGACGCGAGACCGTGTGAGCAACAAGGATCCCATCTCACTTAGGAAATTGTGGGGTTTTCTGGTTTGACATGAGAGGGTTGTCAGTCTGATAAATATTGAGAAACAATCATTTATTTTAAGTCCATATTAAATGATTGAAATATAGTACTAATCTGCATGTCTTTTGTTTTAGATCATGTCTTCGAACAATAGTGGATTAAAACTGCCAGCAGTCCTTTGGGAGGATGAGTTGGACTAGTGTCAAACCTTGAGGGGTGACCCCAAGCTCGAACAATGTTCAAGGCAACACCAGAAAGAGGTGAAGAGAAGGATTTCTACTTCATCTTCAGGCTCAAGTATTTACGTGGTTGAAGTCAACCTGTCTACTTCAAACACATGGGTACTCGATACCGCATGTGGAGCACATATTTGTGTAAGTATGCAAGGAATCAAACGAAGTAGGGCAGTACGACCAGGAGAGATTGACCTTCAGGTCGGTTATGGTGTACGGGTTGCTACTATGACTATAGGAGACTACACTCTCTCGCTACCGTCAGGACTTCAACTGGAACTTGACCATTGCTACTATGCACCCATGATCACTACGAATATTATATCTATTCCTGCCTTGGCGAGGAAAGGATTCAGCTTTGCAATAAAGGAGAAATTCTTTTTCATTGGCAAACCTCTTCTATGGATCTTGTACACTATGCAATGGGCTGTATGTCTTGGACATGCAAAGTTCCGTGTGCAACGTAAATACTAAGAGGATCAAGGTAAGTGGTTATACCAACACTTACCTTTGGCACTGTCATTTAGGACATGTCAGCAAGAATTGCATCCAACATCTCCATACAAATGGGCTCTTGGATTTACATTCCTTTGAAGAGTTTGACACGTGCGACCCTTGTTTGTTGGGTAAAATGGCAAAAAAGCCATTCACCAAGCAAGGTGAAAGGGCCACAGGTTTGTTGGAGCTAATACTGTAACATCCCACATTCTTAACCCCAAACAAATGGCACAATTCATAAAAGAACAGGATGTTTCATATAAGATCAATCATATGCTAGGTAAAACCGAGTTCAAGAAAACACGATTTGAAAAATTTCCATAAATCCATACACACAAATTCACAAAACTCAAATCTAATAAATCTCGTAAGGGTACCTGCCACCACGCAATCCTTGCACTAGACATATGCAAGGCAACAGTTATATCAAAACCGATTAAAATTCATAAAATCCATAAAGGTACCTGCCACCAGGCAATACTTGCACTAGACATATGCAAGTTACAGTTGTATCAAAACCGATTGCAAAAATACACATCAACTTCAATTTCAAAACAAATCCACAAAATCGATTTTTATAAACTGACACCAAACACCGAAACCAGGCTGAAGCCCGCGGTGACACAAAAATCAAACTCAGTTAACTGCCACAATCTGGCAACACAAATTCACATAGTTCACATAAATCATATGGTTTAGCCACAACCGGCCCCAGAAAATTTTAGCATAAAAGTTCTTAAGCAGCAAACATAATATCCACGCCAATGTTACTCATGAAATGCGCCCCTGCTCTATGCCTGAAAATAATGAGGGGTGAGCTACACAGCCCAGTGAGTGGATAGTCTAAACGACCATCCATAACATACACTCAAAAATATAGGCAGATTATTTTAAAAATCTTTAACAAGAACATTATGTCAACATATAACAAAATAAAGAAACAGAAATCATACAGACAGTCAGATGTACACACTAGCATATAACAAACTCATGTTCACAAACTCAGGTTCTAGAGTTTTACTCTAACCCAATTAAACACATATATTTTAAACCAACTAAACACATAACAACTTAGGTTCACAAACTCAGGTTCTAGAGTTATACTCTAAACCACTAAACACACCAACACATAAGCAACCTAGTTGTCCAGCATATTCAGTAGTGACCAATATGGTCTAACCCGGCTTGGCCAAAGCACTGGGAGCTGCATGCAACACATAAACCTGGACAGTGAGTAGAATCAAGAGGTGGCCCCCGCCAGGTCACGACGTGGCACTTTGCTCTCTCACCCCATAACACATCAGAGTGATGACATCAAGAGGTGGCCCCTGTCTGATCAAGACATGGCACTTTGCGTCTTATATCACCCTGTCACATAAAGAGTAATGACATCAAGAGGTGGCCCCTGTCTGATCAAGACATGGCACTTTGCGTCTTATATTACCCCATCACATAAAAGAGTTATGACATCAAGAGGTGGCCCCTGTCCGACCAAGACATGGCACTTTGCGTCAAAAACCCGTTCTCCCAAAAGGTTCCTACTGGACAACAGACACATCTTATTTCATATTTCACATAGGTGAACATATTTCACAAAGGTGGACTCCTAAGTGTCAACTAGACTCTAGGATAGTCATCACAAAAATCATATCGGGCAGGCTGAACATCAACCCCCATCACAATAATCATAATAGGCAGGCTGAACATCAACCTCCTCACATATCACAATACAGGGCTGAAATTCAAACCCTTAACATAACACATAAGGACTATCCCCTTGAGTTCATAGTTACACCTAGCCTTAGTCCTAACCATCACATAATCACATAATTTTCCAAATTTCTCATAACCCATAATTTTTCAAAATTCACAAGATCACACATATTGTTCAGAATTCACATGATCACACATATTGTTCAGAATTCACATGATCACACATATTGTTCAGAATTCACATAACATAACACATAATGTTTTATATTCGAATATCACCGAATATTGTGTAGTCCTTAAATTTCAGGCTGGTCAGTTCAGTGAAATTTTGCTAAATTATCACCCAATGTTCTCAAACATGATTACATGATCTTAATTAAATAAACATGAGTTTTACAACATAACATTATTGGCAATTTATCAAGCATCCATAAAATTCGACATATAACATTTATCATGCGCCCCAAAAATCAACATAAAATTAAAGCATAATTGCTTTACAAATCACACATGTAACCCACTGTTTCAAACATAATATCAATTTAAAAATACACCTTAATTAACACCTTAGTTAACAAGAATTTCATACTCAAGATCAATGATTTAATGCTTCCTAAACTCCACACAATAATTACCCTAAATTCGGTTTTCATGGAGATATGCCTTAAATTCGGTTTTCATGGAAAATACCCTAAACTAACTTTTCATGGAGAAATATCAAGATTCAATTCACATGTAAACATGTTAACCACAATATCAAGATTAATATCAAATTTCGGTTTTCATAAATGAATGGCTCAAATTTCGGTTTTTAGCATGATAAAACTTTCCAATCAATCTAACTCATTAATTAATACAACCAAATTGCTAGGAATCGAAAAGACACACCACTCACCTCTTAAACCGAAAATTCTCCACAAAAGAAATCGTCTAAAGCTTTTAAGTCGCCCAAAAATCTTCAAGAACTCGCCAAAGGAATTTCTTCTCTTCAAGGAAAAATCGCCAAGGGAAGAAGATGAAGAAAATCACCTCAAAACTCTTCAAGAATCGCCACTTCTTCTCAAGCCGTCGCCCACAATTTTCCTCAAGCCAAAATCGCCAAAAACTCTTACCCTAAGCGCAATTCCCACTTAAACTTTGGATTTTAAAATTTTAAACCCATTAACCCATTAATTCAAATAGGTTTAACCCATTTAACTAACTAAATTCGAATTTAAAAAATCCAATTAGTTAATCCGATTAGGACTTAATTCATTTAACTAATAATTTGAATTTTAAATCTAATATCCAATTAATTATTTCACTTAAACACAAATCCAATAAGGATTTAATTAATATCCAATAAGAATTTAATTAATTAACCAATAAGTTCTAATTAATTAACCAATAAGTTCTAATTAATTAACTTACAATTTACAACCATACATCCTAATTAATTTATCATGAACAACCAATAATAATTTATCATAAATCAGCCAACAATCAAATAAATAATCTCTAATTTATTTACAATAAATTAACAACCAAAATCTCTAGTTAATTAACTATAATTTGACAACCAATACATAAAATTATCATAGTCAATAATTTTATTTAAATCAAAATAATGCTTACCAGAACTTAAGATCCTTGGATCTTACAAATACACAGCGATGTGTGTAGGCTTTTAAATAAAGAAGCCAGAGGTGGGTATGTCTACTTCATCACGTTTACTGACGATTTTTGTAGATATGGTTATGTCTACTTCATCATGTTTACTGACGATTTTTGTAGATATGGTTATGTCTACCTCATGAGACATAAGTCTAAATCCTTAGAGAAATTCAAGGAGTTCAAGATTGAAGTGGAAAACCAGCTTGGATGATCCATTAAAGCTTTTTTATTTAATCCAGGCAGAGAGTACTTGAGCCATGAGTTTGCTGACTATCTCAAACAGTGTGGGATCATCTCACAGCTCACACCTCTAGGGACTCCCCAATGGAATGGAGTGTCTGAAAGGAGAAACTAGACTCTGCTTGAAATGGTGTGGTGCATGATGAGTCACGCAACTCTACCTCCGTATTTCTAGGGTTTTTCATTGCTTACAGCAATCAAGACTCTGAATAAAGTTCCATCAAAGAGTGTTCCTAAGACCTCGCACAAGTTGTGGACTGGGAGACACTTGACGCTAGCATTTATACGGATCTGGGGATGTGAGGCTTATGTCAAACGTCAGAATTCTAGCAAGCTAGAACCCAGCTCTAATAAGTGTGTGTTTATGGGATATCCTAGGGAAACCAAAGGATATTACTTCTTTAATCCCACCGAGAACAAAGTTTTTGTTGCTCGGACTGTTATTTTTCTTGAGAAAGATTTTCTCTTGAAAGACACCAGTGGGAGAAGTTTTGACTTGGATGAGGTCCAAGGTACATGATGGAGCGAAAGTAGGAGGGGTGGTCCTTATATGTCGTACTCTAAGGTGGCAGAACTTATGATGCAAAAAATGTGAGAAGGGCATTAGAAGAGGGAAGAGAAACGCGTCGGAGGAAAACTGTCGATGGCAACATGATCAAAAAAATTGAGCGGAATACTCGTTGAGCAATACCGGCAGCACACGAAAAACCACGGCTTTCACTTAAATAAACTACTAACCTCTCTCAGGCAAGCCAATCTTTCAGCAAGCGCAGCAACAAGCCTTCACAGTGGAGTGACGGATCTAGCTAAGGCCGCCTGCCCTAAACATATCCACACGCAAGCAACACTAATCGTGAGCACAAGCAACCAGAAGGGAAGAGCTAGCGTATACCTCTTAACTTTGATTCAAAAGCCAATCGAGGAGGACCCTCAGAGTACAAGTCATAGGCAGCCCGGCCGCATTTACAAGCACTCGATCCACACTCAGAGCTACCACAACTTTGTAGGCTCCCACTCACTTGGAGGCTACAACTAAATGCAAACTGGTAAGCTGAAGATGCAACTAGTCTCCACTCTCTTTTATAGGGGAGGAGAGGGAGCTCACACAAAACACACGACAGGAGCTCGCACAAGAGGCATGACAAGCAGACACAAAGCACATGACACAAACACATGACAAGCTCACACAAAATGCATGACAAAGGTAGTTGGATAAGACAACCACCCCCTAATAACCTAAAAGTAAAAGATGCTGGAATAAGAATCCTACCAACTAAATCATAACTGGTGATGTCAGTGCATGATGTCAGCACATGAACTAGGCTCACACGATCTCCGAGCAAGCGGCGATGAAGCAACAAAACTTGTTGATGGTGGGCTGATTTTGGATGGTGTTGGCTGACTTTCGGCTGGTGTTGAACACCCGGTTTTGGTAGTGGTCATTCATCAGTGCTTCGGAAGGCATCATTGTCAAGTTCAACACCCCTAGATCTAGAAAATTTCTCCCAAGACCCTATGATCCTTGAATCTTGTCTTTTAGGTCCATCTACCCACACCCTTAAGCCACCATTAGGATCAACAACACATAATAAACTCAAACATGCTTTGCTCTTTACACTTATTGAAGTTGAGTATATTGATTTCATCATTGCCTGTTCTTTCTTAAATCCTAGGTTTTAAGGTAACCCTGATATGCAACTTGGACCATGGACATGGAACAACAAAATAGGATGTTGTGATGCTGACAACATTTTGAAGCTTCAGACCCTCAAGGAGCAACTGACTCTCACCCCTCCAAAACTTCTCCACCACTACAAGAACAATTCTTCAGGGAAGAATTTTTTTTACCCGGGGATAATTGATGGAGGCAAAGACCACAGGCCACGAAGATATAAGTGGAGCCTGAGGCTACCTTAGGCTAAGGCCCGGAGGTTTCTCAAATAAGCTAGCATGCTTGACCCTAAAACTAGCCCAATAATTGGAAAATAACTACTTCAACACCTTGAAGAAACTCAAGATGTTCAAGCTCACTAAAGAAGAAGTGTCGCAGCCCACAAATCAGAATTTGCATATGCGCCAACCAATCCAGCTATGGCAATTTGTGTCAACTCCAAATCAGCACCCTGGGATCTCATCCAATGCTCATCTTCATGCCGGAGTTCAAGAGATGGAAACAAGCCTTCGAAAGGAAATAGCAATGTCTCCATGCAGCCAAGTTCATTTGCCCAGCAAGGAAACCACAACATTCGGCAGCATCGTCTCCAAGCTTCACACTTATATGTCTCTCACGTAACATTGTAATAGAACATCATTTGTTGAAATTGAATTTGATGAAGTAGTTTTAGTATTCTTCCTCTTCTATCGGATGCTCTCCTTCCTCTTCTCCTTCTAGGGCCGAGCCCTCCTCTCTTCCTCTCTTCTCTACCATCTTCTTATGCCCAAAGTCAAGACAACCCAGCACCCTTGTGAAAGGGGGGGCGAAACCCTAATTCAGGCGCATATAAAATTTTTCATGGGCGAAAACAAGGGTTTCATGAAGATCGCATGGCATGAACATATGATCAACTATTAGTTCTTGCAATGAGAAGATAGGATGTTACCATGGCCATTATTTGGATGGCGACTTGGAAGAATATAGAGGGCGAGCGGCTCTCCTCCAAAGCAGTCGCACACAAGGTGACGATGGCTACTCCCTTTTCTTCTTTGTGCTAGCAAAGTTCCAAGGTGTCCTTCAACGTGTAGGAGAAGATGAGATGTTCTTCTTCTTGGCTAAGCGAAAACTCTCTACCTCTTCTCTTTCGTGGAGCCTCGACACACACACGAGAGGAGAAACATTCATTCGAGAGAGAGGGAGGCGTTAAGGCGTTATCCAACGTGGGAACGCTTATGGCTTCCAAAAATAGAAAGTCATCAAGCCTTGCGCCCATGTTTTCGAACCAACCAAAACGTCTTCTCACTTTGAACCATGCGTTCACTTATGTGAACCGGTTCTATTGCATTTGGTTCAAAGACCAAATCAAACCAAGTCATGGTCTAGATCTCATATGAACCAGATGGCTCAAGATCTAACCACACATCTCTTGATGCTCTTGATCTCATCGATCAAGCATCAATTCTCCCGATCGAAGCTTACCGATCTCAAGCCCTAATCAATCAAACATGATCAGACCAGATCTCACTTCCAATCAGAGTTTAAACTCCTTTAAACTGAACCAAAACCATTCAGTCCACACGATCTGACATAAGTAAGCCATATCATCAAATTGTGCGACCCTAAGGGTTTCCTTCAATGTCGGTAACGATAACTTACGTTATCACGATCAGAGAGGGGTATCTAGCAACACATCACTGTCTCCCGATATGAAGGAAAGAGTCTTCCAAGACTACACCCAAACCATAGCACAAGTGTGAATCCAATTCACTTGACATACATGTTTCCTTTGCCACTGGATGTTCTCATTGGACAAGCGTGTCAAGCCTGTAATTCCAAAATGATGAAAATGATTAGATCAGATGAACATAGTCATCTGGGTATGGCCATACACTTTCTCAATCATCTCATCCAGGGGGCCCCTTTAGAACATCACACTCCAACAAGGAGAGGCAATCCTATATCTATCACTAGTGTCCTAACATGACTCATGCTCATTATCCAAGATAATCTATAACCATTATATTTCAAATGATATTGAATTACCTCAAGACAATGCCAATCATCATTTAGAAACACAAGCGATCTCAAGTCAGAGGAAATATGCCACTTGCTTGCATATAAGGATTATTCACATTGTGACAAACACTTGAATATCCTAAGTAGGGTCTGTCCAGTACATCCAATGCACCTATGTGTCTACATCTTATTCCATGCTCGAAGCACCCTATAAGATTGGAACACATATTAGTCTCAATCATATCAAGGCTGTCTCATGTTCACCAAGATATCTCAACTAAGGACAATGCTAATGTCAGCCAAGCTGAACACCATTGAGACATTATTCAGAAGTATACATAACAGCAGCAGATAATGTAACAACCTGAATAACAATCATTGCCTTTATAAACTTATACATAGTTTATACATGATACTGAAATCATCCCAAAGGCCTCAAACATTAGCCTTAAGGGCATACCTCAACACCTTGTTCCTAGAATTTTCCAAAATTTAGTGAGTCTGCCGCCGTCGATCCACCGGTCGGATCCTCACAAAACTTCAACCATCACTCTTCCTTCCCAAGATGAAGCCACAGCCACCGGCATCTGCCATCCACCCGTCTGATCACCGGAATCGAACTCCCATTTCAATCCCATGTTCCCATCCTGTCTTTCTTCTAGTTTTGCCTTTTGACATTGTTCTCCTCTGACAGGCTGCCGTTCGACCCGAAACTTTAGCCAGACCTTCGCCACCTTCACAAGGACTGCCAACTGTAGCAGGTTCGGCATCCGTGCACCTCGAGCAGAATGGCGACAACCCCTGCAACTCTCGCACCTTCCCCTGTTCTAACCAAACAGCTGCCTCCACTCTGCAACTCCCCCTGTTCCGACTGAACAGTTGTTGCTCCATCTCCACCAGCGCTCCGATGTTATCCACTCCTTCTCCATCATCTCTCGTTATTAGAGTTGCTGATGAGCACTCCAGTTCCAACATCATTGATCGGCCCCGCTTGCCAGATTCCAAAACTCTATTTCCTGCTTCCAAGTTTTCTGTTTGGTTCAATATTAATCTAATTATGCTATTTATTACAGGTATCTTAAGCATTCCGTGGAGCAAAAGTCTAGAACTTTGGCATGATTAGAAAGATCACATCTTGTTCTATCATTTGTATCTGTCGAGCCGATTCTAGATCCTCCAGATCATCTTGGGAGATAGAGCAATTTCTTAAGAATGAATAACTTCTGCAACTATGTTTGATCTAATAATCTGATTAGCCCTATTTTTGCAGATATTTGAAGTCTGTGGACATGGTAGAACCTTTGATATCTGATATGGTTAGAAAGAACATATTCTTTTCTACTTGGCATATCATTTTTTTCTAATGTCGCAGAAGCAGATCATCTTAGAAGACCCAGCCAATTTTGAAGTCTGATAATTTTTCTGTGTTGTTTGATTTATTAATCTGACTAGCTCATTTGTTGCAAATGTTTTATGTGCCTGACAAATCTTGAGTCCCTATTTTTGGCATGCATGAAAGGAATTAGTTTTATTCTACTATTCAGCATAATCAATTCCTATTGTGGATCATTGGATCCTATTCTATGGTATAGCTACATTTCATAACTGATTATTTTTACTACTGTGGATTTCTAGCCGTTTTCTGAATTTTAATCTTACTATGAAAATCAAAAAAATAAATAATTGAATTTTAAATTAGTAGCATTATCACACGCTTCCGTACTACATCAGCATGCAAATGACATTGAGATAAAGTCTTCTCTACTTTTCATGGTTCAATAGAACCAGTTTGGGAGTTCACTATTGGAAGACCCTAATATATACCTCTCCATCTTTTTAGACTACTATGATACTTTAGAACTTAATGGTGTGTCCAACGATGCAATCCGACTAAGGCTTTTTCCATTTTCTCTTAGGGACCGACTGAGAATCTGGCTACATGTTGTAGTCCGCAAGTGCACGGATACTCGAAGTAATAAAGAAAGATATCGAAGCACAGAGACCTCGTTGTCAAGTACTGAATAATTGAGTTCTTACTATCTAGGCAATCGAAACTATGCAAGTGAACTAATGAAAGCTAACAAAAATATCAGAGAGAAAATCTAGGACTAGGTTTTCATTCACTTTAATTTCTATGACTAGATATGAATAGTAATTCGTCAGTTTAATTTTATCATGATAAAGATATAATTTACTTCATAAAGGGATTGTCTCACTTTCGTGCAGACAATCATGCAGGGACCAATCTTCGCTTTCGCACAAGATCTATCCCAAGCTGAAAATAAGTAAATCATCAATCAAAGAACTCAAGTATCACTTTCATGCATTCGAATTCTAAGTTGATTATCTCAAGTGGAATCTCAAGGATCACTTTCGTGCATCCGAGTCTCAACACAAGTTCTACTTATGGTTCTCCAACATTCCGATGCTCACTTTCGCATAAGATCTCCACGTTTGATAAATTAACTCAACCCTAGATTCATATTATTATCATGGCAATTATTCTTCTAAAATCAAGGAATAAGAACTAACCTAATTTCTTACAGTAAGTTCCTAACATTCAATTATAGGGTTCCAAGTTCTCAAGCAAGTCACCTTTCGGTCCATCCTTATTGCGAAAACTCTAAAACATGATTAATAACATGAATCTGTAGAGAATTAAAGAGCAATTATCACATAAGTAAAATTATCATGCTAAAATTATACATGACGAATTAATGAAAAATTTATCTAGTCATTAAGAAATCAAAGGTAATTACTCCCCCATGTCCCATAAAAGGTTTAAGCTAGCATGGATGAAAGATTACATTATTCCATAGTATCAAGGTGTAAGAAATCAAAGAAATAAGGGAAAAACAAATAACCACACGGCTGTAATGGAAATTACAGTCGTAATTTCCGCGTGTGAACAGTGCCGGCGGCGTGCTTTTGTTGATTTCTCCTCCGATCGAGATCCTTTCTCTCTAAAACTTCTGGGGTATCGTCTCCTCTTCCAAGAGAAGCTTCCCCTCAAATTTCATGGCCGGAGATGCGCTGTACGCTTCCCGGTGGCGAAACCTAAGGCGGCGGCGTGAAACTCGATTTCTCTCCCGACAGTGAATGAAAATTAGGGCTTTTGGTGTCTGTGTCTTCTCCTCGCGAAAAGCTCTTCTTTTCTCTCTTACGGATCTTTGATTTATGGCCTGGATCATCCGCATTCGATTGAGTAAAAATTGGGCTCCAAAACGTCCAAAAAAATCGCGTGCCAAGAATAGAATTACGGCCGTGGAAATGGTTACGGCACTGCCATAATTTCAGTTGAGTTCTATGATCGAAACTATATGGCAATTACAGCACAGTAAAATAGGTTACGGTAGTGCCGTAATTTCAGTCAAAATTTCTAGTCGGAAAGTGCTCCAAATTACAGCCTGTGAAAATCTTTATGGTAGTGCCATAATTTTTGAAAATCTTTATGGATAAAAAATTCTCAAATTATGGCAGTTCTCTGATATTACAGTAGCTGGTGAAAATACGGTACCGTAATATAGATTACGGCCCTACCGTAATTTGGTCTGAAGCTCCAATCTTTATGAAATTTGACATATAATCTCCTCTTGATGGTGGGAATTCATTCATGCATCTAGAATTGCTTGAAAACACCTAAAAATCATGCCTTTTTACTTGAAAATCATCAAAAAAAATCAAAAAGAGTGTAGATTCTGTAGTATTTGATAAAAAAAGGCATAAGAATAAGTAAAGGTTCATGAATTTGACACAAAAAGATATATGAAATGGCACAAAATTTACTATAAATTTTGGTGTCATCACTACACTCTTTACTACTAGGAACATTCACTACATGGGACCAACTGTCCTATGCTTTTCTTTCCAAATATTTCCTACCAAGTAAAACTATGCAGTCTTGTAACCATATTACAAGCTTTACTCAAAAAGATGGGAAATCTCTTTATGAAGCCTAGGAGCAGTTCAAATAACTTGAGAGAATATGCCCACATCATGGACTTGAGAAATGGTAATATTCACACTTTTTATAATGGTCTTAATTATAACATGAGACATACTATGGATGCAGCTGCTAGGGGGGCTTTGATGAACAAGAATATGGATGATGTCATTAACCAACTAGAGGATATGGGCCGCAACCATAACCAATGGTCTGGTGAATGGTTTAACTCATATAGAGCAGCAACTCCAGGTAAGTATGAATTGGATACCTTAAGTTCATTAGCTACGAAGGTAGACTCTCTTTCACGAAAGGTGGATTCTTTCAATATTAATTCAGTTGAACCCACTATTCTTTTATGTAAAATTTATGGAATTTTAGGACATAGCTTCGCTAAATGCCAATTAGGAATCTCACAACTAGAACCTTGTAGAGAGCAAGACAATGCTTCAGGGAATTAACCCTAGACCACAGATGGAACCATTTTCTAATACCTATAATCCAGATTGGTAGAACCACACTAATTTTTTCTATAAGAACAATACCAACACAATTCCTCTACCAAACTATAGACAACCTCCAAGATTTATACCGAGGCAATCAATACCACCTCAAAAGTTAAATCTAGAGTCACTCCTATAGAATTTTGTGGCTATACAAACAAAACAAAATGAAAATGTTAGTGAGACCATTAAGCAACTAACATCTAAAGTGGATGCTCTAGAGACCAAAATCAAGATGTTGGAATCCCAAATGGCTAACCAAGCTAGCAGTTATATAAGAACCTCTGGTAAACTCCCATCCCAACCTGAAACTAACCCAGGGAATATTGCAATGCGATCATCACATGCAGTGGGCAACAACTTGGGGAGCCTAGTATGCCTAAAGATGCTAATATTAGATCTCATGAAACACCTCAACCTAAGAAATCAAATGAGGAGATAAAAACTAAGAAACAACTTGAAGATACTGAGCATGCTAATATCTCACCTCTGCCTTATAAGCCACTCATTCCAGTCTCACAAAGATTGGCTAAGGCGAAGTTGGATAAACAATTTGGTAAATTTTCTGAAATGTTGAATAAGTTGTACATAAACATTCCATTTACTAATGCACTTTCACAGATGCCTACTTATTCTAAGTTTCTGATGGACATTTTATTCGATAGAAGGAAGCTAGAATAACATGGAATTATTGCACTCACTGAGGAGTGTAGCACTATCATCCAAAACAAGCTTTCTTAGAAGATGAAGGATCCGGGCAACTTCTCTATCCCCTGTTGTATTGGGGATATGTCTTTTGAAAATGCTCTATGCAATTTAGGTGCAATTAAAGCCTAATGTCGTCTTCCATTTAAATGAGATTAGACATAGGAGACATCAAGAAAATGGCCATTTCATTACAACTAGCTGATCATTTGGTTTGAAAGCCGGTAGGAATTCTAGAGGATATCCCGATCAAGGTCCAAAATTTCTTTATACCGGTAGATTTTGTTGTACTTGAAATGGAGGAGGATGCAAAGCTACCTGTTATTTTGGGTAGACCTTTCTTAGCTACCATCGGGGCGGTAATTAATGTGAAGAATGAAAAACTATTGCGAAACATTGGTAAGGAGGCTAATGAGTTTTATTTATTGGGTAGGCTAAAGAAACCTTCTTTTGCATATTCTTGCCATAGTGTTGATGTTGTAATAGAAGTGGTTAGCCATGTTGAGACTAGTGAATCGACTATAGACCCTCTAGAAATTTGTCTTATACTTGAAGAAAAAGTGGAGGACAATGATGAAGCCAAAGCTTTTGCTAAACTCCTTGATTCAACTGAAGTAATCAACCCGAGTAAGGTAAAATTTGAAAGTTATCATGAGGAAACACCCAAGGTAACTAATTAAAGAAACCTAGACATGAAATCACTATTTAATGATTTAAGGTATGAATTCCTTAGTGCTGACACCCACATTTTGCACTCATAATAACATTGTGGTCGAGCTAATGACCCTAAACAAGCACTTCTTGGGAGGCAACCCAAGTGTTTATAATTTTCTTGCATTGTATCTTTTATTGATTTAGATCACCTTCTAGATAAGAAATAATAATATTTTGTGTTAGAATTCAAATAATTTTGCTTTCTTATCACTGTAGGAACACCTCAGAAGAAACTAGGAGAAGAAAAATGAAGTTTTGAAGCTACATGTTTCATCGTAGCTGAACCATGACTAACATCACGACCATGATGAATATTTTTACTACTGAATTTCTTAATGAGAAGTTCACAGTTGACCCCTAACGGATTTCACAACCGTTATAAGGCAGTGATTTCACACTCGCACGACTAAGCAAGATAGAAATAATTATAGATTATATCCTACACCAGGTGAGAAGGATGAATAAAGGCATTAAGGTGAAGTTCAACATGAACTTCATGAAGAGATGATGAGATTAGCGGAGATGGTGATGATGATGACAATGACCCCCAAGAGGAAGGTGCTGAAATGAACTCTGATGATGAGGACAATGACAATGATGAGGACTTTAAGCCTAAGAGGGAGAAGTGAGTATTACTTTCTCTTATTTCCCCCACTCTTTCACGACAAATCGATTGCATAGAGGACTATGCAACTTCTTATGTGGGGAGGGGATGATTATGTTGCTTACTCCTTCTAAGGCTTAGTCTTCTAACTATTCATATGGTATTGTATTCTCAACTAACTTTGACTATTGTTGTGTTTATGATTCTTGACTCTGACACTATAACTATTCTATTATGATGACTGTGATTTTGTATGACACTAATTCAATGCTAATGTTGTGATGATGATGATTCATACGTATATGTTATGATCCTGCGATGTGTGGATGTGGTGAAAATATGATGATATGGATATGCTACTCTACTGATGATTTGGTAATTTCTGTTGTGATACTACTTTTTTTCTTGATGATTTTGATTTCACTTTACTAATTAGCCCTGATAATACCTGTGATTTATGTGTTGATACTTTGACATGATTATTACTTTTTGTTTTCATGAAGAGACATGTTGATGACCCTAACAGCTTGTTTATTATGATGGATTTTAGGGTGGAAGGGATGAACCCGAAAAGAATCCCTTGTATACTGGGAAGGATGGATCTAAAGAAGGGAAATTTGGGTGGATGAATGAGAGAAAAATCCCTCATTTTAGATCTGCCCAAATCGGGCGGATTTTAACAAACGTGTGAGGAAGGGTCCCACTACAGATGCCACAATCACGACTCCATCTCACAGATGCAAACCTCCCCTCCCTCGATGCTTGCCGTAGATTCCGCTGCTCACCCCGGACGCAAACGTTGCCACTCACAAACACGTGAGTCTTCCGCTCGCCGATGCCACCGCTCGCCCCAGATGTAGACGCTACTGCTCACCCCAAACGCAAACGCCGCTGCTCACCTCGAACGCAGACACCGCTACTCGCCTCGGACGCAAACCCGTGAGTGTTCCACTCTCAGACACCGCCGCTTACCTCGAACGCAGATGCCGCCGCTCGCCCTGGACGCAGAAGCCATTGCTCGCCCTAGACGCAAACACTGCCACTCGCCTTTGACGCAAACATGTGAGTCTTTCGCTCACAGATGCCGCCACTCACCCCGGACACAGACGCCACTGCTTGCCCCATATGCAGACACCACCGTTCACCCCAGATGCAGATGCCGCCACTCGCCCTGGATGCAAACGCGTGAGTCTTCCGCTCGTAGATGCTGCCGCTCACCCTAGACGTAGACACCTCCGCTCGCCACCAACGCAAACACGCCCATTCACGTTGGACACGCCAATGCAGACACGCCCGTTCACGTTGGACATTCACGTGTCCAACAATCCCCTCCTTCCCAAAATCCTTTCCACCCGAAATCTTTTCCACCCTAAAATCCCATCCCCTCTAGTATACACAACCTAAATGATTTTGATTTAAAATGAGGCTGATACTTTATGATGACATTTTGATGAAAATTTTTGTTTGATAATACTTGTAAACTTAGTGATTTCACTTCATGGTATGATTTAGATAACTAGATTGTTCAAACTTATCACCTTGGCAAGACCCTATCATGATGCAATCATGCGATGTCAAGTTTATGAATTCTTGTGAGTAGTCTGTTTGAAAATTTTTGAATTGATAGGTGACACATTTTTTAACATGATTTACACTTGTAAGCTAGTGTTATACTTTTGAATTCCTATTGATTAAATAGTTGCATTCATTTATTTGATTCTCCATGTCATTTGTTGGGTGATAATTGCATGCAAAAATAATAATAAAAAGTTCTCACTCTAGCTAGACTTACAACTCTACTGACTTAGTAATTCACAAAGTAGCTGGGGTGGCATTCGACCCATGTTTGTGTTTTGTGCCAAACATGCATAATGGTCATGAGTTAATTTTGCGCACTCAATAGATCCTAGTTGAGTAACTAGGGCAGCATTCCACCCATGTTTGTGCTTCGTGCTAGTAGGCAAGAGGAAGTTCAGTAAGCTCTAAATATATTATCGGTTGAGTAATTGGGGTGGCATTCCACCCATGTCTATGCTTCACATCAAAAGATCACCAACAATTTAGATAGCTAGTCTTGCTTGTAAAAATAAAAATAAAACGAGAGAAGAGAAGAGAAATAATGTTCTGAAATTTTGGCATGAGAAAAAAATAAAATTTTGCCCCAACACTTGATTATGAATGAATTAAATTTTGAATGAAGTTTCTTTGTGAAGTAGGAATCATTGTATTTTACTAGCAGAAAGTTTCATCAACTAAGGATTCTAGAACCTCTTTTATTCAATCTTTGATAATAGACCATTTGCTTTAAATTTTGAAACTTGATTATACTGTGTTCATGATAAGCTTTGACTTGGTGATGTGGTTATAGCTTTGGAATATCTTTTTCATACCTAGCTTGTGTTTCATCTTATTTTTATTACTTGAGGACAAGCAAGAATTTAAGTCTCGAGATTTTAATGTCTTATATTTTTGTAGTATTTTTTGATATGCTTTTATCTCAAAACAAGGCATATTCTATTGCTTTTATATCATAATCAGACTCATTTACTTGCTTAGTTCATGATCTTTACTTTTTTTTATCTTTTTATAATTTCAGGTAAAATCACTCAATTCTAGAGCTTATTTGATGATTTTGAGGCCACCAAGTGATTTAGGTGAAGAGACAAGTTAGCATGAAATATTTGAAGTCAAACGAAATTTTCTGTATCCGTCATGGCCAACCTGTGATGAGCTTCATGGCCATGATGAGAATTTTGCAAACAACTTTTTTACAGTCGATCCATGATGATCATCATGGCCATAACAAGTTTGAACCAAAATTTGATAAGTTTTCCACAAGACGATCATGGCTTAACCGTGACCGGCTTCATGGTCGTGATCAACATGTAAACAATCCACAAAAAGGTTCACAGTCAGCTGATGACACCAAAATTCATAATATATTTTGTGTCTTTTGCTTGTTTTTTAGCCCTATTTGTCAAATATTGCGGAATCTACACCATTTCTTATTTTTGATGATTTTTAGGTAAAAAGTATCATATTTTGATGGATTTTGGAAGATTTGAACACACCAATGGATTCCAGACGTTGAGACGAAGCTGCCTATCAAATTTCATGCAAATCGGAGCAAGTTTGAAAAATTATACCCCCGGGTGTAATAAATATTATGGTACCATAATTTCTGCCCCAGAAAGCACAGAAGCAAATTACAATAGTGCCGTAATGAATATTATACTACCGTAATTTACACCCATAAATATACAGAAAGAAATTACGGCACTACCGTAATGAAAATTATGGTACCGTAATTTCAGCCCAGTTGCCCGATTCTTCCGCTGGAAATTTATGAAGACGATTTCTCAAGCTATAGACCACCAAATTGAGATCCGAAAGAAGATATAAACTCATCTCAATGAGAAGAAGATGGGGGAAGCAAAAGCCCTAATTTTTATCCACTGTCCAGAGAGAAATCAAGGGAGGCGTCCTTAGGGCACGGCCTCGCACCGAGAGGCGTAGATGCCACGTCAGGCCACGATTTTCACAAGGAAGCTTTGCCTGGAGGAGGAGAGGATACCCTAGAAGTTTCAGAGTGAAAGGAGGTCGATTGGAGGAGAAATCAACGAAAGAGCGGGCACCAGCACTGTTCAATCGCAAAATTACGAGCTGTAATTTTCATTACAGCCCTGTTTTGTAATTTCTACCCTTTTTCTTTGATTTCTGATTGTTCTAAACTATGATTTATTGTAATTCCTCTACCATGCTAGCTTAGACATCTTTATGGGACATGGGGTGTAATCCCCTTGATTTTTAATGACTAGATAATCATTATTTCATCATGATATTCTTGTTATGATAATTCTGCTTATGTGACAATTGCCTTTAATTCTCCATAGATTCATATTGTTAGCATGTTTTACAGTTTTCGCAATATGGACCGAGAAGTGAGTTGCTTGAGAACTTGGAACCCTAAAATTGGATGTTAGGAACTCATCGTAAGAAATTAGGTTTGTTCTTATTTCTCAAATTTAGAAGTACAAAGCCATGTTAATAATCTGAATTTAGGATCGAGTTAATATGATAAACATGATGATACTGTGAGACATCAAGTATCAGATCGTTGGAGAACCATAAGTAGAACCTGTGTTGAGATTCAGATGCACGAGAGTAATCCTTGAGTTTCCACTTGAGATGATTGACTTAGAATTCGGATGCACGAGAGTGATCCTTGAGTTCTTTGTCAATGATTTACTTAGATCTAACATTGAATAAATCTTGCACGAGAGTGAGGATTAGTTCTTTGTAAATTGTCTGTGCGAGAACGAGATGATTTTTTTATGAAATAAATTATGTCTTTATCATAATAAGATTAGACTAACGAAGGCATATTTATATCTAGTCATGAAAATTAAGGTGGATGAAACCCTAGTCCCAGTTTCTCTTAGATATTTCGTGCACTTTCCTATCGTTTACTTGCATCATATTCGATTTGCTTAGCTAGTGAGAAAACAATTATTTGATACTTAACACGTAGGTCTCTGTGGTTCAATATCTTTTTATTACTTCGAAGTATCCATGCACTTGCGGACTACAACAAGTTTTTGGCGCCGTTGTCAGGGACCTTAGTTTTGTTAATATCAAAATAGTTGTTAGTATTGCTAGACTAAGTTTTATTTATTTTTAGATTTAACTTTATGTTCTATTTTTGCAGGTTTTGGATTTTCACAGTTGTGGCAAAACTGTGATATCTGAAAATTTTGAATTTACTTGTGTTTTTATTCTGAGAAAATTTAAAAAAAAAATTTGATTGATTGGTGTTGGATAATCTTTCTGTTCTTGATAGATTTGAAGATATGTCTTTTAATCACAACTCATGGGCAACTGAAAAAGATGAGGTATACATGCCACAAGGTAAGTATGAAGATGATTCATGGTGCACTCTTGCAGAAAAGGTAAATTCTTTTGTTCATAAATTTGACACTTCTAATATGCACCCTATTATAAAATCTTATTCTTCTACTAGATGTGATATTTGTGGATGTTTTGATCATTATACTTCTAACTGCAAATTTTCAAATCCCAATTCATCATGGTGTCAAAATGATCAATATAATTCTAGATGGGAAAATCACCAAACTTCTTTTTATGATGATTGCACAAACAATATTCCTGAACCATGCTTTGAGGGCACTGAAAAATCTAGCTTAGAGTTGATGTTTGAAAAGTTCATGAAACAAAGTGAGGAGTCATATGAGACCTTTAAACAAATGAATTCTATGATGGATAATATGAGTGCTCATACTGAAATTTTAGAAACCCAGTGTCACACCCCTAGAATCATAATGTAAAGAAAAATTTCCATTCCCATGATTCAAAACATGTCAAAATTGTAAATCACATCAACAACATATATATAGACTTTTAGGATTGCAACAACAACACAATCACAACAATAATACTAATCATAAGCCAACACCAATCAAACTAGTACCCAACAATACATGCTCATATGTGATCAACTTCAATTATACATCAAACAAAAGTTCACTTCATGTTATCACTTTACAACATTTAGCTTACTTCTCCTACACTCCCAAAAGAACATATACAAACCAAAACATCAAATACAAGAGTCTACCATTTCAACTCATTAAAACAAAAGAAAAAGCCTACAAGCATTTATTTCTTTAGTTCTTCTTCCATTGCCCCAAGGGAAAGCAACCAAAAGCTAACCTGTATAATATATCAAATCAAAAGAGTGAGCTATGGAAACTCAGCAATATGTACCATGCCCATGGCACAAAATATACTTTTTGTTACTACTTTGGAACATAGATTTTTCAATGTATGGTAAGTAGCATAAGTACATATAAAAATGACATATCAAGATATGACAATGAAAAGCATGAAGAACAAGAGCATATGAATAGCTTATAAAGATCTACTCAAGCATAGGAGCAATGGTAATGTCATGATCTCATGGTAATCAAAATAGAATGTCCAATTAACAATATATGGTATTCTAACATGAGTATCAAATGCCAAAGTCTCATATGAGAAGCATAATGGGTGAGAATAGCTCATGGCTATCCAAGCATCATACAAGGAGTAGTGGGAACCAAAACAAACAAAGTCTTCCACGTTTGGAAGTAAGACTAACCCACGTCTGGGAAAGTCCACAAAGCAAAAGCCGACAAAGGGGCTCGCCATGGCCCAACCAAAAGTGAGTGGAGGGATTCTAGAGGTGGCTCCAATGGATTCAAGAGGTGGCCCCCATGATTTCTAATATGGCACTTTGCTCCATGTAGCACTTAGTTCCACATCCATAGCCATAATTCCCATAAATGGGATCAAATCATTTTCCCACTATAAGATGTAAGGGCCAAAGAACAATGGTATCATAACAAACTCAAAGTAACACAATTTGGCATGTTTGGTCTTCATACAATTGCCCTAACATCATGATCATGGATCCATAGTATCAAAAGTAAATATCAAAGTCATATGGTCAAATGTGAAGTACATGTTGTATTCCGCAAGCGCACGGATACTCGAAGTAATAAAGAAAAGTATCGATCCTGCAGAGACCTTATTGTTAAATACCAAATAGTTGTGTTTTTACTATAAAAGCAATCGATTATGATGCAAATCAATGATGGAAAGCACACGTAATTAGATAATCAGTGAGAAATATTGGGACTAGGGTTTTATTCACTTTAATTTTCATGACTAGATATATAAGGATGTTCATCAATCAAATTCTAATTTGATAAAGACTTAATTTACTTCATAAGGGGATTATCTCACTTTCGTGCAAACAACCATGCAGAGACAAATCCTCGCTTTCGCACAAGATTTATCCCAAGCTGATGATAAGTAAATCATCAATCAAAGAACTCAAGATCACTTTCATGCATCCGAATTCTAGGTTGATTGTCTCAAGCGGAATCTCGAGGATCACTTTCGTGCATCCGAGACTCAACACAAGTTATACCTATGGTTCTCCAACGTTCCGATCCTCACTTTCGTGCAAGATCTCCACGTTTGACACACTAAATTAATCCTAGGTTCATAATCATCATCAAGGCAATTAGTCATCTAAAATAAAGAAATAAGAACTTAACCTAATTTCTTACGGTGAGTTCCTATTAATCAATCTTAGGGTTCCAGTTCTCAAGCATGTCACCTTTCGGTCCTTAATGCAAGAACTCTATTCATGATGACAAAAAGTAAACTAAGGAGAAACTTAGAACAATAATCACATAGGTAAAATTATCAAAGTAGAATAATCATGATGAAAGCAAAAGATTATCTAGTCATTAAGAAAATCAAAGGGAATTACTCCCCCATGTCCCAAAGATATGTCTAAGCTTGCATGGAGAAGAAAATACAAAAATCCATAATTCCAGAAGATCGAAAATCAACTAGAAAAGAGGTTTTAGAAAAATACACCACGGCTATAATACAAAGTACAGCCGTATTTTACAAGGGAACTCGCTGTGAACAGTGCCTGAGAGCTTCTTTCGTTGATTCCTCCTCCGATTGAACTCCTTTTCCTCTGAAACTTCTGTGGTGTCCTCTTCTCCTCCAGGCGAAGCTTCTACGTGAAAATCATGGCCTGAGGTGGTCTCTACACCTCTCAGTGCGAGGACGAACCCTAGACGCCTCTCTGTCGATTTCTCCCTTGATGCTGTATAAAACTTCTTTCTTTCAGTGTGTGTCTTCTCCTCTTAAAGATGAGTCCGTAGCAACTTTCGGATCTCAATTTGGAGCTCTGGATCAAAAGTTATGGTCCGTGCAAGAATCGGACCCGCAAAACTCGCGAATTTGACTTGAAAATACAGCCGTGTTATATTTTACAGCAGTGCCGTATTTTCACTCGCGTGTTCTATTCTGATGTTGTCTCGAAAATATGGTACCGTGGAATGGTTTATGGCACTGCCATAAAATCGGTTGAGCTCTCTGGTCGAAAACGTCTGGAAAATACGGCCCGTGTAATTCCTTACGGCGGTGCCGTAAAATCAGCAAAGGTCTTTTTTCTGAAAACGCTCAAAAATATGGCCCATAAAATGGTTTACGGCAATGCCATATTTTTGGCAAAATCTTCTATTCGGGCACTCTCCAAATTATGGCAGTGTTCTTGATTTTACAGTAGCGTACGAAAATACGGTACCGTAAAATAGAATACGGCACTACCGTATTTTTTTGAGTTGCTCCGTTTTGCGTGGAATTTTTCGAGTGATTTTCTCTTGACGATGGTAACTCTTCTATGTCTTTGATTTTCCTTGAAAACGCCTCAAAATAGTGCCTTTTTACCTGAAAAACATGAAAAACCAAAATAGAAGTAGACTTTGCAATATTTGATCATTCTAGCATGAAAACAAGTAAAAGATCCTCAATTTAGCATGAAAAGTAATATAAAATGATACAAAATATACTATATATTTTGGTGTAGGCTCAAACTTTGCTTGTCCTCAAGCAAAAATCAAAACTTGATTAAAAGAATAACCTTTTCATGCTCAATAAATTTCTAAAATACAATTATCAATGAAAAATTCCATCAATTGTTTCACAAAACTTCAAATAAACATATCATTCTTAGAATTCAGTCTTCTAGATCCACAACTCAATCAAATGAAACTTTGTAACTTGTATAATAAATAGAATTTTCAATCTCAAGACTTCACCTAACTTCAGTTCAATCTATTATGCTTTTGTTTACAGGATTTAGGTTTCCAAGATCTTTTTTTCACACATAAATTTTTTTTTCTTTCTCCTTTTTTTTATGCATTTTGTTTGTTTTTGTAAAGATGGCATGCACCCACTTAGATACACACTTTTTATGTTTGACTTCAACTCTTATCTTCGGTACCACTATCAATTTTGCATAGTTCCATGTAGAGGAGTCTTATTCTTTTTATCTCTCATTATTTTTCATGCATAGACTTCAACCCATGTCGTAGGTACCACTATCAATTTTACATAGTGCCAAGTAGGGGAGTCTCTCACTATTTTTATGGATCTTGGATTCTTATTTCCCAACAAATAGCAAAATAAAACTAAACATCTACTAGGTTGATCAATTGATCTCAATTCTCAAATCATACTCATATACTCATTTTATTTAAAAAGTAGGTTCACCTTAGATCTTATTCCTCAAATAATATATCTACCCAAAATTTCATGCATCAACCAATGTCAAATTTCAGAGATAGATATGCATTGAAGAAATAAATCTAATATGAAAGGGTTTTTCTCTAATCATGAATTTGAATCCATTCATCATCAATCAATCAAGTCAATATAAATCAAGAGTATACTCATCATCATCACAAAATATCATCATAAACACTAAATATATCATCATGTATGCTACAACCATATCAAAGATAGCTCATCAAAATATCGAAATATCATAAAACAACCTCATCAAAAAAGCATGTGAAACAGAATAGCAGTGTCGGTGGTTATAGAGGTGTAGAAGCATCAAACTCAACAATCATGAGATGTAAAGTGATATATCCGTATAATCACATAAGGCTCAAACAATTCAAATGATGTAAAGTGATAGATCTAAGAGAAGAAAAGTGTAGATAATCATATCAAATAAAATAATCACAGGAAAGTGCAAACAATACTCACAAAACTATATAGCAAGCTCTGACCGAAAATACATAAGGCTCAAACCGAAAATAGTGTCGAGGTAGATGCTGTTAGGTCCAAAGATGTGCCTTTTCAAAATTTTTCCTGCACAATTTAAGGTACATAAGGCTCAGTCTGAAATAGTCTCAAAAAATAATAATGATAAAAAAGAAATAATCTTCTCTAGGGAGAATCCGAGATGTCGTCGAAGGTCTGAAGAGGATGCTGGTGGAAAAAGCTGATGCAACTGAGAAGCAAAAGTGGAACAGAGGCTAGCTGAAAAGCTGCTAGCATTGATGGTGGTGTCGATAGTAGAGTGAGTAATTTCTAGTGGCCTGCTAGAGAATACAGTCCTGGAGGTGAGATCGTCGGCCGGTGGGTGCGAGAGATAATGCTGCATAGATAAAAAAAAATTAGAGTCAATAATGAAGATCCTGCTGCAAAAATAAATAAAATCATGGAATAAGAGGCAGCAAAAGAAATAAGAGTCTGCTGGATAAATAAAATCAATAGAATAAGAGGCAACAGCAGTAGTAAGAATCTGCAGATGGTATAATCCAATGTCGATGTCTGGAAACAGTGATGTCAGAGGCAGATGGTGGTGGCTAGAGGTGGAAGATAATTGCTCTTGAGGATTTTTGAATCTGGAGCCAAAAGAAGCAACACAGGTAGAAAACAAACAAAGCAGTTTCTGAATTTTTTATGAAAAGTAGCCATACCCAAAAATAAAATTTAATGATCCAAATAAAAAATGGACATAATCATGTTGTAGAATAAGATATGTTCTTTTCAGACGTATGAAAATCAAAAGATCAAAATCTATCAGGAATTTAGGGTATCAACAGAAAGAAGGCTACTCATATTACAAAACTACAAAAACTGCACAAAAGTTAATCAAATTCGAAAAGTTACCATGTGTCCTAGAATAATCAGAAATTATTTCCATGAAAACAACAAATCCATAAGAAAGAATGACACGTGTTCTTCCAATTCCATGTGAAAAATCGGGGTTTCAAGTTATCGAAGCATCTCAAATACTAGCAAAAAAATTGCTAATCAGATTAGTCAGAAAAAAAACTGCTGTAGAAATTAATCAGAATCAAAAAGTTGCTAGGTGTTTTAGAATGATCCATGAACTTTAAAATTCAGAAAAAATATCCAGATGATAGACAAAGATGAGTACTTCGATGTTGTGCCAAAGATCAAAATTTTTCTCAACCCAGTTTCTTAAAATTGCAGCAAGAAAACGCCTACTCAATAAGCAGAAAGCAGCTTTAAAATACGGTACCGTGAAATGCTTTGTGGCAGTGCCGTAATTTACAAAGAACTCTTGGGGAAGAAATCACTCAAAATTACGGCAGGTGAAAAATGTTACGGCAGTGCCGTAAAATACCAAAAAAAACTCTCGGGTGGAAATCGGACCAAAAATATGGTGCCGTAAAATGGATTACGGCAGTGCCGTATTTTGCGCAAAAATTATTTTCACCTACAAAAAGAGAAGAAAAATTAGTTCTAAAAATAAGCTAAAATAAAAAAACTAAACTAAGGTAAAAGTGCTTGGGTTGCCTCCCCAGAAGCACTAATTTTAGGTTCATAGCTTGAACAAAACTCAAACATCATGGTGAAGCAGGTGAATCAGTTCCAAAGTAGATAGCATGTATTTTCCTCCTTTTCCTTTGTCTAAAAAGTTTAGCCACTAATCTAAAAATCGAGAATTTCATGTAAATCACAATCAAAGTGGCTTTCTCAAATATGTAGAAATCAAAATCAATATATTCAATAATCTTCCTATGTATGTCAGAGAGTAAAATCATTAGTCCTTTCTTCAAATTTAAATCTTCAATTGCAACAGGATTTTGATCAAAATAATCAAGCATTGGATCATCATAATAATAGTCTTTCTGTTCTACATTAGATTCCTCAATAAAGCACAAATTTTCAAATATATCAGGAGATTTAACATCAGATATATGGGCAAAACATGAGATTTATCAATTTTCATAATTTTCAAATCATCTACAGGTTCTTCATGCACTTCATCAAACAATTTATCAATTTCAAAATAATCATTAAAGTCAAGATGAGACTCTTCAAAATTAATTTCCTCATGCTTCCCACAAATAATTCATCATCGGAAGAGTCAAAATCAGAATCATATGAAAAAGAATTAATAGAATCAGAGTTAACCACAAGAGATTTATCATTAATTTCAAAAATATCACCAAAATCACAGTGGATTCATCAATGTCTATAATTTTTGAACCTTCATCATGCTCATCAGATTTAACCATAAATAAGTTTTCATCAAAATCAGAATTATCATCAAAAGAAGGTTTTTCAATTTCAATTTTCTAAACCTTTTCCTCAAATAAATTATCAGATGAATCAATTTCACAACAATCAAAATCTAAAGGAGATTCATTAATATATACATAAGGCTCAATCTCAAAACAATCATGATCACAGGGGGAATTTTCTAAATCAATTTCTTCAGTATCAAACTCAAATAAACAAGCTTGTTGTGCAATCTGGGTTTCTAGCAATTCAGTATTAGCAGTCAAAGATTTTTCTTGAAAAGAAATTTGATTAACTAAACCCTTAAGATCCTCAGTTTGCTTACTTTGATTGGTCATGATTTGGCTCTGATTTGTCATAAATTTTTCTTGATTTGATATGATTTTTTCAAACATGGATTCTAACCTAGATTTTCCAGTATCCTCAAAGCATGGAACAGAAACATGATCAGAGCAATCATCGTAAAAAGAGTTTTGATTTTCCCAACTAGAATAGTAATGATCATCTTGATAACATGGTAAATTGGGATTTGCATGATATCTAAATTGACATTCATAAGTATAATGATCATTGGATTTACAAATATTGCATCTAATAGAAGGAATAGAGTGTAATTTCAATATGTCCGCAAGAGTGTATTGTGAATAATCTTCATTCTTACCTTGTGGCATGTATACCTTACTTCTTTGAGATGCCCATGAATTGTGATGAAAAGACATATTTTTAGATCTATCAAAAACAAAGAGATAATCCAACACCAATCAAAAAAAAATTTCAAAATATAAAAAAAACACAGAAAATATAAAACACAAGTAAATTCAAAAATTTCAGAAATACAAGCTCTGTCACAACTTGTGAAAATCCAAAACCTGCAAAAACAAAAAAAACAAAGTTAAATCTAAAATAAATAAAACCTAGTCTAGCAATACAAACAACTATTTTGATATTAACAAAACGAAGGTCCCCGGCAACGGCGCTAAAAACTTGTTGTACACGGATACTCGAAGTAATAAAGAAAAGTACCGATCCCACAGAGACCTTATTGTTAAATACCAAATAGTTGTGTTTTTACTAGCTAAGCAGTCGATTATGATGCAAATCAATGATGGAAAACACACGTAATTAGATAATCAGAGAGAAATATTGGGACTAGGGTTTTATTCACTTTAATTTTCATGACTAGATATATAAGGATGTTCATCAATCAAATTCTAATTTGATAAAGACTTAATTTACTTCATAAGGGGATTATCTCACTTTCGTGCAAACAACCATGCAGAGACAAATCCTCGCTTTCGCACAAGATTTATCCCAAGCTGATGATAAGTAAATCATCAATCAAAAAACTCAAGATCACTTTCATGCATCCGAATTCTAGGTTGATTGTCTCAAGCGAAATCTCGAGGATCACTTTCGTGCATCCGAGACTCAACACAAGTTATACCTATGGTTCTCCAACGTTCCGATCCTCACTTTCATGCAAGATCTCCACGTTTGACACACTAAATTAATCCTAGGTTCATAATCATCATCAAGGCAATTAGTCATCTAAAATAAAGAAATAAGAACTTAACCTAATTTCTTACGGTGAGTTCCTATTAATCAATCTTAGGGTTCCAGTTCTCAAGCATGTCACCTTTCGGTCCTTAATGCAAGAACTCTATTCATGATGACAAAAAGTAAACTAAGGAGAAACTTAGAACAATAATCACATAGGTAAAATTATCAAAGTAGAATAATCATGATGAAAGCAAAAGATTATCTAGTCATTAAGAAAATCAAAGGGAATTACTCCCCCATGTCCCAAAGATATGTCTAAGCTTGCATGGAGAAGAAAATACAAAAATCCATAATTCCAGAAAATCAAAAATCAACTAGAAAAGAGGTTTTAGAAAAATACACCATGGCTGTAATACAAATTACAGCCGTATTTTGCAAGGAAACTCGCTGTGAACAGTACTCGAGAGCTTCTTTCGTTAATTCCTCCTCCGATTGAACTCCTTTTCCTTTGAAACTTCTGGGATATTGTCTTCTCCTCTATGCAAAGCTTATTCATGAAAATCACAGCCTGAGGTGCCCTCTATGCCTCTCAGCGTGAGGCCAAACCCTAACCGCCTCTCTGGCAATTGCTCCCTCGATTCTGGATAAAAATTCTTTCTTTCAGTGCATGTGTCTTCTCCTCTTAAAGACGAGTCCGCAGCAACTTTTGGATCTCAATTTGGAGCTCTAGATCAAAAGTTATGATTTGCACAAGAATCGGACCCGCAAAACTCGCGAATTTGACTTGAAAATACGGCCGTGTTATATTTTATGGCAGTGCTGTATTTTCGCTCACGTGTTCTGTTCTGATGTTGTCTCGAAAATACGGTACCGTAGCATGGTTTATGGCACTACCATAAAATCGGTTGAACTCTCTGGTCAAAAACGTCTGGAAAATACGATCCGTGTAATTCCTTACGGCAGTGCCGTAAAATCAGCAAAGGTCTCTGTTCTGAAAATGCTCAAAAATACGGCCCGTAAAATGGTTTATGGCAGTGCCATATTTTTGGCAAAATCTTCTGTTCGGGCTCTCTCCAAATTACGGCAGTGTTCTTGATTTTACGGTAGCGTACGAAAATACGGTACTGTAAAATAGAATACGGCACTACCATATTTTTCTGAGTTGCTCCGTTTTGCATGGAATTTTTTGAGTAATCTTTTCTTGATGATGGTAACTCTTCTATGTCTTTGATTTTCCCTGAAAATGCCTTAAAATAATGCCTTTTTACCTGAAAACCATGAAAAACCAAAATTGAAATAGACTTTACAATATTTGATCATTCTAGCATGAAAACAAGTAAAAGATCCTCAATTTAGCATGAAAAGTTATATAAAATGATACAAAATATACTATATATTTTGGTGTCATCAGTACAATGGTAGTGTTATGAATCAAATAACTACAAACAAATTTGAGCAATTCATATCATCATGAATATGGAGTGTAGCACAACAACATAGTCTACAATAAGAGTTATAAGGCAAGGGAAGAATAGAACCTTGCAAAGTGGATCAGCCCTAGTCATTCAAACAAATCATATGGACCTACAACACATAATCATACAAAATAGGAGGCATTGTAACCGTATTCAAGTCTCCTTGACACTAAAATTAGTTTGAAGCCATTTGAACATGTATACAAAGAGATATCAAGGTTAGAGTAACAAGGGGTCAAAATGCCCTATTTCCAGAATTTTAGGGCATTGAATGAGATACTGCAATCAGTTTCAGGTTTGGATGCATATCAAAGATATTCAATATATGATCCGTTGGAAAGCTCTTTGACTCTACTTTCTTGTAAAACAAGAAGTACTCAAAACCGAGTTGTCAATCATAAGTTATAAGCAGAATGACATAAGTAGGTCAGTTTGGGATTACAGCAAATATATCCTGAATGTTGCTACATACTTAATACCATAAATCTCATTAAGCATACACAATATTGGAGGCGTTGGAAAGCTTTTCAAGTCTTCTTTCAAACAAATCAAGTTCAATTAAAGATCATTTCCGTAGACAAAGTTACATCACAAAAACCACCACAAGGTCAGATTTACATAACCAATCACCATAAACCATGCTTTTACCAATCTCTACATTCATTTGCTAACAAAAAACCCACAAAACTCCTTATTGTTAGTGTTAATGCCCTGCAAACCAATTTATGGACTTGGTCCGGCATTCTTTGAATGTGCTTTGATAGAAATGATATAATCAATTAAGGTATGGTCATTATAATGTAGATTGCTTTACCTGCGTTGATGTATTGAATAGCATAATTAATGTCCCATGAGTTTGGTTGGATCCATTCTCATAGTAATCCCCAGTCAAGATGTCTTAGCCGATATTGAACAGCTATGGTGCATGTGAGACTGGTGTATGGGCTAGTTAGGTGCGAGGCACAGTAACACAGACATACAGGTGCATTGGATGCACTGGAGTGACCCACCATGAAGATTGACTTGTCTAGTCAACAAGTCAATCTCACATGCGAGAGGTTTGCATTGATCCTTAGACTTGAGGTATTCATGTCTAGATTTGATGATGGATATGCTTTGATGCAGTCTTACGTCTCTCTGTAATTGGGAGACCAAAACGATTATCATTGGGCATGTCATAAGTCATGTAGAGACATGGATGACCAATAGTAGGATTTGTCCCTTCCTTAATTGGAAGCATGATATCCACTTTGGGGCACCCCACCTCATTGTAGTATGACGGGAATGAATGGCCATATTGTTTGAGTCATGACCAATAGATTGGATTAATAAACTTAAGACTAATCCAATGGCAGGATATCAGTTTTGGCAAAGGGATATATAATGCATGGGAATCCTCGTTGCTTGTTTAGGAGTTGTTGCCATATGACCTAAGTCCAATGACATGGGTAGTAGTGATGTGTTGCTAGATACCTCTCACTACTTATGATGTTCTAACATCATTGCCATCGTCATTTGGATCTTACAGGGTCACACGCAATAGACTCTTGACGTTGTTTTATGATCTGGATATATATATATATATATATATATATTTGAGTTCATGTCCAAGTTAGATTCATGGTTGAATCGAAGTCCAATTGGGATTCATGGGTTTATGTATATCCTGGTCAAGTTTGTACTCTGTATGGGAGTTGGACTTGGACTTGGAACTATAAACCTTGTTGGATTCAAATCCTAATTTAATTAGAAGTTGGAATCCTAATACTATTAGGAGTTAGAATCATATTCCAACTAGGAGTTGGAATCCTATTTTAATTAGGAGTTGGAATCCTACTTCTAATAGGAATTGGTTTTGGATGAGGCCCATTGAGTTGGGCGCAAATCCTAATCCAACTAGGATTCAAATCCTAATATGAATTGGTTTTGGATGAGGCCCATTGAGTTGGGCGCAAATCCTAATCCTAGTAGGGATTTTATTCATGGGCCTAATTTGAATTAAGATCTAAGTCCAATTAAGGATTGTGGATTAAATTAAATTGAGGCAAAATTAGAATCCTAATGGGAGTAGGATTCATCATTGGCGCATACCTTAATTTGCTCCAATTCAAATATGAATAAATCCTATTGGAATTAGGTTTCCTCAATTGGAAACCTTCTTGGATGTGTGGACTAAGATGTGGGCGAATATGGCTTGATTAATTCAAGTCATGTATGCACTAATAAAAGATGGAAAGTCCTAGTATGATTAGAACTCAAATAACCCCTCTAAATAAGGCAAGAAGCTAGATTAATTCAAAGTTTCTTTATGCGCTAATTCAAGAGGTGTGGCGGCTAAATTCTAGGGCTAATTCCTTGGAGGAATTGAGCCATAATCATAAAAGGAAAGAAGAGTGGCGGTTTGTGGTGGCATGGCTATAAAAGAAGGGGCATACCCCTTTCTCGATAGACATCTCTTCTCAAGCCGAGAGCAAGGCAACTTCCACTTGGAGTTGCACAAGTTCTCAAGCCCAAGCCGCCCTCTTTCCTTGGAGTTGCGCCACCATCCTTCATCCTCTTCTTTGTTGGCCAAGAGTCTCCTTGGAGGAGTCTTGTTGGCGTGAAGTACAAAGGAGGAAGAAGAAGAAGATTCCAAGAGGTGATCTTCTCTTCCCGAGGCTAGCACCAAGCGTGGAAGGGAGCAGCGTTGAGAAGGTCGATGCGTGGATACTTGTAGAGGACGAACACTTGGGCGTCTTCAACATGGCTTCATCATCTAAACGCGCAAGAGAGGTATGATCTCTAACACATCCTTGTGTCTTCTCTCTCACATGGATCCTTGGGAAAGGAATGTGTTTCGGGTGTAACGCTTCTTTCGCTGCGTCTTGGGACTGCAAAATTTTAAATTACATCCGGCATTCCCCAACAGTGGTATCAAAGGTACTTGCGAGAAACACAAGGTGTCAACACATGGTGACTTCCCTTCTCATGTAAGAAATGAGGTGGCATCACTTCGTGATTATCTTCTCATGCAAGCAATGAGGTGGCATCACTCTATGAAGTCTCTCTTCTTGTCCCATAAGCTATGAACGAATACTTTCGATATGTTATTTGTTCTACCTCATCAACTAATAACAAATTCCCTATTAGCTTATCATATGTGCTCTATATGGTTAAATTACCTTTTTGCCCCTTTCTTTTCACATTATTCCCTATGAGTCCTAGTATGAATCTTTAGTTATAGGTGCAATACAATTTTACAAGGAAGCTTGAATATCATAAAGTGAACTTCAAGTTCCTATACAAAACAACTCTGGAATCAATTGTTTGATGGTTCAATTCAATTTTTTTTAATTCTATCACAAAAATGATAATAGTGACATTAAAGCATGGGTATCACACCCAGATAGCATAACAAACTTGTTTATTTGAGTTTGATTTGGAAACTGAAGAAATTGATTTAGAAAAGTCCCCCTCTGATTTTGATTGTTTTGAAATTGAGCCTTTTGCGAACATACTGAATCTCACTCTGATTTTGATAATTTTGAAATTGATTCATTTGATAAATTATTTGTGAAAAAATTTGAGGAAATTGATTTTGTTAAATCCCCTTTTGATTCTAGTGAAAGTTATGAAATTGATTCTTTTGATGATATATTATTTATGGTTGAATCTGATTCTTGTAATTTTGAGATTGATTCTTTTGATTCTTCTGATGATGAATTATTTGTGGAAAGACATGAGGAAATTGATTTTGAAATGTCTCATTTTGATTTTGATGGTAATTTTAAAATTGATAAATTATTTGATGAAGTGCATGAGGAAATTGAAAATGATTTGAAAAATTATGAATATTGATGAATCTCACTTTGATGTTTTGCCCATATCTAATGTTCAATCTTTTGATTTATTTGAAAAATTATACTTTATTGAGGAATCTAATGTGAGACAGAAAGACTATTTTGATGATCTAATACTTGAATCTTTTGATGGAAGTCCTACTCTTATTGCAATTGAAGATATAATTTTGAAGAAAGGACTAATAATTTTGCTTACTGATAAATATAGGAAGATCATTGAATATCCTTTGAGTGGAATTGAAAATTTTACTTTTGATTTCTGCATATTTGAGAAAGCCATGTCGATCTTGATTTATATGAAATTTTGGATGTTTGGATTAGTGGCTAAACTTTTAGGATAATAGAAATGCAGAAAATTGTATGCTTACTATGGTACTGATCCACCTGCTTCACCATGAAATTTGATTTTTTGGTCAAGCTATGGACCTAAAAATTAGCGCTTCTTGGGCGGCAACCCAAGCACTCTTACTTAGTTTAGTTTTTTTTATTTTAATTTATTTTTAGAATTAATTTTTCTTCTCTTTTTGCAAGGAAAATCAAACTTTGCGCAAAATACAGCACTACCATAATCTTTTCCACGGTGCCATAATTTCGGCCGATTTCTTACCCGAGAGTTTTCTAAAATTTTGTGAAAAATACGGCGGTACCGTAACCATTTTCACAGTACCGTAATTTCATTCAATTTTTGACCCGAGAGTTTTGCATCTTTTACGGTACTACCGTAATTTTTCTATGGTGTCATAATTTTGAGTGTTTTCAACCCAAGAGTTTTGAGATTTTTGTGTATATTACGGCACTGCCGTAAGGAATTTTACGGTGCCATAATTTAAAATCTACTTCCTGCACTCTGCATCCTGCTTATCTGATTAAGTGTTTTCTTGCTGTGATTTTAAGAAACTGGGTTGGGAAAATTTTTGATCTTTGGCACAGCATGGAACTACTCATCTGTGTCTATTATTTAGATATTTTTATTGAATTTTAAAGTTTATGGATCATCCTATAACACATAGCATCTTTTGGTACTTGATTAATTTCTGCAGCAGTTTTTTTTGACTGATCTGATTAGCTCTTTTGCTGCAGGTTTTTAAGATGCTTTGATAAGTTGTAACCCTGATCTTTCACTTGAAATTGGAAGAACATGTTTCATTCTATCCCGTGGAATAGTTGTTTTCATTAAAATATTTTCTGACAATTCTAGGAAGCATGGCAACTTTTGAAATTTGATTAACTTCTGTGCAGTTTTTGATTTAGTAATCTGATTAGCCTTCTTTCTGCTGACACCCTAAATTCCTGATAGATTTTGATCCTTTAATTTTCGTACGTCTAGAAAGAACAAGTTTTGTTCTTCCACATGGTTCTGTCTATTTTCTTTATGCATCATTAAATCTCATTCTTGGGTATAGCTACTTTTCATAAATAAATCAGTGGCTGCTCTGTTAGCTTTCAACCTATTATTGCTTCTTTTGCCTCCAGATCCAGAAATCTTCAAGAGCAACTGTCTTCCACCTCTTGTGGAGCACTACCAGCAGCCTCTTACTTTTTCTGCTACCTCTGTTTCCATTGATTTTATTTATTTTATTTATTTTATTTATTTATTTATTTATTTATTTTTGGAGCAAAATCTTCATATAGTGACTCTGATTTTTTTAATTGTGTAGTGCTATCTCTCGCACCATCAGCTGACGTTTTCATCACCAGGACTGTAGTCACCAGCAGGCCACTAGAGACTACTCATCATCACTCTACTGTCGGCACCATCATTGCTAGCAGCTTTTCAACTATCATCTATCCCACCTCTACTTCTCGCCTCTATCAGCTCTTTTCCACCGGCACCATCTTTGGAGCTCTAGCGATATCTCTGATTTCCCTTTGAGAAAATTATTTTTTTTATTTTTAAAGTAAGATACTATTTTTTGATCTAAGCCTTATGTATTTCAAAATTGTGCAGGAAAATTTTCAAAAGGCGCATTTTTGGACCCAGCTGCATCTAGCCCGATGCTACACCCCAGACGATGATTGAGTTTGCTATATTATTTTGTGAGTATTGTTTGCACTTTCTAGTGATCTTATTCGATGTGATTGCATGGTGTTGCTATTTGATTTGTTTTGTTATTTGCTATGATTGTATCACTTACTGAGATTTCTATTCGATTTGGGTTTCTTGAATCTATCATTTTACACTTTTGACTATGATTCTATGAGTTTCATGCTTCACACCTTTTGCATTGATTTTGACATGTTTTATGCTTAAAATTTTTTATGATTTGAATCCATGTGATAAGAGGTGTGTAGATTTTTCTATGATGATGAATGTTTATGCATGTCAATGCCTATGAATGGAAATATGCCTATTATGCTGAATTTATTTCTTCAATATATCTCTACTTGTTGAAATCATTCATTGATTGATGCATAAGGTTTTGGGTAGATATATTGTTTGAAGAATGCAATCTAAGAGTGAAACATCTTTCTTGAATAAAATAAGCATATGAGTGTAATTTTTGAATTAATGTCAATTGAGTAACCTAGTTGATGTTTATTTTATCTTACTATTTGTTTGGAAGAAAGAATCCAAGATCCAAAAACAGAGAGAGACTCCCTTACTTGGCACTGTGAAAAATTGACAGTGGTACCAAAGATATGGGTTGAAGTCTATAAAGAGAGAGAGAGAGAGAGAAAAAGAGAGTCCTCTACTTGGCACTATATAAAATTGACAGTTGTATCGAAGATAAGAGTTGAAGTCCAAATAAAAAGTGTGTATCTATGTGGGTACATACCATCAAAAACATACAAAGAAAAAAAAAATTTAGATATCATATTCCTCTAAACAAAAGTATGATAGATTTAAACTGAAACAAAGGTGAAATCATGAGACTGAGATTCTGTTTATTATGCGAGTTGCGAAGTTTTATTTGATCAAAGTTGTGAATCTTAAAGCTTGATTTCAGATGACAGTGTATTTATCTGAAATTTTGCGCAAAAAGTTGGTGGAATATTTCATGAGTGATTATATTTTAGAAATTTATTTTTCATAAAAGAGCATACTTTCCATACATAGCATTGTTCTTTATTCTATTTATTTGCTTGAGAACAAGCAAAGTTTGAGCCTTATGTGTTTGATGACACCAAAATTCATAATATATTTTGTGTCATTTTATTGGTCTTTTTATGTCATATTTATGCTCTTTTGCTTGTTTTTAAGCCCTATTTGTCAAATATTGCGGAATCAACACTATTTCTTGTTTTTGATGATTTTTAGGTAAAAAGTGCCGTATTTTGATGGATTTTGATAGATTTGAACACACCAATGGATTCCAGATGTCGAGACGAAGCCGCCTGTCAATTTTCATGCAAATCGAAACAAGTTTGAAAAATTACACCCCCGGGTGTAATAAATATTGTGGTATCGTAATTTCTGCCCAGGAAGCACATAAGCAAATTACGGCAGTGCCGTAATGAATATTACACTACCGTAATTTCCACCCATAAATATGCAGAAATAAATTACGGCACTGCCGTAATGAAAATTATGGTACCGTAATTTCAGCCCAGTTGCCCGATTCTTCCGATAGAAACTTGCGAAGATGATTTCTTGAGCTATAGACCACTAAATTGATATTCGAAAGAAGCTATAAACTCGTCTCAATGAGGAGAAGACGGGGGAAGTGAAAGTCCTAATTTTTATCCACTGTCCAGAGAGAAGTCAAGGGAGGCGTCCTTAGGGCACGGCCTCGTGCCGAAAGGCGTAGAGGCCACCTCAGGCCGCGATTTTCACAAGGAAGCTTTGCTTGGAGGGGAGAGGATACCCCAGAAGTTTTAGAGCGAAAGGAGGTCGATCGGAGGAGAAATCAACGAAAGAGCGGGCACCGACACTGTTCACTCACAAAATTACGGGCTGTAATTTTCATTACAGCCCTATTTTGTAACTTCTACCTTTTTTCTTTGATTTTTGATCGTTCTAAACTATGATTTATTGTAATTCCTATACCATGCTAGCTTAGACATCTTTATTGAAAGTTTCTAAAAGGGGGAAAACCCTAATAGGCGCATATGTATAATTTATCGCAAAGCGGAAGCTAGGGTTTCTAAGATCGCATGCATGAACATAAGATCAACTTGTTAAAAGATTGCAAAGATCGACAAGGGATCATACCATAGCCATTGCTTGGATGGTGCCTTGGAAGCTAGAGGGCAATGTGGCTCTCCTCCAAAGGTGCCGCACACAAGATGAGAAATGGCTTTCTCCTTGTCGTTCCTTGTGCTAGCAAGGATCTCCAAGTCTCCTGATCGCTTGAAGGGAAGATGAGATGATCTCTTGGCTAGGCCGAATCCTCCTTGAGCGTCAAGACTCACCACACGAGAGGAGAGAGGCGACAAGAGGAAGATGCGAGCGAGAATAGAGCAATCCTCTCGAACGTGAGGCGTGTTTTCTATTTTGGAAACATAACTTCCAAAAATAGTAAACCCTCAATGTGTTCAAGCGTTCACGCCAAGTGAACAAGTCGCAACATTCTCCTCTTTGAACCAAGCGTTCACTTGATGAACCGGTTCAATCTCATTTGGTTTAAAGACCAAATCAAACCAAGCATTGGTCTAGATCATATTAAACCATAAGGCTCAAGATCTAACCATTCATCTCTTGATGCTCTTGATCTCATCGATCTAGCATCAATTCTCTCGATCGAAGCTTACCGATCTCAAGCCCTAATCAATCAAACATGATCAGACCAGATCTCACTTACAATCAGAGTTTAAATCTCATTAAACTGAACCAAAACAATTCAGTCCACACGATCTGACATAAGTAAGCCATATCATCAAATTGTGCGACCCTAAGGGTTTCCTTTAAATGTCGGTAACGATAACTTATGTTATCATGATCAGTGAGGGGTATCTAGCAACACATCACTGTCTCCCGATATAAAGGAAAGAGTCTTCCAAGACTACACCCAAACCACAGCACAAGTGTGAACCCAAGTCACTTGACATATGTGTTTCCTTTGCCACTGGATGTTCTTATTGGACAAGCGTGTCAAGCCTGTAATTCCAATATGATGAGAATGATTAGATCAGATGAACATAGTCATCTGGGTATGGCCATACACTTTCTCAATCATCTCATCCAGGGGGCCCCTTCAGAACATCACACTCCAACAAGGAGACGGCAATCCTATATCTCTAGTGCCCTAACATGACTCATGCTCATTATCCAAGCTAGTCTATAACCATTATGTTTCAAATGATATTGAACTACCTCAAAACAATGTCAATCATCATTTAGAAACACAAGTGATCTCAAGTCAGAGGAAGTATTCCACTTGTTTGCATATCAGGATTATTCACATTGTGACAAGCAATTGAATATCCTAATTAGGGTCAGTCCAGTACATCCAATGTACCCATTGAGTCTACATCTTATTCCATGCTCGAAGCATCCTATAAGATTAGAACACATATTAGTCTCAATCATATCAAGGCTATCTCATGTTCACCAAGATATCTCGACTAAGGACAATACTGCATATCAGCCAAGCTAAACACCATTGAGACTTATTCAGAAGTATACATGTTGCAGCAGATAATGTAACAACCTGAATAACAACCATTGCCTTTATAAACATAGAATTTATACATGATACTGATAACAACCCAAGGCCTCAAACATTAGCCTTAAGGGCATACCCCAACAATCTCCCACTTGCACTTAATCTAATGGTTGAGAAATCTCAAACCCATATTATTACAGTGCTTCTCATGCTTCTGCTGTGCCAGAGGCTTTGTAAGCGGGTCAGCTAGATTGTCATCTGTATGAACCTTGCAGATTTTGATCTCACCACGATCAATGATCTCCCGGATCAAGTGAAACCTTCTCTGTATGTGCTTGGACTTCTGGTGCGACCGTGGTTCCTTTGCTTGTGCTATTGCTCCAGTGTTATCACAGAAGATAACCAAAGGATCTGCACTCGAAGGAACAACACCAAGTTCCTGAACGAACTTACGAATCCACACTGCCTCCTTAGATGCTTCTGAGGCTGCAACATACTCGGCTTCTGTTGTGTAATCAGCAACAATTGATTGTTTGAAACTTTTCCACACCACTGCTCCTCTATTCAAGCTAAAAACATAGCCTGATTGCGATCGGAAATCATCCTGGTCAGATTGTAACGAAGCGTCAGTATATCCTTCAATACTGAGTTCTTCCTGACCTCCATAAATCAAGAACATATCTTTGGTCCTCCGAAGATATTTCAAAATGTTCTTGACCGCAATCCAGTGTGCCTTCCCTGGATTACTTTGGAATCGACTGGTTACGCTTAACCCGTAAGTGACGTCTGGGCGAGTACACAACATCGCATACATAATGGACCCAATAGCCAAAGCATAAGGCGTATTGTCCATTTCATCTTTCTCAGTCTGTGTTTGTGGACACTGACTCTTTGAAAGATTCAGACCATGTCTGACTGGAAGATATCCTCTTTTAGAATTTTCTAAATGGAATCTCTCCAGGACTTTATCGATGTAAGTACTCTGGCACAGCCCGAGAAGCCTCTTAGATCTATCTCTATAGATCTTCACACCTAATACATAGGCTGCTTCTCCTAAATCTTTCATCTGGAAACATTTTCTTAACCATGCTTTGACAGCATGTAGTTCAGGAATATCATTTCCAATGATCAAGATATCATCGACGTAGAGGACTAGGAAAGTAATCACGTTCCCACTAAACCTCTTATATACACACGGGTCATCTTCATTTTTGATGAAACCAAATTCACAGATTGATTCATCAAAACGAATATTCCAGCTTCTTGATGCTTGTTTAAGTCCATAAATGGACTTCTTTAATTTGCATATTCTATGACGATCTGATGGATTGGTGAAACCTTCAGGTTGTGTCATATACACATCCTCTTCTAGTTTTCCATTAAGGAAAGCGGTCTTCACATCCATTTGCCAGATCTCATAATCATAATATGCTGCTATCACAAGAATAATCCGAATAGACTTGAACATGGCTACAGGAGAGAAAGTTTCATCATAATCTATCCCGTAGATTTGTTTGAAACCTTTCGCAACTAGCCTGCCTTTATAGGTAACCACGTTACCATCCATGTCAACCTTCTTTTTGAAGATCCACTTACAGCCTATAGGGATTACTCCCGGAGGCGGATCAACCAAATCCCAGACTTGGTTATCTGACATGGAGTCCATCTCGGCTCGCATAGCTTCAAGCCATCTCGCTGATTCCGGTCCACTGACCGCATCCGCATAAGTGAGGGGTTCATCATCAATGATGTAGACTCCGTCATAGCGTTCAGGCTGTCGACGGATCCTTCCCGATCTACGCGGTTCCCGTGATATCTGAGCCTCAGGTTGAACATCAACCTGTTCTATTGGCTCAAGCTCATCCAACTGAGTTTGACTACTTTGTCCTTCTTCTGGATTCTCATCCAGCTTTATTTCTCTCCCTCTGGCCTCTTGCAGAAGAAATTCTTTCTCAAGAAAAATAGTCGTTCGAGCAACAAATACTTTGTTCTCTTTGGGATCGTAGAAATAATAACCCTTAGTTTCCTTAGGGTAACCGACAAAGATACATTTATCAGATCTGCTCTGCAGTTTCCCAGAGGCGAGCTTTTTGACATAAGCTTCGTAACCCCAGATCTTAATAAATGTCAAGCTCGGCTGTTTCCCATACCATAACTCATACGGAGTCTTTGAAACGGCCTTGGATGGCACTCGGTTTAGTACCTTTGCAGCTGTTTCCAGTGCAAATCCCCAAAAGGAGTAAGGTAGAGTAGCCTGACTCATCATAGAACGAACCATATCCAGTAAGGTTCTATTTCTCCTCTCGGACACACCATTCCATTGCGGTGTTCCTGGCGGAGTGAGCTGTGAGATAATCCCACACTCCTGCAGATAGTCAATAAACTCATGACTCAAGTATTCTCCACCTCGATCCGATCGAAGTGCCTTGATATTTCGGCCTAGCTGATTCTGTACTTCATTTTTGAACTCTTTGAACTTGTCAAATGATTCACTCTTATGTCTCATAAGATAGACATACCCATATCTACTGAAATCATCAGTAAAGGTAATGAAGTATGAATAGCCACCTCAGGCATGTTTACTAAATGGCCCACACACATCACTGTGAATGAGGTCAAGTAAACCTGAAGCCCTTTGACCTATATTAAAAAAAGGAGACTTCGTCATTTTACCCATTAAACAAGCTTTGCATGTATCCAGCTCCTCATAGGAGAATGATCCCAGCAGTCCATGGTTATGCAACCGCTTAATGCGCTTCTTGTTAATATGGCCTAAACGACTATGCCATAGCAAGGTGCTGTCATCAGCATACTTGGCTTTCTTAATATCAAATTGTTGTATAGAACATTCCATGTCCAACATGAATAACCCATTGTTAATCGACCCGGTAGCATAAACAATATTATCAAAAGAAATATAACACTTTGAAGTTTTGCATTCAAAGGAAAACCCTTTCCTGACAAGAGCAGGAATAGAGATAATATTCTTAGTTATGCTCGGTACAAAATAACAATTGTCAAGTTCTAATACAAGACCAGATGGTAAAGAGATGTGATATTCTCCTACAGCAACAGCAGCAACCCGTGCCCCGTTTCATACTCGTAGGTCCACCTCATGTTGTCCCACCTGTCTTCTTCTCTTGAGTTCCTGTACATTTGAACAAATGTGAACTCCATATGCAGTGTCCAACACCCATGAAATAGAAGAAGAAGATACCATGACTTCAGTCACGAAAATACCTGAGCCAGAAGCGAAAGGCTTGCTTCCCTTCTTGTCTCCTTGGAGCGCTTTACAGTCCTTTTTCCAGTGACCCAGCTGGCCACAATGGAAGCATCTGTATTCCTTCGACCGCTTTATCTTTTGATTCAGAGCCTTGTTGTAGCTCTTGATAGGGGCTTTGCCCTTCTTCCCCTTTTCTTGTTCCTAGAAGGAACCATTAGGACAGAGGATGAAGGCTTTCCCTTCTCAAGAGTCTGCTCTGTAGTACTGAGCAAGTTCAGTAACTCCGCCGGCGTACAGTCGATTTTGTTCATATTAAAATTAATAATGAATGAATCGAAAGAGGCTGGGAGAGACTGCAGGATGATGTCTACAACAAGCTCCTGATTGATGGTGCCCAATCATCTTGAGTACGTGAGCTCCCACTGAACTCCCTTCAGTCAGTTTGCTCTGAAAGAAAAGTTTCGTCAAGTTATAGCGTTCAGTCCTTGCCTGTGCAGCATACAGCATCTTGAGATTTGCTATAATTTCTATAGCAGATAAATCCTCATGCTGACGCTGCAGCTGTGGCGTCATAGACGCAAGCATAAGGCAAGCGACATCAATGCTATCATTGACATGCTTCTCATAGGCTTCCCGAACCGCCCTTGCGGCGTTCGCAGCGGGTTGAGGCGGTATTGCCGTCTCGAGGACATACAGCTTCCTCTCAGCCTTAAGAACAATCTTAAGGTGTCTGTACCAGTCTGAGAAGTTTGGCCCAGCAAACTTCTCCCTTTCTAGTAGGGATCGCACATTGAAATTTGTGGTGTTCGTTGCTGCAGGAATCTACAACATTGCAAGAACAGCAAGGTCAGTATCAATGTTAGAATCAATCCAGGACTTAAGAATGATTCTTTTCTCACTATTTTATCTGGCTGAAAAATCCAGCAAAACTGTTGGGAAACCCCGGGGACATTTTATAATTTTTCAGAGACACATACATACATTGCACAGCGGAAGAATGTCCCCAAAACAGGCCGGTCCCAAAAACCAGTGAAGATCGCATGCAAGGGGGTCGACACGATGAGTTAGAAAATACCTCAGAGCAAGATGAGGTCGATGTCGATGAAGGCGCCCAAGTGTTCGCCCTCTGCAGTCTCGCACACACGGATTCCTCGAGTCCTCTTCTTCCACGCCCGGTGCTAGCCTCGGGAAGAAGATCCAAGCCTTCGTGCACTTTCTTCAACCCCTGCGCCACTTCTAAAGTAGAAGCGCCAATGAAGAAGAAAGATGGAGAAGTTGCCGCCATGTCTTCAATTCCTCATCCTTACTTGCGCCAACTCCTAGAGAAGGTGCGCCAAGATAAGAGGCAAGAGGGTGAAGACACCAAGTCCTATCCGTCCTTGCTCCAAGAGAAGAAGGATAGAAGAGACTTGTGACTAGGATGAAGATGGAAGAGAAGACTTTCGCCAAAGCCTCCCTCTTTACCCTTCTAATTCTTGCTCACGCCAAAAAATCTATCTCTTGCTCACGCATATACCCATGTATATATAGAGATGCAAGAGGGGGCAGCAATAATAGGGTGTGGGCGCAATTCTCAAAGGAGGAGGCGGCTAGGGTAAAGGGGAGAGAGTAATTAGGGTTTGAGGTAAGGAAAGTCTCCAAGACTTTACCATAAACCTCTCCTAATTATCGATATGCGCATGAGACCTTCCAAAGAAGTCTATCAAGCCATATCAGCCCCAAGACTTGCCATAGAAGCAAGCATACCATCCAAGGTAGAGGGGCAAGGCGCCTAAAGCTTCCTAATGAAGCAAATTGCGCCACTTCTCCCCATTATGCCCATAGGCGCCTAGGGGAGAAGTTTTGTCCCCATTATACCCTTTTAACCTTTTCTCACTTCATGAGAACTTGTTATCGGGCCTCATTGGATAACGAGCTAGCCCAAACTTCATTACATGGGTTGATTAAGCACTTGGATCCAATCCAATGCAACCCTAATTCAAATGTGGCCAACCATGGTCAAATACGGGTCAACCTGCCAAAAATGAAGTTTGGCTCCAATAACATTCTTCCATCTCATTAGGCCCATTGGCGCTGATGAAATCTCCCAAATAGATCCGAGTTATCCAATAACTCGATCATAAGGCTTCCCGATCAATACGAGAACTCGAGTATCAAGGTGTGCGACCCTGTAGGTCCCTCTGACGTTGGCAGTGCTGACCAAATGTCACCACAAGCAGTGAGTGGCACCTAGCAGTGCATCACTACTACCCAAGTCATCGGAATGGATATCGACATCGATATCCCCATCATCGCAACTAGGTACAGATGCATTACAGTCTCTTTGCCGAACTGATATCCGATTGGACAAGTGTGTCACCACTTGTTTTCATCCAATCACATGGCTATGACTAGAACAGGTTCTTACCTGGGTATGGCCATACACTCTCAGTCATAGAACCATAAGGGAGCTCCATGGATATCATACTTCCCAAAGGAAGGGGCAAATCCTATGTCTGTCCATTGACCTTCTCATATGGGTCGTGACATGCTCAATGACAACCGTTATGACCTCCCAACTACGGCAAGGTGTTAGGTTGCATCAAAGCAAGTCCCTAACCATATAGAATGGTCAATGACCTCAAGTCAAGGGATCAATGCATCTCCTGTCACTTGTGAGGATAACTCATGACACTAAGTCATAGCCTCACAGCGGGTCTGTCCAGCATATCCTCCAATGATATACCCATGTGTCTGCGTTAGCACCACGTGCCTAACTGAAAGTCCCCTAAAGAGGGAAGGAAACCCTAATAGGCGCAACTAAGGGATTTAAAACAGCGGAAGAGGGTTTCTAAGATCGCATAGCATGTATTATGATCAACTTTAAAATATAAAAAGAATTCATACCATGGCCATTTCAAGATGGCGCCTTGGAAGCAAAGATCAAATGAGATCTTCTCCTTGTCGTCACACACAGGATGATGACGCTATCTCCCTTGGTGCTCCTTGTGCTAGCAAGGTTCCAAGAGGTCCTTGTCGAGTGAAAGGGAATGATGAGATTTCGATCTCTCTTGGCCGAATCCTCCTCTATCCTTCAAGCGTCGTCGCACTCACACAAGGTGTCGAGAGGAATATGGGCGAGAGGGAAAAATCGTAGAGGCGAAAATAGAGCATACTCTATTTGGACGAGAGCACTCTCCAAGTGGAGATCATGGTTACTAAAAATAGTAACCACTCATCGCCCCAACGTTCACACCAAGTGAACATGTCGTCAACTCCTCTCCCCTTGAACCATGCGCTCATTTAGTGAGCCGGTTCATTTTGGTTCAATTTAAGAACCAATCAAGCCAAGCAACTAGCCCAAATCATAATTAAACCATAAGGCTTTTGATCTGACCGTTGATCTCTTAATGCTCCTGATCTGACCGATCTAGCATCCATTCTCTCGATCGAAGCTTACCGATCTCAAGCCCTAATCAATCAAACATGATCAGACCAGATCTCACTTACAATCAGAGATTAAATCCCTTTAAACTGAACCCAAACAATTCAGTCCACACGATCTGACTTAAGTAAGCCATATCATCAAATTGTGCGACCCTAAGGGTTTCCTTTAAATGTCGGTAACGATAACTCACGTCATCACGATCAGTGAGGGGTATCTAGCAACACATCACTGTCTCCCGATATAAAGAAAAGAGTCTTCCAAGACTACACCCAAAAACAGCACAAGTGTGAATCAACTTCACTAGGCATACATATGTCCTTTGCCACTGGATGTTCTTATTGGACAAGCGTGTCAAGCTTGTAACTCCAATATGACGAGCATGATTAGAACAGATGAACACTGTCACCTGGGTATGGCCATACTCTTTTCTCAATCATCTCATCCAGGGGGCCCCTTTAGAACATCACACTCCTTAAACAAGGAGACGGCAATCCTATGTCTATCACTAGTGCCCTAACCTGACTCAAGCTCACCATCCAAGATAGTCTATAATCATTATGTTTCAAATGATATTGAACTACCTCAAAACAATGACAATCATCATTTAGAAAACACAAGTGATCTCAAGTCAAAGGAAATGTGCCACTTGTTGCACTCAAGGATTATTCACATTGTGACAAACAATTGAATAACCTAGTAGGGTCTGTCCAGTACATCCAATGTACCCATGAGTCTACATCTTATTCCATGCTCGAAGCATCCTATAAGATTAGAACACATATTAGTCTCAATCATATCAAGGCTGTCTCATGTTCACCAAGATATCTCGACTAAGGACATATAGCATGTCAGCCCAGCTGAACAGCTTTGAGACATTATTCAGAAGAACATATATTGCAGCAGACAATGTAGACAACTGAATAATAACCATGCCTTTATAAACATAACAGTTTATTACATGATACAGATATATTCCCATAGGCCTCAAATATTAGCCTTAAGGGCATACCCCAACAATCTCCCACTTGCACTTAATCTAATGGTTGAGAAATCTCAAACCCATATTATTACAGTGCTTCTCATGCTTCTGCTGCGCCAGAGGCTTGGTAAGCGGGTCTGCCAGATTGTCATCTGTATGAACCTTGCAGACTTTGATCTCGCCTCGATCTATGATCTCCCTGATCAAATGAAACCGTCTCTGTATGTGCTTGGACTTCTGGTGCGACCGTGGTTCCTTTGCTTGTGCGATTGCTCCAGTGTTATCACAGAAGATAACCAAAGGATCTGCACTCGAAGGAACGACACCAAGTTCTCTCACGAACTTACGAATCCACACTGCCTCCTTGGATGCTTCCGAGGCTGCAACATACTCGGCTTCTGTTGTGGAATCAGCAACAGTTGACTGTTTGAAACTCTTCCACACCACTGCTCCTCCATTCAAGCTAAAAACATAGCCTGATTGCGATCGGAAATCATCCTGGTCCGACTGGAACGAAGCGTCAGTATATCCTTCAATACTGAGTTCTTCCTGACCACCATATATCAAGAACATATCTTTGGTCCTCCGCAGATATTTTAAAATGTTCTTGACTGCAATCCAGTGCGCCATACCTGGATTACTTTGGAAACGACTGGTTACGCTTAACCCGTAAGCGACGTCTGGGCGAGTACACAACATCGCATACATAATGGATCCAATAGCCGAAGCATAAGGCGTATTGTCCATTTCATCTTTCTCAGTCTGTGTTTGTGGACACTGACTCTTTGAAAGATTCAGACCATGTCTGACTGGAAGATATCCTCGTTTAGAATTCTCTAAATGAAATCTCTCCAGGACCTTATCGATGTAAGTACTCTGGCACAGCCCGAGAAGCTTCTTAGATCTATCCCTGTAGATCTTCACACCTAACACATAGGCTGCTTCTCCTAAATCTTTCATCTGGAAACATTTCCTTAGCCATGCCTTCACAGCATGCATTTCAGGAATGTCATTTCCAATGATCAAGATGTCATCGACGTAGAGGACTAGAAAAGTAATCACGCTCCCACTAAACCTCTTATATACACACGGGTCATCCTCGTTCTTGATGAAACCAAATTCAGTAACTGATTCATCAAAACGAATATTCCAGCTTCTTGATGCTTGCTTAAGTCCATAAATGGACTTCTTTAACTTGCATATCTTATGACGATCTGCTGGATTAGTGAAACCTTCTGGTTGTGTCATGTACACATCCTCATCCAGATTTCCATTCAGGAAAGCTGTTTTCACATCCATCTGCCAGATCTCATAATCATAGTATGCAGCTATCGCGAAAAGAATCCGAATAGACTTAAACATGGCTACAGGTGAGAAAGTTTCATCATAATCTATCCCGTAGATTTGTTTGAAACCTTTCGCAACTAGCCTGCCTTTATAGGTAACTACGTTACCATCCATGTCAATCTTCTTCTTGAAGATCCATTTACAGCCTATAGGGATAACTCCCGGAGGCGGATCAACCAAATCCCAAACTTGGTTATCTGACATGGAGTCCATCTCGGCGCGCATAGCTTCAAGCCATCTCGCTGACTCCGGTCCACTGACCGCATCCGCATAAGTGAGGGGTTCATCATTATCAATGATGTAGACTCCGTCATAACGCTCAGGTTGTCGACGGATCCTTCCCGATCTTCGCGGTTCCCGTGATATCTGAGCCTCAGGTTGTTCAATAACCTGTTCTACCGGCTCAGGCTCATCCAGCTGTGCTTGACTACTTTGTCCTTCCTCTGGATTCTCATCCAGCTTTATTTCTCTCCCACTGGCCTCTTGCAGAAGAAACTCCTTCTCAAGAAATATGGCCGTCCGAGCAACAAAAACCTTGTTCTCTTTGGGATCGTAGAAATAATAACCCTTAGTTTCCTTAGGGTAACCGACAAAGATACATTTGTCAGATCTGCTCTCTAGTTTCCCAGAGGCGAGCTTTTTGACATAAGCCTCGCAGCCCCAGATCCTGATAAATGTCAAGCTTGGCTGTTTCCCATACCATAACTCATATGGCGTCTTTGAAACTGCCTTGGATGGCACTCGGTTTATTACCTTTGCAGCTGTTTCCAGCGCAAAACCCCAAAAGGAGTATGGAAGAGTAGCCTGACTCATCATAGAACGAACCATATCAAGTAACGTTCTATTTCTCCTCTCGGACACACCATTCCATTGCGGTGTTCCTGGCGGAGTGAGCTGTGAGATGATCCCACACTCCTTCAGATAGTCAGTAAACGCATGACTTAGGTATTCACCACCTCGATCTGAGCGAAGTGCCTTGATATTTCGGCCTAGCTGATTCTGTACTTCATTTTTGAACTCTTTGAACTTGTCAAAAGATTCACTTTTATGTCTCATCAAATAGACATACCCATACCTACTGAAATCATCAGTAAAGGTAATGAAGTACTGATAGCCACCTCTGGCATGTTTACTAAATGGCCCACACACATCACTATGTATAAGGTCAAGTAAACCTGAAGCCCTTTGACCTTTGTGAAGAAAAGGTGACTTCGTCATTTTACCCATTAAACAAGCCTTGCATGTATCAATCTCCTTGTAGGAGAATGATCCCAGCAGTCCATGATCATGCAACCGCTTAATGCGTTTCTCGTTAATATGGCCTAAACGACTATGCCATAGCAAGGTGCTGTCATCAGCATACTTGGCTTTCTTAATATCAATTTGTTGTATAGAACATTCCATGTCCAACATGTATAACCCATTGTTAATTGAACCAGTTGCATAAACAATATTATCAAAAGACAAAATACACTTTGAAATATTGCATTCAAAGGAAAATCCCTTCCTGACAAGAGCAGGAATGGAGATAATATTTTTAGTAATACTGGGAACAAAATAACAATTGTTTAGTTCCAATACAAGTCCAGATGGTAAAGAAATGAAATAGTCTCCTACAGCAACAGCAGCAACCCGTGCCCCGTTTCCAACGCGTAGGTCCACCTCATGCTGTCCCACCTGTCTTCTTCTCTTGAGTTCCTGTACATTTGAACAAATGTGAACTCCACATGCAGTGTCCAACACCCATGATATAGAAGAAGAGAACATGACCTCAGTCACGAATATACCTGAGCCAGAAGCGAAGCTTCCCCTCTTATCTCCTTGGAGCGCTTTACAGTCCTTTTTTCAGTGACCCAGCTGGCCACAGTGGAAACACCTGTATTCCTTGGACCGCTTAACCTTCTGCTTCAGAGCCTTGCTGTAGCTCTTGACAGGGGCCTTGCCCTTCTTCCCCTTCTTCTTGTTCCTAGAAGGAACCATCAAGACAGAGGTTGAAGGCTTACCCTTCAGAGTCTCCTCAGTGGTGAGGAGCATATTCAGCAGCTCTGCCGGAGTACAATCGATTTTGTTCATATTAAAGTTAATAATGAACGCGTCGAATGAAGGCGGAAGAGACTGTAGAACAATATCCACAGCAAGCTCCTGGTTGATGGTGTGCCCCAGTTTCTCCAGAGCTTCCTTGTGCCCAATCATCTTGAGCACGTGAGCTCCCACTGGGCTCCCTTCAGCCAGTTTGCTCTGAAAGAAGAGCTTCGTCAAATTGTAGCGCTCTGTCCTCGCCTGTGCAGCATACAGCATCTTGAGGTTCGCTATAATCTCTATAGCCGACATATCCTCATGCTGACGCTGCAGCGGTGGCGTCATAGATGCTAGCATCAGGCAAGCGACATCAATGCTATCATTGACGTGCTTTTCATAGGCTTCCCGAACCGCCCTTGCGGCGTTCGGAGCGGGCTGCGGCGGTATCGCCGTCTCGAGGACATACAGTTTCCTCTCTGCCTTAAGAACGATCTTAAGGTGTCCAAACCAGTCAGAGAAGTTCGGCCCAGCAAACTTCTCCCTTTCCAGTAGGGATCGCACATTGAAGTTCATGGTGTTCGTTGCTGCAGGTATCTACAACAATGCAAGAACAGCAAGGTCAGTATCAATGTATTAGAATCAATCAGGACTTAAGAAAGATTCTTTTTCTCACTATTTTATCTGGCTGAAAAATCCAGCAAAACAGCCCGAAAGAGTAGTACTCTTTTAGTGAGATGGGATCCGGATTTCATACTTGGTCTCCGCGTCCCGCTCAGGCGAGATAAGATGCACTGAGAGTACAAGCACTAATCTCCGGTAGGCATTCCCTGCCGATCGCCAACCCGTGCGATTCCCCTTCATCTGGGCAATCCAGCAGACTGTGCCAACTGAGTTGGTACAACACAGTCTCTGACCCCACAGATGGCTGCCTCCATGTGCTACCATATGCGCCACATATGTAGCCTACACGGTCAAGCTGACCCGACCTACTCCCTGGACCACCATGTGCTATGCTGAGCAACGAGAAGGGATAAATCCCCACTCTGTAACACACAGGTGTAGTCCCACACCGTCTGAAGATAGATGGACGTGCCCACTGAGTGGGTACAACACGGCTCCAACGATAATCAGAACAGTGAGGTTTCGCGTCAGAAGGCTTACGAGCTTGATATTAAGCGTTGGATTTTCACGGTCTTTTATCTTCTTCACTATCAAGCAATTCCTATGGTGATAGCAGAAGATAAACTTAATCATGCAATTCTAATATTTAAACAATAAATAAAAGAAAGCATGAATCTTATGTGGTAAAAGCCCATAGCCCTAGTGAGACCTTAACCTAACTTAAGTCTTCACTTGCTCTTCATGGGTCTTTTGCTGCTCATCTGGCCCAAACCAGGGCCCAAGCGCCAATTACAACCAGGGCCCAAGCGCCAATTACAGCACAGGTGCGCCCACCAGGGAAAATGCGCCTGGTCCCAGAGTCGAACCCTGGACCTCCCACCTGGTCAAGCCACTGCTGCATGCGCCTCTGCCAAGTGTGCTCTGTGCTCTTGTCTAATTAAATTACAAATTTAACTATCTAGACAAGATTGACACGCAGGTCAATTACAATTTTATAAATTAAAGCGATGTGATGCGCAGATCACAATAATTAATTTACAATTTTTAAATCCCAGGCACGCAGGCCCCAGCACAGCACACAATTAATATGAGCAGCCCACATAAGACTAAATAGACAAACATATGCATCCAATCAGCAATCATGTGATCCATAAAAATTAAAATTTTCGAAAAACCCCATGGGATCAATTTTAATTTCCTTATTCGCCCTTACTACCTTACAACGGTCCATTACTAGGGATCCACTCATCCAACCTAGTCAGATCCACTGCCCTTGCATGCACCAAGTCCTAACTGACTTGAGTCAACCATAAGGTCAACCATGCATGCGCCAGGGCTGAACAACCACAATGAGGTCTGGCAAGCGGGTGTGACCCCGGGCCTAACTCATGTGTGTTCATAAGTTGTCTCAATCAGACATCGCTACACACCTGTCTGCAGTCGACCTATAGCCACCATAGGCTTGCGCCAAGGTGCTAACTGGTCGACCCATTCAGGCTGTCAGATGGTCTGATCAAACTGTTGGATCTAACCTAGGGGATGACTTCAACCCTAGTAACCCGTCTAAGGGTTTACAGTAAGGCCTTAGATCTATAGTGAGTCGCGCATGTGTTTAAGTTTTTAAGAAAACCAACAACATTGTAAATGCGCCAAGACATCAAACATGCGCAAGATATAGAAACATACATATGGATGTATTTTCGCAAGATGATACATAATATCATGAAACTTACGCATGTCAATTAGATCTAGGCATATGCGCAAATATGGATCAAACATTAAGCAATCATAAAAACATGCATGATAAACCTGCTCTGATACCAATTGAAAGTCCCCTAAAGAGGGAAGGAAACCCTAATAGGCGCAACTAAGGGATTTAAAACAGCGGAAGAGGGTTTCTAAGATCGCATAGCATGTATTATGATCAACTTTAAAATATAAAAAGAATTCATACCATGGCCATTTCAAGATGGCGCCTTGGAAGCAAAGATCAAATGAGATCTTCTCCTTGTCGTCACACACAGGATGATGACGCTATCTCCCTTGGTGCTCCTTGTGCTAGCAAGGTTCCAAGAGGTCCTTGTCGAGTGAAAGGGAATGATGAGATTTCGATCTCTCTTGGCCGAATCCTCCTCTATCCTTCAAGCGTCGTCGCACTCACACAAGGTGTCGAGAGGAATATGGGCGAGAGGGAAAAATCGTAGAGGCGAAAATAGAGCATACTCTATTTGGACGAGAGCACTCTCCAAGTGGAGATCATGGTTACTAAAAATAGTAACCACTCATCGCCCCAACGTTCACACCAAGTGAACATGTCGTCAACTCCTCTCCCCTTGAACCATGCGCTCATTTAGTGAGCCGGTTCATTTTGGTTCAATTTAAGAACCAATCAAGCCAAGCAACTAGCCCAAATCATAATTAAACCATAAGGCTTTTGATCTGACCGTTGATCTCTTAATGCTCCTGATCTGACCGATCTAGCATCCATTCTCTCGATCGAAGCTTACCGATCTCAAGCCCTAATCAATCAAACATGATCAGACCAGATCTCACTTACAATCAGAGATTAAATCCCTTTAAACTGAACCCAAACAATTCAGTCCACACGATCTGACTTAAGTAAGCCATATCATCAAATTGTGCGACCCTAAGGGTTTCCTTTAAATGTCGGTAACGATAACTCACGTCATCACGATCAGTGAGGGGTATCTAGCAACACATCACTGTCTCCCGATATAAAGAAAAGAGTCTTCCAAGACTACACCCAAAAACAGCACAAGTGTGAATCAACTTCACTAGGCATACATATGTCCTTTGCCACTGGATGTTCTTATTGGACAAGCGTGTCAAGCTTGTAACTCCAATATGACGAGCATGATTAGAACAGATGAACACTGTCACCTGGGTATGGCCATACTCTTTTCTCAATCATCTCATCCAGGGGGCCCCTTTAGAACATCACACTCCTTAAACAAGGAGACGGCAATCCTATGTCTATCACTAGTGCCCTAACCTGACTCAAGCTCACCATCCAAGATAGTCTATAATCATTATGTTTCAAATGATATTGAACTACCTCAAAACAATGACAATCATCATTTAGAAAACACAAGTGATCTCAAGTCAAAGGAAATGTGCCACTTGTTGCACTCAAGGATTATTCACATTGTGACAAACAATTGAATAACCTAGTAGGGTCTGTCCAGTACATCCAATGTACCCATGAGTCTACATCTTATTCTATGCTCGAAGCATCCTATAAGATTAGAACACATATTAGTCTCAATCATATCAAGGCTGTCTCATGTTCACCAAGATATCTCGACTAAGGACATATAGCATGTCAGCCCAGCTGAACAGCTTTGAGACATTATTCAGAAGAACATATATTGCAGCAGACAATGTAGACAACTGAATAATAACCATGCCTTTATAAACATAACAGTTTATTACATGATACAGATATATTCCCATAGGCCTCAAACATTAGCCTTAAGGGCATACCCCAACACTAACCAGCCCATATACCAGTCTCTCAAGTACCAGAGTTGTCCCATATCCACTCAGGTACATCGACTGGGGACTATAGTTCGAGCACAGATCCAATCTGTCTCCAGGGACATTATCATGTAAGTACACAATCGCAGGTGTAGACAAACAATGATAACGACAATGCCAGAAAGATATATATTAATATCACAGTCAAGTAGTACAAAGATGGACCAAAACAGCCCGAAAGAGTAAAATTCTTTTAGTGAGATGGACTCCAGATTTCATACTTGGTCTCCGCGTCCCGCTCAGGCGAGATAAGATGCACAGAGAGTACAAGCACTAATCTCTGGTAGGCAATCCCTGCCAATCGCCAACCCGTGCGATTCCCCTTTATCTGGGCAATCCAGCAGACTGTGCCAACTGAGTTGGTACAACACAGTCTCTGATCCCACAGATGGCTGCCTCCATATAGCTACCATATGCTCAATATGTAGCCTACATGGTCAAGCTGACCCGACCTACTCCCTGGACCACCACGTGCTATGCTGAGCAACGACAAGCGATAAATCCCTTCTCTGTAACACGCAGGTGTAATCACACACCGTCTGAAGATAGATGGGCGTGCCCACTGAGTGGGTACAACGCGGCCCCAACGATAGTCAGAATAGTGAGGTTTCGCGTCAGAAGGCTATCGTGCTTGATATTTAACGTTGGATTTTAACGGTCCTTTTATCTTCTTACTATCATGCAAATCTGTTGGGTCCCCTTCAAGGGGGAGCGCAAACCCTAATTAGGCACATATATGTGCACATAGCGGAAGCTAGGGCTTCAAGATCGGTTAGCATGACACATGATTAACTTGTAAATGAGGATTGCAAAGAATCAACTCATACCATAGCCATTAGATTGGATGCGGCTTGAAAGCAAGAGGGCAAACAAGCTCTCCTCCAAAGAAGACACACACTAGATGAGAGATAGCCCCTTCTTGTTACTCCTTGTGCTAGCAAGGAACGCCAAGTCTCCCAACCGTGTGAAGGAGACGAGATGAAAGCTTCTTGGTCTTCGAAAGCTCTTCCTCCTTGCGTAAACGATACCTCACCCAAGAGAGAGCATCGAAGCTTAGAGGCGTTGAGTCAACATAGGCGTTTTGGCGTTTCAAGACTTCCATAAAAGGAAAGTCATCAAGACATGCGTTCATGTCTTTCGAACCATTCCAAAACGCCAACTCAATTGAACCATGCGTTCACTTATGTGAACCGGTTCAATTGAATTTGGTCCAATTTCATTTGGTCCAAATGACAAATCGAACCAAGCCAAGCCATGGTATAAATCTCATATGAACCGTGAAGGTTCAAGATCTAACCGTACATCTCTTGATGCTCTTGATCTCACCGATCTAGCATCCACACTCTCGATCGAAGCTTACCGATCTCAAGCCCTAATCAATCAAACATGATCAGACCAGATCTCACTTACAATCAGAGTTTAAACTCCTTTAAACTGAACCAAAACAATTCAGTCCACACGATCTGACATAAGTGAGCCATATCACCAAATTGTGTGACCCTGAGGGTTTCCTTTAAATGTCGGTAACGATAACTTACGTTGTCATGACCAGTGAGGGGTATCTAGCAACACATCACTGTCTCCCGATATAAAGGAAAGAGTCTTCCAAGACTACGCCCAAACCACAGCACAAGTGTGAATCAACCTCACAAGGCATACATGTTTCCTTTGCCACTGGATGTTCTTATTGGACAAGCGTGTCAAGCCTGTAGCTCCAATATGATGAGCATGATTAGATCAGGTGAACATAGTCACCTGGGTATGGCCATACACTTTCTTAATCATCTCATTAGGGGGGCCCCTTTAGAACATCACACTCCTTAAACAAGGAGACGGCAATCCTATATCCATCACTAGTGTCCTAACCTGACTCATGATCATTATCCAAGACAGTCTATAACCATTATGTTTGAAATGATATTGAACTACCTCAAAACAATGACAATCATCATTTAGAAACACAAGTGATCTCAAGTCAGAGGACATGTGCCACTTGTTGCAAACAAGGATTATTCACATTGCGACAAGCAATTGAATATCCTAGTAGGGTCTATCCAGTACATCCAATGTACCCATGAGTCTACATCTTATTCCATGCTCAAAGCATCCTATAAGATTAGAACACATATTAGTCTCAATCATATCAAGGCTGTCTCATGTTCACCAAGATATCTCGACTAAGGACATTACAGCATGTCAGCCTAGCTGAACAGCATTGAGACATTATTCAGAAGCACACTTATTGCAGCAGACAATGTAACATACTGAATAACAACCATTGCCTTTATAAACATCACAGTTTATACATGATACTCATAGAATCCTAAGGCCTCAAACATTAGCCTTAAGGGCATACCCCAACAATCTCCCACTTGCACTTAATCTAATGGTTGAGAAATCTCAAACCCATATTATTACAGTGCTTCTCATGCTTCTGCTGCGCCAGAGGCTTAGTAAGCGGGTCAGCCAGATTGTCATCTGTATGAACCTTGCATATTTTGATCTCGCCACGATCAATGATCTCCCGGATCAAGTGAAACCGTCTCTGTATGTGCTTGGACTTCTGGTGCGACCGTGGTTCCTTTGCTTGTGCGATTCCTCTAGTGTTATCACAGAAGATAACCAAAGGATCTGCACTCGAAGGAACGACACCAAGTTCCTGAATGAACTTACGAATCCACACTGCCTCCTTGGATGCTTCCGAGGCTGCAACATACTCGGCTTCTGTTGTGGAATCAGCAACAATGGACTGTTTGAAACTCTTCCACACCACTGCTCCACCATTCAAGCTAAAAACATAGCCTGATTGCGATCGAAAATCGTCCTGGTCCAACTGGAATGAAGCGTCAGTATATCCTTCAATACTGAGTTCTTCCTGACCACCATATATCAAGAACATATCTTTGGTCCTCCGCAGATATTTTAAAATGTTCTTGACTGCAATCCAGTGTGCCTGACCTGGATTACTTTGGAATCGACTGGTCACGCTTAACCCGTAAGCGACGTCTAGGCGAGTACATAACATCGCATACATAATGGACCCAATAGCCGAAGCATAAGGCGTATTGTCCATTTCCTCTTTCTCAGTCTGTGTTTGCGGACACTGACTCTTTGAAAGATTCAGACCATGTCTGACTGGAAGATATCCTTTTTTAGAATTCTCTAAATGAAATCTCTCCAGGACTTTATCGATGTAAGTACTCTGGCACAGCCCGAGAAGCCTCTTAGATCTATCCCTGTAGATCTTCACACCTAATACATAGGCTGCTTCTCCTAGATCTTTCATCTGGAAACATTTTCCTAACCATGCTTTAACAGCATGCAGTTCAGGAATATCGTTTCCAATGATTAAGATATCATCGACGTAGAGGACTAGGAAAGTAATCACGCTCCCACTAAACCTCTTATATACACACGGGTCATCTTCATTCTTGATGAAACCAAACTCAGAGATTGATTCATCAAAACGAATATTCCAGCTTCTAGATGCTTGTTTAAGTCCATAAATGGACTTCTTTAACTTGCATATTTTATGACGATCTGATGGATTAGTGAAACCTTCAGGTTGTGTCATATACACATCCTCATCCAGTTTTCCATTAAGGAAAGCCGTCTTCACATCCATCTGCCAGATCTCATAATCGTAATATGCTGCTATCGCGAAAAGAATCCGAATAGACTTGAACATGGCTACAGGAGAGAAAGTTTCATCATAATCTATCCCGTAGATTTGTTTGAAACCTTTCGCAACTAGCCTACCTTTATAGGTAACCACGTTACCATCCATGTCAATCTTCTTCTTGAAGATCCATTTACAGCCTATAGGGATTACTCCCGGAGGCGGATCAACCAAATCCCAGACTTGGTTATCTGACATGGAGTCCATCTCGGCTCACATAGCTTCAAGCCATCTAGCTGAGTCCGGTCCACTGACCGCATCCGCATAAGTAAGGGGTTCATCATTATCAATGATGTTGACTCCGTCATAGCGCTCAGGCTGTCGACGGATCCTTCCCGATCTACGCGGTTCCCGTGATATCTGAGCCTCAGGTTGTTCAATAACCTGATCCACTGGCTCATGCACATCCAACTGTGCTTGACTACTTTGTCCTTCCTCTGGATTCTCATCCAGCTTTATTTCTCTCCCACTGGCCTCTCGCAGAAGAAACTCCTTCTCAAGAAATATGGCCGTTCAAGCAACAAATACCTTGTTCTCTTTGGGATCGTAGAAATAATAACCCTTAGTTTCCTTAGGGTAACCAACAAAGACACATTTCTCAGATCTGCTCTCTAGTTTCCCAGAGGCGAGCTTTTTAACATAGGCCTCGCAGCCCCAGATCCTGATAAATGTCAAGCTAGGCTGTTTCCCATACCATAACTCATATGGCGTCTTTGAAACTGCCTTGGATGGCACTCGGTTTAGTACCTTTGCAGCTGTTTCCAGTGCAAATCCCCAAAAGGAGTAAGGTAGAGTAGCCTGACTCATCATAGAACGAACCATATCAAGTAACGTTCTATTTCTCCTCTCGGACACACCATTCCATTGCGGTGTTCCTGGCGGAGTGAGCTGTGAGATAATCCCACACTCCTTTAGATAGTCAGTAAACGCATGACTCAGGTATTCTCCACCTCGATCAGAACGAAGTGCCTTGATATTTCGGCCTAGCTGATTCTGTACTTCATTTTTGAACTCTTTGAACTTGTCAAAAGATTCACTCTTATGTCTCATCAAATAGACATAACCATGCCTACTGAAATCATCAGTAAAGGTAATGAAGTACTGATAGCCACCTCTGGCATGTTTACTAAATGGCCCACACACATCACTGTGTATAAGGTCAAGTAAACCTGAAGCCCTTTGACCTTTGTTAGGAAAAGGAGACTTCGTCATTTTACCCAATAAACAAGCTTTGCATGTATCAATCTCCTCATAGGAGAATGATCCCAGCAGTCCATGATCATGCAACCGCTTAATGCGCTTCTTGTTAATATGGCCTAAACGACTATGCCATAACAAGGTGCTGTCATCAGCATGCTTGGCTTTCTTATTATCAATATTTTGTATAGAATATTCCATGTCCAACATGAATAACCCATTGTTAATTGAACCAGTCGCATAAACAATATTATCAAGAGTAAGATAACACTTTGAAGTCTTGCATTCAAAGGAAAACCCTTTCCTGACAAGAGCAGGAATAGAGATAATATTTTTAGTAATACTGGGTACAAAGTAACAGTTGTTTAATTCTAATACAATGCCAGATGGTAAAGAAATGAAATAGTCTCCTACAGCAACAGCAGCAACCCGTGCCCCGTTTCCAACACGTAGGTCTACCTCATGCTGTCCCACCTGCCTTCTTCTCTTGAGTTCTTGCACATTTGAACAAATGTGAACTCCACATGCAGTGTCCAACACCCATGAAATGGAAGAAGAAGATAACATGACCTCAGTCACATATATACCTGAGCCAGAAGCGATGCTTCCCCTCTTATCTCCTTGGAGCGCTTTACAGTCCTTTTTCCAGTGACCCAGCTGGCCACAATGGAAACACCTGTTGTCCTTCGACCGCTTTACCTTCTGTTTCAGAGCCTTGCTGTAACTCTTGACAGGGGCTTTGCCCTTCTTCCCCTTCTTCTTGTTCCTGGAAGGAACCATAGAGACAGAGGTTGAAGGCTTTCCCTTCAGAGTCTCCTCAGTAGTCAAGAGCATATTCAGCAGCTCTGCCGGAGTACAATCGATTTTGTTCATATTAAAGTTAATATGCGCATCCAGCAGACTGTGCCAACTGAGTTGGTACAACACAGTCTCTGATCCCTCAGATGGCTGCCTCCATGCGCTACCATATGCGCCACATATGTAGCCTACATGGTCAAGCTGACCCGACCTACTCCCTGGACCACCACGTGCTATGCTGAGCAACGAGAAGCGATAAATCCCTTCTCTGTAACACGTAGGTGAAATCCCGCACTGTCTGAAGATAGATGGACGTGCCCACTGAGTGGGTACAACACGGCTCCAACGATAGTCAGAACAGTGAGGTTTCGCGTCAGAAGGCATTACGTGCTTGATATTTTAGCGTTTGGATTTTAACGGTCTTTTATCTTCTTACTATCAGGCAAATCCTATGGCTATAGCAGAAGATAAATAAATCATGCTGTTCTACTTATTTAAACAATAAAAGAAAGCATGCATCTTATGTGGTAAAAGCCCATAGCCTAAGTAAGACCTTAAGATACTTAAGTCTTCACTTGCTCTTCTTGGGTTTTTAGCATCTCATCTGGTCCAACCCAGGGCCCTTGCGCCAAGAGCACCTCAGGTGCGCCACCAGCTGAATGCCCCTCTGGGATGTGTGCCTTTGTGCTCTTGTCTAATCAAAATACATTTTGATCTATCTAGACAAGTTTGACTCGCAGGTCAATTATACAATAAATTAATTAAAAAGTGATTCACAGATCACAATAATATTAATTTACAGGTTTAATTCCAGGCACGCAGGCCCCAGCACAGCACACATTTAACATGGGCAGCCCACATAAGAATAAATAAACAAGCATAGGCATCAAACAACATGTGATCCAATTAAAAGAAAATAAATTTTGAAAACCCCATTGGCATCAATTTTAATTTTCTTATGTGCCCTACAACCTTACAATGGTCCATTGATAGGGATCCACTCATTCATCTAGTCAGATCCTCTGCCCCTTGCATGCACCAAGTCCTAACTGACTCGAGTTGACCTAATGGTCAACCATGCATGCGCCAAGGGCTGAACAACCCTCATGAGGTCTGGCAAGCGGGTGTGATCCCGGGCCTAACTCATGTGTGTTCAATGGTTGTCTCAACCGGACCTCGCTACACGCCTAAGATGCAATCGACCTATAGCCACCTCGTGCTTGCGCACAGGTGCCATCTGGTCGATCCATCTCGGCTGTCAGATGGTCTGATCAGACTATTGGATCTAACCTAGAGGTGACTTCATCCCCATCAACCCATCTAAGGGTTTATAGTAGGCGCCACTTAGATCTAGTCATAGGCGCGCATGTTAGGTTTTTGATAAAATAACATGAACTAAGCGCCAAGACAAGACATGCGACAAGATGAACAAACAACATGCGCCAACATAAGGTAAACATCTTACTTTCGCATGAAGAAATAACATGTAAGTTTCGCATGTCAACAAGATCTAAGCATACATGTAAATGCGCAACCAAGGATCACAAAATATACCAAGCAATCATATTACATGCTTGAACCGCATGCTTTGATACCAATTGAAGAGTCCCCTTCAAGGGGGAGCGCAAGCAGATGAAACCCCTTTCAAGAGGGGGGCGAAAAACCCTTAAGGGTGGCGCATAAAAATTGCAAGCGAAAGCAAGGGTTTTTCATGGATCTTAGCAAGATAATATGATCAACTTGATGAAGTTTAGATCCATACCAAAGCCATGAGGAAGATGGCGACTTGGAAGAGAAAGATCGAAAGGGATCTTCTCCCTAGTTGACACACACAAGATGATGTGCTTGCTCCTTGGAGATCCTTGTGCTAGCAAGGTCCTTCAAGGGTCCCTCTCGTATGGTAAGGAAATGAGAGATGATGTCTAGGCTTGCCGAACCTCCACCAAGACCTCGCCTTCTCCACGCCAAAGTCTCGTCAAGCAAGAGCAAGGAGACGAGAGTTGAATGGAGCGTTCAAGTCATTTGGCGTTCAAGGGAACATGCACTAAATGACTTTCCAAAATTGGAAAATCCATTAAGCCATGCATTCATGATCACTAAATCGATCAAAACGCCAAAACAATGAACCATACGTTCAAGCTCTTGAACCGGTTCAAAGTAAATGTGTTCGGTCCAAAGGCCAAACCAAGCCAGCCCAAGCCAATCGGTCTAGATCAACTAAACCCTAAGGTTTCCAATCTAACCGTTCATCTCATGATGCTCTTGATCTCACCGATCTAGCATCATCTCTCTCGATCGAAGCTTACCGATCTCAAGCCCTAATCAATCAAACATGATCAGACCAGATCTCACTTACAATCAGAGATTAAATCCCTTTAAACTGAACCCAAACAATTCAGTCCACACGATCTGACTCAAGTAAGCCATATCATCAAATTGTGCGACCCTAAGGGTTTCCTTTAAATGTCGGTAACAATAACTTACATTATCACGATCAGTGAGGGGTATCTAGCAACACATCACTGTCTCCCGATATAAAGGAAAGAGTCTTCCAAGACTACACCCAAACCATAGCACAAGTGTGAATCCACTTCACAAGGCATACATGTATCCTTTGCCACTGGATGTTCTTATTGGACAAGCGTGTCAAGCTTGTGACTCCAATACGATGAGCATGATTAAATCAGATGAACATAGTCATCTGGGTATGGCCATACACTTTCTCAATCATCTCATATAGGGGGGGCCTTAGAACATCACACTCCTTAAACAAGGAGACGGCAATCCTTTATCTATCACTAGTGTCCTAACCTGACTCATGATCATTATCCAAGATAGTCTATAACCATTATATTTCAAATGATATTGAACTACCTCAAAACAATGACATTCATCATTTAGGAACACAAGTGATCTCAAGTCAAAGGACATGTGCCACTTGTAGCATACAAGGATTATTCACATTGTGACAAGCAATTGAATATCCTAGTAGGGTCTGTCCAGTACATCCAATGTACCCATGAGTCTACTGAAGGAACCCCAAAGATAAAGGGGGCAAAAACCCTAAGCATGGCGCTAATGAAAAATGATGCAAGCGGAAGCAAGGGTTTTAAAATCGTTTGCATGCCAATTGTTCAACTATCAAAGATTGATAAGAACAAGATCATACCATAGCCATGTAGATGGTGCGGCTTGGAAGAAGAAAGACCGAAGGGATCTTCTCCAAAGAAATCACACACAAGGGATGAAAGCTTCCTCCTTGCGCAAGTCTTGTGCTAGCAAGATTGGCAAGCTCTTTCAACCGTGTGTAGGAGATTAGATGAAAAGGGCTGCCTTCTTTTCGAGAGCTCTTCCTTCTTTTCGCAAGAACAACGCCTTCTCCAAGAGCAAGCCGTTTTCTCCACGCCCAAAGAGCAAAACCGAAAAGCATTAGAGAGTAATCAAGCCATGAACGCATATGCGTTTAGCTTATGGAACTTTCCATAAATGGCAACGATTAAGAGTTGGCGTTCATGGTTCATGTTTCCATGAACCAAACGCAACCTCTTCTCCCTCTTGAACCAAGCGCTCAACCCATGAGCCGGTTCAATTTCATTGGTTCAATTTCGAAACCAAATCAGCCCAGAATTAAGTCTAGACCAAATTAGACCACAAGGTCCTAGATCTGACCCTTCATCATCTGACGCTTCTGATCGCACCGATCTAGCATCATCTCTCTCGATCGAAGCTTACCGATCTAAAGCTCTAATCAATCAAACATGATCAGACCAGATCTCACTTACAATCAGAGATTAAATCTCTTTAAACTGAACCAAAACAATTCAGTCCACACGATCTGACTTAAGGAAGCCATATCACCAAATTGTGCGACCCTGAGGGTTTCCTTTAAATGTCGGTAACGATAACTTACGTTATCACGATCAGTGAGGGGTATCTAGCAACACATCACTGTCTCCCGATATAAAGGAAAGAGTCTTCCAAGACTGCACCCAAAACACAGCACAAGTGTGACTCAATTCACAAGGCATACATGTGTCCTTTGCCACTGGATGTTCTTATTGGACAAGCATGTCAAGCTTGTAACTCCAATACGATGAGCATGATTAGATCAGATGAACATAGTCATCTGGGTATGGCCATACACTTCCTCAATCATCTCATATAGTGTGGCCCTATAGAACATCACACTCCTTAAACAAGGAGACGGCAATCCTTTATCTATCACAAGTGCCCTAACCTGATTCAAGCTCACCATCCAAGATAGTCTATAATCATTATATCTCAAATGATATTGAACTAGCTCAAGACAATGACAATCCTCATTTAGAAACACAAGTGATCTCAAGTCAGAGGACATGTGCCACTTGTTGCTTACAAGGATCATTCACATTGTGACAAGCAATGGAATATCCCAGTAGGGTCTGTCCAGTACATCCAATGTACCCATGAGTCTACATCTTATTCCATGCTCGAAGCATCCTATAAGATTAGCACTCATATTAGTCTCTATCATATCAAGGCTGTCTCATGTTCTCCAAGATATCTCGACTAAGGACTTATAGCCTGTCAGCCTAGCTGAACAGCTTTGAGACATTATTCAGAAGTACACTTATTACAGCAGACAAGGTAACAAGCTGAATAATAACCATGCCTTTTATAAACATAAGAGTTTATTACATGATACTATTACAATCCCAAAGGCCTCAAACATTAGCCTTAAGGGCATACTCCAACAATCTCCCACTTGCACTTAATCTAATGGTTGAGAAATCTCAAACCCATATTATTACAGTGCTTCTCATGCTTCTGCTGCGCCAGAGGCTTGGTAAGCGGGTCTGCCAGATTGTCATCTGTATGAACCTTGCAAATCTTGATCTCGCCACGATCAATGATCTCCCGGATCAAGTGAAACCGTCTCTGTATGTGCTTGGACTTCTGGTGCGACCGAGGTTCCTTTGCTTGTGCTATAGCTCCAGTGTTATCACAGAAGATAACCAAAGGATCTGCACTCGAAGGAACGACACCAAGTTCTCTCACGAACTTACGAATCCACACTGCCTCCTTGGATGCTTCCGAGGCTGCAACATACTCGGCTTCTGTTGTGGAATCAGCAACAGTAGACTGTTTGAAGCTTTTCCACACCACTGCTCCACCATTCAAGCTAAAAACATAGCCTGATTGCGATCGGAAATCATCCTGGTCTGACTGGAACGAAGCGTCAGTATATCCCTCTATACTGAGTTCTTCCTGACCACCATATATCAAGAACATATCTTTGGTCCTCCGCAGATATTTTAAAATGTTCTTGACCGCAATCCAGTGCGCCAAACCTGGATTACTTTGGAATCGACTGGTCACGCTTAACCCATAAGCGACGTCTGGGCGAGTACACAACATCGCATACATTATGGACCCAATAGCCGAAGCATAAGGCGTATTGTCCATTTCATCTTTCTCAGTCTGTGTTTGTGGACACTGACTCTTCGAAAGATTCAGACCATGTCTGACTGGAAGATATCCACGTTTAGAATTCTCTAAATGGAATCTCTCCAGGACCTTATCGATGTAGGTACTCTGGCACAGCCCGAGAAGCCTCTTAGATCTATCCCGGTAGATCTTCACACCTAATACATAGGCTGCTTCTCCTAGATCTTTCATCTGGAAACATTTTCCTAACCATGCCTTAACAGCATGCAGTTCAGGAATATCGTTTCCAATGATCAAGATATCATCGACGTAGAGGATTAGGAATGTAATCACGCTCCCACTAAACCTCTTATATACACACGGGTCATCTTCGTTCTTGATGAAACCAAACTCAGAGATTGATTCATCAAAACGAATGTTCCAGCTTCTTGATGCTTGTTTCAGTCCATAAATGGACTTCTTTAACTTGCATATTTTATGACGATCTGATGGACTAGTGAAACCTTCCGGTTGTGTCATATACACATCCTCATCCAGATTTCCATTGAGGAAAGCTGTCTTCACATCCATCTGCCAGATCTCATAATCGTAATATGCAGCTATCGCGAGAAGAATCCGAATAGACTTAAACATGGCTACTGGTGAGAAAGTTTCATCATAATCTAACCCGTAGATTTGTTTGAAACCTTTCGCAACTAGCCTGCCTTTATAGGTAACCACGTTACCATCCATGTCAATCTTCTTCTTGAAGATCCATTTACAGCCTATAGGGATTACTCCCGGAGGCGGATCAACCAAATCCCAGACTTGGTTATCTGACATGGAGTCCATCTCGGCTCGCATAGCTTCAAGCCATCTAGCTGACTCCGGTCCACTGACCGCATCCGCATAAGTTAGGGGTTCATCATTATCAATGATGTAGACTCCGTCATAGCGCTCAGGCTGTCGACGGATCCTACCCGATCTTCGCGGTTCCCGTGATATTTGAGCCTCAGGTTGTTCAATAACCTGATCTACCGGCTCAGGCTCATCCAACTGTGCTTGACTACTTTGTCCTTCTTCTGGATTCTCATCCAGCTTTATTTCTCTCCCACTGGCCTCTTGCAGAAGAAATTCCTTCTCAAGAAATATGGCCGTCCGAGCAACAAAAACCTTGTTCTCCTTGGGATCGAAGAAATAATAACCCTTAGTTTCCTTAGGGTAACCGACAAAGATGCATTTGTCAGATCTGCTCTCTAGTTTCCCAGAGGCGAGCTTTTTGACATAAGCCTCGCAACCCCAGATCTTGATAAATGTCAAGCTAGGCTGTTTCCCATTCCATAACTCATATGGCGTCTTTGAAACTGCCTTGGATGGCACTCGGTTTAGTACCTTTGCAGCTGTTTCCAGTGCAAAACCCCAAAAGGAGTATGGAAGAGTAGCCTGACTCATCATAGAACGAACCATATCAAGTAACGTTCTATTTCTCCTCTCGGACACACCATTCCACTGCGGTGTTCCTGGCGGAGTGAGCTGTGAGATAATCCCACACTCTTTCAGATAGTCAGTAAACGCATGACTCAGGTATTCACCACCTCGATCAGAACGAAGTGCCTTGATATTTCGGCCTAACTGATTTTGTACTTCATTTTTGAACTCTTTGAACTTGTCAAAAGATTCATTTTTATGTCTCATTAAATAGACATACCCATACCTACTGAAATCATCAGTAAAGGTAATGAAGTACTGATAGCCACCTCTGGCTTGTTTACTAAAAGGCCCACACACATCACTGTGTATAAGGTCCAGTAAACCTGAAGCCCTTTGACCTTTGTGAAGAAAAGGTGACTTCGTCATTTTACCCATCAAACAAGCTTTGCATGTATCAATCTCCTCATAGGAGAAAGATCCCAGCAGTCCATGATTATGCAACCGCTTAATGCGCTTCTCGTTTATATGGCCTAAACGACTATGCCATAACAAGGTGCTGTCATCAGCATACTTGGCTTTCTTATTATCAATGTTTTGTATAGAATTTTCCATGTCCAACATGTATAACCCATTGTTAATTGAACCAGTCGCATACACAATATTATCATAAGTCAAAACACACTTTGAAATCTTGCATTCAAAGGCAAATCCTTTCCTGACAAGAGCAGGAATAGAGATAATATTCTTGGTAATACTGGGTACAAAGTAACAATTGTTTAATTCTAATACAATGCCAGATGGTAAAGTAATGAAATAGTCTCCTACAGCAACAGCAGCAACCCGTGCCCCGTTTCCAACTCGTAGGTCTACCTCATGCTGTCCCACCTGCCTTCTTCTCTTGAGTTCCTGCACATTTGAACAAATGTGAACTCCACATGCGGTGTCCAACACCCATGATATAGTAGAAGAAGATAACATGACCTCAGTCACATATATACCTGAGCCAGAAGCGATGCTTCCCCTCTTATCTCCTTGGAGCGCTTTACAGTCCTTTTTCCAGTGACCCAGCTGGCCACAGTGGAAACACCTGTTGTCCTTCGACCGCTTCACCTTCTGTTTCAGGGCCTTGCTGTAATTCTTGACAGGGGCCTTGCCCTTCTTCCCCTTCTTCTTGTTCCTAGAAGGAACTATTAAGACAGAGGTTGAAGGCTTACCCTTCAGAGTTTCCTCAGTTGTCAAGAGCATATTCAACAGCTCTGCCGGCGTACAATCGATTTTGTTCATATTATAGTTAATGATGAACGCATCGAAAGAAGGCGGAAGAGACTGTAGAATTATGTCTACAGCAAGCTCCTGGTTGATGGTATGCCCCAGTTTATCTAGAGCCTCCTTGTGCCCAATCATCTTGAGCACGTGAGCTCCCACTGGGCTCCCCTCAGCCAGTTTGCTCTGAAAGAAGAGCTTCGTCAGATTATAGCGCTCAGTCCTCGCCTGTGCAGCATACAGCATTTTGAGGTTCGCTATAATCTCTATAGCTGACATATCCTCATGCTGACGCTGCAGCGGTGGCGTCATAGACGCTAGCATCAGGCAAGCGACATCAATGCTATCATTGACGTGCTTTTCGTAGGTTTCCCGAACCGCCCTTGCGGCGTTCGGAGCGGGCTGCGGCGGTATCGCCGTCTCGAGGACATACAGTTTCCTCTCTGCCTTAAGAACAATCTTAAGGTGTCCGAACCAGTCAGAGAAGTTCGGCCCAGCAAACTTCTCCCTTTCCAGTAGGGATCGCACATTGAAGCTCATGGTGTTCGTTGCTGCAGGAATCTACAACAAGCAAGAACAGCAAGGTCAGTATCAATGTTTAGAATCAATCCAGGACTTAAGAAAGATTCTTTTCTCACTATTTTGTCTGACTGAAAAATCCAGTAAACAGTCCGAAAGAGTAATACTCTTTTAGTGAGATGGGATCCAGATTTCATACTTGGTCTCCGCGTCCCGCTCAGGCGAGATAAGATGCACAGAGATAACAAGCACTAATTTCTGGTAGGCTGTCCCAGCCAATCGCCAACCCGTGCGATTCCCCTTCATCTTGGCGATCCAGCAGACTGTGCCAACTGAGTTGGTACAACACAGTCTCTGATCCCAGAGATGGCTGCCTCCATGTGCTACCATATGCGCCACATATGTAGCCAACATGGTCAAGCTGACCTGACCTACTCCCTGGACCACCACGTGCTATGCTGAGCAACGAGAGGGGATAAATCCCAACTCTGTAACACGCAGGTGAAATCCAGCACCGTCTGAAGATAGATGGACGTGCCCACTGAGTGGGTTCAACACGGCTCCAACGATAATCAGAAAGGTGAGGTTTCGCGTCAGAAGGCTTACGAGCTTGATATATTAGCGTTGGATTTTATCGGTCTTTTATCTTCTTAACTATCATGCAAGTCCTATGGTGATAGCAGAAGATAAACTTAAACATGCAATTCTAATTATAAGCAATAAGAAGAAAGCATGATCTTATGTGGTAAAAGCCCATGAACCCTAGTAAGACCTTAATTTACTTAAGTCTTCACTTGAGCTCCTTGGCATCTCATCTGGTCCAACCTAGGGCCCTAGCGCCAAGAGCACCTCAGGTGCGTTACCAGCTGAATGCCCCTTTGGGATGTGTGCCTTTGCTCTTGTCTAATCAAATACATTTGATCTATCTAGACAAGGTTGACTCGTAGGTCAACAACATATTATAAATTAAGTACAATGTGATTCGCAGATCACAAATTAATTTACAATTTTAAATCCAGGCACGCAGGCCCCAGCACAGCACACAATAGGGCAACCCACATAAGACTAAATAAACAAGCAAATGGTTCAATCAACATGTGATCCAATCATCTTGAAATTAAAAGTTTTGAAAAACCCCATGGCATCAATTTTAATTTCCTTATGATCCCTATAACCTTACAATGGTCCATTGATGGGGATCCACTCATCCATCTAGCTAGATCCTTTGCCCTTGCATGCACCGAGTCCTAACTGACCCGAGTTGACCTAATGGTCAACCATGCATGCCCCAAGGGCTGAACCACCCCATGAGTTTTGGCAAGCGGGTGTGACCCCGAGCCTAACTCAAGTGTGTTCAGTAGTTGTCTCAACCAGACCTCGCTACACGCCCTAGATGCAGTCAACCTATAGCCACCTTGTGCTTGCGCATAGGTGCTATTGGGTCAACCCATCTGAGCTGTCAGATGGTCTGATCAGACTTGGATCTAACCTAGTGGTGACTTCAACCCCATCAACCCATCTAAGGGTTTATTGTAGGGACACCTTAGATCTAATCATGCGCGCAAGATGTAAGTTTGTTTTTAAAAACATCTAGTACATGCGCAAACAAACAAACAACATGCTTGATAACCCTTAGATCTAAGGGGGTCCCCTTCAAGGGGGAGCGCAAACTTCAGGGAGTCCCCTTCAAGGGGGAGCGCAAACTACATGTCATCAAATGATACATGCGCAACCTTCATGAAGCCATGATACAAGCGCAACTTTCATGAAACCAAACCAAGGTAAGCGCATCCAACATGTAAACAAAGTAGGCGCAACAAGTATGGATCACATTAGCAAACAAAATAGCATGCAAAGAGCCAAGCTCTGATACCAATTGAAGGAACCCCAAAGATAAAGGGGGCAAAAACCCTAAGCATGGCGCTAATGAAAAATGATGCAAGCGGAAGCAAGGGTTTTAAAATCGTTTGCATGCCAATTGTTCAACTATCAAAGATTGATAAGAACAAGATCATACCATAGCCATGTAGATGGTGCGGCTTGGAAGAAGAAAGACCGAAGGGATCTTCTCCAAAGAAATCACACACAAGGGATGAAAGCTTCCTCCTTGCGCAAGTCTTGTGCTAGCAAGATTGGCAAGCTCTTTCAACCGTGTGTAGGAGATTAGATGAAAAGGGCTGCCTTCTTTTCGAGAGCTCTTCCTTCTTTTCGCAAGAACAACGCCTTCTCCAAGAGCAAGCCGTTTTCTCCACGCCCAAAGAGCAAAACCGAAAAGCATTAGAGAGTAATCAAGCCATGAACGCATATGCGTTTAGCTTATGGAACTTTCCATAAATGGCAACGATTAAGAGTTGGCGTTCATGGTTCATGTTTCCATGAACCAAACGCAACCTCTTCTCCCTCTTGAACCAAGCGCTCAACCCATGAGCCGGTTCAATTTCATTGGTTCAATTTCGAAACCAAATCAGCCCAGAATTAAGTCTAGACCAAATTAGACCACAAGGTCCTAGATCTGACCCTTCATCATCTGACGCTTCTGATCGCACCGATCTAGCATCATCTCTCTCGATCGAAGCTTACCGATCTAAAGCTCTAATCAATCAAACATGATCAGACCAGATCTCACTTACAATCAGAGATTAAATCTCTTTAAACTGAACCAAAACAATTCAGTCCACACGATCTGACTTAAGGAAGCCATATCACCAAATTGTGCGACCCTGAGGGTTTCCTTTAAATGTCGGTAACGATAACTTACGTTATCACGATCAGTGAGGGGTATCTAGCAACACATCACTGTCTCCCGATATAAAGGAAAGAGTCTTCCAAGACTGCACCCAAAACACAGCACAAGTGTGACTCAATTCACAAGGCATACATGTGTCCTTTGCCACTGGATGTTCTTATTGGACAAGCATGTCAAGCTTGTAACTCCAATACGATGAGCATGATTAGATCAGATGAACATAGTCATCTGGGTATGGCCATACACTTCCTCAATCATCTCATATAGTGTGGCCCTATAGAACATCACACTCCTTAAACAAGGAGACGGCAATCCTTTATCTATCACAAGTGCCCTAACCTGATTCAAGCTCACCATCCAAGATAGTCTATAATCATTATATCTCAAATGATATTGAACTAGCTCAAGACAATGACAATCCTCATTTAGAAACACAAGTGATCTCAAGTCAGAGGACATGTGCCACTTGTTGCTTACAAGGATCATTCACATTGTGACAAGCAATGGAATATCCCAGTAGGGTCTGTCCAGTACATCCAATGTACCCATGAGTCTACATCTTATTCCATGCTCGAAGCATCCTATAAGATTAGCACTCATATTAGTCTCTATCATATCAAGGCTGTCTCATGTTCTCCAAGATATCTCGACTAAGGACTTATAGCCTGTCAGCCTAGCTGAACAGCTTTGAGACATTATTCAGAAGTACACTTATTACAGCAGACAAGGTAACAAGCTGAATAATAACCATGCCTTTTATAAACATAAGAGTTTATTACATGATACTATTACAATCCCAAAGGCCTCAAACATTAGCCTTAAGGGCATACTCCAACATCTACATCTTATTCCATGCTCGAAGCATCCTATAAGATTAGAATACATATTAGTCTCAATCATATCAAGGCTGTCTCATGTTCACCAAGATATATCGACTAAGGACATTTAGCATGTCAGCCTAGCTGAACAGCTTTGAGACATTATTCAGTAGTACACTTATTACAGCAGACAAGGTAACAACCTGAATAATAACCATGCCTTTATAAACACAAGAGTTTATTACATGATACTGATACAATCCCAAGGCCTCAAACATTAGCCTTAAGGGCATACCCCAACACTTTATAAATTAATTAAAATGTGATGCACAGATCACAATAAATAATTTACAAAAAAATAATCTAGGCACGCAAGCCCCAGCACAGCACACATTAAATTTTGGGCAGCCCACATAAGATTAAATAAACACTCAATCATGTTATACAAACATCATGTGATCCATTCAAGAAAATAAAATTTTTGAAAATCCCATTGGCATCAATTTTATTTCCTTATGTGCCCTACTACCTTACAACGGTCCATTAATAGGGATCCACTCATCAGACCTAGTTAGACCCACTGCCCTTGCATGCACCAAGTCATAACCGACTTGAGTTGACCTCATGGTCAACAATGCATGCGTTAAGGGCTGAACGTCCTTCATGAGTTCTGGCAAGCAGGTGTGACCCCGGGCCTTAATCATGAGCGTTCATAGGTTGCCTCCATCAGACATCGCTACACGCCTTTGTGCAGTCGACCTATAGCCACCTCATGCTTGCGCATAGGTGCCATCTGGTCGACCCATCTAGGCTGTCAGATAGTCTGATCAGACTGGTGGGTCTAGACAGGACCACGACTTCAACCCTAATAACCCGTCTAAGTTTTTCAAGTAGGCGCTTAGATCTAAATAATCGGCGCGCAAGTAATTTAAGTTTTAAGAAAAACTACAACATGCGCCAACATAAGTGTCATGCAAAAACATGAACAAACATACATGTGCCAACATCTAATGACAAGGATGTATTCTCGCATGGTAACTTTAGATCTAAACAAACGCAAGCAAGGATCATACATTAAGCAATCATATGATCATACAGAAACTTCGCTCTGATACCAATTGAAAGTTTCTAAAAGGGGGAAAACCCTAATAGGCGCATATGTATAATTTATCGCAAAGCGGAAGCTAGGGTTTCTAAGATCGCATGCATGAACATAAGATCAACTTGTTAAAAGATTGCAAAGATCGACAAGGGATCATACCATAGCCATTGCTTGGATGGTGCCTTGGAAGCTAGAGGGCAATGTGGCTCTCCTCCAAAGGTGCCGCACACAAGATGAGAAATGGCTTTCTCCTTGTCGTTCCTTGTGCTAGCAAGGATCTCCAAGTCTCCTGATCGCTTGAAGGGAAGATGAGATGATCTCTTGGCTAGGCCGAATCCTCCTTGAGCATCAAGACTCACCACACGAGAGGAGAGAGGCGACAAGAGGAAGATGCGAGCGAGAATAGAGCAATCCTCTCGAACGTGAGGCGTGTTTTCTATTTTGGAAACATAACTTCCAAAAATAGTAAACCCACAATGTGTTCAAGCGTTCACGCCAAGTGAACAAGTCGCAACATTCTCCTCTTTGAACCAAGTGTTCACTTGATGAACCGGTTCAATCTCATTTGGTTTAAAGACCAAATCAAACCAAGCATTGGTCTAGATCATATTAAACCATAAGGCTCAAGATCTAACCATTCATCTCTTGATGCTCTTGATCTCATCGATCTAGCATCAATTCTCTCGATCGAAGCTTACCGATCTCAAGCCCTAATCAATCAAACATGATCAGACCAGATCTCACTTACAATCAGAGTTTAAATCCCATTAAACTGAACCAAAACAATTCAGTCCACACGATCTGACATAAGTAAGCCATATCATCAAATTGTGCGACCCTAAGGGTTTCCTTTAAATGTCGGTAACGATAACTTACGTTATCATGATCAGTGAGGGGTATCTAGCAACACATCACTGTCTCCCGATATAAAGGAAAGAGTCTTCCAAGACTACACCCAAACCACAGCACAAGTGTGAACCCAAGTCACTTGACATATGTGTTTCCTTTGCCACTGGATGTTCTTATTGGACGAGCGTGTCAAGCCTGTAATTCCAATATGATGAGAATGATTAGATCAGATGAACATAGTCATCTGGGTATGGCCATACACTTTCTCAATCATCTCATCCAGGGGGCCCCTTCAGAACATCACACTCCAACAAGAAGACGGCAATCCTATATCTATCACTAGTGCCCTAACATGACTCATGCTCATTATCCAAGATAGTCTATAACCATTATGTTTCAAATGATATTGAACTACCTCAAAACAATGCCAATCATCATTTAGAAACACAAGTGATCTCAAGTCAGAGGAAGTATGCCACTTGTTTGCATATCAGGATTATTCACATTGTGACAAGCAATTGAATATCCTAATTAGGGTCAGTCCAGTACATCCAATGTACCCATGAGTCTACATCTTATTCCATGCTCGAAGCATCCTATAAGATTAGAACACATATTAGTCTCAATCATATCAAGGCTGTCTCATGTTCACCAAGATATCTCGACTAAGGACAATACTGCATGTCAGCCAAGCTAAACACCATTGAGACATTATTCAGAAGTATACATGTTGCAGCAGATAATGTAACAACCTGAATAACAACCATTGCCTTTATAAACATAGAGTTTATACATGATACTGATAACAACCCAAGGCCTCAAACATTAGCCTTAAGGGCATACCCCAACATTTATGGGACATGGGGTGTAATCCCCTTGATTTTTAATGACTAGATAATCATTATTTCGTCATGATATTCTTGTTATGATAATTCTGCTTATGTGACGATTGCCTTTAATTCTCCATAGATTCATATTGTTAGCATGTTTTAGAGTTTTCACAATATGGACCGAGAGGTGATTTGCTTGAGAATTTGGAACCCTAAAATTGGATGTTAGGAACTCATCGTAAGAAATTAGGTTTCTTCTTATTTCTCAATTTTAGAAGTACAATGTCATGTTAATAATCTGAATTTAGGATCGAGTTAATGTGATAAACATGATGATACTGTGAGAGATCAAGTATCGGATCATTGGAGAACCATAAGTAGAACCTGTGTTGAGATTCAGATGCACGAGAGTAATCCTTGAGTTTCCACTTGAGATGATTGACTTAGAATTCGGATACACGAGAGTGATCCTTGAGTTCTTTGTCAATGATTTACTTATATCTAACAATAAATAAATCTTGCACGAGAGTGAGAATTAGTTCTTTGTAAATTGTCTATGCGAGAGCAAGATGATTTCTTTATGAAGTAAATTATGTCTTTATCATAATAAGATTAGACTGACGAACACATATTTATATCTAGTCATGGAAATTAAGATGGATGAAACCCTAGTCCCAGTTTCTCTTAGATATTTCGTGCACTTTCCTATCGTTTACTTGCATCATATTCGATTTGCTTAGCTAGTGAGAAAACAACTATTTGGTACTTAACACGTAGGTCTCTATAGTTTGATATCTTTTTATTACTCCGAAGTATCCGTGCACTTGCGGACTACACCACCAGCCATGACCAATTTCATAACCATGATACACATCACGGCCATGATAGAATTTGTAGTAACTTATAGAACGCATCATGGCCTAACTGTGACCAGCGTCATGGCCGTGATAAAGCTTGCTGAACACAAAATTAGCTCATTATGCATGTAATTTGAAGAGTTTTCTTGGGGATTTCATGGGGAATAACAAGGGGCACCTTCCTATGAACAAAAAGGTCAATTTGGGACAAATTTAGGGGTCGATTGGGTCTCCAACAAGAGGAAAATGAGGGAGAGGCGACAAGGAAAGGGCGACATTAAAAAGGGAATTTTTGTTGAGGAAAATTACAGGTGTTCTCTCATCCATCTTGACAGGATTAGTTTGTTATTTCCTCCTTTATTAGTCTTCCTTTTACCAGTTGCTTCCTTGGAACTTTGATTCGAGAGACATTTATGCTAAATAGTTCTATCATGGCTGCTTAAGCCTTCTATTTTAGGACTTTGGGGTGTAATCCTTTATTTAGATCTAACATCTGAATTATGTTAATAGTGTTCTTATGATCTATTTCTATTTATTCAATCTTTCCCATGATGTTTGTTTGTATTTACTCTAGCCAAGTTTTTACATGTTTAAAATATCACGAGAATCCCAAGCAGAAATATCATAAGTACCGCATGTCTTGGGCCATCGCAAGGAGGTGCGAGACAACTCTCTCTAAGGCACGACGTTGTAGCTGCTAGTGGGAATCCCTGGACTGTATAAAAACTTTGAACATAGTGGAAGCGAAGGTCGGAAATAGAATTCCCAGACACACCAGGATCTCTTATGAGAGAAAACTGAAGAATGTGAAGAGTAGTACCTTGTTAAGCAATTTTAGGAGCAGTCAATGATGCAAACACACAAGTGTATGTCCTCTGCAATCGTATGCACATAGGCTCCTCCAATCCTCTCCAACCTCCACGCTAGGTGCTAGCCCCTAGAGATGAGATCCATGCCTCTAGGATTTTCTCAACTTGTGCCAATCACCAAGATCCAGCGCCAAGGAGAAATGGGAGTGTTGGCGACAAGGAGTGGGCAGCACTACCACTTGTCCCAACTTTGAAGCAACAAATTTTTCTTTTGTTATCATCTTCAAGACCCTCACTCCAAGGAGGAGAGGGAAGGCGACAACAGGAGATGATAGAAAGAACTGGTGCAAAAATCTCCTAAGAGAGCCTCTCTATTTATAATAGATGAACTAGATTTTCTTGGAGATTTTTTCCATGTGAGACTTTGTTTAGGCACCTATTTAAATTCCACAATTAAATATTTAATTACAAAATGTGCCTATGCATATTAATTAGTCAAGAGAAAAATTTTCTTTCTAATTAATAATTTTATTTTATTTATGTGACTAAAGTGCCAAGTCTAAACTTGCACTAAGACCCTTGTTTGACGCATTTTGACAACACAGGTCAATAGAGGTCAAACGTGGTCCACCAGAGGTGAACTAGTGGTCAAACATAAACTAAATAAATTATCATCTCCTCATAAGAAATCTCAAAGCATCAGTCTCCCAAAATGATCTGAATCACACAATGATTCGATTAGAGGCTAAATAATTAGTATAAGAACTCGAGTGTCTAGGTGTACGACCCTATAGGTTCTTCAGATGTTGGTAGTGACAATCTAAAAGTCATCTCAAGCTATGAGTGGCACCTAGCAGTACATCATTGCTACCCAAGTCATTAGAATAAATGTCACCATCGACAACCTCTAAAACTGTGACAAAGTGTAAGTACAGAATTGTCCTTTCACCAGACTGATGTCCAGATTGGGCAAGCGTGTCACACTTGTTGATCCCAATATTATGACATGACTAAATTAGGTTCTCACCTGGGTATGGTCATACACTTTCAATCATCCACAAAGGGGCACCATGGACATCAAGCTTTCTCGCAAGGAAGGGGCAAATCCTCTCTTGGCACATTGAATCTCTCATATGGTTCAAGATGCACCCAATGACAACTGTTATGACTTCCCTTTTATGGCGAAGCGTTAGGTTGTATCAAAGTGCCTCATTCACCATATAGAGATGCCAATGCCCTCAAGTCTAAGACAATCGTAACTCTGTCACTGTGATCTTCATCTTGTGACACCAAGATGAATCCTCATGGCGGGTTGGTCCAGTATATTTCCCTTGATATACCTATATGCCTACGTTAGCAACCCGTGCTCAACCAACAGATATATCAGTCTCAAGTGAATCATAGCTACCCCATATCCACCATGATTCTTGACCGGGGAGAAAACTGAGATAAGACAAACATCTATCTCTTAGGGATATCATATATGCAATTGTACATGTGCGCAGATGTACATATTTGCATAACAATGACCATGCTCGGATATCTCATCTATCAACTAGATGTGATACACATATCCCATTGGACCATCCCAAAGCTCCTAGGGCATAAACACTAACAACTACTTAGATCGGACACGTGTTATTCTATCATGAAGGTAGTTAGAATTAACAAGAGGACTTTATATATTATTCCTATGCTCAATGGGTCTATTTGTTGGTGTATATGCCCTATGACCAGTTGGTCTAATATGTGTGCTACATATAGATGTGATATTTCTAATATCCTAGCATTGTCATTGTTGTGCATTTGGTACACCTGTATTTTGGGTACATTTGCATAAACAATATCTCTGGAGATAGATTTTATCTAATCTCGAAGATTATCCTCAATCGAGTACCCTAGTAGATAAGGGATAGCTACAGTACATGTAAGACTAGTATATGCACTGGTTGAGCACACGTTGCTAATGTAGGCATTTGGGTATATCAAGGTAGATATACTAGACCGACGCATCGTGAGGATTTAGCTTGGTGTCTCAATTCAAATCTCACAGTGATAGAGGTGCATTTGTCTTTCAACTTGAGAGTGTTCGTATCTCTATATGGTAAGGGGTATGCTTTCATACAACCTAATGCCTCACCATAGCATGGAGGTCATAACAGTTGTCATTAGATATATCATAAGTCATATGAGAGATACAACTTGCCAAAAGAGAATTTGCCCCTTCCTTAAATGGAAGCTTGGTGTCCATGGGCCCCACATATAGATATATGATTGAAAGTGTATAGCCATACCCAGGTGAAAGCCTGATTTAGCTATGACTATTAGATTGGGTTAAACAAGTGTGACACACTTGTCCAATTAGGACATCAGCCTGGCAAAGGGATAATAGTGCACAAGTACTTTGTCACAGTTTAGGATATGTCAATGATGACTCCATTCCGATGACTTGGGTAGTAGTGATGTGCTGCTAGGTGCACTCACTGCTTGTGATGACATGAGGTTATCACTGCCTGTGATGACATGAGGTTATCACTGCCAATGTCTAGGGAACCTACAGAGTAGCACACCGAGACACTTAAGATCTCATATTGATCGAGTAGCCTAAGATCAAATCATTCGCTTGATTCAAACCATTTTGGGAGTCTAATGCATTTCGGATGCATCTGATGAGTTGGAGATGATCTTACAGAGTTAGATTACGCTTTAAGATTAGTTGACCTCTATTAACCTTTAGGTGACCACATTTGACATCGATTGACTAGTTCTAGTGAATAGGTTAAGTGACGTAAAAAGCATCGGATTAGTTTAGTGGCTTGTCTACTTGATTTAGTGTAATCTAGAGGGATCCATAAGCTTATGTGCATATTTGAATATTTATATCTAAATATTAGAACAAATCTAACAGATTTATTCGTGACTTAAGTTGTGGGACCCATGACTTAAACTCTATATAATGAAGGGCTAGGGGCGCATATATGCATGCCTTCTCTTGGAGAAACCCTATCCACCTAGGATAGAACTCTCCCCTCTCAACCCTAGCCACCCATGCTTGGAGGTTGTCGCCCATCTTCAAAGGGGCAACAAGCTTCTTCTCTAGAGACACAAAGAGGGCTTGAAGGCTTTTTCTCTTTCCATTGGTGCATCCTCATAGGGATTTGCGCTTGTCATGAAGAAAGATGCATTAATCTTCTTCATGGGTGCATATTGATGGTACCGCAAGTCATGAAGAAGAGGCTTGGTTCAAGATTGGCATAAATGGTAGAGTTTCCCTCTCCTTGCTGCCAATCTCCCCTCATCATCTTCCCTTAGAGCCTTCTTCTTGGAGAGAGGTGCAAGTTGAAGAAGATGACTCCCTTCTCTTTGGCATATCTTAGAGGTGATGCAAGCAAAGAGAATTCATAGGTGTTGATCTTCTTCCTGAGGCTAGCATCGGGCAAGAAAGAAGAGATCTCGAGGAGCCAATTGTGTGCACAATTGCAAAGGATGAGTACTTGTGCGTCTCACCATCATTGGCTACCCCTAAGCTTGCTAATAAGATACCCTACTCTATCACATCTGGTGTCTCCTGTCGTGTCCGCAAGTGTACGGATACTCGAAGTAATAAAGAAAGATATCGAACCACATAGACCTTATTGTTAAGTACCAAATAGTTGTATTCTCGCTAGCTAAGTAAACCGAATATGATGCAATAATCAACGGAAAAAGTGTAAAGTAAATTAGAGAGATAAATATGGGACTAGGGTTTCATCCACCTCGATTTCAATGATTATATATAAATAAAAGGTCATCAGTCTAATTTTATCATGATAAAAACTTAATTTACTTCATAAAGGGATCATCTCACTTTCGTGCAGACAATCATGTAGGGACCAATCCTCGCTTTCGCGCAAGACTTATCCTAGGCTAATGATAAGTAAATCATCAATCAATAAACTCAAGGATCACTTTCATGCATCCGAATTCTAGGTTGATAATCTCTAGTGGAATCTCAAGGATCACTTTCGTGCATCCGAGCCTCAACACTAATTTTACTCATGGATCTCCAACGTTCCGATCCTCACTTTCGTGCAAGATCTCCACGTTTGACAATTAGTCTCGATCTATAGATTCATGTTATTATCATGGCAATTAATCTACTAGAACTGAACAAATTGGATCTAACCTAAGGAAGGGTTCCTAACATACAATTCTAGGGTTCTGAATTCTCAAGCAATTACCTTTCAGTCAATAGCGAAAATTCTAAAAACATGATTAGTAACATGGATCTATAGAGAGTCTAAGCACAAATATCACATGAGCAAAATTATCATGGCAAAATTATCATGATGAAATTATCATGACGAAAAAGAAGATTATCTAATCATTAAAAATCAAGGGGGATTGCACCCCATGTCCCAAAATATGTCTAAGCAAGCATGGAGAAAGAAATACAACCAACCATAGTTTCAAAGTATCAGAAATTGAAGAGAAGGAAGAAATAAACTTTACAACACGGCTGTGAAATTAAACACAGCCGTAATTTGCAAGGAACTCGCTATGAATAGTGCCAATGACGCTTCTTTCTTTGATTCCTCTTCCGATCAAACTCCTCTTGCTCTAAAAGTTCTGGTGTGACTTCCTTATCCCCAAGCAAATCTTCTGTGTAAATAACGCGGCCTAAGGTGCCCTCTAGGCCTCTCGGCGTCAGGCCAAACCCTAGATGCCTCTCAGGAAATATCTCCCTCGATACTGGATCAAAATTCCTCCTTTCACTTAATGTGTGTTCTCCTCTTAAAGACGAGTCCGTAGCAACTTTCGGATCTCAATTTGGAGCTCTGGATCAAAAGTTATGGTCCGCGCAAGTTTCAGACCCGTAAAAATCGCGTTTTTGAGTGTAATTACGGTACCGTAAAATATATTACGGTAGTGCCGTATTTTCTAGGCAACTTTCTTGTCAAAAATTGCTCAAAATATGGTACCATAAAATATTTTATGGTCGTGCCATAAAATCGGACGAGTTCTCGGGTCTGAATTGTCTGGAAAATACGGCACCGTGAAATAGTTTACGGCAGTGCCGTAATTTTGGCAAGTGTCTCTGTTCTGAAGCGCTCCAAATTACGGCAGTGTAATTTCTTACGGCGGTGCCGTAAAATCGTGAAAACCTTCTATTTGGAAAACTCCCCAAATTACAGCAAGTGCTCTGATATTACGGTAGCATACGAAAATACGGTACCGTAATATAGATTACGACACTGCCGTATTTTGGTTTGTTGCTCTGTTTTGCGTGAAATTTGTCATGTGATCTCCTCTTGATGATGGTAACTATTCTATGTCTATGATTTTGCTTGAAAACGCCTCAAAATAGCACCTTTTTACCTGAAAATCATGAAAAACCAAAATAGAAGTAGACTTTGCAATATTTGATGAATTCAGCATAAAAACAAGTAAAAGATCCTCAATTTAGCATGAAAAGATATCTAAAATGATACAAAATATAGTATATATTTTGGTGTCATCAAAATACATAATGCTCAAACTTTGCTTGTCTTCAAGCAAAAATCAAAAATTGATTAAAAGAATAACCTTTTCATGCTCAATAAATTTCTAAAATACAATCATCAATGAAAAATTCCATCAATTGTTTCACAAAACTTCAAATAAATATATCATTCTTAGAATTCAACCCTCTAGATCCACAACTCAATCAAATAAAACTTTGCAACTTGTATAATAAATATAATTTTCAATCTCATGATTTCACCCAGTTTTCAATTCAAATCTATCATGCTTTTGTTTACAGGAATTAGGTTTCTAAGATCTTTTTCCACACATAATTTTTCCCCCTTTTTTTTATTTGATTATTTGTGCAAAGATGGCATGCATCCACTTAGATACACTCTTTTTATTTTTGACTTCAACTCTTATCTTCGGTACCACTATCAATTTTGCATAGTGCCAAGTAGAGGAGTCTTATTCTTTTTATCTCTCATTATTTTTCATGCATAAACTTCAACCCATGTCTTAGGTACCACTATCAATTTTACATAGTTCCAAGTAGGGGAGTCTCTCACTATTTTTGTGGATCTTGGATTCATCCTTCCCAACAAATAGCAAAATAGACTAAACATCTTGTAGGTTGATCAATTGATATCAATTCACAAATCATACTCATATACTCATTTTATTCAAAAGAATTGGTTCACCTTAGATCTCATTCCTCAAATAATATATCTACCCAAAATTTCATACATCAACCGATGTCAAATTTCAAAGATAGATATGCATTGAAGAAATAAATCTAACATGATAGGGTTTTTCTCTAATCATGAATTTGAATCCATTCATCATCAATCAATCAAGTCAATATAAATCAAGAGTATACTCATCATCATAAAAAAATTGCATACACTTTTCATCATAAAAATCTTTTTAAAACATCAAAATATGTCAAAATTAATGCAAAATGTGTGAAGCATCACACTCATAAGATTATGGTCAAAAGTGTAAAACGATAGATTCAAAAGACCACATCGAGTAGGAATCCCAGTGAGTGATACAATCAGAGATGCAACTATATGAAATAATCATGAATAAGAGAGTGCATACGATACTCACAAAACTATATAGCAAGCTCTGACCGAAAATACATAAGGCTCAAACCGAAAATAGTGTCGGGGTAGATGCTGAAGGACCCCTTTCAAGAGGGGGGGCGAAACCCTAAACATGCGCATATGGAAGCTTTTTGCATGGGCGGAAATAGGGCTTCAAGAATCGCATGCATCATATATGATCAACTTGAAGTTGCATATATCTTAAATCGAATCATACCATAGCCATGAGGAAGATGGCGACTTGGAAGTAGAGAACAAAATTGATCTCCTCCAAAAGGCGCGCACACAAGAAGAAGTTGGCTTTCTCCTTGTCGTCCTTTGTGCTAGCAAAGGGCTTCAAGAGTCCTAATCGCTTGAAGGAGAATCCTTGGATGTCTTCTTGGCTTGCCGAATACCTCCACTTCCCTCTCGGCGATGAGACACACTCAAGAGCTCTACTTCGCCCAAGAGAGAAGCATTGAAGCAAAGGCGTTTTCTTGGCTTATGGCGTTGAGGCGTTGAGGCTTCCAAATATGGTAAGCCTTCACTCTCGCGCGTTCACGCTTAGTGAACTAATCATAACGCCTAATAACTTGAACCATGCGTTCACACTCTTGAACCGGTTCAATTGACTTTGGTTCAACGACCAAATCAAACCAAGACCAAACCAAGACATGCCATGGTCTAAATCTAATATGAACCAAGAAGGTTCAAGATCTAACCATTCATATCCAGATGCACTTGATCTCACCGATCTAGCATCAATACTCTCGATCGAAGCTTACCGATCTAAAGCTCTAATCAATCAAACATGATCAGACCAGATCTCACTTACAATCAGAGTCTAAACTCCTTTTGACTGAACCAAAACAATTCAGTCCACACGATTTGACATAAGAAATCCATATCATCAAATTGTGCGACCCTGAGGGTTTCCTTTAAATGTCGGTAACGATAACTCACGTTATCACGATTAGTGAGGGGTATCTAGCAACACATCACTGTCTCCCGATATAAAGGAAAGAGTCTTCCAAGACTACACCCAAACCATAGCACAAGTGTGAATCAACTTCACAAGGCATGCAGGTATCCTTTGCCACTGGATGTTCTTATTGGACAAGCAGGTCAAGCTTGTAACTCCAATATGATGAGCATGATTAGATCAGATGAACATAGTCACCTGGGTATGGCCATACACTTTCTCAATCATCTCATCTAGGGGGCCCCTATAGAACATCACACTCCTTCAACAAGGAGACGGCAATCCTATATCTATCACTAGTGTCCCAACCTGACTCATGATCATTATCCAAGATAGTCTATAACCATTATGTTTCAAATGATATCGAACTACCTCAAAACAATGACAATCATCATTTAGAAACATAAGTGATCTCAAGTCAGAGGACATGTGCCACTTGATGCAAACAAGGATTATTCACATTGTGACAAGCAATTGAATATCCTAGTAGGGTCTGTCCAGTACATCCAATGTACCCATGAGTCTACATCTTATTCCATGCTCGAAGCATCCTATAAGATTAGAACACATATTAGTCTCAATCATATCAAGGCTGTCTCATGTTCACCAAGATATCTCGACTAAGGACAATACAGCATGTCAGCCTAGCTGAACAGCATTGAGACATTATTCAGAAGTACACTTATTGCAGCAGACAATGTAACAAACTGAATAACAACCATTGCCTTTATAAACATAAAAGTTTATATACATGATACTGATACAATCCCAAGGCCTCAAACATTAGCCTTAAGGGCATACCCCAACAGATGCTGCTAGGTCCAAGGATGTGCCTTTTAAAAATTTTACCTGTAATTTTAAGGTATATAAGGCTCAGTTTGAAAATAGTCTCAAAAAATAATAATGATAAAAATAATTTTCTCAAGGGAGAATCAGAGATGCCGGTGGAAAAAGCTGATGCAGCTGAGAAGCAAAAGTAGAACAGAGGCTAGCTGAAAAGCTGCTAGCAGTGATGGTGGTGCCGACAGTAGAGTGAGTAATCTCTAGTGGCCTGCTAGAGAATACAATCCTGGAGGTGAGATCGTCGGCCGGTGGGTGCGAGAGATAGCACTGAATAGAAAAAAAAAAGTCAGTCACTAATGAAGAGTCTGCTGCATAAATAAAATAAATGGAATAAGAGGCAGCAAAAGAAGTAAGAATCTGCAGATGGTATAATTCAGTGTCGACGGCTGGATACAGTGATGTCAGAGGCAGAGTGGTGGCTAGAGGTGGAAGACAGTTGCTCTTGAAGATTTCTAAATCTGGAGGCAAAATAAGCAATAACTGGTAGAAAGCAAACTGTGTAGTTTTTGAATTTTTTATGAAAAGTAGTCATACCCTAGAATAAAATTTAATGATCCAAATAGAAAATGGACAGAACCAAGTTATAGAATAAGATATGTTCTTTTCAGACGTATGAAAATCAAAGGATCAAAATCTGTCAGGAATTTAGGGTATCAACAGAAAGAAGGCTACTCAGATTAAAAACTGCAGAAACTGCATAAAAATTAATCAAATTCAAAAAGTTGTCATGTGTCCTAGAATGATAACAAAATATTTTCATGAAAATAACTATTCCACGGGATAGAACGACACATGTTCTTTCAATTCCAAGTGAAAAATCTAGGTTTCAAGTCACCGAAACATCTTAAAAAGTGGCAGCAAAAGTGCTAGTCAGAACAGTCAGAACAAACTGCTGCAGAAATTAATCAGAATCGAAAAGTTGCTATGTGTTTTAAAATGATCCATGGACTTTAAAATTCAGAAAAAAATATCCAAATGATAGACAAAGATGAGTACTTTGTGATAGTGCCAAAGATCAAAAATTTTTCAAGCCAGTTTCTTAAAATCGTAGTGAGAAAACACCTACTCAAATAAGCATAATGCAGTCTTAAAATACGGTACCGTTAAACTCCTTACGGCAGTGCCGTAATTTACAAAGAACTCTCGGGTTAAAAACTAATCAAAAATACGGTACCGTAAAGCAAATTACGGCAGTGCCGTATTTTGCATAAAATTTTATTTTCCCTGCAAAACGCATAGAAAAATTAATTCTAAAAATAAACTAAAATAAAATAAACTAAGCTAAGTGATAATGCTTGGGTTGCCTCCTAAGAAGCGCTAATTTTAGGTCTATAGCTTGACCAAAAATCAAATATCATGGTGAAGCAGGTGAATCAGTACCAAAGTAAAGAGCAAATAATTTTCTGCATTTCCTTTGTCCTAAAAGTTTAGCCACTAATCCAAAGATCCAAAATTGCATATAAATCACAATCAAAGTGGCTTTCTTAAATATGCAAAAATTAAAATGAAAATTTTTAACTTCAATCAAAGGATATTCAATGATCTTCCTAAATTTATCAAAAAGCAAAATCATAAGTCCTTTCTTCAAAATTATATTTTCAATTGCAAGAGAAATAGGACTTTGATCAAAATAATCAAGCATTGGATCATCATAATAATAGTCTTTATGTCTCTCATTAGAATCCTCAATAAAACACAATTTTTCAAATAAGTCACAAGATTCAATAGTAGATATGGGTAAAACATCAGAGTGAGATTCATCAATTTTTATAATTTTTAAATCATCTACAGGTTCTTCATGCACTTCATCAAACAATTTAGCAATTTCAAAATTATCATTAAAGTCAAGATGAGACTCTTCAAAATCAATTTCCTCATGCCTCCCCATAAATAATTCATCATCAGAAGAGTCAAAATCAGAATCATATGAGAAATAAGATTTATCAATGTTTACAATAGAATCAGAGTTAACCTCAGAAGTTTTATCATAAATTTCATCAATATCACCAAAATCACAATGGGGTTCATCAATGTCTATAATTTTCAACTCTTTATCAAGCTCATCAAATTTAACCATATATAAATTTACATCAAAATCTGAATTATCATGAAAAGAAGGGTTTTCAAAATCAATTTTCTCAAACTTTTCTACAAACAATTTATCAGAAGAATCAATTTTACAATCATCAAAATCAGAGTGAGATTCATTAATATTCACATAAGGCTCAATCTCAAAACAATCATAATCATAGGGGATTTTTCTAAATCAAGTTCTTTTGTTTCAAACTCAAATAAACATGCTTGTTGTGCAATCTGGGTTTCTAGCAATTCAGTATTAGCATTCAAAGATTCTACCCGAGAAGCAAGTTGACTAGTCATCCCCTTAAGATCTTAAAATTTTTTACTTCTATTTGTCATGAGTTGGTTTTGATTTCACATGAATTTTTCTTGATCAGCCATAAATCTTTCTAACATAGTCTCTAAGCTACATTTTTCAGTATCCTCAGAGCATGGCATAGAAACATAATCAGAGCAATCATCATAAAAAGAAGTTTGATTTTTCCAACTAGAATCATAATGATCATCTAGGTAACATGAAGAATTAGAATTTTTAGGCATTAAAAATTTGCAATCAGAAGTATAATGATCAGAAGACTTACAAATATTACATGTAACAAAATAAGAGTGTAATTTCGCTATTTCTACAAGAGTCATCTGTGAATAATCTTTATGCTCACCTTGTTGCATGTATACCTTACCTCTTTCAGAAGCCCATGAATTGTGATGAAAAGACATATTTATCAAATCTATCAAAAACAGAGATATAATCCAACACCAATCAAAAAAAAATTCAAAATATATAAAAAAAAAGAAAATCTAAAACACAAGCAAATTCACAAATTTCAAAAAATCTCAGTTCTGTCACAACTTCTGAAAATCCAAAACCTGCAAAAATAAAAAATAAAGTTAAATCTAAAACAAATAAAACCTAGTCTAGCAATACTAACAACTATTTTGATATTAACAAAACTAAGGTCCTCGGCAACGGCGCCAAAAACTTGTCGTGTCCGCAAGTGCACAGATACTCGAAGTAATAAAGAAAGATATCGAACCACAGAGACCTTATTGTTAAGTACCAAATAGTTGTATTCTCGCTAGCTAAGTAAACCGAATATAATGCAATAATCAACAAAAAGAGTGTAAAGTAAATCAGAGAGATAAATATGGGACTAGGGTTTCATCCACCTCGATTTCAATGATTAGATATAAATAAAAGGTCATCAGTCTAATTTTATCATGATAAAGACTTAATTTACTTCATAAAGGGATCATCTCAGTTTCGTGCAGACTATCATGCAGGGACCAATCCTCGCTTTCGCGCAAGACTTATCCCAGGCTAATGATAAGTAAATCATCAATCAATAAACTCAAGGATCACTTTCGTGCATCCGAATTCTAGGTTGATAATCTCTAGTGGAATCTCAATGATCACTTTCGTGCATCCGAGCCTCAACACTAGTTTTACTCATGGATCTCCAACGTTCCGATCCTCACTTTCGTGCAAGATCTCCACGTTTGACAATTAGTCTCGATCTATAGATTCATGTTATTATCATGGCAATTAATCTACTAGAACTGAACAAATTGGATCTAACCTAAGGAAGGGTTCCTAACATGCAATTCTAGGGTTCTGAATTCTCAAGCAATTACCTTTCAGTCAATAGTGAAAATTCTAAAAACATGATTAGTAACATGGATCTATAGAGAGTCTAAGCACAAATATCACATGAGCAAAATTATCATGGCAAAATTATCATGACGAAATTATCATGAAGAAAAAGAAGATCATCTAATCATTAAAAATCAAGGGGGATTGCACCCCATGTCCCAAAATATGTCTAAGCAAGCATGGAGAAAGAAATACAATCAACCATAGTTTCAAAGTATCAGAAATTGAAGAGAAGGAAGAAATAAACTTTATAACACGGCTGTGAAATTAAACACAGCCGTAATTTGCAAGGAACTCGCTGTGAATAGTGTCGACAATGCTTCTTTCATTGATTTCTCTTCCGATTGGACTCCTCTTGCTCTGAAACTTCTGGTGTGTCTTCCTTATCCCCAAACGAAGCTTCTGTGTGAAAATTGTGGCCTAAGGTGCCCTCTACGCCTCTCGGCGTGAGGCCAAACCCTAGATGCCTCTCTGGCAATTTCTTCCTTTCACTTCGTGTGTGTTCTTCTCTTAAAGATGAGTCCGCCGCAACTTTCGGATCTCAATTTGGAGCTCTGGATCAAATGTTATGGTCCGCGCAAGTTTCGGACCCATAAAAATCGCGTTTTTGAGTGTAATTACGGTACCGTAAAATATATTATGGTAGTGCCGTATTTTCTAGGCAACTTTCTGGTCAAAAATTGCTCAAAATATGGTACCATAAAATAGTTTACGGCTGTTCCATAAAATCGGACGAGTTCTCTGGTCTGAATTGTCTGGAAAATATGGCACCGTGAAATAGTTTACGGTAGTGCCGTAATTTCGGCAAGTGTCTTTGTTCTGAAGCGCTCCAAATTATGGCAGTGTAATTTCTTACGGCGGGGCCATAAAATCGTGAAAACCTTATGTTTGGAAAACTCCCCAAATTACGGCAGGTGCTCTGATATTACGGTAACGTACGAAAATACGGTACCGTAATATAGATTACGGCACTGCCGTATTTTGGTTTGTTGCTTCGTTTTGCGTGAAATTTGTTATGTGATCTCCTCTTGATGATGGTAACTCTTCTATGTCTTCGATTTTGCTTGAAAATGCCTCAAAATAGCGCCTTTTTACCTGAAAATCATGAAAAACCAAAATAGAAGTAGACTTTGCAATATTTGATGAATTCAGCATAAAAACAAGTAAAAGATCCTCAATTTAGCATGAAAAGATATCTAAAATAATACAAAATATACTATATATTTTGGTGTCATTATCTCCCTCGTAAGCCAGTCCTGTTGAATTAGAAAACTCCTTTCGAGCATCGCTTCCGCTGTGTTTTGAATTTTTACAATTGCCCGGGTTTTCCAATACTATTCATTCCTGTAAGCCACAAAAGCAGGTGACCGTTCTACTGAAAGGGGTTAACCTGTACCTGTGAATAATGTCCTTTAAAATTTTACATCTATTGCATTATTATTTTGTTCAAGTTTTGATTCATCATTGTGATGAATCCTAACATTCTGAATTATCTCGAAATAGCATTTAACTCGTATCTCTTGTTTGGAAACCAATGTGACTTACTAGTTTTATTTGATTTAAATTACTTTGCATAAAAAAACCTTATTTAGTTTATCTAGATATGGATTACATCATCTTTCGTTAATTGAGACTTGTCTCTATGGGAATGATATCTTGTAGTACATCGGTAAGTTGTGCGCTTGCAAATCACAACAATCCACTATGGCACTCGATCAAAGACAAACTTTGAGACTTGATAGAATTTATCTCTAGAGATGTTGTTTATGTAAATATACATATAACACAGATGTACCGTATGCACAACAACGACAATGCTAGGATATATAAAATATCACGTGTGAATGTAATACACATATCAAATCAACAATTGGTCCTAAGGTATATACACTAACACAGCCAACAAGGAGGTGCGCCACCTTGCATGGATGCGCTACCATACGTCCAAACACACCAATCCCTAGTGATGTAGATCTCCTTCTTCAATTCTTCAACGCTCTAATTTATACTAATTTTACTAAACATGGTTATTGAAAAGAATGGTCGACACACAAGCTTTACAACCAAATACATCACAAGCATGCTATTGGGCTTGTCTATAACCATATCATGATGCTCAAACAAGGCACCAACACATGCTTTTTTGCATGCTAATGAAAACAAAAAATTAATCAATTTTAGTTTTCATGAAACTTGTCCATCTACCACAACAACTCATTGTCTATGCATACTCTCAGCGTGCTTACCACCCCCATAATCAGCCATAACTTCTAAAAATTAAAGTAATCACCGAGTCTATACTCTATAAAATTTTTACAAGTCTTATACACAAGGTCTATACTTGATGTGTAAGGAGAAATCGAGAATCACAAAAATTCACATATGAAGTTTGGCATAGATAGACCAACCTTTTTCAAGTAGAAAAATTATGACAAAAAATTTTCAAAAAATTTCTCATGACATAGGCGCATGGAGAAAACATTAAAACACCATCTAGGTCTCACAAGTTACCTATAATACCACTATTGGGAAACCTCGGGCTATTTAAAATTTATAAATAAGCACAGTAGAAGCAATAGCCCGAAATAGGTTTCCAAACCCAAAGAGAATATCGATCTTGCAAGAGAAACCAACGGATGTGAAGAGTATGGTACCTTTATGTGTGCAAGCAAGATGGCGATGACGAATATGAGATGCGCAAGGGAGCGCCCTCTACAATTTCATACACATGGGATCCTCGAGATCCCTCTGCCTCCATGCTTGGTGCTAGCCTCGGGAGCAAAGATCCACGCTAAGAGTGAGATGATCTTCTACCACTTGCACCAACCAATGATGCAAAGCTTTGATCAACCTTGCCAACACAAGAGCTCCATTCCACCAAGAAGAGGAGAGGCGACTAGAGGCTTGGAGACAACAAAAAGAGATGAGCGGAGTGGCTAGGGTGAAGAGAACATGCCTTATGCACCCAAGATAGCTCCCTCTATATATAATAAGTCATGGAGCTAGTCTTGGTGATTTTCTAATTAAATTAAATGTATAAATTAATTTAAATGGAGCATGTGCCTGCCTATTTTGGAATAAATATATTAATATTTATAACTAAAATGCACCTAGCCTCATAAATAGCCAAGAGAAAATTTCTCTTGCTAAATAATAATAATTTTATTTACCCAAAATGACTTAGGCGCTACGACCATTTATGTGCCTAGACACTTATTTGACATATGCCTAAGCATCATGGTCAACAGAGGACAAACATGGTCCATTAGTGGTCAACTAGAGGTCAACTATGACTCAAATAAAATCTCCTCCTATCATCAAATCAGAAAGCATCAGTCTCCCAAATGGATTAGAACCACAACATGATTCGATCCATAGGCTATCCGATCAATATGAGATCTTGAGTGTCTAAGCGTGCGACCTTGTAGGTTCCTTAGACATTAGCAGTGATGATTTGATGATCATCACAAGCAGTGAGGGGTATCTAGCAACACATCATTGCTACGCAACTCATCGGAATGACTGTCATCATCAATATCCCCTATATCGCAACAAAGTACCTGTGCACCATAGTCTCTTTGCCAAACTGATATCCTAATTGGACAAGTGTGTCACACTTGTTTAACCCAATCTAATGCTCATAACTAAATCAGGCTTTCACCAAGGTATAGTCATATACTTTCATTCATGCATCCATATGGGGCCCATGGATATCAAGCTTCCATTTAAGGAAGGGGCAAATCCTTTCTTGGTTAGTTGAACCTCTCATATGACTTATGATACACCCAATGACAACAATTATGACCTCCTTATTATGGTGAGACATTATGTCCTATAAAAGCATACCACTTACCATATAAAGATATCAACTTTCTCAAGTCGAAGTATAAATGCACCTCTGTCACAGTGAGATTAACTTGTGAAACCAAGTTAATCCTTATGGCGGGTCGATCCAGTATATCCATCATGATATACTCATATGCCTGTGTTAGCACCCATGCTCAACCAACTCATATAACAGTCTCACGTGCACATAGCTATCCTTTATCTACTATGGCACTCGATCAGGGAAAACTTTGAGACTAGATAAAAAATATCTTCATGGATATTATTATGCAGATGCACATAATTGCAAATGTATTAAAAGCATCACAACGACAATGCCATGATATAAAACTATGAAGAGTGAATGTAATACATAGGTCGGACCAACAACTAGTCCTAGGGTACATACACCAACATATGTTTGGGTAAATGCGTATGTGAAGGATAATATGAGTTAAATGTGATATTTATTTATAACATGAAGAGTAGCATAAATTTTTATTATGTAACATTATAAGGTAATGAAGATTTTGGACTCAAGACAAACATGTTAGAGATGTGGGTGTTGGTGATTGATTTTCTGTGAGAGGACTGTAGTTGTCAAGTGGGGATTCTAAGTTCATTCTTTTTCATGGTGTCGAATACGATTCTAGACATCAATGCCTATTTATTCTATTATTACTTGGCTTATTTTCATATTCTATTCATTTCTTGTGTTGCTTCGTTGTTCCATAGTAGTGGTGTGATTGATTATGGTTTTGTTATCATGATGAGATACACTAGCATACTTTATTTTAAATTTTGTGCGGTTGTTTATAAGTAAAATACTATTGTCATATATGTTTTGAGATATCAGTTTGCCTAATGTGTTAATATATGTTTGAGATTTGTTATACGCCTTAGGCATAGCATAAGATTCATCAGCGGGGCTGTGTGAGACCATAACACTGACTACATAGCGAGCAATTAGTGGTTACCGGTTATGGTCCACTGCTAGGTTATCATTTAGGCAATGTTGGAATTGCTAAGTGTTGAATGCAACACCATCACGTTGCCAAAAGGTAGTCATTCAACTTTTAGAGATGGGTGTGGAATCACTCTTCCTCACATATGACGTGAAATGAGAAATTGTGGTTATGAACAGTTTCATTTTTGTTGTGTGATAGTGTATTTTTTCTATGTATTTTGGATACATGTATTATACTTATGTTGTTGGATACATATCTATTGTTATTATCATGTTATTTGAGCATGCATAAATCTTATTGTAAATCTCTACTTAACTATTTTTAGCTAACTCTCTTATCTTCTTTCCAAGTGTTGAGCAAGTGCAATCTATAGATGGTTAGATTGTCATACCTTATTTACATAGTTTATAACAAACATACAAGCAGATAGAGTAGTGCAAAAGAACATAAAATCTTTTATTAATTAAGTCAAGGATAAGCAATAATAAAATATCAATAAGGATGTACAACTTTTTCAACTACTATAACTCTAACAAGTCTTTAAAACAATTCATGGACTCTCAAGCCATCTAAACCATCTATCAGAAATTAAACTCATGGATTATCAAGCCATCTTGAGCTCTTCAAGCATAACTATGCCTACAGGGATTTGCTGACCAATTTGACTCCTACTCTACAACTGCAACAACATCCCTCACAGGTTAGCAATTAATAGCCAAGTAAGTCTCTCCGCAAAAGAAAGGGTAGTCCCTTAGATCTAAAAGAAAAAACTAACAAGATGCACAAATAAATAAACTTATAAACATAAAGAAACTACTTGCATCAAACTAAATAGTAAAATTGAAATAATAAAGTTGTAAGCTAAAGATGCAATTGAAAGCATAATGCAATTAGATAAACTGGTTTAACTGAATAATATGAGGAAATTGATATCATACATGTATACAGATATCAACAATACCTACTAGCATTGGGGTCGTCACCCCGGATATGCACTACAAGGTAGTGGGTCACACACACTTAAGTGGAAACACACGTGCTACCATGTGTCATAAATCCCAACACAAGTTGATTTGGGACTCCGATTTGTCCACATAGTGGATGCTGACTTTGAAAGGAACTAGGTATGCTTAATCATAATAACTTGCGAGTATACAACTAGATACTATCCAAAATATGGATATTGATATTTATGACATAATTGAAGTCTATGTAACTAATATGCAAGAACTAAAAGTTAACAGGTATTCGTGCTATCAGCAAATCTCAATATGCACAGAAGCTATACTAACTAAATCAACAAGAGAAAGGATTAGCAAACCTTATCTATAGTAATCTAGTTTGAGGTCATACTTTATTATACACCAACTAGGTTGACCAAATCAATAATCAAGAAATACAAGCCAAAATAAATAAATTGATCACTATACAACATAGATTTGTACACAAACTCTATTAAATTGAAGTCTAACCTATAAAATAATGCCAAAATCAGAAAGAATACATTCTCAAAACCTAGGGAACTAGTCTCATATCAAATGAATCGAACCTAAAAACCACTAAACTGGTCAAAATCACCTTGAACTAGGTTAGACCGACACTTGCAACCAAAATTAAACAAAATCTAAAAGCTATGTAGAGACATTTTTTTATACCATTGGATAGGTCATTTCATACACTTTCCAACAAGTACCTGGATCGGCCTAGATTTGACCAAAATTTGGTCGAAACAGTCCAAAAATCAATGGTGGGTCAACATTCACATTGAATTGCTCAATTTATTAAGCCGGCTCAAAACAATTTCAAACTCAGCCTGAGATTGGGCTGGGTTTATTTCAAATAAACTAAACCCAAATTCATAAACTCAACTCGAGCCGCTTGAGTGTCACCGTGCAAGGCTGCTACCTATGCCAGCGAGCTCACGAGAGTTCATCGAGCATCCATTCGACGCTAAACTTCACTAGGCAACTCCTGAAGATGAAAGGAAGCTCCTGGGCTATCTGTGATGTGCTTTTGACACAGTCAAAGCTTGTGTTGTGGCCGACACGTATCGATGGTGGCGCTACCGCCCTCGATACCTGAAACTTTACCACACTCAACAAAACATAATCAAAACGAAGGGGAAGTGCTCGAACACGAAAGGTTGCGGCGGTGCTGCTCGAACTCTAGCAACTAGTTTAATCTCAAATTTTTTTCATCCCAATGGCACATCTCGGCCTGACGATGTATTGGGGGTGACGACTTAATAGAGTGAACAAAAGCCCACTTAAATTGCCTCTAGATGCGCCCCAAAATAGTTGATCACCACTGACAAATACATTGTTGTTTCGATAGGATTGATTTATCAAATTTATAAATTGAGTTGGATTCTTCGTACGTTAAATTGGACTAGGTGTGAAACATTATTTGCGAATTATCATGCCAAAGTACCATGTGCATAACAGTCATAGGCTCAACAAGGTACACAGCCACAAGCAAAAGATAAGAAGATTTCACAAGAAATGGCTTTAGAACTATGATACATTTTCACTATCAAAATTTCCTATTAATGGGGGAAGTCAAGTTTTGCGTGCACAAGTTCAAATCACACGAGGGATTTCTTTGTAAGGAGTCATCAACAATATCATATTGGAACTTCCAATAGCTAGTGCAAGTTTGACATGGCAAATACAAAAAAGGAGTTGAGGTTATTTGCTCAATAGTCAAATGTCAAGCATTGGCAATCACAAAACATTATCACCAAGAGCATGCAAGTAATATTTCGACACACAAATGTAATAAAAAGAATCAGCCCTATGGCAAGCCACTAACATCGAATAGCTGTAACAAATTTTAATGCAGACACAAACCGCTTTAGTATCTTTAGTTGCTAGATGCATCACTTCGAGGCAAATGAGTTCACAGGTAAATAAAAAGTTGCACCGAATATGAGCACCAACAAAATGGCAATATTAATAACCAAAAGAATATCATGTTTAAATACAATCACCCCTTATTGGCGATCAATGACGAATGAAAGAATCACTGACAAACCAAACCAATATTTAACCGAGTACCTAACAAAACCGATGAGACATTGTATACTATACACTAATTGGAAAATCATCTTACACATGAAAATAATTTCACTCAAGAGACCCACGAATCTTTGCCTATAAATCAAACTCGTGCAACACTAAGAATTGTAAGATGAAGATACGTTTAATCACAGCTTCATTGCTATTATTGAGCAGTGAATCACAAAACTACCTAACAAAATTATCAAGATAGCAGGGCATCCCCAACATGCATCTGCTATCTTGTTTCTCCTATTACCGGAGAGGCAAAAGAAAAAAAAAAACTCTTAAGAACCTAGTAAGCAATGCCAATTATTCCTCACATAGAAGATGGCACTCCACAACTCCTCGTAACTGACTCACGTTATAACCCCAAAAGATGATCAGGAATAGGAACGAGAGTAAAAATATGTAGCACAAGTACGTCATTTTTCTGCTTTCTCCAGCTTCTCTTTTTCAATCTCCATTTTTCTCTGTTCGGCGTGTTGAGCAATGCCACTAGCCACCGCCATTTGGTTGAAGTCCAAAGTTCGCCTTAGGTCCTGAAACCTAGTGGGATTGGATGCTTGCACAGCTGTACACATCAAGAATGTCAATTTTTGGCTTTCAAAATGCATGAAGAAAAAGGCATACATCCAATAATGCACCTAAAACCAAGTCTTACCCTCAATAGTTTCAACAAAGAAAATAAAGGCGTCTACTTCATCAATAGGTGACTGCAACTCTTCATCATCACCATAATCTTCATCTGAGTCGTCTTCATCTTCATCATCATCATTTGACTGGAATCCTCTTGCCTGCTTACATTGCAAGGCAAAAGAAATGAAGAAAAAAAAACATAAGAAAAAAAAAACATCATTGCTATGAAGTATTCTCACAAAAAGAAAAGTATAAAACCAGAAGTAGAATATAAGAAAAAGAACTACACTATGCACATAGCAGAAAAACACTCATAAAATTTCATGTCACATATGAGAGATGAAAAATCTAGCAATCTATAAATCCACATGCAATCATAAAGAGAAAAAAAAAAGCATACACAAGCATTTACTAAAATCTGTACCGCCCGGCCAATTTGTAATAATTCAATACCTGGTTAGATATATGTATATAATCGTCAGTACCGACTGGTATTATGACGGACTGGAAATTGCCATTCTGCACATTCTTGCAAGAGATAATGCATGATGTGCTTTAGTTTAGATCATGGTATCAAATCTTTTATTTGTAGGCACCCAAGCCTATTTCCAAATCAAACTAGAACCTATGGTAATCAAAACTTCAGAGATAAACTGACTTCTAATTAAAGAAAATAGTTGTAGGGAATAAAAAGACTTGTGAACTTTAAAATTTTTAACTTGTTATCTATAAGTGCCCCTCCTATCTCACTCCCAGGCCCAGCCTATAAAAAGCACTTATATTTGCTGCTTCTACTGAACAAGGACCTTTCAACATAATAACATAAATGAACTACGAATCTCAAACTACGGCATTGGACTCCACTTCAGATTTCAAATGCCATGATATCAGACCAGTATCAAACTTAAGTCGCAGGAACACAGGCAAATGCACTTTACAAAATTAGTAGGATAGGATATTTCTAAATCTATATCTTCTGATCTATGACACCCTTTTGTATGAAATCCTGATTATGCTTGGTACAAAGAGGATGAAGCTTGAAATTGTGCATCCAATCTATATGGGCTCTCGTGGCACTTACACTGCTTGTGCTTCATCTTGAGGGCTTCCACTTCTGTGTTTGCTCCCACTGAGGACCAAACACGGCAAGGTGCTGATGCCACTAACAAATTACCTACAGCAAGTGGCATCTCACCTCACTTCCACACCCTTCCCATTCCTACTCCCGTGTCGCTCTGCATCTGTCGTTACAGTGTGGGCTTCTACTTCTGTGTCTTGTTGAAGCTTTTGCTTCTGCACCGTTCCCACTGAAAACCAAACACACTCAGTGCCGAAGCCATTATTCCCTTGTCCCTATACAAAAGGATACAGGTGAACAAACTAATTGATGCGCTCATTTTCGTCAACACCAATGAAGGAATGGCGGGTGATAGTGATAGATACTCCAACTCAATAGTGGGGGAAGTCACAAGAATAGAACTGGGCATGAAAGCATAAATGACATCTTCAAATTAAGGAGTCGATGTTGGAACAGGTAGGGAGACCCCACTGCAATAACTGTCCATTCATGTGCCAACACAACACCAAAGGGGACCACCAAGTCCCCGCAAGAGCAAATATAAAAGGCCCCTCAAGCCTCCTGAAGTGGCACAAGTCAGGCAAGGAGGAACCTTTATGAAGTTTCCTCCATTAGTGGTTACTAAAGGTCATGGGAGAGTAGATGGGATCACCTTAGTTTGGTGTATGGTTTCTTTGTCATCCTTAACAATGGCTACCTTCTGGAAATTGAGTAACTTATTTTGTACATCTAAGGAATGTGCATTAACACACAAGATGTCAAGTATCATTTACGGAAAGCTAGTAATCAAAACATTGAGAAGGAATCAAAGAAAGCAAAAGTATGGAAACGTTCCATTGGTTTTATAGTTGGTGCTTGACCAGTATGCTCAACCATCAAAAAGAAGGTGAAGACTATGTGGAACCTAACAAACAATTTCAAAGTGTTTTCATTATCGTTTGGGTTCTCGCTTAAAGAGGATAAAATTCAAATTATAGGAGGCTCATGGTCATGTATGTTGAAGTGGATGCCTCTACATACCTTCTAGCCAAGCTTCTGGATTCCTTGAATGGAATGCGATCAAAAGTCAATCAAGTTTGATCATACTAACTTTTTCTTATGCAAGTAAGAATTCTCTAAAAGACATTCAAACCAAGCTTGAATTCCAAATTATGCTAGGTGGTGCATACACGTGAATGAGGCAAAAAAAAGAACATTGATGTTCAAGTGACAACACTAAGGATAGAACACTGCCTTTTGGTAAGCATTAATGCAAGGACAATAGCAATCGTGATTATCATATTTAGATAAATGTTCTACCTTATTGGTAGGTCAAAAGACAATTATTCAATATGGTCGCCACTAAATTCATGTATCACAGTGGTATTTAATTAATAAAAAAGTTTAATAAGTTCAATACAATTTAATCATGTAGACAATTAGGTTTAGAGAACTCAAGAAGGTATTGAAGCAAGATAATAAGTACAAGCTTAACAGGTAATGGATATAAAACCAAACCTGATAACACACTAAATCCGATAACATTATAAGAGAGATAACCCTAAGAAAACTCTAACACTCCCCCGGATCAAAGATGTTTATCAACTTCAGCTTGTTACATAGTTTATGAAGCCTAGCTGGTCCAAAGAGTTGGTAAAAATATCTGCATCCTGTTCTTTAGACGTTATATATGGAGTAGAAATATTTTTGTTGGTGATGGCCTCCTGGATGAAATGACAATTCACTTCAATATATTTAATTCTCTCATGAAACACAAGATTGTTGGCAATAAAAATGTCAACTTGATTATCACAAAATATATCCATTGGACTTAGAAAGACACCCATCAGGCGCAGCACTTCAAACCGAACTAGGAGCACGGACAAGGTGACAGAGGAAGCTAACAACAAGGCAATGGAGGAAGCTTCAAACCGGAAGGGTTCGTGGGGCTACGGGTTAGCTGCGGACCAAGTTATGTCGAGCGAAAGCACTGAAGCTTGGCCTCGTCGAGTCGCTGATGGCAGGTTCTGACACGGGCGAAAGGTAGAGAGAGAACTAAAGAGGGAAAAACTGAAGAAGAAGAGATGGTGACGGGCATGTGGAGGGGAGGCGGAATAGAAAGAGGAGGTGGAAGAGTGGAGAGGTGGAAGACACGAGAACCTAGCCCTTCTGATACCAAGTTAGGTTTAGAGAACTCAAGAAGGTATTTTTCATTAAGGAGAACCATGATTATAAGTAAAAGCTTAACAAGTAATGAATATCATACCAAACCCCATAACATACTAAACCCAATAACATTATAAGAGAGATAACCCTAAGGAAACTCTAACATAGACAATCTCCAAATTATTGAAAATAAGAATCCTTAAAGTCTAGATCCTTCCAAATAGTATATTTAACAATAATATTTAGCCTACAAGAATATTAGAGGGTTTAACTCTGAACAACCAAGCAATAATGAAAGGTACATTATGCAGTCAATCTATTCACATTTTCTTTCCTTTGAGATCTAGATTGCTCGTGGATAATGTGGATAGTGTCAGTAACTTGTTCCCTGGATGAAATCACATTCATGACTATTATATATTCCACAGGGAGCATATTTGGAAGAAGACTTCAATGTTCAAGTGATAAGCTTTTCAAGGCAAGTGATTTGGATTATTTCATATAATATGCATGTTTTTCCATCCTTTTGGTCTTTTTTTATGTGCTACAACCATTACTCTAGTTAAGATCCATATATGGATATGCGAAAATTTTACTAAATGATGTTGGTGCTTTACCTCAACCATGGATGATTTAGGAGACACATGATCTTTTTCAATTTTCATAAACTGATGATAGACAAGATCATCCACAATTCTAACTAGGAACTGTGATCTCCTCCATCACTTGTCTTTATTTGACCTAAAATGGAAAATGCTCAATCTACATAGTCAAAGCCATCATTTGGCAAGAGGCACATTTTGCGAAAATTGTACGGCATACTTTGTGAACCATGAGTGGAGTATGGATCATATGAATGCTAGCCATATTCTTACCACTGTTTCCAATCACTCCCCAACTTTAATCAACAAAAGAGAGTGGCAAAAACGTACAAGGTTCATGTTCTTTAATTACTAGACTAACTAGGCTAATTCCCAGTGGCATTCCTATATTCCTCTTAATGCACAAATTGAAGATGCTCAAAACAATATATTACCGGTTGGTATAGGGAGCTATTCTAAAGAGAAATAATCAAAAGATAGGAGATGAACAACCTCGTGATCAAGCACTAAAGAGCAAACCTAGGAACAAAGCTCATCTCCTTCAATCAATTGATAAAAGTCTAGATATTGTAGATTATGTTGGGAAATTATAACTTTCATTTATTTAACTCCATTAGCACAAAAAGAATTAGGAATATATCAAATATAATGACTAGAGTGATACTATACTTTCATAAACTTGCTCCTCCTACATTGAATTGGGAAGTCAACATTAAATATAATAAATGACCAGATATATTATAGTAAGTTAATATATCATTGGCCAGGGATACGATTTGAAAATTCTAGTAATCTACATAGTGCACTAGGAAGGAGATCAAGGATGTGATCTTGGTGGCAAATAGTGATATAGCCCTAGGGTTAATGGTCTTTATCCATAATTCTCGAATACCTATTGGTTTATCACCAATAAGGGGATTACAATGGCAATTCAAAATTTCTTGAAGGGTAGTAAATTGTTGAAGCAAATCAAAGTTATATCAATTACTCATCTCAGAAGTATAACCCAAGTACTTTCCATAATTATGATGTTATCTCTATATGTGCAAGAGTATATACCACTGTATCTAAAATAATATTGCTACTATGAACAAATGTATCTCACCAAATATTATTTACTTCTCACAATATGCCTATATATATATCACTTTATCTAAAATAATATCGCTACTATGAATGAATGTATCTCACCAAATATTATTTACTTCCCACAATATGCACATATCTACGAACTTGCCAAAGAACTAACTTTGATGAAGCTTATCTCACTACAAGAACGTCTAAGGACTCAAGCTGAAATTATATCAGGTATACATATTTGCCAGGAGTATGGCAAACTTTTGCATACAATTATCATTCACTATGATGAAGTCAAGGCTATGATTTTGTGCAAGAACTTTTGTATACAATGATCATTTACTATGATGAAGTCAAGACTATGATTTTGTGCAAGAGCTTTTTGAGCACGGGATGGTACGCCAGATGGAATTAGAATTTAATACTCCAGCCTTTTTCCCAACAAAATTGAAAGTTGTCAGCCAGGACAGTTTTCGAGTGCTGACTATTCACACATCCTTTCCGAATTCATAGAGAATACTTTCCAGCCTATAACAAGATATGTGACTATGCATTTTGACAGGATCTGGGCACAAGACATAGTGACGCCTTTCTTTACCAATATTTATGACCCACTAGTCTATCAAGTGAACATGCATGACAAGACTCCCCACTACTTTAATATCTGAACCGACACCTTTGATCAAATAGTGGATGCTCTTTATTTAAAGGTGTGGTACCGCAATGACTTGGATCGCGCTATGGAGGATTTATACCATTATGCGTCTGACAATGAATGCTTTAATGATGAATACTAGGATTCGGACATCAAGAGAAGATGTTGTTTTCGGTTAATTGTTTTCTTCTATAAATAGCCTTCTAGTGCTTGTTGTAAGATATAGTCGGTAGCATTCAAGAGAGTTGGCAGCATTGAGAGACTTGTGAGAGTTCTTTCATCTTTTGTGTTTTTGTTGAGTGTGCTTGTGCTTGAAAGTGTGCTTGTGTTAAAAGTGGTATCAAAGCAAGGTTCAAACTCTGGAGACCTCGCTGTAAGCTTATTTTGTGGAATTTGCAATATATTGTTCTTTTGTCATAACTCTAGCCTTCTTATCCAAAAATCTGGTTGTGCATTTAACTCTACAAAATAGAAGCATTTTTAGATTCCAAAAGACGTACGGGTAAGTCTCAACTAGTAGGCAAGAAGCCGAACTGAGCACCAAGAAGGTGAGGAATTTTTAAATGTTATCTGTTTATGTCAGAGATAAGTAAACACCTAGATTATTTGGATTTGAAATTAGGAACTTGTTCTTTGCAATTGAGTAGTCATAAAAGACGGTATTATTGCTTTTCTGCTACTAAGTTTGGGCGTATAAGTCATTCAGACACCGAACCTCAACTCAACTTGATTTGTGATTTGCTTCTTACACTCCTGCACAATCAACAAGCACAAAGATAACATCTTTCTTCTATTTGCTCTTCTGTTTTGCATCAAAACAGAAATAAGCAATTTCGAGAAATTCTTGAAAAACTTGAATATCTGAAGGCTTCTAAAGATATCAAGCTTCTTTAAGAGTATTCCGACTAAGGTGCAAATAGAGGAGTTAATCTGCTCTATAAATACTGAGCCTAAGAAAGTTGAAGAAGAAACTGTTAGGCTTGTCCAGAAACTGGACCAACGAATCACGAAGTTGGAACAATTAATCAAAAGGGTAGAGACAAAAGTAAACTCTCTATTTTGATGTCCGACAACAGAATTGAGTATTCAAAAGCTTTAGAAACCATAAACAATACTCATCCCCCTGGGGTTTTGTTCGTCCTGATTCTATTAATGGTACGTCAGCGGATAAAATTATTATTGCCCAAAACAACCTGATCATTGAACTACTTTTGGGCATATCTGAAAAGTTAGGAATTTCTCAGTCTTCTAATCCAGTCTTGGGTAGTCTTCTAATCCAGTCTTGGGTACTCTTTTGGCTAAATTTGACTCGCTATTAATTAGCCAACAACCAAAACCAAGTGTACCTCCAAGGAAACTTGTAGTCAAACAAGATCCTTTGAAGTTGGTTGAAGCACAAAAAGAGTCAAAAATGAATCCCAGTAGTTTGACGACTCCCATTATTTCTAACAGAACAGATATCATCCAAAGACAGTCGAATGAAAAAAATACAGATGTCATCTTAATGGCATATGATGGTCCCATTTTTGATTCCTATGACACAGATTCATCTGACGAATCCTTTACCAATCCGTGGGCTTCCTTTACTCCTGATTTGGTAGAATATGATCAGCACCCAGGGTACAGTTGTTAGAGTCTGGGTGGTATGATGAGTCAGATTTTATTTATCCTCCAGTCACTTATGAGGAGGAGCCTATAGAGCTCCAGAAGCACCCAGCATATCTCGACATGCTAGAAAGTTTTGAGTACGAAGAGCAAAATTTTCTGATTAACACATAACATCTTGCAATGGCTAATGATGATTTTTGATTAACACAGAACATCTTGCAATGGCTAATGATGAGAGAAGCAATGCGATCGTTCCTGCTTCACGAGTAACGGGGCAACCTAGTTTTTCCCCGATACCAACAGTAGATGCTTCTCTACCTCGGCGGGTAGCAAAAGTTTTTCCGGAGGCGGGAACGTCACAACCTAGATATCCATGACCGCCCAAAATTGAATCAGTCCCATCTTTACCTTCTGCAAATACCAATAGTGGTTCAATGCTACAACTTGGTAATGATATTTCCCAGTGGGAAGACATAATTCGATATTGGGAGTCTGATAGGATTCAAAGATGAATCCTCCCTCAAGCCGTCACCGGCGAGAATATCATGCAATAAGATACTAGACACTCAATGACCTAACCCTAAACCCAGGAACCTTATTTATAATACTATCCTACTTAGCAGGCCGGGTATAACATACTAACCCGAATCCACTTTATTACATATCCACTACTATTATTGGGTCCGTAACCCATCCTCCCTAAAGAAGTCTTGTCCTCAAGGCTGCTCAAAATTTATTTAAGAAAACTATAGCTTGTGCCTCCTCCAGGGTCCCAAGTTGCTCGAGCTTTTCGTTCTTGTTCCCTCTCAGCATGGTCTTTCTCCTCATCTTCTGCTAGGATCATGAATCTCAAGTCTTTGTTCGCGCAGCGATGCATTGGATAGTAAGGCTGATCACATTCAAAACATAATCCTATTTCTTGTTTGGATTTCAAATCTTGGTATGAAAGATATCCACCTCCTCGATTCTCATTGGATGCTTGACTTCCCTTTGAAGCTTTACGAAAGATCTCCTCGCTAATGGGTGGTTGAGGTTGGCTGTCCACAATAATACTGGTCTTGAGCGAAGCCATGCCTCCTAACTTATCTTCCACATTGGTTTTAACTAATCCTAGATTATGCCACTCTATTCTTGTCGTTGTCGATTGTAAAAATATATCTGATGTGTGCGCGGAAATACCAGTCCTCTCTCCTGCTGTTACTGTGGCAGGCCGATTATTACTTTCCTTGCCCGTTGGAACTTAGATGGGAGCAGGCCTCCTGTGCTCTCGTAGAAGTGGGGGGAAAAGATCAATGTTCCTCTCCACCATTTTTCCTTCATGAATATGGCAAACATTTCCTTCAACTCGCGCATGTCTTCTTTTAATATTCTTCCATCCTCTTCGAGTGCTCACAGCCTCTTTTCATTTGCCACCATTTCAGCCCACCATTTCTCTTCCCCCGCTACTAACTCTGCTACAAATTTTTCTAACGCTTCAAATTGGGCCTCCTAGTGTATCGCAGCCATCCTTAATAGCTTTTCTTGATCCTCCCTTCAAAACTCTATCGCAAACAGTACTGCTTGGAGTTTTTTTTTTTTTTCGCTGAGCTACAGTAACCAACGCCCGTGCCCGTGTCCGCCTGAGCCTTTGTCTACACGCGCACAATCAAGTGCCTCACCATCAGTTCCCGTTGCCGGCGGCTAGGGTTCTGGCGGAGGAAGCAGGAGACTAGCCTTCACCGGTCGGCCGCTCCTGTCGCTAGCTAGGGTTTTCGATGGAGGAATCGCGCCCTCCTTGAAACCCGCCACCGCCCCCTGGATCTGCGTCAGGCGCCGTTGCTTCCGCCTGAATCTGCTGCCGACTGCCGACTGCCTCGAACTTCCGCCTAGGACGTGACTCTTCCGCTTCGCACGCCCGCTTCCGATAAGTGCTGTCACGCGTGACTCTTCCGCTTCCGCCGAGGACGTGACTCTTCCACTGAAGGCGTCGACCGAAGATGCTCCCTCACAGATCCGGCAGCGAGCTTGCGTCGTTAGCTCGCTGTCCTCACTATCCTTCTGCGCCCGACAAGCAGCACCACACAAAGAAGGCTACCGCCGTCGCCCTAGTGGGATCCGGCAGGTCAGACCATTGATAGGATTCAAAGATGAATCCTCCCTCAAGCCGTCACCGGCAAGAATATCGTGCGAAGCACGCCCTAACAATAAGATACTAGACACTCAATGACCTAACTCTAAACCCAGGACCTTTATTTATAGTACTATCTTATTTAGCAGGCCGGGTATAACATACTAACCCGGATCCGCTTTATGACATATCCACTACTATTATTGGGTCCGTAACAGAGTCCAATACTATACCCCATTGTTCTAATCGGCAATTTAGTGACAACATAGAAAAGGTCATGTACATTGAAAACTTGTTAGGCGAGACAGCTAAATTGTACTTTCAAAACTGACGCATAGCCTCCCCGATGAGTTTCAACAATTGGCAATGACGGCTGACGACACCACAAATGTGACAACACAAGTCCGTCAAATTTTATTGGGCTATGACGAATATAGGGGTTACACACAGATGCAGAATCAAGCAATGCTTGATCTGAAGAGATTATCGATTTCTAGCATGAAGGATATAGTATCATACACGAACCAATATCTCTCACTAGCATCAAAAATACGAATAGCGTTTTTATTGCGGAAACGTCAGATAAGTATTTTCGGAAGTTACCTCTACCCTTTAACACACAAATTCCTAAGTTGTGGAAGGAGAAGTACCCCTGAATGACTAGGGGTTGCACCTAGGATTTATTTTACCTACCAGGTGTTACAAGAGATCTGTAAGCAAAATGAAATCAATAGGCAAGCTAAGGATTTCTCGTTCTGTCAGAACATTTTCATACCAAGAACATACTCGTCCAGTAGTAAACCAACAAAATTCTTACGGAAAGCGTCAACGTATAAAAATCATCCTCACAAAAATCATGTGAGAAAATTCAAATCGAAGCAACCAGGAGCCACAAAATGTAAATATTTTATGTGGAGAAATCGGTCACTACGCAAGTAACTGTACCAGTAAGAAGGTTAACAAGGAAAGACTTGCTATCTATCACTAATTAGAATTGGTCCCAGAATGGGATATTGTTAGCATGGGTGAAGATGAAGACCCAGAAGACTCAGATCTATGTTAGTTTTCAGATGATGATGACATGGATCAGTTACAAATAATTTGATGATGCAGGATTACGACTGGAATTCTCATAGGGCAAATTTCCAACTGCCCAAAGAAATTGCAGAGTGTTCTCACCAATGGCTGCTTTATCCGAAGTTACTACCTTTCTCCACCAAATGCTTGTTCTGCCCTATCAAAACAGTTCAATGGGCTAGAGCCTAATGTTCTAATTGCTTAACTATTGTTTGTTCGTTTTGCAACAAGTTAAAATTCAGGTTGGATATACCACTTGGGCCTCAACCCTTAAAAAGGCCAAAAGCAAACCTCAGACAATTAACTGAGGAGCAGGCGAAGCATATTCAGGATCTCGAAGCGGAGATTGAATTTTCATGCCAAAAAGACAAAAAAGGCAAAGAAATTTGCATTGATGACAATCTTAGAAAAGAAGTCATCATGAAAGTTGAAGAGCGCAAGATAAGGTATGCCAGCATAAGCAATAATCTATTAAATCTGACCGCTACTTTGGAAATTGAAGGAAAAACCTATAATCTACAAGCGATTTTGAATACCGGTGCATCTAAATGTTGCATCACGCCTACAGCTCTTCCTGACCACTATTACAAACCAACAAACGAGTACACCATCTACGAAGTCAACAGTGTTCAGACGATGACGAAACGACTGAAAAATGGTTTTCTCATACTAAACAAAGAGAAATACCCCATGCCGGTTACATATGCACTGCCGCTGTCTATAGGAGATAAAACTCAATTAATTATTGGGATGAATTTCATATACGGTTTTCGAGGAGGTGTTCGAATAGAGAAGGGACTTTAACTTTTTACAAGAAAGTTGAGGTCATTCAAACGTCCCCTCTCAGTTCAAAGGTTGCTTTAAATTTGTTTCATGAGGAAGTTTTGACTATAGCACAGCAAACGAGATTCAATAGATGTGCTGTTACAACCTTGGCAAAATGACATACTTTGAGGCTGAAATTACCCCAATTCTGAAATATTTGGAAGAAGCACAGTATATTGAGACGGATCCTAAAAGGGAAAAGGATTCAGTGCATTGTCAGATTGACATTATTAATCCAGACTTCATAATATAGGACAAACCAATCATTCCGACGCTGGAGATGAATAATGAGTTCAAAAAGCACATCCAAGAGTTGTTGGATTTGAAGCTAATTCGACCATCTAGAAACAAACATAGGACAGCTATGTTCATTGTTAATAAACACTCAGAAATTGTCCGAGGCAAGTCCAGAATGGTGTGCAACTTCAAGAGGTTAAACGACAACACACACAAGGATCAATATGTCCTTCCCAATATTGAATTTTTGCTTGCAAAAATTAAGGACAAAATGATCTTCAGCAAGTTTGATCTCAACTCCGGACTCCATCAAGTTCTTATGGCAGAAGATAGTATTCATAGGACGGCCTTCATTTGTCCACAAGGACATTATGAGTGGTTGGTTATGCCTTTTGGGCTGAAAAACGCTCTATCCATTTTTCATAGAAAAATGGATAACATTTTCAAGATATGGACTCTTTTTTGTGTATATATTGACGACATTTTAATCTTTTCTGATGATCTCAAGCAGCATCTAAGACATCTAAAAGAAATTTTTTAACTCTGTCAAAGAAAGAGGTTTGATACTGTCGAAGACCAAGATGAAAATTGGCGTGACAAAAATTGAGTTTTTGGGATTGGAGATTGGCGACGGGATGATCCGGTTACAACCACATATTGTCACCAATTTATTAGATTTCCCTGACTCTTCTTTAGAAACCCTAAAGGGTCTTCAACGTTTTCTCGGCATTTTGAATTATGCAAGGAGATATATCCCTAATCTTGGCAAGTATACCGGACTTGTATACAATAAGTGTTCAAAGACTAGACTGGAGAACGACAGTTTAATCGGCAAGATTGGGATGCTATTAAACAAATTAGAAAGATTATCAAATCTTTACCTGCCCCGGAACTTCCTCCAAAAGACGCATACATAATTATTGAGACAGATGGTTGTTTCTTTGGTTGGGGTGGAATATTGAAGTGGAAACATTCAAAAGAAGATTCACAAAGCAAAGAGAAAATTGCCAGATACGCTCAGGCAAATACAAGACATCTATTTCCGCTATAGACGCCGAGATCATGGCTTGCATCTACTGTCTCGACAAATTCAGAATCTTTATTTTGGATAAATCTGAGTTTACGCTTTGGACCGATTGCCATGCAATCGTATCTTTTTTCCAGACAATAACAAGCAGCAAGTTATCCCGCAACCGTTGGGTCAATTTTATTGACTATGTGACTACCCCTGGAGTCAAGGTCACCATTGAACATATAAAAGGGGCAAATAATGAAGGCGCAGGCAAACTTTCGAGAATTATTGCTACTAATCATATTTGTGTTTTGCAGGATTCGCTTTTGACACATTTTCTAAGAAAATGATATTATTGCCATCCTTTAGACAAGACTTTCTGGAGCAGTTACCTAGTCCTATATCTGCACATATCTACAACTTTCCAAAGAACTAACTTTGATGAAGCTTATCTCACTACAAGAATGTCTAAGGACTCAAGCTAAAATTATACCAGGTATACATATTTGTCAGGAGTATGGCAAACTTTTGTATACAACCATCATTTATTATGATGATGTCCATGTGCAAGACTATGATTTTATGCTAAGAGCTTTTTGAGCACGGGATGGTGCGCCAAATGGAATTAGAATTTAATACTCTAGCCTTTTTCCCAACAAAATTGAAAGAAGTTGCCAGCCAGGACAGTTTTCGAGTGCTGACTATTCATGCATCCTTTTCGAGATTCATAGAAAATACTTTCCAACTTGTAACAAGATATGTGACTGTGCATTTTGACAAGATTTGAGCAAAAGACATAGTGGCGCCTTTCTTTACCAGTATTTATGACCCACTAGTCTATCAAGTGAATGTCCATGACAAGACTCCCCACTACTTTAATATTTGGACCGACACCCTTGATCAGATAGTGGATGCTTTTTATATATGTATGCATATATATATATACATATATATATATATGTATGCATATACATATATATATGCATATGCATGTATGCATGTATGCATGTATGCATATGCATGTATGCATATGCATATGCATATGCATATATATATGTATATATGTATATATGTATATATGCATACATACACATGTATGTATATGCATACATACACATGTATGCATATGCATATATGCATACATATGCATATATATACATATATATATATATATACATATATATATATATGCATATATATATATATGCATATGTACATACATATATATATATATATATATATATATATGTTATAAATACATATATATGTATATATATATGTGTATGCATTTATACACGTATGTACATATATATATATATATATATATATATATATGTATGTATATATATATTCCATTATTGTCATTTCATATGTATATGGTTACAGTTATTTATACTCCCAGTGTGCCTATGATGTAGCACAGCTTAAATAATTATAACCACATGTATGACAGCAATGGAATATATATAATACTATTGGTACCAAATGTCAGTACCATTCAATATTGACTAGTAAGTACCAGTCCTACCATGGACCGGTAGTCCAATAATGATATATTGAACCTTGGTTATATCCATGAGAAACATTGTTTCATATCATGAAATCATACATAACCAACTAAGCCTCAAGGTAGATCTACAACATGTATAACTCTCATGTAGGGACTTAATGTTGAGGCATATTCATTCTCAACAATCATTATTGGTTGGAATTATGCATGTATTTACAGTCCAACCTTTTCCATCACCTTGATGCAGGGAATGTTGAATTATTTTCTAGTACAAAGAGGTTAAGGAAAGGATGCTTGATGGTTGATCCCTTGTCTACACGTCATGCATTATTTATCTTTATCTTCTTTCTTATAAAGTGAAGGTAAAATATTTTACTTCTCACAGACACACCTTGGACCTCACTATAATCATTCACTATTTGCAAATGATAGACTTTGACCAACCACTAATGCAAGGGGATTGTGTTTATCCCTGGTATGCAAATAGCACTCTCCCAATAATGCATTATCGTATTCTTTTAGTCTCAAAATAGATCTCATATGTTGAATATATTCCACTCATTGAAGCTATTTCTAAAAAACTCTAACTGTGAAACGAAGCTTTATCTTATGGCTATAGAATTAAACTCATTTCTATTTTTTTATTAAATTAAGTTTTCATGTGCATCTTTTGTTATCCATACCCAGGCTTATGAAGAGATTAAAGCAACCCCTGTCAAGCTTTTGATGGTCAACAAATTGCAAGCAAGAGTTTCATAAAAAAAACTTTTAAATATCGATCCATATATAGGGAACGAACTAAAAGATGCAATGTATCCATCAGTAATATATATATGACTTATATTCAAGATCAGATTAGTATATATACGACTCATTTTTAGCCATATAGACCAATTCTTAATACTATCATAAAATCTCATAGGATGATACAATTATGTTCCCTACCCTAGGGCTCCATTAGTTAACCAACTAGTTACAAGGCATACCTTATGAGAGATATATAAAATATAGCCACAAGAAAGGACATTCCATAGGTGAAGCAAATGTAAAGCAAAAGAATTGAGGGGTCGGTGGAAGAGTTTGCCAACTCTATGTAGTCCCTGCCAACGCTTTGCTCTTGCTCATGATGCTTTCTATAGGTTGAAGGCTTCCAATATATATGAAAGGTTGAAGGCTCAAATATGGATGGGAACCTTGGCATCCTAAAATATTTCCTATGACTTGGTGGAAGAGTTTGCCATTATGAATTTATTAGTCAGTTATCCACTCATCTTAAACCATATTCAAGATGGAAGGTGGCATACCCTACACACAAGCCAAAAGGTTGACTATTTTAATCCTAATGAATAGAGATATCCAAAATGTCACCAACTACAAGGAGAAGAGGCAAGATGAGGTGAGGTGACTCCATAAGACAATGGAAGGATTCTCTTTAAAGAGAATTGAGATTGCACGTAGGATAACTTAGCCACCTATGATCTGGTCTAAGGGACACATACCACATTTCTCACTTAGAATGTTATTTCATGAAAAACTGTTAATAGATTATGTAATAGAAGATACATAATAATACAAAAAGCCTATATGTAATAAGGGCCACACAAAAGAATTAAGCATTTGTTCTTTCTTTTTTCTTAGTGCTGTGTTATGTTGGAGATAGATGTTTACTATTACCCCATTAATTACCTATAATCTTGGGATTTAAAGATTGTAATTTATAATATATATTTTTCTTATTCAATTAATATATTACAAAACTACATTTAGCAGAAAAAAAAAAAAGAGTCAAGATTATGGAGTAAGAATAAGCAAATAAATAGTTGCAGAGTGCAGTGGCAAGGGATTTTTTTAAAAAATTAATTGTACTAAGTCAACATTCGATTTGGTGATCACTCCTAAAACCTGAAGCTTAAAAGCTTATGCAGTGAGACAAAACCGACATATATAACTCAAACTAGCATTCAATAGCAATGGGTACTCGTTCAACGCCATTACTCTACCATCCTATTGGGATATATTGAAACTTTCCATCATCAAAACCATTCAAAGAATTATAGGTTAATACTTTATAATTCATACAAACCCCACTATTCAAAAGGTGCTCAGCAATACCTTCTGCTTTTAACCAGAGAAAACTATTTAGCATCATTGAGGTGATTAATTGTTTTTCATGTCACTATAGCTTATTGAATTAACAAGGATAAAATAATTGTATGGAACTTTTATTCTAAGTGCAGATGGCATCATGTGGGTGAAGTGAACTTAGCTCAAATACAAATCATCTAAAGCATATTTGTTAAAATGAACGTAATTAGATAAAAATATGTCAATGATATGATTCGAAATGGAAGAAAACTAAAAGAACTTGGATTTAACAACCTCTGCTGCCAATTTTTGGAGCTTCAAACTGTCAGCTTCGTCACCATCCTCAGTATCATCTCCCATTTCTTTGTCAGACACCTCTTCCTCATCATCATCATCATCTTCAAATCCATCCATATCATCACCATCACTAGCATCATTCTGTTTCTTAGATTCTGCTCATTAGTAGAAAAGAGGACAATCAATTAAAGGTAGTAATTATATCATTAACCAGAAGCAATTCTGCACTTAATCTCATGAGAGATACCAGGGTTAGTGAAGAGGCAAATAAACACAAATGAGAGGAAGCAAATAGAAAAGGAGACTAAATAACTCTGAGTTATATGACCACAGTATGGCTGTTTGATGGATATGATCTTGCTAATGAATAAAAGAACTTGGAGATAGAATAAAGAACTGAAACAAAGTTTTGGAGAAAACTAAGGGCTAATTCTCATTAAAGAAATACTTCCATGCATTAGAGAAAAATTTGCAAAGTAAAAAAGATCAACACAAGAAGATTTCTATGCAAGGGTCCGTGAAGCAATCATTTGTTGATGAGCAAAAAAATAATCAATGAATGGATGAAAAAGGGTTATTCTAGTGATCTTTGCAAGTAGATTCTCTACCAGCTACTTGATCCTTGTAAGAGCGGAGGAGTTCAAGCGTTGCTTTAAAGATCTGTTCAAATGTTTCATATGGCAACTGATCAGATGGGAGACCAAGAACTGAAGTCAATCCCAAACAGCAAACCTTTTTATCATGTTCCCTGCAATTATGGATGGTGGATCAGTTATAGTTATATTGCCTGAATACTATAGAGAAAGGAGTCAAACCTTCTAAAATTTGCACGCTGACCACTTTTCTTCACTTCTTGTAGCATCTGGAACCAGAGATTGAAAATTTCCGTAGAAACTCCAAGCCTATGTAATATCCCAAGCGTGAGAGATGGATTATAGTAAAGAGCATCCGCAATCTGCAAAAGCAACAAATTATAAGATACTGACTGCAGAATAATAAAAATCCCAGCTCGAAATTATACCATAAAATTTGAACGAAGCAATCATCAGATAACATAATAGAAAAGAAACACTTTGGGTATCTTGTCAAAAGAATAGTGGATAATATTTAAACAAATTTGTATGTATTGTTCCCTACTCTTGAAAGAACGTTTAAAGCAAAAAAGATGTATAAGTATCACATACAAAGTCTAGAAAGAGAATAATTAATTGCTAAAAATTCTGATCTCCACTTAGGAATTGTAACAGACTGAATCCCATTAAAACCCAATCCGAACTCAAGATATAGGTATCCTATTACATAAAATGAACCTAACTCAAGATATTTAAAAGTACCCAAATTAAATAAAAAATAATTATTTTTTATTTTAAGGTATCCTATAAAATATAATTTTCTAATTAAATTAATAATAATTGTTATAATTATTACTTTATTATTATTTTATACTTTTTAATAATATAAATATAATTTTTATTTATTTTTAAAATCAGGTATTAAGCATTGAGTATCCACACTCATAAACCAGTCTCAGGTACCTCACCCACAAACCTTAACCCAATTAAAACATTAAACCCAAATCCCATCTTATTTAGCTAATCAGGTACCCCAAGCCCACCATAAAGGCTAATCAAGTACCCAAGCCCACCATAAACCATAAAGGGATCAGAGTGGGTTAGGTTAAATAGTCATCCCTATACACCCTTACTTTAGACCAATCATAACTTCAGAAGCACAATCATAAACTAGAAAAATCAGTGCTTATTTTGTTCGCAATTCATATAGAGGTTACAAGGTCACTAAAACAGAAATCATCCTTCAAATTTCACATAACTTGGACAATAGAGTGACAAACAATTTTAAATTATGCAGTATTAATCAATCTAGTCCAATATGATTAGGGCAGCAACTGGTCATTTACCAGGGATTTTATCCTAAACTGGTCAGTCCCAACTTAGAAACATAACACTCAACCAACTAAATACCCAAGTCAGGCATTATATATCTCCCTGGAATTATCCCCGATGTTTAAATGGCACACACGGGTGCCTTCCCAGGATGTGATGAGGAGGGTAATGAAGCCACTACCACCACATCCTCCGCGCAAAGCTCCATGACAACAGTCATGTACTTTAAAGAAGCACTTATCAATGTCTACGAAACTCCAGCAATGACATCCATCCCATCGATCATGATTTTTGCAACGTACAATACATGGGATGGGGTGGCAATGGCTACTGGATTTTCATCCTCCTTAAGGAAGTCGAATGGTTCATAGCAAGGTTTTAAAATCCAATCCGGTGGCTCGCCGGAGCGAGCCACCGAACCGGTACGGTACCAGTATGGTACCAGTGAACTAATGACAGCGGCAGCGGGCAAAGACGGCGGGCGCGTAGAAGGCAAGCGAGCTTCGATCGAAGCTTTCTGCAGCCCGCTTATGCTTCCACCCGCCGTTCGCTGCAATCGTGCTCCGATGGTTGCTCCACGACCGGTCCTCCACCGGACCAGTACAAACCAGCCGTACCGGCCATTTTCGGACCGATTTTTGAAACGCTGGTTCATAGTGGAGAAAGCAGCAATCATAATGGTGGTGAGGAGTGCAGCAACAATGGTGGCAAGAGTCGCAATGCAAACCAACATTGGTGGTAGGGGCAGAAATGGCAAATCAGTAATGGTAGTAAGGATGGCATGGCAATAGTTGGGTGCAAGTCCGAGCTGCTATACTAGATGGAATGAACCAAGCAAGCTTGTGGGCGGCTCAGCAAGAGAAAGAAGAGGAAGAGAGAGAAAGAAAAGGAAAAGGACGGCGGAACCGAGAAAGCTTGTGACCAAGAGTAGTATGAAGGTAGAAGGAGTAGGAGAAGGAAGAGAAGCCGCTCTATTCACCTCCCACTCACGTGCAGGAAGGCGCATCCATCACCTTCATTCTCTTCTTCTTCCTTCTCTTTCTCCTCCTTCCTCCTCTCTCGAATTCTCCTTGGTCCATGCACCGGTCCGAGAAGGGATCGGTACAAGTTGTCCCCATTATGCAACGGTTTTTAATACTTTGGTTAGGAGAAGGGTGAGATTTGGGAGAAAGGAAGGACAAGGTTTGGGAAAAGAGGCAAGTGACCTAGGGTTATGAGAGCAAAAGGTAACTGAGTAGAATCAAGGTTTAAAGTACTAGTCATTGGTGATGGCTTAGACCAATTTATATTGGTGACATATCATGCATACCAACATGTTGTATGCAATATTATATTTTAATATAATTAACTATCATATTGGAAACTCAATACACGAATCTATAGTGGGTTTATGGTCAAACTAGTATGGTACCAAACTTACAAAAAAAATTTTCCCAATGGACAATGGTTATAGCATCAACAAAAAGCAAGATTCCTTGCAAGATCTAGTTAAAATATTTAAAGACTTCTGACTCTACCCATACCCTTGTCCTGAATTGGATAAAGAAAAATAACGGATATGGCAGCACAAGATGCCATCCCTTGTACCTGAACCAAAATTCTGCATCATCTACTGTCAATATTTTTAATCTGCTAGTGCATAATTCCCGATGCTCTACAATAGTTCTCATTGGTTGGAGATATACCACTAACACTGTTATTGACAAAGACATAGCAATGACAAGAACTTGCAATTCTTCAATAAAGTAGACTACTTAAATATAGATAAGAATCCATCAATGCACGCGCAATCTGTCATACGTATTCAAATGTATACAAACTGCAGAATGAAATACAGTATTCTTTGCAGCTGAGCACTACATGATATGAAGCCATCTAGAATTACATTCTAAGGGTCTCCAATCTCCATATGAAAATCCTTCATCTTGTAATATCTACAAAATTTCATTTAGAAATCCACACAAGAACATAAGAAAGCATAGATCACTAGAATAATATTGGAAAGATACGTCCAGATAGTAGATTCCACATGCACCTCCGTTCAATGAATGAAGCAATAAATTAGACTGCAAACTATTTTGATTACATAGTCAAAGCAAATATAAAGAAAAATTTTAAAAAATCTACAAATTGATAAAATGTGCAAACGCTTGTATCATATTAAATATCTTACCACTAGCATCAAGAGACACTTCAAATATGGTCTTTCTGCATGTTGCAGTCGTTCAATGGTAATCCTTATATAAGGTTCGACCCAGTGATCCACTTGCCCTTTACAGTTTTGAAATACTACTTCAATAAGCTTAGGAGCAGGCTCAATATCAGCATCATCAATGTTTTGGTCTGACATTATCTGTGATAAGTCATCAAATATGTTTATTGTCATTAAGCTATGAAAGATCAACGTTATATACTGGACCAGTATACAAGTATGCTTGTTCCTTTTAGCCAAATTAGCTTACTGTTGACAGTGTCTTCCACAAGCTTTGCTGGTAATCAGGGTCTTTGCACGAAAGAAAATGTGTTGTTCCCCTGGAGATGTAGTTATCCAACGGAACAAGTATATCTACAAAAAAAAAAGGCACTAGGAACAGTCAATATGCTCTTGCAATAGGAAGAATCAAAGATGTCAGGACGTGGAGAAGATGACTCTTGTAATGAAAACATATGCAACCTCATGACAAGCCAAGAGATATTTTCCGATATAGAAAATAATGTCTTGCTAATTTTCAGCTAGACATTTTCAGATACAGGATAGTTCGTGCGTTAGTAATTATTGAGGAATAACTGAATAAGATGATTTATAATTCAAAGATTGTTATTTAAGTCTTCTCATTTTTACATTATGTAAAAGAAATTAAGTCTGCAGAACATAAACTGCAGAATTTTCTAAAAAATCAAATCTGCAAACCACATCAAAATTTTCCAAGAGCACATTTTTATTTTCATATATTGTACAGTAAATCTCCAGTCAATTGCATAAGCTGATTGTTCATTGTTTATCTCCATTACAAAGATCAGAACAATAACATAATAAGAATATTAGTAGAACAATAGGGAGGAGTACCGAACAACGTGTGAATAAACTTTTACTTCACAAAAATCTGAAAAGTTCACTTGGTACTAAATGTTCCAAAAGAGAAAAGTATAACCTAATTATATTCTAAATAATAGCATAAATCTATAGTATAAGCAAATATACATGATTTTAATTGGAAATGCCTAATCTATCGATCTGTCAAGGTCTACTAACATCTATTGGAGATCCAGGTATCAGAAAAGAATTTAATAGCCAACCACAGATAATCAGCAATCACAATAGCCAAAGGCTACCTTATTCCAAGAATATTAACATCATATAATTATAATTTTTCAAACACTTTTTAAATGGGTATATAAACAATAACATTATTAGCAATTTGCCAGGGATCATCAATATTAGTACACGTTCACATATTGGAAATTATCATCCATAATAAACATTGAATCCAAATTTGACTGCAAAAAGATACTGCTTACCATATTACCCCAATATGATTAAGATAAATCAAAAGTGTCATGCTGAATAGAACTTCCAAGATATTAAAATCAGTGAAATAAACAAAGCTCAAAAAGAAATTAGAACATTCAACACCTAGGAAAGCAGGCTTACTCTCAAAGAAGTCTATAGCCCAATCTCCAAGTGCATCCATAATAAAAGGCCAAAGGCTCCACATGCCCAATGAGATTGTTGGTGAATAAAACGTCATGTAGGAAACTATTTCTAGAACTTCTTCAAAAACATCTGCAACAAACAAAACATTACTGCAAAAGAAAAAAAACAATGTATCATTGAGAAGATTTTTAAAATATACAAATATGACTCCTTTATTGAATTATTAGCTTTAAAAAAAGTTTAATATTCACGCCAATTTGAAATTTTAAAAGATTTAAATTAAGAAACTTGTATATTATAGGTGATATTTTTCCCGTTTTCCCCTTCATGTGTTCATTTCCTAAATTTTATTCTTCATTTACTTCACTAACTTAATGAAACAAGGTTGCTATGCATCAATCATTGTGCATTCAAGGAAAAAGCTTATTGCATTTCATGAGAGCATACAACTTAGATTTTGATTTGAAGGGAAAGAATGAACATTGCTGGAACATAATGAAAGACTAGTTGTGTAAATATCAATGTTCAGTACAGTAATGGTCATACTAGTACGTACCAGATAGTACCAACACACAATAGTGATGGTACTAGCCGGTTTTAATTACATATACATATGTATACATATGTGTATGCGTATATGGTACTCAACATGTACTACCAAGCATGTATTAGTACCAATACATGATAAGACGAGTAAAAACTGGTTGTACATATATATATATATATATATATATATATATATATATATATATATATATATATATATATATATATATATAATTGGTCCCGAGCATGTACTCATAATAGTACATTACATGCGCAAATTAATATAAATCAATTGTAATCCCTAATATGGACCAGTTTGTAACATCATGATGAGTACATGTTTTAAGATGATTCAACACCCCCAAAAAATATGGCCTATATGGCAAAGGGTAAAAGAACCAATGCAATATCCATCCTTTCCCTTCTTCCAACGGGAAGGTAAAATAATAGGGCTGATACAAAGTCAAGAGCCACTCTCACTCATGACAAATTTTGAGTTGAGAATGGTTCATCATCCACCAATATAAACTATATCACAAAAAATGCATGCACAAGATTAAGAACGCTCTAAAGCTGCTCAACAAATGCAAAAAAATACCTTGGCCATCAGTACTCAGCATTTTCTGCAATATAGGTAATAAAGTAGGCTCAATTTGAACAAAAAGATGGGGAAGTCTGTTGACAGATTCAAGAATTGTGCTAACAGCACGCAGACATCCAACAGCTGCTAAAGCACCCGAGTCATCAGCTTCATCATCTGATTCAGTTGCATTCAAGCATCTCCAAAATGCAGCAGCCTATGAAAAAGTTACTTGTGAGATTTCTCTAGGATCTGTACAAGGAAAGCATAATCAACATCAAATTACATTACCAGATTCTGACAGAGTCTGATCGCATATGGTGCCATCTCTTCACCAAATTTGTCAACAATAGTCTCAAGAGTGAAAACAAGGTCCTCGTTCTCTACTTCATTCATAAGTTTAAAAAACTCTGCAGAGTAACTCTGTAATCATATCCATAAAACAAACTACAACTGGATTTAGATAATTTAACAGAAACATACCATCAAGAATTTGTGGGAGAAATGGGCGTATCTCATTAAGATCTGTGTGAAAACGGTAAAACCGTAAACTTGTTCTGTTCACTAATAAGAAGCATTGAATAAAAAGGGACTATTATGCTTATAATAACAAACCTTTGCATGCCTCAACAAAAGCACGTAAAGCAAAGACTGAATCAACACGCACAGGAAGCTCTGGATCTCGCAGGCCAGCCAAAACACAATGAAACACTCTGCGGAAATTGTTCTGGTCTGAAAAGTTAATATGGGCATACTGCCCTGCAACCCATGCTGCCTAAGAGACCATAACCAAGAAAAAACTGATGAAGAAAATGGTAAACTCAAATTTATAGAGCTAAATAACAGATGTATTCAAATCTATTTACCATTAAAAGTATTTCAACACCCAATTAAACACAGGATTGTGTACAAGAAACCTCTATTTGCATTACCAAAGAAATGAAAATCCAGAATAAATTCTATGTTATTCAAGAACAAGATTACAATGAACAGAAGGGACAAACAACACATATAGTTCTAACAATTAAGATGCCTCGTGCACTTAACGGACCAAGATGCATATTGTAACCACCCAAATTGAAGGATAAACAACCCACAATAAATGAACAAATGGTACCATCAATACCCTTTTTTTAAGTTCCAAGAAAAAAATTGAATATAAATTTCCTAATAACACTATGTATTTAACCAATCCAATTGATTGATATGAATTGGCCAACAAAAACAGGGACAACCTTAAACCTTTACACACTATAATGCATTGTAGATGTGTATTTGAAATCAGTGCACAATCAGAAATCACAACCAAAAAGTTGTTAATTGATCTTATTAACATAATTTGCCTTAATAAGAAAATCAGCAACAAATAGGAAGCCTGGGGTGAGAAATTTCAATCAGACCAATAATAGAGAAATTTCGATTTTAAGTTGATTGAATCTAGCTAAGCATAGTAATCATAGAAAAAAATTAGAAGATATGAAAACTAAAATAAAATATGTATGCCCCATACGTAGTGGAATGTAGGTCTTCTATTCACTTCTAGTGTCATGTATGATTGTGCTAGATTCAACAAGATTACAGGTTTTCTAGTTACCTCTGGTAATTTGGATAGGCTTTGCCTGAGCTAAATATCACTGAATGAAATACTATAACTGAAACATTAGTTTGACCATAATTGGAAAGCATAAATTGTGTCAAACATCAGCTAAAAATACAATTCTCATCTGTCCCAAGTGGTCACATCATAAGCATATGCACTATGAAGGGTGAAAAAAAGGGAAAACCTAGTAAAATAAGTATTAGTGTATTACAATGTAATTGACAAGGAAAAAGATTCTTGTGCTACATTGAATTCAAGCTATCAACATAGAATCAAATGAATGAGAAGAAACAAAAGATTTCAGTTGACAGAAAACAATATTACATAGTTGAATAGGATTGTAATACTAACACAGAAAATACTTCATACATTTTGTTATGTTATCACAAAACTGGTGAGATATCAACCTTTGCTCGCAGATGACCAATGGGACTAGTGAATTCAGGGAGAACATGGTTCATTAACATGTGCTCCAGCTCCGACTTATAAGGCTCTGTTTGCTTAAGTTTATCACATAGTGTTCCAATAGCTAGAAGAGCACCATCCTTTTGGCGATATGGTTTGAATTCACCAGAAGCTTCATCATATCTGGTCAGGTGAAATCACGTTTGGTAAAAAGAAATATTGCTTAGCTTACATATGGTCCTTGTAGAGAACTGCAATGAGACTAAAAGGTCTAGAAGAAATATATATATATATATAGATATATCATGTATATACCTCCTAAAAACATCCACAATGAACTGAATGAACTTATGAAAATTTGCCTTCCCACGCTTTCTTACTAATTCACTCACGAAATCCATGGCTGCAGTTCGAGGACTGTACAAATCTTCAATAATATCTGTCAAATATAAAGAAACTATTTACTTGAGCCCTCATTAATTTCAAAACAAAGTAACACTTACCATAGCCCTTTCTAACATACTCATGAGGGTCTTCATTCCATAGTTTTTGATCATTGTCATTGAAACACATAAGTGGAAAAACTATCTCAAAGAGAATGATATCAAGCTGAGGCTGAAGCAACTGGTATATATTATTCTTTGAAATACTGCACCACAGATTTAAAGGGGAAAGAAAATCAAGGCTAATCCATAATATGGCTCATTAAATTTATATAAGAAGAGGACAAGGTCTAAGCAATGAAAGAAACAATGATAAAAGCATCATGACAAGGCAACTAAACAAACTTTTCGACTAATGGAAGCAATTCATGGAAGTAGACTGTTGAGCAGAAAAAGGAATTGTATTCCACTTCCTCATGATAAAATGGGTGGAATGCTTTAGATCACTAGAGATGACACATGAAAAATATTATTACATCGTAAGGCTCAAAAGTAAAAAAGCAGGTGTCCTGTAATATATTTCACGTGAAGTATTATGCTGCAAGACACTTAAAGATCATCCCAGTTTAAATTAATAATAGAACCTACAAAGTTTATGGAAGAACAAAAATAATGAGGAAACAAGTCCTAGCTATATACACATTCTTATATGCATGCATATTTATAGGCATATATACAAACATATTAAGTATAATATATATACACACACATTGCAATGCCCCAAAAACTTAGGATTTTTTTCACCCAAACATAATTTTAGAATTTCAGAAATAATATTTTGGATTTTCCAGAATTTTGGGAGAATTTTTAGGATTTTTTCTCGATTTTATAAAAAGTTAAATTTAAAAGAAAGAAAGATAAAAATAATAATAAAAATAATTAATCTCGCTCTAATTCACACTTGCACAGAATTGAATTCACGACTTGCTGAATCAGATGAGGTACACGAATGCAGCTAGCCACTAGGTCAAGTGCACATTCGTGATAGAACACTAGGTCAACCCATGTTCGAATGCTGTGGCAAGAAGTTTGCCCTCACCCTTGCATTTTCTAGCATGCATTATTTGTGCAACAATGCCTTACCACCTTTCACTTTGTCTCCCACTCCAACTCGAGCATACAACAAGGGTGGCGGAGCACAAGCAAAGGTGGTAAGGCATTGAACCGAGTTGACCAAAAGTCAAGATAAAGTCAAGATAAAGGCAGTTTTTCTTCCTCAAAAGTCAGCAAGAAGATTTCTTCACCCACGACGCCCAATGTCATATCGAGGTAAGTCATTCTCCCCAAGCATTTTCTGCAAGTTAGAGTTTCAAGTCAATTTAGAAATCGACGGCTAGCATCTAGCATGGTTGACTCCGGGCTAACTCCAACGTCAAAAGCTCATTTGGCATCGTTGACTCCCAGTTAACTCTTCAACTCAACGTCAAAAGCTCACCACGAGTTTGGCCAGAATTCTGTACCAAAAATCTTCCCCTATCAAACGAATGTTTGAAGTGCCCTATAAAGCATGCTGAAGCGGCCACAAAGTTTGGTTCGACGGCCATGTGTGGCGGGGCTACATCAGATGAGGTGTAGTTCAATTCCGATTGAACTAGGTTTATTTAGTAATTAAGCTGAATTTGGACCGCACCAGCTCAACAAATTAAGTGATTTATTCCAAATTCCACCCAATAGAGTTAAACCAAGTCTAGCACGGTTTATTCCGGCACAATTTATTGGAAATAAACTCGATCAGATTTCAATGCTGAGTCAAAATTTGTTTTAAACTAGTTCAACAGATTGAGCTTATCAATTTTGGGTTCAATAATGCAATAGTATTTTGACTGGTTATGCATGATTTTGATCAAAGGCTCAGATACTCATTGGAAAGCTTAAAAAATATCCTATCCAATGGTACCAAATTCCTAGTATAAGAGTAATTGCATGATTAAGTCTCGATGTGATCAGCTAATCAGATCAGATCAGTACAATCTTGCCCATTTAAGTGGGATTTAGGTTTAGTGTAATGAAACCAAAACTAGTTCTCTAAGTTTTGAACCAAGATCTATCCAATGTTAGGGTTATTTTGCATGCTAGACATTGATTTGGTTGTACTTATGCAAAAATCAACTATGCAGCAGTGATCGAGGAACCGGTCCGGTACCGACCGGTTCGTACCGGTCCGGCGAGGGACCGGCACAGGAACCACGCTCGGAGCACGGTAGACGGCGGACGGGGGTAGGCAGCGTAAAAAGCTTCGTTCGAAGCTTCCGGTAGCAGCAGAAGCATCGTTTGAAGCTTCTGCCGCCGCTAGAAGCTTTGAATGACGGGCACCGCGCCGCTTTGAACGACGCTTCTGCCTCCCCCGCTGCTCGTCGTGGAGTTGTCTGCTGCCGCCACTGCCGCCCACCACCTGTCTGGTATGCCGGTACCATATCAGTCCGGCGAGCGGCTCGCCGGACTGAGTCGCCGAACCGGGTTTTTAAACCATGCTATGCAAACCAATCAGTTCTCTTTAATTTATCAGTTGTACATAGTTTCACATTGATTATGCTTGAATGTGAGTTCATATGGATTTAGTTATCTAAATTAATATCTTATCAACACCCATGGAATTGGTATGCATGTTATTCACTTGCCATATCGCACTTCATGATAGAATACAAGTTGTTCCTCAGGGGATCAATATATCTACATCATGAATTCAAGGGTCCAACTAGTGTATGCCTTAGACTCATGGAAATACTATGACAAGTGTGTTGCCAAACTAACTAACTAGTTAACCAATCAATTTTGTATGCTTATAACACATTTTGGTATCAGCACCTACTATATTAGTATGTTTCCAATTTCAACATCCAGTTATAGTTTACAATATCTTCCAGTAACCAAGTATTCCGTTAAAGTTTATAGTATCTTGTTATAGTTCATAGTTTTAGTTGTTGCAATTATAGTTTACCGTTACAAATGGTTCAGTTGAAGTTCCAATTCATTAGCTATTGTTACTTAGCACCAGAAATAAATCCATCCTTCATGTTTGGCATTTATTATTCCCCATGCTTTACATCTTCTATCAGCATGTTGAACCAACTTGTTAGTACAAATAAACTATTATACATGTTGCAGCTTATGTATCCTTCAATTTCAATATCACATGTACTATAGTTCTGCATTTGGCTTCACCTGGTTTAACCTAAGGGAACTACCCTTTCACTAGAGAGGCTTACTCGGCATTGTTGCTATAATTTGTTAATTATAGGTACTAGTCTGCAATAAAATAATTAGGTCAAGATAGGAAGATATTATTGTTGGACTTAGATAAATGTTGAACATGTAAGTGAATTCACTGCTATAAATGTGAGAATTTTTTTGACTTAAAGTTAAATTTTCTACTTTGATGGAAATTGTTGTAAATTAATAGTCTCATGTCATAGATAGTTATTTTTTATTTTTTCAAATTTATGTTAGCAGGTTCAGATGCTATATCTTAATATAGTTTTATTAGGATGTAACACATATTATATATATGTATATGTGGAAACTCTTTTTCAAGTAGAAAACCATGAAAAAAAAGAGTAGAAAACCATGGCTTAAAACCACCTCACTAGAAAAAAACAAAAAAGACAAAACAATAATAAAAAAAAAACTAAAGTATGACATCTCCTTATGAAGGAGACAATAACATGAAACTAGGACCTGATGTCCAAAAATCATTTGAGAGCAGGTTAATAATCTTGGGGTTTTATAAATATTCTTTAGAATAAATGATGTTGAGATAATTCCTCTATTTTCCACTGAATTTTCCTATGAGAATTCTGATAAAGAAATTGTAGAATAATCAAACAATCCAAGGAAAACAAATCAAGTTTAGGAACATAAAAAATCCAATGATGCATCTAAATAACCACGAAAGAATAGAATGAGTTTCTGAGAATGCAGAAAAAAATGACTAAAAACAAAACCACAAGAATGTGGTTTAGTTTACACAGTGTTAAATTTAGATATACAGTCAAATAATTATCAACTCAAAGTAAATTATATAGGTATATACTTCATCAAACAAGACCAACCTGCTGCTGATATATTGAAGAATAAGATTTGTAACTCTATCAGGTAAATATTCGCCAGTGCGTATCGCATTAATCAACTGGAGGTAGGACCATAAGATTCTTCCAGCATAATGCTTTTGAAACATTTGAGCAAACATTTTGCTCTCTTGTTTATGAAGCTTCACATCACCAAACCTGTGAGCATTAGCCACAAACTTAGGTGAGAACAAACATATCCAGATACAACATTTCTTGTCTGTCAGTTAACTCACCGTGTGTATAATCGATTTAAAATGTGAATTGTCCACTTCTTGACTTTCCACCAACCCCAAGATTTTCTGACCTCTGGATCAGCAGGTTGGCCTCCCAAAGGGACAGGTCTTTCTAAAACATTCAAGAATAGAACCATCCATGACTCAAACACATTGGAATCAAACAATTGCCTAGGAATCTCCAACTGCAGATCATTTCATGACCGTGAAGAAAATGAAATCTTAGATATTTTATAAAATGTTATGAGAAATTAAAATAACCATATTTGCACTTACATATATAGTTGACCAGAATATTTTGCAAATGAGCTTAATTAGATCAGCTATTTCAATTCTTGGATTAACAACCTGAGCAAGATTGTTAAATACATATTGTAACAGAGGAAATGTCTCTTCAACAATGAGATTAAGTGGTGTCCGCTCTTCATCCGACTTGAACCTAAAAAAAAAGTAAAAAGAATAGTCATGTTAAAAAAATTACATAACAATCATCAGATGTACAGTAAACTGCATAAATAATGAAAAGTTGTCTGTGCATGAATGATAAATTGCAAGTATTCCAGATTAAGCTAACTAAACTAAAGAAAGAAGATACACACTTTCATTTATTTGAAGTGTGTTAATCAACAGAAGATCAATTCATATAGCATACTTACTCATATTTCCTAGCAAGAACTCGTAATACATATAAAGCTCCTAACAATTGCTGCTCTTGCATCAGCAAATTGCCTTTTATCCAATGAAGAAGACTTGGCCATTTTTCTGGATAATCAGCTTGGATAATTGTTTTAATGCATTCTCCAAGTTGAGATCTGTTACACATTAATAAAAATTTGAGAAGTGCAAGCAATAGAATAGATAAGCATAAATTCCAATCAAGCATTCAATCCATAAAGACAAAGAAGCCGTGCAATCCTCTCATGTGAAATCCATGTTGCAAGAGCAGCAGATATACAGCCCTTGAGATCATTCATTTTAATTCCAAACAGCATCACCCGAGAGTTTAATAATCTATGAAAAATTGCTGATCAACATAAATGTGCACTAGCTATAACTCATATATGGATCTAAAAAGGAGAAATATAAATTTTGAGCAGTAAAGGTAACATCTTTTACTTTGAAATAAAGGACATAAGAAATGTATAATGTAAGATATACTTTCACTAGATACTATGAAATATGAATTCTATATTATGGAGAGAAAGTCAGACCAACTTTTAGGTAAAAAATGGTTCATCAAATCAAGTCAGATAGAACCAACTATAGCGCAATTGATTCTGACTCTACGAGACAATTTGCTAATACATCAAAAGTCTCACATAAGATCATGATTTCTTGCTACCTTAATTTGAATAGGAACTTGAGTGTAATTTTCATCCTAAATTATATAATTGTACAATACCCCATCCTGATTCATACCAATATTAGTGATTTAGATAGCTTCTTCAAAGCTAACCGTTGATCCTTTGAAGGCATGATAAGGACTACAAAAATTGAGTACATCAACATGTAGATTTAAAACCCATGCTATACATCCCAGTCCAAATTGGTACTCGTATATGGTTGATACTTCTCTAGTACCATAAACTTACATATATATATATATACATATATATATATATACATATATATATATATACATATATATATATATATAATTATATATAAGTATATATTAGTCCGTATTAATGAACCAGTATTAGAGCAGTGCTAACTAGTATGTACCAATACGAATTGATATATGGTATTGAAAGTTGGAATTTGTCAGGATTGCTATCATATTATATAAGTATATATTAGTCCGTATTAATGAACCAGTATTAGAGCAGTGCTAACTAGTATGTACCAATACGAATTGATATATGGTATTGAAAGTTGGAATTTGTCAGGATTGCTATCATATTATATATATATATATATATATATATATATCAATATTTAAAAACCAGTCTAAACCAACTAGTTTTTCCAATTTGGACCAATCAGAAGAAGCAATAGACTGAAACCAGAGGGCGGAGCAAGCGAGAGAAATAAAGGAGAATAAGAGGAGTAGAAGGGGACGAAGAGAAAAGTGCTGCCGTCTAGCAAGATGGCAAGGGAGACGTCCTGGTTTTCCTCCTTCCTCTTCTTCGTCCTCTTCTTCTTTCTTCCATTCTGCCTGGTTCCACCGGTATTTATTACCAGTATGTATCGATCCAACCGCTGACCGAATCTTCGAACCTTGATATATATATATATATATAATGTTTTTGCTACTTACTGACATTTTGAAGTGCAGACACTAATCAGCTCTAGAAATACTTAATTTTGCAGTACGGACCGATACTAACATCTAGCATCAACAAAACCACTAACAACTAGAAATCCTTAATTTAGCCTACAAGTCTCCTAGAATAGGCTTAATAACATACCATGAATCATTATGATTGAATTCAAAAAGAAAGATAGGTCAGGCAATCACTGTGGCCCGCCACATCCAGAGTCATTCCTATTATGAGCCAGCAAGGTAGTAGAAACATGCCAATGAAAATGCAAATGTAGGCAAGCAGAAAACTAGATCAGGCAATCAATTGATGTACCTCAGCAATGGTGGAACTTGCACAACAAATCCAAGAATTTTGTCACGAACCATGTTCTTGTCACTCTCAGATATTTTCTGACGCTCATCTGAAAAAAATAAAATAGCAGTCACTTGAAATTTTAGCAGATCATCGAAGTGAAGCAATATTAAGTCAAATGTTATTTCTACCTGGCTCATGAGGTGACCAATGTTTCGCCACAAAATTTTTGAAATGAATACTGGCAACTTGTCTTACACCCATATCACAAGTACAATCTACTATTATCTGCAGCAACCTGACCAGATGCTCTGATGCATGCTGAAACTGCATTAATTAATGATTTTCATGGTCAAATGTGATATAGTTAACAAAGTTCAAGAGACAAAATCTTAGCAAACAGATAAATCCACACCCTTCCAGATAGAACAACATAAATTCGTGATCTAGTGATTGCTGCAGGGACTTATGTTTATCCATCAATAAAGAAAACAGATAAGTTCGCAAACATTGTGAACCATTATTCTTAAATTCAGATATGTATTCTACAGAATCAAGTTGGAATGGCATACTATGGTTCAAAACATGTTGCTGCAGTGCTAACACCAGAGAATGAAGTGCTTGCTTATACCTGATAGCAAAAATTCTGTGACACAGCTATTCAGTGCCAAAGAACGCTAGAAAATTGTATGACATGACAGGAGAAAGTATAATCATGTCCTGGCCATCTATTTTTTTTCATAATCATTCATGTTAAGATATTCTTGTGGCCAACTGTTTTGAAACATGCCAAGAGCGTTTTGCTCCATCACGCAGCTACCACAAAGGGAACTAGCCAAGATACTCGTTAGAAAACACTAAAAAAAGAACAAAAAGTATTGCAGGTTGTAACCAATTCAAAGTTCATGCTTCAAAAGAAGCACTTTTACTCGTCAAGGAAGTACAAAATATGTGTTTCATTGTACATTCTAGAATATTAATCAACAATGATCAGAACCAGTTTTTCCAGAGAGGCTAAAGAAGAGGTGATACAGAAGTACACAAACCATATTGCACTTAATGAGAACAATTGATCGTACTTGTAATTATATAAGGTGGGGAATTTTTTCTATTAAGGCAAACCCCACGAGAATTCTAATTCCCAGAAAAAGATGAAACAGGAAATCAGGTCAAGTATGATTGTGTTTAATTTACAAGACACGGAAGTGGACATTTATTTGTAGTTCTCGAATCAATAATATATGATATGAATTAAGGACAAAATCACTATTTTACAACAACAATAATACAGAACTGTCACATTGAATGGAAAAGGGAAAAAACAGTAATAAATCAAAACAATAGCACAAAAAAATATAAAAAATTAACTACAATTCCGATTGTGATCTGTAACCAAAAAAATCTAGGCGGACAGGTGCATGTATGAATCAGATATTAGTCGGTTGTATGAGATTAGCATCATCAAAACCCTGAATTACCATCCCGTAGAATTCAGAAATCATATAAAAACATCGATAATACTAGAGTAACCAACGCGTCAATAACAGTATGGACCGAATAAAGAACCCAAATCGGGGAGAAACTAATGAATCAAGAAAATTTGAGAAAGAGATGAATTCACATGATTGAGGCTCTCCTCGGCGGCCTTGCGCTCCTCCGGATTGGGGCTGAGCGCGGCGCGGAGGACGACAGTGAGGCTAGCAACATCCATCGCGACACAGCAGGATCCACGACTTGCGGAGAGGAGGTCGTGGGACGGAGCGAGCGAGCAGTTGTTCGCGAAGAGCTCGCTCCTTGAGAGAACCGAGCGAAGCATCGAACGGGTATTTAAGCCTAGGGTTAGAGAAATGGTTTAAACTCGCTTCAGTGTAAGTGGCCCGAATGGTGCTCGAGATCCAATCCAATCCACAGTGCAAAATTATACTTGTTAACGGGTAAATGACATTTCAGAATGGATCCCACAAAAATCTGACGGTAGATATGGGTAAATTTGACAAGTAGTGATGGGAGAGGATCTCAGAGAACGAGAGCGGATCCTTCGGTCCGGGGTGGAGAACATAAATCTTGTGACGGCACAGCGGGCAGATTGAAAATAATAATCTTGTTTTCCTAGTATACAGGGGTACCATCCTAGTGTTTGGGACTTCGCTTCTTCCATAGCTTTATTCAAAATTTACAGCCTTCTCATCTGAAATGAAGATCATGTGTCCATTCATCGGTCGACAAGTCTTCCATTGCTTTATTTAGAATTTGAAGGTAAATCTAATGTTCAGGGGTGAGCATAACTTACTTCTTGTATCGATATTTTAGGATTTTCGGATTAGTATTGGATTTTAAATTGAAATTTCGATATCGATAACTAAAAAAGTTAAGATTTTTTATGATCTAAAATACTAAATATCATATATTTATTAATTAATTAATATATTTATTTATATATATATATATTATTTAGACACTTAGTTAAATACTTAAATAGTATTTTTAATAAAAAGAAATTTAATTTATATTTTTGTAGAATATTTATTTTATTTCTCATTTGTATTTTGTATTTTAAAATTATTTACTATTGATTGTGTTTAAGTTGGAATTTAGAAATAAAATAATTTAAAATTTTTAGATTTTAGAAATTTTTGAAAATAAGTTTTGAGAGTTTAATACTGTACTAAACGCATGAATTATAATTTAGTACTAGTATCGGTATCTAAGATTCGAAACTCAAAAGTTTAGTACTCCTAACACATATAAAGTTTAGTATAAATACTAGCTTTGAACTCTTGTTTGCTCATTACTAATGTTTTTTTGTTACTATAATGAGCCATCATTATTATTTATTTTAGTATATATATATGATACAATAGTTACTTATTAATTTTAAATAATATAAATAAAATATATGAGAAATAATAATTATTTTTGGGTAGGGGCAAATCAAGTACCTGCGGACTGCAGTTGAAAGTTGTGGTCCATTTCAATTTCTTTAATGTGGTGTCTGGAAAATAATTAGCGTGATCATACCGACATAAAAATGCACATGTGTTTAGTGTTACGTCCAGAATTAGTGTTAAAATTTTTCTTTAAAATAAGCAGAGCCACGCAGAACTCCGGGAGAAAAACTATCCCGCACAGGGGACAAAATAGCACAGGGTGTGACCGGCAGACGTGACCACTCACGTCTCAGCCTAACCCAACAAACAGCCAACACCGTACGCAGACGGTGGCGCACATGCGCGAACAAAAGACACCATGCAGGGGGTGTCAGAACAGGGCCAATCGCACGCAGGCGACAAAACACCAACCACAAACCAACACATAAACAAACACCAAAGCGACGGGGTTGTACACGTCGAGAAGAGGGGAGAAGCCGCCTCGCTCGGACGAGCAGGGGAGAACACCGGAGAAGCGAGGGACCGAACGCGCCTAAACGCGGGGTCAAACGCAAAACGCGCACTGCACACCACCGGTCGTCGCACGAAGTTCACCGGGAATCGCCGCCGATCACCGGAGTCCGTCCGAGCAGTTGATACGACTACACCAAGTCGTAGAGGGAAACGGGTTGGACTCATCGACGCCGAACCGCCCACACCACACCACCGGTAGTTGGAGTCCGCCGGCGATCACCGCAGATCGTCGGAGTCCGCCAGCGATCACCGCTGATCGCCGGAGCGGAGGGGTAGACCTCACAACGCTCTAACTGTTGGCAAACCCCGGGGATATTTTACAAATTTTCAGAGATGCAAACACATTGCGCAGCGGAAGAATACCCACGAAACAAGCCAGTCCCAAAAACCGAGTGAAGATCGCATGCGAAAGAGTCGACACGATGAGATAGAAAGTACCATGATTTAGGTGAGGCCGATGTCGTAGTAGGCGCCCAAGCATGCGCCCTCTGCAGTCTTACACACACGGATGCCTCGAGCTCTCTTCTTCCACGCCCGGTGCTAGCCTCGGGAAGAAGATCCAAGCCTTGTGCTTATTCCTCTAGCCTTGCACCACCTCCAAGGTGTATGCACCAAGAGGAAGATGAGGAGAAGGAAGTCGCCAAACACCACCAAGTTCCTCACGCCAAGAGGAAGGGAAGAAGGTGTGTTGCGGCTAGGGTTGGATGGAAGAATTGCGCCACTAGCCTCTTGCTCTCGCCCTCAAGAACTCGCCCTCAATTTTGATCACGCCTCAAAGAGAGATTAGTATCATGAGGGGAGGCGTCTATGGCTCTATTTATAGAGCAAGAGGCGGTTGAGTGTGTGGCCACAATTCAATTTGAGTGGGCGGCTAGGAGAGGATTTAGGAGTTTAACTATTTTAGGAATTAACCAAGTCATAATCCAATTAGGACTCTAATTAATTGTTTAAATAATTAAATCCTAATCTAATTAGGATTCTAATTAATCATGATCAGTCCTAATCCAATTAGGACTCAAGTGGGCGACTTGATCAAGGTTCAAATTAAATTTTGAATCAAGTCCTAATCCAATTAGGACTCTAATTATTTATTTAATTAATTAAATCCTAATCCAATTAGGACTCTAATTAATTCAAATAAATCAGCCCATTTAATCTCACAAAAATAGGACTCTAATTAATTAATTAATTAATTAGCCCCTATTTTATCATGATTAATTAAACTCACATGAGGTATAGGCGCTAACCCTAGTATAACTAGGGTTAAGCATGCGCCATCTCTTTTCTTCTCCTTAAGCCCATTAAGCCCAACTTTTCAATGGGCCCAGCCCAATGTCCATTATGCATGTTAACCAAGCCCATGGATCCAATCCAATTTAACCCTAGGTCAAATTAGGCTAACCATGGTTAATATGCCGTAAATGGAAGTTGCCTCCAACAAATCTCTTCTATCTCATCAGGCCCATTGGCGCTGATGAAATCTCCAGAATAGATCCGAGTTATCCAATAACTCAATCATAAGGCTTCCCGATCAATACGAGAACTCGAGTATTAAGGTGTGCGACCATGTAGGTTCCTCTGACGTTGGCAGTGCTGACTCATGGTCACCACAAGCAATGAGTGGCACCTAGCAGTGCATTGCTGCTACCCAAGTCATCGGAATGGATATCGACATTGACATCCCCATCATCGCAACCAGGTACAGATGCATTACAATCTCTTTGCTGAACTGATATCTGATTGGCCAAGTGTGTCACCACTTGTTTCTATCCAATCTCATGGCTATGACTAAATCAGGTCTAACCTGGGTATGGCCATACACTTTCAGTCATAGAACCATAGAGGAGCTCCATGGATATCATGCTTCCCTTAGGAAGGGGCAAATCTTATGTCTGTGCATTGACCTTCTCATATAGGTCATGACATGCCCAAGGACAACCGTTATTACCTCCCAACTACGGCAAGGTGTTAGGTTGTATCAAAGCATATCCCTAACCACATAGAATGGCCAATAACCTTAAGTCAAGGGATCAATGCATCTCCTATCACTTGTGAGGATAACTCGTGACACCAAGTCATTGCCTCACAGTGGGTCGGTCCAGTATATCTACCACTGATATACCCATATGCTTGCGTTAGCACCTCGTGCCTAACCAGCTCATATACCAGTCTTACAAGTACCATAGCTGTCTCATATACACTAAGGTACATTGACTAGGGACAATAGTTTGAGCACAGATCCAATCTGTCTCCAAGGACATTATCATATAAGTACATGTTCGCAGATGTAAACAAATAATGATAACGACAATGCCAGTATGATATAAATATCAATGTCAAGTAGTACAAGTAACGGACCGGAATTAGGTCCTTATGACATATACACCAACACTGACCCATCAGAGCTTACCGGACTTCGCCACCGAAGTCAGCCGGAGGTCGTCGGACGATCGCCGCCGATCTCCAGAACCCAAAAGAGAGGGAGGTTGCCAGACGATCACCGCTGATCGCCGGAACCAAGAGGGAGAGGGAGGTCGCCGGACCTCCCTAGACTCGCCGGAGTTGTCAACCCTCGCCGGAGATGATGGAGTTCGTCGTACTCCTCCAGAACTCGCCGGAGCTCACCGGACATGGCCGGAGAAGAGAGGGGAAGAGGGGTGACGCAGGGAGGCGGACGTCTGCGCGTCCGCTCCACTAGCTTGGTACCGCCCGCTCGCCTGGAGCCGTGTCCAAAGCCAGCTCGCCCAAGGAGCCCAGGTGCCGGCATCCCATGCTGGGAGCCCGCCGGTCTGCTCCCCGTCGTCGTCACCGATGAGCTTCCAGCCGAGTAACTCCTCCATAACTACATCGTTCCAACGCCTCCTCTCGACGCGTTTGAAAGCCGAGCTCGCATCGCCGGAGGGAGCTGCTTGCGTCCGCGCCCCAGCCGTCGTCCAGCCTCCCGAACGGACGAAGCCACTCGTCCAAACTCCCCCAAGTGTCCGTCCATCGCGCTCCGCCTGCGCTCTGCCTGCCAGACGAAGCTCTCCCTCTGGCTCTCCGCTGTTCTACCCCGCGTGCACGTGACTTCGGAAGTCGAACGACTCCACCGCCCGTCGCCGCCAACAGGCTTCAGCCACATGGCCGTCGCCTCTTCGGCCGACGTCATCGCCTGTCGCTGGCCGCCACGCGACAGCGTTCGCCCGCACACGCCACGGAGCGACGAACGACATCTGCCGTTTCAAAATCGCAGGCGAGCCCTAGCTTCGATTTGGGGCAATTTTGACTCGGTCAACACCCCTTTGACCGATCAAAATCGAGCCCAAATCTTGGGCTTAACATTTAGTAAGATACAGCTGGGTTAGGGCTAATAAACCCACTAAGATTTTGTTAATTGATTTTCTTTTTATTTCTTATGTAAAAGTTTTAGGGTGTTTTATTGGGGGCAAGAAAAAAAAAAGAGAAGAGTAAAGAGAAAAGAAAGAAAAATAAGTGGGAAGAAAAATAGTGAGGTTGGCAGCAAGGGAGGGGAGAAAAGTATTTTCTCCCTCTTTTGGAGAGAATGCAAAAGGGGAGAAAAGTGGTCTCTTTTTCTTTCTCTCCAAATCAGTCTCTTCAATAAATCAGAAGAAAAATAAGATTTCTTTCTTTCTCTCTTTTTTTCTCCCCAATAAAACAGGCCCTTAGTTTTATTTGGCATGAAATATTTAATTAATTTAGTTTGCATACTATTTTTAGTATTAGACGAACAATTATACAAAAGAAATATGTTTTTGTTTAATTTTTTTCCACAAATGTATTAAGATATAGATTTTATTCAAATTCAAAATAAATTTGATTTAAAATCACTCCATTTAAAAAATAATTGAATTGATGTGAGCACCTCATAATAATTATGCCTTTTAAGTAAAAGACCAAATACATAAATATAATTAAAAATTGGCATTTCAAGTAGCATCCTATACCGTCGTCGCATGGTGTAATCTAAGTTAGACTATAACTTATTGACTAATTAATTTGTTATGAGCACTCTACAAACACGAGTGTGGCTTAGGTAAAGAAAATCTCTTGGCATGCAGCCACGCAAAAATAAACTAATGTACAATGAACTCTAGCTTAAGAACACCTTCCTTGTATGCTTAACATAATCTGAAAAAATTTCTTGGGTGGGACCTGTCTATAAGTGGAGCCTAAGATTACCTTAGTCAAAGGTCTGGACGCTCTCGAATAAGCTAGCAAACTCACTTATAAAGCTAGCTCAATAATGGAAAGAACTACTTCAACCACCTTAAGGGATACTCAAGATGTTCAAGCCCACTTACCAAAGAATAAGTTGCCGCATATTCAATCAATTCCACAATCGTGACTTGCATCCGCGCCAAAGGAAAACAAACCATGCGATCAACCAACCAATTAGGGATTTCATCAAGTGCATGCTGCAAAGAAGGAAACCTTTGCAACGTTCACTTGCAGCCACCAAAGGAAACACCAACGCCTCCTTCGCTCATCCCACATTCACCTCATAAGAAAGCTGAAATGCCTCTCTACTTTGATCAAAGAAGGAAAGCTGCAACGTCTCTCTCGCCTGCAACGTCTCTTCAACATCTTGCCTGCAAACCTCTACCTATATGTATCTCTCGCATGCACCTTTGTAACTAGAGATTTCTTGAATTGAACAGCACCTTTCGACCCAAACTCTGGCCATGTCTTTGCCACGACCATAATGACCTCCATTTATCGCAAGTTTCACGTTCGTGCCTTCTACAACATCTAGCAACCGCCCCTGATCCGTTCATGACCTCCCCTATTTTTCACCCAAATTTGCTGTTTGGAGGGTTTCCCCTATTCCGCCCTCACCGTCACAGATTCAACACCTCTACTGCTCTAACTCCATCAATGACATCTTGGCAGACTTCCCAGTCTCCGAGAACCTCGCCTGCACCGCCTCTCTTCCTCCTAACGACAAATGAAATCAACAAACTCTATTCCAGTTCCTAAGCATCATCTCGTGTTCCTATAGCATCTCACCTCCGACTATTATCCCACCATCCCCTGATAGTGCTCCGACGCCGTCCTCATGTTCTCCACCATCTCCCGTTACCAAAGTCGTCGACGAATGCCCAAGCTCTAGCGTCATTAATTAGTGCAAGCCTCGCTTACCTCTTCTAGATTTCCCACTCTTTTTCTCCTTCAAGTTTTCTAGTTTTGCTCCTAAAACTAATTTGATTAAGCTTATTTTTGTAAGTATTTTATGAAGTTGGGAAAACAAAACCCTTCACATTTGGCATGAATAGGATGCACTAATCTTGCTCTAATAGCCGGAGAAGTCTATTCAACTCAAGCGACAATAGATCAACCTGCAAGACATTGCAACTTTTGATAACTAATTAACTCCTACAATTATTTTATTTACTAATATGATTGGTGTTTTGTTGCCGGTATTTAATGTGCTTTTATAAGCTAGAACCCTGATCTTTCACATGACTAGGAAGAACATATTTTGTTCTACCTCGTGGATCATTTGGCTCCATTAAAGAATCACCGGTTCATCCTAGAAGGCATTGCAACTTTTGAAGTCTGATAAATTTCTTTGCTGTTTTAATTTACTAATCTGATTAACCATTTTGTTGCAGATGTTCTACTTACCTAACATATCAGAACTCTCTATTTTTGAACGATTGAAAAGAACTAGTTTAGTTCTACAATTTGGTTTAGTCAGTTTGAATATTGGATCTTTGGACCTGATACTATCCGCAAGTGCACGGAAATGTCGAAGTAATACAAAAGGTATCGAATCCCACAGGGAACAAGGTGAGTACCAAAAAATCTAATTCTTGGAATCTAAGCTGATCAAATCGTGGTTTTTGGAACTTTAAAAAACTAAAACTAAGCGAAATCGTAAGCAAGAAATCAAACAACTACGGCAGGGAAAATATATGAGAGAGAATATCAGGGCTTGGGTTTCTACCACTCTAACGATTTCAATTGCGCTAAGAAATAAATATCTGTTACAAGGATTTACAAATATGCATAAGGAATCTACCCTATGGTACAAGATGCCCTCTTTCGAGTATACACCCCGGTATTTATCCAGAACGTCTCCTACTTTCGCGGTGGATCGCTCTAGACAAACCCAATGGGTTCCGTGGTAGATTATGGACCCTCGAGCGAAGAACAAGCACTTTCGTGTTGAGCCTTCGCAAGATTCACAAAGAGGTTCCGTCGTTACAATCCTACTTTCGTTATGAACTGTAATAACTATGACATGATAATACTTGGCCAGAGTAAATATCAAGAAATAAATACTTCAAGTAAAATATGCTGAGAATATGATCCAAATAACAAAGCTAATACATGAATTGCAAATAGAAATCGTCAGAGGGCTTCAACCTAGCCCTAAAATAAAGTTTACGCTACAACCATCGTCGAAACGTTAAAAGATCTCTCTTTGTACATAGGAAAATCACAAGAAAAGGTTTCTAAGAGGGAGGAGATGATGAACCGAATGAAATAACCAAGGATTGCTGAGTTCCGACGCTCGAATCTCCAAAAATCACCCCAAAGTCGCTTGTTCGCCGTGTCCGTCCGTCCTAGCCACTTCGTCATAAGATTCCTCGATGATTAGGTCACGAAAATTGAGACTTTTATACTTTGTTTGTTCTCCTTCGAATAATCTTTCCATAGAGTCCTCACTTGCCAAATTTGGACTTGAATCGGGCCCGAAATTGATGAAAAATCGAGTGAAGGTCGGGCTGCTGCGATAGTATCACGGGTGAACTCCGCCGGGTTCACCAGGTGGTGAAGTGTTATGTGCAGTTCTGTTGCGAAATAATCATAGGTGAACCCCACCGGGTTCACCTACTAGTGAAGTCCACGGTATATTTCTGCCCAGGTTTTATCAGACGGAATCACGGGGGGGGGGGGGGGGTGGTTCACCTGCCAGTGAAATGCGCGGCGACTTTCGGATACCCTGACATCATCGGTGAACCCCACCGGGTTCACCTACCATCGAAACACGCGGTGAGTTTCGTCCTTCAGCAAGATCACAGGTGAACCCCGTGGCCGTGAAGTCCAAAAAAAGCTCCGATTGAGCCCAAATTTTACGGGCAGCTTCGTCTTCTCATAAGGAATCGCCTCATGCTCTCAGATTCTTCAAAAAGACTTCAGATTGGGTGATTTTACCTTAAATTCAATAAGACAGACGAAAAGTGAAGATTCTGAAGTTTTTAACTGAATAAGCCTTAAAGGAGTGTAAAAATATTCAAATAGGCCCAAATTTATCATGGAATATCAGTAAAAATCACTACTAAAATGTAAGGCATCGAGACCCTCCTCCATGGCATAACTACTTTTGAGAATGGTTAATTTCTGTAGCACTAGATTTTTGTCGCTTCCTGAATTTTGATATTTATTCTAAAAAAATAAAAATAAATAAATAATTGATTTTAATTCAGTAGATTAGCACACGCTTCCCACCTGCATCATCATGTGTCTCATGTCAACTAAGTTTAAACATGAGTCAAGGCGCCAAGATGACTTAGTGACTAGGTGGCATGTGTCAAGTAAATAAACAAGAGAATTTTTCTTGGCTTAAGGCTAGGCACCAATTGCTTTGTGATGACACGAAAATTCATAGTATATTTTATGTCATTTGATAGGTATTTTTGTGTCATATTCACACTCCTTTGCTTATTTTTATGCCTTATTTACCAAATATTACCAAATCTACACTTTTTCTGGTTTTTAATCATTTTCAAGTAAAAAGGCATTATTTTAAGGTGTTTTCAAGCAATCCAAATGCATAGACAAATTCTCATCATCAAGAGAAGATTACTTGTCAAATTTCACGCAAATCGGAGCTTCAAACTAAATTACGTTAGGGCCGTAATCCATATTACGATACCGTGGTTTTACTAAACCAACCGAATAAACCGTGGCACTACTGTAATCTATTTGTTCTGCCGTAATTTTGGCCGATTTCTGTATAGAAAGATTTGCAAATATTACGGCACTGCCGTAACGAATATTACGGGCTATAATTTCAAGAGATTTTTGACAAGAGAGTTTTGCAGTTATTACGGCACTACCGTAAACCATATTACGGGCAGTAATTTCAGGAGATTTCTGTACAGAAAGTATTACGACACTACCATAATAGAAATTACGGCCGTAATTGTGTTCCTGGCGGCCGATTTTTCCTGGTCAAATTGAAGCCCGATTTTAGCATCGATGATTGCGGATGATTTAGACCACCATATTGAGATTCGTAAAAAGGGGAATACTCTAGAGAACAAGGCGAACATCATCACACCGAAAGCCCTAATTTTGATCAGTGTTGGAGGGAGAAATTGTGATCTTCACCACTGCCCTAGGTTTCACCACCAAAAAGCGTACAGAGCATCTCCGGTTGTAAAATTTGAAGGGAAGCTACATTTGGGAGAGGAGAACATGCTCCAGAAGTTTCAGAGTGAAAGGAGATCGATCGAAGGAGAAATCAAGGAAAGAAGCATCGCATACACTGTTCACACGCTAAATTACGGCTGTAATGTGTTGGTGTATATGCCCTAGGACCTAGTTTTGGTCCATCTTTGTACTACTTGACTCTGATATTCATATATCTTTCTGGCATTGTCGTTATCATTGTTTGTCTACACCTGCGATTGTGTACTTACATGATAATGTCCCTGGAGACAGATTGGATCTGTGCTCAAATGATTGTCCCCAGTCGATGTACCTGAGTGGATATGGGACAGCTCTGGTACTTGTGAGACTGGTATGTGGGTTGGTTAGGCACGTGGTGCTAACGCAGACACATGGGTATATCATTGGAGGATATACTGGATAGACCCGCTGTGAGGCTATGACTTGGTGTCATGAGTTATCCTCACAAGTGACAGGAGATGCATTGATCCCTTGGAGATGCATTGATCCCTTGACTTGAGGTCATTGATCATTCTATATGGTTAGGGACTTGCTTTGATACAACCTAACACCTCGCCGTAGTTGGGAGGTTATAACGGTTGTCATTGAGCATGTCACGACCCATATGAGAAGGTCAAAGGACAGACATAGGATTTGCCCCTTCCCTAGAGAAGTATGATATCCATGGAGCTCCTTTATGGTTCTATGACTGAGAGTGTATGGCCATACCCAGGTGAGAACCTGTTTTAGTCATAGCCATGTGATTGGATGAAAACAAGTGGTGACACACTTGTCCAATCGGATATCAGTCCGGCAAAGAGACTGTAATGCATCTGTACCTAGTTGCGATGATGGGGATGTCGATGTCGATATCCATTCCAATGACCTGGGTAGCAGCGATGCACTGCTAGGTGCCACTCACTGCTTGTGATGACCTTTGGTCAGCACTGCCAGCGTCAGAGAAACCTACAGGGTCGCACACCTTGATACTTGAGTTCTCGTATTGATCGGGAAGCCTTATGATCGAGTTATTGGATAACTCGGATCTAATTGGGAGATTTCATCAGCGCCAATGGGCCTGATGAGATGCATGAACATTATTGGAGCCAAACTTCAATTTTGGCAGGTTGACCCGTATTTGACCATGGTTGGTCACATTTGGATTAGGGTTGCATTGGATTGGATCCAAGTGCTTAATCAACCCATGTAATGGAGTTTGGGCTAGCTCATTATTCAGTGAGGCCCAATAATAAGTTGTCATGAAGAGGCAATAGGCTAAAAGGGTATAATGGGGAGGAAGCCAAGCCCATTGGCGCCTAAAGGGCATAATGGGGTTTGGATGGCAAATTTGCTTCATTAAGGAAGCTTTATGCGCCTAGCCCTCTCCCATTGATAGTGTGAATGCATTAAGGCATTGCTTGGGTCGCAAGGCTAGGCCTTGGAGCACAAGGTAAGGCTTGGTAGTTTATGGAAAGGTTGAATGAGGTTTATGGTAAAGTCTTGGAGACTTTCCTTACCTCAAACCTTCTCATCCAAGCCATACACTTGTCATGATCTCAACCCTTGCCCTAACCGCCTCTAGCTCTTTATAAGTGACCCTAGCCGCCCCCTCTTGACAGTTTACAATCCTAAGAGGCGTGACAACAAGAGGAGGGGGCGAAAGCAAGGGCTTGAAGGGCGACAACACCAAGAAGTAGCGCATCTTCTTCTTCCTTCCAAAACCCTAGCCGCAAGCTTCTTCCTTCTCTCTTGATGCAAGGAACTTGATGCTTGGCGGTTTCCCTCTCCCTCATCCTTCTTCATCTTTGGCGCATCTACCTTGGAGGTGGCGCATACTTTGAAGAAGGAGCACAAGGCTTGGATCTTCTTCCCGAGGCTAGCACCGGGCGTGGAAGAAGAGGACTCGAGGGATCCGTGTGTGTGAGACTGCAGAGGGTGTACGCTTGGGCGCCTATCACGACATCGACCTCATCTTGCTCTAAGGTATTTCCTAACTCATCGTGTCGACTCCCTTGCTTGCGATCTTCACTGGGTTTTTGGGACCGGCCTGTTTCGGGGACATTCTTCCGCTGCGAAAAATGTATGTCTATAACTCTGAAAATTGTAAAATATCCCCGGGGTTTCCCAACATAATGAAACTGTGTTTAGTAAAAATTCCTCTTTCTCATTGATTTTTGATCGTTCTAAACTATGGATTACTATGATTCTCCAACCATGCTAGCTTAAACACTTTTTTGGACATGAGGGTGTAATCCCCTTAATTTTGTAATGACTAGATGATCCTTATTTCGCCAAGGAACTTTTGCTATGATAATTCTGTTTAAGTGATGATTGCATTTAATTCTTTCTAGTATCATATTATTAGCATGTATTGGAGTTTTTGCGATATGGACCGAAAGGTGACTTGCAAAACTTGGAACCCTAGAATTATGATTTAGGAACTCATCGTAAGAAATTAGGTTTGTTCTTATTTCTAGATTTTAGAAGTTTATTTGCCTTGTTGATAATTCTGATATAGGAAGAATTATTGAATTAAACATGAAGATATTGTAAGAAATTAAGTATCTAATTGTTGGAGAAGCTTAAGTAGAACCTATAAAACTAAAGTATGAAAGTATTTAGTTTTCACTTGAGATGATTGACATAGAGATTGGATGCATGAAAGTGATCTTTGATTTCTTTGTCAATGATTTACTTATCTTTAGCATTGAATTAATCTTGTGGTAAAGTGAGGATTGATTCTTTGTAAATTGTCTGTGCGAAAGCGAGATAATTTCTTTATAAAGTAAATTATATCTTTATCATAATAAGAGTGGACTGACGATGCGCTTATTTCCTTCTAGTAATAGAAATTAAGGTGGATGAAACCCTAGTCCCAGCTTTTCTCTCTCTGATTTCGTGTTCTTTCCGAATTTTACTTACATCACATTCGATTGCCTAGCTAATAAGAAATCAATTCTTTGGTACTTAGCAAATGAGGTCTCTGTGGTTCGATATCTTAATTATTACTTCGAGTATCTGTGCACTTGCAGACAAGTTGGTTACTCTAATTAATTTAAATATTATTTAATTTGAATTAGAGCCTCCTAGCAATAGTTCTATAAATACATATTGGAATTATTCATGGGGTATGCGATCTTTATAAGTCCTAACTGCTATTGGGAAACCTCAGGGATTTTAAAATTTTAAATATATGTACAGCAGAAGCAATCCCCGAAACAGGCTAGTCCCAAAAACCCAGAAGATCATGTCATGCGAGGGAGTCAACATGGTGAGTAAAAAATGATACCTTGATGCAAAGCAAAGAGATGCTGATGTAAGTGCCCAAGTGTTCATCCTTTGCAGTCACGCACACGGCCGATGCTCGAGTTCTCCTCTTCCACGCCCAGTGCTAGCGTTGGGAAGAAAATCCATGCCTTTGAGAGAGCTCCTCAATCACTTGCGCCACCCACAAGGAGGATGCGCCAATGGATGAGGAAGGAGGAAGGAGTAGTCACCAAGCTCTAACTTCTCTTGCACCAAGAGGAGGAAAGGAAGAAGCTTGCGGCTTTAATGGAATAAGGCTTGCACCAAGACACCTTGCTCTCGCCCTCCAATCATGTTCACGCCAATAAGAGATTCGCATGCTGTTACCACATATTTATATAGCATTTTTTTATATGATTTTACTGACGAAATTATCTCCATTCCATGGTTTACACACTATAATTGCCTTATTTGCATTATATCTATGGAATCTACACCTCTGTTGGCATTTTTGTGTTTTTAGGATAAAACGATCATTAAGCGAGTGGATTTTGGGATTTTAAGATTAGAGGAGGTCTTTCGGCATCAAGGAGGATCTAACTGGACATTTTCAGAACGTTTGGTGCCTCCGTTACAAATCGCGACCGTAATTTACTTCTACGCCTAGAAGCTAAAAATTAGTAATCATGAAGCAGGTCATGACTAGAATCACGCTCGTGATTGCGGATCTACCTGTTTCGAAACAGAGGATTTAACCATGGATTTCTTAACCTAATTGTTGTGTCCACAAGTGCATGGATACTCGAAGTAATAAAGAAAGATATCGAACCCACAGAGACCTACATGTTTGAAAGTCCCCTTCAAGGGGGAGCGAAAGGGGTTGAAACCCTAAGCATGCGCAATTTCAAAACTTGCATGGGCGGAATTAGGGTTTCCATAGGATCGCATGTAGTATGTCTATATAATCAACTTTGATTCATTTCATAGATCAAGAGAAGATCTCACCATGGCCATGAGTGGATGGCAATTTGGAAGCAAGAGGGCGAATTGGCTCTCCTCCAAAGAAGACGCACACAAAGGTGATGATGGCTTCCTCCTTGTGCAATTCTTGTGCTAGCAAAAATGCCAAGTTATCCTTTCGTATGGAGGAGATGAGATGATCCTCTCTTTTCCGAAAGCTCTCCTCTTCGTCTCGACGATACACCACGCACGAGAGAGCTTCGAAGACAAGAGGCGTTTAGGCAAATTGGCGTTTAGGTGTTAGGCGTTACAAGACTTCCAAAATTGGAAAGTCATGAAGCCATGCGCTTATGTCATGTGAACCCATCCAAAACGCCAATTCAATTGAACCATGCGTTCACATATGTGAACCGGTTCAATTGTGTTCGGTCCAATTGCAATTGGTTCAAAGACCAAATTGAACCAAGCCAAGCCATGGTCTAAATCTCATATGAACCATGAAGGTTCAAGATCTAACCGTACATCTCTCGATGCTCTTGATCTCACCGATCCAGCATCAATACTCTCGATCGAAGCTTACCAATCTCAAGCCCTAATCAATCAAACATGATCAGACCAGATCTCACTTACAATCAGAGTTTAAACTCCTTTTAAACTGAACCCAAACAATTCAGTCCACACGATCTGACTTAAGTAAGCCATATCATCAAATTGTGCGACCCTAAGGGTTTCCTTTAAATGTCGGTAACGATAACTTACGTTATCACAATCAGTGAGGGGTATCTAGCAACACATCACTGTCTCCCGATATAAAGGAAAGAGTCTTCCAAGACTACACCCAAACCACAGCACAAGTGTGAATCCACTTCACTAGGCATACATGTTTCCTTTGCCACTGGATATTCTTATTGGACAAGCGTGTCAAGCCTGTAGCTCCAATATGATGAGCATGATTAGATCAGATGAACATAGTCACCTGGGTATGGCCATACACATTCTCAATCACCTCATTCGGGGGGGCCCCTTTAGAATATCACACTCCTTAAACAAGGAGACGGCAATCCTATATCTATCACTAGTGTCCTAACCTGACTCATGATCATTATCCAAGATAGTCTATAACCATTATGTTTCAAATGATATTGAACTACCTCAAAACAATGACAATCATCATTTAGAAACACAAGTGATCTCAAGTCAGAGGACATGTGCCACTTGTTGCAAACAAGGATTATTCACATTATTCACATGTGCCACTTCCATGCTCGAAGCATCCTATAAGATTAGAACACATATTAGTCTTAATCATATCAAGGCTGTCTCATATTCACCAAGATATCTCGACTAAGGACATTACAGCATGTCAGCCTAGCTGAACAGCTTTGAGACATTATTCAGAAGCACACTTATTGCAGCAGACAATGTAACAAACTGAATAACAACCATTGCCTTTATAAACATAAGAGTTTATATATGATACGGAAAGAATCCCAAGGCCTCAAACATTAGCCTTAAGGGCATACCCCAACAATCTCCCACTTGCACTTAATCTAATGGTTGAGAAATCTCAAACCCATATTATTACAGTGCTTCTCATGCTTCTGCTGCGCCAGAGGCTTGGTAAGCGGGTCTGCCAGATTGTCATCTGTATGAACCTTGCAGATTTTGATCTCACCACGATCAATGATCTCCCGGATCAAGTGAAACCTTCTCTGTATGTGCTTGGACTTCTGGTGCGACCGTGGTTCCTTTGCCTGTGCGATTGCTCCAGTGTTATCACAGAAGATAACCAAAGGATCTGCACTCGAAGGAACAACACCAAGTTCCTGAATGAACTTACGAATCCACACTGCCTCCTTGGATGCTTCCGAGGCTGCAACATACTCGGCTTCTGTTGTGGAATCAGCAACGATAGACTGTTTGAAACTTTTCCACACCACTGCTCCTCCATTCAAGCTAAAAACATAGCCTGATTGCGATCGGAAATCATCCTGGTCAGACTGGAACGAAGCGTCAGTATATCCATCAATACTGAGTTCTTCCTGACCTCCATATATCAAGAACATATCTTTGGTCCTCCGAAGATATTTTAAAATGTTCTTGACTGCAATCCAGTGCGCCTGACCTGGATTACTTTGGAATCGACTGGTCACGCTTAACCCGTAAGCGACGTCTGGGCGAGTACACAACATCGCATACATAATGGACCCAATAGCCGAAGCATAAGGCGTATTGTCCATTTCATCTTTCTCAGTCTGTGTTTGTGGACACTGACTCTTTGAAAGATTCAGACCATGTCTGACTGGAAGATATCATCTTTTAGAATTCTCTAAATGAAATCTCTCCAGGACTTTATCGATGTAAGTACTCTGGCACAGCCCGAGAAGCCTCTTAGATCTATCTCTGTAGATCTTCACACCTAACACATAGGCTGCTTCTCCTAGATCTTTCATCTGGAAACATTTTCTTAACCATGCTTTAACAGCATGCAGTTCAGGAATATCGTTTCCAATGATTAAGATATCATCGACGTAGAGGACTAGGAAAGTAATCACGCTCCCACTAAACCTCTTATATACACACGGGTCATCTTCATTCTTGATGAAACCAAATTCACAGATTGATTCATCAAAACAAATATTCCAGCTTCTTGATGCTTGTTTAAGTCCATAAATGGACTTCTTTAACTTGCATATTTTATGACGATCTGATGGAACAGTGAAACCTTCAGGTTGTGTCATATACACATCCTCATCCAGTTTTCCATTAAGGAAAGCGGTCTTCACATCCATCTGCCAGATCTCATAATCATAATATGCCGCTATCGCGAGAATAATCCGAATAGACTTGAACATGGCTACAGGAGAGAAAGTTTCATCATAATCTATCCCGTAGATTTGTTTGAAACCTTTCGCAACTAGCCTGCCTTTATAGGTAACCACGTTACCATCCATGTCAATCTTCTTCTTGAAGATCCATTTACAGCCTATAGGGATTACTCCCGGAGGCGGATCAACCAAATCCCAGACTTGGTTATCTGACATGGAGTCCATCTCGGCTCGTATAGCTTCAAGCCATCTAGCTGATTCCGGTCCACTGACCGCATCCGCATAAGTAAGGGGTTCATCATGATCAATGATGTAGACTCCGTCATAGCGCTCAGGCTGTCGACGGATCCTTCCCGATCTTCGCGGTTCCCGTGATATCTGAGCCTCAGGTTGTTCAGTAACCTGTTCTACTGGCTCAGGCTCATCCAATTGTGCTTGACTACTTTGTCCTTCCTCTGGATTCTCATCCAGCTTTATTTCTCTCCCACTGGCTTCTTGCATAAGAAATTCCTTCTCAAGAAAAATTGCCGTCCGAGCAACAAATACCTTGTTCTCTTTGGGATCGTAGAAATAATAACCCTTAGTTTCCTTAGGGTAACCGACAAAGATGCATTTCTCAGATCTGCTCTCCAGTTTCCCAGAGGCGAGCTTTTTGACATAAGCCTCGCAACCCCAGATCTTAATAAATGTCAAGCTCGGCTGTTTCTCATACCATAACTCATATGGAGTCTTAGAAACTGCCTTGGATGGCACTCGGTTTAGTACCTTTGCAGCTGTTTCCAGTGCAAATCCCCAAAAGGAGTAAGGTAGAGTAGCCTGACTCATCATTGACCGAACCATGTCAAGTAAGGTTCTGTTCCTCCTCTCGGACACACCATTCCACTGCGGTGTTCCTGGCGGAGTGAGCTGTGAGATGATCCCACACTCCTTCAGATAGTCAGTAAACTCTCGACTTAGGTATTCACCACCTCGATCTGAACGAAGTGCTTTGATATTTCGGCCTAGCTGATTCTGTACTTCATTCTTGAACTCTTTGAACTTGTCAAAAGATTCACTTTTATGTCTTATTAGATAGACATACCCATATCTACTGAAATCATCAGTAAAGGTAATGAAGTATGAATAGCCACCTCTGGCATGTTTACTAAATGGCCCACACACATCACTGTGTATAAGGTCAAGTAAACCTGAAGCCCTTTGACCTTTGTGAGGAAAAGGAGACTTCGTCATTTTACCCATTAAACAAGCTTTGCATGTATCAATCTCCTCACAGGAGAATGATCCCAGCAGTCCATGGTCATGCAACCGCTTAATGCGCTTCTTGTTAATATGGCCTAAACGACTATGCCATAGCAAGGTGCTGTCATCAGCATACTTGGCTTTCTTATTATCAATATTTTGTATAGAACATTCCATGTCCAACATGAATAACCCATTGTTAATTGACCCAGTAGCATAAACAATATTATCAAGAGAAAGATAACACTTTGAAGTCTTGCATTCAAAGGAAAACCCTTTCCTGACAAGAGCAGGAATTGAGATAATATTCTTGGTAATGCTAGGTACAAAATAACAATTGTTCAGTTCTAATACAATTCCAGATGGTAATGAGATGTAATAAGTTCCTACAGCAACAGCAGCAACCCGTGCCCCGTTTCCAACTCGTAGGTCCACCTCATGCTGTCCCACCTGTCTTCTTCTCTTGAGTTCCTGTACATTTGAACAAATGTGAACTCCACATGCAGTGTCCAACACCCATGAAATAGAAGAAGAGGATATCATGACTTCAGTCACGAAAATACCTGAGCCAGAAGCGATGCTTCCCTTCTTGTCTCCTTGGAGCGCTTTGCAGTCCTTTTTCCAGTGACCCAGCTGGCCACAGTGGAAACATCTGTTGTCCTTCGACCGCTTCACCTTTTGTTTCAGAGCCTTGTTGTAATTCTTGACAGGGGCTTTGCCCTTCTTCCCCTTCTTCTTGTTCCTAGAAGGAAACATCAAGACAGAGGTTGAAGGCTTTCCCTTTAGAGTTTCCTCTGTAGTCAAGAGCATATTCAGCAACTCTGCCGGTGTACAGTCGATCTTGTTCATATTAAAATTAATAATGAACGGATCGAAAGAGGCCGGGAGAGACTACAGAATAATGTCTACAGCAAGCTCCTGATTGATGGTATGCCCCAGTTTCTCTAGAGCCTCTTTGTGCCCAATCATCTTGAGCACATGAGCTCCCACTGGACTCCCTTCAGCCAGTTTGCTCTGAAGGAAAAGCTTGGTCAAATTATAGCGTTCAGTCCTCGCCTGTGCAGCATACAGCATCTTGAGGTTTGCTATAATTTCTATAGCAGATAGATCCTCATGCTGACGCTGCAGCTGTGGCGTCATAGACGCTAGCATCAGGCAAGCGACATCAATGCTATCATTGACATGCTTTTCATAGGCATCCCGAACCGCCCTTGCGGCGTTCGGAGCAGGTTGAGGCGGTATAGCCGTCTCGAGGACATACAGTTTCCTCTCAGCCTTAAGAACAATCTTAAGGTGTCCGTACCAGTCTGAGAAGTTTGGCCCAGCAAACTTCTCCCTTTCCAGTAGGGATCGCACATTGAAGCTCATGGTGTTCGTTGCTGCAGGAATCTACTACAATGCAAGAATAGCAAGGTCAGTATCAATGTTTAGAATCAATCCAGGACTTAAGAAAGATTCTTTTCTCACTATTTTATCTGACTGAAAAATCCATTAAAACAGTCTGAAAGAGTAAGACTCTTTTAGTGAGATGGGATCCAGATTTCATACTTGGTCTCCGCGTCCCGCTCAGGCGAGATAAGATGCACAGAGAGTACAAGCACTAATTTCTGGTAGGCAGTCCCTGCCAATCGCCAACCCGTGCGATTCCCCTTCATCTGGGCAATCCAGCAGACTGTGCCAACTGAGTTGGTACAACACAGTCTCTGATCCCACAGATGGCTGCCTCCATATAGCTACCATATGCGCCACATATGTAGCCTACATGGTCAAGCTGACCCGACCTACTCCCTGGACCACCACGTGCTATGCTGAGCAACGAGAAGCGATAAATCCCTTCTCTGTAACACGCAGGTGAAATCACACACCGTCTGAAGATAGATGGACGTGCCCACTGAGTGGGTACAACACGGCTCCAACGATAGTCAGAACAGTGAGGTTTCGCGTCAGAAGGCTATCGAGCTTGATATTTTAGCGTTGGATTTTAACGGTCTTTTATCTTCTTAACTATCATGCAAAACCTATGGTGATAGCAGAAAATAAATAAATCATGCAAGTCTAATTATTCAAACAATAAAAAGAAAGCATGATGATCTTATGTGGTTAACGCCCATTAAGCCTAGGTAAGACCTTAAGTTAACTTAAGCTTTCACTTGAGCTCTTCTTGGGTCTTTTGCCTCTCATCTGGCCCAGCCCAGGGCCATAGCGCCCAGTGCAGCTCAGGTGCGCCCACCAAGTAATGGCACCTGTCATAGGGTCAAACCCTAGTCCTCCCACCTGGTCAAGCCACTGCTACATGCGCCTCTGCCAAGTATGCTCAGTGCTCTTGTCTGATTGAATTACAATGTAATCTATCTAGACAAGATTGACACGCAGGTCAATTACATTTCATAAATTAATTAAAATGTGATGCGCAGATCACAATAATAATAATTTACAATTTTTTAATCCAGGCACGCGGGCCCCAGCACAGCACACATTAAAACAGGCAGCCCACATAAGATGAAATAGACAAGCATCATGGCATCCAATCAACATGTGATCCATCAACAAAATAGAATTTTCAAAATCCCATTGGAATCAATTTTATTTGTCTTATGAGCCATACTACCTTACAACGGTCCATTAATAGGGATCCACTCATCATCTCTAGTCAGATCCACTGCCCTTGCATGCACCAAGTCCTAACTGACTTGAGTTGACCTAATGGTCAACCATGCATGAGACAAGGGCTGAACAACCATCATGAGTTCTGGCAAGCGGGTGTGACCCCGGGCCTAACTCAAGTGCGTTCACTGGTTGTCTCAACCAGACCTCGCTACACGCCTATCTGCAGTCGACCTATAGCCACCTCATGCTTGCGCATAGGTGCCATCTGGTCGACCCATCTAGGCTGTCAGATGGTCTGATCAGACTATTTGGATCTTACCTAGAGGATGACTTCAACCCTATCAACCCGTCTAAGGGTTTATAGTAGGCGCCTATAGATCTATGTGAGGGGGCGCGCAAGATGATAGTTTTGGTAAAAACATCTTCAACAAGCGCAAACAAAGAACATGCGCAACTTAAGAAAAACAAGATACATGTAATATCTAGCATGTTAATCTTCGCATGTTGATAACCCTTAGATCTATGCATAAGCGCAAACAACTTGTAGCAATGATACAAGCGCAAACAAAGTATGTAAACATAGCATCAAGTAAGCGCATGTAAACATGGCATCATATATGGATCACAATCAGATCAAAGCAATCATATAGATTCATACCGAAAACCCATCCTCTGATACCAATTGAAAGTCCCCTTCAAGGGGGAGCGAAAGGGGTTGAAACCCTAAGCATGCGCAATTTCAAAACTTGCATGGGCGGAATTAGGGTTTCCATAGGATCGCATGTAGTATGTCTATATAATCAACTTTGATTCATTTCATAGATCAAGAGAAGATCTCACCATGGCCATGAGTGGATGGCGATTTGGAAGCAAGAGGGCGAATTGGCTCTCCTCCAAAGAAGACGCACACAAAGGTGATGATGGCTTCCTCCTTGCGCAATTCTTGTGCTAGCAAAAATGCCAAGTTATCCTTTCGTATGGAGGAGATGAGATGATCCTCTCTTTTCCGAAAGCTCTCCTCTTCGTCTCGACGATACACCACGCACGAGAGAGCTTCGAAGACAAGAGGCGTTTAGGCAAATTGGCGTTTAGGCGTTAGGCGTTACAAGACTTCCAAAATTGGAAAGTCATGAAGCCATGCGCTTATGTCATGTGAACCCATCCAAAACGCCAATTCAATTGAACCATGCGTTCACATATGTGAACCGATTCAATTGTGTTCGGTCCAATTGCAATTGGTTCAAAGACCAAATTGAACCAAGCCAAGCCATGGTCTAAATCTCATATGAACCATGAAGGTTTAAGATCTAACCGTACATCTCTCGATGCTCTTGATCTCACCGATCCAGCATCAATACTCTCGATCGAAGCTTACCGATCTCAAGCCCTAATCAATCAAACATGATCAGACCAGATCTCACTTACAATCAGAGTTTAAACTCCTTTTAAACTGAACCCAAACAATTCAGTCCACACAATCTGACTTAAGTAAGCCATATCATCAAATTGTGCGACCCTAAGGGTTTCCTTTAAATGTCGATAACGATAACTTACGTTATCACAATCAGTGAGGGGTATCTAGCAACACATCACTGTCTCCCGATATAAAGGAAAGAGTCTTCCAAGACTACACCCAAACCACAGCACAAGTGTGAATCCACTTCACTAGGCATACATGTTTCCTTTGCCACTGGATATTCTTATTGGACAAGCGTGTCAAGCCTGTAGCTCCAATATGATGAGAATGATTAGATCAGATGAACATAGTCACCTGGGTATGGCCATACAGATTCTCAATCACCTCATTCGGGGGGGCCCCTTTAGAACATCACACTCCTTAAACAAGGAGACGGCAATCCTATATCTATCACTAGTGTCCTAACCTGACTCATGATCATTATCCAAGATAGTCTATAACCATTATGTTTCAAATGATATTGAACTACCTCAAAACAATGACAATCATCATTTAGAAACACAAGTGATCTCAAGTCAGAGGACATGTGCCACTTGTTGCAAACAAGGATTATTCACATTGTGACAAGCAATCGAATATCCTAGTAGGGTCTATCCAGTACATCCAATGTACCCATGAGTCTACATCTTATTCCATGCTCGAAGCATCCTATAAGATTAGAACACATATTAGTCTTAATCATATCAAGGCTGTCTCATATTCACCAAGATATCTCGACTAAGGACATTACAGCATGTCAGCCTAGCTGAACAGCTTTGAGACATTATTCAGAAGCACACTTATTGCAGCAGACAATGTAACAAACTGAATAACAACCATTGCCTTTATAAACATAAGAGTTTATACATGATACGGAAAGAATCCCAAGGCCTCAAACATTAGCCTTAAGGGCATACCCCAACATGTTAAGTACCAAATAGTAAGTGATAGAAAGAATACGAAATCAGAGAGAAACTGGGACTAGGGTTTCATCCACCTTAATTTTAATGACTAGATATGAATAAAAGGTCGTCAGTCTAATTTTATCATGATAAAGATATAATTTACTTCATAAAAGGATTATCTCACTTTCATGCAGTCAATCATGCAGAGTCCAATCCTCGCTTGAGCGCAAGATCTATCCCAAGCTAAAAATAAGTAAACCACCAATCAAAGAACTCTAGGATCACTTTCATGCATCCGAATCCTAAGTTAATCATCTCAAGTAGAATCTCAAGGATCACTTTCGTGCATCCGAGTCTCAACACATGTTCTACTTATGGTTCTCCAATGCTCCAATCCTCACTTTCGCACAAGATTTTCACGTTTAACAAAATAACTCAATCCTAGATTCAAATGATCAAACATGACAATTATTCTTCTAAAATCAAGAAATAAGAACTAACCTAATTTCTTACGGTGAGTTCCTAAATTGAATTTTAGGGTTCCAAGTTCTCAAGCAAATCACTTTTCAGTCCATATTGCGAAAACTCTAAAACATGCATGATAATAAGAAAACTATGGAGAATTATAGGCAATCATCACATCAGTAGAATTATCATAATAAAACTATTCTGACAAAATAGAAGTTATCTAGTCATAAAAAATCAAGGGGATTACACTCTCATGTCCCAAAAGATGTCTAAGCTAGCATGGAAGAAGAAATACAATAAACCATAGTTTAGATTGATCAGAAATTGAAAAGAAGGGAAAAACAACTTTACAGCATGGCTGCAATGAAAATTACAGCCGTAATTTTGGTCGTGAACAGTGCAGGCGTCTTTTCTTTCGTTGATTTCTCCTCCGATCAATCTCCTTTCGCTCTGAGGCCGAACCCTAAGGACGCCTCTATTGATTTCTCCCTCGACAGTCGATGAAAATTAGGGTTTTCACTACCCTTATCTTCTCCTCGTCCGAGGCTCCCTTTTTGCTTCTTACAACTTTGAATTTAATGGCTTGGATCATCCGCAATCGATCGCGCAAAAATCGGACTTCAATTTGACTGTGAAAATCGCGTTCCACGGTTAGAATTAAGGCCGTGGAATCTGTTACAGCACTGCCGTAATTTTTGCAGAAGCTTTCAGTATAGAAATTGATCGGAATTACAGTACCATAATAATGGTTACGGCAGTGCCGTATTTTCCTCAAATCTTTCGGGTGAAAAATCATCCAAAATACGGCCCATGAAATCCATTACGGCGGTGCCGTAAAATCTCCAAAACTTTCTATATGAAAATTCCCCAAAATACGACAGTGCTCCGAAATTACATATTGTGAAAATACAGTACCATAATCTTGATTACGGCACTACCATAATTTGGGTTGTGGCTCTGATTTGCATGAAATTTATTATGTAATCTCTTCTTGATGATGGGTATTCTTCTATGTATCTGATTTTGCTTGAAGACACCTAAAAATCGTGCCTTTTTACCTGAAAATCACCAAAAACCAAAATAGAAGTAGATTCTGCAATATTTGATAAAAAATGCATAAAAATAAGCAAAGATGTAGGAATATGATACAAAAAGTGCAATGAAATGACACAAAATATACTACAAATTTTGGTGTCATCACTAATCAAAGGGGAAGAAGGAGGGCAACCTAGTAACTTCTCCCCCCTTTTATCCGAAGCCCTAGATAGGAGTTTTGGAGGGAGATTTGTAATGATTAGGGATATTACGTGAGAAGTAAGTGAGAGATTTTCTGCAGGTTCTTGGGAAGAAGTAGTAGCATTATCCTTTGGATAATCACATTATTTTTGGCAGTAACAGGGAAGAAGCCATGAGTTCTTAGGGAAGGATTATAACCTTGGAGAGGAGGAGACTTTGAGGGGGGGGGGGATTCAGCAGGAGGAAGCTCATGAGAGGGAAGAAGCCAAGGAAGAATGGTCGCCTAGGAAAAATCCTGCGCAGGGGAAGAACAAAGACATCCTTTGATGTACTTGGAGAAGAAGAAGAACTTCTCAAAACTCTCGACTGATCATCTCAAGCATCAAATCTACTTTAGGGAAGTCTCCAATCTCATTTTCTAGGCATATTTGATAAGATTTGGATTGTATTAACATATCTTGATGTTTATTTGTGTGATGAACATGGATAGTGTAGCTTAAACTCTTATCAGGATTTGGGGAAGCCCTTTGATAGTTTTATGTATGGAATGATCATGCTCTAAATGCTGAAACCTACCTAAGTTTATTTAATCCTTATTGTGTGCATTGCCTATATTGCACTGAAAGGGTGTGCTTGATCTTAGACGCGATGAGTAGGACTAAAAGGCCAATTGTCATGTCAGAACCATTTGGACTAAACTGATAAACCAAACCATGAAAGTAGGGGAGATTTATCTGAGCGAGTTATATTCGTCAGGTGTGCATTGGGTTCGTCTTGGAGTAGCAAACCACAAAAGTAGAAGGTTGCTCCAAGCGAATACCGGGTTGTACTGCTGAAAGGGAGCAACTTGTACCTTTGGTATGAATTCCTTTGAACTAGATAGGAGGATGGTTTAGACAATTGGTCATTCTCTTATAAAACGTTAATATGGTGAACTCATATCCTGATTTATCTATTATCCAACTTCTTCTTGCGTGTCTCCTTGATGCGTCCGCAAGTGCATGAATTTATCGAAGTAATAAAAAGATTATCGTTCCCAATGAGGATCTGGTGGTCAAGTACCGATTACACGGTCGAACTATAGCTAGATGATTCAAAGTGTGATTTTTGTGTGGAAGCTTCTGGTATGAGAAAACAAAAGCAAGTGTTTAGGGTAAAAATCAATATGGAGAGAGTCAGGACTCGGGGTTTCACCACGTTGATGACTATGAATTTAATAAAAATAAACCTTTGAATAGAAAATTAAAGCGTTGAAAGAGATTTTTCCTAAGGTACAGATTACCTCCTCCCGAAGTGTAATCTAGTACCTAATTACGTTAATTCTCTACTCTCGTGACAATTAATGCAATTAGATCCTTTAAGTTCTATGAAAAATCATGTAAATCCTTCAAACGAATCCGAACTACTCTCGTGATCGGATTTGTAGGTTAGAAAAGAATAGATCCGACGTTGTGATTCACCTCCCGGTCCTTCTCGCGACGTCTCAAAGGCGATAAAACTTGTCTAGAGTATTAAAGCAGAATACATACAATTCTAATCAAATCAACTCAATAAGATTCTTAACAAAGATTCATGCAAAAGATTTAATTCATAAATCAATCAACAGGCTACTCCCCAAATCCCGAAAGTAAGTTTACACGTTCGTGTTTATAGAAAACAACATGTATATTGATGAACTCGACATAATCTCTCAAAAATAATGTAAAAAGACACTAGGATAGCAATTAGAACTCTTCCCCTCGATCTAGAGATAAAGATGAAGCATTCAAATCCCTTCTTTGCGTAATCATTCGTCGGAATTTTAACCAGAAATTGATTTTTGCCCTAGCCACTACCTTTATTTGTGTTCGTCCGTAGAAGCCCCCTTAAACCCTCCAAAATCCTTCCTTTTAAAGTTTAATCAATGTAGAACCCATATATGAAGGCTTCTGCAAAGTTTGGTTAAGTTTCGACTCGATTTGAGGTCGAATTGAGTGAAAAATCGAAGGGGGTGGAGAAACTCAGGGGCGGTAAATTGTTTTACGGCCACGGCCCTGAGTTTTTCTATTTGCACAGAGTGTATTCACAGCCCATAAATATATTCACGGCCATAACCATGAAAGTTGCATTTGACCTCCGTTTTGCTTTAAATTTGACGTACGACCTCGTTTTTTTTATCATGAATTATCCCGTGGCATTAAAACTCATAAAATTTATCGTTTTAAGTGATATTCATGGCCCATGAAAGATTCACGATTGCAACCGTGAATATTGCGTCTGGCCTCTGTTTCACTTTAAATTTGATGTGCGACTTCGTAATTTTCTCAGAAATCGTGCTATGGCATTAAAACTTGTAAAATTTATCATTTTTTGCCATTTTACCTATATTTTCATAAAAACCAAGAAAAGTGAAGATTTCATATAAAGTGAAGTAAAACCACTAAAAATTGGTATAAAATCATAAAATAAGCCCAAAATATCATACAAAATACAGGCAAAAATATGATGTAAATACAACTCATCAAAATACCCTAGACTTAAAGTTTTGCTTGTCCTCAAGCAATATTATGATATGTATGGAGAATATAAAGATAAGGGGCACTCATTTTTTTATTTTTCCCTTAGTAATGTCCTTAGTCCACAATTTAAGCAATCAATCTTTCATGACTCAAGTAATTTAAGAAAAATTAAAATAGAAATTAATTCTTAAGAGTTCTCAATCCAAGAAGGATAAAATTCATGATTCATGTCATAACATTCAATCTTCACTTACTAAGTATCAAATACTCTTATCTTAATAAATCCACTTCACTTAACAAATAAAATTTCTACTTCAAGAATTTCAGTGATGTTAAAGATAAGAAACTTTTAATGCAATTTGGTCTTTAAACGGTTATGTGCCCTTTCCTGTTAGCATCATAACATTATTTAAAGTACACTACAAAATAGTATAATTTAACTCATAGTCTCAATCTTAAAGTCAGCGGAGTTGTCCACTTTACCTACAGCTCTCTCTTTTTCTATGCTTTTTATTCTTTTTTTTTTCTTTTATTCATTTTTTTTATTTCTGGAGAGAGCCGGTCAAGGGCATGGTACTTAAATTGTTATTGATCTTTCTATATGAGGGATAAATATTTACTTTTAAGATTTTCTCTCTGTTACTTGATCGCAACAGACTTAAAGTATACCAATTCATGGTATAATATAATTCATGACTTTAGATTCCTCGACCAGAGGAGTTAGAGCAAGTCTCAGTTAAATAAATATCATTAATTTTCTATTCATAAAATGTTCACCATCAAGTAAAGTTAGATAAATTAAACTTCAAGTAAATTCTACTATGCATGTGTTCTCATGAATATATAACAATTCACATATGTATTTTATCAATACTAGAATTGAATTTACTTAACAATTTAAGTCTACATGAAATTTTAAAAATTCCCTAAGTCATCAAATCAAATACTCAAAATGTTTCCTAAGTTCAGAATTAAAGATAAAATAAATTTGATTATCCTTAACAATAATAAACATACAAAATACATACCTATAAAGCTTTGAAGAGAAGCATGTATTACTTAAATTGTTGCATACACTTTATCATTTAATCCACAATTATCAATGAAAACCAAACATGCATCATCCCACAAAGAAAAGCATGCATCGTCCTCGATGTATATAAAAAAAATAAAATAATAAAATACTCAAAAAGATTAATTTATTTTAGTGTCCTCAGAGTCGTCTGGTATATCCGTGGGTAAGTCCGATAGAATATCTGGTGGCATATCAGCAAAAATCTCAGCTGGCTATGGTGAAGGTGTATCCTCTAGAAGCTCTGGTATAGTAGCTAGTAAATCTGGTAAAATGTCTGATGGAAAATCAGTATGAGTCTCAGTTTAAGTTGATGGTGGAGTAGACATCGCTGGCATCTGAGCTGACTGTGATGCTAATGTGTCCTCTGGAATATCCTCCATAGGCTGCGAATCAATATGCATATCAGAAGTCTGTTAAATCTCATGGATCATCCTATACCTCGGATACCGTGGAGGATAGGGTTCTAGTCTTCCATTTTCTTTAACTGCCCCATATAGTCTAGTTCTTATTGTTCCTCTTGGTAAAATAACAAATTTGGTAGAAACTTCTTAATAAAAATGAAAATTTTGAGATTTCTTGAAGCTACAGTAACTCTATCAACCTTTCAACCAAGAATCAAGTGCAAAAGCATGTAAATCAAATAGAGAAACCAAATGTAACAGCTAATAAGAGACTCTCACAAATCTAGGCAAAAATCGAGCTGAAATCATGCTTCGGCGGTGAAACTATGTTCTTAAGGTCGTCCGGTGATTTTTGAGAAAATCCAGCCGAAATCTCGTCAAAGGATCAATGGAAAGGGCCACTGGTGATGAATGAAGGTTTGGAAGAGGAATTCATCGCTTCTGGTGGAAGAAATCGAGTGAAAAATTAGATTCATGAGTGATGGTGTGAACCGTAACTTCCGCCCATAACATTTAAAACTAGGTCTTCACAGCCCGTGAGTCGTTCAAGGCTGTGGCCGTGAATGTTTCTGTGACTTAAGTCCCTTTGCAAAATGAAACTCATGGTCTGTGAGTGACTCACGGCCGTGACCATGAAACTTTCTATGAACTTTTAGTCTTCTCGTATTTCCTTTAGACGCAGCATTCATGGCCCATGAGGGGCTCACAACCACACCCGCGAATGTCTCATTTGGCACCTGTTCTTCAAGTAATTTTTTTTTAAAAATTCCTACATATAAAATAACTTATTAAAAGATTTTTCATCAATAAACATTCATCAAGTCATGCTGCAAAAATTTTTAAAAGTTTAAATAAAAATAAAAACTAAAACTAAGAGTAGTAAAAGTTAAAAATTTGGGTTGCGTCCCAAAAATTTGTGTCCGCAAGTGCACGAATACTCGAAGTAATAAAGAAAGATATCGAACCCACAGAGACCTATGTTGTCAAGTACTGATCAATTGATTTCTTACTATCTAGGTAGTCAAAGGAAAGTCAAGCAAATATCGCAAACACACGGAAGAATACTGTCGGAGAGAAAACTGGGACTAGGGTTTCATTCACTATAATTTCTATGACTAGACATGAATAAAGTATTCGTCAGTTTAATTTTATCATGATGAAGATGCAAATTACTTAATAAAATGATTGTTTCACTCTCGTGCTAACAACCATGCAGGGATTAATCTTCGCTTTCGCGCAAGATTCATCCCAACGCTGAAGATAAGTAAATCATCAATCAATGAACTCAAGGATCACTTTCGTGCATCCGAATTCTAGGTTGATAATCTCTAGTGGAATCTCAAGGATCACTTTCGTGCATCCGAGCCTCAACACTAGATTTACTCATGGATCTCCAACGTTCCGATCCTCACTTTCGTGCAAGATCTCCACGTTTGACAATTAGACTCGATCTGTAGATTCATGTTATTATCATGGCAATTAATCTACTAGAATTGAACAAATTGCATCTAACCTAAGGAAGGGTTCCTAACATGCAATTCTAGGGTTCTGAATTCTCAAGCAATTACCTTTCAGTCAATAGCGAAAATTCTAAAAACATGATTAGTAACATGGATCTATAGAGAGTCTAAGCACAAATATCACATGAGCAAAATCATCATGCTAAGATTAAACACAACGAAATAGTGAAAAAAGTAGTCATCTACTCATTAAAATTCAAGTGAATTACTCCCCCATGTCCCAAGAGTAGTTTAAGCTAGCATGGTAAAGGAGTTACAAAATTCCATAATTTCAGAAGTTCAAAAATCAACGAAAGAAGAGTTTTGGGAAAATACAGGACGGCTGTGAAGTATTTCACAGCCGTAATTTCGATTGATCTCGGTAAATAGTGGTTATCTCCCTTCTTTCCTTGAATTCTCCTTCGATTGATCTCCTTTTCTTCTGAAACTTCTGGTACATTGTCTCCTCCTTCAGATGTAGCTTTGGTATGAATTTCACGGCCGGAGATGCCCTGGATTCGTTGTAGTGGCGGAACCCTAGGTGGCGGCGTGAATGACGATTTCTCCCTCGACAGATGATGAAAATTGGGGCTTTCGATGTGTGTGTAATCCTCTCGTCAAAAACTCCATGATTGCTTCTTACGGCTTCGAATATAAACCTCTGGTTCGCCCGCAATCGTCTCCGCAAGAATCGGACTTCAGAATTGACCTGGAAATCGCGTTTAACATCAGAAATACGATAGTGTAATAGTTTACGGCACTGCCGTAAAATCGGATGAGTTTTCTGATCTGATGTTATCTGGGTAATACGACACCGTAATCTAGTTTACGGTGCTGCCGTAAAATCGGCTGAACTCTCTGTTCAGAAGTGACTGGAAAATACGGCCTGTGTAATCCTTTACGGCGGTGCCGTAAAATCAAGTAAAGTTTCTGTTCTGAATCGCTCTGAAATACGGTACCGTAATCTGGTTTACGGTACTGCCGTAAAGTTTGAAAAACCTTCTGTTCGGAAACTCCTCAAAATACGGCAGTGACTCGGATTTTACGTTAGCGTATGAAAATACAGTACCGTAAAATAGGTTACGACACTGCCGTAATTTCTTGGGTGATCTCCTCTTGATGATGGTAACTCTTCTATGTGTTTGATTTTGCTTGAAAACTCCTTGAAATGATGCCTTTTTACCTGAAAATTGTGAAAAACCAAAATAGAAGTAGACTTTGCAATATTCGATGAATTTAGCATGAAAACAAGTAATAAGATCCTCAATTTAGCATGAAAAGATATCTAAAATGATACAAAATATACTATATATTTTGGTGTCATCAAAATACATAAGGCTCAAACTTTGCTTGTCCTCAAGTAAAAAATCAAATTTGAAATCAAAATTTGATCAAAAGAATAACCTTTTCATGCTCAATAAATTTCTAAAATACAACTCATCAATGAAAAATTCTATCAATTGATTTATAAAACTTCAAATTAAAATATCATCCTTAGAACTCAATCCTCTAGATTCATAATTCAATCAAATAAAACTTCGCAACTTGTATAATAATTAGAATTTTCAATCTCAGGACTTCACCCAATTTCAGTTCACATCCATCATGCTTTTGTTTATAGGAATTAGGTTTCCAAGATCTTTTTCCACACATTTTTTTTTCATGCATTTTGTTTCACCATGTATTTTGTTGTTTTTGCATGGACGACATGTACCCACATAGATACATGCTATTTATTTTGAATTCAACTCTTTTCTTAGGTACCACTGTCAATTTTACACAGTGCCAAGTAGAGGAGTCTTATTCTTTTCTACTCTCATTATTTTTTATAGACTTCAATCCATGTCTTAGGTACCACTATCAATTTTTCATAGTGCCAAGTAGGGGAGTCTCTCACTATTTTTGTGGACCTTGGATTCTTCCTTCCCAACAAATAGAAAAATAGACTAAACATCTACTAGGTTGATTAATTGATCTCAATCCACAAATCATACTCATATACTCATTTTATTCGAAAGAAAAGTTTCACTTTTAGATTTTATTCTTCAAACAATACATCTATCCAAAATTTCATGCATCAACTAATGTCATATTTCAATAGACAAATATGTATTGAAGAAATAAATTTAACATGATAGGGCTATATCTCTAATCATGAATTTGATTTCTTTCATCATCAAAAATCATCAACACATCTCAAAACATGACCATATATCACATTAATCAAAATATATTCAACATCACATCATGTCAAAAAGAAATAATATCATCATCATGTAGTACAACCATATCGAAAAGTAAATCAGAATATCAATATTTATCATACAACCACATCGAAAAAATAAAAATAAGCGTGTCAAGCAGAGCAGCAGTGGTGGTGGTTGTGAAGCATCATCCTTCCCTTTAAATCATAAGACATCAATAAGATAAGATAAAATAAACAAAATAGTAAGAAGTAAGGGAAGATGACACTCACAAAGCATCTACTCGTCGCCATCTGACCGTGTAGCCTCAGAATCTCTAGTAGCAGCCTCCATGGGATCATTGTTACACCCTAGTACCAAGACTAAAATATAACTAAAGTAATCTATTATAACTTTAAAATCTAGGAACAACAACATAAGATTGACTGCTACAAAACAAAATCTCTTTACATCAGAGTACACTTTTTACAACACTCAGATCTCAGCTAATAACTTTTTAGTACAAGAATCACAATCTTCAAGAATAAGTCCTCAAGCAATACTTTAAATCCAAGCCTTGATTTCCTTAGGCCAGACCAGTACCTGCAATATCAACCAGACTCAGCAAAACATTGCTGAGTAAGCCTCTCCCCAGAAGAAAGGGTAGTCCCTTAGATTCAAAGGAGGGAAACTAGCCAAAAGCATGAACAATAAAACTATAACAACTGAAAACTGTAAACTAAAAGCTGTAAACTGAAAACTATACTGCAACTGGATAAACTTAATCAACTGGTTATTTATGATCAATTACAAAAGCTGATATCATGCAATGAAACCACTATGAGCAATTAGATACACTAGTGCAACTGAGTTATCTGTGTCAAATATGAAAACTGATATCATGCATAAATCAACTGTGAGCAATACCTACTGGCTTGTGGGGTCGTCACCCCGAATATGCATGATAGGTGTATCACACCTTACATGGTGAACATACGCGCTACCATGCGTCACAAATCCCGGTGCATGCTAACTTGGGACCCCGATCTGTCCATAGAGTGGATACTACTGGGTATGTGCTCAATAACATGCAACTGTCCACACTCGTGGATACTTGATAACTGAAACTGTCCACACACATGGATACTTGAAAACTGGTTATGCAGATATACTATTCACAAACATGGATTTTGATAATAATAACATACTAGAAACATACTTGACTAGTATACAAAGTACAAACTGATATGTCAATAAACAACTTGCAAATCTTTGATATGTATAAGATACTATACTATCTGAGTCAACGGAAACAAGGATAACAAACCTTTATCTACAGAAATCTAGTTTGAGGTCTTACCTTTGAAAAGCCAAGAAATTATCAAATGAGGCAAGCCAAACACTGGATCAACCGCTCTGAAACATTGATTTATACATGAACTTCATCAAATAAGATTCCAATGTGAAAATAGAGACGACCAACATAAGCGAAACATCTAAAAACTTAAGGAACCAACTTCGGATCCAGTGAACCGGACCCAAAAGCCACTGAACCGGACTGAATTGCAGTAAACCGGTCAGAATCACCTTAAACCAAACCAAACCGAAACTTGAAACCGAAATTACATAAAGTTTACAACTCATCTAGGGACACACTAGGTACCATTGGATGGGAAATTTCACAAGCTTTCCAACGGCTACCTGAACCGGCCCCGATTCGACCGAATCGAGGTCGAACCGGTCCGAATTCAATAACTGGGTCGAAATAGAAATTGAACCGCTCAATCTGTTGAGTCGGACCAAATCAATTCCAAAACTCAGCGAATCGGGTTTATTTCTAAATAAACCAGACTCAAACCCTAAATCAGACCGAATCAGTCGCTCGCTCGCGCCGCCCCATCGCCGCCGTGCAAGGCGGCCGGACTTGCGTCCGTTGCTTGCGCCGGCGAGCTCTTGAGAGTGCGTCGAGCATCGATTCACTTCCTCACTTTACCAGAAGACATCAGGCGACGAAGCGAAGCTTCTACGGTGGCTTCGGCAAGCTATCGACGCACGACCAAAGCTTTCGCAGACGCCAAAACTATCGACGGTGGCGCCGCCATCGTCGATACAGAAAACAACACCAAAACTCTATAGAACTTCGCCAAAACATTCGGAAAACACTCTTACCTCGATACGAAGCTAAATCGAAGCCCTGGAACAGAAAACACAAGCTGAAGGATGTTGGTGTATATGCCCTTGGACCCGTTGTTGGTCCATCTTGTACTACTTGACTTTGATATTTAATATATATCATTCTGGCATTGTCATTATTATGCTGTGTTTACATTTGCGATTATGTACATAGATAATAATATCCCTAGAGACAGATTGTATCTGTGCTCAAATGGTGTGTCCCTGGTCGAGTACCTGAGTGGATAAGGGACAGCTCTGGTAGATGTGAGACTAGTATATGGGCTGGTTACGCACGGGGTGCTAACGCAAGCATATGGGTATATCAGTGGTAGATATACTAGACCGACCCGCTGTGAGGCTTTAACTTGGTGTCATGAGTTAAGCTCACATGTGACAGGAGATGCATTGATCCCTTGACTTGAGGTCATTGACTCTTCTATATGGTTAGGGGCATACTTTGATATAACCTAACGCCTCGCCGTAGCAGGGAGGTCATAACGGTTGTCATTGGGTATGTCATGACCCATATGAGAAGATCAATGGACAGACATAGGATTTGCCCCTTCCTACGGGAAGCTTGATATCCACGGCCCCCCTATGGTTGCATGATTGAAAGTTTCATGGCCATACCCAGGTGAAAGCCTGATTTAGTCATGACCATGAGATTGGGTGAAAATAAAGTGGTGACACACTTTGTCCAATCGGATATCAGTTCGGCAAAGAGACTGTAATGCATTGGTACCTTGTTGCAATGATGGGGATGTCGATGTTGATATCCATTCCGATGGCTTGAGTAGCAGCGATGCACTACTAGGTGCCAATCACTGCTTGTGATGACTCAGTTCATCACTGCCAACGTCTGAGGAACCTATAGGGTCGCACAACTTGAAACTCGGGTTATCGTATTGATCGGGTAGCCTATTGATTGAGTTATTGGATAACTCAGATCTGTTTGGGAGAATCCATCAGCACCACTGTGCTCGATGAGATGAAAGGAGTCATTTGGAGCTAACTTGTTTTTTTGGGCCTAGTAGGCCAAATGGGCCCAATAGACCAAGTTGGGCTAATAGGCCAAATGGGCTCAATGAGCCATTTGGGCCAAATGGGCCAAATGGGATAGGGGCAAGTCACTTGGAGTGAGCTTGGTGCATATCTTTGAGGAAGACAAATCCAAGTGACGCATCTCACTTAAAGAGAGAAGCTTGGAGCTTCTCACTTGAAGTGGGTGAATGAACTTGGGCGCAAGGGACTTGGAGTGGGCGAAATGGGTTTTACCTCTTGAAGAGGTGTGCCTCTTCGCTTGTGAAGAGGTGCACCTATTCATGGGTATATAAACCCCCTTCCTCCCCACCTTGTCGCCGATCTTGCCAACTCTTGCCTCCTTGTCCCCTTTGTCGCCACTCTTGCTAGCTCCTAGCCGCCCTCCTCTCCAAGGTTTGGTTTTGGTTCGTGGCTTGATTCCTGATCTAATCTTGGTGGAGTGCCTGAAGAGTTGGACTCCGACGAAGCTTCATCTCCTCTCCACCTCCTCTCCTTGGCATCTCCTCTGGAGTTGGCGCAAGTGTCAGAGGAAGTCTCCCAAAGGCATGGATCTTCTTCCCGAGGCTAGCACCGGGCGTGGAAGAAGAGAATTCGAGTTTCGGCTGTGTGGGAGACTGCAGAGGGCGCACATTTGGGCGCTTGCATCGCATCACTTAATTTGCATCAAGGTATCATCGCCTACTCACCGTGTCGATCTCCTCGCAAGACTCGATCTTCTGGTTTTTGGGACTGGCCTGTTTTGGGAATTGCTTCCGCTGTGCTTGTCTGTAAAATTTAAAATCCCCGGGGTTTCCCAACAAAGGAGGTGTCGGAAAATTGAAGCGCGAGGCTACGCCGGCGACTGGTTTAAGCTTGAAATCTCCCTCCTAACGGCGCGACACGGCTTGGAGATCAGCTAGGGTTCGATTCGCCTCCAAACGAGTCGAAGCCCTCTAAAATAGAGATCGGACGTGGCCAAAAAACACGGGGAAGACGACGATTCAACTCGTCTCCCTAAAATAAAACTAAAATCGAATCAAAATAAATACGTGCGGTTTAAACATAAAAATGCAAACTAGCTCTGCGGTTGGGTTGAGCTGTTTACTCTTGTGCGACGCAGGTTCGAGCCCCCGCGATCGCAATTTACAATTTTTAAACAAAAATCAATTTTTAACCCTTTTAAAAATTCAAAAAAAATTCCAGAAAAATCCCTAAAAATTTCAAAATACAAAATACAATTATTTTTCCAAAAACTTGGGATATAACATTCTACCCCTCTTAAAAGAATTTGGTCCTCTAAATTTACCAAAAACACAAACAGCTTTAAACTTACGAAAGTACAAAAAAATCCAAGAACTTGACTGTAAAATCAATTCATGCTTTAAACTGGTCAATTGACAGATGAAACTTGAGATCATAAGCAGAAAGAATCATACCACTTAAATCCAAAACATGCTTTTACAAAATCATGAATAGAAACAAACTTCAGAATACTTGAAACCAGAATGAGCCAAATGAACCAACAAAAGCAGAGTGACCAGTAGATCACAAACATGAATAGAAGTGGTCAGCAACCACAAGCATAAACAATGCCCTAGACTGGTCGGACTATACAATCTTCAACTTATACTGGCTAAATCTTGGAATCAATCTTTTCATGCTTTCTCAATCTTTAGACCACAAAGCTTATCACCTTAACCTTTAAATAGAAAACTGAAACTTAACTTTAAACCATGACCTTTGAACTATGAACCTTATGGTTTAATCTCACAAATATTGTGTCCTTACTGTAATCCTACCATCAACTAAGTTATCCATCAAAGACAAATCATAATCCTTAGCAGTCTCCTTATTTCCTAAGTTCCTAAAAGTTCACCTAGGATCTTAAGTTCAAGTTTAGGTTTTCCCTAAGCCTTAAACTATTGCTCTGATACCAAATTGTTACACCCTAGTACCAAGACTAAAAGATAACGAAAGCAATCTATTATAACTTTAAAATCTAGGAACAACAACATAAGATTGACTGCTACAAAACAAAATCTCTTTACATCAGAGTACACTTTTTACAACACTCAGATCTCAGCTAATAACTTTTTAGTACAAGAATCACAATCTTCAAGAATAAGTCCTCAAGCAATACTTTAAATCCAAGCCTTGATTTCCTTAGGCTAGACCAGTACCTGCAATATCAACTAGACTCAGCAAAACATTGCTGAGTAAGCCTCTCCCCAGAAGGAAGGGTAGTCCCTTAGATTCAAAGGAGGGAAACTAGCAAGAAGCATGAACAATAAAATTGTAACAACTGAAAACTGAAAACTGTAACTAAAAGCTGTAAACTGAAAACTATACTGCAACTGGTTATTTATGATCAATTACAAAAGCTGATATCATGCAATGAAACCACTGTGAGCAATTAGATACACTGGTGCAACTGGGTTATCTGTGTCAAATATGAAAACTGATATCATGCATAAATCAACTGTGAGCAATACCTACTGGCTTGTGGGGTCGTCACCCCGAATACGCATGATAAGGTGTATCACACCTTACATGGTGAACACACGCGCTACCATGCATCACGAATCCCGGTGCATGCTAACTTGGGACCCCGATCTGTCCACAATAAATCCAACGGCTATGATTCGCTAGTTCAAATCGACGATCCAGATTTAATTAAAATCAACAGTTCAGATTTTATTATGTTTGATCGGACGGATGAGATCAATTTGATATAAATAATTTGAATCCGGCGGTTGGGATTCGTTCATGAAAACCAACGGTTCAGATCTACATCAGAATGAACGGGCGAGATTGGTTCAAGTTTAATAGGATGGCCAAGATCAAATTGATCAAATCTAACGGTTCAGATTCATTCATGTAAAATCGAACGGTTCAGATCAATCGGATTCAAATGAATAGAAACCAACAGCTGTGATTTGGCCATTTTAAATCCAACGGTTCAGATTCATATCTATTCAGCGGTTCAGATGAAACAAGTGAACAGCTGATAATAATCCGTGCATATCTTGGTCAATCGATTGACGTTTGACATGATCAAGGTATCGATCCCTATCAAATCTAACCTGATCTTTTCAAATATGGTATCTGATTTTTGATCCAACGCTCAGATTGATACAAATCCGCATATTTAAATGAACGGTCATAATAAATTAGATTTGAATCTAAATCAACGGCTGAAATGGATTTGAGCTTATCTAAGTCAATCGGTTGACTTTTCACATGATCAAGGTGTCACTTCCTACTGAATCGAACTTGATCTTACCAGATATAACATCAGATCTTCGATCCGAGACTTGAATTGAAATGGATCTACAAATCTAAATGGATAGTCAAAATCTAAATATGAAATCAATGGCTGAAACTAATCTGAGCATATCTCCATCAATCGGTTGACTTTCGACATGATCAAAGTATCGATTCCTACTATATTGAACCCGATTTCTCCAATTATAATATCATATCTTCGATCCAAAACTTGAATTGAAGCAGATTTGCTAATTTGAATAAATAGTCATGAAGAGTTTGATGAAATCAACGGTTAATATTGATTTACACAAACCTCAGCTAATCGGATGACATACAAAGTGATCCGAACATTGATCCCTATAAATTTGGATCAGATCTTTCCAGATCCACTCTTGGATTCTCGATTAGAGATCCAGATCAAAGCAGATCTGCAAATCAAATATTCAACGGTTGAAATTAATTCTCCTGAATCTCAGCTAATCGGATGACATACAAAGTGATCCTAATATTGATCCCTACAAATTTGGATCAGATCTTTCCAGATCCACCCTCGGATTGTCGATCAGAAATCCGGAGCAAAACAGATCTGCAAATCAAATATTCAACAGCTGAGATTAATTTACATGAATCTAAGCTGATCAGATGGCTTTCAAAGTGATTCGGATATTGATCCCTACAAATTTGGATTAGATCTTTCCAGATCCACTCTCGGATTTTCGATCAAAGATCCAAATCAAAGCAAATCTACAAATCAATCTTTCAACGACTGTAATTAATTCTCCTGAATCTCAGCCTATCGGATGACATACAAAGTGATCCGAACATTGATCCCCATAAATTTGGATCAGATCTTTCGAGATCCACTCCCGGATTTTTGATCAGATATTCAGATCAAAGCAGATCTACAAATCAAACATTCAACGGTTGAAATTAATTCTCCCGAATCTCAGCTAATCGGATGACTCTCAAAATAATCCGAACATCGACTCTTACCAAATTGAGTTAGATCTTTTCTGAATTTTTTCTCAGATTTTTTATCAGAAACACAGATCTAAGTAGATTTGCAGAGCAGTTATCAAATTTTGAACGCTTGGCCCCTCGGTGCGTTCATCCAAACCTTGAATGTTTAGCCCCATGGCTCGTTCACTCAACCCATGCACTCAACAACATAGTCATGGATGATAAATGCCTGACACGTATTGTTAATAACGTTGTTTGGGAGGTGCGTACGTCGATACTTCGTATCGAGGCGTAGTTCCTCAACGTCGTTGCAACACAGCTCAGATTCTTCTCCATGACTTATGACAAATGAAGATATTTCCTCAAAATCAAATTATCCAACACGCCGCAAGGCCGGATAATTTCCAAATCAAAATATCCAACAAGTTGCAAGACCGAATAATCTCTCAATTCAAATTATCCAATAAGTCCCAAGACCGGATATTTTTTAAATTCAAATTATCCAATAAGTCGCAAGACCAGATAATTTTTATAAATCAAATTATCCAACAAGTCGCAAGACTGGATAATCTCCCAATTCAAACTATCCAATAAGTCGCAAGAACGGATAATTTTTCAAATTCAAATTATCCAATAAGTCGTAAGACCGGATAATTTCTCAAATTCAAATTATCCAATAAGTCGCAAGACCGGATAATCTCCCAATTCAAATTATCCAATAAGCCGCAAGGCCGGGTAATTTTCTTCAAATTTAAATATCCAACAAGTCGCAAGACCGGATATTTTCCCAAATCCAAATTATCCAACAAGTCGCAAGACCGGATAATTTCTTCAAATCAAAATATCCAACAAGTCGTATGACCGGATATTCTCAAATTCAAATTATCCAACAAGTCGCAAGACCGGATAATTTCCCAAATCAAAACATCCAACAAGCCATCAAGGCCGGATGATATTCCCAATTCCAATATCCAACATGCCTTAATGCATCATGATAGAATATTGTTTGGGAGGTACGTACGTCGATGTTCATCATCGGGGCGTAGTTCCTCAATATGATATCGTGTTGTCGAGGCCGGATATTATCTCGAAGTTCAAACATCTAATATGTCGTCATAAGACCAAACACAAATACAAAGCTGTCCAAATCGATAAAAGTTTCTTCTCTTTTATCGCTCATGTTTTATGTCGAGCCATGTATTTTTATGATGTTCATGAATAAAATTGTCTGGCCTTATATTTTATTTCATAGTATAGATCTCTTAATCAAAGGTTCCCTAATTTTAGGGGTAATTAACAATGAGCGCTTGCGCTCATTGGAAACCGGATCCCATTAAACAATAAGCCTTATTAATTTAAGGTGAATTTAATAAAGGTCATATTACATTTTAATATGTAACACTATTTGACCCCACAAATTCTAGCATGCCCGGTGGGACCTAGCTTCTCCTTTCATCTTTGAGATCTATATTATGTGACCTTTCTTGCTTTTATGATAGCAATGAAGAATCTCTATTTGGTTAGAGGAACACTTGGGCTTTCATCCCTTGATTTGCCAACTACAATTGGGGGCAAAGAACATATGCTTTGGTTCCATGGTTGGGGCTCTAATTTCATCCACACATGGATGCCTACAAGTCATCGACCAATAGTTGGATCATTATTTGCAACCTAGCAACTGCAAGTGCAACGAATACTTGGATCAAGGATGGATTTCCTCAAGATGGGGGCACCTCAAATGGTACAGATGTCTTCTATTTCATGAAGGGTTGTTATTTCATAATTGTGAAGATCAACACAAGAGAGGAGGATCTCATTTGTAATGAGAATCACAATCCAAAATGGAGGCAACCAATTAATTGCACTAGTTGCTATAAGAATGTTTCTTTAACATTCAAGCCTGGTGTCAAAGGATGAAATCGATACTTCAGCCAAGGACGAAATGAAAAGATTGAAGTGCTCAAATTGATCCTAATCAAACGGCAATAGGATCGAAAATATCAAGTCTGTTTATAGTTGACAATTTACCAAAAATTGTAAGCTCCTAACACGAGCGAAAATCCGATCTTATTCGAACGGTGATAAGATCTCAAATTTCAATTCCGTTTATGGTTGACAATTTACCAAAAATTGTAAGCTCATAACACGAGCGAAATTTTGATCTTATTCGAACGGTGATAAGATCCCAAATTTTAATTCCGTTTATGGTTGGCAATTTACCATAAATTGTAAGCTTCTAACATGAGCGAAATTTTGATTCTTGACAATTGATGAATCAAAAGACATCAAAGTCATTCAACGCTCTCAATCCATAAAAAATTGAAAGCTTCTCGAACGAATGGAATATTGGGATATGAGATCTTAAATGTATCCTTTCAATGAAAAAAAGAGACGGTGAAGCATGCAGTCTCGAATAAGGGGGCATTTTGGCTTGCACTCTGTATCGATTGTCCGCTTCTTGCCTGGTCACTTAGACACTACCTCATCATGTCATCAAGAGACTTGATTGATCAAAGATAAATCAAATGCAAGCTTCTTAGTAACATAGGGGGCATGAGGAAATTCTTACCAAAAGAAAGAAGACCACCTCTTCCTAAAGTTCATGTGAAATCATACACCCAAGATCCGAGATAAGCATTCTGCTATTCAAAACTCAAATTTTGGGGACCTATTGCTCCTCAAGGGAAACTATTATAAATATTTGACGATGTCAAAGTGATGTAGAATTTTAGTGCATTATGGTGTAGAATTGTTTGGGAGATGCGTACGTCGATACTTGTTATCGGGGCGTAGATCCTCAATACAACACTGTGTGCAAAGAAATGACTACATGCTAAGATCAAAATTCAAATATTCACAAGATGAAGATGGAATTGAAAGTTCCCTAAAGGGGGGGGGGGGGGCGAAACCCTAAAGCATGCGCATTAAAACTTTTCTAGGGTTTCATGAGGATCGAATAGTATGAACATATGATCAACTTAAGATTGAAAGCATAGAGATGCGTTACCATTGCCATTTCTTGGATGGCGTCTTGGAATCAAAGAATCGAATGCTTCTTCTCCAAAGGCAACGCACACAAGGTGAAGATGGCTTTCTCCTTGTTGTCCTTTGTGCTAGCAAAGATCTTCAAGTGTCCTTGTCGCGTGAAGGAGTTTTTTAGAGAATGACCTCTTGCTTGCCGAATGGTTTTTCTCTCTTGGCGTGAAGACAACCCAAGTCGAGAGAGGAAGAGGCGATGCGTTGAGGCGTTGTGGAGTTGTGGCATTACATGACTTCCAAAAATAGAAAGTCATGAAGCCATGCGCCCACGCCATGATAACCGACCTAAACGCCTTCATATTGAACCATGCGTTCACACATGTGAACCGGTTCAAACCAATTCGGTTCAATTGCATTTGGTTCAAAGACCAAATCAAACCAGCATTGGTTCAGATCTTATCAAACCAAATGGTTTAAGATCTAACCGTTCATCTCTTGATGCTTTTGATCTCACTGATCTAGCATCAATACTCTCGATCGAAGCTTACCGATCTCAAGCCCTAATCAATCAAACATGATCAGACCAGATCTCACTTACAATCAGAGTTTAAATTCCTTTAAACTGAACCAAAATAATTCAGTCCACACGATCTGACATAAGATAGCCATATCATCAAATTGTGCAACCCTAAGGGTTTCCTTTAAATGTCGGTAACGATAACTTACGTTATCACAATCAGTGAGGGGTATCTAGCAACACATCACTGTCTCCCGATATAAAGGAAAGAGTCTTCCAAGACTACACCCAAACCATAGCACAAGTGTGAACCCAAGTCACTTGACATATGTGTTTCCTTTGCCACTGGACGTTCTTATTGGACAAGCGTGTCAAGCCTGTAATTCCAATATGATGAGAATGATTAGATCAGATGATCATAGTCATCTGGGTATGGCCATACACTTTCTCAATCATCTCATCCAGGGGGCCCCTATAGAACATCACACTCCAATCAAGGAGACGGCAATCCTATATCTATCACTAGTGCCCTAACATGACTCATGTTCATTATCCAAGATAGTCTATAACCATTATGTTTCAAATGATATTGAACTACCTCAAAACAATGCCAATCATCATTTAGAAACACAAGTGATCTCAAGTCAGAGGAAATATGCCACTTGTTTGCATATAAGGATTATTCACATTGTGATAAGCAATTGAATATCCTAAGTAGGGTCTGTCCAGTACATCCAATGTACCCATGAGTCTACATCTTATTCCATGCTCGAAGCATCCTATAAGATTAGAACACATATTAGTCTCAATCATATCAAGGCTGTCTCATGTTCACCAAGATATCTCGACTAAGGACAAAACTGCATGTCGGCCAAGCTGAACAGCATTGAGACATTATTCAGAAGTATACATATTGCAGCAGATGATGTAACAACCTGAATAACAACCATTGCCTTCATAAACATAGAGTTTATACATGATACTGAAATAATCCCAAGGCCTCAAACATTAGCCTTAAGGGCATACCCCAACAATGTCCCACTTGCACTTAATCTAATGGTTGAGAAATCTCAAACCCATATTATTATAGTGCTTCTCATGCTTCTGCTGCGCCAGAGGCTTTGTAAGCAGGTCAGCTAGATTGTCATCTGTATGAACCTTGCAGACTTTGATATCACCACGATCAATGATCTCCCGGATCAAGTGAAACCTTCTCTGTATGTGCTTGGACTTCTGGTGCGACCGTGGTTCATTTGCTTGTGCTATTGCTCCAGTGTTATCACAGAAGATAACCAAAGGATCTGCACTCGAAGGAACAACACCAAGTTCCTGAACGAACTTACGAATCCACACTGCCTCCTTGGATGCTTCTGAGGCTGCAACATACTCGGCTTCTGTTGTGGAATCAGCAACAATTGATTGTTTGAAACTTTTCCACACCACTGCACCTCCATTCAAGCTAAAAACATAGCCTGATTGCGATCGGAAATCATCCTGGTCAGATTGGAACGAAGCGTCAGTATATCCTTCAATACTGAGTTCTTCTTGACCTCCATATATCAAGAACATATCTTTGGTCCTCCGAAGATATTTCAAAATGTTCTTGACTGCAATCCAGTGTGCCTGCCCTGGATTACTTTGGAATCGACTGGTCACGCTTAACCCGTAAGCAACGTCTGGGCGAGTACACAACATCGCATACATAATGGACCCAATAGCCGAAGCATAAGGCGTATTGTCCATTTCATCTTTCTCAGTCTGTGTTTGTGGACACTGACTCTTTGAAAGATTCAGACCATGTCTGACTGGAAGATATCCTCTTTTAGAATTTTCTAAATGGAATCTCTCCAGGACTTTATCGATGTAAGTACTCTGGCACAGCCCGAGAAGCCTCTTAGATCTATCTCTGTAGATCTTCACACCTAATACATAGGCTGCTTCTCCTAAATCTTTCATATGGAAACATTTTCTTAACCATGCCTTAACCGCATGTAGTTCAGGAATATCGTTTCCAATGATTAAGATATCATCGACGTAGAGGACTAGGAAAGTAATCACGCTCCCACTAAACCTCTTATATACACACGGGTCATCTTCATTCTTGATGAAACCAAATTCACAGATTGATTCATCAAAACGAATATTCCAGCTTCTTGATGCTTGTTTAAGTCCATAAATGGACTTCTTTAATTTGCATATTTTATGACGATCTGATGGATTAGTGAAACCTTCAGGTTGTGTCATATACACATCCTCTTCTAGTTTTCCATTAAGGAAAGCGGTCTTCACGTCCATTTGCCAGATCTCATAATCATAATATGCCGCTATCGCAAGAATAATCCGAATAGACTTGAACATGGCTACAGGAGAGAAAGTTTCATCATAATCTATCCCGTAGATTTGTTTGAAACCTTTCACAACTAGCCTGCCTTTATAGGTAACCACGTTACCATCCATGTCAATCTTCTTCTTGAAGATCCATTTACAGCCTATAGGGATTACTCCCGGAGGCGGATCAACCAAATCCCAAACTTGGTTATCTGACATGGAGTCCATCTCGACTCGCATAGCTTCAAGCCATCTAGCTGACTCCGGTCCACTGACCGCATCCGCATAAGTGAGGGGTTCATCATGATCAATGATGTAGACTCCGTCATAGCGCTCAGGCTGTCGACGGATCCTTCCCGATCTTCGCGGTTCCCGTGATATCTGAGCCTCAGGTTGTTCAATAACCTGTTCTACCGGCTCATGCTCATCCAATTGTGCTTGACTACTTTGTCCTTCCTCTGGATTCTCATCCAGCTTTATTTCTCTCCCACTGGCCTCTTGCAGAAGAAACTCCTTCTCAAGAAAAATGGCCGTCCGAGCAACAAATACCTTGTTCTCTTTGGGATCGTAGAAATAATAACCCTTAGTTTCCTTAGGGTAACCGACAAAGATACATTTCTCAGATCTGCTCTCTAGTTTCCCAGAGGCGAGTTTTTTGACATAAGCCTCGCAACCCCAGATCTTAATAAATGTCAAGCTCGGCTGTTTCCCATACCATAATTCGTATGGAGTCTTTGAAACTGCCTTGGATGGCACTCGGTTTAGTACCTTTGCAGCTGTTTCCAGTGCAAATCCCCAAAAGGAGTAAGGTAGAGTAGCCTGACTCATCATAGAACGAACCATATCCAGTAAGGTTCTATTTCTCCTCTCGGACACACCATTCCATTGCGGTGTTCCTGGCGGAGTGAGCTGTGAGATAATCCCACACTCCTTCAGATAGTCAGTAAACTCATGACTCAAGTATTCTCCACCTCGATCTGAACGAAGTGCCTTGATATTTCGGCCTAGCTGATTTTGTACTTCATTTTTGAACTCTTTGAACTTGTCAAAGGATTCACTCTTATGTCTCATTAGATAGACATAACCATACCTACTGAAATCATCAGTAAAGGTAATGAAGTATGAATAGCCACCTCTGGCATGTTTACTAAATGGCCCACACACATCACTGTGAATGAGATCAAGTAAACCTGAAGCCCTTTGACCTTTGTTGGAAAAAGAAGACTTCGTCATTTTACCCATTAAACAAGCTTTGCATGTATCAAGCTCCTCATAGGAGAATGATCCCAGCAGTCCATGATCATGCAACCGCTTAATGCGCTTCTTGTTAATATGGCCTAAACGACTATGCCATAGCAAGGTGCTGTCTTCAGCATACTTGGCTTTCTTAATATCAATCTGCTGTATAGAACATTCCATGTCCAACATGAATAACCCATTGTTAATCGACCTAGTAGCATAAACAATATTATCAAAAGAAATATAACACTTTGAAATCTTGCATTCAAAGGAAAACCCTTTCCTGACAAGAGCAGGAATAGAGATAATATTCTTAGTTATGCTCAGTACAAAATAACAATTGTCCAGTTCTAATACAAGACCAGATGGTAAAGAGATGTGATAAACTCCTACAGCAACAGCAGCAACCCGTGCCCTGTTTCCTACTCGTAGGTCCACCTCATGCTGTCCCACCTGTCTTCTTCTCTTGAGTTCCTGTACATTTGAACAAATGTGAACTCCACATGCAGTGTCTAACACCCATGAAATAGAAGAAGATAACATGACTTCAGTCACGTAAATACCTGAGCCAGAAGCGAAAGAGTTGCTTCCCTTCTTCTCTCCTTGGAGCGCTTTACAGTCCTTTTTCCAGTGACCCAGCTGGCCACAATGGAAACATCTGTATTCCTTTGACCGCTTGAGCTTTTGTTTCAGTGCCTTGTTGTAGCTCTTGACAGGGGCTTTGCCCTTCTTCCCCTTCTTCTTGTTCCTAGAAGGAAACATTAGGACAGAGGATGAAGGCATTCCCTTCTCACGAGACTGAGTCTGCTCTGTAGTCAAGAGCATGTTCAGTAACTCTGCCGGGGTACAGTCGATCTTGTTCATATTAAAATTAATGATGAACGGATCGAAAGAGACCGGGAGAGACTGCAAGATGATATCTACAACAAGCTCCTGATTGATGGTGTGTCCCAGTTTCTCTAGAGCCTCCTTGTACCCAATCATCTTGAGCACGTGAGCTCCCACTGGACTCCCTTCAGTCAGTTTGCTCTGAAAGAAAAGTTTCGTCAAATTATAGCGTTCAGTCCTTGCCTGTGCAGCATACAACAGCTTGAGGTTTGCTATAATTTCTATAGCTGATAAATCCTCATGCTGACGCTGCAGCTGTGGCGTCATAGACGCTAGCATAAGGCAAGCGACGTCAATGCTATCATTGACATGCTTTTCATAAGCTTCCCGAACCGCCCTTGCGGCGTTCGCAGTGGGTTGAGGCGGTATAGCCGTCTCGAGGACATACAGTTTCCTCTCAGCCTTAAGAACAATCTTAAGGTGTCCGTACCAGTCTGAGAAGTTTGGCCCAGCAAACTTCTCCCTTTCCAGTAGGGATCGCACATTGAACGCTGTGGTGTTCGTTGCTGCAGTAATCTACAACAATGCAAGAACAGCAAGGTCAGTATCAATGTTAGAATCAATTCAGGACTTAAGAATGATTCTTTTCTCACTATTTTATCTGGCTGAAAAATCCAGCAAAACAGCCCGAAAGAGTAAAACTCTTTTAGTGAGATGGGATCCAGATTTCATACGTGGTCTCCGCGTCCCGCTCAGGCGAGATAAGATGCACAGAGAGTACAAGCACTAATTTCTGGTAGGCATTCCCTGCCAATCGCCAACCCGTGCGATTCCCCTTCATCTGGGCAATCCAGCAGACTGTGCCAACTGAGTTGGTACAACACAGTCTCTGATCCCACAGATGGCTGCCTCCATATGGCTACCATATGCTCAATATGTAGCCTACATGGTCAAGCTGACTCGACCTACTCCCTGGACCACCACGTGCTATGCTGAGCAACGAGAAGCGATAAATCCCTTCTCTGTAACACGCAGGTGTAATCACACACCGTCTGAAGATAGATGGGTGTGCCCACTGAGTGGGTACAACACGGCCCCAACGATAGTCAGAACAGTGAGGTTTCGCGTCAGAAGGCTTACGTGCTTGATATTTAACGTTGGATTTTAACGGTCCTTTTATCTTCTTACTATCATTCAAATCCTATGGTGATAGCAGAAGAATAAATCTTGCAGTTACTAAATTACTTAAATAGTAAATTAAAAGCATGATGATCTTATGTGGTAAAAGCCCATTAAGCCTAAGTGAGACCTTAATTAACTTAAGTCTTCACTTGAGCTCTTCATGGGTCTTTAGCATTTCCTCTGGCCCTACCCGGGCCCAAGCGCCCACTGCAGCTCAGGTGCGCCCACCAGGTATAATGCGCCTGTCCTAGAGTCGAACCCTAGACCTCCCACTGGTGAAGCCACTTGCTGCATGCGCCTCTGCCAAGTGTGCTCTGTGCTCATGTTTGATTAAATTACACTTTAATCTATCTAGACATGAATGACACGCAGGTCAATTACACTTTATAAATTAATTAAAATGTGATGCGCAGATCACAATAATAATTTACAATTTAATCCAGGCACGCAGGCCCCAGCACAGCAGACATTAATTGGGCAGCCCACATAAGATGAAATAAACATTCATTCATGTTATACAAACAACATGTGATCCAATCAAGAAAATAAAATTTTCAAAAATCCCATTGGCATCAATTTTATTTCCTTATGTGCCCTACTACCTTACAACGGTCCATTAATAGGGATCCACTCATCAGACCTAGTCAGACCCACTGCCCTTGCATGCACCAAGTCATAACCGACTTGAGTCGACCTCATGGTCAATAATGCATGCGTGAAGGGCTGAACGTCCTGTTGGGGTATGCCCTTAAAGGCTAATGTTTGAGGCCTTGGGATTGTAACAGTATCATGTATAAACTCTTATGTTTATAAAGGCAATGGTTATTATTCAGGTTGTTACATCATCTGCTGCAATGTGTGTTCTTCTGAATAATGTCTCAAAGCTGTTCAGCTAGGCTGACATGCTATATTGTCCTTAGTCGAGATATCTTGGTGAACCTGAGACAGCCATGATATGATTGAGACTAATATGTGTTCTAATCTTATAGGATGCTTCGAGCATGGAATAAGATGTAGACTCATGGGTACATTGGATGTACTGGACAGACCCTACTAGGATATTCAATTGCTTGTCACAATGTGAATAATCCTTGATTGCAACAAGTGGCACATGTCCTCTGACTTGAGATCACTTGTGTTTCTAAATGATGATTGTCATTGTTTTGAGGTAGTTCAATATCATTTGAAAGATAATGATTATAGACTATCTTGGATAATGAGCTTGAGTCAGGTTAGGGCACTAGTGATAGATATAGGATTGCCATCTCCTGGATTGGAGTGTGGTGTTCTAAAGGGCCCCCCCCTGGATGAGATGATTGAGAAAGTGTATGGCCATACCCAGGTGACAGTGTTCATCTGATCTAATCATGCTCATCATATTGGAGCTACAGGCTTGACACGCTTGTCCAATAAGAACATCCAGTGGCAAAGGAAACATGTATGCCTCGTGAAGTGGATTCACACTTGTGCTGTGTTTTGGGAGTAGTCTTGGAAGACTCTTTCCTTTATATCGGGAGACAGTGATGTGTTGCTAGATACCCCTCACTGATCGTGATAACGTAAGTTATCGTTACCGACATTTAAAGGAAACCCTCAGGGTCGCACAATTTGAAGATATGACTTACTTGAGTCAGATCGTGTGGACTGAATTGTTTGGGTTCAGTTTAAAGGGATTTAATCTCTGATTGTAAGTGAGATCTGGTCTGATCATGTTTGATTGATTAGGGCTTGAGATCGGTAAGCTTCGATCGAGAGAGGTGATGCTAGATCGGTGAGATCAGGAGCATCAGGAGATGAACGGTTAGATCTTGAGCCTTTGGGTTTGATGTGATCTAGACCGAATAGCTTGGGTTAATTGGTCTTTGAACCAGACCAAAATTGAACCGGTTCACATGAGTGAACGCATGGTTCAAGGCTTGAGGCGTTTTGATCGGTTTTTGTGTTCATGAGCGCATGACTTCATTGCTTGCTATTTTTGGAAAGTAATAAGCGCTACTTTGATCAACGCCTCAACGTTTTTGATTCAATGTTCGTCACCTTCTCTTGCTTGGACGAGAGACTTGCATTCGTGAGTAAGCGAGGTGGACGACAAGGAGAATTCGCCCAAGCAAAGATCCCTTCAAGCGATCTAGGATACCTTGCGCCCTTGCTAGCACAAGGAACAAAAAGGAAGTAGGCAACATCTTCTTGTGTGCGTCTTCTTTGGAGGAGAGCTTATTTGCCCTCTTTGCTTCCAAGCCGCCTCCTTCTCATGGCCATGGTAACGCATCTTTTACTTGATGTTTTAAGTTGATCATATGACATATAGAACGATTCATGAAACCCTTGCTTCCGCTGCCCAAAAAATGAACTCTATGCGCCACTTAGGGTTTCGCTCCCCCTTGAAGGGGACCCAACAATTGGTATCAGAGCTTGCGGTTCTATACTTGTTCATATGATTGCTTAATGTATTTGTGTGATCCATGCATAGATCTAATGTTAACATGCGAAAATACATGCTTGTATGTTTTACTCATGTTGGTTGCGCATGTTTTATCTTGGCGCATGTTGTTGTTGTTTTGTCAAAACTCCACTTGCGCGCCCTTACTTTAGATCTAAGCGCCTACTGTAAACCCTTAGACGGGTTGATGGGGTTGAAGTCAACCTCTAGGATGGATCCAAATAGTCTGATCAGACCATCTGACAGCCTAGATGGGTTGACCAGATAGCACCTGTGCGCAAGCACGAGGTGGCTATAGGTTGACTGCATCAAGGGCGTGTAGCGAGGTCTGGTTGAGACGACTAGTGAACACACATGAGTTAGGCCCGGGGTCACACCCGCTTGCCGAAACTCATGAGGGATGTTCAGCCCTTGGCGCATGCATGGTTGACCATTAGGTCAACTCGAGTCAGTTAGGACTTGGTGCATGCAAGGGCAATGGATCCAACTAGTTGGATGAGTGGATCCCTATCAATGGACCGTTGTAAGGTTGTAGGGCACATAAGAGAATTAAAATTGATGCCAATGGGTTTTCAAAAATTTTATTTTCTTGTTCAATGGATCACATGATGAGTGGATGCCATGTGCTTGTTTATTTAATCTTATGTGGGCTGCCCGTGTTAATGTGTGCTGTGCTGGGGCCTGCGAGCCTGGTAAATTATTATTTTTGTGATCTGCGCATCACATGTTATTTAATTTATAATTGACCTGCGAGTCAAGCTTGTCTAGATAGATTAAAATGTAATTTAATCTGACAAGAGCACAAAGCACACATGGCAGAGGCGCATGCAGCAGTGGCTTGACCAGGTGGGAGGTCTAGGGTTTGACCCTATGACAGGCGCATCTACCTGGTGGGTGCACCTCAGCTGCAGAAGGCGCTTAGACCCTGGGTTGGGCCAGATGAGAAGCAAAAGCCCCATGAAGAAAGCAAGTGAAGACTTAATTTAGGTTAAGGTCTTACTTAGGCTTAATGGGCTTTTACCACATAAGATCCATGCTTTCTTTTATTTTCTAAATAATTAGAAATGCATGATTTATTTATCTTCTACTATCACCATAGGATTTGCATGATAGTAAAGAAGATAAGAGACCGTTAAAATCCAACGCTAAAATATCAAGCTCGATAGCCTTCTGACGCGAAACCTCACTGTTCTGACTATCGTTGGAGCCGTGTTGTACCCACTCAGTGGGCACGTCCATCTATCTTCAGACGGTGCGGGATTTCACCTGCGTGTTACAGAGAAGGGATTTATTGCTTCTCGTTGCTCAGCATAGCACGTGGTGGTCCAGGGAGTAGGTCGGGTCAGCTTGACCATGTAGGCTACATATGTGGCGCATATGGTAGCACATGGAGGCAGCCATCTGTGGGATCAGAGACTGTGTTGTACCAACTCAGTTGGCACAGTCTGCTGGATTGCCCAGATGAAGGGGAATCGCACGGGTTGGCGATTGGCAGGGACTGCCTACCAGAAATTAGTGCTTGTACTCTCTGTGCATCTTATCTCGCCTGAGCGGGACGCGGAGACCAAGTATGAAATCTGGATCCCATCTCACTAAAAGAGTGTTACTCTTTCGGACTGTTTTAATGGATTTTTCAGTCAGACAAAATAGTGAGAAAAGAATCTTTCTTAAGTCCTAGATTGATTCTAAACATTGATACTGACCTTGCTGTTCTTGCATTGTTGTAGATTCCTGCAGCAACGAACACCATGAGCTTCAATGTGCGATCCCTACTGGAAAGGGAGAAGTTTGCTGGGCCAAACTTCTCAGACTGGTTCGGACACCTTAAGATTGTTCTTAAGGCAGAGAGGAAACTGTATGTCCTCGAGATGGCTGTGCCGCCTCAACCCACTGCGAACGCCGCAAGGGCGGTTCGCGATGCCTATGAAAAGCACGTCAATGATAGCATTGATGTCGCTTGCCTGATGCTAGCGTCTATGACGCCACCGCTGCAGCGTCAGCATGAGGATATGTCTGCTATAGAAATTATAGCGAACCTCAAGATGCTGTATGCTGCACAGGCGAGGACAGAACGCTATAATCTGACAAAGCTTTTCTTTCAGAGCAAACTGGCTGAAGGGAGCCCAGTGGGAGCTCACGTGCTCAAGATGATTGGGCACAAGGAGGCTCTGGAGAAACTGGGGCATACCATCAACCAGGAACTTGCTGTAGACATTATTCTGCAGTCTCTCCCGCCTTCTTTCGATGCGTTCATTATTAACTTTAATATGAACAAAATCGATTGTACTCCGGCAGAGCTGCTGAATATGCTCTTGACTACTGAGGAAACTCTGAAGGGAAAGCCTTCAACCTCTGTCTTAATGGTTCCTTCCAGGAACAAGAAGAAGGGGAAGAAGGGCAAAGCCCCTGTCAAGAACTACAGTAAGGCTCTGAAACAGAAGGTTAAGCGGTCGAAGGACAACAGGTGTTTCCACTGTGGCCAGCTGGGTCACTGGAAAAAGGACTGTAAAGCGCTCCAAGGAGACAAGAAGGGAAGCATCGCTTCTGGCTCAGGTATATTTGTGACTGAGGTCATGATATCATCTTCTTCTATTTCATGGGTGTTGGACACTGCATGTGGAGTTCACATTTGTTCAAATGTACAGGAACTCAAGAGAAGAAGACAGGTGGGACAGCATGAGGTGGACCTACGCGTTGGAAACGGGGCACGGGTTGCTGCTGTTGCTGTAGGGGATTATTACATCTCATTACCATCTGGCATTGTATTAGAATTAAACAATTGTTACTTTGTACCCAGTATTACCAAAAATATTATCTCTATTCCTGCTCTTGTCAGGAAAGGGTTTTCCTTTGAATGCAAGATTTCAAAGTGTTATCTTACTCTTGATAATATTGTTTATGCTACTGGTTCAATTAACAATGGGTTATTCATGTTGGACATGGAATATTCTATACAAAACATTGATAATAAGAAAGCCAAGTATGCTGATGACAGCACCTTGCTATGGCATAGTCGTTTAGGCCATATTAACGAGAAACGCATTAAGCGGTTGCATGATAATGGACTGCTGGGATCATTCTCCTATGAGGAGATTGATACATGCAAAGCTTGTTTAATGGGTAAAATGATGAAGTCTCCTTTTCCTAACAAAGGTCAAAGGGCTTCAGGTTTACTTGACCTTATACACAGTGATGTGTGTGGGCCGTTTAGTAAATATGCCAGAGGTGGCTATTCGTACTTCATTACCTTTACTGATGATTTCAGTAGGTATGGTTATGTCTATCTTATGAGACATAAGAGTGAATCTTTTGACAAGTTCAAAGAGTTCAAGAATGAAGTACAGAATCAGCTAGGCCGAAATATCAAGGCACTTCGTTCTGATCGAGGTGGAGAATACTTGAGTCATGCGTTTACTGACTATCTAAAAGAGTGTGGGATTATCTCACAGCTCACTCCGCCAGGAACACCGCAATGGAATGGTGTGTCCGAGAGGAGAAATAGAACGTTACTAGACATGGTTCGTTCTATGATGAGTCAGGCTACTCTACCTTACTCCTTTTGGGGTTTTGCACTGGAAACAACTGCAAAGGTACTAAACCGAGTGCCATCCAAGGCCGTTTCAAAGACGCCATATGAGTTATGGTATGGGAAACAGCCGAGCTTGACATTTATCAGGATCTGGGGCTGCGAGGCTTATGTCAAAAAGCTCGCCGCTGGGAAACTAGAGAGCAGATCTGAGAAATGTGTCTTTGTCGGTTACCCTAAGGAAACTAAGGGTTATTATTTCTACGATCCCAAAGAGAACAAGGTATTTGTTGCTCGGACGGCCATTTTTCTTGAGAAGGAGTTTCTTCTGCAAGAGGCCAGTGGGAGAGAAATAAAGCTGGATGAGAATCCAGAGGAAGGACAAAGTAGTCAAGCACAGTTGGATGAGCCTGAGCCAATAGAGCAGGTTATTGAACAACCTGAGGCTCAGATATCACGGGAACCGCGAAGATCGGGAAGGATCCGTCGACAGCCTGAGCGCTATGACGGAGTCTACATCATTGATAATGATGAACCCCTTACTTATGCGGATGCAGTCAGTGGACCGGAGTCAGCAAGATGGCTTGAAGCTATGCGAGCCGAGATGGACTCCATGTCAGATAACCAAGTCTGGGATTTGGTTGATTCGCCTCTGGGAGTAATCCCTATAGGCTGTAAATGGATCTTCAAGAAGAAGATTGACATGGATGGTAACGTGGTTACCTATAAAGGCAGGCTAGTTGCGAAAGGTTTCAAACAAATCTACGGGATAGATTATGATGAAACTTTCTCACCTGTAGCTATGTTTAAGTCTATTCGGATTCTTTTGCGATAGCAGCATATTACGATTATGAGATCTGGCAGATGGATGTGAAGACAGCTTTCCTTAATGGAAAACTGGATGAGGATGTGTATATGACACAACCTGAAGGTTTCACTAATCCATCAGATCGTCATAAAATATGCAAGTTAAAGAAGTCCATTTATGGACTTAAACAAGCATCAAGAAGCTGGAATATTCGTTTTGATGAATCAATCTCTGAGTTTGGTTTCATCAAGAACGAAGATGACCCGTGTGTATATAAGAGGTTTAGTGGGAGCGTACGTCGATGATATCTTGATCATTGGAAACGATATTCCTGAACTGCATGCTGTTAAAGCATGGTTAGGAAAATGTTTCCAGATGAAAGATCTAGGAGAAGCAGCCTATGTATTAGGTGTGAAGATCTACAGGGATAGATCTAAGAGGCTTCTCGGGCTGTGCCAGAGTACTTACATCGATAAAGTCCTGGAGAGATTTCATTTAGAGAATTCTAAAAGAGGATATCTTCCAGTCAGACATGGTCTGAATCTTTCGAAGAGTCAGTGTCCACAAACACAGACTGAGAAAGATGAAATGGACAATACGCCTTATGCTTCGGCTATTGGATCCATTATGTATGCGATGTTGTGTACTCGCCCAGACGTCGCTTACGGGTTAAGCGTGACCAGTCGGTTCCAAAGTAATCCAGGTTTGGCGCACTGGATTGCAGTCAAGAACATTTTGAAATATCTGCGGAGGACCAAAGATATGTTCTTGATATATGGTGGTCCGGAAGAACTCAGTATTGAAGGATATACTGACGCTTCGTTCCAGTCGGACCAGGATGATTTCCGATCGCAATCAGGCTATGTTTTTAGCTTGAATGGAGGTGCAGTGGTGTGGAAAAGTTTCAAACAGTCTACTGTTGCTGATTCCACAACAGAAGCCGAGTATGTTGCAGCCTCGGAAGCATCCAAGGAGGCAGTGTGGATTCGTAAGTTCGTGAGAGAACTTGGTGTTGTTCCTTCGAGTGCAGATCCTTTGGTTATCTTTTGTGATAACACTAGAGCAATCGCACAAGCAAAGGAACCACGGTCGCACCAGAAGTCCAAGCACATACAGAGACGGTTTCACTTGATCCGGGAGATCATTGATCGTGGTGAGATCAAAACTGCAAGGTTCATACAGACGACAATCTGGCTGACCCGCTTACCAAGCCTCTGGCGCAGCAGAAGCATGAGAAGCACTGTAATAACATGGGTTTGAGATTTCTCAACCATTAGATTAAGTGCAAGTGGGAGATTGTTGGGGTATGCCCTTAAAGGCTAATGTTTGAGGCCTTGGGATTGTAACAGTATCATGTATAAACTCTTATGTTTATAAAGGCAATGGTTATTATTCAGGTTGTTACATCATCTGCTGCAATGTGTGTTCTTCTGAATAATGTCTCAAAGCTGTTCAGCTAGGCTGACATGCTATATTGTCCTTAGTCGAGATATCTTGGTGAACCTGAGACAGCCATGATATGATTGAGACTAATATGTGTTCTAATCTTATAGGATGCTTCGAGCATGGAATAAGATGTAGACTCATGGGTACATTGGATGTACTGGACAGACCCTACTAGGATATTCAATTGCTTGTCACAATGTGAATAATCCTTGATTGCAACAAGTGGCACATGTCCTCTAACTTGAGATCACTTGTGTTTCTAAATGATGATTGTCATTGTTTTGAGGTAGTTCAATATCATTTGAAAGATAATGATTATAGACTATCTTGGATAATGAGCTTGAGTCAGGTTAGGGCACTAGTGATAGATATAGGATTGCCATCTCCTGGATTGGAGTGTGGTGTTCTAAAGGGGCCCCCCTGGATGAGATGATTGAGAAAGTGTATGGCCATACCCAGGTGACAGTGTTCATCTGATCTAATCATGCTCATCATATTGGAGCTACAGGCTTGACACGCTTGTCCAATAAGAACATCCAGTGGCAAAGGAAACATGTATGCCTCGTGAAGTGGATTCACACTTGTGCTGTGTTTTGGGAGTAGTCTTGGAAGACTCTTTCCTTTATATCGGGAGACAGTGATGTGTTGCTAGATACCCCTCACTGATCGTGATAACGTAAGTTATCGTTACCGACATTTAAAGGAAACCCTCAGGGTCGCACAATTTGAAGATATGACTTACTTGAGTCAGATCGTGTGGACTGAATTGTTTGGGTTCAGTTTAAAGGGATTTAATCTCTGATTGTAAGTGAGATCTGGTCTGATCATGTTTGATTGATTAGGGCTTGAGATCGGTAAGCTTCGATCGAGAGAGGTGATGCTAGATCGGTGAGATCAGGAGCATCAGGAGATGAACGGTTAGATCTTGAGCCTTTGGGTTTGATGTGATCTAGACCGAATAGCTTGGGTTAATTGGTCTTTGAACCAGACCAAAATTGAACCGGTTCACATGAGTGAACGCATGGTTCAAGGCTTGAGGCGTTTTGATCGGTTTTTGTGTTCATGAGCGCATGACTTCATTGCTTGCTATTTTTGGAAAGTAATAAGCGCTACTTTGATCAACGCCTCAACGTTTTTGATTCAATGTTCGTCACCTTCTCTTGCTTGGACGAGAGACTTGCATTCGTGAGTAAGCGAGGTGGACGACAAGGAGAATTCGCCCAAGCAAAGATCCCTTCAAGCGATCTAGGATACCTTGCGCCCTTGCTAGCACAAGGAACAAAAAGGAAGTAGGCAACATCTTCTTGTGTGCGTCTTCTTTGGAGGAGAGCTTATTTGCCCTCTTTGCTTCCAAGCCGCCTCCTTCTCATGGCCATGGTAACGCATCTTTTACTTGATGTTTTAAGTTGATCATATGACATATAGAACGATTCATGAAACCCTTGCTTCCGCTGCCCAAAAAATGAACTCTATGCGCCACTTAGGGTTTCGCTCCCCCTTGAAGGGGACCCAACACGTCCCTCATGAGTTTTGGCAAGCGGGTGTGACCCCGGGCCTAAATCATGAGCGTTCACTGGTTGTCTCAATCAGACATCGCTACATGCCCAGTATGCAGTCGACCTATAGCCACCTCATGCTTGCGCATAGGTGCCATCTGGTCGACCCATCTAGGCTGTCAGATGGTCTGATCAGACTGTTGGGTCTAGACTGGATGATGATTTCAACCCTAATAACCCGTCTATGGTTTTATAGCAGGTGCTCATAGATCTAGATGGAGCGCGCAAGATGTTAAGTTTTTACAAAAACACTTTAACATGCGCCAACAAGTAAAAACATACATCATGTAATTTCGCAAACTAACATGTAGTTGCGCAAGATGATAACTTCTAGATCTACATATCAAACGCAAACTAGGATCACAAATTAACATCAAGCAATCATATGATTCATACGATACTAGGCTCTGATACCAATTGAAAGTTTCCTAAAGGGGGGGGGGGGGGCGAAACCCTAAAGCATGCGCATTAAAACTTTTCTAGGGTTTCATGAGGATCGAATAGTATGAACATATGATCAACTTAAGATTGAAAGCATAGAGATGCGTTACCATTGCCATTTCTTGGATGGCGTCTTGGAATCAAAGAATCGAATGCTTCTTCTCCAAAGGCAACACACACAAGGTGAAGATGGCTTTCTCCTTGTCGTCCTTTGTGCTAGCAAAGATCTTCAAGTGTCCTTGTCGCGTGAAGGAGTTTTTTAGAGAATGACCTCTTGCTTGCCGAATGGTTTTTCTCTCTTGGCGTGAAGACAACCCAAGTCGAGAGAGGAAGAGGCGATGCGTTGAGGCGTTGTGGAGTTGTGGCGTTACATGACTTCCAAAAATAGAAAGTCATGAAGCCATGCGCCCACGCCATGATAACCGACCTAAACGCCTTCATATTGAACCATGCGTTCACACATGTGAACCAGTTCAAACCAATTTGGTTCAATTGCATTTGGTTCAAAGACCAAATCAAACCAGCATTGGTTCAGATCTTATCAAACCAAATGGTTTAAGATCTAACCGTTCATCTCTTGATGCTTTTGATCTCACTGATCTAGCATCAATACTCTCGATCGAAGCTTACCGATCTCAAGCCCTAATCAATCAAACATGATCAGACCAGATCTCACTTACAATCAGAGTTTAAATTCCTTTAAACTGAACCAAAACAATTCAGTCCACACGATCTGACATAAGAAAGCCATATCATCAAATTGTGCGACCCTAAGGGTTTCCTTTAAATGTCGGTAACGATAACTTACGTTATCACAATCAGTGAGGGGTATCTAGCAACACATCACTGTCTCCCGATATAAAGGAAAGAGTCTTCCAAGACTACACCCAAACCACAGCACAAGTGTGAACCCAAGTCACTTGACATATGTGTTTCCTTTGCCACTGGACGTTCTTATTGGACAAGCGTGTCAAGCCTGTAATTCCAATATGATGAGAATGATTAGATCAGATGATCATAGTCATCTGGGTATGGCCATACACTTTCTCAATCATCTCATCCAGGGGGCCCCTATAGAACATCACACTCCAATCAAGGAGACGACAATCCTATATCTATCACTAGTGCCCTAACATGACTCATGTTCATTATCCAAGATAGTCTATAACCATTATGTTTCAAATGATATTGAACTACCTCAAAACAATGCCAATCATCATTTAGAAACACAAGTGATCTCAAATCAGAGGAAATATGCCACTTGTTTGCATATAAGGATTATTCACATTGTGACAAGCAATTGAATATCCTAAGTAGGGTCTGTCCAGTACATCCAATGTACCCATGAGTCTACATCTTATTCCATGCTCGAAGCATCCTATAAGATTAGAACACATATTAGTCTCAATCATATCAAGGTTGTCTCATGTTCACCAAGATATCTCGACTAAGGACAAAACTGCATGTCAGCCAAGCTGAACAGCATTGAGACATTATTCAGAAGTATACATATTGCAGCAGATGATGTAACAACCTGAATAACAACCATTGCCTTTATAAACATAGAGTTTATACATGATACTGAAATAATCCCAAGGCCTCAAACATTAGCCTTAAGGGCATACCCCAACAGGAATATTGATAGGGCCTAAACGGTTGCTACCGCAAGTGCACGGTCTATCGCGTAATAATTCGGAGTTTTAGGTTTCACCACACTGAAGCATGCATAAATATTAGGGCTTGACAATTTAAATAAAGTTTTATTTAAGTTCTCAAGGTAACCTTTCCTAGGGTACAGACGCGCTCCCTCTTAGGACATGGTCTGGTATCTGTCTTAACCCAGATCTCCTACTCTCGTGGCTTACCGGGGTTAATACAGATCCATTGGGTTCTATGAAAGATTAGGGTTCCTCGGGTGATTTCGAGTGCTCTCGCAACACGAAATCACCAGTCCAGTCTAGGGGTTCCGATGGTCAAGGTTCACCTCTCAGTCCTTCCCTTGACATCTAAAGCATGCATACATATGGCTAGTATGTAAACAAGAATTAAAACATCCTTAACATGAATAAGAACAAAGATAAATAGAGGAATATATAGATCAAGTTATATTATCAAGCATTCTTACAGTGGGCTACGCCCAAACCCCGAAAATAAGATTACGCTATGGTATACATCGTTAAATACATAGAATCTCTCATGAAAATCAAATCAAACTAAGGGGAATGGTAGATCTTTGATAGGAGATAGATCAGCGTGATCCTCCACGCCGGAACGAAGAGAGAAACCCCCCGAAACAGTGTCGCCGATCGGAAAATTGCCCAAAACCCTAAGTTGTTGCCGTTTCATTTCGTTCTCCCTCGTTGCTTGCCCAAATCCAATGATTTTGGTCCCTAATCGTTCGTGGCTAAGTTGGGAAGGTCTCCCTAAAATTTCGTCCAATTCCAAGCCCAGAATAGAAAGTTATGCCCAAAATACCGGATGCCTATCAATCTGCTCGCGTTGGTACACGGCCGTGTATCGGTGCACGGTCACGCCCGTGCACGGTTCGGGAAATCCAATTCTGCGCACAACTTACCCTTCACGGCCGTGTATGGATGCACAGTCACGCTCGTGCACGGATCGGGAAGGTCTGGGTTGTCTGGGTGATGCACGGCCGTGTATGGGTGCACACCCACGACCGTGTACTCTGTAGAAAGCTCCGTTTGGGCTGAAATTTGGCGTGTAGCTCCGTCTCATTATGAGGAATCGTCCCATACATTCAGATTCTCCAAATTCCATCGATTTTGAATCCAAATACCTGCATTTCATTAAAATAGAGGAAAAGTGAAGGTTCTGAAGAATATGAAGCATTTGAGTAAATATATGAGACGAAACATGCATTATGCTCTAAAATAAGAATGAAATTGGGTCACGAAATATCATATTTTTACATTTCATCAAAATACATCGAACTTAAAGTTTTGCTTGTCCTCAAGCAATTGAATTGTCTAGAACATAGTGATGACATGGAATAGGAAATCTCAAAGTAGCTCAACTAGGTCTAATAAGGTTAATGGTTAAACACAACAATTCTTCAGGTTATAATGCAATATGGAAAGCAAATTAAACCAATTATCATGAATACAATCTATTAAAGCATGCCATGTTATATTACCAAAAACCTCTATACTGCATCTCACACACACATGATATAATTGATCAAGCCTCTAAAAATACATATAATTGTGCACTAAGTCATGGGAAAATAGCATCAGTACCACATAGTCCCTATGTGGTGCCTTTTTTTTTTTTGAGGATAATAGTGCCAAGTGCCAAGCTTTGCTTCGGTACCACTTCGATACCACTGTCATTATTGAAAATCATGGGGTTAGTGCCAAGTATGATGAATAAGGAACTTAGGTACCACTAACCCTTTTGCTATTGAGATGCTATAAATAGTGCCAAGTGGAAGTACAGAGTGCAATGTACAAAAATACTTCGGTACCACTATTATTATTTCTAACCCCCATGACAAAGTGCACAAATGAAGTAGTGTGAAGAAACAAGAATCAAGCAATCATGACACAGGAGAGATGCATTCCAAGGCAAAGGTAAAGCAACAAGCATCCTCTTCAAGATTCTATCAATAATCAATTGGGTTAATTACATCAATCAATTACAGGAAACCCAAGAATCATATGTACTAATCATAACCATTATAGACCATAGGTAAATTAAAGTCAAGATTCCCATCCCAAACAATCAAGTAGGCATAGATCAATGCAATACTAAAGGATAAAGCAAATATCATGAATGAAAAGAGTGAGGTTGGGTAAGACACTATAGATGTTGATACAACTAAGAAAACTAAAACATGCAACTAAGAATGTAATAGACTAAAAGCAGATAGATGCTAACTAATAACTAAAATAAACTATTGGTAAAACAGAAAGCTGACCAAGTGACGAGTGAAACCAAAGAAACTCATCCCCAGCGCCGACGCAGTCTCGCCTGAAGCTCATGCACAGACTCTAAAATAGAGGACTATACTCACCCTTGGCGCTCCACTTCTGTCTCAAGTTGTTGGATCCGGTAATTGTCGTCAGAGACAGACAGATGAGTCTCTTCCTGTGCATTCCAGATAAAGCGGACATAGGCCTCAATGCGGTCGAGCTGGGTAGAAGGGCGCTACTGAGTAGGTTGCGGTGGTTCAGTTGCAAGAGGCACATCCACATCTTCAACTGCTTCTACTCTCCAGTTCCATCGCTCACGAATTGTAGTGCGTGCTGGGTTTGGCAGCGGCAACTTCACATCGCTCCCGGGGAAGATCAAGCTGTAAAGTGCACCTTCCTTCACTATCATCCGTATCGAAACGCAGGAATCGAGATCAAGTCGGCAGTTGCCCCGGGCTTGCTCCATTTGGTAGGGATGAATCCCTACTGCGCGAGCGATAGGGGTGAGAAGTCCCCTGAGAGCTATTGCACCTTTCGGTGCCCTTGATACTTTCTGGAGTTGTCGGGCAAAGTGGAAAGTAGTGTTGAGGCGGACTCCATGTAGCATCGCCCATAAAAACTGAAGCTCAGATGCTCGGACCAGGCCATCAGACTCTCCTCGTCCAAAGATAGTATGTGCCATGACACGATGCACATACTTCAAAACAGGGTTCCTGAGGCAGGTGGCTCTAGCTGTCCTGGTGTCAAAGGGTCTCAGGTCGGTCAGTTCAGCCCAGAAATTGCTATTATTGAATGCTGTAGGTGTGAGCCTTGTCCCGTCTGTAGGAAAACCATATATAGAGTTCATCTCTGTCAGTGTCAGCACATACTCAGTGTTGTTGAGTCTGAAGGATAGACTGCCGTCGTTGTCATCAGTGTGGATGCTAGTGTTGGGGTATGCCCTTAAGGCTAATGTTTGAGGCCTTGGGATTGTATAAGTATCATGTAATAAACTCTTAAGTTTATAAAGGCATGGTTATTATTCAGGTTGTTACCTTGTCTGCTGTAATAAGTGTACTTCTGAATAATGTCTCAAAGCTGTTCAGCTAGGCTGACAGGCTATATGTCCTTAGTCGAGATATCTTGGTGAACATGAGACAGCCTTGATATGATTGAGACTGATATGAGTGCTAATCTTATAGGATGCTTCGAGCATGGAATAAGATGTAGACTCATGGGTACATTGGATGTACTGGACAGACCCTACTCGGATATTCCATTGCTTGTCACAATGTGAATGATCCTTGTAAGCACTAAGTGGCACATGTCCTTTGACTTGAGATCACTTATGTTTCTAAATGATGATTGTCATTGTTTTGAGGTAGTTCAATATCATTTGAAACATAATGATTATAGACTATCTTGGATGGTGAGCTTGAGTCAGGTTAGAGCACTTGTGATAGATAAAGGATTGCCGTCTCCTTGTTTAAGGAGTGTGATGTTCTAAAGGGCCCCCCTATATGAGATGATTGAGGAAGTGTATGGCCATACCCAGATGACTATGTGCATCTGATCTAATCATGCTCATCGTATTGGAGTTACAGGCTTGACATGCTTGTCCAATAAGAACATCCAGTGGCAAAGGAATCATGCATGCCTAGTGAGTTGATTCACACTTATGCTGTGGTTGGGTGGAGTCTTGGAAGACTCTTTCCTTTATATCGGGAGACAGTGATGTGTTGCTAGATACCCCTCGCTGATCGTGATAACGTAAGTTATCGTTACCGACATTTAAAGGAAACCCTTAGGGTCGCACAATTTGATGATATGGCTACTTAAGTCAGATCGTGTGGACTGAATTATTCGAGTTCAGTTTAAAGGAGATTAAACTCTGATTGTAAGTGAGATCCAGTCTGATCATGTTTGATTGATTAGGGCTTGAGATCGGTAAGCTTAGATCGAGAGTGTGGATGCTAGATCGAAGAGATCAAGAGCATTAAAAGGATGAACGGTCAGATTTTGAACCTTAGGGTTTAATTTGGTCTGAACCGATTATTGGGCTGATTTGGTTTGGTCATTGGACCAATTGAATTGAACCGGCTCACATGTGAGCGCTTGGTTCATTTGAGAGGAGAGCTATGCGTTTGGTTCACTTCATGTGAACGCATAACGCAAGCTTTGATGACTTGCCATTTATGGCATTTCGGTTTGACAATTGTGATGAATGTCTCCACATTCGATCACAAGTTTGGCTAACGCTCCTCTCCATCATCTTGCTCTCAACGACACACACTTTCTTGTGTGGTGAAAGTGACGAGAAGAAAGATCGGCCAAGAGTTCATCATCTCCTTCATGCGATAAGACCCCTTGAAGCTTTTGCTAGCACAAAGTTGAGAAGGGAGTAGTCTTTGTCTTCTTGTGTGCGCACCTTTTGGAGGAGATCAACCTTGTTTTCTTCTTCCAAGCCGCCTTCCATCCATGGCAATGGTAAGATCATATCATGATCTTAAGTTGGTTTAAGTTGATTATATAGTTCATATGCGATCTTTAGAAGCCCTTTTTCCGCATTGCATGCTAGAGTGCGCATGTATAGGGTTTCCCCCCCCCCTTCGTAGGGGTTCCTACAGCTAGCATGGAACTCCATAGAAGACAGGAACTCCAATACAATGGGGATGTAGGTGGGGTAGCACATGGTGAAGAATTGTTCCCATCCTATGCGTTGAAACAACCATTGTACATCTTCATAGAAGCCAAGAGTGTTGAGAGTACCATGATCGAGGAATCTGGTGGTGATCACTGGGCGGCGGGTGAGGGCAGTAAGCTTGGCAAGTTGCTCTAGATCACGGCAGATGATCCCATAAGGTGTAGGCGGCAAGGCAGGTGGCAGATGAGGCTCTCCGGCGGCGTGAGAAGAGGACACATGATGCTTGGACGTGACTTGCTTGTGTTGAGACATCCCAGAAGTGTAGGAGAGTGACAAGAGGGTAGCTGGTGCCGAGTAGGAAGCTTTGGAGGCGTCGGCGATGAGGAAAGACAGTCGGCGGCGGCGGAATCACAGGCGGCGACCAAAACTAGGGCGGCCCTGAGCGGCATCGTGAGGCATGGATCAGTGCCGGAAATATGGGGGAAACGGTCGCCGGAGGTCGGAGAAGACGATGGAAGGTCGTCGGCGGTCGATCGGGCACTAGAGGCGGCAAATTGGAAAGGCGGCGACAGCGCTAGGGTTTCGTGCACGGGTGTGCACGAGGCTGTGTACGCTCCCCTTTTTATCACTTATCGTGCACGGCCATGTATGGATACATTGCCCAGCCCGTGTAGCGCTCGGTCTCCTCGCAGCAACAAAGTCCACTTACGATGCACGACCGTGCATCGGTGCACGGGCACGCCCGTGCACGTCTCGGTCAAGTGCAGGTGCGGAAGCTCATTACGCATCATGGCCATGCGCGTCATCACGCCCCTGCCCGTGCACGTCTCTGTTTGCGCGCGGATGGAATAACCGAGCCGTGCACGGCCGTGCATGGATGCACGGGTGCGACCGTGCATGGCTCGGTGGTACCTGAAAATTCCAGAAAAATTCCTATCAGCGTGGTACAACTTATAGAGCATGAATATGAAAGAAAAACTGAAAAATAACAATGTCTAAATAGCGAAAATAAATAAGAAAGTATAAGAATGCAAAAGAGGTAGGGTTGCCTCCCAACAAGCGCTTTTTTAGGGTCACTAGCTTGACTAGAATGGTGCTCATGGCGGGTCTGGAGGTGGAGAGACTAAGTAGGTGGCATGAAGCCTCTACCTTTGTTGTCTCCCGTGAATTGTACCTATTAAAATGATCATGAAGTATAAAAGTTTCTCTCTAACTGTCTTAACAGAACATGGAATAACAAAGTGGCACAAGATATAAGAAGTGCCAAAGTCAATTAAAGTGTCATTCTCAAACAATTCCAAGGTCTTCTTTTGTAAATCGGCCCCTGTGGCATCTTCAGTATTCGTCTTCATTTCCACCATCTTGTCTCCTTCTAGGCCGATCGAGTCATTGGGTCTGTCTCCAAAGTGTTCAGGAAAGGCTTGTGGGAAGAGTTCCATCTTGCTCCTCGACTGTGCAGTACTCTCCTTCACCACCTCTCCGTTCTCCCTGGAACCTGATAAATAGAAATGGTTATCAGTAGCAGGAAAATCAAATGACATATTATTTCCTTCAACGCGAAAGGTCATTGTTCTGTGTGGGACATCGATTATAGCTTTGACCGCAGTGAGGAATGGCCTGCCCAATATAAGAGGGAAGAGTGGGTTCTCAGCTATGTCTAGGATGACAAAATCTACCGAGATATATATTCCTTTAAACTGCAGCGGCACATTCTTAGCGATCCCAAGTGGTTGAAGTCTAGAACCGTTTCCAAACTGCAGAACCTGAGATGTTGAAATAAGGGTTCCCAAGTTTAGCTTCTCAAAAGTAATTACCGACATGATGCTGACTCCAGAGCCTAGATCCAAAAGTGCTCTATCGAATGCAGACTTAAATCAAGCGAAGCAGAAAGCAAGGCAAAAGGGGTTTTGAGATTATGAGAGAGATTCGGGGTTTTAGGTTTCACCACACTGAAGCATGCATAAATATTAGGGCTTGATAATTTAAATAAAGTTTTATCTAAGTTCTCAAGGTAACCTTTCCTAGGGTACAAACGCGCTCCCTCTCAGGACACGGTCCGGTATCTGTCTTAACCCAGATCTCCTACTCTCGTGGCTTACCGGTGAATACAAATCCATTGGGTTCTATGAAAGATTAGGGTTCCTCGGGTGATTTCGTGTGCTCTCGCAACACGAAATCACCAGTCTAGTCTAGGGGTTCCGATGGTCAAGGTTCACCTCTCAGTCCTTCCCTTGACATCTAAAGCATGCATACATATGGCCAGTATGTAAACAAGAATTAAAACATCCTAAACATGAATAAGAACAAAGATAAATATATGGCCAAATACTTGCATTTCATTAAAATAGAGGAAAAGTGAAGATTCTGAAGAATATAAAGCATTTGAGTAAATATATGAGACGAAACATGCATTATACTCTAAAATAAGAATGAAATTGGGTCACGAAATATCATATTTTTACATGTCATCAAATATTTGCTCAAATTTCACATGTCCACAAATCGTGAAGGCCGGGCATATGGCAAACTTCAATATCCATAGGCCACAAAGGCCCATTTCATCCAAAATTCTGAACGTTTGGTCCCACGACCTGTTCACCCCAAATTCGAACGTTTGGTCCCACGACCCGTTCACCCAAATTTTGAACGTTTGGTCCCATGACCCGGTCACACATAAGTCCTTTCTTCAAAATCATACCTTCAATCACAATAGGACTTTGATGTAGGGGGGAAGCGTGTGATTTATTATACTAATTAAAAGTTCAATTATTTATTTTTGGGATTTTTGGAAAAGGTCAAAATTCAGAAATCAACTGAATAATACAATAAGCCGACATAATTCCACAGCAGTAAAGATAATCATTTAGGAAAAATTGCTATACCCTGTAGAAAAATCCATATGCCCAAAATTTGAACTGATTGTACCAGCAAGTAGACAACACTAGTTCTTTTGAATGACATGAAAAAATAGATGATGAAGAGTTGTCAACAATTTATAACATTTGCAACAATATAGCAAGTCAGATTATTCAATATAAAGCAGTGCAGAATCTTATCAGTCTTGACTTTTGCAAGGCTTCCCAAGTTGATCTGGTGATTCTTTTAGTGGAACCAAGTTATCAGATATGTAGAGTGAAACCTGTTTTTCATGCTCGTGTCAGAGATAAGAGGTTCTATCAAGTCTAAACACGTTGAATACCTGCAAGAACAAGGCTAATCAGATTAGTTTTCAGAACAATGGCAGGAGTTATTCAAATATGAAAAGTTGCTAGGTATCCTTGGTTGATCTGAAGAATCTGGATTCAGTCCAACTGGTCCATATGATAGAACAACATTTGCACTTCATATCCGTGCCGAATGCCAAGATTGTTGTTGCGCCAAATTCTTAAAATCCCTGCAAGAAATAGCTTAATCAGATTAGCAATGTAGGAAAACTGAAATAAGAGACAAATAGATATGGAACAGGGGAGATGGCGCGTCTGGAGCAGGGTTGGTCGGCGGTCGTCCGGTGGTGCACGCTCGCCGGACCTGCTACGACGGGGAGTCACTGTGACGATGGTGAAGAGGTGGCCGGAGTTTGGTGAGGGGCGGTGGCTGGTCGGAAGAGCACGATGCGGAAGGGCGGAGCTAGGTCGCGGGGAGGGCAGAAGCAGGGGATGTCGCGTTGGAGAAAGATTTGTTGCCGGCCGGCCAGTGATTGACCAAATCAAAAACTGCTACTACTGGAGGTTGGTATGGTTGTGGTGACGACGTGGCCGGAGTTTCGGGGCGGACGGTGGCTGGTCGGAGGAGGACGACGGTGAAAGACGGGAATCGGGCAGAGACTGGGCGGAAACAGGGGAACACGTCTGTGTTTTGATTCCGGCGATCGGCGTGGCAGATGGGCGGATGCCGGCGGTTGAAGGTTCGACTATGGGAGGCGAAAAGACGTCCAAAGTTTCGTGGAGATCAGACGGTGGGATCGCCGGCGGTGAGCTCTCGAAATGACGGAAATCTGAGGTTTGCTGGGTGTGCGATGTTTGCAGCGGAGCAGGAGAATTGGGGGGAAAAGGAGGGATTGGAGAAGAAAGGAAGAGGGAGGGGCTCAGCCCTAGAAGGAGGAGAAGAGAAAACTAGGTGACAAGCACCTCAGAGAAGGAAGAAGAAGACATCCGATTCATCGGAAGAAAAACCATTTCCATTCATTCAAAACATTCTGTCTTTACAAGGTTGAAGCTTTGATACATATAGGAGAAGGAGCGATGTTGCTGAGATGTTGTAGGCGACAGAGACGTTGAAGTTTCCATCTTCAGCAGGAAAGAGACGTTGGAGAAGTTTCCATTGTTGGCTGTGAGTGAGCATCGCAAGGTTCCAGCGTTGAAGAGGATGAGTGTTGTGCAAAGAGATTGGTATTTCCTTTGTTGGCTGCAAGCGTGGCAAGGTTCCTAGGTGAGATTGGCATTGAAGCTTTTCTTCCTTCGATTGCTTGAGAGACGTTATTACACCTTCCTTTGTGAGGTGCCAAGGGAAGACGTTGGAGGGATGTGAACGTTGCAGCTTCCATCTTGAGCAGCAAGGGGGAAACGTTGAAGATTTCCTTCGCTGCAGCTTCCATATTTGCAGCATTGAGTGTTGACTGAAGTTGACACTGGCTGGCGTGTCACGAGAGCTTTAGCTGGCTGACGCATGATTTGTTTGGTTTGCCGTTGATGCAGGTCACGTTTTGGAATTGATTCGCGCAACTTATTGAGCTTGAATGTCTTGAGTTTATTGAGTGGTTGAAGTAGTCTTCTATTAATTATTGAGCTACCTTTATAAGCGTGTTTGCTAGCTTATTCGCAAGACTCTGAGCCTTTGTCTATGGCAATCATAAACTCCATTTGTACCTTCTTGGCCTGTGATCTCTGCCCCCATCAGACTTATATCAAAATAATCAAGCATTGGATCATCATAATAATTTTTATGTCTTTCATTAGATTCCTCAATAAAACATAATTTTTAAAATAAACCACAAGATTCAACAGCAGACATGGGCAACATATCAACATGGTGAGATTCATCAATTTTCACAATATTCAAATCATCTACAGATTCTTCATGCACTTCATCAAACAATTTATCAATTTCAAAATCATCATTAAAGTCAAGATGAGACCTTCAAAATTAATTTTCTCATGCTTCCCCACAAATAATTCATCATCAGAAGAGTCAAAATCAGAATCATATGAAAAATAAGATTTATCAATATTTACAATAGGATCAGAGTTAACCTCAAGTAAACATGTTTTTTGTGCTAACTGGGATTCCAAAATTTTAGAATTAGCAGTTAAAGATTCTATTTGAGAAGCAAGTCAACTAATTATCTCCTTAAGATCTTCAAATTTTTTACTGGGATTTGCATGCTTTCTAGATTGACATTCATAAGTATAATGATCATAAGACTTACAAATATAACAAAAACAAGAGTATAGTTTCGCCATTTCTGCAATAGAGAGTCCTGAATAATCTTTATGCTCACCTTGTTGCATGTATCCCTTACCCCTTTCTGAAGCCCATGAATTTTGATAAAAAGACATATTTACCAAATCTATCAAAAGCAGAGAGATAATCCAACACCAAACAATCAGATATATCTATATATATACATATATATATATGTATATATATGTATATATATGTATATATATATGTATATATATGTATATATGTATATATATGTATGTATATATGTATATATATGTATGTGTATATGTGTATATATATATGTGTATATATATGTGTGTATATATATGTGTATATATATGTGTGTATATATATGTGTATATATATGTGTATATATATGTGTATATATATATGTGTATATATATGTGTATATGATGTGGGACCAAAGCAGGATCTTCGGAGGTCCACCCGGGTCCGAAAGAAGCCCTCTCGGTATGGCTATCCTAGCCATTAGATACGGCTTCCTTAGGACCCCCTTTTGTTGCTTATTTTGTCTTAGACTAGGGTGCATCATATGGTAGGTTAGATCCACCCACCAATTACACCATGTAGTTACATGCCTAGGATCCGCCACTTATGTATAGTAGGTTAGTGCATGAAATTAATGTAATAGTATAGGTCAACTCCATTCTTGGAATGCAAGTCAAAATCAGGTCAAGACAACTCCAAGAGATGCCATGGGCCATCAGCCCAACTCATGAAGAAATCAGCCCACCCCAATGGATCAACACCACAAGCATCCCAAATTCCACCATCCTAGTTGGCAGCCATGTGGAGTTGCCTTCATCTCTAATCAAGTCAAGGAGCAGCCAGCTCAATGACCTATTTCAGCTCAACATGCGCCAGCCATCAAAGTCAAGGGGCAGCTTGAAACAATGCCCACTTCAGTCCATCATGCGCCAGCCCCCAAAGTCAAGGAGCAGCCTGCACTTTGCAACAACTCCAGTCCCTTCAAGTGCCAGCCGCCCATGCCAATTTGCAGCCTGCAATGTCAGCCATCAGCAGCCTCTTCAGTCCACTCTCATCTCAGATTTCGAGCTTACTAACCTGCTGAAGACTCCAAAGTTCAAACTCCAAACAACCGCCCATTTGGAAGAAGAGATCAGCCCATTGAGTTGTCTACATCATGCTTGCTTGTGTGACTTGTTTTGAGCTGAGGGAGATAACCGTTGGAGACCCCCCTATATGATGTATTCCTCTTGTAAAGTCATCACTTAGTGTTGAATGAAATTTCAAATTCTGAAGTGTGTCTTCAAATGGTGTGTGTCACCTAACCCCTCTCATCCCTCCAACCCTTGCCGAGAGCCCCCTTTCCATCCCCTCTTGCTCTTCCACCTTCTTCCACCATATGCGCTTGTCTTGAAGATGGGAGCTCACGCCACTTCCTCCCTCTAGCCTTGAAGAGCCTTCAATCAAGAGGAGGAGCTGGACACATTCGAGACTCAAGAAGGTGCCATCAACTCCATGCCGAGAACAAGCCACCCCCACTTTAGCTAAGTCTTCTTCCCCTTTGGGTCATTGTTCTTTGTTACTTGTTGTTGTGGTTCTTTGATACTTGTTGGACAGCCCCTTTGCACTCACGCTTGCTTTCTGCAGGAGGCGCAAGGCCATGGGATGACAAGCAAGCTATCCCCTCTTTTCTTCCCCTAAGCCTAGATAGTCTAAACTATGTTAACAAGGGAATTTGGAGTCTAGCCTCCCCCTTGATTGTCTTGTGTATTGGCCTCTTAATATTATTTTCAAAATTCACCCACGCATGTGTGGGATGCTGCAATGACATGTGTGTAAGCTCATAGGGCCCTACTTCGTGAGATTCCACCATTGGACCGGTGAAGAACGGGAAGGACACCCTTTCTATTCTCAAAGGGTGCAAGGTGAGTTCCTCCCTTAGAGTAGCTTTATTGCTTATGATAGAACCGCATGTTAGATCTATTTGAGGCTATAGAACCGCATGTTTAAGTTTGTTCAAAGTTCCAACTTATCTAGAAGCACATGCTAGGTTGCTCTTGTTGATTAGTTTCGGTTTTCCCTATTATCGACCAAAACAAGCTAATTTCGAACTACGATAGCTTAAGGGGTTTATTAAGCTATACTTAATTATCAAAATGTTTTCAAAACGCGTTGTTTGAATGTTGCATGCTTGGTGACCCCATCAACTTGGTATCAGAGCTTAGGCTCTTAGAGTAGGATTTTATAAGACCAAAACTTTATTTTCCTACTACTAAGGCGATTTTTGGACCTAGGTGTTTGAAAGAATTTGATTAACTATATTGTATCACCTTAGGGTCTATTTTCAAAAACTTTACTCATTTCGAAAATGGCTACTAGATCCGGTGCCCCCTATGGTCTCAATCAAGCTATTGACCATGAGGTGAGTGCCCTCTCAATTGAAATGGCCTCCCTTAGAGAAACCCTAGCAACCCTTCAACACTCCATAGGTGTCATAGACAATAGGCTTAACACCCTAGAGTCTAACTCTAAGATGGATCCCCAAACTACTAGCCGACCTAATAGTGGATCCCACCCAAGGGAACCAAATGTTCAAGGATCTCCTTCACACACCCCTAGAGTCAATCATGCTCAAACCGAATGGGAAGGGCCTCATGCCCCACAAGCCCCCTATCATAGACCTAGAGAGTATGATGTGCAACGTGCCATCAAGATCAACCCCCCTACTTTTGGTGGGTCTCTTAACCCCAAGGAGTTCCTAGATTGGGCCACAAAGTTAGACCAATACTTTGAATATAGCCTTATGCACCATGAAAGTAAGGTTAGGTTCACAAAGTGCCTATTAGAAGGATCCGCTAGACTCTACTGGACCCATGTCGAAAGAACTATAGAAAGGGATGGTAAGCCACCCGTTGAATCTTGGGATGAAATGAAATACCTACTTAGGCAAAAGTATGTCCCACCTGGTTTCATGCAAAAGCTTAAGGATGAACTTAATAGTCACACTCAAGGCTCCTCTACTGTAGAAGCCTATCAATCTAAGCTAGAAGAACTTCTCATTAGGTGTGAAGCCAAGGAAGACCAAGGTATGATCCTAAGTCGATTCAAGAATGGCCTTAGACCTGACATTAAGAGGGCCTTGACCTATTTTCAATTAGATACCCCGGAGATAGCTTATCAAAGGGCCATAGAAGTTGAACAAGAACTTAAGAATAGAAAGGAAGCCCTCCCTCCCCGGCCCATCTATAGGCCAGCTCCTATGCACTTGCCTTCTAGCTCAAACCCAAAACCAAGAACTGCTCAAACTACAGACAACTCCATCCCCACTTGTTATAACTGTAGGCAGAAGGGACATTTTGCAAAAGAGTGTCCTAAGAAGGTCATGAAGGTCATGGTCCTAACTGAGGAAGACATAGACCCTGAGCCCACCCTTGAGGAAGACCCTGATCAAGAGATTGAAGTCAATGACTATGACAGTAGTGATGATATCTTCAACACCTTAGGGGTAGTTAGATGTACCCTTGTCAAACCTACCCCCACTGAGGACTGGCGCCGAACCAGTATCTTCCACACCTACACCAAATGCCATGGTCACATGTGCAAGGTGGTCATTGATGGTGGAAGCAGCCTCAATGCTGTCTCCCACATAGCTGCTACAAAACTGAACCTCAAGATGGAACCCCGACCTAGTCCTTACAATATTTCCTGGGTTAACCAAACCAGTGTCCCTGTGACCCATAGGTGCCTCGTACCTATCCAGTTTGGAACATATGAGGACAAGATTTGGTGCGACGTCCTTACTATGGATGTAGCTCAAATCCTCTTAGGACGCCCCTGGTTATATGACATGGATGTTGTCCACTACGGTCGGACCAATACCTATGTCTTTACCCATAAGGATCAAAAGATTAGGTTGAAACCCTCTCTTCCCAAAGAACTTAGGGCCACAACTAGTAAGGGTAAGATAGAGGAACCCAAGAAAGACCAGCCTACCATTCAACTTATAAGGCCTCAAACTTTCACTAAGGAAATTATAGAAGATCAACCCCTTTATACCTTAGTCATCAAAGAAGTCAACCCTGAAGTAGAAGAGAAGCCTTCCCCAGAAGTAGAATCTTTACTCCAAGAATTTAGTGAGCTCACTCCAGAGGACCTCCCTGAAGGACTGCCACCTCTTAGGGATATACAACATGCCATAGACCTAGACCCAGGATCCTCTCTTCCCAACCTACCCCACTATAGGATGAACCCTACCGAGCATGAGGAGCTCAAAAGACAAGTAGACGATTTATTGTGTAAGGGTTACATCAGGGAAAGCCTAAGTCCCTGCGCCGTCCCAGCCCTTCTTACCCCAAAGAAGGATGGCAGCTGGCGCATGTGTATAGATTGTAGAGCTATTAACAAGATTACCATCAAGTATAGGTTCCCCATACCTAGGCTTGATGACATGCTAGATATGTTAGTAGGGTCCAAATGGTTTTCCAAGCTTGACCTCAGGAGTGGGTACCATCAGGTTAGGATTAGAGAAGGGGATGAGTGGAAGACCGCCTTCAAAACCAAAGACGGCTTATATGAATGGTTAGTCATGCCTTTCGGGCTAACCAATGCCCCTTCCACATTTATGAGACTTATGACCCAAGTGCTTAGACCCTACATAGGGAAGTTCCTAGTTGTATACTTTGATGACATACTTATCTATAGTAAGTCACAAAAGGAGCACCTAGGGCACTTAAGGCAGACTTTAACCCTTCTTAGAGATGAAAAGCTTTATGTCAACCTGAAGAAATGTTCTTTTCTATCTCCAAAAGTTGTCTTTTTAGGGTTTATTGTTTCTAACCTAGGGCTTCAAGCTGATCCATCCAAAGTCCAAGCCATATTAGACTGGCCAGAGCCCAAGACCCTTACTGAAGTTAGGAGTTTTCATGGCCTTGCTACCTTCTACCGTAGGTTCATACGGAATTTTAGCACCATAGTAGCTCCTATCACCAATTGCATGAAACAAGGGGACTTTAGTTGGACCAAGTCTGCCAATAGGGCTTTCACTGAGCTTAAGAGTAGGATGACCTCTGCCCCTGTTTTAAGATTGCCTGACTTTGGCAAGGTCTTTGAGGTTGATTGTGATGCTTCTGGCATTGGCATAGGTGGGACCCTCAGCCAAGAAGGTCACCCTATTGCCTTCTTCAGTGAAAAGCTGAATGAGGCCAAGCAGAAATACTCAACCTACGACAAAGAGTTCTATGCCGTGGTTCAATCTTTGAGGCATTGGCGGCACTACCTTCTCCACCATGAGTTTACCTTAAATAGTGACCACCAAGCCCTATCTTACCTTAGTGCCCAAAGGAAACTCAATGCTAGACATGCCAAATGGGTAGAATATTTACAACAGTACACTTTTGTCTTAAAACACAAATCTGGATCTAACAACAAAGTTGCTGATGCTCTCAGTAGGGTAGTCTTCATTTTACAAACTATGCATGCTGAACTTGTAGGATTTGAACATATGAAAACTGCTTACCTAGATTGCCCTGACTTTTCTGCTATTTATGATGATATGACTAGAGATCCTATGAGTCACCCCATGTACACCCTTAGGGATGGGTATCTCTTCCTTGGGCCAACACTCTGTGTGCCTAAGTCCTCAATCCGGGATTTCCTAATTTGGGAACTCCATGGAGGAGGGTCTGCTGGGCACCATGGTCGAGAGAAGACCCGTGCCTTGGTCGAGGAAAGATTCTTTTGGCCTCAACTCTACCGAGATGTGGCCAAGGTAGTTAGGCACTGTGGAACCTGTCAATCCACTAAAGTCCAGAAGCACAATTTTGGACTGTACACCCCTCTGCCTATTCCCCAGGCACCGTGGCAGGACATTAGTATGGACTTTGTTCTAGGATTGCCTAGGACTGCTGCTAGGCATGACTCCATTTATGTTGTGGTAGACCGGTTCACAAAAATGGCTCATTTCATACCTTGCACTAAAACTACCGATGCCTCACATATGGCTAGGATCTTCTTTAGAGACATTGTTAGGCAGCATGGTACCCCTCTCACTATAGTCTCGGATAGAGACACCAGGTTTGTCAGCCATTTCTGGAGGACTCTATGGGCCCTATTAGGCACAAAACTGAAGTTCTCAACGGCCTACCATCCCCAGACGGATGGGCAGACCGAAGTGGTCAACAGATCACTTGGGAGCATCCTTAGGAGCCTCGTAGGAGAACACCCCAGTGATTGGGACAAGCTGTTACCTACAGCTGAGTTTTCCTACAATAGTGTGCCAAACAGGACTACTGGTTTGTCTCCTTTCCAAGCAAACTTAGGATACCAACCTAACAAGCCTATTGACCTATTTTCTGCCCCTAAACATTGCAAGACCTCTATTTCGGCCCGAGATTATGCTTTTCATATTTCGCAATTACATCATGAGCTATTCAGTAAGATTCAGGACTCTGTCAATCAATATCGTGATGATACTAATAAACATCGCCGAGAGAAGGTATTTTCTATAGGGGATCAGGTAATGTTGCGGGTCCGTGAGGAGCGCATCCAAGGACCCGGCCGCAAGTTGGACGCCAAGGGCATCGGGCCCTTCACTATTCTGAAGAAGGTCAACAATAATGCCTATCTCCTGGACCTACCACCAGAACTGGGGATATCCTCCACCATCAATGTGGAGGATCTGACGCTGTATCATCCGCCTCTCTCTATACAAGAACCAGACACTTACCACGACTCAGAAATTGAGGCCATACTCGAGGACCAGACCCGACTCACCCCTGATGAGGTACAGCTTTATTACCGCATCAAATTTACTGATGGTGAGGAGGCCTGGCTTCCCGAGGCTGAGCTTGCTAGGTCCGCACCCGAGCTTCTCCAAGGGTACAGAGATAATTCTCCAGAGGAGAATTTTTCCCACCCCGGGAGAGCTGATGTGGGACCAAAGCAGGATCTTCGGAGGTCCACCCGGGTCCGAAAGAAGCCCTCTCGGTATGGCTATCCTAGCCATTAGATACGGCTTCCTTAGGACCCCCTTTTGTTGCTTATTTTGTCTTAGACTAGGGTGCATCATATGGTAGGTTAGATCCACCCACCAATTACACCATGTAGTTACATGCCTAGGATCCGCCACTTATGTATAGTAGGTTAGTGCATGAAATTAATGTAATAGTATAGGTCAACTCCATTCTTGGAATGCAAGTCAAAATCAGGTCAAGACAACTCCAAGAGATGCCATGGGCCATCAGCCCAACTCATGAAGAAATCAGCCCACCCCAATGGATCAACACCACAAGCATCCCAAATTCCACCATCCTAGTTGGCAGCCATGTGGAGTTGCCTTCATCTCTAATCAAGTCAAGGAGCAGCCAGCTCAATGACCTATTTCAGCTCAACATGCGCCAGCCATCAAAGTCAAGGGGCAGCTTGAAACAATGCCCACTTCAGTCCATCATGCGCCAGCCCCCAAAGTCAAGGAGCAGCCTGCACTTTGCAACAACTCCAGTCCCTTCAAGTGCCAGCCGCCCATGCCAATTTGCAGCCTGCAATGTCAGCCATCAGCAGCCTCTTCAGTCCACTCTCATCTCAGATTTCGAGCTTACTAACCTGCTGAAGACTCCAAAGTTCAAACTCCAAACAACCGCCCATTTGGAAGAAGAGATCAGCCCATTGAGTTGTCTACATCATGCTTGCTTGTGTGACTTGTTTTGAGCTGAGGGAGATAACCGTTGGAGACCCCCCTATATGATGTATTCCTCTTGTAAAGTCATCACTTAGTGTTGAATGAAATTTCAAATTCTGAAGTGTGTCTTCAAATGGTGTGTGTCACCTAACCCCTCTCATCCCTCCAACCCTTGCCGAGAGCCCCCTTTCCATCCCCTCTTGCTCTTCCACCTTCTTCCACCATATGCGCTTGTCTTGAAGATGGGAGCTCACGCCACTTCCTCCCTCTAGCCTTGAAGAGCCTTCAATCAAGAGGAGGAGCTGGACACATTCGAGACTCAAGAAGGTGCCATCAACTCCATGCCGAGAACAAGCCACCCCCACTTTAGCTAAGTCTTCTTCCCCTTTGGGTCATTGTTCTTTGTTACTTGTTGTTGTGGTTCTTTGATACTTGTTGGACAGCCCCTTTGCACTCACGCTTGCTTTCTGCAGGAGGCGCAAGGCCATGGGATGACAAGCAAGCTATCCCCTCTTTTCTTCCCCTAAGCCTAGATAGTCTAAACTATGTTAACAAGGGAATTTGGAGTCTAGCCTCCCCCTTGATTGTCTTGTGTATTGGCCTCTTAATATTATTTTCAAAATTCACCCACGCATGTGTGGGATGCTGCAATGACATGTGTGTAAGCTCATAGGGCCCTACTTCGTGAGATTCCACCATTGGACCGGTGAAGAACGGGAAGGACACCCTTTCTATTCTCAAAGGGTGCAAGGTGAGTTCCTCCCTTAGAGTAGCTTTATTGCTTATGATAGAACCGCATGTTAGATCTATTTGAGGCTATAGAACCGCATGTTTAAGTTTGTTCAAAGTTCCAACTTATCTAGAAGCACATGCTAGGTTGCTCTTGTTGATTAGTTTCGGTTTTCCCTATTATCGACCAAAACAAGCTAATTTCGAACTACGATAGCTTAAGGGGTTTATTAAGCTATACTTAATTATCAAAATGTTTTCAAAACGCGTTGTTTGAATGTTGCATGCTTGGTGACCCCATCAGTATATATATATGTGTATATATATGTGTATATACATATATATACATGTGTATATACATATATATACATGTGTATATACATATATATATACATATATATATACATATGTATGTATGTATGTATATATACATACATACATACATATGTATGTATATATACATACATACATACATATGTATGTATATATACATACATACATACATATGTATGTATATATACATACATACATACATATGTATGTATATATACATACATACATACATATGTATGTATATATATATATATATATATATATATATATATTCAGAATATATAATAAAAATAGGAAATCTAAAATACAAGTAAATTCACAAATTTTAGAAATTCTCAGTTCTGTTACAACTGTGAAAATCCAAAACCTGCAAAAACAGAAAACAAAATTAAATCTAAAACAAATAAAAACTTAGTCTAGCAATACTAACAATTATTTTGATATTAACAAAACTAAGGTCCCCGGCAACGGCGCCAAAAACTTGATAGGATTCGGCAAGTGCACGGAATTATCGAAGTAATAAAAATATCGATCCACAGAGACCTACGTGTTAAGTACCAAATAGTTGTATTCTCACTAGCTAAGCAATCGAGTATGATGCGAGTAAACAATAGGAAAGCGCGCAAAATAAGAGATAATCAAAGAGAGATACATGGGACTAGGGTTTCATCCACCTTAACTTCAATGATTAGATATAATAAAAGGTTCGTCAATCAAATCTTGCTATGATAAAGACCTAATTTACTTCATAAAAAGATTATCTCACTTTCGTGCAGACAATCATGCAGGGAACAATCCTCGCTTTCGTGTAAGATTTGTCCCAACGCTACAGATAAGTAAACCATCAACAAAGAACTCAAGGATCACTTTCGTGCATCCGAGCTCTAAGTTGATCATCACAAGTGGAGCCTCAAGGATCACTTTCGTGCATCCGAAACTCAACACAAGTTCTACTTAAGGCTTTCCAACGGATCGTTACTCACTTTCATGCAATAACTATCAACGTTTATAACATTAATTAAATCCTAAATCGATATTATCAAACATGGCAATAAATCTACTAGAACAGATCAAATTGGATCTAACCTAAGGAAGGGATCTCAACATGCAATTCTAGGGTTCCAAGTTCTCAAGCAAATCACCTTTCAGTCTCATTGCGAAAACTCTAAAACATGAATAATAACATAGATCTAAGGAAAATTAAAGACAATTCATCACATAAGTAGAATTATCACAATGAAGATTATCATGACGAAAGAAAAGAGTTATCTAATCATTAAAAATCAAAGGGATTAAACCCTATGTCCCAAAATATGTCTAAGCTTGCATGGAAAGAGAAATACAATAATCCATAATTTCAGAAGATTAAAAATCAACTAGAAAAGAGGTTTTAGAAAATACAGCACGGCTATGAAATAATTCACAGCCGTATTTTGCAAGCAGAACTCGATGAACAGTGCTGTCACCACCGATTTCGTCGATTCCTCCTTTGATTGAACTCCTTTTCCTTTGAAACTTCTGGGATGTTGTCTTCTCCTCTAGGCGAAGCTTCTGCATGAAAATCATGGCCTGAGGTGCCCTCTACACCTCTCGGTGTGAGGCCAAACCCTAGCCACCTCTCTGTCTATTTCTCCCTCGATACTAGATAAAAGTTCCCCTTTCCACTTCATGTGTCTTCTCCTCTTAAAGATGAGTCCGCAGAAACTTTTGGATTTCAATTTGGAGCTCTAGATCAAAAGTTATGGCCCGAATAAGTTTCAGCCGCGGAAAACTCGTGATTTTGACTGGGAATTACGGCCGTGTAATACTTTACGGCCGTGCCATAATATTGGCTGAGTTCTCTGCTCTGAATCGCCTGGAAAATACGGTACCGTAGAATTGTTTACGGCCGTGCTGTAAAATCGGGTGAAGTTTCTGTTCTGAAGGCACTGAAAATTATGGCAGTGTAATTCTTTACAACAGTGCAGTAAAATCACAAAAACTTTCTGTTCGGAAAATCCTCCAAATTACGGCAGTGTTCTGATTTTACGGTATTGTCTGAAATTATGGCACCGTAAAATGGATTACGGCACTGCCGTATTTTGCAAGGTTGCTCCATTTTGCGTGAAATTTCTTGGGTGATCTTCTCTTGATGATGGTAACTCTTCTATGTGTTTGATTTTATTTGAAAACTCCTTGAAATAATGCCTTTTTACCTGAAATTCATGAAAAACCAAAATAGAAGTAGACTTTGCAATATTTGATGAATTCAGCATAAAAACAACTAAAAAGATCCTCAATTTAGCATGAAAAGATACCTAAATTGATACAAAATATACTATATATTTTGGTGTCATTAGAGAACGAGGGCAAAACCCTAAAAATGGCTTGGTAGAAACCCTAAATACGCGCGTGCCAGAAAATAGATTACGACAGCGTAATGTCTTACGGCACTGCCATAAAATCTCGACTGCTCTCGGGTTGAAACTGGTTTGGAAATACGGTACCGTAAAATAGTTTACGGTACCGCTGTAAAATCTCGGCAATCTTCTGATCAAAAACGACGCGAAAATACGGTACCATAAAAAGGTTTACGGTACCACCGTAAAAATCAAACAATTATATCTTTTTTTCTTTTTTTTTTGGAAAATCTGAAAACTCAAATTACGGCTCGTAAAATAACTTACGGCACTGCCGTAAAAATGACAGAACTCTTGGGAAATTTTTGACGACAAAATACAGTACCGTGTAAAAGTATACGGTAGTGCCGTAATTTTGCTGCAGCTCTCTGATCAAAAGCCGACCGAAAATACGGTACCATAATCCACTTTACGGCAGTGACGTATTTTGCATCAAATCTCAATTTTACTACAAAAATAAAAGAAAAAAAAATAGTATTAAGCTAAAATTAAGTTAAAGAAAACAAAATAGAGGTTAGAAAGCTTGGGTTGCCTCCCAAGAAGCGCTAATTTAAAGGTCATTAGCTTGACCCTTTTGAAGAGTCCCCTTCGAGGGGGAGCGCAAGTGGATAAAACCCCTTTCGAGAGGGGGGCCGAAACCCTAAGGGAGGGGGCGCATGCAATTTTTGCTAGGGTTTCAGCTATACAATCGCATATATGATCACATAATCAACTATGATAGATTGATTAGAACAAGAGGGAGATTCATACCAACGCCATTGCCTTGGAGGTCGGCTTGGAAGAAGAGAACAACTTAGATCTCCTCCAAAAGTTCACACACAAGATGAAGATCGCCTACCCCTTGTGATGCTTGTGCTAGCAAGAATCTTTAAGGGTCCTTGCCGTATGGAAGGGAAGGGAAATTCTTGCTTGGCGAGACTTCCTTCTCTTGTTTTCGTCAAGTGTCTTCTTCCACCGAATGGAGAAGCCTTCACAAGAGATTTCGGCAAGAGAGTGAATGGTCCCTAGAATAGGGGGGGTGAAACCCTAAACATGCGCAACATAAGATTTTGCATGGGCGGAAATAGGGTTTGCATAGGATCGCATGTAGTATGTCTATATAATCAACTTCTTTCAATTCAAAGATCAAGTTAAGATCTTTTACCATAGCCATGAAGAAGGAGTCAGCTTGGAAGCTAGAGAACGATAGGGTTCTCCTCCAAAGTGTGCCACACACAAGATGAAGTTGGCTCACTCCTTGTCGTCCTTGTGCTAGCAAGGCTTCAAGGTTCTTGTCTTCTTGTCGTATGAAGGAGATGAAGAACACTTTCGGCTAGGGCGATGAAGCTCTTCTTCTTTTCGTCAAAACCAACCTCTTCATGAATGGATAGACGACCAAGCAAGAAGACAACATGCGTTGAGGCGTTTATTTTAGATGAGGCGTTACATGATTTCCCAATATGGAAAGTCATGAAGCTTTCGCCCACTCAAAGCAAACCGCCCTAAAACGCTTCCACCTTGAACCAACCGTTCACACATGTGTGAACCGGTTCAATGGAATTCGGTCCAACGCTTTTGGTTCAATGACAAAACCAAAACAACCCAAGCCATGGTCTAGATCTCTCTCTGAACCAAATGGTTCAAGATCTAACCGTTGATCTTTTGATGCATCTGATCTCACTGATCTAGCATCACTTCTCTCGATCGAAGCTTACCGATCTCATGCCCTAATCAATCAAACATGATCAGACCAGATCTCACTTACAATCAGAGTTTAAACTCCTTTAAACTGAATCCAAACAATTCAGTCCACACGATCTGACTTAAGCAAGCCATATCATCAAATTGTGCGACCCTAAGGGTTTCCTTTAAATGTCGGTAACGATAACTTTTGTTATCACGATCAGTGAGGGGTATCTAGCAACACATCACTGTCTCCCGATATAAAGGAAAGAGTCTTCCAAGACTACACCCAAAACACAGCACAAGTGTGAATCTTCTTCACAAGGCATACATGTTTCCTTTGCCACTGGATGTTCTTATTGGACAAGCGTGTTAAGCCTGTGACTCCAATATGATGAGCATGATTAGATCAGATGAACATAGTCACCTGGGTATGGCCATACACTATTCTCAATCATCTCATTCAGGGGGCCCCTTTAGAACATCACACTCCTTAAACAAGGAGACGGCAATCCTATGTCTATCACTAGTGTCCTAACCTGACTCATGATCATTATCCAAGATAGTTTATAATCATTATGTTTCAAATGATATTGAACTACCTCAAAACAATGACAATCATCATTTAGAAACATAAGTGATCTCAAGTCAAAGGACATGTGCCACTTGTAGCATACAAGGATTATTCACATTGTGACAAGCAATTGAATATCCTAGTAGGGTCTGTCCAGTACATCCAATGTACCCATGAGTCTACATCTTATTCCATGCTCGAAGCATCCTATAAGATTAGAACACATATTAGTCTAAACCATATCAAGGCTGTCTCATGTTCACCAAGATATATCGACTAAGGACATCAGTGCATGTCAGCCTAGCTGAACAGCTTTGAGACATTATTCAGTAGTACACTTATTACAGCAGACAAGGTAACAACCTGAATAACAACCATTGCCTTTATCAACTTAAGAGTTTATACAATGATACTATTACAATCCCAAGGCCTCAAACATTAGCCTTAAGGGCATACCCCAACAGAGAGTAACCTCCCACACTAATGTGGAGGCGTTACACACAATCCACTTGAAACCGAATTCCAAAAATGGAAAGTATTCAAGGCTCAAGCGTTCACCCTTAAGTGAACCAAGCCCTTAACTCATCTCCCATGAACCATGCGCTCATCCTTGAGCCGGTTCAATGTCGGTTTGGTCCAAGACCAATTAACCCAAGCCATATGGTCTAGATCACAATAAACCCTAAAGGTTCAAGATCTAACCGTTCATTCCTTGATGCTCCTGATCTCACCGATCTAGCATCATCTCTCTCGATCTAAGTTTACCGATCTCAAGCCCTAATCAATCAAACATGATCAGATCAGATCTCACTTACAATTAGAGATTAAATCCCTTTAAACTGAACCCAAACAATTCAGTCCACACGATCTGACTCAAGTAAGCCATATCATCAAATTGTGCGACCCTAAGGGTTTCCTTTAAATGTCGGTAACGATAACTTTCGTTATCACGATCAGTGAGGGGTATCTAGCAACGCATCACTGTCTCCCGATATAAAGGAAAGAGTCTTCCAAGACTACTCCCAAAACACAGCACAAGGGTGAATGTACTTCACTAGGCATACATGTTTCCTTTGCCACTGGATGTTCTTATTGGACAAGCGTGTCAAGCCTGTATTCCAATATGATGAGCATGATTAGATCAGATGAACATAGTCATCTGGGTATGGCCATACACATTCTCAATCATCTCATCCAAGGGGGCCCTTTTAGAACATCACACTCCTTTAACAAGGAGACGGCAATCCTTTATCTATCACTAGTGTCCTAACCTGACTCATGATCATTATCCAAGATAGTCTATAATCATTATCTTTCAAACGATATTGAACTACCTCAAAACAATGACATTCATCATTTAGAAACACAAGTGATCTCAAGTCAGAGGACATGTGCCACTTGTTGCAATCAAGGATCATTCACATTGTGACAAGCAATTGAATATCCTAGTAGGGTCTGTCCAGTACATCCAATGTACCCATGAGTCTACATCTTATTCCATGCTCGAAGCATCCTATAAGATTAGAACACATATTAGTCTCAATCATATCAAGGCTGTCTCATGTTCACCAAGATATCTCGACTAAGGACTTTATAGCATGTCAGCCTAGCTGAACAGCTCTGAGACATTATTCAGAAGTACACTTATTGATGCAGACAAGGTAACAAACTGAATAACAACCATGCCTTTATAAACATAAAAGTTTATTACATGATACTTATACAATCCCAAGGCCTCAAACATTAGCCTTAAGGGCATACCCCAACAATCTCCCACTTGCACTTAATCTAATGGTTGAGAAATCTCAAACCCATATTATTACAGTGCTTCTCATGCTTCTGCTGCGCCAGAGGCTTGGTAAGCGGGTCAGCCAGATTGTCGTCTGTATGAACCTTGCAAATTTTGATCTCGCCTCGATCAATGATCTCCCGGATCAAGTGAAACCGTCTCTGTATGTGCTTGGACTTCTGGTGCGACCGTGGTTCCTTTGCTTGTGCGATTGCTCCAGTGTTATCACAGAAGATAACCAAAGGATCGACACTTGAAGGAACAACACCAAGTTCTCTCACGAACTTACGAATCCACACTGCCTCCTTGGATGCTTCCGAGGCTGCAACATACTCGGCTTCTGTTGTGGAATCAGCAACAGTTGACTGTTTGAAACTCTTCCACACCACTGCTCCACCATTCAAGCTAAAAACATAGCCTGATTGCGATCGGAAATCATCCTGGTCCGACTGGAACGAAGCGTCAGTATATCCCTCTATACTGAGTTCTTCCTGACCACCATATATCAAGAACATATCTTTGGTCCTCCGCAGATATTTTAAGATGTTCTTGACTGCAATCCAGTGCGCCTGTCCTGGATTACTTTGGAATCGACTGGTCACGCTTAACCCGTAAGCGACGTCCGGGCGAGTACACAACATCGCATACATAATGGACCCAATAGCCGAAGCATAAGGCGTATTGTCCATTTCATCTTTCTCAGTCTGTGTTTGTGGACACTGACTCTTCGAAAGATTCAGACCATGTCTGACTGGAAGATATCCTCTTTTAGAATTCTCTAAATGAAATCTTTCCAGGACTTTATCGATGTACGTACTCTGGCACAGCCCGAGAAGCCTCTTAGATCTATCCCTGTAGATCTTCACACCTAACACATAGGCTGCTTCTCCTAGATCTTTCATCTGGAAACATTTTCCTAACCATGCTTTAACAGCATGTAGTTCAGGAATATCGTTTCCAATGATCAAGATATCATCGACGTAGAGGACTAGGAAAGTAATCACGCTCCCACTAAACCTCTTATATACACACGGGTTATCCTCGTTCTTGATGAAACCAAACTCAGAGATTGATTCATCAAAACGAATATTCCAGCTTCTTGATGCTTGTTTAAGTCCATAAATAGACTTCTTTAACTTGCATATTTTATGACGATCTAATGGATTAGTGAAACCCTCAGGTTGTGTCATATACACATCCTCATCCAGATTTCCATTAAGGAAAGCTGTCTTCACATCCATCTGCCAGATCTCATAATCATAATATGCAGCTATCGCGAAAAGAATCCGAATAGACTTAAACATGGCTACAGGTGAGAAAGTTTCATCATAATCTATCCCGTAGATTTGTTTGAAACCTTTCGCAACTAGCCTGCCTTTATAGGTAACTACGTTACCATCCATGTCAATCTTCTTCTTGAAGATCCATTTGCAGCCTATAGGGATTACTCCCGGAGGCGGATCAACCAAATCCCAGACTTGGTTATCTGACATGGAGTCCATCTCGGCTCGCATAGCATCAAGCCATCTAGCTGACTCCGGTCCACTGACCGCATCCGCATAAGTGAGGGGTTCATCATTATCAATGATGTAGACTCCGTCATAACGCTCAGGCTGTCGACGGATCCTTCCCGATCTTCGCGGTTCCCGTGATATTTGAGCCTCAGGTTGTTCAGTAACCTGATCTACCGGCTCAGGCTCATCCAACTGTGCTTGACTACTTTGTCCTTCCTCTGGATTCTCATCCAGCTTTATTTCTCTCCCACTGGCCTCTTGCAGAAGAAACTCCTTCTCAAGGAATATGGCCGTCCGAGCAACAAACACTTTGTTCTCCTTGGGATCGTAGAAATAATAACCCTTAGTTTCCTTAGGGTAACCGACAAAGATGCATTTCTCAGATCTGCTCTCTAGTTTCCCAGAGGCGAGCTTTTTGACATAAGCCTCGCAACCCCAGATTCTGATAAATGTCAAGCTTGGCTGTTTCCCATACCATAACTCGTATGGAGTCTTTGAAACTGCCTTGGATGGCACTCGGTTTAGTACCTTTGCAGCTGTTTCCAGTGCAAATCCCCAAAAGGAGTAAGGTAGAGTAGCCTGACTCATCATAGAACGAACCATATCAAGTAACGTTCTATTTCTCCTCTCGGACACACCATTCCATTGTGGTGTTCCTGGCGGAGTGAGCTGTGAGATAATCCCACACTCCTTCAGATAGTCAGTAAACGCATGACTCAAGTATTCTCCACCTCGATCAGAACGAAGTGCCTTGATATTTCGGCCTAGCTGATTTTGTACTTCATTCTTGAACTCTTTGAACTTGTCAAAAGATTCACTCTTATGTCTCATCAGATAGACATAACCATACCTACTGAAATCATCAGTAAAGGTAATGAAGTACTGATAGCCACCTCTGGCATGTTTACTAAACGGCCCACACACATCACTGTGTATAAGGTCAAGTAAACCTGAAGCCCTTTGACCTTTATTAGGAAAAGGTGACTTCGTCATTTTACCCATCAAACAAGCTTTGCATGTATCAATCTCCTCATAGGAGAATGATCCCAGCAGTCCATGATCATGCAACCGCTTAATGCGCTTCTTGTTAATATGGCCTAAACGACTATGCCATAACAAGGTGCTGTCATCAGCATACTTGGCTTTCTTATTATCAATGTTTTGTATAGAATATTCCATGTCCAACATGAATAACCCATTGTTAATTGAACCAGTTGCATAAATAATATTATCACAAGATAAAACACACTTTGAAATATTGCATTCAAAGGCAAATCCTTTCCTGACAAGAGCAGGAATAGAGATAATATTTTTAGTGATACTCGGTACAAAATAACAATTGTTTAATTCCAATACAATGCCAGATGGTAAAGAAATGAAATAGTCTCCTACAGCAACAGCAGCAACCCGTGCCCCGTTTCCAACGCGTAGGTCCACCTCATGCTGTCCCACCTGCCTTCTTCTCTTGAGTTCCTGTACATTTGAACAAATGTGAACTCCACATGCAGTGTCCAACACCCATGAAATAGAAGAAGAAGATAACATGACCTCAGTCACATAAATACCTGAGCCAGAAGCGATGCTTCCTCTCTTATCTCCTTGGAGCGCTTTACAGTCCTTTTTCCAGTGACCCAGCTGGCCACAGTGGAAACACCTGTTGTCCTTGGACCGCTTCACCTTCTGTTTCAGAGCCTTACTGTAGTTCTTGACAGGGGCCTTGCCCTTCTTCCCCTTCTTCTTGTTCCTGGAAGGAACCATTAAGACAGAGGTTGAAGGCTTTCCCTTCAGAGTTTCCTCAGTAGTCAAGAGCATATTCAGCAGCTCTGCCGGAGTACAATCGATTTTGTTCATATTAAAGTTAATAATGAACGCATCGAAAGAAGGCGGAAGAGACTGCAGAATTATGTCTACAGCAAGCTCCTGGTTGATGGTATGCCCCAGTTTCTCCAGAGCCTCCTTGTGCCCAATCATTTTGAGCACGTGAGCTCCCACTGGGCTCCCTTCAGCCAGTTTGCTCTGAAAGAAAAGCTATGTCAGATTATAGCGTTCTGTCCTCGCCTGTGCAGCATACAGCATCTTGAGGTTCGCTATAATCTCTATAGCCGACATATCCTCATGCTGACGCTGCAGCGGTGGCGTCATAGACGCTAGCATCAGGCAAGCGACATCAATGCTATCATTGACGTGCTTTTCATAGGCATCACGAACCGCCCTTGCGGCGTTCACAGCGGGTTGAGGCGGCACAGCCGTCTCGAGGACATACAGTTTCCTCTCTGCCTTAAGAACGATCTTAAGGTGTCCGAACCAGTCAGAGAAGTTCGGCCCAGCAAACTTCTCCCTTTCCAGTAGGGATCGCACATTGAAGCTCATGGTGTTCGTTGCTGCAGGAATCTACAACAATGCAAGAACAGCAAGGTCAGTATCAATGTCTAGAATCAATCCAGGACTTAAGAAAGATTCTTTTTCTCACTATTTTATCTGGCTGAAAAATCCAGCAAAACAGCCCAAAAGAGTAGAACTCTTTTAGTGAGATGGGATCCAGATTTCATACTTGGTCTCTGCGTCCCGCTCAGGCGAGATAAGATGCACAGAGAGTACAAGCACTAATCTCTGGTAGGCAGTCCCTGCCAATCACCAACCCGTGTGATTCCCCTTCATCAGGGCAATCCAGCAGACTGTGCCAACTGAGTTGGTACAACACAATCTCTGATCCCGCAGATGGCTGCCTCCATGTGCTACCATATGCCCCATATGTAGCCTACATGGTCAAGCTGACCCGACCTACTCCCTGGACCACCACGTGCTATGCTGAGCAACGAGAAGCGATAAATCCCTTCTCTGTAACACGCAGGTGAAATCCCGCACCGTCTGAAGATAGATGGACGTGCCCACTGAGTGGGTACAACACGGCTCCAACGATAGTCAGAACAGTGAGGTTTCGCGTCAGAAGGCATTACGTGCTTGATATTTTAGCGTTTGGATTTTAACGGTCTTTTATCTTCTTACTATCAGGCAAATCCTATGGCTATAGCAGAAGATAAATAAATCATGCTGTTCTACTTATATAAACAATAACAGAAAGCATGGATCTTATGTGGTAAAAGCCCATAGCCTAAGTAAGACCTTAAGATACTTAAGTCTTCACTTGCTCTTCATGGGTCTTTAGCACCTCATCTGGTCCAACCCAGGCCCCTTGCGCCAAGAGCACCTCAGGTGCGCCACCAGCTGAATGCCCCTCTGGGATGTGTGCCTTTGTGCTCTTGTCTAATCAAAATACACTTTGATCTATCTAGACAAGTTTGACTCGCAGGTCAATTACACAATAAATTAATTAAAAAGTGATTCGCAGATCACAATAATATTAATTTACAGGTTTACTTCCAGGCTCGCAGGCCCCAGCACAGCACACATTTAACATGGGCAGCCCACATAAGAATAAATAAACAAGCATCATGGCATCATTCAATCAACATGTGATCCATTGCAAAGAAAATAAACTTTTGAAAACCCATTGGCATCAATTTTAATTTCCTTATGTGCCCTACAACCTTACAACGGTTCATTGATAGGGATCCACTCAACAATCTAGTTAGATCCATGCCCTTGCATGCACCAAGTCCTAACTGACTCGAGTTGACCTAATGGTCAACCATGCATGCGTCAAGGGCTGAACAACCAACATGAGTTCTGGCAAGCGGGTGTGACCCCGGGCCTAACTCATGTGTGTTCACTGGTTGTCTCAACCAGACCTCGCTACACGCCTGTGATGCAATCGACCTATAGCCACCTCGTGCTTGCGCACAGGTGCCATCTGGTCGATCCATCTAGGCTGTCAGATGGTCTGATCAGACTATTGGATCTAACCTAGAGGGTGACTTCAACCCCATCAACCCGTCTAAGGGTTTATAGTAAGTGCATATAGATCTAATTGTTGCGCGCAAGTAAACATGTTTTTTTTTATGAAATACCATTCAACAAACTAAACATGCGCCAACACATGCGCCAACAAGATCATGCTAAAACATGAACAAAACACATGCGCCAACACATGCGCCAACAAGATCATGCTAAAACATGAACAAAACACATGCGCCAACACATGCGCCAACAAGATCATGCTAGAGCGCAAACAAGGATCACAAAACATAGCAATCATATGAATCATATAAGAACCCCCGCTCTGATACCAATTGAAGAGTCCCCTTCGAGGGGGAGCGCAAGCGGATAAAACCCCTTTCGAGAGGGGGGCCGAAACCCTAAGGGAGGGGGCGCATGCAATTTTTGCTAGGGTTTCAGCTATACAATCGCATATATGATCACATAATCAACTATGATAGATTGATTAGAACAAGAGGGAGATTCATACCAACGCCATTGCCTTGGAGGTCGGCTTGGAAGAAGAGAACAACTTAGATCTCCTCCAAAAGTTCACACACAAGATGAAGATCGCCTACCCCTTGTGATGCTTGTGCTAGCAAGAATCTTTAAGGGTCCTTGCCGTATGGAAGGGAAGGGAAATTCTTGCTTGGCGAGACTTCCTTCTCTTGTTTTCGTCAAGTGTCTTCTTCCACCGAATGGAGAAGCCTTCACAAGAGATTTCGGCAAGAGAGTAACCTCCCACACTAATGTGGAGGCGTTACACACAATCCACTTGAAACCGAATTCCAAAAATGGAAAGTATTCAAGGCTCAAGCGTTCACCCTTAAGTGAACCAAGCCCTTAACTCATCTCCCATGAACCATGCGCTCATCCATGAGCCGGTTCAATGTCAGTTTGGTCCAAGACCAATTAACCCAAGCCATATGGTCTAGATCACAATAAACCCTAAAGGTTCAAGATCTAACCGTTCATTCCTTGATGCTCCTGATCTCACTGATCTAGCATCATCTCTCTCGATCTAAGTTTACCGATCTCAAGCCCTAATCAATCAAACATGATCAGACCAGATCTCACTTACAATCAGAGATTAAATCCCTTTAAACTGAACCCAAACAATTCAGTCCACACGATCTGACTCAAGTAAGCCATATCATCAAATTGTGCGACCCTAAGGGTTTCCTTTAAATGTCGGTAACGATAACTTTCGTTATCACGATCAGTGAGGGGTATCTAGCAACACATCACTGTCTCCCGATATAAAGGAAAGAGTCTTCCAAGACTACTCCCAAAACACAGCACAAGGGTGAATGTACTTCACTAGGCATACATGTTTCCTTTGCCACTGGATGTTCTTATTGGACAAGCGTGTCAAGCCTGTATTCCAATATGATGAGCATGATTAGATCAGATGAACATAGTCATCTGGGTATGGCCATACACATTTGAAGGAACCCCTAAATGAAGGGGGCAAAAACCCTAAGCATGGCGCAAATGAAATGTATGCAAGCGGAAGCAAGGGTTTGAAGAACCGTTGCATGCCATATATTCAACTATCATGGATTGATAAGAAGAAGGGGAGATCCATACCAATGCCATAGGCTTGGAAATCGGCTTGGATGAAGAGAACAAGTTAGGTCTCCTCCACAAGTCCACACACAAGATGAGGGATGGCTACCCTTTAGGATCTTCCTTGTGCTAGCAAGAGATCCCCTTTCGGTCCTTGTCGTGTGGGATGATGAGATGTCCCTTTTCGAGAGCTTCTCTTGGATGATCCCGCCTCTCTTCGTCAACCACACCAACGAAAGAGCTAGGCGTTGAAAAGAAAACCCTCAACGCATAAGCGTTTTAGCATTGAAGCAAAACCGGCCTTGATGACTTTCCATAAATGGAAGTCAATCAAGCCATGCGTTCAATCCAACCCAAAACGCATATGGCTTTGAACCAAGCGTTCACCCTTGTGAACCGGTTCAAGCCAAATCATCCAATCGGCTTTGGTTCATTAAACCAAACCAAAATAGCTCAAGCCATTTGGTCTAGACCAAATCGAACCCCAAGGCTCATGATCTAACCATTCATCTCCTGATGCCCCTGATCTCTCCGATCTAGCATCACCTCTCTCGATCGAAGCTTACCGATCTCAAGCCCTAATCAATCAAACATGATCAGACCAGATCTCACTTACAATCAGAGATTAAATCCCTTTAATCTGAACTCAAAGAATCCAGTCCACACGATCTGACTCAAGTAAGCCATATCATCAAATTGTGCGACCCTGAGGGTTTCCCTTAAATGTCGGTAACGATAACTTACGTTATCACGATCAGTGAGGGGTATCTAGCAACACATCACTGTCTCCCGATATAAAGGAAAGAGTCTTCCAAGACTACTCCCAAACCATTGCACAAGTGTGACTCCATTCACAAGGCATACATATGTCCTTTGCCACTGGATGTTCTTATTGGACAAGCGGGTCAAGCTTGTAACTCCAATACGATGAGCATGATTAGATCAGATGCGCATAGTCATCTGGGTATGGCCATACACTATCTCAATCATCTCATATAGGGGGCCCATTAGAACATCACACTCCTTAAACAAGGAGACGGCAATCCTGTGTCTATCACTAGTGCCCTAACCTGATTCAAGCCCACCATCCAAGATAGTCTATAATCATTATGTTTCAAATGATATTGAACTACCTCAAGACAATGACAATCATCATTTAGAAACACAAGCGATCTCAAGTCAGAGGACATGTGCCACTTGCTGCTTACAAGGATCATTCACATTGTGACAAGCAATGGAATATCCCAGTAGGGTCTGTCCAGTACATCCAATGTACCCATGAGTCTACATCTTATTTCATGCTCGAAGCATCCTATAAGATCAGCACTCATATTAGTCTCAATCATATCAAGGCTGTCTCATGTTCACCAAGATATCTCGACTAAGGACTTAGAGCCTGTCAGCCTAGCTGAACAGCTTTGAGACATTATCCAGAAGTACACTTATTACAGCAGACAAGGTAACAACCTGAATAATAACCATGCCTCTTATAAACTTACCAGTTTATTACATGATACACTTTATAATCCCAAGGCCTCAAACATTAGCCTTAAGGGCATACCCCAACAATCTCCCACTTGCACTTAATCTAATGGTTGAGAAATCTCAAACCCATATTATTACAGTGCTTTTCATGCTTCTGCTGCGCCAGAGGCTTGGTAAGCGGGTCTGCCAGATTGTCATCTGTATGAACCTTGCATATTTTGATCTCGCCTCGATCAATGATCTCCCGGATCAAGTGAAACCGTCTCTGTATGTGCTTGGACTTCTGGTGCGACCGTGGTTCCTTTGCTTGTGCAATTGCTCCAGTGTTATCACAGAAGATAACCAAAGGATCGGCACTCGAAGGAACGACACCAAGTTCTCTCACGAACTTACGAATCCACACTGCCTCCTTGGATGCTTCCGAGGCTGCAACATACTCGGCTTCTGTTGTGGAATCAGCAACAGTTGACTGTTTGAAACTCTTCCACACCACTGCTCCACCATTCAAGCTGAAAACATAGCCTGATTGCGATCGGAAATCATCCTGGTCCGACTGGAACGAAGCATCAGTATATCCCTCTATACTGAGTTCTTCCTGACCACCATATATCAAGAACATATCTTTGGTCCTCCGCAGATATTTTAAGATGTTCTTGACCGCAATCCAGTGCGCCAACCCTGGATTACTTTGGAATCGACTGGTCACGCTTAACCCGTAAGCGACGTCTGGGCGAGTACACAACATCGCATACATAATGGACCCAATAGCCGAAGCATAAGGTGTATTGTCCATTTCATCTTTCTCAGTCTGTGTTTGTGGACACTGACTCTTCGAAAGATTCAGACCATGTCTGACTGGAAGATATCCACGTTTAGAATTCTCTAAATGGAATCTCTCCAGGACCTTATCGATGTAAGTACTCTGGCACAACCCGAGAAGCCTCTTAGATCTATCCCGGTAGATCTTCACACCTAATACATAGGCTGCTTCTCCTAGATCTTTCATCTGGAAACATTTTCCTAACCATGCCTTAACAGCATGCAGTTCAGGAATATCATTTCCAATGATCAAGATATCATCGACGTAGAGGATTAGGAATGTAATTACGCTCCCACTAAACCTCTTATATACACACGGGTCATCCTCGTTCTTGATGAAACCAAACTCAGAGATTGATTCATCAAAACGAATATTCCAGCTTCTTGATGCTTGTTTAAGTCCATAAATGGACTTCTTTAACTTGCATATTTTATGACGATCTGATGGATTAGTGAAACCTTCCGGTTGTGTCATATACACATCCTCATCCAGATTTCCATTAAGGAAAGCTGTCTTCACATCCATCTGCCAGATCTCATAGTCGTAATATGCTGCTATCGCGAAAAGAATCCGAATAGACTTAAACATGGCTACAGGTGAGAAAGTTTCATCATAATCTATCCCGTAGATTTGTTTGAAACCTTTCGCAACTAGCCTGCCTTTATAGGTAACCACGTTACCATCCATGTCAATCTTCTTCTTGAAGATCCATTTACAGCCTATAGGGATTACACCCGGAGGCGGATCAACCAAATCCCAGACTTGGTTATCTGACATGGAGTCCATCTCGGCTCGCATAGCGTCAAGCCATCTAGCTGACTCCGGTCCACTGACCGCATCCGCATAAGTTAGGGGTTCATCATTATTAATGATGTAGACTCCGTCATAGCGCTCAGGCTGTCGACGGATCCTACCCGATCTTCGCGGTTCCCGTGATATCTGAGCCTCAGGTTGTTCAGTAACCTGATCTACCAGCTCAGGCACATCCAACTCTGCTTGACTACTTTGTCCTTCCTCTGGATTCTCATCCAGCTTTATTTCTCTCCCACTGGCCTCTTGCAGAAGAAACTCCTTCTCAAGAAATATGGCCGTCCGAGCAACAAATACCTTGTTCTCTTTGGGATCGTAGAAATAATAACCCTTAGTTTCCTTAGGGTAACCGACAAAGATACATTTGTCAGATCTGCTCTCTAGTTTCCCAGAGGCGAGCTTTTTGACATAAGCCTCGCAACCCCAGATCCTGATAAATGTCAAGCTAGGCTGTTTCCCATACCATAACTCATATGGTGTCTTTGAAACTGCCTTGGATGGCACTCGGTTTAGTACCTTTGCAGCTGTTTCCAGTGCAAAACCCCAAAAGGAATATGGAAGAGTAGCCTGACTCATCATAGAACGAACCATGTCTAGTAACGTTCTATTTCTCCTCTCGGACACACCATTCCATTGCGGTGTTCCTGGCGGAGTGAGCTGTGAGATAATCCCACACTCCTTCAGATAGTCAGTAAACGCATGACTCAGGTATTCTCCACCTCGATCAGAATGAAGTGCTTTGATATTTCGGCCTAGCTGATTTTGTACTTCATTTTTGAACTCTTTGAACTTGTCAAAAGATTCACTTTTATGTCTCATCAAATAGACATACCCATACCTACTGAAATCATCAGTAAAGGTAATGAAGTACTGATAGCCACCTCTGGCATGTTTACTAAAAGGCCCACACACATCACTGTGTATAAGGTCCAGTAAACCTGAAGTCCTTTGACCTTTATTAGAAAAAGGAGACTTCGTCATTTTACCCATCAAACAAGCTTTGCATGTATCAATCTCCTCACAGGAGAATGATCCCAGCAGTCCATGTTCATGCAACCGCTTAATGCGCTTCTCATTTATATGGCCTAAACGACTATGCCATAGCAAGGTGCTGTCATCAGCATACTTGGCTTTCTTATTATCAATGTTTTGTATAGAATTTTCCATGTCCAACATGTATAACCCATTGTTAATTGAACCAGTTGCATACACAATATTATCAAAAGAAAGTACACACTTTGAAATCTTGCATTCAAAGGCAAATCCTTTCCTGACAAGAGCAGGAATAGAGATAATATTCTTGGTAATACTGGGTACAAAATAACAATTGTTTAATTCTAATACAATGCCAGATGGTAAGGAAATGAAATAGTCTCCTACAGCAACAGCAGCAACCCGTGCCCCGTTTCCAACGCGTAGGTCTACCTCATGCTGTCCCACCTGCCTTCTTCTCTTGAGTTCCTGCACATTTGAACAAATGTGAACTCCACATGCAGTGTCCAACACCCATGAAATAGAAGAAGAAGATAACATGACCTCAGTCACATATATACCTGAGCCAGAAGCGATGCTTCCCCTCTTATCTCCTTGGAGCGCTTTACAGTCCTTTTTCCAGTGACCCAGCTGGCCACAGTGGAAACACCTGTTGTCCTTCGACCGCTTAACCTTCTGTTTCAGGGCCTTGCTGTAATTCTTGACAGGGGCCTTGCCCTTCTTCCCCTTCTTCTTGTTCCTCGAAGGAACCATCAAGATAGAGGTTGAAGGCTTACCCTTCAGAGTTTCCTCAGTTGTCAAGAGCATATTCAGCAGCTCTGCCGGCGTACAATCGATCTTGTTCATATTAAAGTTAATAATGAACGCATCGAAAGAGGGCGGAAGAGACTGCAGAATAATGTCCACAGCAAGCTCCTGGTTGACGGTATGCCCCAGTTTCTCTAGAGCCTCCTTGTGCCCAATCATCTTGAGCACGTGAGCTCCCACCGGGCTCCCCTCAGCCAGTTTGCTCTGAAAGAAGAGCTTCGTCAGATTATAGCGTTCAGTCCTCGCCTGTGCAGCATACAGCATCTTGAGGTTCGCTATAATTTCTATAGCCGACATATCCTCATGCTGACGCTGCAGCGGTGGCGTCATAGACGCAAGCATCAGGCAAGCGACATCAATGCTATCATTGACGTGCTTTTCGTAGGCATCCCGAACCGCCCTTGCGGCGTTCGGAGCGGGCTGCGGCGGTATCGCCGTCTCGAGGACATACAGTTTCCTCTCTGCCTTAAGAACGATCTTAAGGTGTCCGAACCAGTCAGAGAAGTTCGGCCCAGCAAACTTCTCCCTTTCCAGTAGGGATCGCACATTGAAGCTCATGGTGTTCGTTGCTGCAGGAATCTACAACAAGCAAGAACAGCAAGGTCAGTATCAATGTTTCAGAATCAATCCAGGACTTAAGAAAGATTCTTTTTCTCACTATTTTGTCTGACTGAAAAATCCAGTAAACAGTCCGAAAGAGTAACACTCTTTTAGTGAGATGGGATCCAGATTTCATACTTGGTCTCCGCGTCCCGCTCAGGCGAGATAAGATGCACAGAGATGACAAGCACTAATTTCTGGTAGGCTGTCCCAGCCAATCGCCAACCCGTGCGATTCCCCTTCATCTTGGCAATCCAGCAGACTGTGCCAACTGAGTTGGTACAACACAGTCTCTGATCCCAGAGATGGCTGCCTCCATGTGCTACCATATGCGCCACATATGTAGCCTACATGGTCAAGCTGACCCGACCTACTTCCTGGACCACCACGTGCTATGCTGAGCAACGAGAGGGGATAAATCCCAACTCTGTAACACGCAGGTGTAATCCAGCACCGTCTGAAGATAGATGGACGTGCCCACTGAGTGGGTTCAACACGGCTCCAACGATAATCAGAAAGGTGAGGTTTCGCGTCAGAAGGCTTATCGAGCTTGATATGTTAGCGTTGGATTTTAACGGTCTTTTATCTTCTTACTATCAGGCATATCCTATGGCTATAGCAGAAGATAAACTTAAACATGCAATTCTAATTATTAGCAATAAGTAGAAAGCATGATCTTATGTGGTAAAAGCCCATGAACCCTAGTAAGACCTTAATTTACTTAAGTCTTCACTTGAGCTCCTTGGCATCTCATCTGGTCCAACCTAGGGCCCTAGCGCCAAGAGCACCTCAGGTGCGCCACCAGCTGAATGCCCCTGTGGGATGTGTGCATTTGTACTCTTGTCTAATCAAATACATTTGATCTATCTAGACAAGTTTGACTCACAGGTCAATTATACAATATCTAAATTAAAAATGTGATTCGCAGATCACAAATTAATTTACAAAATTGAATCCAGGCACGCAGGCCCCAGCACAGCACACATTTAACATGGGCAGCCCACATAAGACTAAATAGACAATCATCATGGCATCAATCAACATGTGATCCAATCATTTTGAAATTAAAAGTTTTGAAAACCCCATGGCATCAATTTTAATTTCCTTAGGTGTCCTACAACCTTACAATGGTCCATTGATAGGGATCCACTCATCCATCTAGTCAGATCCTTTGCCCTTGCATGCACCGAGTCCTAACTGACTCGAGTTGACCTAATGGTCAACCATGCATGCGCCAAGGGCTGAACCACCCTCATGAGTTTTTGGCAAGCGGGTGTGACCCCGGGCCTAACTCAAGTGTGTTCAGTAGTTGTCTCAACCAGACCTCGCTACACACCTTTGATGCAGTTAACCTATAGCCACCTTGTGCTTGCGCACAGGTGCTATCTGGTCAACCCATCTAGGCTGTCAGATGGTCTGATCAGACTAATGGATCTAACCTAGAGGTGACTTCAACCCCATCAACCCATCTAAGGGTTTATGGTAGGTGCCACTTAGGTCTAGTGAGGCGCGCAAGAGTTTTGTTTTGTCAAAAACAATATGTAAGAAGCGCCAATTAAACATGCGCCAACAATTACATTTGTAGAGTCCCCTTCAAGGGGGAGCGCAACTTTGTAGAGTCCCCTTCAAGGGGGAGTGCAACTTTGACAACAACAAACAACAAGCACCTATACATGCGGCTAAGAACAACAAACATCATGAATCTTTTATGAACTTGCGCATGTAACCAACCCTAGATCTAAGCATAACATGGATCACAACAGCAAACATAATAGCATGCAATGAGCCAAGCTCTGATACCAATTGAAGGAACCCCTAAATGAAGGGGGCAAAAACCCTAAGCATGGCGCAAATGAAATGTATGCAAGCGGAAGCAAGGGTTTGAAGAACCGTTGCATGCCATATATTCAACTATCATGGATTGATAAGAAGAAGGGGAGATCCATACCAATGCCATAGGCTTGGAAATCGGCTTGGATGAAGAGAACAAGTTAGGTCTCCTCCACAAGTCCACACACAAGATGAGGGATGGCTACCCTTTAGGATCTTCCTTGTGCTAGCAAGAGATCCCCTTTCGGTCCTTGTCGTGTGGGATGATGAGATGTCCCTTTTCGAGAGCTTCTCTTGGATGATCCCGCCTCTCTTCGTCAACCACACCAACGAAAGAGCTAGGCGTTGAAAAGAAAACCCTCAACGCATAAGCGTTTTAGCATTGAAGCAAAACCGGCCTTGATGACTTTCCATAAATGGAAGTCAATCAAGCCATGCGTTCAATCCAACCCAAAACGCATATGGCTTTGAACCAAGCGTTCACCCTTGTGAACCGGTTCAAGCCAAATCATCCAATCGGCTTTGGTTCATTAAACCAAACCAAAATAGCTCAAGCCATTTGGTCTAGACCAAATCGAACCCCAAGGCTCATGATCTAACCATTCATCTCCTGATGCCCCTGATCTCTCCGATCTAGCATCACCTCTCTCGATCGAAGCTTACCGATCTCAAGCCCTAATCAATCAAACATGATCAGACCAGATCTCACTTACAATCAGAGATTAAATCCCTTTAATCTGAACTCAAAGAATCCAGTCCACACGATCTGACTCAAGTAAGCCATATCATCAAATTGTGCGACCCTGAGGGTTTCCCTTAAATGTCGGTAACGATAACTTACGTTATCACGATCAGTGAGGGGTATCTAGCAACACATCACTATCTCCCGATATAAAGGAAAGAGTCTTCCAAGACTACTCCCAAACCATTGCACAAGTGTGACTCCATTCACAAGGCATACATATGTCCTTTGCCACTGGATGTTCTTATTGGACAAGCGGGTCAAGCTTGTAACTCCAATACGATGAGCATGATTAGATCAGATGCGCATAGTCATCTGGGTATGGCCATACACTATCTCAATCATCTCATATAGGGGGCCCATTAGAACATCACACTCCTTAAACAAGGAGACGGCAATCCTGTGTCTATCACTAGTGCCCTAACCTGATTCAAGCCCACCATCCAAGATAGTCTATAATCATTATGTTTCAAATGATATTGAACTACCTCAAGACAATGACAATCATCATTTAGAAACACAAGCGATCTCAAGTCAGAGGACATGTGCCACTTGCTGCTTACAAGGATCATTCACATTGTGACAAGCAATGGAATATCCCAGTAGGGTCTGTCCAGTACATCCAATGTACCCATGAGTCTACATCTTATTTCATGCTCGAAGCATCCTATAAGATTAGCACTCATATTAGTCTCAATCATATCAAGGCTGTCTCATGTTCACCAAGATATCTCGACTAAGGACTTAGAGCCTGTCAGCCTAGCTGAACAGCTTTGAGACATTATCCAGAAGTACACTTATTACAGCAGACAAGGTAACAACCTGAATAATAACCATGCCTCTTATAAACTTACCAGTTTATTACATGATACACTTTATAATCCCAAGGCCTCAAACATTAGCCTTAAGGGCATACCCCAACAAGGGTGAATGTACTTCACTAGGCATACATGTTTCCTTTGCCACTGGATGTTCTTATTGGACAAGCGTGTCAAGCCTGTATTCCAATATGATGAGCATGATTAGATCAGATGAACATAGTCATCTGGGTATGGCCATACACATTCTCAATCATCTCATCCAAGGTATGGCCAAAAATGGAAAGTATTCAAGGCTCAAGCGTTCACCCTTAAGTGAACCAAGCCCTTAACTCATCTCCCATGAACCATGCGCTCATCCATGAGCCGGTTCAATGTCAGTTTGGTCCAAGACCAATTAACCCAAGCCATATGGTCTAGATCACAATAAACCCTAAAGGTTCAAGATCTAACCGTTCATTCCTTGATGCTCCTGATCTCACTGATCTAGCATCATCTCTCTCGATCTAAGTTTACCGATCTCAAGCCCTAATCAATCAAACATGATCAGACCAGATCTCACTTACAATCAGAGATTAAATCCCTTTAAACTGAACCCAAACAATTCAGTCCACACGATCTGACTCAAGTAAGCCATATCATCAAATTGTGCGACCCTAAGGGTTTCCTTTAAATGTCGGTAACGATAACTTTCGTTATCACGATCAGTGAGGGGTATCTAGCAACACATCACTGTCTCCCGATATAAAGGAAAGAGTCTTCCAAGACTACTCCCAAAACACAGCACAAGGGTGAATGTACTTCACTAGGCATACATGTTTCCTTTGCCACTGGATGTTCTTATTGGACAAGCGTGTCAAGCCTGTATTCCAATATGATGAGCATGATTAGATCAGATGAACATAGTCATCTGGGTATGGCCATACACATTCTCAATCATCTCATCCAAGGGGGCCCTTTTAGAACATCACACTCCTTTAACAAGGAGACGGCAATCCTTTATCTATCACTAGTGTCCTAACCTGACTCATGATCATTATCCAAGATAGTCTATAATCATTATCTTTCAAACGATATTGAACTACCTCAAAACAATGACATTCATCATTTAGAAACACAAGTGATCTCAAGTCAGAGGACATGTGCCACTTGTTGCAATCAAGGATCATTCACATTGTGACAAGCAATTGAATATCCTAGTAGGGTCTGTCCAGTACATCCAATGTACCCATGAGTCTACATCTTATTCCATGCTCGAAGCATCCTATAAGATTAGAACACATATTAGTCTCAATCATATCAAGGCTGTCTCATGTTCACCAAGATATCTCGACTAAGGACTTTATAGCATGTCAGCCTAGCTGAACAGCTCTGAGACATTATTCAGAAGTACACTTATTGATGCAGACAAGGTAACAAACTGAATAACAACCATGCCTTTATAAACATAAAAGTTTATTACATGATACTTATACAATCCCAAGGCCTCAAACATTAGCCTTAAGGGCATACCCCAACACCTTTAACACTCGGATTTGATTGTGAACTCCTGAATTGCCCTCCTGATTTTTCAACATAAGGCTCAATCTTGAAACAGTATCCAAATTTGCTCAGAATCCTTTCTATTTTGTCAATCAATCTAGAGCTTCCTCTTCTTCTCTTCCTCCTTGTCTTTTTCTTCTGCAATTTCTTATCAATACCCTCAGAAAGATTGTTAGATTCATTATTTGAGGTTTCATCAAACAAACTTGAAACATCATAAATATCATCATTAAATATCTCAACACTACAACAAGATCCTGAGTATGAAAGCTTGTTCAATGAATCATTAAGATTAAATTCAATCTTGTTGTCACATATATCAAAAGTAATCTTTCCTTCTTTCACATCTGTGTTTACCTTAGCAGTGGCTAATAGTGGTCTACCAAGAATTATAGGATTTCTAGAATTTTCCTCCATGTCTAACACTACAAAATCTGCAGGAATGAAAAACTTACCAATTTGTACAGGAACATTCTCTAATATACCTACAGGATACTTTACCGATGAATCCGTGAGCTGTAAGGATATGGATGTATGCTTTAGCTCTCCAAGATTTAGTTTCCTGTAAGTAGAAAGAGGCATTAGACTCACACTGGCACCTAGGTCACATAAGGCTCGGTCAAAAGCCATAGTGCCTATTGAACAAGGTATAGAAAAACTACCTGGATCCTTCAGTTTAGGTGGCAGTTTGTTCTGTATGATAGCACTACAATCTTCAATTAAAGTAACAGTGCATGTGTCATAATCATCTATTTTTTTTTGTTAGACAAAATCTCTTTTAAAAACTTGGCATAAGATGACATTTCAGAAATAGCTTCAGTAAATGGAATGTTAACATAATGCTTTTTCAGGATTTCAAGGAATTTGCCAAACTTTTTGTTTAATTTATTCTGAACTAACCTTTGAGGAAAAGGTATAGGTGGCTGCTAAGGAGCAGGCAAATTAGGTTTAGGATTGTCTTTTTCACATGATTCATCTGCTTTAGATTTATCACCCTTTTGAGGTGGTAAACAAGTTTGGGGTTCCTCATGTGAAGAGGATTCTCCTAACTCTAATTCCTCTTCATTATCATCAAGCCTTTTTTCAGTGTTTTCAAACCTCCCTCTAGGTTCTCCTAGTTGTTTCCCACTTCCAGTCATGATGGCATTACAGTGCTCCCTAGGGTTTATCTCAAGTTTTGCAGGCAATTCCCCAAGGGGTCTGTAAGGTGCACTCGCTTGCTGGCCAATCTGATTTTCAAGAATTTTGTTGTGGGCTTCTACTCTTTCCAATATGGAGTTGATTTGATGAAAACTTTCCTTAAACTCTTCAATTTGTCTATTTTGATTTGACATGAGTTGGTCTTGCTTAGACATAAACTCTCCAATGAGTTGGTCTTGCTTAGACATAAACTGATTTTGACTGGCCATAATTTTTTCAAGGATGGATTCTATATTTGAATTCTGATTTTGATTTTGATTTTGATTAAAATTCTGATTTGGTTTTTTATATCCTTTATTCTCAGTGTTTCCCCCTACATTGTTATTGTTTTTCCATGAAAGGTTGGGGTGATTTCTCCATCCAGGGTTATATGTACTAGAATAGGGATCATTAGATCTACTTTGATTATAGTTCCCTATAGCATTCACATGTTCATTACCCTGATTAGCAACTATTCTACAATTTTTAGAAGTATGACCATCATTGCCACAAATTTCACAAATGATAGAAGAAATAGAAGCAGTCTGCATAGAATTAAACTTACTGCACAAAAAGTCTACCTTCTCTACTAAGGATCGCCATCCATCACCATCACCCTTACCTTGAGAAGGCTTGTAAAGTACTCCTCTCTCAGCAGTCCATTGATTGTGATTCAATGCCATCTCCTCTAGCAGTCTGAAGGCAGCATATGGTGTTTTGCTCATAAGAGCTCCACCTGCAGCAGCATCCACATAATTTGATATTATTTGGTAATCCATAGTAAAAATTTTGCAGTAAAACCCAATCTTCAATGCCATGGTGAGGACACTTCCGCTGTATTTCGTTGAATCTCTCCCAGGGCTCGCTGAATGACTCCCCATCTTTTTGTGAAAAGTTTGTAATTTGATTTCTCAATTGAAGTGTCTTGCTTGGGGGGAAGTATTTCGTCAAGAAGGAATTTGACAGTTGATTCCAAGTTATGAAGGTACCCGGTTGGATGAGAATGAAGCCATGTCTTTGCCCGGTCCCTAAAAGAAAAAGGAAAAAGTCTTAATCTTAAAGCATCATCAGAAACACCATTTATTTTGATGGTATCGCATAATTCCAAAAATAAAGACAAGTGTTGGTTGGGATCTTCCAGAGGAGATCCTCCAAACTAGTTCTGTTGAATCATTGAAATAAAAATAGGCTTAATCTCGAAGTTATTAGCCTCTATTGCTGGTCTAGCAATGCTTGAACGAATTTCTTGGGGATTAGGGGCTGCATAGTCCCTAAGTGTTCTCTGATTATCCCCCATCTCTACAATTTCTTCTAGTGATGTCTCTTGAGATATCTCTTGTAAGTCTTCTTGTGATGTCTCTTCTAATCTCAATTTTCTGCGCACTCTAAGTGTTTTGTTGATTTCAGGATCCAACGGAACAAGTGGTCTTAACCTAAGACTTCTGCGCATGCAAAGTAATCAGATCAAGTGATTTCAAGAAAAATAGAAAATAACAGAAATAAATAAAAATAGTAAATAAAAACCTAGTCTAGCAATAATCTCAATGTCTTCAATATTGACAAAACTAAGGTCCCCGGCAACGGCACCAAAAACTTGTTGTGTCCGCAAGTGCACGGATACTCGAAGTAATAAAGAAAGATATTGAACCCACAGAGACCTATGTTGTCAAGTACTGATCAATTGATTTCTTACTATCTAGGTAGTCGAAGGAAAGTCAAGCAAATATCGCAAACACACAGAAGAATACTGTCGGAGAGAAAACTGGGACTAGGGTTTCATTCACTATAATTTCTATGACTAGACATGAATAAAGAATTCGTCAGTTTAATTTTATCATGATGAAGATGCAAATTACTTAATAAAAGGATTGTTTCACTCTCGTGCTAACAACCATGCAGGGATTAATCTTCGCTTTCATGCAAGATTCGTCCCAACCCTGAAGATAAGTAAATCATCAATCAATGAACTCAAGGATGACTTTCGTGCATCCGAATTCTAGGTTGATAATCTCTAGTCGAATCTCAAAGATCACTTTCGTGCATCCGAGCCTCAACACTAGTTTTACTCATGGATCTCCAACGTTCCGATCCTCACTTTCGTGCAAGATCTCCACGTTTGACAATTAGACTCGATCTGTAGATTCATGTTATTATCATGACAATTAATCTACTAGAATTGAACAAATTGGATCTAACCTAAGGAAGGGTTCCTAACATGCAATTCTAGGGTTCTGAATTCTCAAGCAATTACCTTTCAATCAATAGCGAAAATTCTAAAAACATGATTAGTAACATGGATCTATAGAGAGTCTAAGCACAAATATCACATGAGCAAAATCATCATGCTAAGATTAAACGCAATGAAATAGTGAAAAAAGTAGTCATCTAGTCATTAAAATTCAAGTGAATTACTCCCCTATGTCCCAAGAGTAGTTTAAGCTAGCATGGTAAAGGAGTTACAAAATTCCATAATTTCAGAAGTTCAAAAATCAACGAAAGAAGAGTTTTGGGAAAATACAGGACGGCTGTGAAATATTTCACAGCCGTAATTTTGATTGATCTCGGTAAATAGTGGCTGTCTCCCTTCTTTCCTTGAATTCTCCTTCGATTGATCTCCTTTTCTTCTGAAACTTCTGGTACGTCGTCTCCTCCTTCAGATGTAGCTTTGGTATGAATTTCATGGCCGGAGGTGCCTTGGATTCGTTGCGGTGATGGAACCCTAGGCGGCGGCGTGAATGACGATTTCTCCCTCGATAGACGATGAAAATTGGGGCTTTCAGTGTGTGTGTAATCCTCTCATCAAAAACTCCCCGATTGCATCTTACGGCTTTGAATATAAACCTCTGGTTCACCCGCAATCATCTCCGCAAGAATCGGACTTCAGAATTGACCTGGAAATCGCGTTTAACAATAGAAATATGGCAGTGTAATAGTTTACGGCACTGCCGTAAAATCGGACAAGTTTTTTGATCTGATGTTGTCTGGTAATATGGCACCGTAATCTGGTTTACGGTACTGCTGTAAAATCGGCTGAACTCTCTATTCGGAAGTGACTGGAAAATACGGCCCGTGTAATCCTTTACGGCAGTGCCGTAAAATCAAGTAAAGTTTCTGTTCTGAATCGCTCTGAAATACGGTACCGTAATCTGGTTTATGGTACTGCCGTAAAATTCAAAAACCTTATGTTCGGAAACTCCTCAAAATACGGCAGTGGCTCAGATTTTACGTTAGCGTATGAAAATACGGTACCGTAAAATAGGTTATGGCACTGCCGTAATTTGCTGAGTTGCTCCATTTTGCATGAAGTTTCTTAGGTGATCTCCTCTTGATGATGGTAACTCTTCTATGTGTTTGATTTTGCTTGAAAACTCCTTGAAATGATGCCTTTTTACCTAAAAATCGTGAAAAACCAAAATAGAAGTAGACTTTGCAATATTCGATGAATTTAGCATGAAAACAAGTAATAAGATCCTCAATTTAGCATGAAAAGATATCTAAAATGATACAAAATATACTATATATTTTGGTGTCATCAGCATGTCCAGCTTCTAGGAAAGTTTCACACGCATCACGGCCGTGCTTACTTCGTTGCAAGTTACAGAACACATCATGGCCTGGCCGTGACGGTCATCACGCTTGTGATGGCGTCCGCTGATCCCGACCTTTCATCCGTTTTTCATCAAAACCGATGCTCCAGATGCCTAGAAATTGGGGGCAACTCCCAATTAATCTTTCTAACTACCCAAGGCTTCGATTAAGGTATAAAAGTTGGAATTTTGGGCGGTTTCAGGGTTTGAATTTTGGAGGAACGTGACCTAGGGCGAAAAGAGGGCGATTTCTGCATTCTTGGGCTTGATTCAACGGATTTCTTTGGGGCTACCGAGAAAAGACCGAAGATTCATCGTCTCCTACTCTAGGTTTGTAATTTCCCTTCTTTTTGAATTCATTTACTTGGGTTATAATTGTTAAACGATGTATTTTCTAGCATAAAACCCTAGTTCGGGACTTGGGCGTAGCCCGTTGAACAAATTCTCATGTGTAAAACATTTTTATGAATCTCAGTGTTATTTTTAGTAAATTAACTTATTTAATTGAGTTATGCTTGTTGCATTCGATTGTTCTGGCCAAACTTTTGTATGTATTAAGTGTTACGAGAAATACCGAGAGGTGAATTGTAACACTTGAACATTCTCATTTAAACTTGTGACTTGAATTACGAGAGTCATTTAACGTCACTCGAGGATTTACAATCTTTCATAGAGCCTAATGGGTCTCTTAAGCTAGTTTTGCCATGATAGTAGGAGATTAGCTTAAGTTAGACATCGGATTATGCTTCGAGAGAAGGTAATCCGTACCCTAGGAGTGATCGCCTTGAGTTGTTTACTGTCGAATTGTGCTTCGAGAGAAGGAGATCCGTTTATTAATTCATTTTGATTCAATGTTTTACGTTTAATTCATTCAACGAGGTGAAACCTGAAGTCCTGAACACTTCTAAAACTATAACTTTCCTCTTTAGTCGTTTGTTTCTTGATTCAATAAATTAGATTTAGAGAAATTCTTTCATTCCGAGTTTGATTTGTCTAGCTATTGATGATACTTAAAGTTGGTACTTGACACCCTACTCCTTGGGACGATATTTTACTACTGCGATAGAAACCATACACTTGCGGAACCTATGAAGTTTTTGGCGCTGTTGCCGGGGAGCAACGCATAGTCAATATTAATTAAATAGTTGATTTGATAGACTATATATTTTTTATTTGTGTTTGCCTTTTGTTTTCATTTTTCATTTGTTAATACTTTTTGTCTTCTTCTTTTCTTCAAGCTTATATTATTCTCTGGTCTGCTAACCTTGTGCATTCCAAAAACAATTGTAATAAGTCAGCTAGTGCCAGAAGATCCCGAAATTGAAAGGACCCTTTGAGCTCAAACGAAATTTCATGATCAACAGCTTGAGGAAACCCATCCGGACCAGTCTACTGCAGTGGACTAGAACCACTCACTACGAGACTTTGCTGCACCCAATGTACAGGGCTTGCACTCTAGCATTGCTCGACTGTTGATCGAAGCAAATAACTTTGAGATAAAGCCAGCCCTTGTGCATATGGTTCAGCAGAACCAGTTCAGCGGTGCACCACAAGACGACCCCAATTTACATTTGTCAATTTTTCTTGAATACTGTGATACCATCAAAATTAATGGGGTAACTTCTGATACTATACGCTTGCGTCTTTTTCCTTTTTCCAATAGGGACCGCGCGTGAGCATGGCTACAGTCCCTTCCTCAAGGCTCAATCACCACATGGGATCAGCTTTTCCATGTGTTCCTCTCCAAGTATTTCCCGCTAAGCAAGACTGTAAGATCCAAGGATCTTAAGTCCTGGTAAGCATTATTTTGATTTAAATAAAATTATTGACTGTGTTATTATTCCTGTGTATTGATTGTTAATTTATGATAAATTAAATTAGAGATTTTTGGATGTTAATGTTAATTAATTAACTAGCTTATTGGATACCAATTTTCAGTTAATTAATTAGAGTTTATTGCTTGTTAATTTAAGTTAATTAATTGTTAATTAATTGGAGTTATTGGACGTTAATCCTTATTGGATGTCAATTAAATCCTTATTGGATTTTCTTTAAGTGAATGGTTAGTTAATGGTTAAATTAATTAGTTAACCATGGGTTATTGGGTTGGCGCTAATTGGGTTTTAAAATTCGAAATTTTTAGTTAAATGGATTAAACCCTTTTGGAATTAATTGGTTAATGGGTTTAAAATTTAAAAACCCAAAGTTTAAGTGGTAATTTTCGGCTAGGGTAGAGGTTTTTGCGTTTTGTTTGGCTTGGAGGAAAACTTTGGGCGACGGCTTGAAGAGTTGGCGATTCTTGAAGCCTTGGGCGATCTTCTTCTTCATCTTCCTTCTCTCTTGGCCGGAGTCTTTGGTGTTGGAGGTGTTTCCTTCCATTGGCGGCGATTCTTGGTGAAACTTCAAGCCTTAGACGAAATTTTTGGAGAGTTTTTCACCTTAGTGTTCACGGTTAAGAGGTGAGTGGAATGTCTTGTTTGACCTATGAATTTAGTTGTGTTTGTGACATGATACATTTGAGTTCTTGGAATTTCTACCATGTTAAAACCGAATTTAGGGGATGAAAACCAAAATTGAGATGTTCTTTCATGTAAACCGAATTCTTGATAATTTTCATGATAATCCGAAATCTTGATATTATTTATGATAAATTATTCATGACAACCGAAATTTGGTATTATTTATGAAAAACCAAAATTAACATGTTTACATGAGGATTATAAAGACAATTACATGTTATAATTTTATGTTGATGTTATGGAATTTAGGTAGTTTTAAATTAGTGAATTTTGAGCATGACATTCTTGTTAACTAGAGTTTAAATTTTAAATAGATGACATGTTGTAAAACCGTGGGTTATATGTGTTGTAATGATTTTTGGATGTGTGTTAATTACAATCCATGACTGTTTATTTAGGTGTGTAGCATGTTATTTAATTTAGGTGTGTAGCCTGTTATTTAATTGTTTGAGAAATTTGGGTGATAACATAGCAAGGTTTGACTAAACTAATCAGCATGAAATCTAAGGACTACACTATATTATGTGATATTCGAATATGAAATATTATGTGTTATGTTATGTGATTTTCGAATAGTATGGGTTATGTGAATTTTGAACAATATGTGTTATGTGATGGATTATGTGAATTTTGAATATTATGTGTTATGTGTTGGTTAGGACTATGGCTAAGTGTAACCGTGTACTCATAGGATAGTCCTTATGTGATATGTTAAGGGTTTGAATTTCAGCCCTGTATTTGATATGTGAGGAGGTTGATGTTCAGCCTGCCTATTATGATTATTGTGATGGGGGTTGATGTTCAGCCTGCCCGATATGATTTTTGTGATGACTATCCTAGAGTCTAGTTGACACTTAGGAGTCCACCTTTATGAAATATGATATAAGATGTGTTTGTTGTCCAGTAGGAACCTTTTGGGAGAACGGGTTTTGACGCAAAGTGCCATGTCTTGGTCAGACAGGGGCCACCTCTTGATGTCATCACTCTTTGTTTTTGTGATATGGGGTGTCGTAGAGCAAAGTGCCACGTCGTGAACCGGCGGGGGCCACCTCTTGAATCTACACACAAGCCATCGATGTGTTTATGGGGTGTTTTAGAGCAAAGTGCCACGTCGTGACCTGGCGGGGGCCACCTCTTGATTCTACTCACTGTCCATGTTTATGTGTTGCACGAGATTTTGCAGCTCCCAGTGCTTAGGCCAAAGCCGGGTTAGACCATATTGGTCACTACTGAATATGCTGGACAACTAGGTTAACTAAGTATTGGTGTGTTTAGTTGGTTTAGAGTATAACTCTAGAACCTGAGTTTGTTTAGAACCTGAGTTTGTTATATGTTGGTGTGTACATCTGGCTGTTTATATGACTTCTGTATTTAATCTTGTTGTATATTGACATAATGTTCTGTTAAAGATTTTTAAAATAATCTGCCTATATTTTTGAATGTATGTTATGGATGGTCGATTTAGACTATCCACTCACTGGGCTGTGTAGCTCACCCCTCACTATTTTCAGGCATAGAGCAGGGGCGCATTTCTTGAGTTAGCATTGGCGTGGACATTATGCTAGTTTGCTGTGATTATATTTAAGAACTTTTGTGCTTAATTATGAGGCCGGTTGTGGCAGAACTATATGAGTTATACGAACTATATGAATGATGTGAACTATGTGAATTTGTGTGAACCACGTGAACTATATGAAATTTGTGTTGCCAGATTGTGGCAGTTAAATGAGTTTGATTTTTGTGTCACCGCGGGCCTCAGCCTGGTTTCGGTGTTTGGTATGAGTTTATAAAATCGACTTTGTGGCTTTGCTTTGAATTTCGAATCGAATTGTATTTATGCCATCGGATTTGATATAACTGTTGCCTTGCATATGTCTAGTGCAAGGATTGCGTGGTGGCAGGTACCCTTATGTGATTTATGAGATTTGTGTTTTGTGGATATTTATGTATGGGTTTGTGGAAATTTTCAGATCGTGTTTTCTTGAACTCGGTTTTACCTAGCATATGAATCGATCTTATATGAAACATCCTGTATCATTCATGAATTGTGCCATTTGTTTGCGGTTAAGATAACGGGATGTTACAAAGACGGCTCAGTTGAGGAACCAGATAACGAATTTTAGCCAGAGGGAAGGCGAGTCGCTCTACGAGGCCTAGGATCGTTTTAAGGAGTTGCTGCGACTGTGCCCACATCACAGACTGAAAAAATGGGTACTAGTGCATACTTTCTATAACGGTCTTTTATATAATACTGTTGTCTCCGCAAGTGCACGGATACTCGAAGTAATAAAATAGATATTGAACCATAGAGACCTTATTGTTAAGTACCAAATAATTATTTTCTCACTAGCTAAGCAAACCGAATATGATGAAGTAAAATATGCAGAAAAGTATGCTAAAAGATGATCAGAGGGAAAAAAACTGGGACTAGGGGTTCATCCACCTTAATTCTAATGACTAGAAGGAAATAAAAGCTGTCAATCTAATGACATTATGATAAAGATGTAATTTACTTCATAAAAGGATCAACTCGCTCTCGCGTAGTCAATCATACAAAGGACCAATCCTCATTCTCGTGCAAGATCTATCCAATGCTGAAAATACGTAAACCATTGAACAAAGAACTCAAGGATCACTCTCGTGCATCCAAATTCTAAGTCAAACATCTCATGTGGAAACTCAAGGATCACTCTCGTGCATCCTGAAACTCATCACAAGTTCTACTTAAGGTTTTCCAACATTCTGATCCTCACTCTCATGCAGGATCTTCACGTCCAACACATTAACTCAATCCAAAGAATCAGAAACTCAACATGACAATAAAATCAATAAAAATCAGAATTCGAAGAACTACCTAATCTCTTACGATAATTCCAAACTCAACAATTCATAGGGTTCCAAATTTCACAATCAACCTCTCAGTCTATTTCAAAAAATTCTAAAACATGTTGATGTTTATAAAACTAAGGAGAATCAAAGAACAATCAATCACAAAAGTAAAATTATCATAATAAAATTATCATGACAAAAGTTAATGTTTTCTAGTCATTAACAAACCAAGGGGATTACTCCCCATGTACCATAAAAAGATCTAAGCTTGCATGGAAGGAAGATTACAATAATCCATAGTGTAGGAAATTGAAAATAAAGAGAGAAAACAATTTACGATACGACCGTAAAGATGATTACGGCCGTAATCTGCGACGAACAGCAGCGGCGACTGGTGTTTCATTGATTTCTTCTCCGTCTGATCTCCTTTCACTCTAAAATTTCTGGTGTGTCGTTCCCTCCTCCAGGTGAAGTTTCAGTGTAAAAATCATGACCTAAGGTGCCCTCTACGCCTCTCGACGCGAGGCCAAACTCTTAGCGCCTCTATGTTGATTTCTCCCTCGATACTTGATAAAAATTAGGGCTTTCACTTCGTGTGTCTTCGTCTCTTCAAGACAAGTGCGCAGCAACTTTCAGATTTCAATTTGGACTTCTGGATCAAAAGATATGGTCCACGCAAGATTCGGGCCTGAAAAACTCGCGTTTTTGAGTTGTAATTACGGCCGTAAAAATCTTTACGGCAGTGCCGTAATGTCTGAAATCTCTCAGGTGAATTCTGGGTCAAAATTATGGTACCTTAATATCCTTTACGGCACTGCCATAATTTTCATTATGGTACCTTAATTTTCATTACACCCGGGGGTGTAATTTTTGAACTTGCTCCGATTTGCATGAAAATTGGTGTGCGGCTTCATTTCGTCGTTCTGAATCCATTCGTGCGCTCAAATCCTTCAAAATACATCAAAATATGACACTTTTAACCTGAAAATGATCAAAAATAAAAAATGGTGTAGATTCTGTAATATTTGACAAATAAGGCTTAAAAACAAGCAAAATAGCATAAATATGACATAAAAAGACCAATGAAATGACACAAAATACACTATGAATTTTGGTGTCATCAAATACTTGCCTGTCTGTAGATGCAGCCGCGGGCGGCGTGCTAATGAATAAGAACGTCGACAATGCCATGAATTTGATCGAGGACATGGCTCTGAACATTACCAATGGACGAGTGAGAGAAACGTCCTGGTAAGAGGAGGAGGTAAGCATGACCTTGACATGCTGAGTTCGTTGGCGGCAAAGGTTGACTCCTTGTCGCACCAACTTACTTCTATAAACTTTCATGCACCGTCTGTCAATTCTATTACTTGTAAAATTTATGGGAACTCTGGGCATGGTGCTACTGACTACCAGATAATGGCACCCTCTTCTTCTAATGTTTCTGTTGAGCAGGTGAATGCCTTAGGCAACCCTAATCAGAAGCAACAGAATAATCCCTTCTCAGGCACCTATAATCCCAGTTGGAGAAACCATCCAAACTTCTCCTACCGAACCAACCAGAACCAGGCCAATCCCTAGAATTTCAACAGCCAGGCGTAGCAAGGAAATTTTGGCAATCAGTTTCCCCAGTCATCCTTCAGGCCACCACCTGAACTTCCATAATGATAGTTCAATCAACCACATAAGTCCAATTTGGAAATACTGCTTGAGAACTTTGTCATCACCCAGTCTAAGAGAAATGAAGATGTGGGCGAGTCTATCAGGCAATTGAATTCAAGGGTGGGGTAATTGAATTCTAAGGTGGATTCATTGATCACACACTCTAGGATGCTGGAGAACCAGATCGCTCAGCAAGCAAGTTCATCAGCCCGACCTGCTGGGAAGCTTCCTTTCCAACCCGAGGCTAATCCAAGGGAGCACTGTAATGCAATTGTGATTTACTGTGGTGCCCAAATGGAAGACCCTCAAGTGGCAAAGGGGGATTGTTATTGTTGTTGGGAAACCCCGGGGATTTTAAAAATTTTTACAGACAAGCACAACGGAAGCAATCCCCGAAACAGGCCAGTCCCAAAAACCCAGAAGATTGAGTCTTGCGAGGAGATCGACACGGTGAGTAGGAGATGATACCTTGCAACGAATATGATGGATGCGATGTAGGCGCCCAAATGTGCGCCCTCTGCAGTCTCACACACAGCCGAACCTCAAGTCCTCTTCTTCCACGCCCGGTGCTAGCCTCGGGAAGAAGATCCACGCCTTTGGGAGACTTCCTCAATCACTTGCACCAAGTCCAGAGGAGATGCGAAGGAGAGGAGGTGGAGCTTCGTTGGAGTCCAACTCTTGAAGCACTCCACCAAGATCCAAATAGGAATCAACCAAATCCAAAGTCCAACTTTGGAGAGGAGGGCGCCAAGGTGTTGGGAAACCCCGGGGACATTTTACAATTTTTCAGAGACACATACATACATTGCACAGCGAAAGAATGTCCCCAAAACAGGTCGGTCCCAAAAACCCAGTGAAGATCGCATGCAAGGGGGTCGATACGATGAGTTAGAAAATACCTCAGAGCAAGATGAGGTCGATGTCGTGATAGGCGCCCAAGTGTGCGCCCGTTGCAGTCTCACACACACGGATGCCTCGAGTCCTCTTCTTCCACGCCCGGTGCTAGCCTCGGGAAGAAGATCCAAGCCTTAGGGAGATGCTCCAACCACCTTGCGCCACCAAGAGAGAAAGATGCGCCAAGTGGTAAGGAAGGAGAAGCTTGCGGCCACTTGATGGAAGAGGAAGAGATTGCGCCTTTGCTCCTTGCTCTCGTTCCCTTCTTATGTTCATGCCTCCAAGGATGAATCATATAAGAGGGGGCGGCTAGGGCCACATATATAGGGCAAGAGGCGATTAGGGCAAGGGCTAGGATCATGACAAGTGTAGGGCTAGGATGAGGAGGTTTGATGCAAGGAAAGTCTCAAAGACTTTACCATAAACTTCATTCAACCTTTCCATAATTGCCCAAGTACCATATCAGCCCAAGACATGCCTTAAAGGCATTCATACCATCAAGGGAGAAGGGCTAGGCGCAAATTGCTTCCTTAATGAAGCAATTTTGCCACCCTAACCCCATTATGCCCCTTAGGCGCCAATGGGGTTGGGTTTCTCCCCATTATACCCTTTTAGCCTCTCTTCTCTTCATGAGAACTTGTTATTGGGCTTCCTAGGATAATGAGCTAACCCAAACTTCATCCTATGGGTTGATTTAAGCATTTGGATCCAATCCAATGCAACCCTAATCCAAGTGTGACCAACCATGGTCAAATACGGGTCAACCTGCCAAAAATGAAGTTTGGCTCCAATAACATTCTTCCATCTCATCAGGCCCATTGGTGCCGATGAAATCTCCCAATTAGATCCGAGTTATCCAATAACTTGATCATAAGGCTTCTCGATCAATACGAGAACTCAAGTATCAAGGTGTGCGACCCTGTAGGTTCTTCTGACGCTGGCAGTGCTGACCAAAGGTCACCACAAGCAGTGAGTGGCACCTAGCAGTGCATCGCTGCTACCCAGGTCATTGGAATGGATATCGACATCGACATCCCCATCATCGTAACTAGGTACAGATGCATTACAGTCTCTTTGCCGGACTGATATCCGATTGGACAAGTGTGTCACCACTTGTTTTCACCCAATCACATGGCTATGACTAAAATAGGTTCTTACCTGGGTATGGCCATACACTCTCAGTCATAGAACCATAGAGGAGCTCCATGGATATCATACTTCCCTAAGGAAGGGGCAAATCCTATGTCTGTCCAGTGACCTTCTCATATGGGTCGTGATATGCTCAATGACAACCGTTATGACCTCCCAACTACGGCGAGGTGTTAGGTTGTATCAAAGCAAGTCGCTAACCATATAGAACGATCAATGACCTCAAGTCAAGGGATCAATGCATCTCCTGTCACTTGTGAGGATAACTTATGACACCAAGTCATAGCCTCACAGCGGGTCTTTCCAGTATATCCTCCAATGATATACCCATGTGTCTGCGTTAGCACCACGTACCTAACCAGCTCACATACCAGTCTCTCAAGTACCATAGCTGTCCCATATCCACTAAGGTACATCGACTGGGGACAATAGTTTGAGCACAGATCCAATCTGTCTCCAGGGACATTATCATGTTAGTACATGTGCGCAGATGTAAACAAACATTGACAATGACAATGCCAGAATGATATATATAAATATCAAAGTCAAGTAGTACATAAGTGGACCAAAACTAGGTCCTAGGGCATATACACCAACAATCTCCCACTTGCACTAAGACCTAGAGGTTGAGCAACCTCAACCCCATATCTCTAGTACAACCATCATGCTTCTGCTGCGCCAAAGCCTTGGTCAGTGGGTCTGCTAGATTGCTCTCTGTGTCAATTCTGCTAATCTTGACATCACCTCGATCAATGATCTCTTTGATCAGGCGAAATCTCTTGAGTATGTGTTTGGACCTTTGATGAGACCGTGGTACCTTAGTATGTGCAGTTCCCATTGTTGTCATAGTAGAGCTCAATGGGATCCATTGCACTTGGAACCACCTGAAGTTCAGAAAAGAACTTCCTGATCCAAACGGCTTCATTTGCTGCCTCAGAAGCTACCACATACTCAGCTTGGGTTGTAGAATTAGCTATGGTGGATTGCTTGAAGCTCTTCCAGCATACAGCACCTCCAACCATCTTAAACTAATAGCTGGTCTGCGATCTGAAGTCGTCAGGATCAGACTGGAACGACTCATCAGTGAAGCCCTGCACACTGAGTTCTTCCTGTCCCCGTAGACTTTATAGAATAAATCCTTAGTCCCTTTCAGGATACTCAAGGATATTCTTTACAGCCACCCAGTGCTGCAAACCTGGATTGGATTGGTATCGGCTGGTTATGCTTACAGCATATGCCACGTCTGGTCTAGTACACAACATTGCATACATGATCGATCCTACTGCCGAAGCATAAGGAATTCGACTCATGTTATCCCTCTTAGCCTGTGTTGTAGGACACTGGCTCTTTGAGAGAGTAAGGCCATGTCTTACTGGAAGGTATCCTTTCTTGGATTGCTCCAAGTTAAACCTCTCCAGGACCTTATCAATGTAGGTACTCTGACTAAGGGCCAGGAGCCTCTTGGATCTTTCTCGGTAGATCCTCACTCCTAGAATATAGGCGGCCTCCCCTAAGTCTTTCATCTCAAAACACTTCCCCAACCATGTCTTCACAGCTTGAAGACTAGGGATGTCGTTTCCGATGAGCAGTATGTCATCGACATACAAGACCAGAAAAATCACCAAGCTCCCACTGAATTTTCTATATACACAGCCGTCATCTTCACTTTTGATAAAGCCATAATCTCTCACAGCTTCATCAAATCGAAGATTCCAACTTCGAGATGCTTGCTTTAATCCATAAATGGATCTCTTTAGCCTGCAGACCTTACTAGCCTCTGCAGGATGGATGAAGCCATCAGGTTGTGTCATGTACACATCCTCAGTCAGCTTCCCGTTAAGGAACGCTGTCTTCACATCCATCTGCCATATCTCATAGTCATGATATGCAGCTATAGCAAGCAGAATCTGAATGGACTTGATCATGGCAACTGGCGAGAAGGTTTCATCATAGTCCACCCCGTGGACTTGTTTAAAACCTTTAGCCACTAGTCTACCCTTATAGGTAACTATATTGCCATCCATGTCTGTCTTCTTGTTGAAGACCCATTTACACCCTATGGGTTTTACCCCATCAGGCAGCTCAACCAAATCCCAGACTTGGTTAGCCGACATGGAATCCATCTCGGATCGCATGGCGTCAAGCCATCTCTCGGAGTCCGGTCCACTGACCGCCTCATCATAGGTTCTGGGTTCATCCTCAATGATGAAAATTCCATCGTGTTGAGTCGGCAGCGACCCGTACCTCTCAGGTGCACGACGAATCCTCCCAGACCTACGTGGGACCTGTGTCTGAGCCTCAGGTTGTATAACAACTGGTGCAGATGGCTCAGATTCCATCTCTTTGTCTTGTGGTTGCACTTGGACCTCATCCAAGTCAAACTCCCTCCCACTAACTTCTTTCATAAGAAATTCTTTCTCTAGAAAGACAGCACCCCGAGCAACAAAAACTTTGTTCTCAGTTGGGACATAGAAGTAGTATCCTTTAGTTTCCTTCGGATACCCCACAAATACACACTTATCAGATCTAGGTTCTAACTTGCTAGAATCCTGACGTTTGACATAAGCCTCACATCCCCAGATCCTGATAAACGTGAGATTAGGGCGTCTCCCACTCCATACCTCGTATGGTATTTTGGAGACACTCTTAGATGGAACATTATTTAGTATCAGAGAAGCTGTCTCAAGTGCATGCCCCCAGAATGAGGGAGGTAGAGTTGCATGACTCATCATAGATCGAACCATATCCAATAAAGTTCGATTTTTCCTTTCAGACACACCATTCCATTGAGGTGTTCCAGGAGGAGTGAGTTGGGATATGATCCCAGACTCTCTCAGATAGTCAAAGAACTCTCCACTCAGGTATTCTCCACCTCGATCTGATCGAAGAGCTTTAATGGATCTTCCAAGCTGGTTCTCTACTTCATTCTTGAACTCTTTGAATTTCTCAAAGGACTCAGATTTATGTCTCATTAGGTAGACATATCCATACCTACTGAAGTCATCAGTGAAGGTAATGAAGTAGTTGTACCCTCCTCTGGCTTGTTTATTGAAAGGCCCACACACATCAGTATGTATGAGATCCAATAAACCTCCTGCCCTCTCACCAATCTTGGTGAAGGGTGCCTTTGTCATTTTACCTAATAAACAAGGTTCATAGGTATCAAATTCCTCCAAGGAACTTGAATCTAACAATCCATTTGCATGGAGTTGTTGGATGCGATTTTTGTTTATATGGGCTAATCGACAGTGCCATAGGAAAGCACCAACTGAACCACTCAGTTTGGTCCTTTTATTACTTATGTTACAGATAGAACTTTCCATATCCAAGATATACAGACCATTGCACAAAGTACCCTTCCCATAGAACATATTTGCAAATGAAAAAGAACAAGAGTTCTTATTTATTTCAAACTTAAATCCCTTCTTTGCTAAGCAAGGAATGGATACAATGTTCTTAGTAAGTGAAGGTACACAAAAGCAATTATCTAGTTCTAATAGAAGTCCAGAAGGCAAGGAGAGAGTCAAGACGCCTACAGCAACAGCAGCAACCTGTGCCCCATTTCCAACGCGTAGGTCAATCTCTCCAGGTCGCACCGATCTACTTTTCTTGAGCCCCTGCATATTTGTACAAATATGAGCTCCACATGCGGTATCCAATACCCATGACATAGAAGTAGAAAGATTGACTTCTGTAACATAGATACCTGAGCTAGAAGTTAAGGCCAAGCCCTTCTTCTCCTCATTCTGAAGCTGCTTGCAGTCCCTTCTCCAGTGACCCTGCTCGCCACAGTGAAAACACCTATGGTCCTTTGACTTCTTTGCCTTTTTCTTCAGTGCCTTGGTAGGACCTTTGGCACTGCCCTTAGCACGTGCCTTACCCTTCTTCTTTATCTTCTTGGTCGCAGGGACCAAAAGAACAGAATTTGGTTTGGTCTTACCCATTTCACGCCCGGCTGTTTGGAGCATATTCATTAATTCCTCCCGTGTGCACTCAATCCGGTTCATGTTGAAGTTAATAATAAACGGACTGAAGCTAGGGGGCAGGGAATGCAGAATAAGATCCACAACCAGCTCATTGTCTATGGCATGACCCAGTCTTCTGAGATGATCCACATTCCCAATGAGCTTGAGAACATGGGGTCTCACTGGTGCACCCTCAGATAACTTACACCGAAAAACTGCTTTGGCGGTGTCAAATCTTTCAGTTCTAGCCTGAGCCTCGAACATCTGTTTCAGGTGAGTGATCATCTGAAAAGCGTTCTGCTCCTCATATTGCACCTGCAGTTCAGGTGCCATGCTGGCTAGCATAAGACATGCAACCTCCAAAGAGTCATCCTGATGCTTTCTATAAGCATCTCTATATGCCGTTCGGGCATTAGGCGCAGGAGCCGCAGGAAGAGCCTGTTCAAGGACATACAGCTTCTTCTCGAGCTTGAGGACTATCCTCAAGTTCCGATGCCAGTCCATAAAGTTAGTTCCAACTAACTTATCCTTATCAAGGAGTGATCGCAGTGATAATCCGCCAGTGTTCGTAGCCATTATTCTACAACACCCAAGAAAAACAGATTAGTACTACTTCGAATCATTTAAACTAGACTTGTTTTAAATGATTACTGCTCCCACTATTTTAAACTCGAATTGACAACCCACAAAGTCAATCGGGAAGTTTAAGACTTCCTAGTGAGATGGGATCCTTATTTCACATGAGGCTTTGCGTCCCACGAGGGTGGGATGAGATGCACAAAGTAACTCATGTTTCCTAAGGTGGGCGCGCCGGCCGGTTGCTCCAAGCAACTCCCCTTGTTGAGACAGTCTTGGGCATTTCATGTCCAGTGAGGGCTGGATATAACATGAAACCCTAACCTCTCAATGATGCCTCTAGACTTTCACTATGTGCCCAGTACATGTGAATTTCTAGTCAAGTCCATTCCTAACCGTTTATGCCCAGGGCCAATGAGTTTCCTTGCGAAGGCACGCCCAGGTTAAAACTGGACTGGGGAAACCATTGTCACCACATACTTTCTAAAGATAAGTGGGTGTGTCCCACGAGGGTGGGAACCAGTTCACAACTCCACTGATCGATAGCTTAGTGAGGGCTACACGTTAGAAGGCTTCTAGACTTGATATTTTATGAGGGTTTTTAAGGTCTCATCAGTTTTATCTTATGTCTAACAATACAGGCATGCAATCCTATAGTGATAACATAATGATAAAACATCACAGGAATGCTTTTAGCAGATAAGGAAAGCAGTAAACGATGATGTGATCAAAGCCCTTTCAAGATATTGAACCAACCCATGCCAAAGGAGGTTCAACTCTTGACATAGGACTCAAGCCCCTAAGAAAGACCTATCCTAGCCGCCCTCTATCTTGGTCTTCATGGTTGGCTCCAAGGTCCTTCCTTCATGGCTTAGCTCTCAAACCTTAAGGGTAGACCTCAAAGGTTCGGCCAATGCCATGATCTTCCTCCAAGGAGAATGCGCCACAATGAAAGATGCCAAGTTAGCTAGCTCTCAAACCAAAGGGTTCGGCCATGCCTAACTTGTGCCATCAAGCAAGCTTGCGCCTTTTCCTTGATGCTTGTTGCGCCACCATGCAAGGTGCGCCAACTTCATGCATGCGCCAAGCTCCAAGTACATGCGCTTCCCTAGTCTTCTTAAAAGCAAAAGGAAAAGCGGCACGCAGGCCTCACGAGGATACATCACAGGCATGCAAAGGGGGGCTTGACTAATGATCACAACATTATGCACAATCAAGGTATTTACTCATGCAATTCTACATGCTCATGAAAAACATAAAATCTGAAATTTTACTTTTTCATTAAAAGTAGTCTCTTTTTCTCCTCTTCTTCTCACAAATCTTTTGGTTAATTGCGATTTATTTTTCAAGGTGATTTCAGAGATCCTTTCGGCTGGCAATTTTGTCAGATCAAGAGACTTGGCCAGTCCGAAGACACAATGCCCGTCCTACTTGACAAAACTACGTGCGCCTTTGATCTTTAAATCAGACAAGAAAAATAGTCCAAAAATCCAAAAGAGATTGAGAGGATGATAGAAACAAGAAACCCTAATTTTTTCCTACTTAGAAAAAATCGTTTGCCATGCATCATGCTATTTTCGAAAATAGAGATATGGCATGTGAGCATGAAAGATAAGCATAAAACTTCGTTCGAGTCTTGCAAGTCGCTTTGATACCACTGTTGGGAAACCCCGGGGACATTTTACAATTTTTCAGAGACACATACATACATTGCACAGCGGAAGAATGTCCCCGAAATAGGTCGGTCCCAAAAACCCAGTGAAGATCGCATGCAAGGGGGTCGACACGATGAGTTAGAAAATACCTCAGAGCAAGATGAGGTCGATGTCGTGATAGGCGCCCAAGTGTGCGCCCTCTGCAGTCTCACACACACGGATGCCTCGAGTCCTCTTCTTCCACGCCCGGTGCTAGCCTTGGGAAGAAGATCCAAGCCTTAGGGAGATGCTCCAACCACCTTGCGCCACCAAGAGAGAAAGATGCGCCAAGTGGTAAGGAAGGAGAAGCTTGCGGCCACTTGATGGAAGAGGAAGAGATTGCGCCTTTGCTCCTTGCTCTCGCTCCCTTCTTATGTTCACGCCTCCAAGGATGAATCATATAAGAGGGGGCGGCTAGGGCCACATATATAGGGCAAGAGGCGATTAGGGCAAGGGCTAGGATCATGACAAGTGTAGGGCTAGGATGAGGAGGTTTGATGCAAGGAAAGTCTCAAAGACTTTACCATAAACTTCATTCAACCTTTCCATAATTGCCCAAGTACCATATCAGCCCAAGACATGCCTTAAAGGCATTCATACCATCAAGGGAGAAGGGCTAGGCGCAAATTGCTTCCTTAATGAAGCAATTTTGCCACCCTAACCCCATTATGCCCCTTAGGCGCCAATGGGGTTGGGTTTCTCCCCATTATACCATTTTAGCCTCTCTTCTCTTCATGAGAACTTGTTATTGGGCTTCCTAGGATAATGAGCTAACCCAAACTTCATCCTATGGGTTGATTTAAGCATTTGGATCCAATCCAATGCAACCCTAATCCAAGTGTGACCAACCATGGTCAAATACGGGTCAACCTGCCAAAAATGAAGTTTGGCTCCAATAACATTCTTCCATCTCATCAGGCCCATTGGTGCTGATGAAATCTCCCAATTAGATCCGAGTTATCCAATAACTTGATCATAAGGCTTCTCGATCAATACGAGAACTCAAGTATCAAGGTGTGCGACCCTGTAGGTTCTTCTGACGCTGGCAGTGCTGACCAAAGGTCACCACAAGCAGTGAGTGGCACCTAGCAGTGCATCGCTGCTACCCAGGTCATTGGAATGGATATCGACATCGACATCCCCATCATCGTAACTAGGTACAGATGCATTACAGTCTCTTTGCCGGACTGATATCCGATTGGACAAGTGTGTCACCACTTGTTTTCACCCAATCACATGGCTATGACTAAAACAGGTTCTTACCTGGGTATGGCCATACACTCTCAGTCATAGAACCATAGAGGAGCTCCATGGATATCATACTTCCCTAAGGAAGGGGCAAATCCTATGTTTGTCCATTGACCTTCTCATATGGGTCGTGATATGCTCAATGACAACCGTTATGACCTCCCAACTACGGCGAGGTGTTAGGTTGTATCAAAGCAAGTCGCTAACCATATAGAACGATCAATGACCTCAAGTCAAGGGATCAATGCATCTCCTGTCACTTGTGAGGATAACTTATGACACCAAGTCATAGCCTCACAGCGGGTCTTTCCAGTATATCCTCCAATGATATACCCATGTGTCTGCGTTAGCACCACGTACCTAACCAGCTCACATACCAGTCTCTCAAGTACCATAGCTGTCCCATATCCACTAAGGTACATCGACTGGGGACAATAGTTTGAGCACAGATCCAATCTGTCTCCAGGGACATTATCATGTTAGTACATGTGCGCAGATGTAAACAAACATTGACAATGACAATGCCAGAATGATATATATAAATATCAAAGTCAAGTAGTACATAAGTGGACCAAAACTAGGTCCTAGGGCATATACACCAACACAAGGAACTTGCAGGAACTGAACCAAGTAAGGAAGAGAGTCCAACTCTCTTAATGGCCGAATACCTCAAGAGTGGCGACAAAGGGAAGAGGAGAGGAGAGTCTAACCCGACAAAAGGGGGCTAGGGGGTTTATATACCCATGAATAGGTGCACCTCTTCACGAAGAGACACACCTCTTCAAGAGGTAAAACCCAATTCGCCCATTCCAAGTCCCATGCGCCCAAGTTCATTCACCTCTTCATGAAGAGACACACCTCTTCAAGAGGTAAAGCCCAATTCGCCCAAGTAGATTCATCCTCTCCAAGTGAGAAGCTTCAAGCTTCCTACCTTAAGAAGATGCCAACTTGGGTTTGTCCACCTCATGGAAATGCGCCAAGCTCACTCCAAGTTGCTTGCGCTATTCCACTTGGCCCATTGGCCCAAATGGTTCATTGAGCCCATTTGGCTTATTAGCCCAACTTGGTCTGTTGGGCCCATTTGGCCTACTAGGCCCAAAAAAATAAGTTAGCTCCAAATGATTCCCTTCATCTCATCTAGCACAGTGGTGCTGATGGATTCTCCCAAACAGACCTGAGTTATCCAATAACTCAATCAATAGGCTACCCGATCAATGCGAGAACCTGAGTTCAAGTTGTGCGACCCTGTAGGTTCCTCAGACGTTGGCAGTGATGAACTGAGTCATCACAAGCAGTGATTGGCACCTAGCAGTGCATCGCTGCTACCCAAGTCTTCGGAATGGATATCACATCGACATCCCCATCATCGCAACAAGATACCGATGCATTATAGTCTCTTTGCCGAACTGATATCCGATTGGATAAAGTGTGTCACCACTTTATTTTTACCCAATCTCATGGTCATGACTAAATCAGGCTTTCACCTGGGTATGTCCATATACTTTCAGTCATGCAACCATAGGGGGCCCCGTGGATATCAAGCTTCCCATAGGAAGGGGCAAATCCTATGTCTGTCAATTAATCTTCTCATATGGGTCGTCACATACCCAATGACAACCGTTATGACCTCCCAGCTTACGGCGAGACGTTAGGTTGTATCAAAGCATGTTCCTAACCATATAGAAGAGTCAATGACCTCAAGTCAAGGGGTCAATGCATCTCCTGTCACTTGTGAGGTTAACTCATGACACCAAGTCAGAGCCTCACAGCGGGTCAGTCTAGTGTATCCACCACTGATATACCCATATGCCTACGTTAGCATCCCGTGCGTAACCAGCCCATATACCAGTCTCACATGTACCAGAGCTGTCCCTTATCCACTAAGGTACATCGACTGGGGACCATAGTTCGAGCACAGATCCAATCTGTCTCCAAGGACATTATCATGTTAGTACATATGCGCAGATGTAAACAAACATAGATAACGACAATGCCAGAATGATATAAATATCAAAGTCAAGTAGTACATAAGTAGACCAAAACTAGGTCCTAGGGCATATACACCAACAATTGTATCCCAACAAGTAGGTAGACAATAACTTATTTCTGGTGTCGCGGCCAAACTCGTTGTTTGGGGTACAAGGACTTTGTCACTCCCTGACACGACTCCAAAAACTTGTTATGTCACAAAGTTTGTTGTGTCCGCAAGTGCACGGATACTCAAAGTAATAATTAAGATATCGAATCCACAGAGACCTATGTTGTCAAGTACCAAATAATTGATTTCTTACCATCTAGGCAGTCAAATAAAAGTCAAGCAATGATCGAAAAACACACGAAAAGATTTATCAAAGAGAAACTGGGACCAGGGTTTCATTCACTTTGATTTTTATGACTAGATATGTATAGATGTTCATCAATCAAATTCTATCACGATAAAGACATAATTTACTTTTAAAAGGGGTTATCTCACTTTTGTATAGATAACCATGCAGGGACCAATCCTCGCTTTCGCGCAAGATTTATCCCAAGCTAATGATAAGTAAATCATCAAGTGAAGAACTCCAGGATCACTTTCGTGCATCCGAATTAAGTTGATCATCTCGAGTGGAAACTCAAGGATCACTTTCGTGCATCCGAGTCTCGACACAAGTTCTACCTATGGTTCTCCAACGTTTCGATCTTCACTTTCATGCAAGATCTCCACGTTTGACACAATAACTCAATCCTAGGTTCATAATTATCAACATGGAAATTAAACGACTAAAATCAAGAAATAAGAACTTAACCTAATTTCTTACGGTGACTTTCTATTATTCAATTTTAGGGTTCCAAGTTCTCAAGCAAATCACTTTTCAGTCTTTATTGTGAAAACTCTAAATCATGATGATAATAAGTAAACTAAGGAGAATTTTAGAGCAATAATCACATAGGTAGAATTATCAGAATAGAATTATCATGATGAAAGTAAAAAGTATCTAGTCATTAAGAAAATCAAAGGGAATTACTCCCCCATGCCCCATAAAAAGTCTAAGCTAGCATGGTAGAAGAGTTACAATAATCTATAGTTTCAAAAGATCAGAAATCAAAGAGAAAAGAGAGTTCAAGAAAACACACCATGGCTGTAATATAAATTACAGCCATAATTTGCATAAGGGCGTTGATGAATAGTGGCGGCACCTCCCTTTTCGTCGATTTCTCGTCCAATTGATTTCCTTTCGCTCTGAGACTTCTGGGGCGTCGTCTCCTCCTCTAGGCAAAGCTTTTGTGTAAAAATCACGGCATGAGATGCACTATGTTCTTTTCGGTGGCGAAACCCTAGGCGGCAGCTATCAACTCGATTTCTCTCTGTATGGTAGATGAAAATTGGGGTTTTCGGTGTCTTCCTCTTCCTCTCGTTCCGACCTCCCTTTCTTCTTCTTACGGCTTCAAATTTAACGGCCTGGATCATCCGCCATCATCTTCAGAAGAATCGGGCTTCAAAATCGAACGTGGAAGTCGTGTTTAAGATTAGAATTATGGCAATGTAATATGTTATGGTACTGCCGTAAAATCGGTTGCATTCTTTGATTCAAAATCTCTGGAAAATACGGCACCGTAAAATGGGTTACGGTGGTGCCATAAAATTAGTTGAACTCTCTGGTCGAAAACGTCTGGAAATTACAGCCTGTAAAATAGTTTACGGCGGTGCCGTAATTTCAGTGAATGTCTCTGGTCTGAAGGCGTTCTAGATTACAGCCCGTGTAAATTCTTATGGTAGTGCCGTATTTTTCATGAAATCTTCTGATGAAAAACTCCCCAAATTACGGTAGTGCTTTGATATTACGACAGCGTACGAAAATACGGTACCGTAATATAGATTACAGCCCTACCGTATTTTGGTTCGTGGCTCCAATTCTCTTGAAATTTGACGTGTGATCGCCTATTGATGTTGTGAATTCATCCATGCATTTGGATTGCTTGAAATCGACTGAAAATCATGCCTTTTTGCCTGAAAATTATTAAAAACTAAAAAGAGTGTAGATTCCGCAAATGTTGATAAAAAAGACACAAAAATAAGCAAAGTCTATGAATATGACACAAAACACTATTGAAATGACACTAAATTTGCTATAAATTTCGGTGTCATCAAACACATAAGGCTCAAACTTTGCTTGTCCTCAAGCAAAAGCCAAAATTTTTCAAAATTTGTTCATAGGCATAGACTTTCTCATGAAAAATAAATTTCTAACATACAATCACTAATGAAAAATTTCCATCAATTGACTTGTAAAGTTTTAAATAGACATATCATCTTTTGAATTCAATTCTCAAGATCCACAACTTTATCAAATAAAACTTTGCAACTTGTACAAAACATAGAATCTCAATCTCATGACTTTTTCTAATTTTCAATTTAAATCTATCATGCTTTTGTTTACAGGAATAGGATATCCAAAATGTTTTTCACTCAAATTTTCTTCCTTTTTTTTAAATGGCATGTACCCACATAGATACACCCTTTTTATTCTCTTTGCATCATTCACATTCTCTAATTCGATTACAACCTTTTTTTTCTGGGGACAAAATTAGAGTACACTTGACCACATAGTCAGTATAATAGAACTCATGTCTTTTCAGTAGAAACAATTTTACTAAAGACAGTGGAGTTAATGTGAATTGATTCTTCTCATCATTTTTTTCTTTTTCAGACTTCAACCCATGTCCTTTGGTACCACTGTCAATTTTACACAGTGCCAAGTAGGGGAGTCACTCACTATTTTTGGACTTTGAACTCTTTCTTCCCAACAAATAACAAAATAAATCAAACATCAATTAGACTAATCAAGTGATATCAATTCAAGAATCATACTCATATGCTGATTTTATTCAAAAAGTAGCTTTACTTTCAAATTAAATTTCCCAAATAACATATCTCCCTAAAATGTCACTCATCAACCAATAAAAAACTTCAAAAGTAGATATGCATAAGAGAAATAAATTCGGCATGATAGGTCTAGACTTATTCACAAGTTTTGGATTCATTGATCATTATCAATAAGAGTCAAACAAATCATCAACATTATTTTCAAAATAGATCTAGGCCATAAACCTCATCAATCAAAAATATACTCATCATCATCAAATATCAACATGGTATATCAAAATATCAAAACATAATCATGTGCGGTACAACTATATCGAAATAGATCATCAATAGCAGAATATCATTATACAACCACATCAAAAAAGTAAGAATCAACATCATCATATAACCATATCGAAAATATAAGAATATAGGCGTGTAAAGCAGAATAGCGTTGGCGGACACAAGTGTAGAGAAATCATCCTTCCCTTCAAAAACATGCAATATCAATAAGATAGGGAGAATAAAATAGTAATAAGTAAGGAAAGATGATACTCACAAAGCATATACTCCTCATCATCAGCGTGTGTAGCCTCAGCGTCCCTTGCAGCTGCATCCATAGGATCGTAGTGTGGTTGCTCTCCTTGATCACTATAATAGCCATCGTTCCTATGGTCTTCATATCCAAAGTGATTATAGAGGAAGTTTCCTATGCCCTCCATATGATTGCTCAATCTCTCTACATCCTAGTAGATGTGCCTAAGAGACTCAGTCATCCTCCCCATGGACTCAATCATCCTATCTATGCAGCGCTCCTAATTATACATCTGTGAGGATAGAGCCTAGAATCTTGGATCGTGGGCACAAGGAAATCCTCCTCTAGGTCTATGCGAAGAGTCACCAGCAGGGTTAGAAGAATCTGTAGCATGCTGGGGTGACTCCATACCAAAAGGATCACCTCTTCCACCCCATGTGGGTGGCGGTGGAACAGTGTCAAGTGGTGGTGTAAAAGCTGCTTCGGTGGTGCTCGGAGATAATTTCCAATTGGCTCTGTCTCTGACTGTGGTCTTCTCAGTGTGGGGTAAAGGTAGAGTTGTGACATTTGGTCCAAGGACCAAAAAAAATGCATCCCCCTCTCTCACAATCATCTTCATAGCCATGTAAGACTCAGGATTGAGCCTTGCATTCCCCTTTGCAAGTTCTATCCCATAGGGCTCAACTCCTAAATACTGGGCTATAGGAGTAATCAGTCCTCCTATCACTACTGCGCCCCTCTTCGCCCAAGCAACTTTATTCATATGTTTCATCATGAAGAAAGCCACATCAATAGAAAATCCATTCAGCATATCCCAGAGAAAATATAACTCAGCTTGACGGACCAAGCCGTCACTATTGCCTCTCCCAAATACAGTATGTGCAAGCACCCTATGTGTATACTTAATACATGGATTCATAATCTTTGAAGCTCTGGCAGAAACAGCATAGAAATGACTCTCATCAGTAATCTGATTCCAAAACATGCCCTCAATGAATCCCAAGGGCATCTAAGTGTATCCATCTGTACTCAAATCAAAGATAGTCCTGATCTCTTTCAGTGTGAGTTTTCTTTCTTCATTAGCAAGTCTGAATGTAATCTCTCCTTCTGTAGGGCCATGTGAATTCTCCTTCAATTTTATGATCAGGCTGCTCATAAACTCCAGGACTAGCGGCAAATAAGTGGGTGGTGTCATCTGAAAAAATTTCTTGGCCTTGATTCGATCAAACATCCACAGCACATCCTCATACAATCCCAAAGCCTCTAAAGTCCTCCTATCAGCGTACTTTGTATTGATAACCTTCCTTTCTAGAATCCGATTATACCTTGTTTCTTGCATCTCATTCCTAAAGATAATACCATGTGGATTCTGAGGTTGGGAAGGTTCAGCTGGGGCCTTCCCTTTTCTTCTTGGAAATATAGATTTGGTTCTTGGTGCCATCTCAAGTAACAATTTGTAAACTACATATTCAATGCACCATATAGCAATATAATGATTCAATCTCAGCAATGTTTACAGATAATGTTAGTTAAATCATAGCTCAAACTCAAGAAATTTTCATCAAAAATAGAATAGTGGAATACTGGGCGAAAAACAGGGTGGAAAACTGTCATTCAAACACAATCTCACTCAATACACTCCACAAATCAGTCCAAAAACTCTTCAATCTAACTAGGAAGGGTCGCCTATCTTCTAAGAATCAAATGCAAACAAAAATCTCTCAAAACGAATTAGAAACGAGGAAGAATGAGTGAAAGGGCGAAGATCATGTCAAACTCGCCTAAATCAAAAAATCGGTGAGGAGAGTACCCAATCGACAGCAATAACCGGATGGGAAGATTCCTCGGCGTGCTCTGGTGGTCGGAGAAGGTCGGAGGTGTGAAGTCGGCGCAAAAACGAGTGAGAACGAGTGTGAAACCCTAAAATATGGTCTGAAAACCCTAAAAACGGCACAGGAATGGTGTGCCATAATTATAATTACGGTCGTGTAATATCTTACGGCAGAGCCATAAAATTTAGGAATCTCTCGGGTGAAAACTTGTTCTAAAATACGGTACCGTGTAAAAGTTTACGGTACCGCCGTAAAATCACGACAGTTCTCGGCTCTAAAACAACTCAAAAATACGGTCCCGTGTAATATCTTATGGTACCACCATAAAATCAACCAGCGATTTATTTTTTATTTTTTATTTTTTTAAAAATCAAAAACTCAAAAATTATGCCCGTAATATAAATTACGGTACTACCGTAATTTCGGGGTAAACTTCGGAAACTTTCGTCAGAAAATCTCGCGAAAATATGGCCCGTGTAACTCCTTATGGTAATGCCGTAAAATCAGTAATGCTCTCGGGAAGAATTTGGCCACAAAATACGGTACCGTGTTAAAATTTACGGCAGTACCGTAATTTCATCACAACTCTCTAGTCGAAAACGGACGAAAATTACGGTGCCGTAATATACATTACGGCGATGCCGTAATTTGCACCAAATCTTGTTTTACCTACAAAAATAAAAGAAAAGTTAGTTCTAAGTAAAAACTAAAAGAAAAGAAAAGAAATAAAGGTTAGAAAGCTTGGGTTGCCTCCCAAGAAGCGCTAATTTAAAGGTCATCAGCTTGACCCTTTTGCACTCGGATTTGATCGTGAATTCCCCAATTGTCGCTTTGATTTTCCTTTATGTTGGGCATCACTTTGAATCATATAAGGCTCAGCCTTGAAATAGTTTCCAAATTTGCTCAAGATCCTCTTCCCTTTATTAATCAACATAGATCTTCTTCTTCTTCTCCTTCTCTTCTTCTTCTTTTCAAAAATTTCATCTCTCCTTTCCTTTAATTCTTTGTAAACATTCTCAGAAAAATTATTAGTTTCAAAATTTGAGGTCTCATCAAATAAATTACAAACATCAATAACAACATCATCAACTATGTCAACACTACAACATGATCTAGAGTATAACAGTTTATTCAAGGAATCAGTAAGATCAAATTCAATTATGTTCTCACAAATATCAAAAGTAATTTTCCCCTTTTTTACATCTATATGCGCTCCAGCAGTGGCTAACAATGGTCTACCAAGAATTATGGGATTTTTACGATTTTCCTCCATGTCTAAAACTATAAAATCTGCAGGAATAAAAAATTCTCCTACCTTAATTGGAACATTCTCTAAAATACCTACAGGATACTTTACCAATGAATCAGTAAGCTATAAAGGTATAGATGTAGGTTTAAGCTCTCCAATGTCCAGTTTCCTGCAAATAGATAGAGGCATTAGACTCATGCTGGCACCTAAATCACATAAGGCTCGGTCAAAAGCCATAGTGCCAATAGAACAAGGTATAGAGAAACTACTTGGATCCTTCAGTTTTGGTGGCAATTTGTTCTATATAATGACACTACAATCCTTAGTTAAAGTTACAGTGCAAGTACCATAGTCATCCAATTTTCTTTTGTTAGACAATATCTCTTTCAAGAACTTAGCATAAGATGGCATTTGAGAAATAGCTTCAATAAAAGAAATGTTAATGTAAAGCTTTTTCAAAACTTTAAAAAATTTGCCAAATTGTTTGTCTAACTTATTTTGAACTAATCTTTGTGGAAAAGGTATTGGTGGCCTATAGGGTGGAGGTAAACTAGATTTAGAATTATCTTGCTTACATGGCACATCCCCTTTTGGTTCATCACCTTTATGAGGTGGCAAACTAATTTGGGTTTGTTCATGTTCAGAAGATTTTTCTAATTCTAACTCATCATCATGATCATCAATAGGCTCTTTTTCATTATCCTTAACTTTCCCTTTTGGTCCTTCCAATTGTTTCCCACTTCTAGTGATAATAGCATTACAGTGCTCCCTAGGGTTTATTTTAGGTTTAGCAGGCAATTTTCCTAGGGGTCTGTAAGAACTACTAGCTTGTTGTGCAATTTGATTTTCTAATATTTTGTTGTGGGCTGTCAAAGATCCTACTTGTGAAGCTAATTGACTAACCATTTCCTTAAGATCTTCAATTTCCTTATTTTTATTTTGCATGAACTGATTTTGATTAGCCATCATCTTTTCAAGCATGGACTCAATGTTTGAATTCTGATTTTGATTTTGACTTTGATTAGGGTTTGGCCTTTGATATCCTTTGTTTTCATTTTGTCCCCCTACATAATTATTATTTTTCCAAGAAAGATTGGGGTGATTTCTCCATCCAGGGTTATAAGTACTAGAGTAAGGATCAGTGGTTCTACTTTGATTATAGTTCCCTACAGCATTAGCATGTTCACTACCCTGACTAGCAATAACTCTACAATCCTCAGAAATATGACCATCATTGCCACATATATCACAAACAATAGAAGAAATAGCAGCAGTTTGCATCTTAAAAGAATCGAACCTATTGCACAAAGAGTCTACCTTCTCTACTAAGGTGCGCCATCCATCATTCTTGTTCTTACCTTGCAAAGGTCTATAAAGTACTCCTTTCTCAGAAGTCTACTGATTATGATTAAGAGCCATCTCCTCCAGCAACTTGAAAGCAGCATCTATAGTTTTGCTCATAAGAGCTCCTCCTGCAGCAGCATCAATAGTTAGTCTGGTATTATAGAGCAAATCGTTATAAAAAGTATGAAGTAACACCAATCTTAAAGGCCATGGTGAGGGCACTTCCGTTGTAAACCATTGAACCGCTCCCATGCCTTGCTAAATGATTCTCCATCCTTCTGTTGAAAGCTTGTGATCTGATTTCTCAATTATATTGTCTTGCTTGGTGGAAAATATTTCATCAGAAATGAATTTGATAGCTATTCCCATGTTGTAAAGGTACCGGTAGGTTGTGATTGAAGCCATGATCATGCTCGGTTCCTAAGAGAAAAAGGAAACAATCTCAATTTCAGTGCATCATTAGAAACTCCATTAATCTTTATAGTATCACAAAGTTCTAAAAATAAAGCAAGGTGTAGGTTTGGATGTTCCAGAGGAGATCCTCCAAACTGGTTCTGTTGACTCATAGAGAGAAAAGCAGACTTGATTTCGAAGTTGTTAGCCTCAATGACAGGCTAGCAATGCTGGAATGAATTTCTTGTGGATTAGGGGCTGCATAGTCCCTAAGTGATTTCTGGGTATTTGCCATGACTATAACTTCCTCCTGTTGTGTCTCTTGTGAATTCTCTTCAAGTCTCAACTTCCTGCGCACTCTAAGAGTTTGTTAATTTCAGGATCAAAAGGTACAAGAGGTCCTGATCTAAGGCTCCTGCGCATACAAAGTAGATAGATCAAGTGATTTCAAGAAAATAGAAAATAAATAAAAAAATAGAAATGAAAAATACAGAAAATAAAACCTAGTCTAACAATACTCTCAATATCTTCAATATTGACAAAAACTAAGGTCCCCGGCAACGGCGCCAAAAATTTGTTGTATCCCAACAAGTAGGTAGACAATAACTTATTTCTGGTGTCGCGGCCAAACTCGTTGTTTGGCGTACAGGGACTTTGTCACTCCCTGACACGGCTCCAAAAACTTGTTATGTCACCAAGCTTGTTGTGTCCACAAGTGCACGGATACTCGAAGTAATAATTAAGATATCGAACCCACAGGACCTATGTTGTCAAGTACCGAATAATTGATTTCTTACTATCTAGGCAGTCGAATAAATGGTAAGCAATGATGGAAAAACACACGAAAAGATTTATCAGAGAGAAACTGGGACTAGAGTTTCATTCACTTTGATTTTTATGACTAGATATGTATAGTTGTTTGTCAATCAAATTCTATCATGATAAAGACATAATTTACTTTTTAAAGGGGTTATCTCACTTTAGTGCAGATAACCATGCAGGGACCAATCCTCGCTTTCGCATAAGATTTATCCCAAGCTAATGATAAGTAAATAATCAAGCGAAGAACTCCAGGATCACTTTCGTGCATCCGAATTCTAAGTTGATCGTCTCGAGTGGAAACTCAAGGATCACTTTCATGCATCCGAGTCTCGACACAAGTTCTACCTATGGTTCTCTAACATTCCTATCTTCACTTTCGTGCAAGATCTCCACGTTTGACACAATAACTCAATCCTAGGTTCATAATTATCAACATGGCAATTAAACGACTAAAATCAAGAAATAAGAACTTAACCTAATTTCTTACGGTGACTTCCTATTATTCAATTTTAGGGTTCCAAGTTCTCAAGCAAATCACTTTTCAGTCTTTATTGTGAAAACTCTAAATCATGATGATAATAAGTAAACTAAGGAGAATTTTAGAGCAATAATCACATAGGTAGAGTTATCAGAATAGAATTATCATGATGAAAGTAAAAAGTATCTAGTCATTAAGAAAATCAAAGGGAATTACTCCCCCATGTCCCATAAAAAGTCTAAGCTAGCATGGTAGAAGAGTTACAATAATCCATGGTTTCAAAAGATCGGAAACCAAAGAGAAAAGAGAGTTCAAGAAAACACACCACGGCTGTAATATAAATTACAGCCATAATTTGCATAAGGGCGTCGATGAACAGTGGCAGCGCGTTCCTTTTCTTTGATTTCTCCTCCAATTGATTTCCTTTCGCTCTAAAACTTCTGGGGCGTCGTCTCCTCCTCCAGGCGAAGCTTCTGTATAAAAATCACGGCCTGAGATGCACTCTGTTCTTTCCGGTGGCGAAACCCTAGGCGGCGGTTATCAACTCGATTTCTCTCTGTATGGTAGATGAAAATTGGGGTTTTTGGTGTCTTCCTCTTCCTCTCGTTCTGACCTCCCTTTCTTCTTCATACGGCTTTGAATTTAATGGCCTGGATCATCCACCATCATCTCCGGAAGAATTGGGCTTCAAAATCGAACGTGGAAGTCGCGTTTAAGATTAGAATTACGGTAGTGTAATATGTTACGGTACTGCCATAAAATCGGTCGCGTTATTTGATTCAAAATCTTTGGAAAATATGGCACTGTAAAGTGGGTTATGGCGGTGCCGTAAAATTGGCTGAACTCTCTGGTCGAAAACGTCTGGAAATTATGGCCTATAAAATAGTTTACGGCGGTGCCGTAATTTCAGTGAATGTCTCTAGTCTGAAGGCATTCCAGATTATGGCCCGTGTAAATTCTTACGGTAGTGCCATATTTTTCATGAAATCTTCTGATGAAAAACTCCCCAAATTACGGCAGTGCTTTGATATTATGGCAGCGTACGAAAATACGATACCGTAATATAGATTACGGCCCTGCCGTATTTTGGTTTGTGGCTCCAATTCTCTTGAAATTTGACGTGTGATCTCCTCTTGATGTTGTAAATTCATCCATGCATTTGGATTGTTTGAAATCGACTGAAAATCATGCCTTTTTGCCTGAAAATCATTAAAAACCAAAAAGAGTGTAGATTCCGCAAATATTGATAAAAAAAGGCATAAAAATAAGCAAAGTCTATGAATATGACACAAAAACACTATTGAAATGGCACTAAATTTGCTATAAATTTTGGTGTCATCAATTGTATAGGTGACGAGTTGTCTAGTGTAAGCACAGATGCTAAGTGTTTAAAGGAGATAGATATGGAGTTGAAGGTCCAACCAGCACCAGTCCTAGTTCCTTCACTACCTCACACACCACCAGTTTCAGGTTCTCAGAGATTGGCCAAGGCATTGGCAGGACAGTTCAGCTCACTAATGCCTGCAAAGCTTCAAGATCCGTGCAGTTTTTTAGTCTCTTGTAGTATCAGCAATTTTACCATTGAAAGAGCACTCTGTGATTTGGGGGCTAGTGTGAGTATCATGCCTCTCTCCTTGTTCCAAAGTTTGGACTTGGGAGGCTTGGAATTCACACACATAGCTCTTCAATTCACAAATGGCTCTATACATCGCCTAGTGGGAGTAGTAGAGGATGTGCCGATAAAAGTCGGGGAACTTTTTGTCCCTGTTGACTTTGTAGTTTTGGATATGTCAGAAAATTCAAGACTACCACTTATTTTGGGCCGCCCTTTCCTAGCCACCACCGGGGCCATTACAAATGTCAAAAAGGGGAAGCTATCTCTAAACTTTAGTGATACTATTTTAGATTTTTATCTATCTGCTCTTACACCGGATTTTCCTTTTTTAGGCTCGTGCTGTAGTGTTGAGACAGTGCCTACGCTTGCAACTTGTTCGTGCCACAAGTGGGATTTTCTTGCATCCCACCGTTGCACTGATATGGAAGTAGGGGCTAAACAGATGAGGGCAAAACTGTCCAATCATGGAGAATTGTTTGATGGGGACCCTGATTTTGGTTGTGCAAGGATGTTTCATACCGGGGTTAATGAGAAGAATTTATCAGTTTTTGGGAAGAAAGACTTTGAATTTGAAACTATTCCTGTGTTGTATGATGTTAAGACATTTTACACTATCCACCTATTATTATTACAGCTTATCTCTATAGATTTGAATTTTAGGCGAATGAGAAAGGGTTGTTCACATGCCATTTCTTCTGCCTTCGATCCACTAGACGTGCCATGAGGCACAGACATTGGTCAAGCTGTAGACCTTAAACCAGCGCTTCATGGGAGGCACCCCATGGCTTTATCTTTTATGTTGTGTGGTTAGACAAGCTTGATGATTATTGTTGTGAATGTTTTGTTGTTTGTTATCTTTGTTTTGATATTTTTGTAATATCCCATGGCATGATTTTTATGATTTTATACATTGAATAGCATCTTACTAATTGTGGGAATTTTTTTATAATTTTTTAGGAATTTTTGCATGTCGCCGTAGTGATCACAGCTAGGCTGTGATGGCCAACACGGCCGTGATCGCCTCGCTGTCACCGCCGTGATCACCATTTCTAGATTTTTCGTCGAGCTCAACATGGCCGGGCTGTGCACAGCATCACGCCCGTGCCTAAGACTTCGGATCTCCGTGAACCAGACACAGCTGGGCCGTGTTCAACATCATGTTCATGCAAGTATCACGGGTCTTGGTTTATAAAAAGAGTGCGGCGGCAGAACTTAGGGTTCACACCCATTCCAGCGCTGCCGCCGCCCCTTTTCTGTCGATTCCGGCCCCGAAACTTTCCAGATCTCATCTCTGCCACCTTCCCAAGCTTCAACACCCTTCTCCGGTTTCCGGCAACACTCAGATCTAGTTTTCTAGGTGAGTTTCTGCCCCTCTTCCGGTTTTCCCCCCCTGCTACCATTCTTCGCCATTTTCCGCCGGATCTCACCGCCGATGTGTCTTAGGGCATCCACATTGCCGGCCGCCACTTCCCTTCACCTTCCATCACTTCCAGCTTTTCAGATCTAGGGGTATTTTGTCCCAGATCTGCGTATCGTCGCCACAGCCCATAGTTCCTCTGCGCCGCCGCCGATTTTCTTCAGTGCTGTCACCAGCTCCTCCCCAGACGCTTCCAGATCTCCAGATCTATAGCTGCCTTTCTCTGCCGGGCGTTGCTTCCCCTTCTAGCGTCTTCAGCACCACCACCTCGCTAGATTCCGCTACCACTTCACCGGAATCAGCTGCTTAGAGGGCCTTCTTCTCCCATTTCCAGCCGCTAGTTCTCTAGCACTCTTCATCATGTTTGACTGAAGGAAGATGATGGAGTAGAAGTCCTCCAAGCGTCCAGCCATGGAGCCGGAACCGAACGAGTATGGTATTCTATTCCGGGATGCCGCGTAGAAGTCGCGCTATGACCTATTGGAGTCTCAGCGAGTCGTCAACACCCGCTGCCTGGATCGTAGCGCTCTTACTATGCTTGGGCTCCATGACGACATCCTATTTATGTTCCAGTTGGTTGGCTGGGCGGAGTTCTTTCGGACAGTGCCAGTGACTTATGTCCCTCTTACTCTAGAGTTCATGTCATCCCTAGATGTCGATGTGAATATTCATGACGACAACTATGACGACACCAACTCCTTCAGACTGGTGAACCAAGATCACATCCTCACGCTATCGCAGATTAATCAGATCTTTGGTTTTCCGAAGGATGGTACTCGCATACCTCCGCTAGAGTATAACGAGCAGGATTTCTAGGCGGCTATCACTGATGAGCGGCCTTATGTCTCACGGATGGCACATGCGAGCCATGTCAGCAACCCATGCTTCTGCTATGTGCATTGGGTGTTGGCACACACCATCTTCGTGCGCGGGCAGAGCGACGATCTTGTGTGCCAGATGGAGCTACTCTTTCTCTGGGCTATGGTATACTCCTGCAAATTGAATACAACATTTTATTTATTTAAACAATTGTAGAAGTTGGCCAGCGCTCAGAAAGGGGTCGTTGCCTGTGGGGGACTCATCACACCGATTGCTCTTGCCATGGGCATCGAGCCTTATGGGGTGGAGCAGGCTAGGGGTAGCTCGCGCATTGACTTGGAGTCGTGCCAGGCGATGAAGATGGTCACCCGCGAGGGTGACGCCTTCAGCCTCATCTTTTGCGAGAGCGACTTCACATTGCTGCTACCGAACCCCGCATGCACCACCATCTGTGAGGGGCGGAATTGGCATATGCTACCAGTGCTAGATGATGATGTCCCCATGGACATAGCACCGCCCTCTCCTTCCTTCTGGACCTTCAGGCACACCGAGCCATTTGCCTCCGCTTCAATCGCGAATGCCTATGCCAACATCAATGGTTATCTTAAGGTGATTCGCGAGGACCAGCATGAGACGCGCCTCGAGATGCAGGATGTTCTTCGGCGCCTGAAGGATATTGAGGAGGAGTAGGCTCGCCAAGGTCAGCTACAGGCAGAGGATCATAGGGATATTTAGGAGATGTTGCGGCAAATGAACACCAAGCGCTGGTGATCTCCAGTTGTACTATGCCCTGCTCCTGCTATCTATCTGCTGCTTTTCTTCTTTAGTAAGTTGCTTCTTTTTTCTTGCTATCCTGTACTCTTTACTACATAGGAGACTATGCAATTTTTTTGCCGTGGGTAGAGGGTTTCCCTCTTTCGTTTGTGTTAGTTCTTTTATGCTTATGTACTGTTCATTTTAAAACCTTGTAGTTATCATGGTTATTTATTTTGGTTGTGTTTTGTTTTCCCCTAACACTGAGATTCCATAGATTACATGCATATGATATTTTGCCTGTGATGACTTCAAAGACCTAAGTCTGTGATGGTATCCCTTATTCTTGTCCTCAGCTATTACACTATTTTGAATCATGATGAGAATCATAAAGATATGTTTGTCTCTTGAGTTAAGGGAATGAAATTCTTATTATGACTGCTTTTATGCTTAGGAATCCATGGTTTCAGCTTTTCAATTGAGTATACTTACTGTGGCTTACATGATGTTTCAGTGGTCAATCCTTCTTTTTCTGAATTACTTCTTACACGACATTATATTTTTGAATATTCATGCTTTGTATAGTCCTTGGTACTAGCTTTTCAATTTGGTTGCATTAGCAAAAAAAAAAAAAGAAAAGAAAAAAGGGGCAGTGGTACCTAAGCGACAATGAACCCAAAAACTCATTTAACTTGGCACTGTTGACAAGTAAAAAAAAATAAAAAAAAAGAGAGAAAGAAAGGAACATGAGAAAAGAAGGAGTGTGGGAAAAGTGAACAACTCCTCTTTCTTCTACTTTAGGGTGAAGAAATGAGTTTGCGTGCATTATGTGATGCATACACCTTGAGTTCATTTTCTAACTAAGTACCGGGGGTGCATTCATTACAAATGTTTGTCCTTCGCGTGACAAGGTTGAAAATGAATTCAGTGAAGTAGCTTGAACCTATCGATTGAAAATTCATGCTTCCATCCTTAAATGTGTTGAATAAGTTATCTAGTGCAACTAAACTTGATTGGCTGACTCTAGAAGGAAATGATGAGTATGAATTGTCTTAACATGATGAAGTGTTTTCCCTATTTCAGAATTGTGGTTTGACCTTGAACATTATGCTTTGCTCACAGTTTGGTTTATCTCAATATATATTCTTCAACGTAGGATTGATTATAAGTGTTGTCTTATGAGGTTCATACTTTAGCTTTTGACCATGCTGTCTTTCTGATATTTGATTATTTCAGATAATGTAATTGCTTGAGGACAAGCAAGATTTTAAGTCTATGATATTTTGATAGGTGTTATTTTTATATGATTTAGAGTCTTATTTATACCATCATTTTAGGCTTAAGTTCTATTTTATGTTAAAAATTTGATATCTTTTACATTAAGTTCAGAATCTTTACTATTTTTTGATTATTTGTGAAATGCAGGTTATTTCCCTATCTTTTTGACAATATTTCGAAGATTTGAAGTTATGGAAAGGTTCAGCATATTACAAGCATCACACAGGAAAATTTTGGGAATTTTTGGGGTAATTTATGCTGATCACGGCCTGGCCATGCTTGCCATCACGGCCGTGATCAGATCGTCGTCCAGATTCTTGTTCAGCGAAGTCATCACGGCATGGCCGTGTTGACCGTCACGGTCGTGACGGCCAAAATCCAGAAATTCCATGACTTTGTCATGGCCTAAAGAACAGGTGTGATCAGGGTATTCTGAGCTCATCACAGCATGGCCGTGATGGCCATCATGGCCGTGGAGAACCCCGACACAATTCCTACCGAACTCATCACCGCCGTGCACACGGACGTGTCCAGCTTCTAGGAAATTTTCGTGTGCATCACGGCCTGCCCGTGTCCAGCATCACGGCCGTGCTTACTTCGTTGCAAGTTCCAGAACGCATCACAGCCTAGCCGTGACGGTCATCACGCCTGTGACGGCGTCCGCTGATTCCGACCTTTTTTCCATTTTTCATCAAATCCGACGCTCCAGATGCCTAGAAATTGGGGGCAACTCCCAATTAATCTTCCTAACAGCCCAAGGGTTCAATTAAGGTATAAAAGTTGGGATTTTGGGCGGTTTCAGGGTTCGAATTTTGGAGGAACCTGACCTAGGGCAAAAAGAGGGCGATTTCTGCATTCTTGGGCTTGATTCGACGGATTTCTTTGGGGCTATCGAGAGAAGACCGAAGATTCATCGTCTCCTACCCCAGATTTACAATTTCCCTTCTTTTTCAATTCATTTACTTGGGTTATAATTGTTAAACAATGTATTTTCTAGCGTAAAACCCTAGTTCGGGACTCGGGCGTAGCCCGTTGAACAAATTCTCATGTGTAAAACATTATTATGAATCTCAGTGTTATTTTTAGTAAATTAACTTATTTAATTGAGTTGTGTTTATTGCATATGATTGTTCTGGCCAAACTTTTGTATGTATTAAATGTTACGATAAGTACCGAGAGGTGAATCGTAACACTCGAACGTTTTCATTTAAACTTGTCACTTGAATTACGAGAGTCATTCAACGTCACTCGAGGATTTACGATCTTTCATAGAGCCTAATGGGTCTCTTAAGTTAGTTTTGCTATGAGAGTAGGAGATTAGCTTAAGTTAGACATCGGATTATGCTTCGAGAGAAGGTAATCCGTACACTAGGAGTGATTGCCTTAAGTTGTTTACTGCCGGATTGCGCTTCGAGAGAAGGAAAACTGTTTATTAATTCGTTTTGATTCAATGTTTTACGTTTAATTCATTCAACGAGGTGAAACCTGAAGTCCTGAACACTTCTAAAACTATAACTTTCCTATTTAGTCGTTTGTTTCTTGATTCGATAAATTAGATTTAGAGAAATTCTTTCATTTCGAGTTTGATTTGTCTAGCTATTGATGACACTTAAAGTTGGTACTTGACACCCTGCTCCCTTGGGACTATATTTTACTACTGTGATAGAAACCATACACTTGCGGGGCCTATCACGGAGTTGGTGAATCAGTGGCATAGCAGAGAGCATATAATCTTCTACTTTTCCTTCATCTCAAGAGTGTGCCCACCAAAGTATATATCTAGTTAAATAGGTGGATCCATGTCGTAGTGGCCAGTACATGCATACAAAAATGAAAATTAAAGTCATGCAAAGAATACCTAATAATTTTTCTGCATTTATCCAAAAGTAATATCATGTGTTCTTCCTTTAGATTTATATCAGCAATTGGAAGAAGACTGAAATTAAGATAAAAAAATTTATACCTTGATTGCTCAAGAAGTTTTCAAATTTCACATTGGGTTTTTCACTTACCTCAATGTCAATGTGATTAAGAATCTCATGTGTTATCATCTTTTGGGTACCTGTGGTTGGATTTGAATCAAATAATATTTTAGCTACCTCATCATCATTATCCTCTTTATCATTTATCATGCAAATTCTTAATGGATTTTTCTGGAGAAAAGGAATTGATGGTTCATATGGTGATAGTGGTAGAATATACACAGGATCCTCTTCCTCCTCAATTTCTTTCTCTTCAATGGGGTATTCTATCCTAACACTATCAAATTCATCCCCATCTATCTCACTAGTTCTTACTTGAGGCTCCTCAAATGCCTAATCCTTCTTCTCACAAGTCTCCAAAAGTTCAAAATTTTCTTCAAATGTGTCCCAAAGATATGTGTTGCATGACACTATGTTATGTGAGAGGGGACTGGATGGCTTGTAAAGTGCTGAGGGAGGGTTAATGGGGTATTTAGAATTTTCAAAATCATCAAAATTTGAAGAAGTTAAATCATAATCTATGACTAGAGTCATGACTAATGATTGTTCCAACTCTGTAAAATTCTTAGATTCATCCTAGATTCCTTCCTCTATGTCATTTTTATCAGTGTCATAAATCATACTATGAAATTCCTCACTTTATTTGGTCATATTAGCTATAGAGTTTTTAATCATGGCTTCTAGGTTGGATTTTTGAGGTAGACTAAAGTTTTATTATGGAATAAATGTTGGGTCGTTCTGATAAATAAGTTTTGATGGTTCTCCCAACTTGGATTATAGGTACTAGGAGTTAAATGATGAAGCAATCTCTAATTGATATTTTGTATAATGATGTCCATGATATCCACAAATATCGCAAGTAATAGATTTCAACATAGAATATTGCATGCTTAAATAATCAATTTGTTGAATAAAGAAATGTACCTTTGCTGAAAGTGATTGTAATGCATCCGTACTATATTCTCTTGTCATTATCGGTGGTACATACCTTTGATTTGACCATTGACATTGGTTAAACATCATATTTTCAATTTATGCAACAAAATTCAGAAATACAAAGTGTAAAATAGGAAATGCAAAATAAAACTTAAAATATCTAGTCAAGTGATTTTTGAGTTCCCCTGTTCATACATCATGTTAATATAAAAAGATAAAAAATAGCTTAAAGTAACTATAAAGAAAAAGAAAGTGAAAAATAAATAAAAATATAAAAATAAAAAAAAGTGTCTAGTCTATAAATCTCACGATTAAATTGATATTGGCTGGCCAGATCCCCAACAACAGCACCAAAAACTTGATGCGTCTGCAAGAGCACGGATTTATCGAAGTAATAAAAAAATTATCGTTCCCAACAAGGATCTGGTGGTCAAGTGTCGATTACACGGTCAAACTATAACTAGACGATTCAAAGTGTGGTTTTTTTTTGGAATCTTCTAGTATGAGAAAACAAAAGCAAGCGTTTAGGGTAAAAATCAATACGGAGAGAGTCGGGACTCGGGGTTTCACCACGTTGACGACTGTGAATTTAATAAAAATAAACCTTTGAACAGAAAATTAAAGCGTTGAAAGGGATTTTTCCTAAGGTACAGATTACCTCCTCTCGAAGTGTAATCCAGTACCTAATTACGTTAATTCCCTACTCTCGTGACAACTAACGCAATTAGATCCTTTAAGTTCTATGAAAAATCGTGTAAATCCTTCAAACGAATTCGAACTACTCTCGTGATCGGATTCGTAGGTTTGAAAATAATAGATCTCATGGCGCGATTCACCTCCCGGTCCTTCTTGTGACATCTCAAATGTGATAAAAATCATCTAGAGTATTAAAGTGGAATACATACAATTCTAATCAAATCAACTCAATAAGATTCTTAACAAAGATTCATGCAAATGATTTAATTCATAAATCAATCAACGGGCTACTCCCCAAATCCCGAAAATAAGTTTACATGTTTATGTTTATAGAAAGTAGCATGTATATTGATGAACTCGACATAATCTCTCAAAAATAATGTAAAAAATCACTAGGATAGTAATTAGAACTCTTCCCCTCGATCTGGAGATGAAGATGAAGCATTCAAATCCCTTTTTTCCATGGTCTTTCGCCGAAATTCTACCTAGAAATTGATTTTCGCCCTAGCCACTACCTCTGTTCCTATTCGTTCATAGAAGCCCCTTTAAACCCTCCAAAATCCTTCCTTTTATAGTTTAATCAGTGTAGAACCCATCTAGGAAGGCTTATGCAAAGTTTGGTTAACTTTCGACTCAATTCGGGGTTGAATCGAGTGAAAAACCAAAGGAGGTGGAGAAACTCACGGGTGGCGAACTGTTTACGGCCACGACCCTGAGTTTTTCTATTTACTGCACAGAGTGTATTCACAGCCCGTAAATATATTCAGGGCCACGACCATGAAAGTTGCATTTGACCTCTGTTTTGCTCCAAATTTGACGTACGACCTTGTTTTTTCATCATGAATCATCCTGTGGCATCAAAACTCGTAAAATTCATTGTTTTGAGTGATATTCATGGCCCATGAAAGAGTCACGGGTGCAACCGTGAATATTGCGCCTAGCCTCCGTTTCACTTCAAATTTGATGTGCGACCTCGTAATTTTCTCGGGAATTGTGCTATGGCTTTAAAACTCGCAAAATTCATCATTTTCATGTCGTTTTACCTATATTTTTTATAAAAACTAAGAAAAGTGAAGATTCTATACAAAGTGAAGTAGAAATACTAAAAATTAGTATAAAATAATAAAATAAACCCAAAATATCATATAAAATACAGGTAAAAATATGATGTAAATGCATCTGATCACTCCTATTACTTATTTACTTTTTTTTTGCATAATTAGCTTAGTTAATTAAATCTTAACAATTTTGATATTATCTAGCTAGTGTGTTTTAAATTAGTTGGTACTTGCCCATTAGTTTCCGTGGGATCAATATTTTACTACTTCAATAGCCCCGTGCACTTGCGATATCCTATCACATGCATGAAGGGGCAGTAAGGAGCACATAATATAGGCCCAATGAAGAGATGTAGGCAGTTAGGGTTAATAGGAAGGCATTGGACAATTAGGGAATGATCCAAAGGAATTAAAAAATCAATCACCTTGATTTACTCCCCTAATACCATATGGGGCATAGCCTTGCCGAGCAAGCAATGCCACATACACACAACACTTGCCAAATATGATAAGCCTTCCATCCTTGTGCATGGACCTAGTCAAATGCACCAAGGAGGTTGCCAATTAAGGCTCTAGGCATGAGTCATAATCCAATTAGGTCTTCAAGTGCCCAAAACTTACTAAATTGGTCAGGCAACCTTTCCATGAATGGCTCAAGTGATTAAATCATATCAAATCCAATTTGAATGATTCCAATCACCAATAGAATTCCAATCATGGTCATTGGCGCCACTCCTAATCCAATTAGGAATCATATGTGCCTAGGCCTTAAATAATCTCCCCATTATACCCTTAAGCCTATTATTCTCTTCATTATCACTTATTGTTAGGCCCCATTAACTAATGGGCGAGCCCAAGCTTCATTATACAAGTTGATTAAGCCATTGGACCTAATACAATGCAACCCAAGTCAAGTATGGCTAACCATAGTCAACTCTAGGGCAACCGGCCAAAAATAAAATTTGGCTCCAATAAGCTTCTTCCATCTCATCAAGCACATTGGCACTGATGAAATCTCTCAAATATATTCGACTTATCCAATAACTCGATCATAAGGCTACTCGATCAATACGAAAACTCGAGTATCAAGGTGTGCAACATTGTAGGTTCCTTTGACATTGGTAGTGATGAACTCATGTCATCATAAACAATGAGTGGCACCTAGCAGTGCATTGCTACTACCCAAGTTTTTGAAATGGATATTGACATCGACATCCCCATCATCGCAACAAGGTACCGACGCATTTCAGTCTATTTGCCAAACTGATATCCGATTGGACAAAGTGTGTCACCACTTTATTTTTACCCAATCTCATGGTAATGACTAAATCAGGCTTTCACTTGGGTATGACCATACACTTTCAGTCATGCATCCATAGGGGGCCCATGGATATCAAGCTTCCCTCAGGAAGAGGCAAATCCTCTGTCTATCTATTGATCTTCTCATATGGGTCGTGACATACTCAATGACAACCGTTATGACCTCCTGTAATACCCCAAAATTTATGAACCTCTTATGATGGTATACAAATAATGAGTTTGGTAAATCATATCACTTGGACCACTAAGCATGCTAAAAATCTTGAATTTTCTATGGTGTTGATGGCATCTTTGGTATTATGGACTTGAGTGTCCTTGATGGAGTCTTAAAGGGGCATTGCTAGAAAACTTGCCACCCAGGCCTTGAAGAATAATAATTTTGGTAAAGGGAATCGTGGAGGGGGACTGGTCACGTTTTGTTGGAAGGAACCCTAGAGGAGTTGCCGGTGGGAGGAAGGATTTGGGAGAAGAAATACCACATCTCAGGGCAAGTAATCTCGTTCTTGGTTTTGATAAATCTAGCTTTTCCTTCATGCTCTGGATAATTTTGATTCCTTGTGTCTTATGTATTCGATTTGGAATTTAGATTATATGTTTTCTATTCTATGGAGTCAGATCTAAATGTGCGTAATGGTTTTGAAATTTTGTTCTGCTAAGATCTGCAGTCGCCAATCTAACCTTGCTGTGCTTTAACCCGATTATCTCCTGACCTACAGATCCAAATGACACCAAACTAATTTCATTCGAAACTAGATTCACCCAGCTTTGATTTGAATATGATATTGACCATATATGGTTTATATTCGATTTGCAATCAGTATTGATATCTAACTGACGAAATCAGCTTCCTGGAAATATGGAATTTTGACCTTTCTATGTTCAAACGCTCATATCTCCCTAATTACAGCTCCAAATCTTGTAAACTCAGTTGCATTGGAAAGTAGACTTAGAGAGCTTGATTGTGAGTACCATATTGTCTATTTTTGGTTAGGTATTCAATCTAAAATATATGTTGAAATCTGATATATGAATCTACCCAGTTTTTGGTTAAATGCTTACCACCAAAGCCGGTAATGTGTTTGAGCTTGAAATCATTCTTAAAGTAGCAAGATCATTATGAAATCTATTTCTTTGCCTTAACTTATGATCTTAATATCATGGCATGAACTCTAATACATTATATGGAACTTATGACCTGTTAGGCCCTAAAAAATCTTAAGGTGCATAATTCTATGACAAATGGTATGTCCAATGACTCATGTTACATCTCATTATCAATGTTATGCTCAAGATCATTGTCTTATCACTTTTCTTATGAAATCTTTTGTGGGGAGAATTTGTATGAACCCAAATGAGAGGTATGTGGATGGATGTGGAGCAAAGTGCCACACCCTAAAAAGGTGGGGGGCCACCTCTTGAATCTCTCCATTCAAAGGAGTTATTGGGAGTAAAGTGCCACACCCCTAAAAAGGTGGGAGCCACTGCTTGAATCCCACTACATCGTGATAGTTGTGGAGCAAAGTGCCACACCCCTAAAAAGGTGGGGGCCACCTCTTGAATTCATGGGAGCCATTGCTATGCTCTTGCTAGCCTTTGTTTGCTCTCTCCTGACAAGGATGAGTTTAACTTCCAAACGTGGAAGGAATTATAAATTTTGATTGTCTCACCCACATCTATGATCCATGACTACTCATGATATGGATGCACATCTATAAACCATGACTACTCATAATTATGAATGCTCAATATTGATCAATGACTTCTCATGACTCAAATGTCTTATCCATGGGAGATGTATTACCATTTGGTTTGATCATGGCTCCATTGCGTGCTCAAGGGAATTATGTTATCCTTTATTATTGCTTTATTATGTTAATTATTTCATTGATATATTTATCCTCTTTAGTTTTGCTTCCCTGAGCCTTGGGTTTACTTACTAGGCAAATTTATGCTCATTTTTGTTTGCATTAACCCATATTGTAGATTAGCTTGGTTACTAATGACTAAAAATTCATAGTAAATTTTATATTAATTGTATATTATTTTTGAGTCATATTTATGAGTTTTGCTTGTTTTTAAACTTTATTGGTCGATTATTTCAGAATCTACACATCTTCTTGTTTTTCATCATTTTTAGGTAAAAAGGACTTATTTTCAACGGAATTGAAGGAATCGGAGGCCGGAAACAGAATCAGCACAAAATTTCGAGCTAAGGGGTCAATTTTAGAAATTTTCTGATTTCACACTCCTATGAAAAATGAACTAAAATTTTAAGGGGTGTGAAAATTTATTAAACAGACACCAAGCAAGTCCCTAACCATATAGAATGGTCAATGACCTCAAGTCAAGGGATCAATGCATCTCCTGTCACTTGTGAGGATAACTCATGACACCAAGTCATAGCCTCACAGCGGGTCTATCCAGTATATCCTCCAATGATACACCCATGTGTCTGCGTTAGAACCACGTGCCTAACCAGCCCACATACCAGTCTCTCAAGTACCAGAGTTGTCCCATATCCACTCAGGTACATCGACTGGGGACTATCGTTCGAGCATAGATCCAATCTGTCTCCAGGGACATTATCATGTAAGTACACAATCGCAGGTGTAGACAAACAATGATAACGACAATACCAGAAAGATATATATTAATATCAGAGTCAAGTAGTACAAAGATGGACCAAAACTAGGTCATAGGGCATATACACCAACAGGTTGTCTCTTTAACCAATAAGATTAATTCGTTAAATCTTAATTCTGCCACTATTAATGCTATTTCATGTGAGATTTGTGATAATGCAGAATATTATACACAGGATTGTCAGTTGGGAGTTTCTACACAGGGTGAGTGCGACTCTGAACAAGCGAATGCAATTGGGAATTATAATGGAAGACCTCAGAATGACTCATACTTAAGCACTTACAACCCTGGTTAGAGGACAACCTTGGTTGGAGGAACCATCCCAGTCTTTCATGGAGGAGTAATCAAAACCAAGCACCTCAGAACAACAATTGACAGCCCCCTGGTTTTCAACAAAGATAGTACAACCAACCTCAAGCACCCTAGAAGTCTAACCTGGAAGTTATGATGGAGACTTTTATTGCCACATAGACAAAGCAGAATGATGATTTCAGACATTAATTCGATGATTTCAGGCAAGAATTTAGACATGTTGGCGAGTCTATCAAGAATTTGACTTTTGAGATGGAATCTATGAAGACCTATCAAAAGATATTGGAAACTCACATAGCTCAGTAGGCCAGCTCTTCAAATAGGCCTATTGGTAGACTATCAGGGAAGCTAGAGATAAACCCACGTGAGCACTGCAATGCCATTACAATACATAGTGGGAAACAATTGGAAGAGCCACAAGCATCAGATATAACGCAAGACCAAGAGATGCAGAATTCTGAATCCACAGAGGAAGAAGAAAATAATGGCGACACATCATTGTAAGATAGGGAGCCTGAGCCAGTTTATGTACCACTGATGCCGTGCATTTTAGTAGTAATATTCATAGCTATTTCATGTTAAATCTAGGCTTATTTTAACACTTTTATACTCTTTTAAGGCTTATTTGCTTGAATGCTTCAGAATCTTCACTTTTTGGTGCTTTTGTGAAATTTCAAGTAAAATCACCCTTTTTCGATATATTTTGGAGATTCTAAGACCATAGGATGATTTCTTATACAAAGACGAAGCTACACATCAAATTTGGGCCAAAACAGAGTAAGCCTGAAAAATATGGCCAGGTGAACCCCATGGGGTTCACCAGTTTCTTCGCCAGACCAGCAGAACCTCACAGAGAGCTTCACGGCCGGGTGAACCCCAGCGGGGTTCAGTAGATTTTCTTTAGGCTGAAATTTGCATAGAACAAAGCACACCGCGCTTCTTTTAGCCAGATTTCACATAACGAATCACGGGCTGGTGAACCCGGCGGGGTTCACCTGTGATTCCAACCCAGGCTCACGCGGACCGAGTTTCACTCAGATTTTAGAAGATTTCTCACTCGTTTGGCATCCAAATTTCGCAAGTGAGGATTCTATGGAAAGCTCTTTTGAAGGAGAACGTAGGGGATATAAAAGCCCTAATTTTCATGCCCTAATTATGGAGTAATCACATGACGAACCGGCAGGAGCGGAAGAACATGGTTAAAACACGATTCCGGGGCGATTTTTGAAGATCTGATCAACAGACCGCCTGGATTCTTCAGGATTTGTTTCAGTTTATCTTCTTCTATCCTTTAGAAACTCTTCCTTGTGATCTTCCTATGCTAAAAGAGAGATTTTTTTAGTGTTTCAATGACGATTGTAGCGTAAACCCTATTTCGGGGCTTGGTTGAAGCCCGTTGATGATTTTGGTCGCAAACTTTATTTCAATTTTCGTTATTCGGAATGAATTGTGAGCATATTTTACTTTGATGTGCTTATTTTGTGATTTTACCTTGGCCGAGTATTTTCGCGTGATAGTCGTTACGATTCATACCGAGAGGAGTATCGTAAGGGTGGAATCTCTTAGTAAAATTTGCGAGACCTCGACACGAGAGTGCTCGGTCTTCACTCGAGGGTTTCATAATCTGTCATAGAACTCATTGGGTTCACTTATAATGATCCACCGCAAGAGTAGGATGTCGTTCTAAGTCGAACATCGGGGTGTACGCTCGAGAGAGGACACCTTGTACCCTAGGGTTAGATTCCTTGTGCAAAACCAATAATCAAAATAATTAATATCTTTCTTATGCGATTAAGATCATCATCGTGGTGGAAACCAAAGCCCTGATATCTCTTCCATATTTACTCTCAACCGTCATCGTAGCGATTGCTTGTCTTATTTTCGATTATTTTAGTCTTCAAAACCACGTTTCGATTCACCTAGCTATTAAAACTTAGATTTTCTAGTACTCAACCCTGTTCCCTGTGGGATTCGACATCTTTTATATTACTTCGACATAACTGTGCACTTGCGGGACGTGTCAAGTTTTTGGCGCCGTTGCTGGGGAGCAATGGTTGATATTAGTATACTTCTGAGAATTGATAGACTAGGCTTTAGGTTAGTTTTTCTTTACTGCACTACTATTTTTTTTCTCTTTATTTACTGACTGTCTTAGAACTTTAAAATTTTGACTGATCAAGTTCTACGGCAGGTACATTCTTTGACATTGATCCAGAGATCAAGTGCACCTTTAGGACAAGAAGGAAGCAAAATCAAATTCTGAAGAATGAAGTCATGAACCATCCAGAAGGAGAAAATCAGATGGAGCACATTCACCTTGATGTGAACAATGACCAAGTACCACAACCAATGGGGAACAACTATAACAATAGGACATTGAAAGATTATTCTGCTCCCAATGTTTATGGTTTTTAATCAGGAATTGCTAGGCCCGCTGTTGAGGCCAATAACTTCGAAATAAAACCTGCTCTTCTTTCTATGGTGCAACAATACCAATTTGGTGGTTCTCCTCTTGAGGACCCCAACATGCACCTTTCTATTTTTCTGGAATATTGTGACATGCTGAAAATTAACGGTGTGTCTGCTTATGCTATTAGGTTGAGACTATTTCCATTCTCTTTGAGGGACAGAGCGAGAGCTTGGCTGCACACACTACCTTCTGCTTCGATAAAAACATGGGCAGAGCTTTCTCAAGCCTTTCTCTCCAATTACTTTCCTCCATCAAAGACAATTCAATTGTGAAATCAGATAACGAGTTGCATGCAAAAAGATGGAGAATCCCTATACGAAGCTTGGGAGAGGTTTAAAGAGCTCCAAAGGATATGTGCACATCACGGAGTTGAGACTTGGGTTTTGATCCAAATGTTCTATAGCGGTTTGGATTACAACACAAGACTTACAGTGGATGTTGCAGCAAGAGGCGCTTTGATGAATAGGAGAGTTGAAGATGCAATGAACCTTCTCGAGGACATGGCGATTAACCATCACCAATGGACATCTGAGAGAGGTACTTCTACCAAGAAGTCAGGTAAGTATGACCTTGACTCTTTGACTGCACTGACGGCTAAGGTGGATAATTTGACTAGAAAGCTTGATTCTTGGTCTGTTAATTCGATGGATATTAACTCTATTTCTTGTGAGGTCTGTGGAGTTGTAGGTCATGCAGGGGCAGATTGTCAGGCAGGAGATGGATAGATGGCTGCGATCAACTATGAGCAATTGAATGCTGTTGGAAATTTCAACTCTAACAACAACCCTTATTCCAACTTCTACAATCCAGGGTGGCGCAACCACCTAAATTTCTCTTATCGGACAACTCAACCAATTCAACCTGGACAAGAACCATCACAACAAGCCCAGCCCCCACAAGGAAACTTTAGGCAGCCCCAACAGAACAATTTCAGACCACCAGGATTTCAAGCTAGGAACTAAAATGCACCACCACCATAGCCAAGGCCCAATAATGATTCAAATTTGAGCAAGCAACTTGAAGGACTTATAGACATGATGAAGATGATCATGACAAGGATGGACTCCTTGGAGACACACAATAAAATGCTAGAGAGTCAGCTAGCCCAGTAAGCTAGCTTGTCTTCCAAAGCGCTAGGAAAGCTTCCATCCCAACCAGAGGTGAACCCGAGGGAGCATTGCAATGCAATCTTCACTTGGAGCGGCAAACAACTTGAAGACCCAAAGATGCCGACTGACGATAGAAGAGATGGAGCGACACCAGAACTTGTGGAACCACAGTCAGATGCAACACCGGTGGCACCTGAACCAGCTGAAGAGGAGCGGCCCTACGTGGGACCGCCTGCATACAAGCCACCGATTCCTTTTCCATAGAGGTTTGTCAAAGCCAAATTGGACAAGCAGTTCGGTAAGTTTTTGGAAGTATTGAAAAAACTTTATATTAACATTCCCTTTGTTGATGCCCTTCCGCAGATGCTGACCTATGCGAAGTTCCTAAAGGACATCCTCTCAAATAAAAGGAAGCTGGAAGGCCAAGGAACCGTCACACTTACTGAGGAGTGCAGTGCAATTTTGCAAAATAAGCTTCCATAGAAACTCAAGGACCCTGACAACTTTTCCATACCATGCCAGATAGGAGAGATGACCTTCCAGAGAGCACTATGCGATCTAGAAGCGAGCGTCAGCATTATGCCGTTATCACTGTGTAGAAAGCTGGAGTTGGGTGACTTGAAATCGACTAATATCTCTTTGCAGCTTGTCGATAGATCAGTTCGGAGTCCAGTGGGTATTTTAGAGGATGTACCCATTAAAGTAGGAGATTATTTTATTCCTGCTGACTTTGTTGTGTTAGAGATTGACGAGGATGATAGACTTCCTATTAGTTTCACAGGTTTTAATTAAGGTTTTCAAACAATCCAATATCTATCTCTAGCATATTTTCATGTCTAAAACAATAATAATTTCTAAATCAAAACATCAACATGTCAATAAGCTTTTAAAATCTAAAGAAAAGAACACAACTAATTTCTTACGATGAGCTCCTACCACGAATTCTAGGGTTCCAAGTTATGTGTATCATCTTCTCAGTCCATATCACATAACTCTAACACATGTTAATGAATGAAAGTAGAAAAGGATTAAAGACATAAATCTCTTAAGTAAAATTACCATACAAAAAATATATTGATGGAATAAAGATCATCTAGTCATTGAAATATCAAGGGGATTACACCCCCATGTCCCAAAAGAAAGTTTAAGCTAGCATGATGGAAGAATTACAGCAAAACATGGTTTTAGAATGATTAGAAATCGAAAGGGAGGAGTAAAAGTTACAAAATAGGGCCGTAATCAAAATTACAGCCCGTAATTTATTGTAGAGTTGCGATGAACAGTGCATGCGACCATGTTTTCGTTAATTTCTCCCTTGATCAGCCTCCTTTCACTCTGAAACTTCTATGGTGTGTTCTCCTTCCTCAGGCGAAGCTTCCTGTCAAATTTCATGACCGGAAGTGGTCTGTACGATGAATGGCGATGAACCCTAGCGCGGAGCTGTAATACTCTAGAACAAAAAAAAGGTCTTACATGTTTTTGACAAAAACAAGATATGAGATTGTAGCATGCAAACTTGTAGTGCTATTACTCTAATGGTACTTGAGAATTTGTGGGTCTTGAATACTAAAGGATAAAAACCTAAAGGAAATGAGTAATCTTATGGAATAAATAAGATTGAAAATGAGAATGAAGAAAACAAGAAAATAAAGGGTAAAGTTTACCTACAATTGTTGACCATGCCTATGCCACCTTATGCCATTTGATTTACCTTAAGCCTACACCTCATGCTCCTTAAGCCTACACCTCATGCTATAGGATTAACTAGAGAGAAATGTAGAAAAAAAAAAGTAAAAGGTAGCTTGATTCTTCATGCATGACCTGAAGGGAAGAATAGCCAAGGAAAGGGAAGAAGAAGAAAGGGAGAAAACTCAAGTGAAGAGTGAATTGTGGTTTCTTAGGCAAGTTCTTCTTCTTTCTTTGTATTATTTTGCCTATTGATTCCAATGGATGAGAACATATCTTTTTTTTCCTTTATGAATTCAATTTGTTTTTGATATTTACGATTTTGGTAAATTCGGCCCTTGGAAGAATGAGCTATGCTATGTTACACAACAAGGAATCCTTATGTGTAGTAAACCTAACCTTTATCCATTCAACTTATAATAACTTTTGATTCCCGGGCCCAAATCGTGTGAACTCAGATTCTTTGTAAAGAAGACTCAAACATCTTTCATTTGAGTCAGATATTGAGTACTTCGGAATAGATTATCGAGTGTATAACATCAGTTCAAGCCGATCCAGTAAATCTATTTTTACAGTTTGGACCTTTATCTTGTGAGTGCTATATGTCCGAGTTATGTGATGGTAACGATACCAAATTTTTAATTTTATATCAAGTACGCTTCATAACCTACTCCTGGAGCCTTTATTTGCATGATTTGGATACGAAATGAAATTATGCGAATTTACACTTAACCCTAAAAATCTGGAAATCTCATTATCCTGATTTTGACCTATTGCTATTTCATAGGTCATAACTTATTGTGTTGAGCTCCATTTTAAGTAAAACTTTTCTTCTCAGAAACTAGATTCAAAATCCTTTGTTTTGACATAAATATCATATCAAATAGTATCATATGAAGAACTTGATGTCCATGGTAAACAAGCTCCAGATTTTGGATTTTGGGTTACTTGACCCTACACTATGTACCAAATGGTCTTTTATTTGCACTCTATAGATAGATATGTCTCTTCCATTTGGCTTCCATTTGGAATTGAATATATCAGCACTTGTCACTTGTATGAACTTTATGATTCACCTCTTTGAGGGCTAATACATATCAAGAAGCCCATTTCACCATGAATGAAAGTATGTTCTATTTTGTCATGTATCTCATGTATGAACTTTAAGGTTCACATGTTTGAGGGTTTGATACATATAGCAATAAACCCATTTTTGGTATGTGTCCATGTATTAATGTATGAATGCTAGTGGGAATAACAGTATGAGTCCGAAAGGGAAAAGACTATGAGCCCAGAAATGGGAAGAGATTGATAGTTGTGGAACAAAGTGCTACATGGAACAAAGTGCCATATTAGCAATAATGGGGGCCACCTCTTGAATCCATGGGAGCCACCTCTTGAATCCCACTATCTCTGATATGGGGAGCCATGACAGCTCCAGCCGGCATATGTTTGAGTTTCACCTTGACGAGGGTGGAATATGCTTCCAGACGTGGAAGATCTATGTTATTTATGATTTCCCACTATATTGTGTATGCTATGTCTCTTTGGATTGATTTCTTCTTTATGTTCATTATGCTTACCATGTCACTATCATGTCTCTATTTGATGTTACCTATGGAACCATGTGAAGATCTATTCTACATAACTTGGTATGACCCATCTTATGTTTGGCATCATCTTTACTTGCTGTGCTTTCATGCTCAACCTTTGTATTTCTAACCCTTTTTCAGGTTAACTTATGGGCTACATGTTTTGTGGAAGATAATGGATAATTGATGGGGAAAACTTTTGAGTATTTTGAAAATGCATTATGTAAAGGCTATTGTACAAAGTGTGATTTATGTACAAAGTATGTTTTATATCATAGTTTGTATGTGAATGTTCAAAAGATGTTATGGTCTTGAACGATGAACTTGAGTTTTTATGATATGAGAAAAATTTTCTTCTATAAATGAAAGTTTGGATTGTTAGTTGTTACTCCTAGGTGACTAAATCAAGTTTTGATATTCATGTAGAGCAGGTTTTTATGAGTTGATTATGGGTACATATAGCAAAAAAAATTTTATATTATAATTATTTCATAAATCGAATTCTCATCTAGGGATGTGACAGCAGTGATTCTCTCAAATTCTTCGTGAATCATGAATGAAAATTGTTTCTTTTGTTTCAAAAATCTTCTATTGCTAATGCTGAATGTTCTCCTTTTTTCGGATCTTCAATTAGTGCCCTAAATCTTGAAAAATCATCTTTTTAAGTTATCGGCGGAAGAATTGGGCAACTGTGCGTAGAATTACGGTACTATGATGAACGTTATGGTAATGCCGTAATGGCTTCGAAAGTTTCTGTAAGGAAATGGCCCAAAATTACGGTATCATAAAATTCACCACGGTAGTGACGTAATCTTCTCGTTTGTCTCTGAAAGTTTCTGTATGAATTTTGCCAAAATTATGGTACCATAAAAATAATTACGGTAGTGCCATAATTCTGCCTAAATCCTCTGAAGTCTCTGCCTGATTCTGGACCGAAATCACGGCACCGTAAAATTCATTACTGCACTGTCGTAATTTCCAAAAAAAACTTCTGCGGGTTGCGGCCATGAAATTAATTACGGTAGTGCCATACTGCCAAATTATGGCCGTAATAATAATTACGGCACTACCATAATTTCGCAGGAAATTCTGGTTTTACTTGAAATTTTGTGTGCAAAGTTCTCTTGATGATTAGAATTTGTCCACGCATCGAAATTGCTTGAAAACTCATGATAATGATGCCTTTTTACCCGAAATTGGTCAAAAACCAAGAAAGGTGTAGATTTCAAAATATTTGATAAATAAGGTGACATGATTTTCCATAAATCAATTGAAAAGGAGACAAACCTATCGGTGTTTTGAAAGCAGTCCGGTATGCCTAGAGTGCGTCATTAAGCTTGAAAGCCCAGTCCTTCCTTGTTCTTGACACTGTTTTCTCCAATATCCCTTTAATCTCTCTATTTGATATCTCTACTTGTCCACTTGTTTGGGGATGGTAAGGTGTTGCGACTCTGTGATTTACCCCATATTTTCGAAGCAAAGTTGAAAATCTGTGTTCAATAAAGTGAGAGCCTCCATCACTAATTACTACTTGTGGGATCCCAAATCGTTGAAAGATAATCTTTTTAAACAATTTCACCACAACCCTAGAATCATTAGTAGGAGAAGCAATGGCTTCACCCACTCGGAAACATAGTCTACTGCCACGAGTATATACTTGTTACCTCCAGACGTTGGAAACGGACCCAAAAAATCAATCCCCCAAACATCAAATATTTCAACTTCAATTATTGTGGACAAAGGCATCTCATTCCTTTTGTTGATGTTCCCCATCCTCTGACAACTATCACAAGACAGTATAAAATTTCTTGCATCTTTATATAAAGAGGGCCAATAAAATCCAAATTGTAACATTTTAAAAATAGTCTTTTCAGTACTAGCATGCCCTCCATATGATGATCCATGACACTATAATAATATATCCTTGATTTCTTCTACGGGGACACATCTCCTAAATATGCCATCTGCACATCTTCTAAAAAGATGAGGCTCATCCCAAAAATAGTGCTTGACATCAGCTAAAAATTTTTTCTTGCCTTGATAGCCCAAATCAACAGGAAAGATATTAGCAATAAGATAATTTACTATGTCTGTGTACCAAGGAGCTTTAATATGATCAATCCTCAAAAGCTGTTCCTCAGGAAAGGAATCATTAATAATATCACAATTATTATTTTCTACAATTATCCTCGAAAGATGATTTGCAACAAAATTTTTAGTTCCTTTCTTGTCCTTGATCTCCAGGTCAAACTCTTGTAGAAGGAAAATCCATCTAAGCAGGCACGGTTTATTGTCTTTCTTCTGCATCAAATACTTAATCACTGCATGATCAGTGTACACCACAACTTTTGAATTTATCAAATAAGATCTGAATTTATCAAATGCTAAAACAATAGCTAAAAGTTCCTTCTCAGTGGTGGTGTAATTCCTCTGTGTCTCATCTAAAGCTTTACTAGCATAGTAGATAACATAAGACTTCTTTTCCTTTCTTTGTCCTATAACTACTGCTACAGCAAAGTCACTGGCATCACACATAAGCTCAAAAGGCAATTCCCAATCAGGTGGCTGCATGATAAGTGTTGATATTTGGGCCTTCTTCAGTTCCTAAAAAGCATGCAAATAATTCTCGTCAAAGCAAAATTTAGCATCTTTACAAAGTAAATCAGTGAGTGGTTTAGCAAGTTTAGAAAAGTCCTTGATAAAACGCCGATAAAATCCTGCATGTCCCAATAAGCTTCTAATCTCCTTAACCGTAGCGGGTGGTGCTAGCTTCTCAATCACTTCAACTTTGGCCTTGTCGACTTCTATCCCTCTCTCTGAAATAAGGTGACCCAAAACTATCCGTTGTCTAATAATAAAGTGACACTTCTCCCAGTTAAGGACAAGATTAGTTTCTTCACACCTCTGCAAAACTCGAGATAAATTAGCCAAACAATCATCAGAGGAAAAAACCATAAACAGAAAAATCATCCATGAAAACATCCATAAAATATTCAATAAATTCAGAAAATATTGCCATCATACACCTTTGAAAAGTAGCAGGTGCATTACACAATCCAAAAGGCATCATTCTATAAGCAAAAGTACCATATGGGCAAGTAAAGGTGGTCTTATCTTGATCATCAGGGTGAATGGGAATTTGAAAAAAATCCAGAATATCCATCAACAAAACAAAAATAAGAATACTTTGCAAGTCTCTCAACCATCTGATTCAATTATGACTTGCGCCCAAGCCAATTTAGGCAAGGATTCATGATGGCTTGACCTAGTCTTTGCGCATGCATGAATGTATTGCCTCTTTAGGTAACCTTCGGGCGCATATGGCTCTATGCTTGCTTAGGCAAGGCTTGGGCGCATATGGATGAGGGATTTAGTCAACATAATTGATTGAATAAGTCCCTAGAATGATGCCCTAATTGCGTAGTCTTTCCATTTACTCAAACTGCCTCTTGTTGTTATATAAGTGACCCTAGCCGCCCCCTCTCATGACACTAATCTTCTTGGAGGCGTGGTGAACTTAAGGGGCGATGGCTTAGAGTCTTGGAGCTCTTCTTCTTCCATGTAAGGGCGCAACAAGCTTCTTCCTCCTTCCTCCTTCCCTGCCTTGGCGCAAAGGAGCAAGAAGGCTTGCGGCATCCTCTCCTCCTCATTCTCCTTGGTGCATCCTATTGGTGTATATGCCCTATGACCTAGTTTTGGTCCATCTTTGTACTACTTGACTCTGATATTTATATCATTCTGGCATTGTCATTATCTATGTTTGTCTACATCTGCGATTGTGTACTTATGTGATAATGTCCCTGGAGACAGATTGGATCTATGCTCAAATGGTTATCCCAGTCGATGTACCTGAGTAGATATGGGATAGCTCTGGTACCTGTGAGACTGGTATATGGACTGGTTAGACACGAGGTGCTAACGCAGATATATGGGTATATCAGTGGTAGATATACTGGACCGACCCGCTGTCAGGCAATGACTTGGTGTCATAAGTTAACCTCACAAGTGATAGGATGTGCATTAATCCCTGGACTTGAGGTCATTGGCCATTATATATAGTTAGGGACATGCTTTGATACAACATAACACCTCACCATAGTTGGGAGGTAATAACGGTTGTCATTGAACATGTCACGATCCATATGAGAAGGTCAATGGACAGACAGAGGATTTGCCCCTTCCTAAAGGAAGCTTGATATCAATGGAGCTCCTCTATGGTTCTATGATTGAAAGTATATGGCCATACCTAGGTGAGAACCTGATTTAGTCATGACCATGTGATTGGGTGAAAACAAGTGGTGACACATTTGTCCAATCGGATATCACCATGACAAAGAGACTATAATGTATCTGTACCTAGTTGCGATGATGGGGATGTCAATGTCGATATCTGATGTAGGGTGGAGACACGTGTAACAATTCTACTGATTAAAACTAGAAAAAGAATCAAAATTTAGAATGCAGCCAGAAAATAGCAAATAGATTTCAGTGCTACAAAAATATCATTTACGAGAAGTTGTCATGTCTTTCGGACTGATCCATTGTAGCTTCAGTTGGATCAACTCGTCCCTCTCGTAGAGCAAAGTGAGTTCTTTCTCGTGACACCAAAGATCAAGATTTTGGTGGCGCCGATTGCTTAAAAGACCTGCGAAAACAAACATATTCAGATTAGCGAACAGGAAGTTGAAGCAGGAAATTCATGGAGATCAGAAACAGGGAATGCAAGGTTTGCGTCGATAAATCGACGCTCGAACGTGGATTGCTCATCGGAGGATTTGGAAGCAATGAGGAGACGAGGCGGCATCGGTATCGTCGGAACACCGACGGCTGGTGGTGGGGCGAGGCGAGGGTGGCAACGCAGGCGGAGGCGGGGACGCGCTGTTCAGCAGAACAGGGGAGATGCGCGTGTGGAGCAGAGGTGGCCACCGTTCGTCTGGTGGTGGCCGTTCGCCGGACCTGCTACAACTGAAGGTTGGTATGGTTGTGGGGATGACGTGGCCTGAGTTTGAGGTCGAATGGTGGCCGATCGGAGGAGGGTGACAAGGAAAGGCGGAGCTGGGGCGGAAGACTGGCGAAAACAAGGGAAATGCGAAAGAAGAACAGGGCGCGTCGCCGGACGGCCGGTAGTGCACGGATGCCGAAGCTACTACGACTGGGAGTTGATGATGTTGTGGTGACGACGTGACCGGAGTTTCGTGGTGGATGGTGGCCGGATGGAGGAGAACGGTGCTGGAAGACGGCACTAGGGCGGAAGGCTGGTGAGAACAGGGGATTCGAACGGATGTTCGATTCCGGTGATTGGACCGGAGGATTGGCGGATGCCGGCGGCTAGAGCTTCATCTTGGGGAGGAGGAGTGATGCCCGAAGTTTTGTGAGGATCAGACTGGCGGATCGTCGGCGGCGTGCTCACAATCTTTCGAAAATCTGGAAAGTGGGAATACGTGGTTGTTTGAATTGGTTTCGTGGGGAAGAAGCTTGTAGAGAAGGGAAGAGGGAGGGCCTCAGCCCTAGAAGGAGGTGAGAGGAAGGATAGGCGAAACACACGCCTCAGATAGGCAATCCCTGCCAATCGCCAACCCGTGCGATTCCCCTTCATCCGGGCAATCCAGCAGACTGTGCCAACTGAGTTGGTACAACACAGTCTCTGATCCCACAGATGGCTGCCTCCATATAGCTACCATATGCGCCACATATGTAGCCTACATGGTCAAGCTGACCCGACCTACTCCCTGGACCACCACGTGCTATGCTGAGCAACGAGAAGCGATAAATCCCTTCCCTGTAACACGCAGGTGTAATCACACACCGTCTGAAGATAGATGGGCGTGCCCACTGAGTGGGTACTGTTAGGGTATGCCCTTAAGGCTAATGTTTGAGGCCTTGGGATTGTATCAGTATCATGTAGTAAACTCTTTTGTTTATAAAGGCATGGTTATTATTCAGGTTGTTACCTTGTCTGCTGTAATAAGTGTACTACTGAATAATGTCTCAAAGCTGTTCAGCTAGGCTGACATGCTATAAAGTCCTTAGTCGAGATATCTTGGTGAACATGAGACAGCCTTGATATGATTGAGACTAATATGTGTTCTAATCTTATAGGATGCTTCGAGCATGGAATAAGATGTAGACTCATGGGTATATTGGATGTACTGGACAGACCCTACTAGGATATTCAATTGCTTGTCACAATGTGAATAATCCTTGTATGCTACAAGTGGCACATGTCCTCTGACTTGAGATCACTTGTGTTTCTAAATGATGATTGTCATTGTTTTGAGGTAGTTCAATATCATTTGAAACATAATGATCATAGACTATCTTGGATAATGATCATGAGTCAGGTTAGGGCACTAGTGATAGATAAAGGATTGCCGTCTCCTTGTTTAAGGAGTGTGATGTTCTAAAAGGGGCCCCCCTATATGAGATGATTGAGAAAGTGTATGGCCATACCCAGGTGACAATGTTCATCTGATCTAATCATGCTCATCATATTGGAGACACAGGCTTGACACGCTTGTCCAATAAGAACATCCAGTGGCAAAGGAAACATGTATGCCTAGTGAAGTGCATTCACCCTTGTGCTGTGTTTTGGGAGTAGTCTTGGAAGACTCTTTCCTTTATATCGGGAGACAGTGATGTGTTGCTAGATACCCCTCACTGATCGTGATAACGCAAGTTATCGTTACCGACATTTAAAGGAAACCCTTAGGGTCGCACAATTTGATGATATGGCTTCTTTAAGTCAGATCGTGTGGACTGAATTGTTTGGATTCAGTTTGAAGGGATTTAATCTCTGATTATAAGTGAGATCTGGTCTGATCATGTTTGATTGATTAGGGCTTGAGATCGGTAAGCTTTGATCGAGAGAATGGATGCTAGATCGGTGAGATCAAGAGCATCAGGAGATGAACGGTTAGATCATGAGCCATTTGGTTCATAGAAGGTCTAGACCATGCCTTGGCTTGGCTTGGTTTGATTTTGGTCTTTGAACCAAATCGAATTGAACCAAAGAATGAACCGGTTCACTATGTGAACGCATGGTTCATGAAGGAAAGCGTTTTGGTGTTGGCGAATGGCTTCATGACTTTCCATTTTGGGAAGTCATGTAACGCCACTCTTGATATCGCCTAAATGTTTTTGCTCTCTTGTCTTTGACGTGGCTTGCGAATTTTTCGTGGGGTGAAGGTGTTGACGACAAGGGGAGAACTCTCGGCCAAGCATCATCTCATCATCCCTACCATTCGAACAAGAACATCTTGGCACTTTTGCTAGCACAAGAGGTGCGCAAGAAGGAAGCCTTCATCATTTGGTGTGTGTCTTCTTTGGAGGAGATCTCTTTTGCTCTCTCTCTTCCAAGACGCCATCCAACACATGGCTTCGGTATGAAATACTTCTCATCCCTAAAAGTTGATCATATTTGGATTCATGCAAACGATCTACATGAAACCCTATAAAATTTCATGCGCCCCCTTCGTTAGGGTTTCATCCCCTTTGCGCTCCCCCTTGAAGGGGACTTTCAAATGGTATCAGAGGTATGGTTTATGCATGAATCATATGGTTGCTTTGAGTGATCCTTGTTTGCGCTTGCAAAGTATAGATCTATGTACATGCCGAAATAAACTACATGCTAGTTTAAGCTCTTAGATGTATGTTTATCTTGATTTGCGCATGTATAATGTTTTTGGTTAGCGCTTGTTAATGTTTTCAAAAGAAAAACTTACCTTGCGCGCCCATTAGATCTAATGCGCCTACTATAATCCCTTAGATGGGTTGATGGGGTTGAAAGCATCATCTAGAATAGATCCAAGTCTGATCGGACCATCTGACAGCCTAGATGGGTTGACCAGATAGCACCTGTGCGCAAGCAAGAGGTGGCTATAGGTTGACTGCATCATGGGCGTGTAGCGAGGTCTGGTTGAGACGACCATTGAACACACATGAGTTAGGCCCGGGGTCACACCCGCTTGCCAGAACTCATGAGGGTTGTTCAGCCCTTGGCGCATGCATGGTTGACCATTAGGTCAACTCGAGTCAGTTAGGACTTGGTGCATGCAAGGGGCAGGGGATCTGACTAGATGGATGAGTGGATCCCTATCAATGGACCATTGTAAGGTTGTAGGACTCATAAGAAAATTAAAATTGATGCCAATGGGGTTTTCAAAATTTATTTTCTTTTAATTGGATCACATGTTGTTTGATGCCTATGCTTGTTTATTTATTCTTATGTGGGCTGCCCATGTTAAATGTGTGCTGTGCTGGGGCCTGCGAGCCTGGATTTAACTTGTAAATTAATTTTATTGTGATCTGTGAATCACATTGTTCATTAATTTATTGTATATTTGACCTGCGAGTCAAGCTTGTCTAGATAGATCAAAATGTATTTTGATTAGACAAGAGCACAAAAGCACACATCGCAGAGGCGCATACAGCTGGTGGGCGCACCTGAGCTGCATTGAGCGCTGGGGCCCTGGGTTGGGCCAGATGAGCAGCTAAAAACCCATAAAGAAAAGCAAGTGCAGACTTAAGATAAATTAAGGTCTTACTTAGGCTATGGGCTTTTACCACATAAGATGCATGCTTTCTTTTATTGTTTAAATAAGTAGAACAGCATGATTTATTTATCTTCTGCTATCACCATAGGAATTGTATGATAGTGAAGAAGATAAAAGACCGTTAAAATCCAAACGCTAAAATATCAAGCACGTAATGCCTTCTGACGCGAAACCTCACTGTTCTGACTATCATTGGAGCTGTGTTGTACCCACTCAGTGGGCACGTCCATCTATCTTCAGACGGTTCGCGATTACACCTGCGTGTTACAGAGAAGGGATTTATCGCTTCTCGTTGCTCAGCATAGCACGTGGTGGTCCAGGGAGTAGGTCGGGTCAGCTTGACCATGTAGGCTACATATGTGGCCATATGGTAGCACATGGAGGCAGCCATCTGTGGGATCAGAGACTGTGTTGTACCAACTCAGTTGGCACAGTCTGCTGGATTGCCCAGGTGAAGGGGAATCGCACGGGTTGGCGATTGGCTGGGACAGCCTACCAGAGATTAGTGCTTGTACTCTCTGTGCATCTTATCTCGTCAGAACGGGACGCGGAGACCAAGTATGAAATCTGGATCCCATCTCACTAAAAGAGTTCTACTCTTTCGGGCTGTTTTGCTGGATTTTTTAGCCAGATAAAATAGTGAGAAAAGAATCTTTCTTAAGTCCTGGATTGATTCTGAACATTGATACTGACCTTGCTGTTCTTGCATTGTTGTAGATTCCTGCAGCAACGAACACCATGAGCTTCAATGTGCGATCCCTACTGGAAAGGGAGAAGTTTGCTGGGCCGAACTTCTCAGACTGGTTCGGACACCTTAAGATCGTTCTTAAGGCAGAGAGGAAACTGTATGTCCTCGAGACGGCTGTGCCGCCTCAACCCGCTGCGAACGCCACAAGGGCGGTTCGTGATGCCTATGAAAAGCACGTCAATGATAGCATTGATGTCGCTTGCCTGATGCTAGCGTCTATGACGCCACCGCTGCAGCGTCAGCATGAGGATATGTCGGCTATAGAGATTATAGCGAACCTCAAGATGCTGTATGCTGCACAGGCGAGGACAGAACGCTATAATCTGACCAAGCTTTTCTTTCAGAGCAAACTGGCTGAAGGGAGCCCAGTGGGAGCTCACGTGCTCAAGATGATTGGGCACAAGGAGGCTCTGGAGAAACTGGGGCATACCATCAACCAGGAGCTTGCTGTAGATATTATTCTGCAGTCTCTCCCGCCTTCTTTCGATGCGTTCATTATTAACTTTAATATGAACAAAATCGATTGTACTCCGGCAGAGCTGCTGAATATGCTCTTGACTACTGAGGAAACTCTGAAGGGAAAGCCTTCAACCTCTGTCTTAATGGTTCCTTCAAGGAACAAGAAGAAGGGGAAGAAGGGCAAAGTCCCTGTTAAGAGTTACAGCAAGGCTCTGAAACAGAAGGTTAAGCGGTCAAAGGACAACAGGTGTTTCCACTGTGGCCAGCTGGGTCACTGGAAAAAGGACTGTAAAGCGCTCCAAGGAGACAAGAGGGGAAGCATTGCTTCTGGCTCAGGTATATTTGTGACTGAGGTCATGATATCATCTTCTTCTGTTTCATGGGTGTTGGACACTGCATGTGGAGTTCACATTTGTTCAAATGTACAGGAACTCAAGAGAAGAAGACAGGTGGGACAGCATGAGGTGGACCTACGCGTTGGAAACGGGGCACGGGTTGCTGCTGTTGCTGTAGGAGACTATTTCATCTCATTACCATCTGGCATTGTATTAGAATTAAACAATTGTTACTTTGTTCCCAGTATCACTAAAAATATTATCTCCATTCCTGCTCTTGTCAGGAAGGGATTTTCCTTTGAATGCAATATTTCAAAGTGTGTTTTATCTTATGATAATATTGTTTATGCAACTGGTTCAATCAACAATGGGTTATTCATGTTGGACATGGAATATTCTATACAAAACATTGATAATAAGAAAGCCAAGTATGCTGATGACAGCACCTTGCTATGGCATAGTCGTTTAGGCCATATTAACAAGAAGCGCATTAAGCGGTTGCATGATCATGGACTGCTGGGATCATTCTCCTATGAGGAGATTGATACATGCAAAGCTTGTTTAATGGGTAAAATGACGAAGTCCCCTTTTCCTAACAAAGGTCAAAGGGCTTCAGGTTTACTTGACCTTATACACAGTGATGTGTGTGGGCCGTTTAGTAAACATGCAAGAGGTGGCTATCAGTACTTCATTACCTTTACTGATGATTTCAGTAGGTATGGGTATGTCTATTTAATGAGACATAAAAGTGAATCTTTTGACAAGTTCAAAGAGTTCAAAAATGAAGTACAAAATCAGCTAGGCCGAAATATCAAGGCACTTCGTTCTGATCGAGGTGGAGAATACTTGAGTCATGCGTTTACTGACTATCTAAAGGAGTGTGGGATTATCTCACAGCTCACTCCACCAGGAACACCGCAATGGAATGGTGTGTCCGAGAGGAGAAATAGAACATTACTTGATATGGTTCGTTCTATGATAAGTCAGGCTACTCTTCCTTACTCCTTTTGGGGATTTGCACTGGAAACAGCTGCAAAGGTACTAAACCGAGTGCCATCCAAGGCAGTTTCTAAGACTCCATAAGAGTTATGGTATGGGAAACAGCCGAGCTTGACATTTATCAGGATCTGGGGTTGCGAGGCTTATGTCAAAAAGCTCGCCTCTGGGAAACTGGAGAGCAGATCTGAGAAATGTATCTTTGTCGGTTACCCTAAGGAAACTAAGGGTTACTATTTCTACGATCCCAAAGAGAACAAGGTATTTGTTGCTCGGACGGCCATTTTTCTTGAGAAGGAGTTTCTTCTGCAAGAGGCCAGTGGGAGAGAAATGAAGCTGGATGAGAATCCAGAGGAAGGACAAAGTAGTCAAGCACAGTTGGATGAGCCTGAGCCGGTAGAACAGGTTATTGAACAACCTGAGGCTCGGATATCACGGGAACCGCGTAGATCGGGAAGGATCCGTCGACAGCCTGAGCGCTATGACGGTGTCTACATCATTGATAATGATGAACCCCTCACTTATGCGGATGCGGTCAGTGGACCGGAGTGTTGGGGTATGCCCTTAAGGCTAATGTTTGAGGCCTTGGGATTGTATCAGTATCATGTAATAAACTCTTGTATTTATAAAGGCATGGTTATTATTCAGGTTGTTACCTTCTCTGCTGCAATTAGTGTACTTCTGAATAATGTCTCAAAGCTGTTCAGCTGGGCTGACATGCTATAAAGTCCTTAGTCGAGATATCTTGGTGAACATGAGACAGCCTTGATATGGTTAAGACTAATATGTATTCTAATCTTATAGGATGCTTCGAGCATGGAATAAGATGTAGACTCATGGGTACATTGGATGTACTGGACAGACCCTAGTAGGATATTCAATTGCTTGTCACAATGTGAATAATCCTTGTTTGCATCAAGTGGCACATGTCCTCTGACTTGAGATCACTTGTGTTTCTAAATGATGATTGTCATTGTTTTGAGGTAGTTCGATATCATTTGAAACATAATGATTATTGACTATCTTGGATGGTGAGCTTGAGTCAGGTTAGGGCACTCGTGATAGATACAGGATTGGCGTCTCCTTGTTCAAGGAGTGAGATGTTCTAAAGGGGCCCCCCTTATGAGATGATTGAGAAAGTGTATGGCCATACCCTGGTGACTATGTTCATCAGATCTAATCATGCTCATCCTATTGGAGCTACAGGCTTGACACGCTTGTCCAATAAGAACATCCAGTGGCAAAGGAAACATGTATGCCTAGTGAAGTGCATTCACCCTTGTGCTGTGGTTTGGGTGTAGTCTTGGAAGACTCTTTCCTTTATATCGGGAGACAGTGATGTGTTGCTAGATACCCCTCACTGATCGTGATAACGTTAGTTATCGTTACCGACATCTAAAGGAAACCCTTAGGGTCGCACAATTTGATGATATGGCTTACTTAAGTCTGATCGTGTGGACTGAATTGTTTCGGTTCAGTTTAAAGGGATTTAAACTCTGATTGTAAGTGAGATCTGGTCTGATCATGTGTGATTGATTAGGGCTTGAGATCGGTAAGCTTCGATCGAGAGTAGTGATGCTAGATCGGTGAGATCAGAAGCGTCAAGAGATCAACGGTTAGATCTTGAACCATTTTGGTTCAGAGAGATCTAGACCATGGCTTGGGCTGGTTTCATGTGGTCTTTGAACCAAATTGGTTTGGACCAATTTGGATTGAACCGGTTCACATGGGTGAACGCATGGTTCGATCCATAAGGCGTTTTGGGCGGTTTGCTTGGAGTGGGAGCGCATGGCTTCATGACTTTCCATAATTGGAAGTCATGTAACGCCATCTCCTAAGAGAAACGCCTAACGCTTCTCCTCTTGGTCTAATCGCATCTCCACTTTGGTATGCGAGAGGGTTGACGCAAGGAAGAGGAGGGAGGCTCGGCCAAGCTTTTTCTCATCACCTTCATGCGACAAGCACACCTTGGAGGTCTTTGCTAGCACAAAGAACACCAAGAAGTAGCCATCTTCATCCTCTTGTGTGCGTCCTCTTTGGAGAAGGAGCACTTGCGCCTTTGCTTCCAAGGCGCCATCGAAACTATGGCATTGGTATGATCCTTTGTCGATTTTATCAAGCTTTATGTTAGTTGATCATATATCATGCAGCCGATCCCTTGAAACCCTTGCTTCCGCTTAAAAATCAAAGATGCGCCATCCATAGGGTTTCACCCCCTTGCGCTCCCCCTTGAAGGGGACTCTTCACGGAGTCAGCTAGATGGCTTGAAGCTATGCGAGCCGAGATGGACTCCATGTCAGACAACCAAGTCTGGGATTTGGTTGATCCGCCTCCGGGAGTAATCCCTATAGGCTGTAAATGGATCTTCAAGAAGAAGATTGACATGGATGGTAACGTGGTTACCTATAAAGGCAGGCTTGTTGCGAAAGGTTTCAAACAAATCTACGGGATAGATTATGATGAAACTTTCTCTCCTGTAGCCATGTTTAAGTCTATTCAGATTCTTTTCGCGATAGCAGCATATTATGATTATGAGATTTGGCAAATGGATGTGAAGACAGCTTTCCTTAATGGAAATTTGGATGAGGATGTGTATATGACACAACCTGAAGGTTTCACTAATCCATCAGATCGTCATAAAATATGCAAGTTAAAGAAGTCCATTTATGGACTTAAACAAGCATCTAGAAGCTGGAATATTCGTTTTGATGAATCAATCTCTGAGTTTGGTTTCATCAAGAACGAAGATGACCCGTGTGTATATAAGAGGTTTAGTGGGAGCGTGATTACCTTCCTAGTCCTCTACGTCGATGATATCTTAATCATTGGAAACGATATTCCTGAAATGCATGCTGTTAAAGCATGGCTAAGGAAATGTTTCCAGATGAAAGATCTAGGAGAAGCAGCCTATGTATTAGGTGTGAAGATCTACAGGGATAGATCTAAGAGGCTTCTCGGGCTGTGCCAGAGTACTTACATCGATAAAGTCCTGGAGAGATTTCATTTAGAGAATTCTAAACGAGGATATCTTCCAGTCAGACATGGTCTGAATCTTTCGAGGAGTCAGTGTCCACAAACACAGACTGAGAAAGATGAAATGGACAATACGCCTTATGCTTCGGCTATTGGGTCCATAATGTATGCGATGTTGTGTACTCGCCCAGACGTCGCTTACGGGTTAAGCGTGACCAGTCGATTCCAAAGTAATCCAGGTCAGGCACACTGGATTGCGGTCAAGAACATTTTAAAATATCTGCGGAGGACCAAAGATATGTTCTTGATATATGGTGGTCAGGAAGAACTCAGTATAGAAGGATATACTGACGCTTCGTTCCAGTCGGACCAGGATGATTTCCGATCGCAATCAGGCTATGTTTTTAGCTTGAATGGTGGAGCAGTGGTGTGGAAGAGTTTCAAACAGTCAACTGTTGCTGATTCCACAACAGAAGCCGAGTATGTTGCAGCCTCGGAAGCATCCAAGGAGGCAGTGTGGATTCGTAAGTTCGTGAGAGAACTTGGTGTTGTTCCTTCAAGTGTCGATCCTTTGGTTATCTTCTGTGATAACACTGGAGCAATCGCACAAGCAAAGGAACCACGGTCGCACTAGAAGTCCAAGCACATACAGAGACGGTTTCACTTGATCCGGGAGATCATTGATCGAGGCGAGATCAAAATTTGCAAGGTTCATACAGACGACAATCTGGCTGACCCGCTTACCAAGCCTCTGGCGCAGCAGAAGCATGAGAAGCACTGTAATAATATGGGTTTGAGATTTCTCAACCATTAGATTAAGTGCAAGTGGGAGATTGTTAGGGTATGCCCTTAAGGCTAATGTTTGAGGCCTTGGGATTGTATCAGTATCATGTAGTAAACTCTTTTGTTTATAAAGGCATGGTTATTATTCAGGTTGTTACCTTGTCTGCTGTAATAAGTGTACTACTGAATAATGTCTCAAAGCTGTTCAGCTAGGCTGACATGCTATAAAGTCCTTAGTCGAGATATCTTGGTGAACATGAGACAGCCTTGATATGATTGAGACTAATATGTGTTCTAATCTTATAGGATGCTTCGAGCATGGAATAAGATGTAGACTCATGGGTACATTGGATGTACTGGACAGACCCTACTAGGATATTCAATTGCTTGTCACAATGTGAATAATCCTTGTATGCTACAAGTGGCACATGTCCTCTGACTTGAGATCACTTGTGTTTCTAAATGATGATTGTCATTGTTTTGAGGTAGTTCAATATCATTTGAAACATAATGATCATAGACTATCTTGGATAATGATCATGAGTCAGGTTAGGGCACTAGTGATAGATAAAGGATTGCCGTCTCCTTGTTTAAGGAGTGTGATGTTCTAAAAGGGGCCCCCCTATATGAGATGATTGAGAAAGTGTATGGCCATACCCAGGTGACAATGTTCATCTGATCTAATCATGCTCATCATATTGGAGACACAGGCTTGACACGCTTGTCCAATAAGAACATCCAGTGGCAAAGGAAACATGTATGCCTAGTGAAGTGCATTCACCCTTGTGCTGTGTTTTGGGAGTAGTCTTGGAAGACTCTTTCCTTTATATCGGGAGACAGTGATGTGTTGCTAGATACCCCTCACTGATCGTGATAACGCAAGTTATCGTTACCGACATTTAAAGGAAACCCTTAGGGTCGCACAATTTGATGATATGGCTTCTTTAAGTCAGATCGTGTGGACTGAATTGTTTGGATTCAGTTTGAAGGGATTTAATCTCTGATTATAAGTGAGATCTGGTCTGATCATGTTTGATTGATTAGGGCTTGAGATCGGTAAGCTTTGATCGAGAGAATGGATGCTAGATCGGTGAGATCAAGAGCATCAGGAGATGAACGGTTAGATCATGAGCCATTTGGTTCATAGAAGGTCTAGACCATGCCTTGGCTTGGCTTGGTTTGATTTTGGTCTTTGAACCAAATCGAATTGAACCAAAGAATGAACCGGTTCACTATGTGAACGCATGGTTCATGAAGGAAAGCGTTTTGGCGTTGGCGAATGGCTTCATGACTTTCCATTTTGGGAAGTCATGTAACGCCACTCTTGATATCGCCTAAATGTTTTTGCTCTCTTGTCTTTGACGTGGCTTGCGAATTTTTCGTGGGGTGAAGGTGTTGACGACAAGGGGAGAACTCTCGGCCAAGCATCATCTCATCATCCCTACCATTCAAACAAGAACATCTTGGCACTTTTGCTAGCACAAGAGGTGCGCAAGAAGGAAGCCTTCATCATTTGGTGTGTGTCTTCTTTGGAGGAGATCTCTTTTGCTCTCTCTCTTCCAAGACGCCATCCAACACATGGCTTCGGTATGAAATACTTCTCATCCCTAAAAGTTGATCATATTTGGATTCATGCAAATGATCTACATGAAACCCTATAAAATTTCATGCGCCCCCTTCGTTAGGGTTTCATCCCCTTTGCGCTCCCCCTTGAAGGGGACTTTCAGGTACAACACGGCCCCAACGATAGTCAGAACAGTGAGGTTTCGCGCCAGAAGGCTTACGAGCTTGATATTTTAGCATTGGATTTTAACGGTCTTTTATCTTCTTAACTATCATGCAAACCCTATGGTGATAGCAGAAGATTAAATCATGCAATTCTAATTATATAAACAATAAATAGAAAGCATGCTGATCTTATGTGGTAAAAGCCCATTAAGCCTAGGTAAGACCTTAATTTAACTTAAGTCTTCACTTGAGCTCTTGATGGGTCTTTTGCATCTCATCTGGCCCAACCCAGGGCCCAAGCGCCCACTGCAGCTCAGGTGCGCCCACCAGGTAAATGCACCTGTCCCAGAGTCGAACCCTGGACCTCCCACCTGGTCAAGCCACTGCTGCATGCGCCTCTGCCATGTGTGCTCTTTGCTCATGTCTGATTAAAATTACAATTCAATCTATCTAGACATGATTGACACGCAGGTCAATTACACTTTATAAATTAAATAAAATGTGATGCGCAGATCACAATTATAATAATTTACAGTTTAATCCAGGCACGCAGGCCCCAGCACAGAACACATTAAATTGGGCAGCCCACATAAGATTAAATAGACACCAAACATGATATACATTCAACATGTGATCCAATAATAAGAAAATAAAATTTTCAAAAACCCATTGGCATTAATTTTATTTTCCTTATGTGCCCTACTACCTTACAACGGTCCATTAATAGGGATCCACTCATCAGATCTAGTCAGACCCACTGCCCTTGCATGCACCAAGTCCTAACTGACTTGAGTCGACCCAGTGGTCAACAATGCATGCAATTGGGCTGAACGACCCTCATGAGTTCAGGCAAGCGGGTGTGACCCCGAGCCCAACTCATGCGCGTTCACTGGTTGTCTCAACCAGACATCGCTACACGCCTGTATGCAGTCGACCTATAGCCACCTCGTGCTTGCGCACAGGTGCCATCTCGACCCATCTAGGCTGTCAGATGGTCTGATCAGACTTGTTGGGTCTGGACTGGACGATGACTTCAACCCTAATAACCCGTCTAAGGTTTTACAGTAGGGACCACTTAGATCTAGTGTATGCGTGCAAGAGAAGTTTTTATAAAAACAACAAGATGCGCCAAACAACATACATGCGCGAAGGAGAAAGAATACATCTAAGATAAGCATGTATTTTCGCCAACCAACATAAACAATTTTCGCATATTATGTAGTTTCGCATGTAACATTTAGATCTAAACATTTGAGCAAACAAGGATCACACAATGTCAAGCAATCATATGATCATAGCAACATGTGGCTCTGATACCAATTGAAAGTCCCCTATACTTGGGGGGCGAAACCCTAATAGGCGCTTGATAAAAATTTTCGAAGCGGAAGCAAGGGTTTCTTAGGATCGCAAGCTTGTCATATGATCAATTTGTTAAAGATGCATGAAGAAAATTCATACCATAGCCATTGCTTTGGATGGCGCCTTGGAAGCAGAGAGCGAAAGGGATCTCCTCCAAAAGATGCGCACACAAGATGTGATCGCCTACTCCTTGTTGATCTTTGTGCTAGCAAAGTTCTCCAAGAATCCTTGTCGAATGGAAGGGATGAGATCTCCTTGTTCTCGGGCTTCACCGAATTCTCTCCAAGGCGTGAAGAAGACCCCACACCAGAGCGAGAGCGTCGAGAGAAGAGGCAAACGTTTTTGGCATTGAGGCGTTCAGCGAAAGTGGCCTTCATGACTTTCCAAAAATAGAAAAACATGAAGCCATGCGCCCATGATCTCATAACCGACCAAAAACGCCTTCAAGCTTTGAACCATGCGTTCACTCATGTGAACCGGTTCAAGCCAATTCGATGCATTTTAATTTGGTACAAAGACCAAGTTAAATCAGCCCAAGCCATGGTCTAGATCTTACTGAACCAAATGATTCAAGATCTAACCGTTGATCTCTTGATGCTTTTGATCTCACCGATCTACCATCAATTCTCTCGATCGAAGCTTACCGATCTCAAGCCCTAATCAATCAAACATGATCAGACCAGAGCTCACTTACAATCAGAGATTAAATCCCTTTAAACTGAACCAAAACAATTCAGTCCACACGATCTGACTCAAGTAAGCCATATCATCAAATTGTGCGACCCTAAGGGTTTCCTTTAAATGTTGGTAACGATAACTTACGTTATCACGATCAGTGAGGGGTATCTAGCAACACATCACTGTCTCCCGATATAAAGGAAAGAGTCTTCCAAGACTACACCCAAACCACAGCACAAGTGTGAATCCATTTCACTAGGCATACAAGTTTCCTTTGCCACTGGATGTTCTTATTGGACAAGCGTGTCAAGCCTGTAGCTCCAATATGATGAGCATGATTAGATCAGATGAACATAGTCATCTGGGTATGGCCATACACTTTCTCAATCATCTCATCCAGGGGGCCCCTTTAGAACATCACACTCCAAACTAGGAGATGGCAATCCTATGTCTATCACCAGCGCCCTAACATGACTCATGCTCACCATCCAAGATAGTCTATAACCATTATGTTTCAAATAATATCGAACTACCTCAAAACAATGCCAATCATCATTTAGAAACACAAGTGATCTCAAGTCAGAGGAAGTATGCCACTTGTTCGCATACAAGGATTATTCACATTGTGACAAGCAATTGAACATCCTAGTAGGGTCTGTCCAGTACATCCAATGTACCCATGAGTCTACATCTTATTCCATGCTCGAAGCATCCTATAAGATTAGAACACATATTAGTCTCAATCATATCAAGGTTGTCTCATGTTCACCAAGATATCTCGACTAAGGACTATACTGCATGTCAGCCTAGCTGAACATCATTGAGACATTATTCAGAAGTATACATATTGCAGCAGATAATATAACAACCTGAATAACAACCATTGCCTTTATAAACATGAAGTTTATACATGATACTGATATAATCCCAAGGCCTCAAACATTAGCCTTAAGGGCATACCCCAACAATATATTCAACTTCAATAAGTGCAAAGTTCAAAACATGTTAGAGTTCATTATGTTTTGTTGATAGTAATGGAGGCTTAAGGGTGTGGGTAGAAGGACCTAAAAGACAAGATTCAAGGATCATAGGGTCCTGGAAAAGATTTTCTAAGTCTAGGGGTTGACCTAAAGGTTGAGGATTAGGATCCAGGTCAAGCTCGAAAGGATCTAACTTAGGTTCCATGTGAGGTTCAAGAAGACCTATGGGTTTGGGTTCAACTGGATTTTTAGGCAAGTCATCTTTAGGTTTGCTAGAGGTAGTGCTAAGGTCAAGTTGAGAACCTGTGGGTATGGGCCCTAAAATTGAAGGTAATGGCTCTATTTGACACTTAGGTTGAGACAAGCCTACAGTGGGCAACTCAGGGGTAGTTTGACTCTCAGACAAGTCAACTATGGGTTCTTTAGCTAGATTGCTAGACTCAAGTTGAGGACCTGTGGGTATGGGCCCTAAAATTGAAGGTTGAGGTATGGGTTCTACCTCATGGTTTGCCTCTTGAGTTTCAAAAGTCTCATCTAGACTTGTTTTAGATTCTATGGTAGGCTCTAAAGTTTGTTCTTTAGGCTTTAGCCTTTGTTGAAGTTCACCAATTTGTTTATGGGTTTTAACATGCATTGGTTCTTTGTTCCTAGGGTAGATTATGTGTTGCAAACCATTTTGAGTAAAACTATAACACCAAGGTTTGCTATAATAATATCCTTGAAAATCATACATGAATTCATCTCCTAATAAAATGTCAAAACCTTCTAAACCCATCACATCACACCAAATTTTGGTTTTGATATTGTCCAATATAATGGGAACTAAGCATCAAAAGTCAACTAAAGTTTTAGTATAGTCTTCCCAAGTTATGACATATGGATAATCATGTTTCTGTATGGTGAGGCCAAATTGCTCAATGACTTTGGGAGATATAACATTAAACTTGACTTGATGATCAATAACAGTTTTACTATTATAGCCATTGCATAAAGTGTATGTTGTGAAACAACTAGGCCTATGAGTAAGAACCCTATATTTAAATGTTGTAAAACTAAGTGTAAGAGCCTTTCGTTCCCTAACAGTTATTAGTTCTGTTCTAGCTATAACTTCCTATTGAGTAAAATAACGCATGATGATAAACAAGAAAATTAATGCTAGAAATGACTATTGTTTAAGTGCAGTGCAGGAATACTATCTCAGCATGTAGAAGAACAGTATATCAGGGCCAATTCAAAAACAATTGCAGCATATATATGTTCAAAAAATAATGCCAGTTGAAGACTGCAATTTGATAGAGGTTAAGCGCAGGAACCAGGCTGAAAATAGATTGGAAAAAATTCAGCATTCAAGTACAAAATTTATAGTTATAATCAATGCATCAATAGCTGCACTTATGGGTGGGTGTTGTAAACCGAAATATGCTGGTGTTATCCAAGCTGCAGTTTGACAGAGATTAAGTGCAGTAAGTAGGCTAAAAATTTCAGATTATGTTGGCGCTGCAAAATCAGAAGTTCAGATACAATTTTGAGCAAATAGAAGATAAGCAATAGGAACAAAGTTCTTGAAGCAGGCAGTAGAATTTTTGTTGCAATTTTTTTTTATCAATAAATAACTTAACTAACATGCAAAAAAAAAATAGCAAAACATGAAAACAAAACTAACAATTTTTTTTTTGTTTTTTTATTATGCAAAGAGAAAAGCAAAGGATCGTGTAGGCAGACAAGAGTTGCCCATGAACTGCTCAGATACCAAACTGATGTAGGGTGGAGACACGTGTAACAATTCTACTGATTAAAACTAGAAAAAGAATCAAAATTTAGAACGCAGCCAGAAAATAGCAAATAGATTTCAGTGCTACAAAAATATCATTTACGAGAAGTTGTCATGTCTTTCGGACTGATCCATTGTAGCTTCAGTTGGATCAACTCGTCCCTCTCGTAGAGCAAAGTGAGTTCTTTCTCGTGAAGCCAAAGATCAAGATTTTGGTGGCTCCGATTGCTTAAAATACCTGCGAAAACAAACATATTCAGATTAGCGAACAGGAAGTTGAAGCAGGAAATTCATGGAGATCAGAAATAGGGAATGCAAGGTTTGCGTCGATAAATCGACGCTCGAACGTGGATTGCTCGTCGGAGGATTTGGAAGCAAGGAGGAGACGAGGCAGTGTCGGTATCGTCGGAACACCGACGGCTGGTGGTGGGGCGAGGCGAGGGTGGCAACGCAGGCGGAGGCGGGGACGCGCTGTTCAGCAGAACAGGGGAGATGCGTGTGTGGAGCAGAGGTGGCCGCCGTTCGTCGGGTGGTGGCCGTTCGCCGGACCTGCTACAACTGGAGGTTGGTATGGTTGTGGGGACGACGTGGCCTGAGTTTGAGGTCGAATGGTGGCCGGTCGGAGGAGGGCGATGAGGAAAGGCGGAGCTGGGGCAGAAGACTGGCGGAAATAGGGGAAATGCGAAAGAAGAACAGGGCGCGTCGCCGGACGGCCGGTAGTGCACGGATGCCGAAACTGCTACGACTGGGAGTTGATGATGTTGTGGTGACGACGTGGCTAGAGTTTCGTGGTGGATGGTGGCCGGACGGAGGAGAACGGTGCTGGAAGATGGCACTAGGGCGGAAGGCTAGTGAGAACAGGGGATTCGAATGGACGTTCGATTCCGGTGATCGGACCAGAGGATTGGCGGATGCCGGCAGCTAGAGCTTCATTTTGGGGAGGAGGAGTGATGCCCGAAGTTTTGTGAGGATCAGACCGGCGGATCATCGGCGGCGTGCTCACAATCTTTCAAAAATCTGGAAACTGGGAATATGTGGTTGTTTGATTTGGTTTTGTGAGGAAGAAGCTTGTAGAGAAGGGAAGAGGGAGGGACTCAGCCCTAGAAGGAGGTGAGAGGAAGGATAGGTGACATAAGCACCTCAGAGGAGGAGAAGATCGGAGACATCCGATGGAGGACGAAAAACCATTTCCATTCAACGAATTCTGCGTTTACAAGGTTGAAACTTTAATACATATAGGAGAACTTTAGAGATGTTGCAGGGAGAGACGTTGCTATTTCCTTCCACGGCAGCCGAGAGACGTTGGAGAGATGTGAACATTGCAGCTTCCATCTTGAGCAGCAAGGGGGGAAACGTTGAAGATTTCCTTCGCTGCAGCTTCCATATTTGCAGCGTTGAGTGTTGACTGAAGTTGATACTGGCTGGCGTGTCACGAGAGCTTTAGCTGGCTGACGCATGATTTGTTTGGTTTGCCGTTGATGCAAGTCACATTTTGGAATTGATTCCCGCAACTTATTGAGCTTGAATGTCTTGAGTTTATTGAGTGGTTGAAGTAGTCCTCTACTAATTATTGAGCTAGCTTATTTGAGCGAGCTTGCTAGCTTATTTGAGAGCTTCCGAGTCTTCGACTATGGTAATCGTAGACTCCATTTGTATCTTCATGGCCGGTGGTCTCTGCCCCCATCAATATCCATTCCGATGACTTGGGTAGCAGCGATGCACTACTAGGTGCCACTCACTGCTTGTGGTGACCCTAAGTCAGCACTGCCAACGTCAGAGGAACCTACAGGGTCGCAAACCTTGATACTCGAGTTCTCGTATTGATAAGGAAGCCTTATGATCGAGTTATTGGATAACTCGGATCTATTTAGGAGATTTCATCAGTGCCAATAGGCCTGATGAGATGGAAGAATGTTATTGGAGCCAAACTTCATTTTTCACAGGTTGACCCGAAATTGACCATGGTTGTCCACATTTGGATTAGGGTTGCATTGGATTAGATCCAATTGCTTAATCAACCCATGCAATGAAGTTTGGGCTTGCACATTACCCAATGAGGCCCAATAATAAGTTGTCATGAAGAGAGAATAGGCTAAAAGGGTATAATGGGGAGAAGTCTCCTCCCATTGGCTCCTAAGGGCATAATGGGGAGGAGTTGGCGCATGTTGCCCTCTTTGGAAGGAATTGGCGCCTCCCCCTTCATGCTTGGATGGAAAGATTGCCTCTATGGCAAGGCTTGAGGCATCTAAGGCATGATAGACTTCTTTGGTAAGTCTTAGGCGATTAGAGGAGGTTTATGGAAAACTCTTGGAGAGTTACCAAAACCCAAAACCCTAATTGCCACCCTAACCCTAGCCGCATACTCTCTTAGTGCATTGCACCTAACCCTTGCTTGGCCGCCCTTTGCTCTATATTACCTTGTGATATGCGAGAGCCTTGGAGAGAGAATTCAAGAGGCGTGAACCACTATGGGTGAGAGCAAACAAAGGGCAAAGTTATTGGCGCAAGGTCTCCTTCCATCACATAGCCGCAAGCTTCCTCCTTTTGTTCTCTTGGTGCTTCTTCCCTTGAAGGTGGTGCAAGTGTGACAAGAGCTTGGCAGTATCTCCTTCTTCCTCCTTCCTCTTGGTGCTTCTTGCTCTAAAGGTGGCACAAGTGGTGTAGAAAGAGCACAAGGCTTGGATCTTCTTCCCGAGGCTAGCACCGGGTGTGGAAGAAGAGGACTCGAGGCATCCGTGTGTGTGAGACTGCAGAGGGTGCACGCGTGGGCACCTACCTCATCGACCTTCATGCTTGCTCTAGGTACTTACTAACTCATCGTGTCGACCCCCTCGCAAGAGATCTTCACTGGGTTTTTGGGACTGGCTCATTTTCGGGTTTATTATTCCACTACATTTGTAATGTAATCTCTGTGAAAATTTGTAAAATATCCCTGGGGTTTCCCAACAGTGGTATCAGAGGTACTTACGAGCCTCGAACGATGTCGTTCCATGCTTTTCATGCTCACATGCCATATCTATATTTTCACATATTGCATAGATGTTGGCGCATGTTTTTCTTTAATTAGAAAAATTGTAGGTCTCTTGTTTCTTACTTCTAATCAACTTATTGTGGTTCTGTGCTCTCTTCATGTGATGGGATAGACCCACATGTGGAAGAGAAATTTTCTCCTCTCATAATAGGATAGACCTATCTTGAGAGACTTGTTGGGATAGGGCATGGACTGGGTGATTGCCCTCATCCTAGCAAGTTAGGGATTGCAAGGAGGGCAACCGGTATACCTCTTTTAGACTCATGAGAGAAACTTAGAATCAAGGATTTGTGATATGAAGGGAAGGAAGAGAGACATGTTTTATGAAAAAGTAAAATTTCAAATTTTATGTTTATCATGAGCATGTAGAATTGCATGAGTAAGTACTTGATTGTGCATGATGATTGTGATCATTAGTCAAGCCCCTTAGCATGCCTGTAATGTATCCATGTGCGGCTTGCATGCCATCTTTTTCTTTTGTTTTGTAAATTGCTTAAGATCAAGATTAGGGGATGCATCCTTGAATGATTGGCGCATGCTTGAAGCGTGATGTATCCATGATTGTAAATTGCATGTGGAGTTCACATTTGTTCAAATGTACAGGAACTCAAGAGAAGAAGACAGGTGGGACAGCATGAGGTGGACCTACGCGTTGGAAACGAGGCACGGGTTGCTGCTGTTGCTGTAGGGGATTATTACATCTCATTACCATCTGGCATTGTATTAGAATTAAACAATTGTTATTTTGTACCCAGTATTACCAAAAATATTATCTCTATTCCTGCTCTTGTCAGGAAAGGGTTTTCCTTTGAATGCAAGATTTCAAAGTGTTATCTTACTCTTGATAATATTGTTTATGCTACTGGTTCAATTAACAATGGGTTATTCATGTTGGACATGGAATATTCTATACAAAATATTGATAATAAGAAAGCCAAGCATGCTGATGACAGCACCTTGTTATGGCATAGTCGTTTAGGCCATATTAACAAGAAGCGCATTAAGCGGTTGCATGATCATGGACTGCTGGGATCATTCTCCTATGAGGAGATTGATACATGCAAAGCTTGTTTAATGGGTAAAATGACGAAAGCTCCTTTTCCTAACAAAGGTCAAAGGGCTTCAGGTTTACTTGACCTTATACACAGTGATGTGTGTGGGCCATTTAGTAAACATGCCAGAGGTGGCTATCAGTACTTCATTACCTTTACTGATGATTTCAGTAGATATGGGTATGTCTATCTTATGAGACATAAGAGTGAATCTTTTGACAAGTTCAAAGAGTTCAAGAATGAAGTACAAAATCAGCTAGGCCGAAATATCAAGGCACTTCGTTCTGATCGAGGTGGAGAATACCTGAGTCATGCGTTTACTGACTATCTAAAGGAGTGTGGGATTATCTCACAGCTCACTCCGCCAGGAACACCGCAATGGAATGGTGTGTCCGAGAGGAGAAATAGAACGTTACTTGATATGGTTCGTTCTATGATGAGTCAGGCTACTCTTCCTTACTCCTTTTGGGGATTTGCACTGGAAACAGCTGCAAAGGTACTAAACCGAGTGCCATCCAAGGCCGTTTCAAAGACTCCATATGAATTATGGTATGGGAAACAGCCTAGCTTGACATTTATTAAGATCTGGGGTTGCGAGGCTTATGTCAAAAAGCTCGCCTCTGGGAAACTGGAGAGCAGATCTGAGAAATGCATCTTTGTCGGTTACCCTAAGGAAACTAAGGGTTATTATTTCTACGATCCCAAAGAGAACAAGGTATTTGTTGCTCGGACGGCCATTTTTCTTGAGAAGGAGTTTCTTCTGCAAGAGGCCAGTGGGAGAGAAATAAAGCTGGATGAGAATCCAGAGGAAGGACAAAGTAGTCAAGCACAGTTGGATGAGCCCGAGCCGGTAGATTAGGTTACTGAACAACCTGAGGCTCAGATATCACGGGAACCGCGAAGATCGGGAAGGATCCGTCGTCAGCCTGAGCGTTATGACGGAGTCTACATCATTGATAATGATGAACCCCTCACTTATGCGGATGCGGTCAGTGGACCGGAGTCAGCTAGATGGCTTGAAGCTATGCGAGCCGAGATGGACTCCATGTCAGATAACCAAGTCTGGGATTTGGTTGATCCGCCTCCGGGAGTAATCCCTATAGGCTGTAAATGGATCTTCAAGAAGAAGATTGACATGGATGGTAACGTGGTTACCTATAAAGGCAGGCTAGTAGCGAAAGGTTTCAAACAAATCTACGGGATAGATTATGATGAAACTTTCTCTCCTGTAGCCATGTTCAAGTCTATTCGGATTCTTTTCGCGATAGCAGCATATTACGATTATGAGATCTGGCAGATGGATGTGAAAACTGCTTTCCTTAATGGAAAACTGGATGAGGATGTGTACATGACACAACCTGAAGGTTTCACTAATCCAGCAGATCGTCATAAAATATGCAAGTTAAAGAAGTCTATTTATGGACTTAAACAAGCATCTAGAAGCTGGAATATTCGTTTTGATGAATCAATCTCTGAGTTTGGCTTCATCAAGAACGAAGATGACCCGTGTGTATATAGGAGGTTTAGTGGGAGCGTGATTACTTTCCTAGTCCTCTACGTCGATGATATCTTAATCATTGGAAATGATATTCCTGAACTGCATGCTGTTAAAGCATGGTTAGGAAAATGTTTTCAGATGAAAGATTTAGGAGAAGCAGCCTATGTATTAGGTGTGAAGATCTACAGGGATAGATCTAAGAGGCTTCTCGGGCTGTGCCAGAGTACTTACATCGATAAAGTCCTGGAGAGATTCCATTTAGAGAATTCTAAAAGAGGGTATCTTCCAGTCAGACATGGTCTGAATCTTTTGAAGAGTCAGTGTCCACAAACACAGACTGAGAAAGATGAAATGGACAATACGCCTTATGCTTCGGCTATTGGGTCCATTATGTATGCGATGTTGTGTACTCGCCCAGACGTCGCTTACGGGTTAAGCGTGACCAGTCGATTCCAAAGTAATCCAGGTATGGCGCACTGGATTGCGGTCAAGAACATTTTAAAATATCTGCGGAGGACCAAAGATATGTTCTTGATATATGGTGGTCAGGAAGAACTCAGTATAGAAGGATATACTGACGCTTCGTTCCAGTCGGACCAGGATGATTTCCGATCGCAATCAGGCTATGTCTTTAGCTTGAATGGAGGAGCGGTGGTGTGGAAAAGTTTCAAACAGTCAACTGTTGCTGATTCCACAACAGAAGCCGAGTATGTTGCAGCCTCGGAAGCATCCAAGGAGGCAGTGTGGATTCGTAAGTTCATTAAGGAACTTGGTGTCGTTCCTTCGAGTGCTGATCCTTTGGTTATCTTCTGTGATAACACTGGAGCAATCGCACAAGCAAAGGAACCACGGTCGCACCAGAAGTCCAAGCACATACAGAGACGGTTTCACTTGATCCGGGAGATCATTGATCGTGGCGAGATCAAAATCTGCAAGGTTCATACAGACGACAATCTGGCTGACCCGCTTACCAAGCCTCTGGCGCAGCAGAAGCATGAGAAGCACTGTAATAATATGGGTTTGAGATTTCTCAACCATTAGATTAAGTGCAAGTGGGAGATTGTTGGGGTATGCCCTTAAGGCTAATGTTTGAGGCCTTGGGATTCCATGAGTATCATGTATATAAACTCTTTTGTTTATAAAGGCAATGGTTGTTATTTAGGTTGTTACATTGTCTGCTGCAATAAGTGTACTTCTGAATAATGTCTCAAAGCTGTTCAGCTAGGCTGACATGCAGTTAAGTCCTTAGTCGAGATATCTTGGTGAACATGAGACAGCCTTGATATGATTGAGACTAATGTGTGTTCTAATCTTATAGGATGCTTCGAGCATGGAATAAGATGTAGACTCATGGGTACATTAGATGTACTGGACAGACCCTATTAGGATATTCAATTGCTTGTCACAATGTGAATGATCCTTATGCTACAAGTGGCACATGTCCTCTGACTTGAGATCACTTGTGTTTCTAAATGATGATTGTCATTATTTTGAGGTGGTTTAATATCATTTGAAATATAATGATTATAGAATATCTTGGATAATGATCTTGAGTCAGGTTAGGGCACTAGTGATAGATAAAGGATTGCCATCTCCTTAATTGGAGTGTGATGTTCTAAAGGGCCCCCCAGATGAGATGATTGAGAATGTGTATGGCCATACCCAGGTGACTATGTTCATCTGATCTAATCATGCTCATCATATTGGAATTACAGGCTTGACACGCTTGTCCAATAAGAACATCAAGTGGCAAAGGACACATGCATGCCTAGTGAAGTGGATTCACACTTGTGCTATGTTTTGGGTGTAGTCTTGGAAGACTCTTTTCTTTATATCGGGAGACAGTGATGTGTTGCTAGATACCTCTCACTGATCGTGATAACGTAAGTTATCGTTACCGACATTTAAAGGAAACCCTCAGGGTCGCACAATTTGATGATATGGCTTACTTGAGTCAGATCGTGTGGACTGAATTGTTTTGGTTCAGTTTAAAGGAGTTTAAACTCTGATTGCAAGTAAGATCTGGCCTGATCATGTTTGATTGATTAGGGCTTGAGATCGGTAAGCTTCGATCGAGAGTAGTGATGCTAGATCGGTGAGATCAAAGGCATCAAGAGATGTACGGTTAGATCTCGAACCTTCATGGTTCAGATGAGATTTAGACCATGGCTTGGCTTGGTTCAATTTGGTCTTTGAACCGAAATCAATTAGACCGAATTCTATTTGAACCGGTTCACATATGTGTGAACGCATGGTTAAATCGAATTGGCGTTTTGGTTTGGTTCATAAGACATGAACGCTTGTAGTGATGACTTACCATTTTTGGAAGTGGAGGTTTCGGAAATGGTTTCTCAACGCTTCACTTTGGATGAGAACGTTGGTCTCTCGCTCAACTCAACGCCTCTTTCTCGGTGTGGAGATTTTTGACGAGAACAAGGAGGAGCTCATCCACGCCAAGATCATCTCCTTTTTCCTTCATTCGATCAAGGACATCTTGGAGATCCTTGCTAGCACAAGGAGCAACAAGAAGCAAGTCAATTCTCATCTTGTGTGCGCATCTTGTGGAGGAGACCCTCTTCGATCTCTTCTTCCAAGGGACCATCCGAAAGATGGCTATGGTATGATCTACTCTTGATCTATTCAATCTATGATAGTTGATCATATGACATGCAAAAGATCATCAAACCCTTTCTACCGCTCGCAAAATTTTATTTGCGCCATGCTTAGGGTTTGCGCCCCCCTCATGAAAGGGGTTTCTTCACCTAGGTCAAGAGTTGAACCTCCTTTTGGCATAGGTTGATTCAATGTCTTGAATGGGCAATGATCACATCATCTTTACTGCCTTCCTTATCTGCTAAAGCATACCTGCAATGTTTTATCTTCATGTTATCACAATAGGACTGCATGCCTGTAATGCTAGACATAAGATGAAACTATGAGGATGAGACCTCAAAAACTCTCAATCAAACCATATCAAGTCTAGTAGCCTTCTAACTGTAGCCCTCATCAAGCTATCAATCAGTGGTGTTGTGTGCTATTTTCCACCCTTGTGGGATACACCCACTTATCTTTAAAAGGTGCGTGGTGGCAATGGTTTCCCCAGACCAGTTCTACCCTCGACGTGCCTTCGCAAGGAAACTTGTTGACCCTGGGCATAACAGTTAGGAATGGACTTGATTGGATTTTCATATGTGCTGGGCACATGATGAAACTCTAGAGGCATCATTGAGAGGTTAGGGCTTCATGCTGTATCCAGCCCTTGCTGGAAATGGAATGCCTAGATTATCCCAATAAGGGAAGTTGCCAAGAGCAATCAGCCGGCGTGCCCACCTTAAGAAGCATGGGTCACTTTGTGCATCTCATCCCACCCTCGTGGGACGCAAAGCCTCGTGTGGAATAAGGATCTCATCTCACTAGGAAATCTCTGATTTCCCGATTGACTTTGTAGGTTGTCAATTCGATTAAAATAGTGGGAGCCATAATCATTTAATACAAGTCCAGATTAAATGATTTAAAGTAGTACTAATCTGTTGTTTCTTGACTATTGTAGAACAATGGCAATGAACAATAGCAGATTGACACTGCGATCACACCTTGATAAGGATAAGTTGGTTGGAACCAACTTCATGGACTGGCATCAGAACTTGAGGATAGCCCTCAAGCTCGAGAAGAAGCTGTATGTCCTTGAGCAGCCTATTCTTGTGGCTCCTGCACCTAATGCCCGAACGACAGACAGGGATGCTTTTAGAAAGCATCAAGATGACTCTTTGGAGGTGGCACATCTCATGCTAGCCACTATGGCACCTAAACTTCAGGTGCAATATGAGGATCAGAATGCTTTTCAGATGATCACTCGTCTGAAACAGATGTTCGAAGCTCAAGCTAGAACTGAGAGATATGACACTGCCAAAGCAGTTTTTTGGTGCAAGTTGTCTGAGGGTGCACCAGAGACCCCATGTTCTCAAGATGATTGGGAATGTGGATCATCTCAGATGACTGGGGCACACCATAAACAACGAACTGGTTGTGGATCTTATTCTCTAGTCCCTGATGACTCTAAATTTCATAGTATTTTTCATACTTATTTGATAGTCTTTTGAGCCATAATCTTACTCTCTTGCTTTGTTTTTATACCTTTTTTTGCCAAAAGCTTTGGAATCTATACCATCTTTGGTTTTTGATCAATTTCAGGCAAAAAGGCATCATTATCATCGGTTTTCAAGCAACCCCAATGCATGAATGAGTTCTAAACATCAAGAGGAGTTTACACAACAAATTTCAAGTCAAAATGGACCTTCTAGCAAAAATACAATATTTTTGGGCATGATTTGCACAGTACCGTATTTTGAAACCCAGAATTCTGAGTTTTCCGCTGCAAAATTAAAAACATGATTTCTCAAAACTTAGGGCACCAATTAAAGATCCATAAAAAGGGGAAGATTCAGGATAAGAAGGTGGAGAGTTGGAAAGCAAAAAGGAACAATTTTTATCGACCATCCACGATGAATTTGAGAGAAGAGTGGCTACGCTAGGGTTCATTGGTTCTCAACCTACAGACCACCTCCGACCATGATTTTTGACAGAGAGCTTCGCCTGGTGAAGGAGAACACACAGCTGAAGTTTCAGAGCATTTGGAGTCCGATCGAGGGAGAAATCAACAAAATAGTGGGTGACGCCACTATTCATTGCATTTTCCAGCCTATTACGGTGCTGTAATTTCGATTACAACACTGTGTTCTATAATTTCTTCCCTCTGTTCGATTTCTTATCACACTGAAACATGTTTTATTATAACTCCTTCATCATGGCAGCTTAATCTTTCTCTGGGACATGGGGGTGTAATCTCTTTGTTTCTTAATGACTAGAAAACCTTAATTTTGTCAAACTGATTTTATTGTGATAATTTTACTTTTGTGATTGATTGTTCTTTAATTCTCCTTTATATCTTAATATTAGCATGTTTTTAGAATTTTGTGAAATAGACTGAGAAGTTGATTGTGAAATTCGGAACCCTAGGAATTGTCGAGTTTGGAACTATCGTAAGAGATTAGGTTGTTCTTCAAATTCTAATTTTTAGAGAGTTTTAATGCCTGCTAATTTTATGATTCTTTGGATTGAGTTAATATTTTAGACTTGATTAGAAATTGTAAGAGATTAAATTTTTGATCATCAGAAAACCTTGAGTAAAACTTGTCTTGAGACTCTGATGCACGAGAGTGATCTTGAGTTTCCACTTGAGGTTATCAACTTAGAATTCGGATGCACGAGAGTGGTCCTTGAGTTCTTAGTTGATGGTTTACTTATTTTCAGCATTGAATAGATCTTGCATGAGAGTGAAGATCGGGTCTTTGTATGATTGTTTGTGCGAGAGCGAGACAATTTATTTATGAAGTAAACTATACCTTTATCATGATAAAATTAGATTGACAGACACTTATCTTAATCTAGCCATTAGAAATTAAAGTAGATGAACCCCTAGTCCTGATTTCTTCTCTGATATTTTCTCCGTGTTCTTTTCGATAGTCTGATTCACTATTTTCCGATTGCCTAGCTAAAGAGAAATCGATTATTCAGTACTTGGCAACAAGGTCTCTGTGGTTCGATATCTATTTTATTACTTCGAGTATCCATGCACTTGCGGAAAACACCAAGTTTTTGGTGCCGTTGCCGGGGACCTTGGTTTTGTCAATATTGAAGATATTGAGAGTATTTCTAAACTAGGTTTTTTGTTTTTGTTTTTGTTTACTGTTTTAGGTATTTTTGTTTTCCTATTTTTGAAGCTTAGATTAATTCTAGTTTTTCTTATTATTCTGCATATTTTGAAATATTTGACTTGTTTGCTTGTGTATGCGCAGAAATTTAAGATCAGGACCTCTAGTTCCGCTAGACCCTGAAATTAACAAAACTCTTAGAATGCGCAGGAGGCTTAGATTTGCAGAGGTACAAGAAGAAGAAGTGACTATGGCCGAGAGAAGATCTTTGCGCGACTATGGTGCCCCTAATTCATAGGGAATTCACTCTAGTGTCACCAGACCGGCCATTGATGCGAATAATTTTGAGATCAAACCAGCGTTCCTATCCATCTTTCAACAAAATCAATTTGGAGGATCTCCACTTGAGGATCCTAATATTCATCTTTCTCTTTTTCATGAATTGTGTGATACAATTAAAATTAATGGAGTTTCTGATGATGCACTAAAATTGTGATTATTTCCTTTCACTCTTAGGAACTGAGCACGTGATTGGCTACACTCTCAACCATCTGGAACATTCACAACTTGGGAGCAGCTGTCTAATGCTTTTCTGATGAAATACTTCCCTCCCAGTAAGACGATTCATTTAAGAAACCAGATCACAGGATTTGCTCAGAAGGAGGGAGAATCTCTTAGTGAAGCATGGGAGCGCTACAATGAATTACAAAGGAAGTGTCCTCACCATGGCTTAGAGAGATGGGTTTTAATTGAAACATTTTATTATGCTTTGCTCAGTAATACACGCCTCACAGTTGATGCTGCCGCAGGAGGAGCTTTCATGAGCAAGACATTGGAGGAGGCCTATCAACTGATTGAGGAGATGGCTTTGAACAATGATCAAAATTCCAGAGAAAGAGGAGAGATATATCGACCTCCTCATGGTAAGAATGATGGTGATGATTTTCGCACTCTAGCTGAGAAAATTGAATCTTTGTGCAATCGTTTTGATACGTTTAAAATGCAAACTCATGTTGTTTCTTCATCTATTACTTGTGAGATTTGTGGGAATAATGTGCATAATGCTAAGGGGTGCAAAATAATTTTTGAAAGGGGGTGAGGAACAAGTTAATGCTTTGGGGGGTTACAATCAAAGTAGATCTAATGACCCCTACTCTAATACCTACAACCTTGGATGGAGGAACCACCCTAATTTGTCCTGGAAAAGCAATAATTATGCTAGTGAGCAGAATGAACATAGGGGGTTTCAACAAAGAACACAAGAACAGAGTCAACCCCAGAAACCCAGCTTAGAAGAGACGTTTACTCAATTTATGGGGTTCGAGAAAAAACAGAATGATGAGGTGAATGAGAATCTGAAATAGCTTAGTTCTTATGTGAATGAGAGTCTGAAACAGATCAATTATAGGATAGATGGTATTGTTGCTCATAATAAAATGCTAGAGTCATAAATTGCACAGCAGGCTAGCACCTCATACAGACCCCCAGGAAGGTTACCTGCCAAACCTGAACCAAACCCTAGGGAGCAATGTAATACTATCATAACTAGAAGTGGAAAACAATTGGATAGTCCAAGGGGGTCTCTAGATCATGATAAGGTAGAGCCCAGCATTAAGACTAGCAGTGAACCTGTGCTTGAATCACAACCTGCACATGAGCAGTCCCAAACTAGTTTGTCACCTCACAAGGGTGATGAACCTAAAGGTGATTTGCCATGTAAGGTTGATGATTCTAAACCTAGTTCACCACCACCCTATAGGCCACCTATTCCCTTTCCCCAGAGGATTGTTCAAGCAAAACTAGATAAACAGTTTGGGCAATTTTTGGATGTTCTTAAAAAGCTTTACATTAACATACCTTTTATTGAAGCTTTATCTGAAATGCCATCTTATACAAAATTTTTGAAAGAAATTCTATCTAGCAAGAGAAAGATTGAGGATTATGGTACTGTGGCACTTATAGAGGGATGTAATGCTCTTATTCAGAATAAGTTGCCACCTAAACTAAATTTCAGTCCGTTTATTATAAATTTCAACATGAATCGGATTGAATGCACTCGGGAGGAACTGATGAATATGCTCCAAACAGCCGAGCGTGAAATGGGAAAGACCAAACCCAATTATGTTCTTTTGGTCCCTGCGGCCAAGAAGATGAAGAAGAAGCATAAGGCACGTGATAAGGGCAGTTGATAGGGCCTATAAAGGCTGCTGCCGCAAGTGCACGGTCTATTGCGTAATATAATAAGATCGAACCCACAGGGACTAGGGTCAAGCATTAACTAATCGGTCAACTCGTAGCTAGGTTAACAATTAAGGGAGAAATGGCTAAAATCCTAGTGCAAGTAATTAAACAAAAACGAATTAAGAACAAGCAGCGCAGACAGCAAAGCAAACGGGGTTTTAGATCTATGAGAGATATTCGGGGTTTTAGGTTTTACCACACTGAAGCATGTAGAATAAATAGAGTTTGATGTTCTGATCAAGCTTTATCTAAGTTCTCAAGGTAATCCTTCCTAGGGTACAGACGCGCTCCCTCTCAAGACACGGTCCGGGAACCCCTAATAAGGGGGGGGGGGGAAACCCTATACATGCGCAATCTAGCATGCAATGCGGAAAAAGGGCTTCTAAAGATCGCATATGAACTATATAATCAACTTTAAACCAACTTAAGATCATGATATGATCTTACCATTGCCATGGATGGAAGGCGGCTTGGAAGAAGAAAACAAGGTTGATCTCCTCCAAAAGGTGCGCACACAAGAAGACAAAGACTACTCCCTTCTCAACTTTGTGCTAGCAAAAGCTTCAAGGGGTCTTATCGCATGAAGGAGATGATGAACTCTTGGCCGATCTTTCTTCTCGTCACTTTCACCACACAAGAAAGTGTGTGTCGTCGAGAGCAAGATGATGGAGAGGAGCGTTAGCCAAACTTGTGATCGAATGTGGAGACATTCATCACAATTGTCAAACCGAAATGCCATAAATGGCAAGTCATCAAAGCTTGCGTTATGCGTTCACATGAAGTGAACCAAACGCATAGCTCTCCTCTCAAATGAACCAAGCGCTCACATGTGAGCCGGTTCAATTCAATTGGTCCAATGACCAAACCAAATCAACCCAATAATCGGTTCAGACCAAATTAAACCCTAAGGTTCAAAATCTGACCGTTCATCCTTTTAATGCTCTTGATCTCTTCGATCTAGCATCCACACTCTCGATCTAAGCTTACCGATCTCAAGCCCTAATCAATCAAACATGATCAGACTGGATCTCACTTACAATCAGAGTTTAATCTCCTTTAAACTGAACTCGAACAATTCAGTCCACACGATCTGACTTAAGTAGCCATATCATCAAATTGTGCGACCCTAAGGGTTTCCTTTAAATGTCGGTAACGATAACTTACGTTATCACGATCAGCGAGGGGTATCTAGCAACACATCACTGTCTCCCGATATAAAGGAAAGAGTCTTCCAAGACTCCACCCAACCACAGCATAAGTGTGAATCAACTCACTAGGCATGCATGATTCCTTTGCCACTGGATGTTCTTATTGGACAAGCATGTCAAGCCTGTAACTCCAATACGATGAGCATGATTAGATCAGATGCACATAGTCATCTGGGTATGGCCATACACTTCCTCAATCATCTCATATAGGGGGGCCCTTTAGAACATCACACTCCTTAAACAAGGAGACGGCAATCCTTTATCTATCACAAGTGCCCTAACCTGACTCAAGCTCACCATCCAAGATAGTCTATAATCATTATGTTTCAAATGATATTGAACTACCTCAAAACAATGACAATCATCATTTAGAAACATAAGTGATCTCAAGTCAAAGGACATGTGCCACTTAGTGCTTACAAGGATCATTCACATTGTGACAAGCAATGGAATATCCGAGTAGGGTCTGTCCAGTACATCCAATGTACCCATGAGTCTACATCTTATTCCATGCTCGAAGCATCCTATAAGATTAGCACTCATATCAGTCTCAATCATATCAAGGCTGTCTCATGTTCACCAAGATATCTCGACTAAGGACATATAGCCTGTCAGCCTAGCTGAACAGCTTTGAGACATTATTCAGAAGTACACTTATTACAGCAGACAAGGTAACAACCTGAATAATAACCATGCCTTTATAAACTTAAGAGTTTATTACATGATACTTATACAATCCCAAGGCCTCAAACATTAGCCTTAAGGGCATACCCCAACAATCTCCCACTTGCACTTAATCTAATGGTTGAGAAATCTCAAACCCATATTATTACAGTGCTTCTCATGCTTCTGCTGCGCCAGAGGCTTGGTAAGTGGGTCTGCCAGATTGTCATCTGTATGAACCTTGCATATTTTGATCTCGCCACGATCAATGATCTCCCGGATCAAGTGAAACCGTCTCTGTATGTGCTTGGACTTCTGGTGCGACCGCGGTTCCTTTGCTTGTGCAATTGCTCCAGTGTTATCACAGAAGATAACCAAAGGATCAGCACTCGAAGGAACGACACCAAGTTCTCTCATGAACTTACGAATCCACACTGCCTCCTTAGATGCTTCCGAGGCTGCAACATACTCGGCTTCTGTTGTGGAATCAGCAACAGTTGACTGTTTGAAACTCTTCCACACCACTGCTCCACCATTCAAGCTAAAAATATAGCCTGACTGCGATCGGTAATCATCCTGGTCCGACTGGAACGAAGCGTCAGTATATCCCTCTATACTGAGTTCTTCCTGACCACCATATATCAAGAACATATCTTTGGTCCTCCGCAGATATTTTAAAATGTTCTTGACCGCAATCCAGTGCGCCAATCCTGGATTACTTTGGAATCGACTGGTCACGCTTAACCCGTAAGCGACGTCTGGGCGAGTACACAACATCGCATACATAATGGACCCAATAGCCGAAGCATAAGGCGTATTGTCCATTTCATCTTTCTCAGTCTGTGTTTGTGGACACTGACTCTTCGAAAGATTCAGACCATGTCTGACTGGAAGATATCCACGTTTAGAATTCTCTAAATGGAATCTCTCCAGGACCTTATCGATGTAAGTACTCTGGCACAGCCCGAGAAGCCTCTTAGATCTATCTCTGCAGATCTTCACACCTAGTACATAGGCTGCTTCTCCTAAATCTTTCATCTGAAAACATTTTCCTAACCATGCCTTAACAGCATGCAGTTCAGGAATATCGTTTCCAATGATTAAGATATCATCGACGTAGAGGATTAGGAATGTAATTACGCTCCCACTAAACCTCTTATATACACACGGGTCATCCTCGTTCTTGATGAAACCAAACTCAGAGATTGATTCATCAAAACGAATGTTCCAGCTTCTTGATGCTTGTTTCAGCCCATAAATGGACTTCTTTAACTTGCATATTTTATGACGATCTGATGGATTAGTGAAACCTTCCGGTTGTGTCATATACACATCCTCGTCCAGATTTCCATTGAGGAAAGCTGTTTTCACATCCATCTGCCAGATGTCATAATCGTAATATGCTGCTATCGCGAAAAGAATCCGAATAGACTTAAACATGGCTACAGGTGAGAAAGTTTCATCATAATCTAACCCGTAGATTTGTTTGAAACCTTTCGCAACTAGCCTGCCCTTATAGGTAACCACGTTACCATCCATGTCAATCTTCTTCTTGAAGATCCATTTACAGCCTATAGGGATTACTCCCGGAGGCGGATCAACCAAATCCCAGACTTGGTTATCTGACATGGAGTCCATCTCGGCTCGCATAGCATCAAGCCATCTAGCTGACTCCGGTCCACTGACCGCATCCGCATAAGTTAGGGGTTCATCATTTTCAATGATATAGACTCCGTCATAGCGCTCAGGCTGTCGACGGATCCTTCCCGATCTTCGCGGTTCCCGTGTTATTTGAGCCTCAGGTTGTTCAGTAACCTGTTCTACCGGCTCAGGCTCATCCAACTGTGCTTGACTACTTTGTCCTTCCTCTGGATTCTCATCCAGCTTTATTTCTCTCCCACTGGCCTCTTGCAGAAGAAATTCCTTCTCAAGAAATATGGCCGTCCGAGCAACAAACACCTTGTTCTCTTTGGGATCGTAGAAATAATAACCCTTCGTTTCCTTAGGGTAACCGACAAAGATGCATTTGTCAGATCTGCTCTCTAGTTTCCCAGAGGCGAGCTTTTTGACATAAGCCTCGCAACCCCAGATCCTGATAAATGTCAAGCTAGGCTGTTTCCCATACCATAACTCATATGGCGTCTTTGAAACTGCCTTGGATGGCACTCGGTTTAGTACCTTTGCAGCTGTTTCCAGTGCAAAACCCCAAAAGGAATATGGAAGAGTAGCCTGACTCATCATAGAACGAACCATATCAAGTAACGTTCTATTTCTCCTCTCGGACACACCATTCCACTGCGGTGTTCCTAGCGGAGTGAGCTGTGAGATAATCCCACACTCCTTCAGATAGTCAGTAAACGTATGACTCAGGTATTCTCCACCTCGATCAGAACGAAGTGCCTTGATATTTCGGCCTAACTGATTTTGTACTTCATTTTTGAACTCTTTGAACTTGTCAAAAGATTCACTTTTATGTCTCATTAAATAGACATATCCATACCTACTGAAATCATCAGTAAAGGTAATGAAGTACTGATAGCCACCTCTGGCATGTTTACTAAATGGCCCACACACATCACTGTGTATAAGGTCCAGTAAACCTGAAGTCCTTTGACCTTTGTGAGGAAAAGGTGACTTCGTCATTTTACCCATCAAACAAGCTTTGCATGTATCAATCTCCTCATAGGAGAAAGATCCCAGCAGTCCATGATCATGCAACCGCTTAATGCGCTTCTCGTTTATATGGCCTAAACGACTATACCATAACAAGGTGCTGTCATCAGCATACTTGGCTTTCTTATTATCAATGTTTTGTATAGAATTTTCCATGTCCAACATGTATAACCCATTGTTAATTGAACCAGTTGCATACACAATATTATCTAGAGATAAAACACACTTTGAAATATTGCATTCAAAGGCAAATCCTTTCCTGACAAGAGCAGGAATAGAGATAATATTCTTTGTGATACTTGGTACAAAATAACAATTGTTTAATTCTAATACAATGCCAGATGGTAAAGTAATGAAATAGTCTCCTACAGCAACAGCAGCAACCCGTGCCCCGTTTCCAACTCGTAGGTCTACCTCATGCTGTCCCACCTGCCTTCTTCTCTTGAGTTCCTGCACATTTGAACAAATGTGAACTCCACATGCAGTGTCCAACACCCATGATATAGTAGAAGAAGATAACATGACCTCAGTCACATATATACCTGAGCCAGAAGCGATGCTTCCCCTCTTATCTCCTTGGAGCGCTTTACAGTCCTTTTTCCAGTGACCCAGCTGGCCACAGTGGAAACACCTGTTGTCCTTCGACCGCTTCACCTTCTGTTTCAGGGCCTTACTGTAGTTCTTGACAGGGGCCTTGCCCTTCTTCCCCTTCTTCTTGTTCCTAGAAGGAACCATCAAGACAGAGGTTGAAGGCTTACCCTTCAGAGTTTCCTCAGTAGTCAAGAGCATATTCAGCAGCTCTGCCGGCGTACAATCGATTTTGTTCATATTAAAGTTAATGATGAACGCATCGAAAGAAGGCGGGAGAGACTGCAGAATAATATCCACAGCAAGCTCCTGGTTGATGGTATGCCCCAGTTTCTCCAGAGCCTCCTTGTGCCCAATCATCTTGAGCACGTGAGCTCCCACTGGGCTCCCCTCAGCCAGTTTGCTCTGAAAGAAGAGCTTCGTCAGATTATAGCGTTCTGTCCTCGCCTGTGCAGCATACAGCATCTTGAGGTTCGCTATAATTTCTATAGCCGATATATCCTCATGCTGACGCTGCAGCGGTGGCGTCATAGACGCTAGCATCAGGCAAGCGACATCAATGCTATCATTGACGTGCTTTTCGTAGGCATCCCGAACCGCCCTTGCGGCGTTCGGAGCGGGCTGCGGCGGTATCGCCGTCTCGAGGACATACAGTTTCCTCTCTGCCTTAAGAACGATCTTAAGGTGTCCAAACCAGTCAGAGAAGTTCGGCCCAGCAAACTTCTCCCTTTCCAGTAGGGATCGCACATTGAAGCTCATGGTGTTCGTTGCTGCAGGAATCTACAACAAGCAAGAACAGCAAGGTCAGTATCAATGTTCAGAATCAATCCAGGACTTAAGAAAGATTCTTTTCTCACTATTTTGTCTGACTGAAAAATCCAGTAAACAGTCCGAAAGAGTAATACTCTTTTAGTGAGATGGGATCCAGATTTCATACTTGGTCTCCGCGTCCCGCTCAGGCGAGATAAGTTGCACAGAGATGACAAGCACTAATTTCTGGTAGGCTGTCCCAGCCAATCGCCAACCCGTGCGATTCCCCTTCATCTTGGCAATCCAGCAGACTGTGCCAACTGAGTTGGTACAACACAGTCTCTGATCCCAGAGATGGCTGCCTCCATGTGCTACCATATGCGCCACATATGTAGCCTACATGGTCAAGCTGACCTGACCTACTCCCTGGACCACCACGTGCTATGCTGAGCAACGAGAGGGGATAAATCCCAACTCTGTAACACGCAGGTGAAATCCAGCACCGTCTGAAGATAGATGGACGTGCCCACTGAGTGGGTTCAACACGGCTCCAACGATAATCAGAAAGGTGAGGTTTCGCGTCAGAAGGCTTATCGAGCTTGATATGTTAGCGTTGGATTTTAACGGTCTTTTATCTTCTTACTATCAGGCATATCCTATGGCTATAGTAGAAGATAAACTTAAACATGCAATTCTAATTATTAGCAATAAGTAGAAAGCATGATCTTATGTGGTAAAAGCCCATGAACCCTAGTAAGACCTTAATTTTACTTAAGTCTTCACTCGAGCTCCTTGGCATCTCATCTGGTCCAACCTAGGGCCCTAGCGCCAAGAGCACCTCAGGTGCACCACCAGGTGAATGCCCCTCTTGGATGTGTGCTTTTGTGCTCTTGTCTAATCAAAGTACATTTGATCTATCTAGACAAGGTTGACTCGCAGGTCAACAACATATTATAAATTAAGTACAATGTGATTCGCAGATCACAAATTAATTTACAATTTTTTAAATCCAGGCACGCAGGCCCCAGCACAGCACACAAATGGGCAACCCACATAAGACTAAATAAACAAGCATATGGTTCAATCAACATGTGATCCAATCAAGAAATTAAAATTTTGAAAAAACCCCATGGCATCAATTTTAATTTCCTTATGAGCCCTACAACCTTACAATGGTCCATTGATGGGGATCCACTCATCCATCTAGTTAGATCTTTTGCCCTTGCATGCACCGAGTCCTAACTGACCCGTGTTGACCTGATGGTCAACCATGCATGCGTCAAGGGCTGAACCACCCTCATGAGTTTTGGCAAGCGGGTGTGACCCCGGGCCTAACTCAAGTATGTTCAGTAATTGTCTCAACCAGACCTCGCTACACGCCTTTGATGCAGTCAACCTATAGCCACCTCGTGCTTGCGCACAGGTGCTATCTGGTCGACCCATCTAGGCTGTCAGATGGTCTGATCAGACTAGCTTGATCTATACTAGATGATGCCTTCAACCCCATCAACCCATTTAAGGATTTAATGTAGTGGCACCTTAGATCTAATCAACCGCGCAAGATGTAAGTTTTGTAAAACACTTAGAGCATGCGCAAACATACAAACAAAGTTGATAACCCTTAGATCTAAGGGGGTCCCCTTCAAGGGGGAGCGCATACATAGCCCATGATACAAGCGCAATCTACATGTTAGCATGATACAAGCGCAATCTACATGTTAACATGATACAAGCGCAATCTACATGTACATGTAACCATGCATCATGAAAACAAAGCATCAAGTAAGCGCAAGAAGCATGGATCACAAACACTTCTAGCAATCATACAGATCATATGGAGAGCCTACCTCTGATACCAGTTGTAGGAACCCCTAATAAGGGGGGGGGGGAAACCCTATACATGCGCAATCTAGCATGCAATGCGGAAAAAGGGCTTCTAAAGATCGCATATGAACTATATAATCAACTTTAAACCAACTTAAGATCATGATATGATCTTACCATTGCCATGGATGGAAGGCGGCTTGGAAGAAGAAAACAAGGTTGATCTCCTCCAAAAGGTGCGCACACAAGAAGACAAAGACTACTCCCTTCTCAACTTTGTGCTAGCAAAAGCTTCAAGGGGTCTTATCGCATGAAGGAGATGATGAACTCTTGGCCGATCTTTCTTCTCGTCACTTTCACCACACAAGAAAGTGTGTGTCGTCGAGAGCAAGATGATGGAGAGGAGCGTTAGCCAAACTTGTGATCGAATGTGGAGACATTCATCACAATTGTCAAACCGAAATGCCATAAATGGCAAGTCATCAAAGCTTGCGTTATGCGTTCACATGAAGTGAACCAAACGCATAGCTCTCCTCTCAAATGAACCAAGCGCTCACATGTGAGCCGGTTCAATTCAATTGGTCCAATGACCAAACCAAATCAGCCCAATAATCGGTTCAGACCAAATTAAACCCTAAGGTTCAAAATCTGACCGTTCATCCTTTTAATGCTCTTGATCTCTTCGATCTAGCATCCACACTCTCGATCTAAGCTTACCGATCTCAAGCCCTAATCAATCAAACATGATCAGACTGGATCTCACTTACAATCAGAGTTTAATCTCCTTTAAACTGAACTCGAACAATTCAGTCCACACGATCTGACTTAAGTAGCCATATCATCAAATTGTGCGACCCTAAGGGTTTCCTTTAAATGTCGGTAACGATAACTTACGTTATCACGATCAGCGAGGGGTATCTAGCAACACATCACTGTCTCCCGATATAAAGGAAAGAGTCTTCCAAGACTCCACCCAACCACAGCATAAGTGTGAATCAACTCACTAGGCATGCATGATTCCTTTGCCACTGGATGTTCTTATTGGACAAGCATGTCAAGCCTGTAACTCCAATACGATGAGCATGATTAGATCAGATGCACATAGTCATCTGGGTATGGCCATACACTTCCTCAATCATCTCATATAGGGGGGCCCTTTAGAACATCACACTCCTTAAACAAGGAGACGACAATCCTTTATCTATCACAAGTGCCCTAACCTGACTCAAGCTCACCATCCAAGATAGTCTATAATCATTATGTTTCAAATGATATTGAACTACCTCAAAACAATGACAATCATCATTTAGAAACATAAGTGATCTCAAGTCAAAGGACATGTGCCACTTAGTGCTTACAAGGATCATTCACATTGTGACAAGCAATGGAATATCCGAGTAGGGTCTGTCCAGTACATCCAATGTACCCATGAGTCTACATCTTATTCCATGCTCGAAGCATCCTATAAGATTAGCACTCATATCAGTCTCAATCATATCAAGGCTGTCTCATGTTCACCAAGATATCTCGACTAAGGACATATAGCCTGTCAGCCTAGCTGAACAGCTTTGAGACATTATTCAGAAGTACACTTATTACAGCAGACAAGGTAACAACCTGAATAATAACCATGCCTTTATAAACTTAAGAGTTTATTACATGATACTTATACAATCCCAAGGCCTCAAACATTAGCCTTAAGGGCATACCCCAACAGTAGCTAGGTTAACAATTAAGGGAGAAATGGCTAAAATCCTAGTGCAAGTAATTAAACAAAAACGAATTAAGAACAAGCAGCGCAGACAGCAAAGCAAACGGGGTTTTAGATCTATGAGAGATATTCGGGGTTTTAGGTTTTACCACACTGAAGCATGTAGAATAAATAGAGTTTGATGTTCTGATCAAGCTTTATCTAAGTTCTCAAGGTAATCCTTCCTAGGGTACAGACGCGCTCCCTCTCAAGACACGGTCCGGTATCCACCTTAACTCAAGTCTCCTACTCTCGAGGCTTACCGGGTCAAGCCGGATCCAATGGGATCTGTGAAGGATTAGGATTCCTCGAGTGATTTTGAGTGCTCTCGCTAAACGAAATCACCAGTCCAGTCTAAGGTATTCCGATGATTATGGTTCACCTCTTAGTCCATCCCACAATATCTAAAGCATGCATACATATGGCCAGTACATAAACATGAATGAAAACATCCTAGACATGAATAAGAACAAAGATAAATAGAGAAATATATATATCAAGTCATAAAATTCAACATTCATACAGTGGGCTATGCCCAAACCCCAAAAAGAGAGTTTACGCTATCATATACATCGTGAAAAACATCAAATCTCTCATGCAAATGAATTCAAACCAAAGGGAAGGGTAGATCCTTGATGGAAGAAGGTCCAGCTCAGATGGTTAAAGGGTCATGACTCGTGAGGGTCATGGACAGGGGTCGAATCCCGCTGCAGACGTGAATTGTTTGGGGTAACGGGGATCCAAACCGGGATTCGTGAGGTCGGAGGGACCTAGCCCGCTGGGCCTGGACCTGTTACGGGTGGGGTGGCCCTAACAAAAAAGGCGCCTTTTTTGTTAGGGCCACCCCACCCGTAACAGGTCTAGGCCCAGCGGGCTAGGTCCCTCCGACCTCACGAATCCCGGTTTGGATCCCCGTTACCCCAAACAATTCACGTCTGCAGCAGGATTCGACCCCTGTCCATGACCCTCACAAGTCATGACCCTTTAACCATTGAGCTCGTCTGCAGCAGGATTCGAACCCTCGACTTGGCCTTCACAAACCAAGTCCCTCTAACCATTAGAGCTGCACCTTTTATGATGTAGGAGAGAGACATGTCTGCCTCACAAGGGCCGTCCGGACATGTATGTCTGCCTCACAAGGGCCGTCTGGACATAAGCGACCCATGCCTGCCTCATTCGGCGCGTCTGACATGTTCGCCCCCCCTCCCCTACAACACTAAGGACCGGCGGAGCTCCACCGATCCCCTCGAGGTTAGGCATCCCAGAGACCTAACCCGCAAGGTCCAGGGTGTCGAATCCTGGCACAGTTATACCCCATGCCTGGGCTGTGCAAATTTCGTCTGCAGCAGGATTCGAACCCTCGACTTGGCCTTCACAAACCAAGTCCCTCTAACCATTAGAGCACCCTCTAATGGTTAGAGGGACTTGGTTTGTGAAGGCCAAGTCGAGGGTTCGAATCCTGCTGCAGACGAAATTTGCACAGCCCAGGCATGGGGTATAACTGTGCCAGGATTCGACACCCTGGACCTTGCGGGTTAGGTCTCTGGGATGCCTAACCTCGAGGGGATCGGTGGAGCTCCGCCGGTCCTTAGTGTTGTAGGGGAGGGGGGGCGAACATGTCAGACGCGCCGAATGAGGCAGGCATGGGTCGCTTATGTCCAGACGGCCCTTGTGAGGCAGACATACATGTCCGGACGGCCCTTGTGAGGCAGACATGGCTCTCTCCTACATCAGAACGAAGGAAGAATCGCGCCGGAACAGTGTTGTCGCCCAGAAAATTGCCCCAAACCCTAGGTTGTCGCTTTTTTGCTTCATTCTCCGCAACTGCTTGATCACATCTGATGATTTTGGTCCCAAAAGGTGTGTATCCCAGTTGGAAAGGTCTCCCTAAAATTTCGTTCAATTCCGAGCCAGGAATAGAAAGTTATGGTTGAAATACCAAGCGTCTATCATGTAGGACGCGGGACGATGCACGGCCATGTATCGGTGCACGGGCACGCCCGTGCACGACTCAATTAAGATTATTCTGATGACTTACGATACACGGCCGTGCGTGGATGCACACCCATGGCCATGCACTCTGTAGAAGGCTCCGCTTGAGCTGAAATTTAGCGTATAGCTCCGTCTCATCATGAGAAATCGTCCCATACCTTCAGATTCTCCAAATTCCATCAATTTTCAGGCCAAAAACCTACATTTTCATAAAGCAAGGGAAAAGTGAAGACTCTGAAGAATATGAAGCATTTGAGTGCGTAAATGAGACAAAGCATGCATTTTACTCCAAAATAATAATAGAATTAAGTCACGAAATATCATATTTTTGCATGTCATCAAATACATCGGACTTAAAGTTTTGCTTGTCCTCAAGCAATTGAATTGTCTAGAATACAATGATGACATTGAATAGGGAATCTCAAATAGCTTAAGTAGGTCTAGTGATGTTATAGGTTAATCACAACAAGTCTTCAGGTTATAATGCAGTATGGAAAGCAAATTAAACCAATTATCATGAATATTATCTATTAGAGGATGCCAAGTTACATTACCAAAAACCTCTACACTACATCTCACACACATGATACAATTGATCAAGCATCCAAAAAGACATATAATTGTGCAATAAGTCATGGAAAAATGGCATCAGTACCACATAGTCCCTATGTGGTGCCTTTATTATTATTATTTTTTTAGAACAAGAACAATGCTAAGTGCCGAGCTTTGCTTCGGTACCACTTAGGTTCTATTGTTATTATTTAGAAGTATGGGGTTAGTGCCAAGTATGATGGGCAGTGAACTTAGGTACCACCAACCCTTTTTTCATTGATATGCTATGAATAGTGCCAAGTGGAAGTACAATGTGCAATGTACAAGAACACTTCAGTACCACTATTATTATTTCTGATTCCCATGACAAAGTGCACAAGTAAAGTAGGGTTATGAAGCAAGAGTCAATCAATCATTATACATGAGATGCATATCAAGGGTAAGGTAAAATAACAAGCACACTCTTCAAGGTCATACAAATAATGAATTGGGTTAATTACATCATTCAACTACATTAAACCAAAGAATCATATATGCAAACCATAACCAGTATAGACCATAGGTAAATAAAAGTCAAGATTCCCATCCCGAGTAACCAAGTAATCATAGAACAATGCAATACTAGAAGACAAAGCAAATAACATAAAGAGAGGTAGGGTTTGGGCAAGACACTAAAGATGTTGATACCACAAAATAACAAAGCATGCAAGAAATAGAAGTGACAAACTTAAAACTACCAAGAATTGACTAAAGAAAACAAAGAACTAGAATAAAGAAAACTACTGGAAAAATAGAAAGCTGACCAAGTGACGGGTGAAACCAAAGAAGCTCATCCGCAATGCCGACGCAGCCTCGCCTGAAGGTCATGCATAGACTCTAAAATAGAGGACTGTACTCGTCCTTAGCACTCAACCTCAGTCTCGAGATGTTGAATCTGGTCATTGCCCGCATCGACAGACAGGTGAGTCTCTTGCTGGGCATCACGGACAAACCGGATCATAGTCTCAATGTGGTCAAGCTGGGTAGAAGGTCGCTGCGAAGGGGGTGGAGGCTGAGTCGCAAGAGGCACATCCTGATCCTCGACTGCCTCAACTCTCCAGTTTTGCTGCTCGCGGACTGTGGTGCGTGGAGGATTTAGCAGTGGTAGCTTGACATTGCTCTCGGGGAAGACTAGACTATAGAATTCCCCTTCTTTCACTATCATCCGCATCGAGATGCAGGAATCAAGATCGAGTCGGCTGTTGCCCCGGGCTCGTTCCATCTGGTAGGGATGAATCCCTACTGCATAAGCAAGAGGGGTAAGAAGTCCCCCGAGAGCTATTGCACCGTTCGGTGCCCTTGATACCTTCTAGAGTTGTCGGGCAAAGTGAAAAGCAGTGTTGAGGCGGACCCCATGCAGCATAGCCCAAAGAAACTAAAGCTCAGAAGCTTGGATAAGACCATCAGACTCCCCTCGACTGAAAATAGTATGTGCTAAGACACGGTGCACATATTTCACCACAGGGTTCCTCACCCAGAAGTTGCTTGCTTTAAACTCAGTTGGTGTGAGGCGCGTTCCATCAGTAGGAAAACCATAAATAGAGTTCAGCTCTGTCAATGTAAGCACATATTCGGTGTTGTTGAGCCGGAAGGATAAGCTACCGTCATCGTCATCAGTGTGAATGCTAGCATGAAACTCCATGGATGATAAGAACTCTAGTACAATGGGGATGTAGGTGGGATAGTTGATAGTAAAGAATTGATCCCAGCCTATACGTTGAAAGAGCCATTGTACATCTTCATGGAAGCCTAAGGTGTTGAGTGTAGCATGATCTAGAAACCGTGTGGTGACAATCGGATGGCGTGAGAGGGCTGTGAGCCTGGCCAGCTGCTTAGGATCTCGGCAGATGATCTCATATGGTGTAGGCGGCAAGGCTGGCAGCGGATGAGGCTCGGCGGCGGCTTGGGAAGTGGACGCTCGATGCTTGGAGGTGACTTGCTTCCGTCAGGACATGCTGGAGGCATAGGAGGGTGACGGGAAGGTGGCAGGTGCTGTGGAGGGAGCTTTGGAAGCATTTGGATGAGGGAGGATGGTCGGTGATGGCGGATGCACGGGCGGCGACCGAAACTAGGGCAGTGGCGAACGACGGCGACAAGCACGCATCGACGCCAGAAAGTTGGGGGAAAGGGTCATCCATGGATGGAGAAGACGGTGGGAGGTTGCTGATGGTCAATTGAGCACCAGAGGCAGCGGCGGTGGCAGCTAGGGTTTCATACACGGGTGTGTACGAGGCTATGCAGGAGTCTGTTTTTATGAAGTGTCATGCACGGGTGTGTACCAATACATGGCTCAGCTTGTGCAGCTCTCGGTCTCCGGAAGCATCTGAGTTAACTTATGTTACACCTCGAAATTATGCAATGTGTAAAATCCAATAAGAGAGGAAGAAAAACATATCCTTTATTAAAGCAAATGCAATTCTGACTGACTAATATCCAAGAATATCCAAAAAGGTATACAACTGATTCAATTGACTCAACTAGCTACTACAGAATAACTAAATAACAAGAATAGCTAACAACTAAACTCTATCAGAACAGCTAACTCATGGATGCATGCCACCTGAATCTTCAAGCGTAACTGCGCTGGCGGGGATTTACGGGACGATCTGACTCATCCTGACCTGCAACTGCACAACGTCCCTCATGGGTTAGCACAAAAATGCTAAGCAAGCCTCTCCCCAGAAGAAAGGGTAGTCCCTTAGATTCAAAGGAGGGGAAACTAGCAAGAAGCATAAACAATGAAACTGTAACAACTGAATACTGAAAACTGTAAACTGAAAGCTGGAAACTATAAACTAGAAGCTGGAACTGTATCTGAAAACTAGAACTTATAACTGAAACTGGAATGCAACTAGATAAACTTTTTTAATTGGGTTATCTATGTCAAAAAGGGAAACTGATACCATGCATAAATCAACTGTGAGCAATACCTACTGGCTTGTGGGGTCGTCACCCCGAATACGCATGATAAGATGCATCACACCTTACATGGTGAACACACGCACTACCATGCGTCACGAATCCCAGTGCATGCTAACTTGGGACCCCGATCTGTCCACAGAGTGGATACTACTGGGTATTTGCTCAATATAACATGTAACTGTCCACACACATGGATACTAGAAAACTGGTTAGGATGTCCACAACGTGGATGCTGATAAACTGATTTTGCAAATATGCAACTGGTATAAAAAGTGTAAAACTAATATGACAATAAGCAACTTGCAACTCTTCGATATGTAGAAGATACTATACTATCTGAGTCAACAGAAACAAGGATACCAAACCTTTAGCTATAGAAATCTGGTTTGGGGTCTTACCTTTGAAAAGCCAAGAAAACTAGTTATCAAACGAAGCAAGCCAAACACTGGATCAACCGCTCTAAAACATAGATTTATACATGAACTTCATCAAATGAGATTCAAACGTTAAAATAGAGACCACCAACAGAAGCGAAACATCTCAAAACCTAAAGAACCAACTTTGGATCCAATAAACCAGACCCAAAAGCCACTGAACCGGACTGAATTACAGTGAACCGGTCAGATTCACCCTGAACCAAACCAAACCAAAAATTGAAACCAAAATTACACAAAATATACGAAGAACCTAGGGACACACAGGATACCATTAGATAGGCCTTTTCATAAGGGTTCCAATGGCTACCTGAACCGGCCAGGATTCAACCGGATTAGGGTCGAACCGGGTAGAAAACCAATGCTGGGTCGAAATTGAAATTGAACCGCTCAATCTATTGAGCAGGTTCAAATCAATTCCAAAACTCAGCCGGCCGAGTTTATTTGAAATAAACTGCAGCCAAAAACCCTAAATTAGACCGAACCGGCTGCTCGCCCATGCCGCCCCATCGCCGTCGTGGAAGGCGGCCGGAGAAACATCCGCCGCTTGCGCCGATGAGCTCCTGAGGGCGTGTCGAGCGTCTGTTCGCCGCCAGATTTCACCAGGAAGCTTCTAATGTCACCGGAAAGCTCTACAGCTACCTGCGGCGAGCTTTCAACGTACGGTCGAAGCCCTCGCAATAGCTGCCACTATCGACGGTGGCGTCACTACCGTCGACACACCAAAACCTAACGAAACCGAAATAGAACTTCACCAAAACTTCCAGGAAGCAAGCTTACCTTGCTACGAAACCATATCGTAGGTCTGGAATAGAAAATGCGTATCGAAGAAGGCGCTGGAACACTAAAACTCGAGGCTGCGCCGGCGACTGGTTTGGGCTCGTAATCTCCCTCCTAATGGCGCGCTGTGGCTCGAAGACTTTCTAGGGTTCTCGCCTCGCCAAGAGGAGCAGAAGCGCTCAATTAATAGCAAGGAACGCGACCCAGAATAGCTGGTCGCCGCCGAAGACTCGGTCACCGAAAACAACGGGGAAGACGTGTTGGGGTATGCCCTTAAGGCTAATGTTTGAGGCCTTGGGTTATTATCAGTATCATGTACAAACTATGTATATGTTTTATAAAGGCAATTGTTGTTATTCAGATTGTTACATTATCTACTACTGTATGTATACATCTGAGTAATGTCTCAATGATGTTCAGCTTAGCTGACATTCAGTATTGTCCTTAGTCGAGATATCTCGGTGAACATGAGACAGCCTTGATATGATTGAGACTAATATGTGTTCTAATCTTATAGGATGCTTCGAGCGTGGAATAAGATTTAGACACATAGGTACATTGGATGTACTGGACTGACCCTACTTAGGATGTTCAATTGTTTGTCACAATGTGAATAAATCCTTATATGCAAGAAAGTGGCATATTCCCTCTGACTTGAGATCACTTATGTCTCTAAATGATGATTGGCATTATCTTGTGGTAGTTCAATATCATTTCAAAGATAATGGTTAAAGATTATCTTGGATAGTGAGCATGAGTCATGTTAGGGCACTAGTGATAGATATAGGATTGCCTCTCCTAGTTGGAGTGTCATGTTCTAAAGGGCCCCCTGGATAAAATGGTTGAGAATGTGTATGGCCATACCCAGATTGTAAGTCCCCTTCAAGGGGGAGCGAAACCCTAATAGGCGCATAACAAAAATTCGAAGCGGAAGCAAGGGTTTCTATATCGCATGCATGTCATATGATCAACTTGTTAAAAACTTGCAAAGATCGACAAGTGATCTTACCATAGCCATTGCTTTGGATGGCGGCTTGGAAATGAGAGAACGAAATGGTTCTCCTCCAAAGATGACGCACACAAGACGATGGATCGGCTACTTCTTGTTGCTCCTTGTGCTAGCAAGGATCTCCAAGTCTCCTGATCGCGTTGAGGGGATTTAGATGATCTCCTTTCTTGGCTAAAACTCTCTCCAAAGCGTGAAGAAGTTCTCCCACGAGAGAAGAGGCGACAAGACGTGAAGAGACGAGAGAGGGCGTAACTCTCTGAACGTGTAGTGCGTTACCTTATTTTGGAAAACCAAAAATAGTAACTGCCTAACGTTCATGCGTTCATGCGTTCATGGGTTTACCCCAACGCATTTTGCTCTCTCCCTTGAACCATGCACTCACTCAATGAACTGGTTCAATGTCGGTTTGGTTCAAAGACCAATTAACCCAAGCCATATGGTCTAGATCACAATAAACCCTAAAGGTTCAAGATCTAACCGTTCATCTCTTGATGCTCCTGATCTCACCGATCTAGCATCCAATCTCTCAATCGAAGCTTACCGATCTCAAGCCCTAATCAATCAAACATGATCAGACCAGATCTCACTTACAATCAGAGTTTAAATCCCTTTAAACTAAACCCAAACAATTCAGTCCACACGATCTGACTTAAGTAAGCCATATCATCAAATTGTGCGACCCTAAGGGTTTCCTTTAAATGTCGGTAACGATAACTTACGTTATCACGATCAGTGAGGGGTATCTAGCAACACATCACTGTCTCCCGATATAAAGGAAAGAGTCTTCCAAGACTACACCCAAACCACAGCACAAGTGTGAATCCACTTCACTAGGCATACATGTTTCCTTTGCCACTGGATGTTCTTATTGGACAAGCGTGTCAAGCCTGTAGCTCCAATATGATGAGCATGATTAGATCAGATGAACATAGTCACCTGGGTATGGCCATACACTTTCTCAATCATCTCATTCAGGGGGGCCCCAGTAGAACATCACACTCCAATCAAGGAGACGGCAATCCTATATCTATCACTAGTGCCCTAACATGACTCATGATCATTATCCAAGATAGTCTATAACCATTATGTTTCAAATGATATTGAACTACCTCAAAACAATGACAATCATCATTTAGAAACACAAGTGATCTCAAGTCAGAGGACATGTGCCACTTGTTGCAAACAAGGATTATTCACATTGTGACAAGCAATTGAATATCCTAGTAGGGTCTGTCCAGTACATCCAATGTACCCATGAGTCTACATCTTATTCCATGCTCGAAGCATCCTATAAGATTAGAACACATATTAGTCTCAATCATATCAAGGCTGTCTCATGTTCACCAAGATATCTCGACTAAGGACATTACAGCATGTCAGCCAAGCTGAACAGCATTGAGACATTATTCAGAAGCACACTTATTGCAGCAGACAATGTAACAAACTGAATAACAACCATTGCCTTTATAAACATAAGAGTTTATACATGATACTGAAAGAATCCCAAGGCCTCAAACATTAGCCTTAAGGGCATACCCCAACAATCTCCCACTTGCACTTAATCTAATGGTTGAGAAATCTCAAACCCATATTATTACAGTGCTTCTCATGCTTCTGCTGCGCCAGAGGCTTGGTAAGCGGGTCAGCAGATTGTCATCTGTATGAACCTTGCAGATTTTAATCTCACCACGATCAATGATCTCCCGGATCAAGTGAAACCGTCACTGTATGTGCTTGGACTTCTGGTGCGACCGTGGTTCCTTTGCTTGTGCGATTGCTCCAGTGTTATCACAGAAGATAACCAAAGGATCTGCACTCGAAGGAACAACACCAAGTTCCTGAATGAACTTACGAATCCACACTGCCTCCTTAGATGCTTCTGTTGTGGAATCAGCAACAATAGACTGTTTGAAACTTTTCCACACCACTGCTCCTCCATTCAAGCTAAAAACATAGCCTGATTGCGATCGGAAATCATCCTGGTCCGATTGGAACGAAGCGTCAGTATATCCTTCAATACTGAGTTCTTCCTGACCACCATATACCAAGAACATATCTTTGGTCCTCCGCAGATATTTTAAAATGTTCTTGACCACAATCCAGTGCGCCTGACCTGGATTACTTTGGAATCGACTGGTCACGCTTAACCCGTAAGCGACGTCTGGGCGAGTACATAACATCGCATACATAATGGACCCAATAGCCGAAGCATAAGGCGTATTGTCCATTTCATCTTTCTCAGTCTGTGTTTGTGGACACTGACTCTTTGAAAGATTCAGACCATGTCTGACTGGAAGATATCCTCTTTTAGAATTCTCTAAATGGAATCTCTCCAGGACTTTATCGATGTAAGTACTCTGGCACAGCCCGAGAAGCCTCTTAGATCTATCCCTGTAGATCTTCACACCTAACACATAGGCTGCTTCTCCTAGATCTTTCATCTGGAAACATTTTCTTAACCATGCTTTAACAGCATGCAGTTCAGGAATATCGTTTCCAATGATTAAGATATCATCGACGTAGAGGACTAGGAAAGTAATCACGCTCCCACTAAACCTCTTATATACACACGGGTCATCTTCATTCTTGATGAAACCAAATTCACATATTGATTCATCAAAACGAATATTCCAGCTTCTTGATGCTTGCTTAAGTCCATAAATGGACTTCTTTAACTTGCATATTTTATGATGATCTGATGGATTAGTGAAACCTTCAGGTTGTGTCATATACACATCCTCATCCAGTTTTCCATTAAGGAAAGCGGTCTTCACATCCATCTGCCAGATCTCATAATCGTAATATGCTGCTATCGCGAAAAGAATCCGAATAGACTTGAACATGGCTACAGGAGAGAAAGTTTCATCATAATCTATCCCGTAGATTTGTTTGAAACCTTTCACAACTAGCCTGCCCTTATAGGTAACCACGTTACCATCCATGTCAATCTTCTTCTTAAAGATCCATTTACAGCCTATAGGGATTACTCCCGGAGGCGGATCAACCAAATCCCAGACTTGGTTATCTGACATGGAGTCCATCTCGGCTCGCATAGCTTCAAGCCATCTAGCTGACTCCGGTCCACTGACCACATCCGCATAAGTGAGGGGTTCATCATGATCAATGATGTAGACTCTGTCATAGCGCTCAGGCTGTCGACGTATCCTTCCCGATCTTCGCGGTTCCCGTGATATCTGAGCCTCAGGTTGTTCAATAACCTGTTCTACCGGCTCATGCTCATCCAATTGTGCTTGACTACTTTGTCCTTCCTCTGGATTCTCATCCAGCTTTATTTCTCTCCCACTGGCCTCTTGCAGAAGAAACTCCTTCTCAAGAAAAATGGCCGTTCGAGCAACAAATACCTTGTTCTCTTTGGGATCGTAGAAATAATAACCCTTAGTTTCCTTAGGGTAACCGACAAAGATACATTTCTCAGATCTGCTCTCTAGTTTCCCAGAGGCGAGTTTTTTGACATAAGCCTCGCAACCCCAGATCTTAATAAATGTTAAGCTCGGCTGTTTCCCTACCATAATTCGTATGGAGTCTTTGAAACTGCCTTGGATGGCACTCGGTTTAGTACCTTTGCAGCTGTTTCCAGTGCAAATCCCCAAAAGGAGTAAGGTAGAGTAGCCTGACTCATCATAGAACGAACCATATCCAGTAAGGTTCTGTTCCTCCTCTCGGACACACCATTCCATTGCGGTGTTCCTGGTGGAGTGAGCTGTGAGATAATCCCACACTCCTTCAGATAGTCAGTAAATTCTCGACTTAGGTATTCTCCACCTCGATCTGAGCGAAGTGCCTTGATATTTGGGCCTAGCTGATTCTGTACTTCATTTTTGAACTCTTTGAACTTGTCAAAAGATTCACTCTTATGTCTCATTAGATAGACATACCCATATCTACTGAAATCATCAGTAAAGGTAATGAAGTATGAATAGCCACCTCTGGCATGTTTACTAAATGGCCCACACACATCACTGTGTATAAGGTCAAGTAAACCTGAAGCCCTTTGACCTTTGTTAGGAAAAGGAGACTTCGTCATTTTACCCATTAAACAAGCTTTGCATGTATCAATCTCCTCATAGGAGAATGATCCCAGCAGTCCATGATCATGCAACCGCTTAATGCGCTTCTTGTTAATATGGCCTAAACGACTATGCCATAACAAGGTGCTGTCATCAGCATACTTGGCTTTCTTATTATCAATATTTTGTATAGAACATTCCATGTCCAACATGAATAATCCATTGTTAATTGATCTAGTAGCATAAACAATATTATCATAAGAAAGAACACACTTTGAAATATTGCATTCAAAGGAAAATCCTTTCCTGACAAGAGCAGGAATAGAGATAATATTTTTCGTAATACTCGGAACAAAATAACAATTGTCCAGTTCTAATACAAGTCCAGATGGTAATGAGATGTAATAAACCCCTACAGCAACAGCAGCAACCCGTGCCCCGTTTCCAACTCGTAGGTCCACCTCATGCTGTCCCACCTGTCTTCTTCTCTTGAGTTCCTGTACATTTGAACAAATGTGAACTCCACATGCAGTGTCCAACACCCATGAAATAGAAGAAGAGGATATCATGACTTCAGTCACGAAAATACCTGAGCCAGAAGCGATGCTTCCCTTCTTGTCTCCTTGGAGCGCTTTACAGTCCTTTTTCTAGTGACCCAGCTGGCCACAATGGAAACATCTGTATTCCTTTGACCGCTTGACCTTTTGTTTCAGAGCCTTGTTGTAATTCTTGACAGGGGCTTTGCCCTTCTTCCCCTTCTTCTTGTTCCTTGACTGAAACATCAAGACAGAGGTTGAAGGCTTTCCCTTTAGAGTTTCCTCTGTAGTCAAGAGCATATTCAGCAACTCTGCCGGAGTACAGTCGATCTTGTTCATATTAAAATTAATAATGAACGGATCGAAAGAGGCCGGGAGGGACTGCAGAATAATGTCTACAGCAAGCTCCTGATTGATGGTATGCCCCAGTTTCTCTAGAGCCTCTTTGTGCCCAATCATCTTGAGCACATGAGCTCCCACTGGACTCCCTTCAGCCAGTTTGCTCTGAAAGAAAAGCTTGGTCAAATTATAGCGTTCAGTCCTCGCCTGTGCAGCATACAGCATCATGAGGTTTGCTATAATTTCTATAGCAGACATATCCTCATGCTGACGCTGCAGCTGTGGCATCATAGACGCTAGCATCAGGCAAGCGACATCAATGCTATCATTGACATGCTTTTCATAGGCATCCCGAACCGCCCTTGCGGCGTTCGGAGCGGGTTGAGGCGGTATAGCCATCTCGAGGACATACAGTTTCCTCTCTGCCTTAAGAACAATCTTAAGGTGTCCGTACCAGTCTGAGAAGTTTGGCCCAGCAAACTTCTCCCTTTCCAGTAGGGATCGCACATTGAAGCTCATGGTGTTCGTTGCTGCAGGAATCTACAACAATGCAAGAACAGCAAGGTCAGTATCAATGTTTAGAATCAATCCAGGACTTAAGAAAGATTCTTTTCTCACTATTTTATCTGACTGAAAAATCCATTAAAACAGTCCGAAAGAGTAAGACTCTTTTAGTGAGATGGGATCCAGATTTCATACTTGGTCTCCGCGTCCCGCTCAGGCGAGATAAGATGCACAGAGAGTACAAGCACTAATTTCTGGTAGGCAGTCCCTGCCAATCGCCAACCCGTGCGATTCCCCTTCATCTGGGCAATCCAGCAGACTGTGCCAACTTAGTTGGTACAACACAGTCTCTGATCCCACAGATGGCTGCCTCCATATAGCTGACATATGCCCCATATGTAGCCTACATGGTCAAGCTGACCTGACCTACTCCCTGGACCACCACGTGCTATGCTGAGCAACGAGAAGCGATAAATCCCTTCCCTGTAACACGCAGGTGTAATCGCACACCGTCTGAAGATAGATGGGCGTGCCCACTGAGTGGGTACAACACGGCCCCAACGATAGTCTGAACAGTGAGGTTTCGCGTCAGAAGGCTTACGTGCTTGATATTATAGCGTTGGATTTTAACGGTCCTTTTATCTTCTTAACTATCATGCAAACCCTATGGTGATAGCAGAAGATAAATCATGCAATTCTAATTATAAAAACGATAAGTAGAAAGCATGCTGATCTTATGTGGTAAAAGCCCATTAACCCTAAGTAAGACCTTAATTTTAACTTAAGTCTTCACTTGAGCTCTTCATGGGTCTTTTGCATCTCATCTGGTCCAACCTAGGGCCCAAGCGCCCTCTGCAGCTCAGGTGCGCCCACCAGGTAAAATGCGCCTGTCATAGGGTCGAACCCTAGACCTCCCACCTGGTCAAGCCTCTACTGCATGCGCCAATGCCATGTGTGCTCTGTGCTCTTGTCATGATTAAAATTACAATTTAATCTATCTAGACAAGATTGACACGCAGGTCAATTACACAATAAATTAATTAAAATGTGATGCGCATATCACAAATATAATAATTTACATTTTTAATCCAGGCACGCAGGCCCCAGCACAGCACACATTAATTGGGCAACCCACATAAGATAAAATAAACAAGCACATGGCATCCAATCAACATGTGATCCATCAACAAAATAAAATTTTCAAAATCCCATTGCAATCAATTTTATTTGTCTTATTTGCCCTACTACCTTACAACGGTCCATTGATAGGGATCCACTCATCATGTCTAGTCAGATCCACTGCCCTTGCATGCACCAAGTCCTAACTGACTTGAGTCGACCTAATGGTCAACCATGCATGCGCAAAGGGCTGAACAACCTTCATGAGTTCTGGCAAGCGGGTGTGACCCCGGGCCTAACTCAAGAGTGCTCACTGGTTGTCTCAACCAGACCTCGCTACACGCCTGTCTGCAGTCGACCTATAGCCACCTCGTGCTTGCGCACAGGTGCCATCTGGTCGACCCATCTAGGCTGTCAGATGGTCTGATCAGACTGGTTGGATCTTACCTAGAAGATGACTTCAACCCCATCAACCCGTCTAAGGGTTTATAGTAGGCGCTTAGATCTAATATGGGGTGCGCAAGTGATCAAGTTTTTTTAGAAAAACTACAACAAGCGCATACATGATACATGCGCCAAGATACATCAAATTCACAACAATAAGCATGTAGTTAGGCATGTAATTTACCATTAGATCTATTCATAAGCGCATTCATGGATCAAACATGAAGATCAAGCAATCATATGAACAAGCAATAACCGCATGCTCTGATACCAATTGCAAGTCCCCTTCAAGGGGGAGCGAAACCCTAATAGGCGCATAACAAAAATTCAAAGCGGAAGCAAGGGTTTCTATATCGCATGCATGTCATATGATCAACTTGTTAAAAACTTGCAAAGATCGACAAGTGATCTTACCATAGCCATTGCTTTGGATGGCGGCTTGGAAATGAGAGAACGAAATGGTTCTCCTCCAAAGATGACGCACACAAGACGATGGATCGGCTACTTCTTGTTGCTCCTTGTGCTAGCAAGGATCTCCAAGTCTCCTGATCGCGTTGAGGGGATTTAGATGATCTCCTTTCTTGGCTAAAACTCTCTCCAAAGCGTGAAGAAGTTCTCCCACGAGAGAAGAGGCGACAAGACGTGAAGAGATGAGAGAGGGCGTAACTCTCTCGAACGTGTAGTGCGTTACCTTATTTTGGAAAACCAAAAATAGTAACCGGCTAACGTTCATGCGTTCATGCGTTCATGGGTTTACCCCAACGCATTTTGCTCTCTCCCTTGAACCATGCGCTCACTCAATGAGCTGGTTCAATGTTGGTTTGGTTCAAAGACCAATTAACCCAAGCCATATGGTCTAGATCACAATAAACCCTAAAGGTTCAAGATCTAACCGTTCATCTCTTGATGCTCCTGATCTCACCGATCTAGCATCCAATCTCTTAATCGAAGCTTACCGATCTCAAGCCCTAATCAATCAAACATGATCAGACCAGATCTCACTTACAATCAGAGTTTAAATCCCTTTAAACTGAACCCAAACAATTCAGTCCACACGATCTGACTTAAGTAAGCCATATCATCAAATTGTACGACCCTAAGGGTTTCCTTTAAATGTCGGTAACGATAACTTACATTATCACGATCAGTGAGGGGTATCTAGCAACACATCACTGTCTCCCGATATAAAGGAAAGAGTCTTCCAAGACTACACCCAAACCACAGCACAAGTGTGAATCCACTTCACTAGGCATACATGTTTCCTTTGCCACTGGATGTTCTTATTGGACAAGCGTGTCAAGCCTGTAGCTCCAATATGATGAGCATGATTAGATCAGATGAACATAGTCACCTGGGTATGGCCATACACTTTCTCAATCATCTCATTCAGGGGGGCCCCAGTAGAACATCACACTCCAATCAAGGAGACGGCAATCCTATATCTATCACTAGTGCCCTAACATGACTCATGATCATTATCCAAGATAGTCTATAACCATTATGTTTCAAATGATATTGAACTACCTCAAAACAATGACAATCATCATTTAGAAACACAAGTGATCTCAAGTCAGAGGACATGTGCCACTTGTTGCAAACAAGGATTATTCACATTGTGACAAGCAATTGAATATCCTAGTAGGGTCTGTCCAGTACATCCAATGTACCCATGAGTCTACATCTTATTCCATGCTCGAAGCATCCTATAAGATTAGAACACATATTAGTCTCAATCATATCAAGGCTGTCTCATGTTCACCAAGATATCTCGACTAAGGACATTACAGCATGTCAGCCAAGCTGAACAGCATTGAGACATTATTCAGAAGCACACTTATTGCAGCAGACAATGTAACAAACTGAATAACAACCATTGCCTTTATAAACATAAGAGTTTATACATGATACTGAAAGAATCCCAAGGCCTCAAACATTAGCCTTAAGGGCATACCCCAACACAGATGACTATGATCATCTGATCTAACCATTTTCATCGTGTTGGAATCACAGGCTTGACACGCTTGTCCAACGGGAACATCCAGTGGCAAAGGGAAACATGTATGCCGAGTGAATTAGATTCACACTTGTGCTATGGTTTGGGAGTAGTCTTGGAAGACTCTTTCCTTCATATCGGGAGACAGTGATGTGTTGCTAGATACCCCTCTCTGATCGTGATAACGTAAGTTATCGTTACCGACAATGAAGGAAACCCTTAGGGTCGCACAATTTGATGATATGGCTTCCTTATGTCAGATCGTGTGGACTGAATTATTCTAGTTCAGTTTAAAGGAATTGAAACTCTGATCGGAAGTGAGATCTAGTCTAATCATGTTTGATTGATTAGGGCATATGATCGGTAAGCTTCGATCGGGAGGATTGATGCTTGATCGTAAAGATCAAGGGTGCAATGTGATGTGTGGTTAGATCTTGAACCATTTGGTTCAAAGAGATTATAACCAGGGCTGGTTCGATTTGGTGCTTGAACCAAATTGGAGTTGAACCGGTTCACTTGTGAACACATGGTTCGATTCAAGAGGAGTTACGATGGCTTCATGGGGAGTTAAGGAGGGAGTTATGCATTCGGTTATTACTATATTTGGTAGCCAAATTTTCCTTTTGGGATATCCCCTCACGTTTTCGAACGCCACTCGCCCCTTTCTCCTCTCGTGTGGTTCATCTTCATGCAAGGAAGAAGGCCAACCAGCAAAGACACATTTTTCCTTTGAAGGATACGATCAAAGACTTCTTGGTGACTTGCTAGCATAAGGAAAGCAAGGAAGGAGGCCTATCTCATCCTGTGTGCGATTCCTTTGGAGAAGAGGCACTCGCCCCTTTTTCTTCTTCCAAGCCGCCACTTAAACAATGGCAATGGTAATGCTTTAATTCTCCTTTCATGGTTGATCATATTACCAAGTCATGCGATCATATTGAAACCTAGTATTTTCCCCACTGCAAAATTTTTGATTATGCATGTGACCTAGGTTTGCTTTCAAGACGACGAATTGACTCGTCCTCAAAATCGATTAAATCAAACTCAGATAAAACGGGTTCGCTTTTACTATCAAAACACAACTTAGCCCATTGGTCGGGCTGGGTCAAAAAAACCAGCGCATCGCGGGTTCAAACCCCCGCGAGCGCAAATGCAGCTTTTTAATCGAAAATCAATTTACCTTTAAAAATTATAGAAAAAATCCTCAAAAATCCAAAATGCAGTTTTTGATTTTCTAAAATTATTTTTTAAAAACTTGGGATATAACAACTTATGATCACTAGCTTTATGGTCTAAATGATGAAAATAAATAAAAGAGTGAAAGAGTAAACAAGAGTTTGGGTTGCCTCCCAACAAGCGCTTCTTTATGGTCACTAGCTTGACCAACACTTTAAGATTATGGTGTTGCTGGTGGGTCACTTGCATAATAAAGTGCATGTAGTCTCCTGCCTTTTCGTTGTCCTGAAAGCATTCTCACCAAAACAAGTATCATATGTTTCACTAGCAAGTTGATCACTATCAAGTTAAGTATCCTCAGTCTAGGGACATATTTAAATTCACATTTCAGATGTTCCCTTACCTCTAGGTTGATCTTGTCAAGTGTTTCAGGTTGTACCTTATCTGTATCGTTAGCGGGATGTAAGTCCTGTATTTGGGAGTTTACCTAAATACTAGTTTCAGGCACCTCATCATCATCATCAATCATGTAAATTTCCAATGAATCTTTGTTGATCTGGGGGACATGAATTTCCTAAACCTCTTATCAGTTTTAATCATCAATCTCTGAGGAATAGGAATCAGTGGTTCAGACAGAGGTGGTAAAATGCACACTAGCTCCTCTTCGACATTTATGATATTAGTGTTTAATTTGTTCTCATCCAAATGACTCTCCAATTCACCCTCACTGAACTCGCTACTCTTTACTTGAGGCTCCTTTCACTCTGCCATGGGTTTGACTAAGGAGATGGCTTGCTGTTCGAGTTGGATAATCTGGGTCTCCAATATTTTTGAGTGTGTAGCCATGTTGCAATAAAGTGTGGCCATGGAATCTACCTTCAAATTCAGCTTGCGAATGGACTCATTTATAGTATCATTGTGCTTCATCTGATTTTTCATGAAATTCTCTAGCATCGACTCTAATCTAGGTTTTTGAGGAGGGTCCGGTTGTCTTTGATTTACAAATGGAGGTTGTATTCCGGGAGGAGGCCTAAAAGTAGAAGAAGAGTTTGGATTAGAAAAATTTTCATGAGGGTCATGTCCTTGGTAAAAGCTGTAGGAGAAATTCGGGTGATTTCTACCTCTTGGATTGTACATGCTCGAATAGGGATCATCCTGATTTCTAAGGTTCCCGATAGCATTAAACTGTTCAGATGGAGTGCACAAAATGGGGCAATCATCAGCAGCATGTCTTGACACTCCACAAACATCACAAGAAAGATATGGTAATAATGCAAGATTGATATATTCATAAGTACTAGAACATGGGTGAATAGAAAATGGACTCCCCAATTGACATTCATCAGAAAAATGACCTATACATCCACAGATATCACAAGAAACATACGGTAACAATGAAGGATAGATACTTGATGAATCAAACATCATGAACATTAATCAAGTGAAAACTTTGAAGAAAAATTCAGAAACTCTAGATGATAGAAAAAATTTAGCCACAAGAAACAAAAATTATATAAAATAAAAATAAAAGAAAAGAAAATCTAACTAAACCTAGTCTATTAATCTCCTGATCATGTTAATATTGGCAACCTATTCCCCGGCAACAGCGCCAAAAACTTGATAGGGGCCTAGACAGGCTGCTACCGCAAGTGCATGTTCTATCGCGTAATATAATAAGATCGAACCCATAGGGACTAGGGTCAAGTACTAACTGATTGGTCAACTCATAGCTAGGTTAACAATTAAGGGAGAAATGGCTAAAATCCTAGTGCGAGTAATTAAACTAAAGTGAATTAAGAACAAGCAGCGCAAACAGCAAAGCAAAAGAGGTTTTAGATCTATGAGAGATATTCAGGGTTTTAGGTTTCACCACACTGAAGCATGCATGATAAATAGAGTTTGATGTTATGATCAAGCTTTATCTAAGTTCTCAAGGTAATCCTTCCTAGGGTACAGACGCGCTCCCTCTTAGGACACGGTCCAGTATCTACCTTAACCCGAGTCTCCTACTCTCGAGGCTTACCGGGTCAAGCCGAATCCAATGGGATCTGTGAAGGATTAGGGTTACTCGGGTGATTTCGAGTGCTCTCGCTAAACGAAATCACCAGTCCAGTCTAAGGTATTCCGATGATTGTGGTTCACCTCTTAGTCCATCCCACAACATCTAAAGCATGCACACATATGGCCAGTACATAAACATGAATGAAAACATCCTAGACATGAATAAGAACAAAGATAAATAGAGAAATATATATATCAAGTCATAAAATTCAACATTCATACAGTGGGCTACGCCCAAACCCCGAAAAGAGAGTTTATGCTATCATATACATAGTGAAATACATCAAATATCTCATGCAAATGAATTCAAACCAAAGGTAAGGGTAGATCCTTGTTGGAAGAAGGTCCAGCATGAAGATCCACTCCGGAACAAAGGAAGAATCGCGCCGGAACAGTGTTGTCGCCTAGAAAATTGCCCCAAACACTAGGTTGTCACTTTTTTGCTTCATTCTCCACACCCACTTGATCAAATCCAATTATTCCAGTCCCAAAACGTGTGTATCCTAGTTTGAAAGGTCTCCCTAAAATTTCGTTCAATTCCAAGCCAGGAATAAAAAGTTATGGCCGAAATACCGAGAGCTTGTCATGTAGGACGCGGGATGATGCACGGCCGTGTATCGGTGCACGGGCACGCCCGTGCACGGCTCGGTTAAGATTATTCTAATAAGTTACGATGCATGGCCGTGCATGGATGCACGCTCATGGCCGTGCACTCTGTAGAAGGCTCCGTTTGAGCTGAAATTTGACGTGTAGCTCCGTCTCATCATGAGAAATCGTCCCATATCTTTAGATTCTCCAAATTCTCAATTTTGAGGCCAAAAACCTACATTTTCATAAAACAAGGGAAAAGTGAAGACTCTGAAGAATATGAAGCATTTGAGTGTATAAATGAGACAAATCATACATTTTACTCCAAAATAATAATAGAATTAAGTCACGAAATATCATATTTTTGCATGTCATCAGCAGTGCCAAGGGTCCTACCAAAGCACTAAAGAAAAAGGCCAAAAAGTCAAAGGAACAGAGGTTCTTCCACTGTGGCGAGCAGGGTCACTGGAGGAGGGACTGCAAGCAACTTTAGAATGAGGAGAAGAAAGGTAGGGCCTTGTCTTCAAGCTCAGGTATTTATGTTACTGAAGTCAACCATTTTACTTCTATGTCATGGGTATTGTATACCGCATGTGGAGCTCATATTTGTACAAATATGCAGGGGCTCAAAAAAAGTAGATCGGTGCGGCCTAGAGAGATTGGCCTATGAGTTGGAAACGGGGCACAGGTTACTGCTGTTGCTATAGGAGTTTTGACTCTCTCCCTGCCTTCTGGACTTCAATTAAAGCTTGATAATTGCTATTATGTACCTTCGCTTACTAAGAACATTGTATCCATTCCTTGCTTGGCAAAGAAGGGATTTAAGTTTGAAATAAATATGAACTCTTGTTCTTTTTCATTTGCAAATATGTTCTATGGGAAGGGTACTTTATGCAATGGTCTGTATGTCTTAGACATGGATAACTCTATTTGTAACATAACTAATCAAAGGACCAAACTGAGTGGTTCAGTTAGTGCCTTCCGATGGCATTGTCGATTAGCCCATATCAATAAGAATCACATCCAACAACTCCATGAAACTAGGTTGTTAGACTCAAGTTCCTTGGAGGAATTTGATACTTATGAGCCTTCTTTATTGGGGAAAATGACAAAAGCACTCTTCACCAAGACTAGTGAGAGGGCAGGAGGTTTATTGGATCTCATACATACTGATGTGTGTGGGCCATTCAATAAACAAGCGAGAGGAGGGTATAGCTACTTCATCACTTTTACTAATGATTTCAATAGATATGGTTATGTCTATCTGATGAGACATAAATCTGAATCCTTTGAGAAATTTAAGGAGTTCATAAATGAAGTAGAGAACCAACTTGGAAGATCCATTAAAACTCTTCGATCAGATCATGGTGGAGAGTATCTGAGCGGTGAGTTCTTTGACTATCTTCGAGAGTGTGGGATCCGTTCCCAACTCACTCCTCCTGGAACACCTCAATGGAATGGTGTATCTGAGAGGAGAAATCAAACCCAGTTAGACATGGTTCGGACTATGATAAGTCATGCAACTCTACCTCCCTCATTTTGGGGTTTTGCACTTGAGATAGCTTCTCTGATACTGAATAATGTTCCATCTAAGAGTGTCTCTTAGATACCATACGAGGTATGGAGTGGGAGACACCCTAACCTCTTGTTTATCAGGATCTGGGGATGTGAGGCTTATGTCAAACGTCAGGATTCTAGCAAGCTAGAACCTACATATGATAAATGTGTCTTTGTGGGGTATCCTAAGGAAACTAAAGGATACTACTTCTATGTTCCCACCGAGAATAAAGTTTTTGTTGCTCGGGGTGCTGTCTTTCTAGAGAAAGAATTTCTCATGAAAGAAGTCAGTGGAAGGAAGTTTGACTTGGACGAAGTCCAAGTGCAACCACAAGACACAGAGATGGAACCTGAGCCACCTGCACCGGTTGCTGGGCAACCTAAAGCTCAGACATAGGTCCCACGTAGATATGGGAGGATTCGTCGTGCACCTGAGAGGTATGGGTCGCTGCCGACCCAACACGATGGGATCTTCATCATTGAGGATGAGCCTAGAACCTATGATGAGGTAGTCAGTGGACCGGACTCCGAGAGACGGCTTGAGGCCATGAGATCCGAGATGGATTCCATGTCAGCTAACCAAGTCTGGGATTTAGTTGAGCTGCCTGATGGGGTAAAACCCATAGGGTGTAAATGGGTCTTCAAGAGGAAGACTGACATGGATGCAATATAGTTACCTATAAGGGTAGACTAGTGGCTAAAGGATTCAAACAAGTCCACAAGGTGGACTATGATGAAAACTTTATGCTAGTTGCCATGATTAAATCCATTCGGATTCTGCTTGCTATAACTACATATCATGACTATGAGATATGGCAGATGGATGTTAAAACAACGTTCCTTAATGTGAAGCTGATAGAGGATGTGTATATGACACAACCTGATGGCTTCGTCCATCCTGCATATGCCAATAAGGTCTGCAGGCTAAAAAAATCTATCTATGGATTAAAGCAAGCATCTCAAAGTTGGAATCTTCGATTTGATGAAGCTGTGAGAGATTATGGCTTTATCAAAAGCGAAGATGATGCCTGTGTATGCAGAAAATTCAGTGGGAGCTTGGTGGCTTTTCTGGTCATGTATGTCGATGACATACTGCTCATCGGAAATGACATCCCTAGTCTTCAATCTGTGAAGACATGGTTGGGGAAGTGTTTCGAGATAAAGGACTTAGGGGTGGCCGCCTATATTCTAGGCGTGAGGATCTACCGAGATAGATCCAAGAGGCTCCTGGCCCTTAGTCAGAGTACCTACATTGATAAGGTCCTAGAGAGGTTCAACTTGGAGCAATCCAAGAAAGGGTACCTTCCAGTGAGACATGACCTTACTCTCTCAAAGAGCCAGTGTCCCACCACACAGGCTGAGGGTGATGACATGAGTCGAGTGCCCTATGCTTCGGTAGTAGGATCGATCATGTATGCAATGTTTGTTGTGATCTGCAAGTGCACGGATACTCGAAGTAATAAAGAAAGTATCGAATCCATAGGGACCTACATTGTCGAATACTAAATAGCTGATTTCTTACTATCTAGGCTAATCGAAGTAGTGAGAATAGAAATTGGAAGCTAAAAACGGAATTATTAGAGAGAAAAGCTGGGACTAGGGTTTCGTTCACTTTAACTTTTATGACTAGATATGAATAAGGATTTCGTTAGTTCAATTTTATCATGATGAAGATGTAATTTACTTAATAAAAGGGTTGTTTCACTTTTGTGCAAACAACCGCACAGGGATTTATCCTCGCTTTCGCGCAAGATTCTTCCCAACGCTGAAGATAAGTAAATCATCAAACAATGAACTCAAGGATCACTTTCGTGCATCCGAATTCAATGTTGATAATCTCTAGTGGAGACTCAAGGATCACTTTCGTGCATCCGAATCTCAACACTAGTTTTACTCACGGATCTCCAACGTTCCGATCCTTGCTTTCACACAAGATCTCCACGTTTGACAAATAGACTCGATCTATAGATTCATATTATAATCATGGCAATTATTCTACTAGAACATATCAAATTAGATCTAACCTAAGGAAGGGATCCTAACATGCAATTCTAGGGTTCCAAATTCTCAAGCAATTACCTTTCGGTCTCAAGCGAAAATTCTAAGAACATAATTAATAACATGAACTTATAGAGAGTCTAAGCACAATTATCACATGAGCAAAATCATCATGGTAATATTAAACTCAATGAAATAGTAAAAATAGTTATCTAGTCATTGGAAGTCAAGTGAATTACTCCCCCATGTCCCAAAAGTAGTTTAAGCTATCATCATGAAGGAATTACAATAGATCATGGTTTCAGAGGATCGAAAATCGAAGTAAAAGAGAAGTTTAGAAAATACAGCACGACTGTGAAGTATTTCACAGCCGTAATTTGCAAAGAACCGGAACAGTGTCGGCGACTCCTTTTTCTTGGATTTCTCTTCCAATCGATCTCCTTTCGGTCTGAAACTTCTGGCACATTGTTTCCCCCTTCAGACGAAGCTTCAGTATGAAAATCACGGCCGGAGAACTCTGGATCGAGCGCGGCGGTGAAACCCTAGGCTGCAGCGTGGATCGCGATTTCTCCCCCGACAGTGCACGAAATTTATGGTTTTGCTCTCTACGTAATCCTCTCGTGAAAAGCTCCTTTTTTTCTTCTTACGGTATTCAATTTAGGGTTCTGGATCGCTCGCAATCTTCTCCGCAAGAATCAGGCGTTGAAGTTGACCTGGGTGTCGCGTGCAGAAGAGGAATTACGATAGTGGAATTGTTTACGGCACTGTCGTAAAATCGCTCGAGTCTTCTATTCTGATGTCGTCCGGGAATAATGGCACTGTAATCTGGTTTATGGTAGTGCCGTAAAATCGGCTGAACTCTCTATTCGCGAACGTCTGGAAATTACGGCCCGTGTAGTTTCTTACGGTAGTGCTGTAAAATCGGGCAAAGTTTCTGTTTTGAAGCGCTCCGAAATACGGTACTGTAATATTGCTTACGGTAGTGCCGTAAAATCGGGCAAACTTTTTGTTCAGAAATTCTTCAAAATATGGCAGGGCTTGGATTTTACGGTACTGTCTGGAATTACAGTACCGTAAAATAGATTACGGCACTGCCGTAATTTGCTGACTTGCTCCGTTTTGCGTGAAATTTCTTGGGTGATCTCCTCTTGATGATGGTAATCCTTCTATGTATTTGATTTTGCTTGAAAATGCCTAAAAATAATGCCTTTTTACCTAAAAACCATGAAAAACCAAAATAGAAGTAGACTTTGCAATATTGGATAATTTTAGCATGAAAACAAGTAAAAGATCTTCAATCTAGCATGAAAAGATATCCAAAATGATACAAAATATACTATATATTTTGGTGTCATCAAAATACATAAGGCTCAAACTTTGCTTGTCCTCAAGCAAAAATCAAAATTTGAAATCAAAGTTTGATCAAAAGAATAACCTTTTCATGCTCAATAAATTTCTAAAATACAACTCATCAATGAAAAATTCTATCAATTGATTTATAAAATTTCAAATAAACATATCATTCTTAGAACTCAACCTTCTAGATCCATAATTCAATCAAATAAAACTTCGCAACATGTACAATAAATAGAATTTTCAATCTCATGATTTCACCCAATTTTCAGTTCAAATCTATCATGCTTTTATTTACAGGAATAAGGTCTCCAAGATCTTTTTCCACTCATATCATTTTTTTTTCCTTTTGGCATCATTCACATCCTCTAACTCGATTACCACCTTTTTTCTGGTGATGAGATAAGAGTGCATGGATCACATAGTTAATGCAATGGAACTCATATCCTCTAATTTGGAAAGAATTTACTAAGGATAGCAGAGTTTATGTGAAATGATTTTTCTCATTGGCATGTACCCACATAGATACATACTTTTTCTATTTATTACTTCAACCCATGACCTTCGGTACCACTGTGCTTCCCCACAGTGCCAAGTAGGGGAGTCCTCACCTTTATTTTGGGGATCTTGGATTCTTATTTCCCAACAAATAACAAGAATAGACTAAACATCTATTGGGTTGATCAATTGATCTCAATTCATAAATCATACTCATATACTCATTTTATTCAAAAGAAAAGTTTCACTTTTAGATTTTATTCTTCAAACAATACATCCATCCAAAATTTCATGCATCAACTAATTTCATATTTCAATAGACGAATATGTATTGAAGAAATAAATTTAACATGATGGGGTTATATCTCTAATCATGGATTTGAGTTCATTCATCATCAAAAATCATCAATCACATCTCAAAACATGACCACATATCACATTAATCAAAATATTTTCATGTAGATGAAGTAGTGGTTGTAGACACAAAAATAAGAGTCAATGATGAAATCCAAAAGGTGAATGGAAGGGGATACTTAAAAAATTTTGTCAACCCTTTGAGTCGAGTCTTCTTCCTCTCCATGCTTCTTCTTAAAGATAAAAATTTATGCTAAGGTGAAACTAAGATAAAAGTAAATTAAAGGAAGTGAACTAAAGTTAGAAAGCTTGGGTTGCCTCCCAAGAAGCGCTAATTTAAAGGTCTTTAGCTTGACCCTTTAACACTCAGATTTGATAGTGGTTCATCCAAATAAAAACTCTCCTTTTCTTCAACTCGCTCTTCTTGATAATAGTGTTTAAGTCTCTGACCATTAACCTTGAATTCTCCTATTTCTTCACTCCATATATCCACAGCTCTGTAAGGATAGGCTTTCTTTACCTGAAAAGGCCCAGACCATCGAGACTTAAGTTTTCCAAGAAAAAGTCTCAATCTAGAATTGAATAAAAGAACAAAGTCACCTGGTTGGAAACCCTTCTAAAAATATCCCGATCATGCCATCTTTTGGTTCTTTCCTTATAAATTTTTGCATTTTCATAAGCTGAAATTCTGATCTCATCTAACTCATTCAACTGTAGTCTTCTTTTTTCTCCCGCATTCTTTAAATCAAAGTTTAATGCTTTGATTGCCCAGAATGCCTTATGTTCGAGTTCTACAGGGAGATGACAAGATTTGCCATAAACTAAATGATAAGGAGTCATCCCAATTGGTGTTTTGAAAGTTGTCTTGTATGCCCACAATGCATCATCAAGTTTGAATGCCCAATCTTTCCTTGTGCGTGAAACTGTCTTCTCCAAAATCCCTTTTATTTCTATATTTGATATTTCAACTTGTCCACTTATTTGAGGATGATAAGGTGTTGCCACTTTATGATTCACCCCATATTTTTTTAGTAAGGCAGAAAACTTGTGTTCTATGAAATGCGAGCCTCCATCACTAATCACAACTCGTGGGGTCCCAAACCTTGGAAAGATAATTTTTTTGAATAATTTGACAACAACTCTGGAATCATTAGTTGGGGATGCAATAGCTTCAACCCATTTTTAAACATAATCTACCGCTACAAGAATATATTTGTTACCTCCAGAAGATGGAAAAGGTCCCATGAAGTCAATTCCCCAAACATCAAATATCTCAACCTCAAGAATATTAGACAGCGGCATCTCATATCTTCTATTAATGTTGCCTATCCTCTGACATCTATCACAGGATAAAACAAGCTTTCTAACATCTTTAAATATTGTGGGCCAATAAAATCCTGATTGCAACACTTTGAAGGCAGTCTTCTCGGCACTAGCATGCCCACCATAAGAAGATCCATGGCATTGGAACAGTATGTCTGCAACTTCCTCTTCGGGTACACATCTTCTGAAAATACCATCTGCACATCTTCTAAATACATAAGGCTCATCCCAAAAATAGTGTTTCACCTCAGCCAAAAATCTTTTCCTTTTTTGGTAGCTCAAATCAGGAGAAAAAATATTGGCTACAAGATAATTCACTATGTCAGCATACCAGGGGGCTCTGAGTTGTTCAATGGTCAAGAGTTGTTCTTCAGGGAAGGAATCATCGATCTCATCATTCTTTCTAGTGTCTACCATTATTCTTGAGAGATGATCTGCAACAAGGTTTTCTGATCCCTTTTTGTCTTTAATCTCCAAATCAAATTCTTACAGGAGTAAAATCCATCTGAGTAATCGTGGTTTGCTGTCTTTTTTCTGCATTAAGTATTTCACAGCTGCATGGTCAGTGTACACTACCACTTTGGAGTTAATCAAGTATGACCTAAATTTATCAAAAGCAAATACTAAGGCTAATAGTTCCTTCTCAGTGGTGGTGTAATTTTTCTGTGTCTCATCCAAAGTCTTGCTGGCATAGTGAATAACATGAGGTTTCTTATCTTTTCTCTATCCCAAGACTGCTCCCACTACATAATCACTGGCATCACACATGAGTTCAAAGGGTAAGTTCCAATCTGGGGGTTGAATGATAGGTGCTGAAACCAAGGCTTTCTTTAACCCCTGAAAAGCAAACAAACATTTCTCATCAAAGCAGAATTTGGTGTCTTTACAAAGTAAATCAGTTAAAGGTTTCGCAAGTTTAGAGAAGTCCCTGATGAATCTCCTATAAAACCCTGCATGTCCCAAAAAGCTCCTGATTTCCTTGACAGTGGTGGGTGGTGCTAACTTCTCAATCACATCTACCTTGGCCTTATCTACTTCAATCCCTCTCTCTGAAACAAGATGGCCCAAAACTATCCCCTGTCTAACCATAAAGTGACACTTTTCCCAATTCAAGACAAGGTTAGTCTCTTCGCATCTCTGTAAAACTCTAGAGAGATTAGCTAAGTAGTCATCAAAAGAGAAACCATAGACAGAGAAATCATCCATAAAAACATCCACGAAGTCTTCAATAAATTCAGAAAAAATTGCCATCATACACCTTTGAAAAGTTGCAGGTGCATTGCATAAACCAAAGGGCATTCTTCTATAAGCAAAAGTACCATAAGGACATGTAAAAGTGGTTTTATCCTGATCATCAGGATGAATAGGAATCTGAAAAAAATCTGGAATACCCATCAAGAAAACAAAAGTGAGAGTGTTTGACAAGTCTTTCCACCATTTGATCAATGAAAGGCAAGGGAAAATGATCCTTTCTGGTGGCAGCATTTAATTTTCTATAATCAATACACATACGCCAACTAGTGACATTTCTAATAGGTATCATTTCATTATCCTTATTTTTCATTACAGTGACACCCCCTTCTTTGGAACACAGTGTACAGGACTCACCCACTTACTATCTGAGATAGGGTAGATAATACCTGCATCTAGTAATTTTAGTACTTCCTTCTTCACCACTTCCTTCATAGACGGGTTGAGCCTTCTCTAAAAATCTACATGCGGCTTGTGCTCATCCTCCATGTGAATCCTGTGCATACAAAAAGAAGGATTTATTCCTTTTAAGTCATCAATGGAATACCCAATTACCTTTCTATGAATTCTTAGCTCCTTCAAGAGTAGATCAATTTCCCTAGCATCTAATTTAGCATCCACAATCACAGGGTAGGTAGAGTTAGGACCAAGAAATTCATATCTAAGGTTATTAGGTAAAACTTTCAACTCAACTTTAGGGATCTTTTCACTTTCATTATCAAAAGTAGCACAATGTAGACTCTCATGTTTTTCATCATCAAAATTATCAAAATCATTCTCAAAACCAGAACTATCAATTTTTTTCATAAGAATTTTTTAAGGAATCAGAAAAAGGAATATTAGTAGAAGAATCATCAAACAAACAACTAACATCATAAACTGTGTCATCAATGGCATGAATGGTGCAACAGGAACTAGCATATGCAGGTTTTTTCAATGAATTATTCAAATCAAACTCAATCTTATCATTGCTAATTTTTAAAGCAAGTTTACCGTTCCTTACATCAATAAGGGCTCCAGCAATTGCTAAGAACGGCCTACCCAAAATAATAGGAATCCTAGCATCCTCTTCCATTTCAAGTACCACAAAATCAGCAGGTATGAAGTACTTACCAACTTGTATAGGAAAATCTTCTAGAATACCTACTGGATATTTTACTGATCGATCGGCGAGCTGCAAAGAAATTGTAGTCGGCTTAGGAGCTCCCATGTCCAATTTCCTGCACACAGACAAAGGCATGAGACTTACACTAGCCCCTTGATCACATAAGGCTCGGTCGAAAGTCATACTTCCAATAAAACATGGGATAGAGAAACTACCTGAATCCTTCAACTTAGGTGGCAATTTGTTTTGTAAAATAGTACTACATTCCTGAGTTAAAGCCACAGTACCATAGTCTTCTATTTTCCTCTTATTAGACAGAATCTCTTTTAAAAATTTAGCATATTTAGGCATTTGCAATAAAGCTTCAGTAAATGGAATATTAATGTAAAGCTTTTTCAAGATATCTAAAAATTTCCCAAATTATTTGTCTAGTTTTTCTTGCACTAACCTTTGAGGAAAAGGTATAAGTGGCTTATATGGTGGAGGTAGATTAATCTTAGAATCATCTTCTTTACATGGCACATCCCCTTTTGGTTTACTTCCCTTTTGAGGTGTTAAACTAGGTAGGGTTTGTTCATGTTCAGAAGATTTTTCTAATTCTAATTCCTCATAATGATCATTAATAGACTCTTTCTCCTTAAGTTCTCCTAATTGTCTCCCACTTCTAGTGATAATGGCATTGCAATGTTCCCCAGAGTTTAATCTAGATATTTATTCTTCTAGAACTTTATTGTGAGCCACTAAGGATTCTAATTGAGAAGCAAGGTGACTAATAGTTTCTTCAAGATCCTCAAATTTTTTTGTGTTTTGAATTTGCAATGATTGAATTTGGCTAGCTGAAAGTATCTCTAGCATGGGTTCACTAACCTTTTTAGTCAAGGGTTGCTGATCCTCATTCTCATTCTTACCATGTTGATGACAATATAACATTCCTTCATCTGGAGCCCATTGGCTATGATTGAAGGACATCTCCTCAAGCAACTTGAAAGCATCGTCAAATGTTCTACTCATCAAGGCTCCCCCTGCGGCAGCATCAATAATTAGACGGGTATTATAAACTAAGCTAGAATAAAATGTCTGAATTAGAAACTCATTTTTGAAGCCATGGTTAGGACACTTCCGTTGTAGATCATTGAATCTCTCCCATGCCTCGCTGAGTGATTCTCCGCTCTTCTGTTGAAAGTTCGTCCTCAATTGGATAGTCTTGCTGAGTGGAAAATATTTCATCAGAAAGGCTTTTGATAATTGTTCCCATGTTGTGAAGGTATTGGGTCGACGAGAATGCAACCAAGATCGTGCTTGATCCTTGAGAGAAAAAGGGAACAATATCAGTTTTAGTGCGTCATCAGAAACTCCATGAATTTTTATGGTATCACAATATTCAAGAAAGATATATAAATGTGAATAAGGATCTTCGATTTATGATTCTCCAAACTGGTTCTGCTGGATCATAGACAAGAAGGCAGGGTTAATTTCAAAGTTGGAGGCCTCAATTGCAGGTCGAGCAATGCTAAATTGTATCCTTTGAGGATTAGGGGCTGCATAGTCCCTCAGTGATCTTTGATCAGCCATTAGAAATGAATTTCCTGTGCACACTAGAGCAAACTGATCAAATGATGTAAGTAAACAGAAAAGAATAAAAAGATAAAACATAATTGAAACCTAGTCTAGCAATAATCTCAACGTCTTTAATATCGACAAAACTAAGGTCCCCGGCAACGGCGCCAAAAACTTATTGTGATCCGCAAGTGCACGGATACTCGAAGTAATAAAGAAAGTATCGAATCCATAGGGACCTACGTTGTTGAATACTAAATAGCTGATTTCTTACTATCTAGGCTAATCGAAGTAGTGAGAATAGAAATTGGAAGCTAAAAACGGAATTATCAAAGAGAAAAGCTGGGACTAGGGTTTCGTTCACTTTAACTTTTATGACTAGATATGAATAAGGATTTTGTTAGTTCAATTTTATCATGATGAAGATGTAATTTACATAATAAAAGGGTTGTTTCACTTTCGTGCAAACAACCGCACAGGGATTTATCCTCGCTTTCGCACAAGATTCTTCCCAACGCTGAAGATAAGTAAATCATCAAACAATGAACTCAAGGATCACTTTCGTGCATCCGAATTCAATGTTGATAATCTCTAGTGGAGACTCAAGGATCACTTTCGTGCATCCGAATCTCAACACTAGTTTTACTCACGGATCTCTAACGTTCCGATCCTTGCTTTCACACAAGATCTCCACGTTTAACAAATAGACTCGATCTATAGATTCATGTTATAATCATGGCAATTATGATACTAGAACAGATCAAATTAGATCTAACCTAAGGAAGGGATCCTAACATGCAATTCTAGGGTTCCAAATTTTCAAGCAATTACCTTTCGGTCTCAAGCGAAAGTTCTAAGAACATAATTAATAACATGAACTTATAGAGAGTCTAAGCACAATTATCACATGAGGAAAATCATCATGGTAATATTAAACTCAACGAAATAGTAAAAATAGTCATCTAGTCATTGGAAGTCAAGTGAATTACTCCCCCATGTCCCAAAAGTAGTTTAAGATATCATCATGAAGGAATTACAATAGATCATGGTTTCAGAGGATCGAAAATTGAAGTAAAAGAGAAGTTTAGAAAATACAGCACGACTATGAAGTATTTCACAGCCGTAATTTGCTAAGAACCTTCGATGAACAGTGTCGGCGACTCCTTTTTCTTGGATTTCTCTTCCAATTGATCTCCTTTCGGTCTGAAACTTCTGGCACGTTGTCTCCTCCTTCAGATGAAGCTTCAGTATGAAAATCACGGCCGGAGAACGTCTGGATCGAGCGCGGCGATGAAACCCTAGGTGGCGGCCTGGATCGCGATTTCTCCCCCGACAGTGCATGAAATTTGGGGCTTTTGGTCTCTACGTAATCCTCTCATGAAAAGCTCCTTTTTTGCTTCTTACGGTATTCAATTTAGGGTTCTAGATCGCTTGCAATCTTCTCCGCAAGAATCGGGCATTGAAGTTGACCTGGGTGTCGCGTGCAGAAGAGGAATTACGACAGTGGAATTGTTTACGGCATTGCCGTAAAATCACTCGAGTCTTCTGTTCTGATGTCGTCTGGGAATTATGGCATCGTAATTTGGTTTATGGTAGTGCCATAAAATCGGCTGAACTCTCTGTTCGCGAATGTCTAGAAATTACGGCCCGTGTAGTTTCTTACGGTAGTGCCGTAAAATCAGGCAAAGTTTCTATTCTGAAGCGCTCCGAAATATGGTACCATAATATTATTACGGTAGTGCCGTAAAATCAAAAAAACTTTATGTTCGGATATTCTTCAAAATACGGCAGGTCTCGGATTTTACGGTACTGTCTGGAATTACGGTACCGTAAAATAGATTACGGCACTGCCGTAATTTGCTGACTTTCTCCGTTTTGCAGGAAATTTCTTGGGTGATCTCCTCTTGATGATGGTAATCCTTCTATGTATTTGATTTTGCTTGAAAACGCCTAAAAATAGTGCCTTTTTACCTAAAAACCATTGAAAACCAAAATAGAAGTAGACTTTGCAATATTCGATAATTTTAGCATGAAAATAAGTAAAAGATCTTCAATCTAGCATGAAAAGATATCCAAAATGATGCAAAATATACTATATATTTTGGTGTCATCAATGTTGTGTACTAGACCAGACGTGGCTTATGCTATGAGCATAACCAGCCGATACCAATCCAATCCAGGTCTGCAGCACTGGGTCACTGTAAAGAACATCCTAAAGTATCTGAGAAGAACTAAGGATCTATTCTTGGTCTATGGGGGACAATAAGAGCTCAGTGTTCAGGGCTACACTAATGCGTTGTTCGAGTTTGACCCTGACGACTTCAGATCTCAGGCAGGCTATGTGTTCAAGATGAATGGAGGCGCTGTTTGCTAGAAGAGCTTCAAGCAATTCACCATAGCCGATTCTACAACTGAGGCTGAGAATGTTGCGGCTTCTGAGGCAGCCAAAGAAGCTGTTTGGATAAGAAAGTTCATATCTGATCTTCAGGTGGTTCCAACTACTGTGGATTGATGACACCGAAATTTATAGTAAATTTCATGCTATTTCATATATCTTTTTGTGTCAAATTCATAAACCTTTGCTTATTTTTATGCCTTTTTTATCAAATTTTGTGAAATCTACACTCTTTTGGCTTTTGATGATTTTCAGGTAAAAAGACATGATTTTTAGGTGTTTTCAAGCAATTCAGATGCAAAGAAGAATTCCCACCATCAAGAAGAGTTTACACATCAAATTTCATGAAGATTGGAGCTTCAGACCAAATTACGGCAGGGCCGTAATCTATATTACGGTACTGTATTTTCATCTGCTACCGTAATATCAAAGCACTGCTGTAATTTCAGAATTTTTCATCTAGAAAAAATTTCAAAAATTATGGCACTACCGGAATGGTTTTCACGGGCCATAATTTGGAGCGCTTTTGGACCATAAATTTTGGCTGAAATTACGGCACTATCATAACTGATATTACAGTGCCGTAATTGCTAGACAGTTTCCACCCGAGAACTCGACTGAAATTACGGCAGTGCCGTAACTAAAAATATGACCGTAATTATGACCTGGAGACGCGAGTTTCACGGTCAAATTTGAGTCCAATTTTTGCAAGATCGATTGTGGACGATCCAGGCCATAACATTCAAAACTGTAAGAAGCAAAAGAAGAGCTTTCGACGAGACAAAGGAGGAGATACCAAAAGCCCTAATTTTCATCCACTAACAAAGGAGAAATCGAGTTTCACGCCGCCGACCTAGGTTTCGTCGCCGGGAAGCGTAAAACACATCTCCGGCTGTGAAATTTGAAGGGAAGCTTCGCCTGGAGCCAGAGAACATACCCCAGAAGTTTCAATGTGAAAGGATCTCGATCAGAGGAGAAATCAACGAAGAACCCAATGCCAACACTGTTCACGCTAGGAAATTACGGCTGTAATTTCCATTACAGCCGTTTGGTTATTCATTCTTCCCTTTCTTTCTGATTTCTGATCGCTAGAAACTATGATTTATTGTAATCTTTCCTCCATGCTTGCTTAAACCTTTTGTGGGACATGGGGGAGTAATTCCCTTTGATTTTTTAATGACTAGATAAACTTTTCATTACTTCGTCACGTATACTTTTAGCCTAATAATTCTACTAATATGATAATTGTTCTTTGATTCTCTATAGATTTATGATAGTAATCATGTTTTAGAGTTTTCGCAATAAGGACTGAAAGGTGACTTGCTTGAGAACTTGGAACCCTAGAATTGTATGATAGGAACTTACTATAAGAAATTATGTTTGTTATTGTTTTGTGATTTTAGAAGAATAATTGCCATGTTTAATAATATAAATCTAGGATTGAGGCAATTATTAAACGTAAAGGTCTTGTGCGAAAGTAAGGATCGGAATGTTGGAGAACCATAAGTAGAACTTGTGTTGAGACTCGGATACACGAAAGTGATCCTTGAGATTCCACTCGAGATAATCCACTTAGAATTCGGATGCACGAAAGTGATCCTTGAGTTCTTTGATGGATGATTTACTTATTTTCAGCTTGGGATAGATCTTGCGCGAAAGCGAGGATCGGTCCCTGCATGATTGTCTGCACGAAAGTGAGATAATCCTTTTATGAAGTAAATTATAACTTTATCATGATAAAATTAAACTAACGAATTTCTATTTATAAATAGTCATAGAAATCAAAGTGGATGAAACCCTAGTCCTAGTTTCTCTCGCTGGCATTTTCGTTTGCTTTTGATAATTCACTTGCATAGTTTCGATTGCCTAGATAGTAAGAAATCGATTATTCGGTACTTGACAAACGAGGTCTCTGTGGGATCGATATTTTTTATTGCTTCGAGTATCCGTGCACTTGCGGACACAACAATCTTTGGACAAAGCAAGTTTTTGGCGGCAACGCCAGAAATAAGTTTCTGTCTAGCTACTTATTGGGATACAACAAGTTTTTGGTGCCATTGCCAGGGACCTTGGTTTTGTCAATATTGAATATATTGAGAGTATTGCTAGACTAGGTTTTATTTTCTGTTTTCTATTTATTTTTCTGCTATTTTCTTTTCTCTTGAAATCATTTGATCTATCTACTTTGCTTGCGCAGAAATCTTATATCAGGACCTCTTGAAGATCCTAACCAACACCTTTCTTTATTTCTTGAACTTTGTGATATAATTAAGATTAATGGAGTTTCTAACGATGCATTAAAATTGATACTATTTCATTTTTGTCTTAGGGACTGAGCACGATCTTGGCTTCAAGCACAACCTACCAGTACTTTCACCACATGGGAGCAACTATCAAACGCCTTCTTGATGAAATATTTCACACCAAGCAAGACCATCCAAATGAGAAATTAGATTTCAAGCTTTGCACAGAGGGATGGTGAATCTTTCAGTGAGACATGGGAACGATTCAATGATTCACAATGGAAGGGTCCTCACCATGGCATTGAAAACTGGGTTTTAATTCATACTTTTTACAATGGTTTGCTTTATAATACTAGACTAACTGTTGATGCTGCTGCTGCAGGAGGAGCTTTGATGAGCAAGACCATTGATGATGCTTTCAAACTGCTTGGAGAAATGGCTTTAAATCATAACCAGTGGACTTCAGAGAGAGGAGTGCTTTATAAACCTTCCCAAGGTAAGAATGAAAGTGATGGATGGGGCACCTTGGCAGAGAAGGTAGACTCTTTATGCAACAAATTTGATTCATTTAAGATGCAAACTGCCGTTATTTCTTCATCTCTTGTTTGTGATTTATGTGGTAACAATGGTCATGTCTCTGAAGATTGTAAAGTCATTGCTAGTCAAGATAGTGAACATGTTAATGCATTAGGGAACTATAATCAAGGTAGCAACAATGATCCCTATTCTGGTACTTACAATCCTAGATGGAGAAATCACCCCAACCTGTCTTGGAAAAACAACAACAATGTAGGGGGACAAACTGAAAATAGAGGCTTCCAACAAAAACCAAATCAAAATCAAAATTCAAATCAGAATTCAAATATTGAGTCCATGCTATAAAAGTTCATGCAAAATCAAAGCAAGGAAATTGAATATCTTAAAGGAATGGTTAGTCAACTTGCATCTCAAGTAGGATCATTAGCTGCCCACAACAAAATCTTGGAAAATCAAATATCACAACAGGCTAGTAGTTCTTACAGACCCCCTAGAAAATTATCTGCTAAACCTGAGTTAAATCCTAGGGAGCATTGTAATGCTATTATCACTAGAAGTGGGAGACAATTAGAAGAACCCAAAGGGAAAGTTGTAAATAATGAAAAAGAGCCTAATGATGATCATGATGATGAATTAGAGTTAGAAAAATCTTTTGAGCATGAGCAAACCCAAGCTAGTTTGCCACCTCAAAAGGGTGATGAACCAAAAGGGGATGTGCCATGTGAAAAAGATGATTCTAAACCTAATTTACCTCCACCTTATAAGCCACCTATACCCTTTCCACAAAGGTTAGTGCAAGCAAAACTTGATAAACAATTTGGCAAATTTCTTGAAGTGTTGAAAAAGTTTTACATTAATATTCATTTTACTGAAGCTATATGATGAAGGATGAGAATCCTAACGCCCTAGATCACCTTAGGTATGTAGCTCAAGCAGGGAATGGTAAGTGTGGTATTATCAAAGAGAGGAAAGAGTGCACCTAGGCCCCCTTAGAGGAAGGGGGCTGACCCCTTCTTGGTTCTTCCAGGCAATGAGTTTTCGACAGAGGGTCTTCCAGGTGTTGATGAATCTCTCAACGCCACTCCACTTCAAGTCCGAGAGAAGATTAGCTGGAAGCTTGATATCGGCAATGGAACAGTAACCGTGGCATGGAACCGTGGGATGGATGATTATGGATGATCGGCAGGGAAAATGGAGAGGGTGGATGATGGAAATGGTAACCGGAGGGGAGCAAGCTCAACCCAAAGAGGAGGAGCAAGCTCAACTCTCACACAAACGCAAACACAAGGTTTCAGATTTCAAAATGATCAAGACTAGTGCAAAGTGTTACATGCGCAGGCTTAAAACCTAGCTTCCCAACGTTTACATTTCCAGATGACCTTTGGCATTCCATGTCTTAGCTTCATTGGTGGTAGATGACGGCTGGCTGAGTTGTTATAATGTTCACTTGCGCGTACAGGTTGTGATGCTCATTTGCGCATGCAGAAAGGGGCTTTGTTACCGTTGGTGATATTATATAACTTGGCAAGGTGGTTGACTTGTATTGACTTGAGTTGGCCTTGATTTACTTGCGGTCCGATTTGATGTGAGGCTGAGCTAGATTCGGAGCTGGTTTGGTTTTGAAGTTGAGCCGATCTATTTGACTTGCGGTTCATGTAGCTTGACCTCCAATGGCTGGAATTGAATTGATCTTCAAAGGTTGGCTAGTATTGATCAGAGTTGTTCTTGCATGTGTGCCACGACCACATTAATGTTGGGAACTTAGGTGCCTGCATGTGCAATACATGTGTGTATTGTACCTAGGATAGAACACCCTACTACTACCACTAAAAATAAAACAAAGACATCAAAATAAACCTAGGCTAATCCTAGCTACCACAAAACATTAAGTGCTGGACATAAAATAGAGTTTGTTACAATGCAACAAAATGCAACAAAATAATGAAAAGTCCCCTTCAAGGGGGAGCGAAACCCTAGATAGGCGCATGTAAAATATTTGCAGCGGAAATGAGGGTTTCTAGGGATCGATTGCATGAAATATGATCAACTATAAAACCCGATTGCAAACATCAATGAAGGATCATACCATCGCCATTTTTTGGATGGTGCCTTGGAAGCAAAGATCGAAAGAGATCTTCTCCAAAAGTGACGCACACAAGGTGATGTCGCCTACTCCTTGTTGATCCTTGTGCTAGCAAGGTTCTTCAAGTCTCCTTGTCGAATGGAAGGGAAGAGGAGATGTTTTCTTGGCCGAGACCTCCTTGTCGTCAACCCCTTCAATCACACGAGAGTGTATACGTCAAGAGGAATAGGCGACCAATTTCAGCGAAGAGAAGTGAACGTGAGGCGTTGAGAAGCTATTTTGGAAACCGCCACTTCCAAAAATAGCAAGCCTTCACTTCATGCGTTGATGCGTTCACCAAAGTGAACCGAACGCATATTCTTCTCCCCTTTGAACCATGCGCTCACGTATGAGCCGGTTCATATTGGTTTGGTTCAAAAACCAATCAAGCCAAGCCTTTAGTCCAGATCAAATTAAACCCTAAGGTTCTAGATCTGACCGTTCATCTCTTGATGTTCCTGATCTCACCGATCTAGAATCATCTCTCTCGATCGAAGCTTACCGATCTCAAGCCCTAATCAATCAAACATGATTAGACCAGATCTCACTTACAATCAGAGTTTAAATCCCTTTAAACTGAACCAAAACAATTCAGTCCACACGATCTGACATGAGTAAGCCATATCATCAAATTGTGCGACCCTAAGGGTTTCCTTTAAATGTCGGTAACGATAACTTACGTTATCACGATCAGTGAGGGGTATCTAGCAACACATCACTGTCTCCCGATATAAAGGAAAGAGTCTTCCAAGACTACACCCAAACCACAGCACAAGTGTGAATCCACTTCACTAGGCATACATGTTTCCTTTGCCACTGGATGTTCTTATTGGACAACCGTGTCAAGCCTGTAGCTCCAATATGATGAGCATGATTAGATCAGATGAACATAGTCACCTGGGTATGGCCATACACTTTCTCAATCATCTCATCCAGGGGGGGCCCCTTTAGAACATCACACTCCAATCAAGGAGACGGCAATCCTATATCTATCACTAGTGTCCTAACCTGACTCATGATCATTATCCAAGATAGTCTATAACCATTATGTTTCAAATGATATTGAACTACCTCAAAACAATGACAATCATCATTTAGAAACACAAGTGATCTCAAGTCAGAGGACATGTGCCACTTGTTGCAAACAAGGATTATTCACATTGTGACAAGCAATTGAATATCCTAGTAGGGTCTGTCCAGTACATCCAATGTACCCATGAGTCTACATCTTATTCCATGCTCGAAGCATCCTATAAGATTAGAACACATATTAGTCTCAATCATATCAAGGCTGTCTCATGTTCACCAAGATATTTCGACTAAGGACATATAGCATGTCAGCCTAGCTGAACAGCATTGAGACATTATTCAGAAGTATACTTATTGCAGCAAACAATGTAACAAACTGAATAACAACCATTGCCTTTATAAACATAAGAGTTTATACATGATACTGAAAGAATCCCAAGGCCTCAAACATTAGCCTTAAGGGCATACCCCAACAAATAACAAGTCTAAAGCAAGTTCTCAAAATGTTAAGGGGAGTCAAGTATTCATCCCATAACAAATTGGGGTTTTCTTGAGTCTTGTTGATCTACTTGGGGATGTCCCTACATCAACTTTCTCGGGGTTGGGAGAACTCTCCTCCGGAGAGTTAGATGAGAAGCTCCATTGCGGTTCAGGTGGCCTTCCCAATGTGTGCAAATTGTTATCAGCGCTTGTAACATCCTCATGCCTGCAAATAGAATGCAGATATTTGAAAGTACATGTTTCCTTATGTGTCCTATCAATATATGACTTGAAAACATGATAAACAAATGTGAAACTAGATAAGTAGGCATTGAATGCATGAGATGAGTCCGTGTCATGTGTCCTATCAATATACGACTTGAAAACATGATAAACAAATGTGAAACTAGATAAGTAGGCGTTGCATGCATGAGATGAGTCCATGTTTATGATAAAATCAATGGAAAGATGCTTGTCAAGCAATGTTGAAGCATGTTGCAAGATGATAAAATACACAATGCTAGTATCATAAGAATTCCCAAGAGAGTGTGGGACCATAGTTTTGTTGTAGGAAGGTAACTTGTACGCATGGTAAGAAAATGTGAGCATACATTCATGAGCTTTAAAAGACAATGGTAAACACAATAAGCATGTCTCTTTTCTTTGTGGATGTCTGAGAGGAGTGTTAAGAGTAATCCCCAATAATTGCCGTAAAATTTTCCAATAATTGCTATCAATTTTAGGGAAACATGAGATGTATGGCCATGGAGTCCTAGGAATTAAACTAGTTGTTTTTTGTGAGGTGCCGTTAGGAAAAATGAAGCCAATGTCAGGTTCATGATAAACTTTACCATGCAAATTTTTGGTTAAGGCAAAAGATGACTTCATTTGTAGCATGTGTATAGTCATGGTATTATCAAAGCATGATTTATATGTAAAATCATCGTGGCAGTGGGTTAAGTCCCTAGAAGTGTCATGCAATTGTTCCTTAGTGTCATGCCTTACAGGTTCTGATAGCTCAGGAATGAGTTGTATGTGTTCCTCATGACATTCTTCTGTAGTGGGGGAAATGGGCTGAGGTGTCTCAAAAGGTAATGCTTGTTGATGTTCATATTTATGTTCCAGGATTGATGTTTGTTCAGGTTCCGGGTTTGGGTCTAAGAGGGAGGACGGCTTAGAGGGCCCTAGTGTAAGGGTCCCCTTCAAGGGGGAGCGAAACCCTAGATAGGCACATAACAAAATTTTGAGCGGAAGCAAGGGTTTCTCATGATCTTTTGCATGTCATATGATCAACTTTCATGAACTAGTATAGATCAGAAAAGATTCATACCATGGCCATCGCTTTGATGGAGCTTTGGAAGAAGATCGCAAAAGGGCTTTCCTCCGAAGGTACCGCACACAAGAAGATAGATGGCGCCTCCTTGTTGATCCTTGTGCTAGCAAAGATCTTCAAGTCTCCTTGTCGAATGGAAGGGAAGAGGAGATGTTTTTTCTTGGCCGAGAGCTCCTTGTCGTCAACCCCTTCGATCACACGAGAGTGTATGCGTCAAGAGGAATGGGCGACCAATTTTAGCGAAGAGAAGTGAACGTGAGGCGTTGAGAGGCTATTTTGGAAACCGCCACTTCCAAAAATAGCAAGCCTTCACTTCATGCGTTGATGCGTTCACCCAAGTGAACCGAACGCACATTCTTCTCCCATTTGAACCATGCGCTCACGTATGAGCCGGTTCATATTGGTTTGGTTCAAAAACCAATCAAGCCAAGCCTTTAGTCCAGATCAAATTAAACCCTAAGGTTCCAGATCTGACCGTTCATCTCTTAATGTTCCTGATCTCACCGATCTAGAATCATCTCTCTCGATCGAAGCTTACCGATCTCAAGTCCTAATCAATCAAACATGATCAGACCAGATCTCACTTACAATCAGAGTTTAAATCCCTTTAAACTGAACCAAAACAATTCAGTCCACACGATCTGACATGAGTAAGCCATATCATCAAATTGTGCAACCCTAAGGGTTTCCTTTAAATGTCGGTAACGATAACTTACGTTATCACGATCAGTGAGGGGTATCTAGCAACACATCACTGTCTCCCGATATAAAGGAAAGAGTCTTCCAAGACTACACCCAAACCACAGCACAAGTGTGAATCCACTTCACGAGGCATACATGTTTCCTTTGCCACTGGATGTTCTTATTGGACAAGCGTGTCGTGCCTGTAGCTCCAATATGATGAGCATGATTAGATCAGATGATCATAGTCACCTGGGTATGGCCATACACTTTCTCAATCATCTCATTCGAGGGGGCCCCTTTAGAACATCACACTCCAATCAAGGAGACAGCAATCCTATATCTATCACTAGTGCCCTAACCTGACTCATGATCATTATCCAAGATAGTCTATAACCATTATGTTTCAAATGATATTGAACTACCTCAAAACAATGACAATCATCATTTAGAAACACAAGTGATCTCAAGTCAGAGGACATGTGCCACTTGTTGCAAACAAGGATTATTCACATTGTGACAAGCAATTGAATATCCTAGTAGGGTCTGTCCAGTACATCCAATGTACCCATGAGTCTACATCTTATTCCATGCTCGAAGCATCCTATAAGATTAGAACACATATTAGTCTCAATCATATCAAGGCTGTCTCATGTTCACCAAGATATCTCGACTAAGGACATAGAGCATGTCAGCCTAGCTGAACAGCATTGAGACATTATTCAGAAGCACACTTATTGCAGCAGACAATGCAACAAACTGAATAACAACCATCACCTTTATAAACATAAGAGTTTATACATGATACTGAAAGAATCCCAAGGCCTCAAACATTAGCCTTAAGGGCATACCCCAACAATCTCCCACTTGCACTTAATCTAATGGTTGAGAAATCTCAAACCCATATTATTACAGTGCTTCTCATGCTTCTGCTGCGCCAGAGGCTTGGTAAGCGGGTCTGCCAGATTGTCATCTGTATGAACCTTGCAGATTTTTGATCTCACCATGATCAATGATCTCCCGGATCAAGTGAAACCGTCTCTGTATGTGCTTGGACTTCTGGTGCGACCGTGGTTCCTTTGCTTGTGCGATTGCTCCAGTGTTATCACAGAAGATAACCAAAGGATCTGCACACGATGGAACAACACCAAGTTCCTGAACGAACTTACGAATCCATACTGCCTCCTTAGATGCTTCTGAGGCTGCAACATACTCGGCTTCTGTTGTGGAATCAGCAACGATAGACTGTTTGAAACTTTTCCACACCACTGCTCCACCATTCAAGCTAAAAACATAGCCTGATTGCGATCGGAAATCATCCTGATCAGATTGGAATGAAGCGTCAGTATATCCTTCTATACTGAGTTCTTCCTGATCTCCATAAATCAAGAACATATCTTTGGTCCTCCGAAGATATTTCAAAATGTTCTTGACTGCAATCCAGTGCGCCTGACTTGGATTACTTTGGAATCGATTGGTCACGCTTAACCCGTAAGCGACGTCTGGGCGAGTACACAACATCGCATACATAATGGACCCAATAGCCGAAGCATAAGGCGTATTGTCCATTTCATCTTTCTCAGTCTGTGTTTGTGGACACTGACTCTTTGAAAGATTCAGACCATGTCTGACTGGAAGATATCCTCTTTTAGAATTCTCTAAATGGAATCTCTCCAGGACTCTATCGATGTAAGTACTCGGGCACAGCCCGAGAAGCCTCTTAGATCTATCTCTGTAGATCTTCACACCTAATATATAGGCTGCTTCTCCTAGATCTTTCATCTGGAAACATTTTCTCAACCACGCCTTAACAGCATGCAGTTCAGGAATATCGTTTCCAATGATTAAGATATCATCGACGTAGAGGACTAGGAAAGTAATCACGCTCCCACTAAACCTCTTATATACACACGGGTCATCTTCATTCTTGATGAAACCAAACTCACTGATTGATTCATCAAAACGAATATTCCAGCTTCTTGATGCTTGTTTAAGTCCATAAATGGACTTCTTTAACTTGCATATTTTATGACGATCTGATGGATTAGTGAAACCTTCAGGTTGTGTCATATACACATCCTCATCCAATTTTCCATTAAGGAAAGCGGTCTTCACATCCATTTGCCAGATCTCATAATCATAATATGCTGCTATCGCGAGAATAATCCGAATAGACTTGAACATGGCTACAGGAGAGAAAGTTTCATCATAATCTATCCCGTAGATTTGTTTGAAACCTTTCGCAACTAGCCTGCCTTTATAGGTAACCACGTTACCATCCATGTCAATCTTCTTCTTGAAGATCCATTTACAGCCTATAGGGATTACTCCCGGAGGCGGATCAACCAAATCCCAGACTTGGTTATCTGACATGGAGTCCATCTCGGCTCGCATAGCTTCAAGCCATCTAGCTGACTCCGGTCCACTGACCGCATCCGCATAAGTAAGGGGTTCATCATTATCAATGATGTAGACTCCGTCATAGCGCTCAGGCTGTCGACGGATCCTTCCCGATCTTCGCGGTTCCCGTGATATCTGAGCCTCAGGTTGTTCAATAACCTGTTCTACTGGCTCAGGCTCATCCAACTGTGCTTGACTACTTTGTCCTTCTTCTGGATTCTCATCCAGCTTTATTTCTCTCCCACTGGCCTCTTGCAGAAGAAATTCCTTCTCAAGAAAAATAGCCGTCCGAGCAACAAATACCTTGTTCTCTTTGGGATCGTAGAAATAATAACCCTTAGTTTCCTTAAGGTAACCGATAAAGATGCATTTCTCAGATCTGCTCTCTACTTTCCCAGAGGCGAGCTTTTTGACATAAGCATCGCAACCCCAGATCTTAATAAATGTCAAGCTCGGCTGTTTCCCATACCATAACTCATATGGAGTCTTTGAAACTGCCTTGGATGGCACTCGGTTTAGTACCTTTGCAGCTGTTTCCAGTGCAAATCCCCAAAAGGAGTAAGGTAGAGTAGCCTGACTCATCATAGAACGAACCATATCCAGTAAGGTTCTGTTCCTCCTCTCGGATACACCATTCCATTGCGGTGTTCCTGGCGGAGTGAGCTGTGAGATAATCCCACACTCCTTCAGATAGTCAGTAAACTCTCGACTTAGGTATTCACCACCTCGATCTGAGCGAAGTGCCTTGATATTTCGGCCTAGCTGATTCTGTACTTCATTTTTGAACTCTTTGAACTTGTGAAAAGATTCACTCTTATGTCTCATCAGATAGACATAACCATATCTACTGAAATCATCAGTAAAGGTAATGAAGTATGAATAGCCACCTCTGGCATGTTTACTAAATGGCCCACACACATCACTGTGTATAAGGTCAAGTAAACCTGAAGCCCTTTGACCTTTATGAGGAAAAGGAGACTTCGTCATTTTGCCCAATAAACAAGCTTTGCATGTATCAATCTCCTCATAGGAGAATGATCCCAGCAGTCCATGATGTTGCAACCGCTTAATGCGCTTCTTGTTAATATGGCCTAAACGACTATGCCATAGCAAGGTGCTGTCATCAGCATACTTGGCTTTCTTATTATCAATGTTTTGTATAGAACATTCCATGTCCAACATGAATAACCCATTGTTAATTGATCCAGTAGCATAAACAATATTATCTAAAGAAAGAACACACTTTGAAATATTGCATTCAAAGGAAAATCCTTTCCTGACAAGAGCAGGAATAGAGATAATATTCTTGGTAATGCTAGGTACAAAATAACAATTGTTTAGTTCCAATACAAGTCCAGATGGTAATGAGATGTAATATTCTCCTACAGCAACAGCAGCAACCCGTGCCCCGTTTCCAACTCGTAGGTCCACCTCATGCTGTCCCACCTGTCTTCTTCTCTTGAGTTCCTGTACATTTGAACAAATGTGAACTCCACATGCAGTGTCCAACACCCATGAAATAGAAGAAGAAGATATCATGACTTCAGTCACAAAAATACCTGAGCCAGAAGCAATGCTTCCCTTCTTGTCTCCTTTGAGCGCTTTATAGTCCTTTTTCCAGTGACCCAGCTGGCCACAATGGAAACACCTGTATTCCTTCGACCGCTTAACCTTTTGTTTCAGAGCCTTGTTGTAACTCTTGACAGGGGCTTTGCCCTTCTTCCCCTTCTTCTTGTTCCTGGAAGGAAACATCAAGACAGAGGTTGAAGGCTTTCCCTTTAGAGTCTCCTCTGTAGTCAAGAGCATATTCAGCAATTCTGCCGGTGTACAGTCGATCTTGTTCATATTAAAATTAATAATGAACGGATCGAAAGAGGCCGGGAGAGACTGCAGAATAATGTCTACAGCAAGCTCCTGATTGATGGTATGCCCCAGTTTCTCTAGAGCCTCTTTGTGCCCAATCATCTTGAGCACATGAGCTCCCACTGGACTCCCTTCAGCCAGTTTGCTCTGAAAGAAAAGCTTGGTCAAATTATAGCGCTCAGTCCTCGCCTGTGCAGCATATAGCATCTTGAGGTTTGCTATCATTTCTATAGCAGACATATCCTCATGCTGACGCTGCAGCTGTGGCGTCATAGACGCTAGCATCAGGCAAGCGACATCAATGCTATCATTGACATGCTTTTCATAGGCATCCCGAACCGCCCTTGCAGCGTTCGGAGCGGGTTGAGGCGGTATAGCCGTCTCGAGGACATACAGTTTCCTCTCAGCCTTAAGAACGATCTTAAGGTGTCCGTACTAGTCTGAGAAGTTTGGCCCAGCAAACTTCTCCCTTTTCAGTAGGGATCGCACATTGAAGCTCATGGTGTTCGTTGCTGCAGGAATCTACAACAATGCAAGAACAGCAAGGTCAGTATCAATGTTTAGAATCAATCCAGGACTTAAGAAAGATTCTTTTCTCACTATTTTATCTGACTGAAAAATCCATTAAAACAGTCCAAAAGAGTAAGACTCTTTTAGTGAGATGGGATCCAGATTTCATACTTGGTCTCCGCGTCCCGCTCAGGCGAGATAAGATGCACAGAGAGTACAAGCACTAATTTCTGGTAGGCAGTCCCTGCCAATCGCCAACCCGTGCGATTCCCCTTCATCTGGGCAATCCAGCCGACTGTGCCAACTGAGTTGGTACAACACAGTCTCTGATCCCACAGATGGCTGCCTCCATATAGCTCACATATGCTCAGTATGTAGCCTACATGGTCAAGCTGACCCGACCTACTCCCTGGACCACCACGTGCTATGCTGAGCAACGAGAAGTGATAAATCCCTTCTCTGTAACACGCAGGTGAAATCACACACCGTCTGAAGATAGATGGACGTGCCCACTGAGTGGGTACAACACGGCTCCAATGATAGTCAGAACAGTGAGGTTTCGCGTCAAAAGGCTATCGAGCTTGATATTTTAGCGTTGGATTTTAACGGTCTTTTATCTTCTTAACTATCATGCAAACCCTATGGTGATAGCAGAAGATTAAATCATGCAATTCTTATTAAACAATAAAAGAAAGCATGATGATCTTATGTGGTAAACGCCCATTAAGCCTAGGTAAGACCTTAAGTTAACTTAAGTCTTCACTTGAGCTCTTCTTGGGTCTTTTGCCTCTCATCTGGCCTAGCCCAGGGCCATAGCGCCCAGTGCAGCTCAGGTGCGCCCACCAGGTAAATGGCGCCTATCATAGGGTCGAACCCTAGACCTCCCAACCTGGTCGAGCCACTGCTGCATGCGCCTCTGCCATGTGTGCTCTGTGCTCTTGTCTGATTAAAATACAATTTAATCTATCTAGACAAGATTGACTCGCAGGTCAATTACACTTTATAAATTAAATGACATGTGATGCGTAGATCACAATAAATATTAATTTACAATTTAATCCAGGCACGCAGGCCCCAGCACAGCACACATTAATTGGGCAACCCACATAAGATGAAATAAACAAGCATCATGGCATCCATTCAACATGTGATCCATCAACCAAATAAAATTTTTCAAAATCCCATTGGAATCAATTTTATTTTTCTTATGTGCCCTACTACCTTACAACGGTCCATTAATAGGGATCCACTCATCATGTCTAGTCAGATCCACTGCCCTTGCATGCACCAAGTCCTAACTGACTTGAGTCGACCCAATGGTCAACCATGCATGCGTCAAGGGCTGAACAACCCTCATGAGTTCTGGCAAGCGGGTGTGACCCCGGGCCTAACTCGTGAGTGCTCACTGGTCGTCTCAACCAGACCTCGCTACACGCCTGTCTGCAGTCGACCCATAGCCACCTCGTGCTTGCGCACAGGTGCTATCTGGTCGACCCATCTAGGCTGTCAGATGGTCTGATCAGACTATTTGGATCTAGACTCGACTGTGACTTCAACCCTACTAACCCGTCTAAGGGTTTACAGCAGGCGCTTATAAATCTAGATGGAGCGCGCAAGATATATATGTTTTGGTAAAAACAACATTAACAAGCGCCAACATAAAACATGCGCCAACATGAGTAAAAACATACAAGCATGTATTTTCGCATGTTAACTCTAGATCTATTCATAAGCGCATTCATGGATCAAACATGAAGATCAAGCAATCATATGAACAAGCAATAACCTCGCTCTGATACCAATTGTAAGATCCAAGGATCTTAAGTCCTGGTAAGCATTATTTTTGATTTAAATAAAATTATTGACTGAGTTATTATTCCTGAGTATTGATAGTTAATTTATGATAAATTAATTAGAGATTTTTAGTTAATAATTATAGTTAATTAACTAGAGATTTTGTTGTTAATTAACTGGTTTATTGCTTGTTAAATTATTGTAAGTAATTAATTAGAACTTATTGGTTAATTAATTGGGCTTATTGGTTAATTAAATCCTTATTGGATGTTAATTAAAATCCTTAATGGATTTCGTTTAAGTGAATGGTTATTGGTTAAGTTAATTAAATTAATTGGTTAATTATGAGATATTGGGTTGGCGCTAATTGGATTTGAAATTCAAATTTATTAGCTAAATAAATTAAACCCTATTTGAATTAATGGGTTAATGGGTTTAAAATTTTAAAATCCAAAGTTTAAGTGGGATTTGCGCTTAGGGTAAGAGTTTTTGGCGAAATTCTAGCTTGGAAGAACCCTAGGCGACGGCTTGAAAGAAGAAGGCGATTCTTGGAAGCTTGGAGGCGATTTTCTTCTTCCTTTTGACGAAATTCTTTGAGGTGGAACTTCCTTGGTGAATTCTTGGAGATTCCTTAGGCGACTTAAAGGCTTTAGGCGATTTTGTGGAGGATTTTTCACCATAGTATTCTCGGTTCAAGGTGAGTGGAAGGTCTTGTTTGATCTATTAGATTGGTTGTGATTGTATTATATGATGCAATTGGATTCTTGGGAAAATTACCATGTTTAAAATCGAATTCTTGGGAAAATTGCTATGAAAACCGAATGTTGGTGTTGACTATGAGAAACGAAACAATCTCGAAAACTATTGTAAAAATCGAATTAATTTGATGATTGTTTAACCGAAAATTTGTATGAAATTTAAGGTATTTTGGTAGCATTAAATCATCGAACATTGAGCATGAATTTCTTGTTAATTAGATATTTTATAGAGAATTTTGGCAATATTAAACCAATGATTTTTGTAGCCGAAACCTTGTTAATTGTAGTTAAACCGAAATTTGATATTGTGGTTAACATGTTTCCATGTGAATTAAATCTTGATATTTCTCCATGAAAAGTTAGTTTAGGGTATTTTCCATGAAAACCGAATTTAGGGTAATTATTGTGTGGAGTTCAGGAAGCATTAAATCATTGATCTTAAGTATGAAATTCTTGTTAACTAAGGTGTATTTTTAAATTGATATTATGTTTGAAACCGTGGGTTACATGTGTGATTTGTAAAGCAATTATGCTTTAATTTTATATTGATTTTGGGGCGCATGATAAATGTTATATGTCGAATTTTATGGATGCTTGATAAATTGCCAATAATGTTATGTTGTAAAACTCATGTTTATTTAATTAAGATCATGTAATTATGTTTGAAAACATTGGGTGATAATTTAGCAAAATTACACTGAACTGACCAGCCTGAAATTTAAGGACTACACAATATTCGGTGAAAATATTATGTGTTATGTTATATGATTTTGAACAATATATGTGACTATGTGATTTTGAACAATAAGTGTTATGTGATGGGTTTTGTGAATTTGGAAAATTATGGGTTATGTGAATTTGGAAAATTATGTGATTATGTGATGGTTAGGACTAAGGCTAGGTGTAACTATGAACTCAAGGGGATAGTCCTTATGTGTTATGTTAAGGGTTTGAATTTCAGCCCTGTATTGTGATATGTGAGGAGGTTGATGTTCAGCCTGCCTATTATGATTATTGTGATGGGGGTTGATGTTCAGCCTGCCCGATATGATTTTTGTGATGACTATCCTAGAGTCTAGTTGACACTTAGGAGTCCACCTTTGTGAAATATGTTCACCTATGTGAAATATGAATTAAGATGTGTCTGTTGTCCAGTAGGAACCTTTTGGGAGAACGGGTTTTGACCCAAAGTGCCATGTCTTGGTCAGACAGGGGCCACCTCTTGATGTCACTACTCTTTTTGTGATGGGGTAATATAAGACCCAAAGTGCCATGTCTTGATCAGACAGGGGCCACCTCTTGATGTCATTACTCTTTATGTGATGGGGTGATATAAGACGCAAAGTGCCATGTCTTGATCAGACAGGGGCCACCTCTTGATGTCGTCACTCTGATGTGTTATGGGGTGAGGGACCAAAGTGCCACGTCGTGACCTGGCGGGGGCCACCTCTTGATTCTACTCACTATCCATGTTTATGTGTTGCATGCGGCTCCCAGTGCTTTGGCCAAGCCGGGTTAGACCATATTGGTCACTACTGAATATGCTGGACAACTAGGTTGATTATGTGTTGGTGTGTTTAGTGGTTTAGAGTATGACTCTAGAACCTGAGTTTGTGAACCTAAGTTATATGTGTTTAGTTGGTTTAAAATATATGTGTTTAATTGGATTAGAGTAAAACTCTAGAACCTGAGTTTGTGAACATGAGTTTGTTATATGCTAGTGTGTACATCTGACTGTCTATATGATTTCTATTTCTTGATTTTGTTATATGTTGACATAATGTTCTTGCTAAAGATTTTTAAAATAATCTGCCTATATTTTTGAGTGTATGTTATGGATGGTCGATTTAGACTATCCACTCACTAGGCTGTGTAGCTCACCCCTCATTATTTTCAGGTATAGAGCAGGGGCGCAGTTAGCATGATATTGATGTTGTGATTTATGCTTATAATGCCGGTTGTGGCCCTATGTTTATGCTTAATTAATTTGAGGCCGGCTGTGGCCGAATATGAATTTTATGAACTATGTGAACCATGTGATGTGAACCATGTGAACTATGTGAATTTGTGTTGCCTGATTGTGGCAATTAAATGAGTTTGATTTTTGTGTCACCGCGGGCTTCAGCCTGGTTTCGGTGTTTGGTATGAGTTTATAAAATCGATTTTGTGATTTTGTTTTGAATTTCGGCTTGTTGTATATTCTATGAAATCGGTTTTGATATACCCTGTAACTTGCATATGTCTAGTGCAAGTATTGCCTGGTGGCAGGTACCTTTATGGATTTTATGAATTTGAATCGGATTTGATATAACTGTTGCCTTGCATATGTCTAGTGCAAGGATTGCGTGGTGGCAGGTACCCTTATGTGATTTATGATAATTGGGTTTTGTGGATATTTATGTATGGGTTTTTGGAAATTTTCAGATCGTGTTTTTTTCTTGAACTCGGTTTTACCTAGCATATGATCGATCTTATACGAAACATCCTGTTTCTTTTATGAAATGTGCCATTTGTTTGGGGTTAAGAATGTGGGATGTTACAGAATGGTATCAGAGGAAGTTGGCTAGCTAAAACTTAGTTTGGGGGAAAACATGTTTGTGTATTGCTAGACACCTAATAGGTTTATGATTGTTTTCCTGACTATGATATGTGTGTGACTATGATATGTGCGTGTAGGAATTTGAATTTAAGATGGTGCGAACCAGAGGAAATGCTAGTGATGAGGGCGAGCAGACCCCGAACCTCACGAGAACTATTGAGGCTCTGACTGGCATGGTTCAGCAACAAGGTGCTATGATAGAAAGGCAAGCTCAGATGCTGCAGCAGCAGCAGACTCAGCACCAAGAAGCACAACAGCAGCTTTTGCAGCAGCTGACTCGAGAGAGACCCCAGACTACTACTCGAGCGGTGGGGGATGACTCTCAGGAGGGCGCTCACAGGCGCTATGCTTCACTTGTGAGTGAATTCCAGAAACTGGGTCCCAGCTCTTTTTATGGGGGCTCAGAATCCAGTAATGCCGAAAATTGGCAGCTGTGCTTGGAAAAGATTTTCCAAGTTATGCATTGCTCGGACGAAGACAAGTTATGTCTGACCACCTACATGATGCGTGCTGACGCAGATGAGTGGTGGAAAGGCGTGGTGAGACTTGCCGAAGAAAGACATGAGACTGTAGACTGGCCTTACTTCGTGTCTCGATTTAACGAGAAGTATTTCCCAGATAGCTTGGTTGAGGACCGAGAGGTGGAATTTATTCACCTGGAGTAGGGTGATATGACAGTGGACCAGTATGAATTACAGTTCACGAAATTGGGAAAGTATGCTCCTCACCTAATAAATACTGAAAAGAGGAGAGCTACTAAGTTTCTCAGAGGTCTCAGATGGGACATTAGAGAGCAGGTTGGTGCTCAACACTTGGAGACCTATGTTGAAACTGTTGGGCGAGCGCGCACTATTGAGAGGTATATATCTGAGAAGAGTTCTCATGTTGCCGTGACAGTAGTTCCTGCAGCTGAGGCGGCGGTTCCTCAGCATGGCAGTGGCGGCAAGGGTAAGAAGTACCCTAGGCATAAAGATTATAAGAAGAGCAGGTATAAGCCTTACTCCTACAAGGCACCGCAGCAGTCCAGTGATGCACCGCAGCAGTTCAGGGATGCCAGGGATGCAAGAAACGGTATCACTTGTAGTCATTGTGGGCTCAGGGGACATTTAGTGAAAGACTGTCATAGAAAGAATGGTATATGCTTCAGGTGTAAGAAACCAGGACACATGGCTAAGGACTGCAAAGAACCTGAGGTTCAACCTAGAGGCGCAGATAAGCCAACAGTCCAGACTAGAGTGTATGCTGTGGCTGAGAAGGATACACGAGCTTCCCGATCCGTCGTGGAAGGTACTTTATTCGTATTTGATCAGTTAGCCCGCATATTATTTGACCCTGGTGCAAATTTATCTTTTGTATCTGTTAAGTTTGCTGCATGTTTACCTGTGTTACCTAAGGTGATGAATTATGCTGTGTCTGTGAGTACTCCCTTAGGAAAATCGTTATCTACAGATACTGTTTGTGCTGACTGTGTAGTACATGTAGAGGGTTATGAGTTTCTGGTAGATTTAATCCTCTTAGACATGCAAGATTATGATATCATCTTAGGAATGGATTGGTTGTCTTCCCATCATGCCTCTGTGGATTGCTTTGAGAAAGTAATCACTTTGAATTTGTTAGATGGGAATCGACTGTTTGTGAGAGGTCTAGTGTCAGACCAAGGACCGCATGTGATATCTTTCCTGCAGGCCAGGAAATTACTTGCTAATGGGTGCAAGGGTTATCTTGCGCATGTTAAGGTGCAGGATGATTCTACTTCTGATTTGACTCAGATGGCGGTGGTGAAAGAATTTCCTGATGTGTTCTCTGAAGAATTTTCAGGCTTGCCACCGATTAGAGAAGTGGAATTTGGCATTGAGTTGGCGCCAGGTACGGCACCCATCTCCAGAGCTCCTTATCGTATGGCTACTTCAGAGTTGGCCGAGCTTAAGAAACAACTGGAGGAATTGTTAGAGAAAGGATATATTCGGCCTAGTGCTTCTCCCTGGGGAGCGCCAGTGTTATTTGTGAAGAAGAAAGATGGAACCCTGAGGATGTGTATAGACTACAGGCAGCTTAACCAAGTGACTATCAAGAATAAGTATCCTCTTCCCAGAATTGATGATCTATTTGATCAATTACAGGGAGCTACAGTGTTCTCTAAGATTGATCTGAGATCAGGGTATTATCAGCTTAGGGTCAAGGATGAGGATATATTTAAGACTGCTTTCAGGACCAGGTATGGGCATTTCAAATTTTTAGTTATGCCTTTTGGACTGACAAATGCACCTGCTGTCTTCATGGATTTGATGAACAGGGTATTCCATGAATTGCTTGACTCTTGTGTGGTAGTCTTTATAGACGATATTTTGGTATACTCACGGACTACTTCAGATCATGTCAGTGACTTGCGCAGAGTGCTGGAGGTTCTGAGGAAGAACCGGTTATATGCCAAGGCTAGTAAGTGTGAGTTCTGGCTAGAGAAGATCAGTTTTCTGGGACATGTGATTTCTGGTCAGGGGGTGTCGGTAGATCCAGTTAAAGTGCAAGCTATCCTTAATTGGGGAAGACCGACTAGTGCTACTGAGATCAGGAGTTTCCTGGGTTTAGCAGGTTACTACCGGCGATTTGTTGAGGGATTCTCCAAGCTGGCGGGTCCTTTAACTAAGTTGACCAGAAAGGAAGCTAAGTTTATTTGGGATGACAAGTGTGAAGAGAGCTTCCAAGAGCTGAAGAGAAGGTTGACTAGTACACCGATCCTCATTATACCTAGTGATGGGGAAAGGTTTACTGTTTATACAGATGCTTCTGGCAAAGGGTTGGGTTGTGTCTTGATGCAGAAGGGTTCTGTAGTAGCCTATGCTTCGAGACAACTGAAGGAGTATGAATTGAACTACCCTACTCATGATTTAGAGTTGGCGGCCGTAGTCTTTGCTTTGAAGATATGGCGTCACTATTTGTTGGGTCAGGAGTTTGATCTGTTCACTGATCACCAGAGTCTCAAGTATATCTTCACTCAGAAGGACTTGAACATGAGACAGAGGAGATGGATGGAGTTGATCAAAGACTATGACTTCTCTATTCAGTATCAGGCTGGAAAGGCCAATGTGGTGGCGGATGCTCTGAGCAGACATCCAGTTACTTCAGTAGCGGCACTACGAGTCAGTGAGTGGCGGTTACTGCAGGAGTTCAGCGATCTCAGGATCAGTGTTACTCCTAGAGTTCAGTCGGGTTATGTGGCTTTTCTCAGAGTACAGTCTGCTTTGTTGCAGAAGATCAGAGATCAGCAGTCTGTGGATCCGAGATTAGTTCAGATCAGGGATAGTCTGGTTGATGGCGCAGTTCAGGATTTTAGCCTGTCTGATGATGGTATTCTTCGGTTTCGTGGAAGGGTATGTGTCCCTGAGGAACCAAGCTTGAGGAAAGAAATATTGGAGGACAGCCATAACTCCAAATATTCTCTACATCCTGGTGTGACTAAGATGTATCAGGACCTCAAGAAAAGTTTTTGGTGGCTGGGTATGAAGAAAGAAGTGTTTGATTTTGTCTCTAGGTGTTTAACCTGTCAGACTGTGAAGGCTGAACACCAGAAGCCTGGTGGTTTGTTGCAGTCTCTTCCTATTCCTGAGTGGAAGTGGGAATGCATCAGTATGGATTTTGTGTGTGATTTGCCCAGAACCAGATTGGGTCATGATGCTATTTGGGTGATTGTTGATAGACTCACCAAATCAGCCCATTTTCTTCCGATTAAAATGACTTATTCTTTAGAGAGACTGGCCAGATTGTACATTGATGAGATAGTCAGACTACATGGAGTGCCAGTTGATATTGTGTCTGATAGGGATTCTCGATTTCTGTCCAGATTTTGGAGGAGTTTACAGGAGGGTTTGGGTACTAAGTTGAGTTTTAGTACAGCATACCATCCTCAGTCTGATGGCCAGACAGAGCGTACTATACAGACTCTAGAAGATTTGTTGAGAGCCTATGTGGTTGATTGGAGTTCTGAGTGGAACCGGGATCTATCTTTGATAGAGTTCACTTATAATAGTAGTTTCCACTCCAGTATTCAGATGGCTCCTTATGAGGCCTTGTATGGGAGAAGGTGTAGGACTCCCTTGTGTTGGGAGGAAACTGGTGACAGGATGATTTTGAGATCTGATGCAGTTCAGGAGACTACTGATAAGGTCAGAGAGATCCGGGATAAACTGAAAATTGCTCGGGACAGACAGAAGAGTTATGCTGATGACCGTCGTCGTTCCTTGGAGTTTATGGTAGGGGATCATGTGTTCTTGAAGGTGTCACCTACTAAGGGTGTTATGAGGTTTGGCAAAAAGGGCAAGTTGAGCCCTAGGTTTGTAGGCCCTTTTGATATTATTGAGAGAGTTGGTCCAGTGGCTTACCGATTGGCTTTACCTCCTGCTATGGATCATGTGCATAATGTATTCCATGTTTCTGTTTTGAGGAAATATCATCCTGATCCATCTCATGTGTTGGAGTTGGAACCTCTTCAGATTCAGAGTGATTTGACTTTTGAGGAAAGACCTCTCCGGATTATGGATAGAAAGGATAAAGTTCTGAGGAACAAGACTATACCTTTGGTAAAGGTTATCTGGGGAAATCAGGCTGTTGAGGAGGCGACTTGGGAGACTGAAGCTGATATGAGGAAATTTTATGCTTACCTCTTTGATGATATGGATGCTGAGCTTTAGAGGACTAAAGCTTTATAAGGAGGGAGGGATGTAAGATCCAAGGATCTTAAGTCCTGGTAAGCATTATTTTTGATTTAAATAAAATTATTGACTGAGTTATTATTCCTGAGTATTGATAGTTAATTTATGATAAATTGATTAGAGATTTTTAGTTAATAATTATAGTTAATTAACTAGAGATTTTGTTGTTAATTAACTGGTTTATTCCTTGTTAAATTATTGTAAGTAATTAATTAGAACTTATTGGTTAATTAATTGGGCTTATTGGTTAATTAAATCCTTATTGGATGTTAATTAAAATCCTTAATGGATTTCGTTTAAGTGAATGGTTATTGGTTAAGTTAATTAAATTAATTGGTTAATTATGAGATATTGGGTTGGCGCTAATTGGATTTGAAATTCAAATTTATTAGCTAAATAAATTAAACCCTATTTGAATTAATGGGTTAATGGGTTTAAAATTTTAAAATCCAAAGTTTAAGTGGGATTTGCGCTTAGGGTAAGAGTTTTTGGCGAAATTCTAGCTTGGAAGAACCCTAGGCGACGGCTTGAAAGAAGAAGGCGATTCTTGGAAGCTTGGAGGCGATTTTCTTCTTCCTTTTGACGAAATTCTTTGAGGTGGAACTTCCTTGGTGAATTCTTGGAGATTCCTTAGGCGACTTAAAGGCTTTAGGCGATTTTGTGGAGGATTTTTCACCATAGTATTCTCGGTTCAAGGTGAGTGGAAGGTCTTGTTTGATCTATTAGATTGGTTGTGATTGTATTATATGATGCAATTGGATTCTTGGGAAAATTACCATGTTTAAAATCGAATTCTTGGGAAAATTGCTATGAAAACCGAATGTTGGTGTTGACTATGAGAAACGAAACAATCTCGAAAACTATTGTAAAAATCGAATTAATTTGATGATTGTTTAACCGAAAATTTGTATGAAATTTAAGGTATTTTGGTAGCATTAAATCATCGAACATTGAGCATGAATTTCTTGTTAATTAGATATTTTATAGAGAATTTTGGCAATATTAAACCAATGATTTTTGTAGCCGAAACCTTGTTAATTGTAGTTAAACCGAAATTTGATATTGTGGTTAACATGTTTCCATGTGAATTAAATCTTGATATTTCTCCATGAAAAGTTAGTTTAGGGTATTTTCCATGAAAACCGAATTTAGGGTAATTATTGTGTGGAGTTCAGGAAGCATTAAATCATTGATCTTAAGTATGAAATTCTTGTTAACTAAGGTGTATTTTTAAATTGATATTATGTTTGAAACCGTGGGTTACATGTGTGATTTGTAAAGCAATTATGCTTTAATTTTATATTGATTTTGGGGCGCATGATAAATGTTATATGTCGAATTTTATGGATGCTTGATAAATTGCCAATAATGTTATGTTGTAAAACTCATGTTTATTTAATTAAGATCATGTAATTATGTTTGAAAACATTGGGTGATAATTTAGCAAAATTACACTGAACTGACCAGCCTGAAATTTAAGGACTACACAATATTCGGTGAAAATATTATGTGTTATGTTATATGATTTTGAACAATATGTGTGACTATGTGATTTTGAACAATAAGTGTTATGTGATGGGTTTTGTGAATTTGGAAAATTATGGGTTATGTGAATTTGGAAAATTATGTGATTATGTGATGGTTAGGACTAAGGCTAGGTGTAACTATGAACTCAAGGGGATAGTCCTTATGTGTTATGTTAAGGGTTTGAATTTCAGCCCTGTATTGTGATATGTGAGGAGGTTGATGTTCAGCCTGCCTATTATGATTATTGTGATGGGGGTTGATGTTCAGCCTGCCCGATATGATTTTTGTGATGACTATCCTAGAGTCTAGTTGACACTTAGGAGTCCACCTTTGTGAAATATGTTCACCTATGTGAAATATGAATTAAGATGTGTCTGTTGTCCAGTAGGAACCTTTTGGGAGAACGGGTTTTGACCCAAAGTGCCATGTCTTGGTCAGACAGGGGCCACCTCTTGATGTCACTACTCTTTTTGTGATGGGGTAATATAAGACCCAAAGTGCCATGTCTTGATCAGACAGGGGCCACCTCTTGATGTCATTACTCTTTATGTGATGGGGTGATATAAGACGCAAAGTGCCATGTCTTGATCAGACAGGGGCCACCTCTTGATGTCGTCACTCTGATGTGTTATGGGGTGAGGGACCAAAGTGCCACGTCGTGACCTGGCGGGGGCCACCTCTTGATTCTACTCACTATCCATGTTTATGTGTTGCATGCGGCTCCCAGTGCTTTGGCCAAGCCGGGTTAGACCATATTGGTCACTACTGAATATGCTGGACAACTAGGTTGATTATGTGTTGGTGTGTTTAGTGGTTTAGAGTATGACTCTAGAACCTGAGTTTGTGAACCTAAGTTATATGTGTTTAGTTGGTTTAAAATATATGTGTTTAATTGGATTAGAGTAAAACTCTAGAACCTGAGTTTGTGAACATGAGTTTGTTATATGCTAGTGTGTACATCTGACTGTCTATATGATTTCTATTTCTTGATTTTGTTATATGTTGACATAATGTTCTTGCTAAAGATTTTTAAAATAATCTGCCTATATTTTTGAGTGTATGTTATGGATGGTCGATTTAGACTATCCACTCACTGGGCTGTGTAGCTCACCCCTCATTATTTTCAGGTATAGAGCAGGGGCGAGTTAGCATGATATTGATGTTGTGATTTATGCTTATAATGCCGGTTGTGGCCCTATGTTTATGCTTAATTAATTTGAGGCCGGCTGTGGCCGAATATGAATTTTATGAACTATGTGAACCATGTGATGTGAACCATGTGAACTATGTGAATTTGTGTTGCCTGATTGTGGCAATTAAATGAGTTTGATTTTTGTGTCACCGCGGGCTTCAGCCTGGTTTCGGTGTTTGGTATGAGTTTATAAAATCGATTTTGTGATTTTGTTTTGAATTTCGGCTTGTTGTATATTCTATGAAATCGGTTTTGATATACCCTGTAACTTGCATATGTCTAGTGCAAGTATTGCCTGGTGGCAGGTACCTTTATGGATTTTATGAATTTGAATCGGATTTGATATAACTGTTGCCTTGCATATGTCTAGTGCAAGGATTGCGTGGTGGCAGGTACCCTTATGTGATTTATGATAATTGGGTTTTGTGGATATTTATGTATGGGTTTTTGGAAATTTTCAGATCGTGTTTTTTTCTTGAACTCGGTTTTACCTAGCATATGATCGATCTTATACGAAACATCCTGTTTCTTTTATGAAATGTGCCATTTGTTTGGGGTTAAGAATGTGGGATGTTACACCAATTGTAAGGGTCCCCTTCAAGGGGGAGCGAAACCCTAGATAGGCGCATAACAAAATTTTAAGCGGAAGCAAGGGTTTCTCATGATCTTTTGCATGTCATATGATCAACTTTCATGAACTAGTATAGATCAGAAAAGATTCATACCATGGCCATCGCTTTGATGGAGCTTTGGAAGAAGATCGCAAAAGGGCTTTCCTCCGAAGGTACCGCACACAAGAAGATAGATGGCGCCTCCTTGTTGATCCTTGTGCTAGCAAAGATCTTCAAGTCTCCTTGTCGAATGGAAGGGAAGAGGAGATGTTTTTTCTTGGCCGAGAGCTCCTTGTCGTCAACCCCTTCGATCACACGAGAGTGTATGCGTCAAGAGGAATGGGCGACCAATTTTAGCGAAGAGAAGTGAACGTGAGGCGTTGAGAGGCTATTTTGGAAACCGCCACTTCCAAAAATAGCAAGCCTTCACTTCATGCGTTGATGCGTTCACCCAAGTGAACCGAACGCACATTCTTCTCCCCTTTGAAACATGCGCTCACGTATGAGCCGGTTCATATTGGTTTGGTTCAAAAACCAATCAAGCCAAGCCTTTAGTCCAGATCAAATTAAACCCTAAGGTTCCAGATCTGACCGTTCATCTCTTAATGTTCCTGATCTCACCGATCTAGAATCATCTCTCTCGATCGAAGCTTACCGATCTCAAGTCCTAATCAATCAAACATGATCAGACCAGATCTCACTTACAATTAGAGTTTAAATCCCTTTAAACTGAACCAAAACAATTCAGTCCACACGATCTGACATGAGTAAGCCATATCATCAAATTGTGCGACCCTAAGGGTTTCCTTTAAATGTCGGTAACGATAACTTACGTTATCACGATCAGTGAGGGGTATCTAGCAACACATCACTGTCTCCCGATATAAAGGAAAGAGTCTTCCAAGACTACACCCAAACCACAGCACAAGTGTGAATCCACTTCACGAGGCATACATGTTTCCTTTGCCACTGGATGTTCTTATTGGACAAGCGTGTCAAGCCTGTAGCTCCAATATGATGAGCATGATTAGATCAGATGAACATAGTCACCTGGGTATGGCCATACACTTTCTCAATCATCTCATTCGAGGGGGCCCCTTTAGAACATCACACTCCAATCAAGGAGACGGCAATCCTATATCTATCACTAGTGCCCTAACCTGACTCATGATCATTATCCAAGATAGTCTATAACCATTATGTTTCAAATGATATTGAACTACCTCAAAACAATGACAATCATCATTTAGAAACACAAGTGATCTCAAGTCAGAGGACATGTGCCACTTGTTGCAAACAAGGATTATTCACATTGTGACAAGCAATTGAATATCCTAGTAGGGTCTGTCCAGTACATCCAATGTACCCATGAGTCTACATCTTATTCCATGCTCGAAGCATCCTATAAGATTAGAACACATATTAGTCTCAATCATATCAAGGCTGTCTCATGTTCACCAAGATATCTCGACTAAGGACATAGAGCATGTCAGCCTAGCTGAACAGCATTGAGACATTATTCAGAAGCACACTTATTGCAGCAGACAATGTAACAAACTGAATAACAACCATCGCCTTTATAAACATAAGAGTTTATACATGATACTGAAAGAATCCCAAGGCCTCAAACATTAGCCTTAAGGGCATACCCCAACACCTAGAGGGGGCTGTTGACAAATGTTCCTCATGGTGCAAGATAGATTTTGGATTGGCACTATCGCATTTTCTAGGTGATCTCGAGGTTATTCAAGTTCAGTTTGTCCATGGTGATCCAATGGTGTTTTTGGTGTATGGATTGAGTCAACTAGAATGGTGTCACGGGGCTGTTCTAAGGGTGTTATTGGTTCCAAGATTGAGGGTGGTTCTCCTAGAAATGGTTTAGGTGAGTGTGCAGGTTGGGTGTTGGTGTGGTGACTATCATTTTCTAACTCATCAAGCTGTTTGATGACACCGAAATTTATAGTAAATTTTATGCCATTTCATATATCTTTTTGTGTCAAATTCATGAACCTTTGCTTATTTTTATGTCTTTTTTTATCAAATTCTGCAAAATCTACACTCTTTTGGCTTTTGATGATTTTCAGGTAAAAAGGCACAATTTTTAGGCATTTTCAAGCAATTCAGATGCAAAGAGGAATTCCCACCATCAAGAAGAGATTACACGTCAAATTTCTATTTATATCTAGTCATAGAAATCAAAGTGGATGAAACCCTAGTCCTAGTTTCTCTCACTGGCATTTTTGTTAGCTTTCGATAATTCACTTGCATAGTTTCGATTTCCTAGATAGTAAGGAATTGATTATTCGGTACTTGACAAATGAGGTATCTGTGGGATTGATATTTTTTATTACTTCGAGTATCCGTGCACTTGCGGACACAACAAATCTTTGGACAAAGCAAGTTTTTGGCGCAACGCCAGAAATAAGTTTCTGTCTAGCTACTTGTTGGGATACAACATGGATCACATTGAGCTCTATTGTGATAACAATGGGGCTATTGCACAGGCAAAGGAACCACGGTCTCATCAAAGATCCAAACACATACTCAGGAGATTTCACCTGATCAGAGAGATCATCGATAGAGGTGATGTCAAGATTAGCAGAGTTAATACAGAGAAAAATCTAGCAGATCCACTGACCAAGGCTTTGGCGCAGTAGAAGCATGATGGTCACGCTAGAGATATAGGATTGAGATTCCTCCACCTCTTGGTCTTAGTACAAGTGGGAGATTGTTGGTGTGTATGCCCTAGGACCTAGTTTTGGTCCATCTTTGTACTACTTGACTCTGATATTTATATCATTATGGCATTGTCATTATCTATGTTTGTCTACATCTGCGATTATGTACTTACATGATAATGTCCCTAGAGATATATTGGATTTGTGCTCAAATGGTTGTCCCCAGTCGATGTACCTGAGTGGATATGGGACAACTCTAGTACTTGTGAGACTGGTATATGGGCATGTTAGGTGCGAGGTACTAACGCAGACATATGGGTATATCAGTAGTAGATATACTGAACCGATCCGCTGTGAGGCAATGACTTGGTGTCATAAGTTAACCTCACAAGTGATAGGAGATGCATTGATCCCTTGACTTGAGGTCATTGTCCATTCTATATGGTTAGGGACATGCTTTGATACAACCTAACACCTCATCATAGTTGGGAGGTAATAACGGTTGTCATTGAGCATGTCACGACCCATATGAGAAGGTCAATGGATAGACAGAGGATTTGCCCCTTCCTAAAAGAAGCTTGATATCCATGGAGCTCCTATATGGTTCTATGACTGATAGTGTATGGCCATACCTAGGTGAGAACATGATTTAGTCATGACCATGTGATTGGGCGAAAACAAGTGGTGACACACTTGTCCAATTGGATATCAGCACGGCAAAGAGACTATAATGTATCTGTACCTAGTTGTGATGATGGGGATGTCGATGTCGATATCCATTCCGATGACTTGTGTAGCAGCGATGCACTGCGAGGTGCCACTCACTGCTTGTGGTGACCATAGGTCAGCACTGCCAACATCAGAGGAACCTACAGGGTCGCACACATGGATACTCGAGTTCTCGTATTGATCGGGAAGCCTTATGATCGAGTTATTGGATAACTCGGATCTATTTGGGAGATTTCATCAGCGCCAATGGGCCTGATGAGATGGAAGAATGTTATTGGAGCCAAACTTTATTTTTAGCAGGTTGACCCAAAATTAACCATGGTTGGCCACATTTTGATTAGGGTTGCATTGGATTTGATCCAATTGCTTAATCAACCCATGCAATGAAGTTTGGGCTTGCTCATTACCCAATGAGGCACAATAATAAGTTGTCATGAAGAGATAATAGGCTAAAAGGATATAATGGGGAGAAGTCTCCTCCCATTGGCGCCTAAGGGCATAATGGGGAGGAGTTGGCGCGTGTTGCCCCCTTTGGAAGGAATTGGCGCCTCCCCCTTCATGCTTGGATGGAAAGCTTGCCTCTATGGCAAGAGTTGAGGTATCTAAGGCATGATAGACTTCTTTGGTAAGTCTTAGGCAATTAGAGGAGGTTTATGGAAAACTCTTGGAGAGTTACCAAAACCCAAAACCCTAATTGCCACCCTAACCCTAGTTGCATACTCTCTTAATGCATTGCGCCTAACCCTTGCTTGGCCGCCCTTTGCTCTATATTACCTTGTGATATGCGAGAGCCTTGGAGAGAGAATTCAAGAGCAAGCAAAGGGCAAAGTTATTAGCGCAAGGTCTCCTTCCATCACATAGCCGCAAGATTCCTCCTTTTGTTCTCTTGGTGCTTCTTCCCTTGAAGGTGGTGCAAGTGTGACAAGAGCTTGGCAGCATCTCCTTCTTCCTACTTCCCCTTGGCACTTCTTCCTCTAAAGGTGGCGCAAGTGGTGTAGAAGGAGCACAAGACTTGGATCTTCTTCCTGAGGCTAGCACCGGGCATGGAAGAAGAGGACTCGAGGCATCCGTGTGTGTGAGACTATAGAGGGCGCACGCGTGGGTGCGTACCTCATCGACCTTCATGATTGTTCTAGGTACTTACTAACTCATCGTGTCGACCCCCTCGCAAGAGATCTTCACTGGGTTTTTGTGACTGGCTCATTTTCGGGGATATTATTCCACTGCGTTTGTAATGTATTCTCTATGCAAATTTGTAAAATATCCCTGCGGTTTCCCAACACATCCCTCCATGGTGGTGGCACAAGTTGATTGCAGGACTCTCCTAAGGCATGGATCTTCTTCCCGAGGCTAGCACCGAGCATGGAAGAAGAGAGCTCAAGGAATCCATGTGTGTGAGACTACAGAGGGCGAACACTTGGGAGCCTACCTCGACATCGGCCTCCACTTGCTCTTGGTACTTTCTCCTTTCATCGTGTCAACTCCCTCGCGAGACGATCTTCACTGGCTTTTTTGTGGGACCGGCCTATTTCGGGGATATTATTCCACTGTGCTTGTATTGTAATCTCTATGAAAAATTATAAAATATCCCCGGGATTTCCCAACAGTGGTATCAGAGCAACTTGCGAGCCTCGAATGATGTTTCTATGCCTTTCTCTATGCTCACATGCCATGTTTCAATTTTTACAAATTGCATGTATATGGCGCTTGTTTTTCATGAGCATACAGAATTTGCATGAGTAAGTACCTTATTTGTGCATGATGTTGTGATCACTAGTCAAGTCCCATGCATGCATGCGATGTATTCTTGTGAGGCCTACGTACCGCCATTCTTTTTTTTTTTGTTAAATTCAAGATGAAGATTAGGGATGCATCCTTGATGTACACTGGTGCATGCTTGCAAACTTGGTGGCACATCAAACACCTTTCTTGAGGGGCGCAAGATACATTGGCCGAGCCCTAGGGCCTAAGAGCTATACATCTTGTGGCTTGCTAGGTGGCACACCTTGCTTGGATGAAGACCCATGGAATTGGCCGAACCCAGGGGCATGCTTCTAGGGTTTCCCTAGAACTTCCTCTAGGGTTTGAGTGCTGAACTATGGTGTGGTGGACCTTGGAGCCAACCTTGAAGACCAAGCTAGAGGTCGGCTAGGCTAGGTCTAGTTTTAGGGGCTTGTGTCCTAGGTCAAGAGTTGAACCCCTACTTGGCATCGGTTAGTTCAATGTCTTGAATGGGCTATGATCACATCATCCCTTTACTATTTTCATTATCTGCTAAAGCAAGCATGCCTGTGATGTTTTATCATTATGTTATCACTATAGGATTGCATGCCTATAATGTTAGACATAAGATAAAACTAAGAGGATGAGACCTCAAAAACCCTCAATCAAAATTTCAAGTCTGGTAGGCTTCTAACGCATAGCCCTCATCAATCTATCGATCGATGGTGCTGTGAACTGTTTCCATTCTCGTGGGAAACACCCATTTATCTTTAGAAGGTGTGAGGTGACAATGGTTTCCTCAATCTAGTTTTAACCTGGACTTGCCTTCGTAAGGAAACTCGTTGGCCCTGGGCATAACAGTTAGGAATGGACATGACTAGATTTCCACGTGTGCTAGGTATATGGTGGAACTCTAGAGGCATCGTTGAGAGGTTAGGGTTTCATGCCGTATCCAGCCCTCACTGGATATGAAATGCCTAGACTGTCTCAATAAATGGAGTTGCCAAGTGCAATCAGTCGGTGTGCTCATCATAAGAAGCATGGGTCACTTGTGCATCTCATCCCACCCTCGTGGGACGCGAAGCCTCTTGTGGAATAAGAATTGTTGGTGTATATGCCCTAAGGACCTAATTCTGGTCCATTACTTGTACTACTTGACATTGATATTTATATCATACTGGCATTGTCGTTATCATTATTTGTTTACATCTGCGAACATGTACTTATATGATAATGTCCCTGGAGACAGATTGGATATGTGCTCAAACTATTGTCCCTAGTCAATGTACCTTAGTGGATATGGGATAGCTATGGTACTTGTAAGACTGGTATATGGGCTGGTTAGGCATGAGGTGCTAACGCAGGCATATGGGTATATCAGTGGTAGATATACTGGACCGACCCGCTGTGAGGCAATGACTTGGTGTCACGAGTTATCCTCACAAGTGATAGGATATGCATTGATCCCTTGACTTGAGGTCATTGGCCTTTCTATGTGGTTAGGGATATGCTTTGATACAACCTAACACCTTGTCGTAGTTGGGAGGTAATTGAAAGTCCCCTAAATCTAAGGGGGGCGAAACCCTAAAGTGGCGCAAACATAATATGGGCAGCGGATGCTAGGGTTTCATAGGATCGAAAACATGTCACATGATTAACTTTTAACAACATGTATTCATGATAAGAATTCATACCATAGCCATTTCTGGATGGCGCCTTGGAAGCAAAAACGCAAATGCCTTTTCTCCAAAGATGACGCACACAATGAGAAGGCGACTACTTCCTTGGCGACTTTGTGCTAGCAAATCTTCAAGGAGTCCTTCGTATGGAGGATATGAGATCTCTTGCGGCTAGGTCGATGAAGCTCTTGCACCCCTCTTTTCGTGTAGCCTTTTACCACACGAGAGCGAGAGCCATAAAGAGGCGACGAGTGCAACGTTCTCGTTGAACGTGGGAGCGTGGCTTCTAAAAATAGCAAGCCAAAAACTCGCCTCATACTCTCATGCGATCATGCGTTCACTTCAAGTGAACCAATCGCTCCTCTTTGAACCGAGCCATGGTTCAATTGCATTTGGTTCAAAGACCAAATCAAACCATCCCAAGCCTTTAGTCCAGATCAAATTAAACCCCTAAGGCTTAAGATCTAACCGTTGATCTCTTGATGCTCTTGATCTCACCAATCTAGCATCAATTCTCTCAATCGAAGCTTACCGATCTCAAGCCCTAATCAATCAAACATGATCAGACCAGATCTCACTTTCAATCAGAGATTAAATCCCTTTAAAACTGAATCCAAACAATTCAGTCCACACGATCTGACTTAAGTAAGCCATATCATCAAATTGTGCGACCCTAAGGGTTTTCTTTAAATGTCGGTAACGATAACTTACGTTATCACGATCAGTGAGGGGTATCTAGCAACACATCACTGTCTCCCGATATAAAGAAAAGAGTCTTCCAAGACTACACCCAAAACACAGCACAAGTGTGAATCCAACTCACAAGGCATACATGCTTCCTCTGCCACTGGATGTTCTTTATTGGACAAGCCTGTCAAGCTCGTAACTCCAATATGATGAGCATGATTAGATCAGATGAACACAGTCATCTGGGTATGGCCATACACTTTCTCAATCATCTCATCCAGGGGGCCCCTTTAGAACATCACACTCCAATTAAGGAGACGGCATTCCTATATCAATCACTAGTGCCCTAACATGATTCAAGCTCACCATCCAAGATAGTCTATAATCATTATGTTTCAAATGATATTGAACTACCTCAAAACAATGACAATCATCATTTAGAAACACAAGTGATCTCAAGTCAAAGGAAATGTGCCACTTGTACACATACAAGGATTATTCACATTGTGACAAGCAATTGAATATCCTAGTAGGGTCTGTCCAGTACATCCAATGTACCCATGAGTCTACATCTTATTCCATGCTCGAAGCATCCTATAAGATTAGAACACATATTAGTCTCAATCATATCAAGGCTGTCTCATGTTCACCAAGATATATCGACTAAGGACTTTACTGCATGTCAGCCCAGCTGAACAGCATTTGAGACATTATTCAGAAGTACACTTATTACAGCAGACAAGGTAGCAACCTGAATAACAACCATTGCCTTTATAAACTAAAAAGTTTATACATGATACTGTTACTATCCCAAGGCCTCAAACATTAGCCTTAAGGGCATACCCCAACAATCTCCCACTTGCACTTAATCTAATGGTTGAGAAATCTCAAACCCATATTATTACAGTGCTTCTCATGCTTCTGCTGCGCCAGAGGCTTGGTAAGCGGGTCTGCTAGATTGTCATCTGTATGAACCTTGCAGACTTTGATCTCGCCACGATCTATGATCTCCCTGATCAAGTGAAACCGTCTCTGTATGTGCTTGGACTTCTGGTGCGACCGTGGTTCCTTTGCTTGTGCAATTGCTCCAGTGTTATCACAGAAGATAACCAAAGGATCTGCACTCGAAGGAACAACACCAAGTTCTTGAACGAACTTACGAATCCACACTGCCTCCTTGGATGCTTCCGAGGCTGCAACATACTCGGCTTCTGTTGTGGAATCAGCAACGATTGACTGTTTGAAACCTTTCCACACCACTGCACCTCCATTCAAGCTAAAAATATAGCCTGATTGCGATCAGAAATCATCCTGGTCAGACTGGAACGAAGCGTCAGTATATCCTTCTATACTGAGTTCTTCCTGACCACCATACACCAAGAACATATCTTTGGTCCTCCGCAGATATTTTAAAATGTTCTTGACCGCAATCCAGTGCGCCATACCTGGATTACTTTGGAACCGACTGGTCACGCTTAACCCGTAAGCGACGTCTGGGCGAGTACACAACATCGTATACATAATGGACCCAATAGCCGAAGCATAAGGCGTTTTGTCCATTTCATCTTTCTCAGTCTGTGTTTGTGGACACTGACTCTTCGAAAGATTCAGACCATGTCTGACTGGAAGATATCCTCTTTTAGAATTCTCTAAATGAAATCTCTCCAGGACTTTATCGATGTAAGTACTCTGGCACAGCCCGAGAAGCCTCTTAGATCTATCCCTGTAGATCTTCACACCTAATACATAGGCTGCTTCTCCAAGATCTTTCATCTGAAAACATTTCCTTAACCATGCCTTAACCGCATGCATTTCAGGAATATCGTTTCCAATGATCAAGATATCATCGACGTAGAGGACTAGGAAAGTAATCACGCTCCCACTAAACCTCTTATATACACACGGGTCATCCTCGTTCTTGATGAAACCAAACTCACTGATTGATTCATCAAAACGAATATTCCAGCTTCTAGATGCTTGTTTAAGTCCATAAATGGACTTCTTTAACTTGCATATCTTATGACGATCTGATGGATTAGTGAAACCTTCTGGTTGTGTCATATACACATCCTCATCCAGATTTCCATTAAGGAAAGCCGTCTTCACATCCATCTGCCAGATCTCATAATCATAATATGCTGCTATCGCGAAAAGAATCCGAATAGACTTGAACATAGCTACAGGTGAGAAAGTTTCATCATAATCTATCCCGTAGATTTGTTTGAAACCTTTCGCAACTAGCCTGCCTTTATAGGTAACCACGTTACCATCCATGTCAATCTTCTTCTTGAAGATCCATTTACAGCCTATAGGGATAACTCCCGGAGGCGGATCAACCAAATCCCAGACTTAGTTATCTGACATGGAGTCCATCTCGGCGCGCATAGCCTCAAGCCATCTCGCTGAGTCCGGTCCACTGACCGCATCCGCATAAGTAAGGGGTTCATCATTATCAATGATGTAGACTCCGTCATAGCGCTCAGGCTGTCGACGAATCCTTCCCGATCTTTGCGGTTCCCGTGATATCTGAGCCTCAGGTTGTTCAGTAACCTGTTCTACCAGCTCAGGCTCATCCAACTGTACTTGACCACTTTGTCCTTCCTCTGGATTCTCATCCAGCTTTATTTCTCTCCCACTGGCCTCTTGCAGAAGAAACTCCTTCTCAAGAAATATGGTCGTCCGAGCAACAAATACCTTGTTCTCTCTGGGATCGTAGAAATAATAACCCTTAGTTTCCTTAGGGTATCCGACAAAGATGCATTTCTCAGATCTGCTCTCCAGTTTCCCAGAGGCGAGCTTTTTGACATAAGCCTCGCATCCCCAGATCTTTATAAATGTCAAGCTTGGCTGTTTTACAAACCATAACTCATATGGAGTCTTTGAAACTGCCTTAGATGGCACTCGGTTTAGTACTTTTGCAGCTGTTTCTAGTGCAAAACCCCAAAAGGAGTAAGGAAGAGTAGCCTGACTCATCATAGAACGAACCATATCAAGTAACGTTCTATTCCTCCTCTCGGACACACCATTCCATTGCGGTGTTCCTGGCGGAGTGAGCTGTGAGATAATCCCACACTCCTTCATATAGTCAGTAAACTCTCGACTTAGGTATTCTCCACCTCGATCAGTACGAAGTGCCTTGATATTTCGGCCTAGCTGATTCTGTACTTCATTTTTGAACTCTTTGAACTTGTCAAAAGATTCACTTTTATGTCTCATAAGATAGACATACCCATATCTACTGAAATCATCAGTAAAGGTAATGATGTACTGATAGCCACCTCTGGCATGTTTACTAAATGGCCCACACACATCACTGTGTATAAGGTCAAGTAAACCTGAAGCCCTTTGACCTTTGTTAGGAAAAGGTGACTTCATCATTTTACCCATTAAACAAGCTTTGCATGTATCAATCTCCTCATAGGAGAATGATCCCAGCAGTCCATGATCATGCAACCGCTTAATGCGCTTCTTGTTAATATGGCCTAAACGACTATGCCATAGCAAGGTGCTTTCATCAGCATTCTTGGCTTTCTTATTATCAATTTGCTGTATAGAACATTCCATGTCCAACATGAATAACCCATTGTTAATTGAACCAGTAGCATAAACAATATTATCATAAGATAAAACACACTTTGAAATATTGCATTCAAAGGAAAACCCTTTCCTGACAAGAGCAGGAATAGAGATAATATTTTTAGTAATACTGGGAACAAAGTAACAATTGTTTAGTTCCAATACAAGTCCAGATGGCAAAGAGATGAAATAGTCTCCTACAGCAACAGCAGCAACCCGTGCCCCATTTCCAACTCGTAGGTCCACCTCATGCTGTCCCACCTGTCTTCTTCTCTTGAGTTCCTGTACATTTGAATAAATGTGAACTCCACATGCAGTGTCCAACACCCATGAAACAGAAGAAGAAGAAATCATGACTTCCGTCACGTAAATACCTGAGCCAGAAGGAATGCTTCCCCTGTTGACTCCTTGGAGCGCTTTACAGTCCTTTTTCCAGTGACCTGGTTGGCCACAATGGAAACATCTGTATTCCTTTGACCGCTTCAGCTTTTGCTTCAGAGCCTTGTTGTAGTTCTTGACTGGGGCTTTGCCCTTCTTCCCCTTCTTCTTGTTCCTTGAAGGAAACATCAAGACAGAGGTTGAAGGCTTTCCCTTCAGAGTCTCCTCAGTAGTCAAGAGCATGTTCAGCAGCTCTGCCGGAGTACAGTCGATTTTGTTCATATTAAAGTTAATGATGAACGCATCGAAAGTGAAGAGTCCCCTTCGAGGGGGAGCGCAAGCGGATAAAACCCCTTTCGAGAGGGGGGGCCGAAACCCTAAGGGAGGGGGCGCATGCAATTTTGCTAGGGTTTCAGCTATACAATCGCATATATGATCACATAATCAACTATGATAGATTGATTAGAACAAGAGGGAGATCCATACCAACGCCATTGCCTTGGAGGTCGGCTTGGAAGAAGAGAGCAACTTAGATCTCCTCCAAAAGTTCACACACAAGATGAAGATCGCCTACCCCTTGTGATGCTTGTGCTAGCAAGAATCTTTAAGGGTCCTTGCCGTATGGAAGGGAAGGGAAATTCTTGCTTGGCGAGACTTCCTTCTCTTGTTTTCGTCAAGTTTCTTCTTCCACCGAATGGAGAAGCCTTCACAAGAGATTTCGGCAAGAGAGTAACCTCCCACACTAATGTGGAGGCGTTACACACAATCCACTTGAAACCGAATTCCAAAAATGGAAAGTATTCAAGGCTCAAACGTTCACCCTTAAGTGAACCAAGCCCTTAACTCATCTCCCATGAACCATGCGCTCATCCATGAGCCGGTTCAATGTCGGTTTGGTCCAAGACCAATTAACCCAAGCCATATGGTCTAGATCACAATAAACCCTAAAGGTTCAAGATCTAACCGTTCATTCCTTGATGCTCCTGATCTCACCGATCTAGCATCATCTCTCTCGATCTAAGTTTACCGATCTCAAGCCCTAATCAATCAAACATGATCAGACCAGATCTCACTTACAATCAGAGATTAAATCCCTTTAAACTGAACCCAAACAATTCAGTCCACACGATCTGACTCAAGTAAGCCATATCATCAAATTGTGCGACCCTAAGGGTTTCCTTTAAATGTCGGTAACGATAACTTTCGTTATCACGATCAGTGAGGGGTATCTAGCAACACATCACTGTCTCCCGATATAAAGGAAAGAGTCTTCCAAGACTACTCCCAAAACACAGCACAAGGGTGAATGCACTTCACTAGGCATACATGTTTCCTTTGCCACTGGATGTTCTTATTGGACAAGCGTGTCAAGCCTGTAGCTCCAATATGATGAGCATGATTAGATCAGATGAACATAGTCATCTGGGTATGGCCATACACATTCTCAATCATCTCATCCAAGGGGGCCCTTTTAGAACATCACACTCCTTTAACAAGGAGACGGCAATCCTTTATCTATCACTAGTGTCCTAACCTGACTCATGATCATTATCCAAGATAGTCTATAATCATTATCTTTCAAACGATATTGAACTACCTCAAAACAATGACATTCATCATTTAGAAACACAAGTGATCTCAAGTCAGAGGACATGTGCCACTTGTTGCAATCAAGGATCATTCACATTGTGACAAGCAATTGAATATCCTAGTAGGGTCTGTCCAGTACATCCAATGTACCCATGAGTCTACATCTTATTCCATGCTCGAAGCATCCTATAAGATTAGAACACATATTAGTCTCAATCATATCAAGGCTGTCTCATGTTCACCAAGATATCTCGACTAAGGACTTTATAGCATGTCAGCCTAGCTGAACAGCTCTGAGACATTATTCAGAAGTACACTTATTGATGCAGACAAGGTAACAAACTGAATAACAACCATGCCTTTATAAACATAAAAGTTTATTACATGATACTTATACAATCCCAAGGCCTCAAACATTAGCCTTAAGGGCATACCCCAACAATCTCCCACTTGCACTTAATCTAATGGTTGAGAAATCTCAAACCCATATTATTACAGTGCTTCTCATGCTTCTGCTGCGCCAGAGGCTTGGTAAGCGGGTCAGCCAGATTGTCGTCTGTATGAACCTTGCAAATTTTGATCTCGCCTCGATCAATGATCTCCCGGATCAAGTGAAACCGTCTCTGTATGTGCTTGGACTTCTGGTGCGACCGTGGTTCCTTTGCTTGTGCGATTGCTCCAGTGTTATCACAGAAGATAACCAAAGGATCGACACTTGAAGGAACAACACCAAGTTCTCTCACAAACTTACGAATCCACACTGCCTCCTTGGATGCTTCCGAGGCTGCAACATACTCGGCTTCTGTTGTGGAATCAGCAACAGTTGACTGTTTGAAACTCTTCCACACCACTGCTCCACCATTCAAGCTAAAAACATAGCCTGATTGCGATCGGAAATCATCCTGGTCCGACTGGAACGAAGCGTCAGTATATCCCTCTATACTGAGTTCTTCCTGACCACCATATATCAAGAACATATCTTTGGTCCTCCGCAGATATTTTAAGATGTTCTTGACTGCAATCCAGTGCGCCTGTCCTGGATTACTTTGGAATCGACTGGTCACGCTTAACCCGTAAGCGACGTCCGGGCGAGTACACAACATCGCATACATAATGGACCCAATAGCCGAAGCATAAGGCGTATTGTCCATTTCATCTTTCTCAGTTTGTGTTTGTGGACACTGACTCTTCGAAAGATTCAGACCATGTCTGACTGGAAGATATCCTCTTTTAGAATTCTCTAAATGAAATCTTTCCAGGACTTTATCGATGTACGTACTCTGGCACAGCCCGAGAAGCCTCTTAGATCTATCCCTGTAGATCTTCACACCTAACACATAGGCTGCTTCTCCTAGATCTTTCATCTGGAAACATTTTCCTAACCATGCTTTAACAGCATGTAGTTCAGGAATATCGTTTCCAATGATCAAGATATCATCGACGTAGAGGACTAGGAAAGTAATCACGCTCCCACTAAACCTCTTATATACACACGGGTCATCCTCGTTCTTGATGAAACCAAACTCAGAGATTGATTCATCAAAACGAATATTCCAGCTTCTTGATGCTTGTTTAAGTCCATAAATAGACTTCTTTAACTTGCATATTTTATGACGATCTGATGGATTAGTGAAACCCTCAGGTTGTGTCATATACACATCCTCATCCAGATTTCCATTAAGGAAAGCTGTCTTCACATCCATCTGCCAGATCTCATAATCATAATATCCAGCTATCGCGAAAAGAATCCAAATAGACTTAAACATGGCTACAGGTGAGAAAGTTTCATCATAATCTATCCCGTAGATTTGTTTGAAACCTTTCGCAACTAGCCTGCCTTTATAGGTAACTACGTTACCATCCATGTCAATCTTCTTCTTGAAGATCCATTTACAGCCTATAGGGATTACTCCCGGAAGCGGATCAACCTAATCCCAGACTTGGTTATCTGACATGGAGTCCATCTCGGCTCGCATAGCATCAAGCCATCTAGCTGACTCCGGTCCACTGACCGCATCCGCATAAGTGAGGGGTTCATCATTATCAATGATGTAGACTCCGTCATAGCGCTCAGGCTGTCGACGGATCCTTCCCGATCTTTGCGGTTCCTGTGATATTTGAGCCTCAGGTTGTTCAGTAACCTGATCTACCGGCTCAGGCTCATCCAACTGTGCTTGACTACTTTGTCCTTCCTCTAGATTCTCATCCAGCTTTATTTCTCTCCCACTGGCCTCTTGCAGAAGAAACTCCTTCTCAAGGAATATGGCCGTCCGAGCAACAAACACCTTGTTCTCCTTGGGATCGTAGAAATAATAACCCTTAGTTTCCTTAGGGTAACCTACAAAGATGCATTTCTCAGATCTGCTCTCTAGTTTCCCAGAGGCGAGCTTTTTGACATAAGCCTCGCAACCCCAGATTCTGATAAATGTCAAGCTTGGCTGTTTCCCATACCATAACTCGTATGGGGTCTTTGAAACTGCCTTGGATGGCACTCGGTTTAGTACCTTTGCAGCTGTTTCCAGTGCAAATCCCCAAAAGGAGTAAGGTAGAGTAGCCTGACTCATCATAGAACGAACCATATCAAGTAACGTTCTATTTCTCCTCTCGGATACACCATTCCATTGTGGTGTTCCTGGCGGAGTGAGCTGTGAGATAATCCCACACTCCTTCAGATAGTCAGTAAACGCATGACTCAAGTATTCTCCACCTCGATCAGAACGAAGTGCCTTGATATTTCGGCCTAGCTGATTTTGTACTTCATTCTTGAACTCTTTGAACTTGTCAAAAGATTCACTCTTATGTCTCATCAGATAGACATAACCATACCTATTGAAATCATCAGTAAAGGTAATGAAGTACTGATAGCCACCTCTGGCATGTTTACTAAACGGCCCACACACATCACTGTGTATAAGGTCATGTAAACCTGAAGCCCTTTGACCTTTATTAGGAAAAGGTGACTTCGTCATTTTACCCATCAAACAAGCTTTGCATGTATCAATCTCCTCATAGGAGAATGATCCCAGCAGTCCATGATCATGCAACCGCTTAATGCGCTTCTTGTTAATATGGCCTAAACGACTATGCCATAACAAGGTGCTGTCATCAGCATACTTGGCTTTCTTATTATCAATGTTTTGTATAGAATATTCCATGTCCAACATGAATAACCCATTGTTAATTGAACCAGTTGCATAAATAATATTATCACAAGATAAAACACACTTTGAAATATTGCATTCAAAGGCAAATCCTTTCCTGACAAGAGCAGGAATAGAGATAATATTTTTAGTGATACTCGGTACAAAATAACAATTGTTTAATTCCAATACAATGCCAGATGGTAAAGAAATGAAATAGTCTCCTACAGCAACAGCAGCAACCCGTGCCCCGTTTCCAACGCGTAGGTCCACCTCATGCTGTCCCACCTGCCTTCTTCTCTTGAGTTCCTGTACATTTGAACAAATGTGAACTCCACATGCAGTGTCCAACACCCATGAAATAGAAGAAGAAGATAACATGACCTCAGTCACATAAATACCTGAGCCAGAAGCGATGCTTCCTCTCTTATCTCCTTGGAGCGCTTTACAGTCCTTTTTCCAGTGACCCAGCTGGCCACAGTGGAAACACCTGTTGTCCTTGGACCGCTTCACCTTCTGTTTCAGAGCCTTACTGTAGTTCTTGACAGGGGCCTTGCCCTTCTTCCCCTTCTTCTTGTTCCTGGAAGGAACCATTAAGACAGAGGTTGAAGGCTTTCCCTTTAGAGTTTCCTCAGTAGTCAAGAGCATATTCAGCAGCTCTGCCGGAGTACAATCGATTTTGTTCATATTAAAGTTAATAATGAACGCATCGAAAGAAGGCGGAAGAGACTGCAGAATTATGTCTACAGCAAGCTCCTGGTTGATGGTATGCCCCAGTTTCTCCAGAGCCTCCTTGTGCCCAATCATTTTGAGCACGTGAGCTCCCACTGGGCTCCCTTCAGCCAGTTTGCTCTGAAAGAAAAGCTTTGTCAGATTATAGCGTTCTGTCCTCGCCTGTGCAGCATACAGCATCTTGAGGTTCGCTATAATCTCTATAGCCGACATATCCTCATGCTGACGCTGCAGCGGTGGCGTCATAGACGCTAGCATCAGGCAAGCGACATCAATGCTATCATTGACGTGCTTTTCATAGGCATCACGAACCGCCCTTGCGGCGTTCGCAGCGGGTTGAGGCGGCACAGCCGTCTCGAGGACATACAGTTTCCTCTCTGCCTTAAGAACGATCTTAAGGTGTCCGAACCAGTCAGAGAAGTTCGGCCCAGCAAACTTCTCCCTTTCCAGTAGGGATCGCACATTGAAGCTCATGGTGTTCGTTGCTGCAGGAATCTACAACAATGCAAGAACAGCAAGGTCAGTATCAATGTCTAGAATCAATCCAGGACTTAAGAAAGATTCTTTTTCTCACTATTTTATCTGGCTGAAAAATCCAGCAAAACAGCCCGAAAGAGTAGAACTCTTTTAGTGAGATGGGATCCAGATTTCATACTTGGTCTCCGCGTCCCGCTCAGGCGAGATAAGATGCACAGAGAGTACAAGCACTAATCTCTGGTAGGCAGTCCCTGCCAATCACCAACCCGTGTGATTCCCCTTCATCTGGGCAATCCAGCAGACTGTGCCAACTGAGTTGGTACAACACAATCTCTGATCCCGCAGATGGCTGCCTCCATGTGCTACCATATGCCCCATATGTAGCCTACATGGTCAAGCTGACCCGACCTACTCCCTGGACCACCACGTGCTATGCTGAGCAACGAGAAGCGATAAATCCCTTCTCTGTAACACGCAGGTAAAATCCCGCACCGTCTGAAGATAGATGGACGTGCCCACTGAGTGGGTACAACACGGCTCCAACGATAGTCAGAACAGTGAGGTTTCGCGTCAGAAGGCATTACGTGCTTGATATTTTAGCGTTTGGATTTTAACGGTCTTTTATCTTCTTACTATCAGGCAAATCCTATGGCTATAGCAGAAGATAAATAAATCATGCTGTTCTACTTATATAAACAATAACAGAAAGCATGGATCTTATGTGGTAAAAGCCCATAGCCTAAGTAAGACCTTAAGATACTTAAGTCTTCACTTGCTCTTCATGGGTCTTTAGCACCTCATCTGGTCCAACCCAGGCCCCTTGCGCCAAGAGCACCTCAGGTGCGCCACCAGCTGAATGCCCCTCTGGGATGTGTGCCTTTGTGCTCTTGTCTAATCAAAATACACTTTGATCTATCTAGACAAGTTTGACTCGCAGGTCAATTACACAATAAATTAATTAAAAAGTGATTCGCAGATCACAATAATATTAATTTACAGGTTTACTTCCAGGCTCGCAGGCCCCAGCACAGCACACATTTAACATGGGCAGCCCACATAAGAATAAATAAACAAGCATCATGGCATCATTCAATCAACATGTGATCCATTGCAAAGAAAATAAACTTTTGAAAACCCATTGGCATCAATTTTAATTTCCTTATGTGCCCTACAACCTTACAACGGTTCATTGATAGGGATCCACTCAACAATCTAGTTAGATCCATGCCCTTGCATGCACCAAGTCCTAACTGACTCGAGTTGACCTAATGGTCAACCATGCATGCGTCAAGGGCTGAACTGTTGGGGTATGCCCTTAAGGCTAATGTTTGAGGCCTGTGGGAATGTATCTGTATCATGTAATAAACTGTTATGTTTATAAAGGCATGGTTGTTATTCAGTTAGCTACATTGTCTGCTGCAATATATGTTCTTCTGAATAATGTCTCAAAGCTGTTCAGCTAGGCTGACATGCAGTTAAGTCCTTAGTCGATGTATCTTGGTGAACATGAGACAGCCTTGATATGGTTAAGACTAATATGTGTTCTAATCTTATAGGATGCTTCGAGCATGGAATAAGATGTAGACTCATGGGTACATTGGATGTACTGGACAGACCCTACTAGGATGTTCAATTGTTTGTCACAATGTGAATATTCCTTGTATATGACAAGTGGCACATTTCCTCTGACTTGAGATCACTTGTGTTTTCTAAATGATGATTGTCATTATTTTGAGGTAGTTCAATATCATCTGAAACATAATGATTATAGACTAACTTGGATGATGAGCTTGAGTCAGGTTAGGGCACTAGTGATAGACATAGGATTGCCGTCTCCTTGTTTAAGGAGTGTGATGTTCTAAAGGGGCCCCCTGGATGAGATGATTGAGAAAAGAGTATGGCCATACCCAGGTGACTATGTTCATCTGATCTAATCATGCTCATCATATTGGAGTTACAAGCTTGACACGCTTGTCCAATAAGAACGTCCAGTGGTAAAGGAAATATGCATGCCTTGTGATTTGATTCACACTTGTGCTGTGGTATGGGTGTAGTCTTGGAAGACTCTTTCCTTTATATCGGGAGACAGTGATGTGTTGCTAGATACCCCTCACTGATCGTGATAATGTAAGTTATCGTTACCGACATTTAAAGGAAACCCTCAGGGTCGCACAATTTGATGATATGGCTTACTTAAGTCAGATCGTGTGGACTGAATTGTTTGAGTTCAGTTTGAAGGGATTTAATCTCTGATTGTAAGTGAGATCTGGTCTGATCATGTTTGATTGATTAGGGCTTCAGATCGGTAAGCTTCGATTGAGAGATTGGATGCTAGATCGGTCAGATCAGAAGCATTAAGAGATCAACGGTCAGATCAAGAACCTTGTGGTTTAATTATGATTTGGACTAGTTGCTTGGCTTATTTGGTTTGTGAACCGAACCAAAGTGAACCAGCTCAAATGAGCGCATGGTTCAAAAGGGTGAAGAGAGATTTGCGACTTGGTGTGCGCATGTGAACGTTGAGAGGTGGTTTGCTATTTTTAGATAGCAACTCCCTAAACGTGACCACGCTCCACGCTTCTCTTCTTGACGCCTCTTCTCGCCTCGCCTCTCGACTAGTCAAAACAAGTTTTCTCTTGTGTGGTGAAGAAGGTGGACGAAGAAGGAAAAGAAAATTTGCCAAGAAGTTTTCATCCCTTTCCATTCGATCAAGGACACTTTGGAGCCTTGCTAGCACAAGGAGCGACAAAGAGTTTGCCATCATCCTCTTGTGTGCGAATCCCTTTGGAGAAGAAGCAATTGACTCTTTGCTTCCAAGGCAACATCTAGGCTATGGCGATGGTATGATCGTTTTCATTAATCTTTATTAGCCTTTTATCGAGTTGATCATTTAACATGCAAGTTGATCCTATAACCCTAATTTCCGCAAGACAAAGTTTTATATGCGCCATCACTTTAGGGTTATGCTCCCCCTTGAAGGGGACTCTTCAATTGGTATCAGAGCAGGTTCTTAATGTATGTTATGTTGATTGCTTGATGCTTTACGTGATCCATAAATGTGCTAGTCAATAGATCTAATGTTTTCATGACATGCGTAACTACATACTTGTTGTAGAACATTTGTTGTATTTTGACGCATGTACATTGTATGCGCTTGTAATAGTTTTGTTTCTTTAAAACTTAAACACTTGCGCGTATATCATTAGATCAAGGCCTTACAGTAAACCCTTAGACGGGTTATTAGGGTTGAAGTCACCCCCTAGGTTGGATCCAAAAGTCTGATCAGATCATCTGACAGCCTTGATGGGTTGACCACGTAGCACCTGTGCGATAGCACCTGGTGGCTACAGGTCGACTGCAGACAGGCGTGTAGCGATGTCTGATTGAGACGACCCATGAACGCACCTGAGTTAGGCCCGAGGTCACACCCGCTTGCCAGACCTCAGTGTGGTTGTTCAGCCCTGGCGCATGCATGGTTGACCTTATGGTCGACTCAAGTCAGTTAGGACTTGGTGCATGCAAGGGCAGTGGATCTGACTAGGTTGGATGAGTGGATCCCTAGTAATGGACCGTTGTAAGGTTGTAGGGCAAATAAGGAAAAATTAAAATTGATCCCATGGGGTTTTTCAAAAATTTTAATTTTTATGTTGGATCACATGATTGCTGAATGGATGCATATGTTTGTCTATTTAGTCTTATGTGGGCTGCCCATATTAATTGTGTGCTATGCTGGGGCCTGCGTGCCTGGGATTTAAATTGTAAATTAATTATTGTGATCTGCGCATCACATTGCTTTAATTTATAAAATGTAATTGACCTGCGTGTCAATCTTGTCTAGATAGTTAAATTTGTAATTTAATTAGACAAGAGCACAGAGCACACTTGGCAGTGGCGCATGCAGCAGTGGCTTGACCAGGTGGGAGGTGTAGGGTTCGACCCTAGGACCAGGCGCATTTTCCTGGTGGGCGCACCAGAGCTGCAATTGGCGCTTGGGCCCTGGTATGGGCCAGATGAGCAGCAAAAGACCCATGAAGAGCAAGTGAAGACTTAAACTAGGTTAAGGTCTTCTAGGGCTATGGGCTTTTACCACATAAGAACCATGCTTTCTTTTATTGCTTATATAAGTAGAACAGCATGTTGATAGGGGGTGCTAAGCATGCACACATTCAAACAACGCGTTTTGAAAACATTTGATAGTTACGTATAGAATAATGAAACCCCTTATACTAACGTAGTTGAAAATAGCTTGTTTTGAGTAGTTGTAGGTAAAAACCGAAATTAGGCAAGTAGCAAACTGAACTTAGAACCTATCATGCAAGTCTAGGGCAAGTGTAAAACTGAATTGAAACCTATCATGCAATCTAGAGCTTGAAAAACAACACTATTCTAAGGGAGAGGCTCACCTTGCGCCCTTTGAGAATAGAAAGGGCGAACTTCCCGTTCTTCACCGGTCCAATGGTTGAACTCACGAAGTAGGGCCCTATGAGCTTACAACCATGGCATTACAGCATTCCCACACATGCGTGGGTGAGTATTTGACAAATATTAAGAGGCCTTTTACATTCACAACCAAGGGGGAGACTAGTTCTCCAAGTTCCCTTGCTAACAATCTAGAGACTAGCTATTAGAGGGGGGAGAGAGGGGAATGACGCCTTGCATAGCTTCTGATCCTTGTGCAACCTTCAAGAACAGGAATGTGAGTGTAGATGGGTGCTCAAAAACATCAAGGAAACATCAATCAAGGGAGAGAAGAAACTTAGCTAACTTAAGGTGGTGCTTGGTCTCGGCATGGTGTAGATGACACCCCTTGGAGTCTCGGTTGGACTCAGCTCCTCCTCTTGGACTGAAGACTCTTCAAGGCTGATGAAAGGAGATGGTGAGGGCTTCCAACTCAGGACCTTGAGCAAGTGGTGAAGAGGACTGAAGAGGGGAAGTGGAAGGGAGTTCTCGGTTAGGGTTGGAAGAGAGGGGGGGAAGAGTTGAGGTGACACACACCACTAGAAGACACACTTCTGGATTTTCTCTAAAACTATTCAACTGAACTCAAGCTTACAAAAGGGTACAGCAATATAGAAGACTCCCAACGGATATCTCCTGCTCTAGGCGCTCAAGACAAACAAACAACAAACAAAAAACAAAACAGAATTCTGCACTTGCGCAGGGAGCATTGATGGGCTGCAACTTTCCTTGTTTGTGGGCTGCCCTCTTTGAACTTTCTTTGGAGCTTTCCCCTAAGTGGTAAGGGGGGGATTAGCTGGCTAGGGGCACATTGAATAAGCTGATTCCCTTCTTTAAAGCTGGCGATCCTCTTGGAAGAAGTGGGCTGCAGATTTCTGGAATTGGGTAGGCAACTTCCTGCACTTGGGGGTGGTGTTGTGGCTGACCCCTTTCCTTGCTTGTAGGCTGTCCTTTACCCTCAAGGGCTGCTGAATACCTGGCGCAAACATCTTGACTTGAGCCCCTTCCTCAAGTAGAAAGGGCTGTTGGAGATGAAGACAAAATGGATCCACATGGATGACAACATGGAGGGTGAAACTTGGGTGGATTTGTTGAGAGTATACTTCATGATGGGTTGGGTTTGAGCTTGGCGCCTCCTTGATGTATCTTGACCTGATTTTGACTTGAGTCCCCAAATGTAGTGCCCTAATCTATTACATTAATTGCATGAACTAACCTACCATACATAAGTGGCGAAACCTAGAAATGTAGCTACTTGGTGTAATTTGAGGGTGGATCTAACCTACCTCATGATGCACCCTAATCTAAGACAAAATAAGCAAAATGGGGTCCTAAGGAAGCCAAGTCTAGGGGCTAGGATAGCCATACCTAGAGGGCTTCTTTCGAACCCGGGCGGACCTCCGAAGATCCTGCCTCGGTCCCACATCAGCTCTCCCGGGGTGAGAAGAATTCTCCTCTGGAGAATTGTCTTTGTACCCTTGGAGAAGCTCAGGTGCAGACCTAGCAAGTTCTTCCTCGGGAAGCCATGCCTCCTCACCATCAGTAAATTTGACGCGGTAATAAAGCTGTACCTCGTCAGGGGTGAGTCGGGTCTGGTCCTCGTGTATGGCCTCAATTTCTGGCTCGCGGCAGATGTCGGGTTCTTGTATGGAGAGAGGTGGATGATAAAGCGTCAGATCCTCCACATTGATGGTGGAGGATATCCCCAATTCTGGGGGTAGATCCAATAGGTAGGCGTTGTTGTTGACCCTCTTCAAAATAGAGAAGGGCCCGATCCCCTTCGCGTCCAACTTGCGACCGTGTCCTTGGATACGCTCCTCCCGGACCCGCAACTTTACCTGGTCCCCTACAGAAAATACCTTCTCTCGGCGTCGTTTATTAGTATCATCACGGTATTGATTAACAGAATCCTGAATCTTGCTAAATAACTCATGATGTAACTGTGAAATATGGAAAGCATAATCTCGGGCCGAAATAGAAGTCTTGCAATGCTTAGGGGCAGTAAATAGATCAATGGGCTTATTAGGTTGGTACCCTAAGTTTGCCTGGAAGGGAGACAGGCCAGTAGTCCTATTTGGAACACTATTGTAGGAGAATTCAGCTGTGGGCAACAGCTTGTCCCAATCACTGGGGTGTTCTCTTACGAGACTCCTAAGGATGCTCCCAAGTGATCTGTTGACCACTTCGGTCTGCCCATCCGTCTGGGGATGGTAGGCCGTTGAGAACTTCAGCTTTGTGCCTAGCAGAGCCCATAGTGTCCTCCAAAAATGGCTAACGAACCTGGTGTCTCTATCCGAAACTATAGTGAGAGGGGTACCATGCAGCCTAACAATGTCTCTAAAGAAGATCCTGGCCATATGGGAGGCATCGGTAGTCTTAGTGCAAGGTATAAAATGTGCCATTTTGGTAAACCTATCTACCACGACATAAATAGAGTCATGCCTAGCTGCAGTCCTAGGCAATCCTAGAACAAAGTCCATACTGATATCCTGCCATGGTGCCTGGGGAATGGGCAGAGGGGTGTACAGTCCAAAATTGTGCTTCTGGACCTTGGTGGATTGACAGGTCCCACAATGCCTAACTATCTTGGCCACATCTCGGTAGAGTCTAGGCCAAAAGAACCGCTCCTCTACCAAAGCGCGGGTCTTTTCTCGACCGTGGTGCCCAGCAGACCCTCCCCCATGGAGTTCCCAAATGAGGAAATCCCGGATTGAGGTCTTAGGCACGCAAAGTGTCGGCCCAAGAAAAAGATACCCATCCTTAAGGGTGTATAGAGGGTGACTCATGGCATCCCTAGTTAGGTCAGCATATATAGTAGAAAAATCAGGGCAATCTAAATAAGCAGCTTTCATATGATCAAATCCTACAAGCTCAGCATGCATAGTTTGCAAAATGAAGACTACCCTACTTAAAGCATCAGCAACTTTGTTGTTAACTCCAGACTTGTGTTTTAGGACAAAAGTGTACTGCTGTAGATACTCTACCCATTTAGCATGTCTCGCATTGAGTTTTCTTTGGGCACTAAGGTAAGATAGGGCTTGGTGATCACTATTTAATGTAAACTCATGGTGGAGAAGGTAGTGCCGCCAATGCCTCAAAGATTGAACCACGGCATAGAACTCTTTGTCGTAGGTTGAGTACTTCTGCTTGGCCTCATTCAGCTTTTCACTGAAGAAGGCAATAGGGTGACCTTCTTGGCTGAGGGTCCCACCTATGCCAATGCCAGAAGCATCGCAATCAACCTCAAAGACCTTGCCAAAGTCAGGCAATCTTAAAACAGGGGCAGAGGTCATCCTACTTTTAAGTTCAGTGAAGGCTCTATTGGCAGACTTAGTCCAACTAAAGTCCCCTTGTTTCATGCAATTGGTGATAGGAGCTACTATGGTGCTAAAATTCCGTATAAACCTACGGTAGAAGGTAGCAAGGCCATGGAAACTCCTAACTTCAGTGAGGGTTTTGGGTTCTGGCCAGTCTAGTATGGCTTGGACCTTAGATGGATCAGCTTGAAGCCCTAAATCCGAAACAATGAACCCTATAAAGACAACTTTGGGAGATAGGAAAGAACACTTCTTCAAGTTAACATAAAGCTTTTCATCTCTAAGGAGGGTTAGGGTTTGCCTTAAGTGCTCTAAGTGCTCCTCCTGTGACTTACTATAGATAAGTATGTCATCAAAGTACACAACTAGGAATTTCCCTATGTAGGGTCTAAGCACTTGGGTCATAAGCCTCATGAATGTGGAAGGGGCATTGGTTAGCCCAAAAGGCATGACTAACCACTCATATAGACCATCCTTGGTTTTGAATGCGGTCTTCCACTCATCCCCTTCCCTTATCCTGACTTGATGGTACCCACTCCTAAGGTCGAGCTTGGAGAACCACTTGGATCCTACTAACATATCTAGCATATCATCAAGTCTAGGTATGGGAAACCTATACTTGATAGTAATCTTGTTGATGGCTCTACAATCTATGCACATGCGCCAGCTGCCATCCTTCTTTGGGGTAAGAAGGGCTGGGACGGCGCAGGGACTTAGGCTTTCCCTTATGTAACCCTTACACATCAAGTCATCTACTTGTCTTTTAAGCTCCGCATGTTCGGTAGGGTTCATCCTATAGTGAGGTAGGTTGGGAAGAGAGGATCCAGGTACTAGGTCTATGGCATGTTGTATATCCCTAAGGGGTGGCAGTCCTTCAGGGAGGTCCTCGGGAGTGAGCTCACTAAATTCCTGGAGCAAGGCTTCTACTTCGGGAGAAGGTTTCTCTTCTACTTCGGGGTTGATTTCTTTGATGACTAAGGTATACAGGGGTTGATCTTCTATGATCTCCTTAGTGAAGGTCTGGGGCCTTATAAGTTGAACGGTGGGCTGACTACTCTTGGGTTCCTCTACCTTACCCTTACTAGTTGTAGCTCTAAGCTCTTTGGGAAGAGAAGGTTTTAACCTAATCTTTTGCTCCTTATGGTTAAAGACATATGTGTTTGTCCTGCCGTAGTGGACAACGTCCATGTCATAGAGCCAAGGGCGGCCTAACAGGATTTGGGCTACATCCATGGTGAGGACGTCACACCAAACCTTATCCTCATATGTGCCAAATTGGATAGGCACAAGGCATCTATGGGTCACTGGAACACTAGTTTGGTTGACCCAGGAAATGTTGTAAGGGCTAGGTCGGGGTTCCATTTTGAGATTCAGTTTAGTAGCAGCTATGTGGGAGACAGCATTGAGACTGCTTCCTCCATCAATGACCACCTTGCACATGTGACCATGGCATTTGGTGTAGGTGTGGAAGATACTAGTCCGGCGCCAGTCTTCAGTGGGGGTAGGTTTGACAAGGGTACACCTAACTACCCCTAAGGTGTTGAAGATATCATCACTACTGTCATAGTCATTGACTTCAATCTCTTGATCAGGGTCCCCCTCTAAGGTGGGTTCAGGGTCTATGTTTTCCTCAGTTAGGACCATGACTTTCTTAGGGCAGTCCTTCGCAAGATGTCCCCTTTGCCTACAGTTAAAACAAGCGGGGGGGTTTTCTATATTTTGAGCAGGCCTAGGCTTGGGGGCTGAGCTAGAAGGTTGGTGTATAGGAGCGGGCCTATAGATAGGCCGGGAAGGGAGAGTCTCCTTCCTATTCTTAAGTTCCTGTTCAACCTCTATGGCCCTTTGGTAAGCTATCTCGGGGGTGTCTAATTGGAAATAGGTTAACGCTCTTTTAATGTCAGATCTAAGGCCATTCTTGAATCTACTTAGGATCATACCTGGGTCTTCATTGACCTCACACCTAATGAGAAGCTCTTCTAACTTGGTTTGGTAGGCTTCTACCGTAGAGGAACCTTGAGTGTGACTACCGAGTTCGTCTTTAAGCTTTTGCATGAAGCCGGGGGGAACATACTTTTGCCTAAGTAGGAATTTCATCTCATCCCACGACTCGACGGGTGGCTTACCATCCCTTTCTATGGTTCTCTCAACATGGGTCCAATAGAGTCTAGCGGGTCCTTCTAGTAAGCACTTTGTGAACCTAACCTTACTTTCGTTGTGCACAAGGCTATAGTCAAAGTATTGATCTAGCTTTGTGGTCCAATCTAGGAATTCCTTAGGGTTAAGGGATCCACTAAAAGTAGGGGGGTTGATCTTGATGGCACGTTGCACATCATGATCCCTAGGTCTATGATAGGGTGGTTGTTGAGCATAAGGCCCTCCCCATTCGGTTTGAGCATAATTGACTCTAGGGGTGTGTGAGGGAGGTCCTAGGTCATTTGGTTCCCTCGTGTGGGATCCACTATTAGGTCGGCTAGTATTTTGGGGATCCATTTTTGAGTTAGACTCTAGGGTGTTAAGCCTATTGTCTATGACACCTATGGAGTGTTGAAGGGATGCTAGGGTTTCTTTAATGGAGGCCATATCAATTGAGAGGGCACTCACCTCATGGTCAATAGCTTGATTGAGACCATAGGGAGCACCGGATCTAGTAGCCATTGTTTTTGAAAACAAATAGAGTTTTGAAAATAGATCCTAAGGTGGTAAATATATCTACTCAAGTTCTTTCAAGCACCTAGGTCCAAAATCGTCCTAGTAGTAGGAAAATAAAGTTTTGGTCTTATAAAATCCTACTCTAAGAGCCTAAGCTCTGATACCAAGATGATAGGGGGTGCTAAGCATGCACACATTCAAACAACGCGTTTTGAAAACATTTGATAGTTACGTATAGAATAATGAAACCCCTTATACTAACGTAGTTGAAAATAGCTTGTTTTGAGTAGTTGTAGGTAAAAACCGAAATTAGGCAAGTAGCAAACTGAACTTAGAACCTATCATGCAAGTCTAGGGCAAGTGTAAAACTGAATTGAAACCTATCATGCAATCTAGAGCTTGAAAAACAACACTATTCTAAGGGAGAGGCTCACCTTGCGCCCTTTGAGAATAGAAAGGGCGAACTTCCCGTTCTTCACCGGTCCAATGGTTGAACTCACGAAGTAGGGCCCTATGAGCTTACAACCATGGCATTACAGCATTCCCACACATGCGTGGGTGAGTATTTGACAAATATTAAGAGGCCTTTTACATTCACAACCAAGGGGGAGACTAGTTCTCCAAGTTCCCTTGCTAACAATCTAGAGACTAGCTATTAGAGGGGGGAGAGAGGGGAATGACGCCTTGCATAGCTTCTGATCCTTGTGCAACCTTCAAGAACAGGAATGTGAGTGTAGATGGGTGCTCAAAAACATCAAGGAAACATCAATCAAGGGAGAGAAGAAACTTAGCTAACTTAAGGTGGTGCTTGGTCTCGGCATGGTGTAGATGACACCCCTTGGAGTCTCGGTTGGACTCAGCTCCTCCTCTTGGACTGAAGACTCTTCAAGGCTGATGAAAGGAGATGGTGAGGGCTTCCAACTCAGGACCTTGAGCAAGTGGTGAAGAGGACTGAAGAGGGGAAGTGGAAGGGAGTTCTCGGTTAGGGTTGGAAGAGAGGGGGGGAAGAGTTGAGGTGACACACACCACTAGAAGACACACTTCTGGATTTTCTCTAAAACTATTCAACTGAACTCAAGCTTACAAAAGGGTACAGCAATATAGAAGACTCCCAACGGATATCTCCTGCTCTAGGCGCTCAAGACAAACAAACAACAAACAAAAAACAAAACAGAATTCTGCACTTGCGCAGGGAGCATTGATGGGCTGCAACTTTCCTTGTTTGTGGGCTGCCCTCTTTGAACTTTCTTTGGAGCTTTCCCCTAAGTGGTAAGGGGGGGATTAGCTGGCTAGGGGCACATTGAATAAGCTGATTCCCTTCTTTAAAGCTGGCGATCCTCTTGGAAGAAGTGGGCTGCAGATTTCTGGAATTGGGTAGGCAACTTCCTGCACTTGGGGGTGGTGTTGTGGCTGACCCCTTTCCTTGCTTGTAGGCTGTCCTTTACCCTCAAGGGCTGCTGAATACCTGGCGCAAACATCTTGACTTGAGCCCCTTCCTCAAGTAGAAAGGGCTGTTGGAGATGAAGACAAAATGGATCCACATGGATGACAACATGGAGGGTGAAACTTGGGTGGATTTGTTGAGAGTATACTTCATGATGGGTTGGGTTTGAGCTTGGCGCCTCCTTGATGTATCTTGACCTGATTTTGACTTGAGTCCCCAAATGTAGTGCCCTAATCTATTACATTAATTGCATGAACTAACCTACCATACATAAGTGGCGAAACCTAGAAATGTAGCTACTTGGTGTAATTTGAGGGTGGATCTAACCTACCTCATGATGCACCCTAATCTAAGACAAAATAAGCAAAATGGGGTCCTAAGGAAGCCAAGTCTAGGGGCTAGGATAGCCATACCTAGAGGGCTTCTTTCGAACCCGGGCGGACCTCCGAAGATCCTGCCTCGGTCCCACATCACATGTTTTAATTTATCTTCTGCTATCACCATAGGAATTGCATGATAGTGAAGAAGATAAAAAGACCGTGAAAATCCAACGCTAAATATCAAGCTCGTAAGCCTTCTGACGCGAAACCTCACTGTTCTGATTATCGTTGGAGCCGTGTTGTACCCACTCAGTGGGCACGTCCATCTATCTTCAGACGGTGTGGGATTACACCTGTGTGTTACAGAGTAGGGATTTATCCCTTCTCGTTGCTCAGCATAGCACATGGTGGTCCAGGGAGTAGGTCGGGTCAGCTTGACCATGTAGGCTACATATGTGGCGCATATGGTAGCACATGGAGGCAGCCATCTGTGGGGTCAGAGACTGTGTTGTACCAACTCAGTTGGCACAGTCTGCTGGACTGCCCAGATGAAGGGGAATCGCACGGGTTGGCGATCGGCAGGGACTGCCTACCGGAGATTAGTGCTTGTACTCTCTGTGCATCTTATCTCGCCTGAGCGGGACGCGGAGACCAAGTATGAAATCCGGATCCCATCTCACTAAAAGAGTGTCTACTCTTTCGGGCTGTTTTGTTGGATTTTTCAAGCCAGATAAAATAGTGAGAAAAAGGAATCTTTCTTAAGTCCTGATCGATTCTTATACATTGATACTGACCTTGCTGTTCTTGCATTGTTGTAGATACCTGCAGCAACGAACACCATGAACTTCAATGTGCGATCCCTACTGGAAAGGGAGAAGTTTGCTGGGCCGAACTTCTCTGACTGGTTCGGACACCTTAAGATCGTTCTTAAGGCAGAGAGGAAACTGTATGTCCTCGAGACGGCGATACCGCCGCAGCCCGCTCCGAACGCCGCAAGGGCGGTTCGGGAAGCCTATGAAAAGCACGTCAATGATAGCATTGATGTCGCTTGCCTGATGCTAGCGTCTATGACGCCACCGCTGCAGCGTCAGCATGAGGATATGTCTGCTATAGACATGATAGCGAACCTCAAGATGCTATATGCTGCACAGGCGAGGACTGAACGCTATAATTTGACGAAGCTCTTCTTTCAGAGCAAACTGGCTGAAGGGAGCCCAGTGGGAGCTCATGTGCTCAAGATGATTGGGCACAAGGAGGCTCTAGAGAAACTGGGGCATACCATCAACCAGGAGCTTGCTGTGGATATTATTCTGCAGTCTCTCCCGCCTTCATTCGACGCGTTCATTATTAACTTTAATATGAACAAAATCGATTGTACTCCGGCAGAGCTGCTGAATATGCTCCTCACTACTGAGGAGACTCTGAAGGGAAAGCCTTCGACCTCTGTCTTAATGGTTCCTTTAAGGAACAAGAAGAAGGGGAAGAAGGGCAAAGCCCCTGTCAAGAGCTACAGCAAGGCTTTGAAGCAAAAGGTCAAGCGGTCCAAGGAATACAGGTGTTTCCACTGTGGCCAGCTGGGTCACTGGAAAAAGGACTGTAAAGCGCTCCAAGGAGATAAGAGGGGAAGCTTCGCTTCTGGCTCAGGTATATTCGTGACTGAGGTCATGTTTTCTTCTTCTATATCATGGGTGTTGGACACTGCATGTGGAGTTCACATTTGTTCAAATGTACAGGAACTCAAGAGAAGAAGGCAGGTGGGACAGCATGAGGTGGACCTACGAGTTGGAAACGGGGCACGGGTTGCTGCTGTTGCTGTAGGAGACTACTTCATTTCTTTACCATCTGGAATTGTATTGGAACTAAACAATTGTTATTTTGTTCCCAGTATTACTAAAAATATTATCTCCATTCCTGCTCTTGTCAGGAAGGGATTTTCCTTTGAATGCAATATTTCAAAGTGTATTTTGTCTTTTGATAATATTGTTTATGCAACTGGTTCAATTAGCAATGGGTTATACATGTTGGACATGGAATGTTCGATACAGCAAATTGATATTAAGAAAGCCAAGAATGCTGATGACAGCACCTTGCTATGGCATAGTCGTTTAGGCCATATAAACGAGAAACGCATTAAGCGGTTGCATGATCATGGACTGCTGGGATCATTCTCCTATGAGGAGATTGATACATGCAAAGCTTGTTTGATGGGTAAAATGACGAAGTCACCTTTTCCTCACAAAGGTCAAAGGGCTTCAGGTTTACTTGACCTTATACACAGTGATGTGTGTGGGCCATTTAGTAAACATGCCAGAGGTGGCTATCAGTACTTCATTACCTTTACTGATGATTTCAGTAGGTATGGGTATGTCTATCTGATGAGACATAAAAGTGAATCTTTTGACAAGTTCAAAGAGTTCAAAAATGAAGTACAAAATCAGCTAGGCCGAAATATCAAGGCACTTCGCTCAGATCGAGGTGGTGAATACTTGAGTCATACGTTTACTGACTATCTGAAGGAGTGTGGGATTATCTCACAGCTCACTCCGCCAGGAACACCGCAATGGAATGGTGTGTCCGAGAGGAGAAATAGAACGTTACTTGATATGGTTCGTTCTATGATGAGTCAGGCTTCTTTACCCAACTCCTTTTGGGGTTTTGCACTGGAAACAGCTGCAAAGGTACTAAACCGAGTGCCATCCAAGGCCGTTTCAAAGACGCCATATGAGTTATGGTATGGGAAACAGCCAAGCTTGACATTTATCAGGATCTGGGGTTGCGAGGCTTATGTCAAAAAGCTCGCCTCTGGGAAACTAGAGAGCAGATCTGACAAATGTATCTTTGTCGGTTACCCTAAGGAAACTAAGGGTTATTATTTCTACGACCCCAAGGAGAACAAGGTATTTGTTGCTCGGACGGCCATATTTCTTGAGAAGGAGTTTCTTCTGCAAGAGGCCAGTGGGAGAGAAATAAAGCTGGATGAGAATCCAGAGGTAGGACAAAGTGCTCAAGCAGAATTGGATGAGCCTGAGCCGGTAGATCAGGTTATTGAACAACCTGAGGCTCAGATATCACGGGAACCGCGAAGATCGGGAAGGATCCGTCGACAACCTGAGCGTTATGACGGAGTCTACATCATTGATAATGATGAACCCCTCACTTATGCGGATGCGGTCAGTGGACCGGAGTCAGCGAGATGGCTTGAAGCTATGCGCGCCGAGATGGACTCCATGTCAGATAACCAAGTTTGGGATTTGGTTGATCCGCCTCCGGGAGTTATCCCTATAGGCTGTAAATGGATCTTCAAGAAGAAGATTGACATGGATGGTAACGTAGTTACCTATAAAGGCAGGCTAGTTGCGAAAGGTTTCAAACAAATCTACGGGATAGATTATGATGAAACTTTCTCACCTGTAGCTATGTTTAAGTCTATTCGGATTCTTTTCGCGATAGCTGCATATTATGATTATGAGATTTGGCAGATGGATGTGAAAACAGCTTTCCTTAATGGAAATCTGGATGAGGATGTGTATATGACACAACCTGAGGGTTTCACTAATCCAGCAGATCGTCATAAGATATGCAAGTTAAAGAAGTCCATTTATGGACTTAAGCAAGCATCTAGAAGCTGGAATATTCGTTTTGATGAATCAATCAGTGAATTTGGTTTCATCAAGAACGAGGATGACCCGTGTGTATATAAGAGGTTTAGTGGGAGCGTAATTACTTTCTTAGTCCTCTACGTCGATGATATCTTGATCATTGGAAATGACATTCCTGAAATGCATGCTGTGAAGGCATGGTTAAGGAAATGTTTCCAGATGAAAGATTTAGGAGAAGCAGCCTATGTGTTAGGTGTGAAGATCTACAGGGATAGATCGAAGAGGCTTCTCGGGCTGTGCCAGAGTACTTACATCGAAAAGGTCCTGGAGAGATTTCATTTAGAGAATTCTAAACGAGGATATCTTCCAGTCAGACATGGTCTGAATCTTTCGAAGAGTCAGTGTCCACAAACACAGACTGAGAAAGATGAAATGGACAATACGCCTTATGCTTCGGCTATTGGATCCATTATGTATGCGATGTTGTGTACTCGCCCAGACGTCGCTTACGGGTTAAGCGTGACCAGTCGTTTCCAAAGTAATCCAGGTATGGCGCACTGGATTGCAGTCAAGAACATTTTAAAATATCTGCGGAGAACCAAAGATATGTTCTTGATATATGGTGGTCAGGAAGAACTCAGTATAGAGGGATATACTGACGCTTCGTTCCAGTCAGACCAGGATGATTTCTGATCGCAATCAGGCTATGTTTTTAGCTTGAATGGAGGTGCAGTGGTGTGGAAGAGTTTCAAACAGTCAACTGTTGCTGATTCCACAACAGAAGCCGAGTATGTTGCAGCCTCGGAAGCATCCAAGGAGGCAGTGTGGATTCGTAAGTTTGTGAGAGAACTTGGTGTCGTTCCTTCGAGTGCAGATCCTTTGGTTATCTTCTGTGATAACACTGGAGCAATCGCACAAGCAAAGGAACCACGGTCGCACCAGAAGTCCAAGCACATACAGAGAAGGTTTCATTTGATCAGGGAGATCATAGATCGTGGCGAGATCAAAATCTGCAAGGTTCATATAGATGACAATCTGGCAGACCCGCTTACCAAGCCTCTGGCGCAGCAGAAGCATGAGAAGCACTGTAATAATATGGGTTTGAGATTTCTCAACCATTAGATTAAGTGCAAGTGGGAGATTGTTGGGGTATGCCCTTAAGGCTAATGTTTGAGGCCTGTGGGAATGTATCTGTATCATGTAATAAACTGTTATGTTTATAAAGGCATGGTTGTTATTCAGTTAGCTACATTGTCTGCTGCAATATATGTTCTTCTGAATAATGTCTCAAAGCTGTTCAGCTAGGCTGACATGCAGTTAAGTCCTTAGTCGATGTATCTTGGTGAACATGAGACAGCCTTGATATGGTTAAGACTAATATGTGTTCTAATCTTATAGGATGCTTCGAGCATGGAATAAGATGTAGACTCATGGGTACATTGGATGTACTGGACAGACCCTACTAGGATGTTCAATTGTTTGTCACAATGTGAATATTCCTTGTATATGACAAGTGGCACATTTCCTCTGACTTGAGATCACTTGTGTTTTCTAAATGATAATTGTCATTATTTTGAGGTAGTTCAATATCATCTGAAACATAATGATTATAGACTAACTTGGATGATGAGCTTGAGTCAGGTTAGGGCACTAGTGATAGACATAGGATTGCCGTCTCCTTGTTTAAGGAGTGTGATGTTCTAAAGGGGCCCCCTGGATGAGATGATTGAGAAAAGAGTATGGCCATACCCAGGTGACTATGTTCATCTGATCTAATCATGCTCATCATATTGGAGTTACAAGCTTGACACGCTTGTCCAATAAGAACGTCCAGTGGTAAAGGAAATATGCATGCCTTGTGATTTGATTCACACTTGTGCTGTGGTATGGGTGTAGTCTTGGAAGACTCTTTCCTTTATATCGGGAGACAGTGATGTGTTGCTAGATACCCCTCACTGATCGTGATAATGTAAGTTATCGTTACCGACATTTAAAGGAAACCCTCAGGGTCGCACAATTTGATGATATGGCTTACTTAAGTCAGATCGTGTGGACTGAATTGTTTGAGTTCAGTTTGAAGGGATTTAATCTCTGATTGTAAGTGAGATCTGGTCTGATCATGTTTGATTGATTAGGGCTTCAGATCGGTAAGCTTCGATTGAGAGATTGGATGCTAGATCGGTCAGATCAGAAGCATTAAGAGATCAACGGTCAGATCAAGAACCTTGTGGTTTAATTATGATTTGGACTAGTTGCTTGGCTTATTTGGTTTGTGAACCGAACCAAAGTGAACCAGCTCAAATGAGCGCATGGTTCAAAAGGGTGAAGAGAGATTTGCGACTTGGTGTGCGCATGTGAACGTTGAGAGGTGGTTTGCTATTTTTAGATAGCAACTCCCTAAACGTGACCACGCTCCACGCTTCTCTTCTTGACGCCTCTTCTCGCCTCGCCTCTCGACTAGTCAAAACAAGTTTTCTCTTGTGTGGTGAAGAAGGTGGACGAAGAAGGAAAAGAAAATTTGCCAAGAAGTTTTCATCCCTTTCCATTCGATCAAGGACACTTTGGAGCCTTGCTAGCACAAGGAGCGACAAAGAGTTTTCCATCATCCTCTTGTGTGCGAATCCCTTTGGAGAAGAAGCAATTGACTCTTTGCTTCCAAGGCAACATCTAGGCTATGGCGATGGTATGATCGTTTTCATTAATCTTTATTAGCCTTTTATCGAGTTGATCATTTAACATGCAAGTTGATCCTATAACCCTAATTTCCGCAAGACAAAGTTTTATATGCGCCATCACTTTAGGGTTATGCTCCCCCTTGAAGGGGACTCTTCAAACATAAGAATAAATAAACAAGCATCATGGCATCATTCAATCAACATGTGATCCATTGCAAAGAAAATAAACTTTTGAAAACCCATTGGCATCAATTTTAATTTCCTTATGTGCCCTACAACCTTACAACGGTTCATTGATAGGGATCCACTCAACAATCTAGTTAGATCCATGCCCTTGCATGCACCAAGTCCTAACTGACTCGAGTTGACCTAATGGTCAACCATGCATGCGTCAAGGGCTGAACAACCAACATGAGTTCTGGCAAGCGGGTGTGACCCCGGGCCTAACTCATGTGTGTTCACTGGTTGTCTCAACCAGACCTCGCTACACGCCTGTGATGCAATCGACCTATAGCCACCTCGTGCTTGCGCACAGGTGCCATCTGGTCGATCCATCTAGGCTGTCAGATGGTCTGATCAGACTATTGGATCTAACCTAGAGGGTGACTTCAACCCCATCAACCCGTGTAAGGGTTTATAGTAAGTGCATATAGATCTAATTGTTGCGCGCAAGTAAACATGTTTTTTATGAAATACCATTCAACAAACTAAACATGCGCCAACACATGCGCCAACAAGATCATGCTAAAACATGAACAAAACACATGCGCCAACACATGCGCCAACAAGATCATGCTAGAGCGCAAACAAGGATCACAAAACATAGCAATCATATGAATCATATAAGAACCCCCGCTTTGATACCAATTGAAGAGTCCCCTTCGAGGGGGAGCGCAAGCGGATAAAACCCCTTTCGAGAGGGGGGGGCCGAAACCCTAAGGGAGGGGGCGCATGCAATTTTGCTAGGGTTTCAGCTATACAATCGCATATATGATCACATAATCAACTATGATAGATTGATTAGAACAAGAGGGAGATTCATACCAACGCCATTGCCTTGGAGGTCGGCTTGGAAGAAGAGAGCAACTTAGATCTCCTCCAAAAGTTCACACACAAGATGAAGATCGCCTACCCCTTGTGATGCTTGTGCTAGCAAGAATCTTTAAGGGTCCTTGCCGTATGGAAGGGAAGGGAAATTCTTACTTGGCGAGACTTCCTTCTCTTGTTTTCGTCAAGTTTCTTCTTCCACCGAATGGAGAAGCCTTCACAAGAGATTTCGGCAAGAGAGTAACCTCCCACACTAATGTGGAGGCGTTACACACAATCCACTTGAAACCGAATTCCAAAAATGGAAAGTATTCAAGGCTCAAGCGTTGACCCTTAAGTGAACCAAGCCCTTAACTCATCTCCCATGAACCATGCGCTCATCCATGAGCCGGTTCAATGTCGGTTTGGTCCAAGACCAATTAACCCAAGCCATATGGTCTAGATCACAATAAACCCTAAAGGTTCAAGATCTAACCGTTCATTCCTTGATGCTCCTGATCTCACCGATCTAGCATCATCTCTCTCAATCTAAGTTTACCGATCTCAAGCCCTAATCAATCAAACATGATCAGACCAGATCTCACTTACAATCAGAGATTAAATCCCTTTAAACTGAACCCAAACAATTCAGTCCACACGATCTGACTCAAGTAAGCCATATCATCAAATTGTGCGACCCTAAGGGTTTCCTTTAAATGTCGGTAACGATAACTTTCGTTATCACGATCAGTGAGGGGTATCTAGCAACACATCACTGTCTCCCGATATAAAGGAAAGAGTCTTCCAAGACTACTCCCAAAACACAGCACAAGGGTGAATGCACTTCACTAGGCATACATGTTTCCTTTGCCACTGGATGTTCTTATTGGACAAGCGTGTCAAGCCTGTAGCTCCAATATGATGAGCATGATTAGATCAGATGAACATAGTCATCTGGGTATGGCCATACACATTCTCAATCATCTCATCCAAGGGGGCCCTTTTAGAACATCACACTCCTTTAACAAGGAGACGGCAATCCTTTATCTATCACTAGTGTCCTAACCTGACTCATGATCATTATCCAAGATAGTCTATAATCATTATCTTTCAAACGATATTGAACTACCTCAAAACAATGACATTCATCATTTAGAAACACAAGTGATCTCAAGTCAGAGGACATGTGCCACTTGTTGCAATCAAGGATCATTCACATTGTGACAAGCAATTGAATATCCTAGTAGGGTCTGTCCAGTACATCCAATGTACCCATGAGTCTACATCTTATTCCATGCTCGAAGCATCCTATAAGATTAGAACACATATTAGTCTCAATCATATCAAGGCTGTCTCATGTTCACCAAGATATCTCGACTAAGGACTTTATAGCATGTCAGCCTAGCTGAACAGCTCTGAGACATTATTCAGAAGTACACTTATTGATGCAGATAAGGTAACAAACTGAATAACAACCATGCCTTTATAAACATAAAAGTTTATTACATGATACTTATACAATCCCAAGGCCTCAAACATTAGCCTTAAGGGCATACCCCAACAGAAAGAGGCCGGGAGAGACTGCAGAATAATGTCTACAGCAAGCTCCTGATTGATGGTATGTCCCAGTTTCTCTAGAGACTCCTTGTACCCAATCATCTTGAGCACATGAGCTCCCACTGGACTCCCTTCAGCCAGTTTGCTCTGAAAGAAAAGTTTTGTCAGATTATAGCGTTCAGTCCTCGCCTGTGCAGCATACAACAGCTTGAGGTTCGCTATAATATCAATAGCCGACATATCCTCATGCTGACGCTGCAGCTGTGGCGTCATCGACGCAAGCATCAGGCAAGCGACATCAATGCTATCATTGACATGCTTTTCATAAGCTTCACGAACCGCCCTTGCGGCGTTCGGAGCGGGTTGAGGCGGTATCGCCGTCTCGAGGACATATAGTTTCCTCTCTGCCTTAAGAACGATCTTAAGGTGTCCGTACCAGTCTGAGAAGTTCAGCCCAGCAAACTTCTCGCGTTCCAGTAGGGATCGCACATTGAAATTCGTGGTGTTCGTTGCTGCAGGTATCTACTGTTGGGGTATGCCCTTAAGGCTAATGTTTGAGGCCTTGGGATTCCATGAGTATCATGTATATAAACTTTTATGTTTATAAAGGCAATGGTTGTTATTCAGTTTGTTACCTTGTCTGCTGTAATAAGTGTACTTCTGAATAATGTCTCAAAGCTGTTCAGCTAGGCTGACATGCTATATGTCCTTAGTCGAGATATCTTGGTGAACATGAGACAGCCTTGATATGGTTAAGACTAATATGTGTTCTAATCTTATAGGATGCTTCGAGCATGGAATAAGATGTAGACTCATGGGTACATTGGATGTACTGGACAGACCCTACTAGGATATTCAATTGTTTGTCACAATGTGAATAATCCTTGAATGCTGCAAGTGGCACATGTCCTTTGACTTGAGATCACTTGTGTTTCTAAATGATGATTGTCATTGTTTTGAGGTAGTTCAATATCATTTGAAATAAAATGATTATAGACTATCTTGGATGGTGAGCTTGAGTCAGGTTAGGGCACTAGTGATAGATAAAGGATTGCCGTCTCCTTGTTTAAGGAGTGTGATGTTCTAATGGGGCCCCCCTATGAGATGATTGAGAAAGTGTATGGCCATACCCAGGTGACTATGTTCATCTGATCTAATCATGCTCATCATATTGGAGATACAGGCTTGACACGCTTGTCCAATAAGGACATCCAGTGGCAAAGGAAACATGTATGCCTTGTGAGTTTGATTCACGCTTGTGCTGTGGTTTGGGTGTAGTCTTGGAAGACTCTTTTCTTTATATCGGGAGACAGTGATGTGTTGCTAGATACCCCTCACTGATCGTGATGACGCAAGTCATCGTTACCGACATTTAAAGGAAACCCTCAGGGTCGCACAATTTGATGATATGACTTACTTAAGTCAGATCGTGTGGACTGATTTGTTTTGGTTCAGTTTAAAGGAGTTTAAACTCTGATTGTAAGTGAGATCTAGTCTGATCATGTTTGATTGATTAGGGCTTGAGATCGGTAAGCTTCGATCGAGAGTATTGATGCTAGATCGGTGAGATCAAGAGCATCGAGGGATGGACGGTTAGATCATTGAACCATTGGGTTTGATAATGTCTAGACTATTGCTTGGGCTGATTTGGTTTGACCAATGAACCATTGACATGTGAACCGGCTCAAGTGTGAGCGCATGGTCCACATGGAGTGGGATGATCGTTTGGTTCACTTGATGTGAACGCAAAACGCTTCAACGGTTTCGGTTGCTATTTTTGGAAAGTCCAAAAATGAAAACGTCTCCACGTTCAATGTGTGGTTTAACGCCTCATTCAACATTTCGGCTCCTCTCTCTCGACGAGACGGAAGGGGTTGAAGGTGTTGATGACGAGAAGTTCGGCCAAGCAAGACACCATCTTTTTCCTTCATTCGATCAAGGACATCTTGGAGATCCTTGCTAGCACAAGGAGCATCCAAGGAGCAAGTCATCAATCCTTTTGTGTGCGACAATTTGGAGGAGACCTCTCTTGTTCTCTCGCTTCCAAGTCGCCATCTTCTTCATGGCTATGGTATGGATCTAAACTTCATCAAGTTGATCATATGTTCTTGCGAAAGATCTATGAAAACCCTTGCTTCCGCTTGCAAAGATTTATGCGCCACCATTTAGGGTTTTCGCTCCCCCTTGAAGGGGACCTATTAGGGTTTCGCTCCCTCTTGAAAGGGACCCAACAATTGGTATCAGAGCATGCGGTTACAGCATGTTAATATGATTGCTTGATATATTTTTGTGATCCATGTTTGCCCATGTAAATGTATGCTTAGATCTAAGTTGCATGCCGAAACTTCACATGAGAATATTTTGTTATGTTGGCGCATGTAAGTTGGCGCTTGTTATTGTGTTTGTGTTTGTCAAAACAAATATCACTTGCGCGCCCCATTAGATCTAAGATGCACCTATTGTAAACCCTTAGACGGGTTGATGGGGTTGAAAGCATCAACTAGTATAGATCAAACTAGTCTGATCAGACCATCTGACAGCCTAGATGGGTCGACCAGATGGCACCTGTGCGCAAGCACGAGGTGGCTATAGGTCGACTGCATCAAAGGCGTGTAGCGAGGTCTGGTTGAGACAACCAGTGAACACTCTTGAGTTAGGCCCGGGGTCACACCCGCTTGCCAGAACTCTTGAAGGTTGTTCAGCCCTTGGCGCATGCATGGTTGACCATTAGGTCAACACGAGTCAGTTAGGACTTGGTGCATGCAAGGGCATGGATCTAACTAGATAAGATGAGTGGATCCCCATCAATGGACCGTTGTAAGGTTGTAGGGCAGATAAGAAAAGTAAAATTGATGCCAATGGGTTTTCAAAAGTTTATTTTCTTTGTAATGGATCACATGTTGATTGATGCCATATGCCTGTTTATTTCATCTTATGTGGGTTGCCCTTTAATGTTTGCTGTGCTGGGGCCTGCGAGCCTGGTTAGTTATAAATTAATATTTATTTGTGATCTGCGAATCACATTGTATTTAATTTATAAAATGTAATTGACCTGCGAGTCAATCTTGTCTAGATAGATTGAATTGTAATTTAATCAGACAAGTATTCAATGCACACATGGCAATCAAGCGCATTCAGCTGGTGGCGCACCTGAGCTGCTCTTGGCGCTAGGGCCCTGGGTTGGACCAGATGAGAGGCAAAAGACCCAAGAAAAGCAAGTGAAGACTTAAGTTAGGTTAAGGTCTTACTTAGGCTATGGGCTTTTACCACATAAGATCCATGCTTTCTTTTTATTGCTTATATAATTAGAACTGCATGAGTTTATCTTCTGCTATCACCATAGGAATTGCATGATAGTTAAGAAGATAAAAGACAGTTAAAATCCAACGCTAAAATATCAAGCTCGTAAAGCCTTCTGACGCGAAACCTCACTGTTCTGACTATCGTTGGAGCCGTGTTGTACCCACTCAGTGGGCACGTCCATCTATCTTCAGACGGTGCGGGATTACACCTGCGTGTTACAGAGAAGGGATTTATCGCTTCTCGTTGCTCAGCATAGCACGTGGTGGTCCAGGGAGTAGGTCGGGTCAGCTTGACCATGTAGGCTACATATGGGGGCATATGTTAGCTATATGGAGGCAGCCATCTGTGGGATCAGAGACTGTGTTGTACCAACTCAGTTGGCACAGTCTGCTGGATTGCCCAGATGAAGGGGAATCACACGGGTTGGTGATTGGCAGGGACTGCCTACCAGAAATTAGTGCTTGTACTCTCTGTGCATCTTATCTCGCCTGAGCGGGACGCGGAGACCAAGTATGAAATCTGGATCCCATCTCACTAAAAGAGTGCTACTCTTTCGGACTGTTTTAATGGATTTTTCAGTCAGATAAAATAGTGAGAAAAGAATCTTTCTTAAGTCCTAGATTGATTCTAGACATTGATACTGACCTTGCTGTTCTTGCATTGTCGTAGATTCCTGCAGCAACGAATACCATGAGCTTCAATGTGCGATCCCTACTGGAAAGGGAGAAGTTTGCTGGGCCAAACTTCTCAGACTGGTACGGACACCTTAAGATTGTTCTTAAGGCAGAGAGGAAACTGTATGTCCTCGAGATGGCAGTGCCGCCTCAACCCGCTGCGAACGCCGCAAGGGCGGTTCGTGATGCCTATGAAAAGCATGTCAATGATAGCATTGACGTCGCTTGCCTGATGCTAGCGTCTATGACGCCACCGCTGCAGCGCCAGCATGAGGATATGTCTGCTATAGAAATTATAGCAAACCTCAAGATGCTGTATGCTGCACAGGCGAGGACAGAACGCTATAATCTGACAAAGCTTTTCTTTCAGAGCAAACTGGCTGAGGGGAGCCCAGTGGGAGCTCACGTGCTCAAGATGATTGGGCACAAGGAGGCTCTAGAGAAACTGGGGCATACCATCAATCAGGAGCTTGCTGTAGACATTATTCTCCAGTCTCTCCCGCCCTCTTTCGATGCGTTCATAATTAACTTTAATATGAACAAAATCGATTGTAGTCCGGCAGAGCTGCTAAATATGCTCTTGACTACGGAGGAGACTCTGAAGGGAAAGCCTTCAACCTCTGTCTTAATGGTTCCTTCCAGGAACAAGAAGAAGGGGAAGAAGGGCAAAACCCCAGTCAAGAACTACAACAAGGCTCTGAAACAAAAGGTTAAGCGGTCAAAGGAATACAGGTGTTTCCACTGTGGCCAGCTGGGTCACTGGAAAAAGGACTGTAAAGCGCTCCAAGGAGATAAGAGGGGAAGCATCGCTTCTAGCTCAGGTATATTTGTGACTGAAGTCATGATATCTTCTTCTTCTATATCATGGGTGTTGGACACTGCATGTGGAGTTCACATTTGTTCAAATGTACAGGAACTCAAGAGAAGAAGGCAGGTGGGACAGCATGAAGTGGACCTACGAGTTGGAAACGGGGCACGGGTTGCTGCTGTTGCTGTAGGGGATTATTACATCTCATTACCATCTGGCGTTGTATTAGAATTAAATAGTTGTTATTTTGTTCCCAGTATTACTAAAAATATTATCTCTATTCCTGCTCTTGTCAGGAAAGGATTTTCCTTTGAATGCAATATTTCAAAGTGTATTTTATCTTATGATAATATTGTTTATGCTACTGGTTTAATTAACAATGGTTTATTCATGTTGGACATGGAATATTCTATACAAAATATTGATAATAAGAAAGCCAAGTATGCTGATGACAGCACCTTGTTATGGCATAGTCGTTTAGGCCATATTAACAAGAAGCGCATTAAGCGGTTGCATGATCATGGACTGCTGGGATCATTCTCCTATGAGGAGATTGATACATGCAAAGCTTGTTTAATGGGTAAAATGACGAAGGCTCCTTTTCCTAACAAAGGTCAAAGGGCTTCAGGTTTACTTGACCTTATACACAGTGATGTGTGTGGGCCATTTAGTAAACATGCCAGAGGTGGCTATCAGTACTTCATTACCTTTACTGATGATTTCAGTAGATATGGGTATGTCTATCTTATGAGACATAAGAGTGAATCTTTTGACAAGTTCAAAGAGTTCAAGAATGAAGTACAGAATCAGCTAGGCCGAAATATCAAGGCACTTCGTTCTGATCGAGGTGGAGAATACTTGAGTCATGCGTTTACTGACTATCTAAAGGAGTGTGGGATTATCTCACATCTCACTCCGCCAGGAACACCGCAATGGAATGGTGTGTCCGAGAGGAGAAATAGAACGTTACTTGATATGGTTCGTTCGATGATGAGTCAGGCTACTCTTCCATACTCCTTTTGGGGATTTGCACTGGAAACAGCTGCAAAGGTACTAAACCGAGTGCCATCCAAGGCCGTTTCAAAGACTCCATATGAATTATGGTATGGGAAACAGCCTAGCTTGACATTTATTAAGATCTGGGGTTGCGAGGCTTATGTCAAAAAGCTCGCCTCTGGGAAACTGGAGAGCAGATCTGAGAAATGTATTTTTGTCGGTTACCCTAAGGAAACTAAGGGTTATTATTTCTACGATCCCAAAGAGAACAAGGTATTTGTTGCTCGGACGGCCATATTTCTTGAGAAGGAGTTTCTTCTGCAAGAGGCCAGTGGGAGAGAAATAAAGCTGGATGAGAATCCAGAGGAAGGACAAAGTAGTCAAGCACAGTTGGATGAGCCTGAGCCGGTAGAGCAGGTTATTGAACAACCTGAGGCTCAGACATCACGGGAACCGCGAAGATCGGGAAGGATCCGTCGACAGCCTGAGCGCTATGACGGAGTCTACATCATTGATAATGATGAACCCCTCACTTATGCGGATGCGGTCAGTGGACCGGAGTCAGCTAGATGGCTTGAAGCTATGCGAGCCGAGATGGACTCCATGTCAGATAACCAAGTCTGGGATTTGGTTGATCCGCCTTTGGGAGTAATCCCTATAGGCTGTAAATGGATCTTCAAGAAGAAGATTGACATGGATGGTAACGTGGTTACCTATAAAGGCAGGCTAGTTGTGACACAACCTGAAGGTTTCACTAATCCAGCAGATCGTCATAAAATATGCAAGTTAAAGAAGTCCATTTATGGACTTAAACAAGCATCTAGAAGCTGGAATATTCATTTTGATGAATCAATCTCTGAGTTTGGCTTCATCAGGAACGAGGATGACCCGTGTGTATATAAGAGGTTTAGTGGGAGCGTGATTACTTTCCTAGTCCTCTACGTCGATGATATCTTAATCATTGGAAACGATATTCCTGAACTGCATGCTGTTAAAGCATGGTTAGGAAAATGTTTTCAGATGAAAGATTTGGGAGAAGCAGCCTATGTATTAGGTGTGAAGATCTACAGGGATAGATCTAAGAGGCTTCTCGGGCTGTGCCAGAGTACTTACATCGATAAAGTCCTGGAGAGATTCCATTTAGAGAATTCTAAAAGAGGATATCTTCCAGTCAGACATGGTCTGAATCTTTCAAAGAGTCAGTGTCCACAAACACAGACTGAGAAAGATGAAATGGACAATACACCTTATGCTTCGGCTATTGGATCCATTATGTATGCGATGTTGTGTACTCGCCCAGACGTCGCTTACGGGTTAAGCGTGACCAGTCGATTCCAAAGTAATCCAGGTCAGGCACACTGGATTGCAGTCAAGAACATTTTAAAATATCTGCGGAGGACCAAAGATATGTTCTTGATATATGGTGGTCAGGAAGAACTCAGTATAGAAGGATATACTGACGCTTCATTCCAGTCGGACCAGGAAGATTTCCGATCGCAATCAGGCTATGTCTTTAGCTTGAATGGAGGAGCGGTGGTGTGGAAGAGTTTCAAACAGTCAACTGTTGCTGATTCCACAATAGAAGCCGAGTATGTTGCAGCCTCGGAAGCATCCAAGGAGGCAGTGTGGATTCGTAAGTTCGTGAGAGAACTTGGTGTTGTTCCTTCGAGTGCAGATCCTTTGGTTATCTTCTGTGATAACACTGGAGCAATCGCACAAGCAAAGGAACCACGGTCGCACCAGAAGTCCAAGCACATACAGAGACGATTTCATTTGATCAGGGAGATCATATATCGTGGCGAGATCAAAATCTACAAGGTTCATACAGATGACAATCTGGCAGACCCGCTTACCAAGCCTCTGACGCAGCAGAAGCATGAAAAGCACTGTAATAATATGGGTTTGAGATTTCTCAACCATTAGATTAAGTGCAAGTGGGAGATTTTTGGGGTATGCCCTTAAGGCTAATGTTTGAGGCCTTGGGATTCCATGAGTATCATGTATATAAACTTTTATGTTTATAAAGGCAATGGTTGTTATTTAGTTTGTTACCTTGTCTGCTGTAATAAGTGTACTTCTGAATAATGTCTCAAAGCTGTTCAGCTAGGCTGACATGCTATATGTCCTTAGTCGAGATATCTTGGTGAACATGAGACAGCCTTGATATGGTTAAGACTAATATGTGTTCTAATCTTATAGGATGCTTCGAGCATGGAATAAGATGTAGACTCATGGGTACATTGGATGTACTGGACAGACCCTACTAGGATATTCAATTGTTTGTCACAATGTGAATAATCCTTGAATGCTGCAAGTGGCACATGTCCTTTGACTTGAGATCACTTGTGTTTCTAAATGATGATTGTCATTGTTTTGAGGTAGTTCAATATCATTTGAAATAAAATGATTATAGACTATCTTGGATGGTGAGCTTGAGTCAGGTTAGGGCACTAGTGATAGATAAAGGATTGCCGTCTCCTTGTTTAAGGAGTGTGATGTTCTAATGGGGCCCCCCTATGAGATGATTGAGAAAGTGTATGGCCATACCCAGGTGACTATGTTCATCTGATCTAATCATGCTCATCATATTGGAGATACAGGCTTGACACGCTTGTCCAATAAGGACATCCAGTGGCAAAGGAAACATGTATGCCTTGTGAGTTTGATTCACGCTTGTGCTGTGGTTTGGGTGTAGTCTTGGAAGACTCTTTTCTTTATATCGGGAGACAGTGATGTGTTGCTAGATACCCCTCACTGATCGTGATGACGCAAGTCATCATTACCGACATTTAAAGGAAACCCTCAGGGTCGCACAATTTGATGATATGACTTACTTAAGTCAGATCGTGTGGACTGATTTGTTTTGGTTCAGTTTAAAGGAGTTTAAACTCTGATTGTAAGTGAGATCTAGTCTGATCATGTTTGATTGATTAGGGCTTGAGATCGGTAAGCTTCGATCGAGAGTATTGATGCTAGATCGGTGAGATCAAGAGCATCGAGGGATGGACGGTTAGATCATTGAACCATTGGGTTTGATAATGTCTAGACTATTGCTTGGGCTGATTTGGTTTGACCAATGAACCATTGACATGTGAACCGGCTCAAGTGTGAGCGCATGGTCCACATGGAGTGGGATGATCGTTTGGTTCACTTGATGTGAACGCAAAACGCTTCAACGGTTTCGGTTGCTATTTTTGGAAAGTCCAAAAATGAAAACGTCTCCACGTTCAATGTGTGGTTTAACGCCTCATTCAACATTTCGGCTCCTCTCTCTCGACGAGACGGAAGGGGTTGAAGGTGTTGACGATGAGAAGTTCGGCCAAGCAAGACACCATCTTTTTCCTTCATTCGATCAAGGACATCTTGGAGATCCTTGCTAGCACAAGGAGCATCCAAGGAGCAAGTCATCAATCCTTTTGTGTGCGACAATTTGGAGGAGACCTCTCTTGTTCTCTCGCTTCCAAGTCGCCATCTTCTTCATGGCTATGGTATGGATCTAAACTTCATCAAGTTGATCATATGTTCTTGCGAAAGATCTATGAAAACCCTTGCTTCCGCTTGCAAAGATTTATGCGCCACCATTTAGGGTTTTCGCTCCCCCTTGAAGGGGACCTATTAGGGTTTCGCTCCCTCTTGAAAGGGACCCAACATCTACAACAATGCAAGAACAGCAAGGTCAGTATCAATGTAAGAATCAATCCAGGACTTAAGGAAGATTCTTTTCTCACTATTTTATCTGGCTGAAAAATCCAGCAAAACAGCCCGAAAGAGTAGAACCCTTTTAGTGAGATGGGATCCAGATTTCATACTTGGTCTCCGCGTCCCGCTCAGGCGAGATAAGATGCACAGAGAGTACAAGCACTAATCTCTGGTAGGCTGTCCTAGCCAATCGCCAACCCGTGCGATTCCCCTTCATCTGGGCAATCCAGCAGACTGTGCCAACTGAGTTGGTACAACACAGTCTCTGACCCCACAGATGGCTGCCTCCATGTGCTACCATATGCGCCACATATGTAGCCTACATGGTCAAGCTGACCCGACCTACTCCCTGGACCACCACGTGCTATGCTGAGCAACGAGAAGCGATAAATCCCTTCTCTGTAACACGCAGGTGTAATCACGCACCGTCTGAAGATAGATGGACGTGCCCACTGAGTGGGTACAACACGGCTCCAACGATAATCAGAACAGTGAGGTTTCGCGTCAGAAGGCTTAGGAGCTTGATATTTTTAGTGTTGGATTTTAACGGTCTTTTATCTTGTTCACTATCATGCAATTCCTATGGTGATAGCAGAAGATAAATAAATCATGCTGTTCTACTTATTAAACAACAATAAAAGAAAGCATGGATCTTATGTGGTAAAAGCCCATAGCCTAAGTAAGACCTTAATTAACTTAAGTCTTCACTTGCTTTTCTTCATGGGTCTTTTGCTGCTCATCTGGCCCAAACCAGGGCCCAAGCGCCATCTGCAGCTCAGGTGCGCCTACCAGGGAAAATGCGCCTGGTCCCAGAGTCGAAACCTGGACCTCCTTCCTGGTCTAGCCACTGCTGCAAGCGCCTCTGCCAAGTGTACTCTGTGCTCTTGTCTGATTAACATACAAATTAATCTATCTAGACAAGATTGACACGCAGGTCAATTATATTTTATAAATTAAATAATATGTGATGCGCAGATCACAATAACTATTAATTTACATTTAAGTTCCAGGCACGCAGGCCCCAGCACAGCACACAATTAAACGGGCAGCCCACATAAGATGAAATAAACAAGCAAATGGCATCAAATATCATGTGATCCAATCAGGAAAATAAAATTTTGAAAAACCCCATTGGCATCAATTTTAATTTCCTTATTTGCCCTGCTGCCTTACAACGGTCCATTAATAGGGATCCACTCATCAATCTAGTCAGATCCATTGCCCTTGCATGCACCAAGTCCTAACTGACTTGAGTCGACCAAATGGTCAACCATGCATGCGCCTAGGGCTGAACGACCACAATGAGGTCTGGCAGGCGGGTGTGACCCCGGGCCTAACTCATGTGCGTTCATAGGGTGTCTCAACCAGACATCGCTACACGCCGTCTGCAGTCGACCTATAGCCACCTCAGGCTTGCGCCAAGGTGCTATCTAGTCGACCCATCTAGGCTGTCAGATAGTCTGATCAGACTGTTTGGATCTATTTAGAAGATGACTTCAACCCTAATAACCCGTCTAAGGGTTTAAAGCAGGCGCTAGTTAGATCTAATGTGAGTCGCGCAAGAGTTTTGTTTTTTCAGAAAAACCAAAGCATGCGCCAACTAAAGGAAACAAATATTGAGTTTCGACATGTAGAAAGTATCATGTAAACTTTCGCATAAACTATAGATCTAACCCATAAGCGCAACCAAAGAAGCATCATTCATGCGCCACAAATGACTAAACATGCGACAAGACAAGCATGTAAAATTTTTGCATGAAGATAACCCTAGGTCTATTCAGCTTGCGCAAACATGGATCACAATACATAACATAAAGCAATCATATGAATCATGCATCAAACCTGGCTCTGATACCAATTGAAAGTCCCCTAAATCTAAGGGGGGCGAAACCCTAAAGTGGTGCAAACATAATATGGGCAGCGGATGCTAGGGTTTCATAGGATCGAAAACATGTCACATGATTAACTTTTAACAACATGTATTCATGATAAGAATTCATACCATAGCCATTTCTAGATGGCGCCTTGGAAGCAAAAACGCAAATGCCTTTTCTCCAAAGATGACGCACACAATGAGAAGGCGACTACTTCCTTGGCGACTTTGTGCTAGCAAATCTTCAAGGAGTCCTTCGTATGGAGGATATGAGATCTCTTGCGGCTAGGTCGATGAAGCTCTTGCACCCCTCTTTTCGTGTAGCCTTTTACCACACGAGAGCGAGAGCCATAAAGAGGTGACGAGTGCAACGTTCTCGTTGAACGTGGGAGCGTGGCTTCTAAAAATAGCAAGCCAAAAACTCGCCTCATACTCTCATGCGATCATGCGTTCACTTCAAGTGAACCAATCGCTCCTCTTTGAACCGAGCCATGGTTCAATTGCATTTGGTTCAAAGACCAAATCAAACCAGCCCAAGCCTTTAGTCCAGATCAAATTAAACCCCTAAGGCTTAAGATCTGACCATTGATCTCTTGATGCTCTTGATCTCACCAATCTAGCATCAATTCTCTCAATCGAAGCTTACCGATCTCAAGCCCTAATCAATCAAACATGATCAGACCAGATCTCACTTTCAATCAGAGATTAAATCCCTTTAAAACTGAATCCAAACAATTCAGTCCACACGATCTGACTTAAGTAAGCCATATCATCAAATTGTGCGACCCTAAGGGTTTTCTTTAAATGTCGGTAACGATAACTTACGTTATCACGATCAGTGAGGGGTATCTAGCAACACATCACTGTCTCCCGATATAAAGAAAAGAGTCTTCCAAGACTACACCCAAAACACAGCACAAGTGTGAATCCAACTCACAAGGCATACATGCTTCCTCTGCCACTGGATGTTCTTTATTGGACAAGCCTGTCAAGCTCGTAACTCCAATATGATGAGCATGATTAGATCAGATGAACACAGTCATCTGGGTATGGCCATACACTTTCTCAATCATCTCATCCAGGGGGCCCCTTTAGAACATCACACTCCAATTAAGGAGACGGCATTCCTATATCTATCACTAGTGCCCTAACATGATTCAAGCTCACCATCCAAGATAGTCTATAATCATTATGTTTCAAATGATATTGAACTACCTCAAAACAATGACAATCATCATTTAGAAACACAAGTGATCTCAAGTCAAAGGAAATGTGCCACTTGTACACATACAAGGATTATTCACATTGTGACAAGCAATTGAATATCCTAGTAGGGTCTGTCCAGTACATCCAATGTACCCATGAGTCTACATCTTATTCCATGCTCGAAGCATCCTATAAGATTAGAACACATATTAGTCTCAATCATATCAAGGCTGTCTCATGTTCACCAAGATATATCGACTAAGGACTTTACTGCATGTCAGCCCAGCTGAACAGCATTTGAGACATTATTCAGAAGTACACTTATTACAGCAGACAAGGTAACAACCTGAATAACAACCATTGCCTTTATAAACCAAAAAGTTTATACATGATACTGTTACTATCCCAAGGCCTCAAACATTAGCCTTAAGGGCATACCCCAACAGTAATAACGGTTGTCATTGGGCATGTCACGACCCATATGAGAAGGTCAATGCACAGACATAGGATTTGCCCCTTCCTAAGGGAAGCATGATATCCATGGAGCTCCTCTATGGTTCTATGACTGAAAGTGTATGGCAATACCCAGGTTAGACCTGATTTAGTCATAGCTATGAGATTGGATAGAAACAAGTGGTGACACACTTGGCCAATCGGATATCAGTTCGGCAAAGAGACTATAATGCATCTGTACCTGGTTGCGATGATGAGGATGTCGATGTCGATATCCATTCCGATGACTTGGGTAGCAGCGATGCACTACTAGGTGCCACTCACTGCTTATGGTGACCATGGGTCAGCACTGCCAACGTCAGAGGAACCTACAGGGTCGCACACCTTGATACTCGAGTTCTCCTATTGATTGGGAAGCCTTATGATCGAGTTATTGGATAACTCGGATCTATTCTAGAGATTTCATCAGCGCCAATGAGCCTGATGAGATGGAAGAGATTTGTTGGAGCCAACTTCCATTTATGGCATATTAACCATGGTTAGCCCAATTTGACCTTGGGTTAAATTGGATTGGATCCATGGGCTTGGTTAACATGCATAATGGACATTGGGCTGGGCCCATTGAAAAGTTGGGCTTAATGGGGTTAAGGAGAAGAAAAGAGATGGCGCATGCTTAACCCTAGTTAGACTAGGGTTAGCGCCTATACCTCATGTGAGTTTAATTAATCATGATAAAATAGGGGCTAATTAATTAAATAATTAGAGTCCTATTTTTGTGGGATTAAATGGGCTGATTTATTTGAATTAATTAGAGTCCTAATTGGATTAGGATTTAATTAATTAAATAAATAATTAGAGTCCTAATTGGATTAGGACTTGATTCAAGATTTAATTTGAACCTTGATCAAGTCACCCACTTGAGTCCTAATTGGATTAGGACTGATCATGATTAATTAGAATCCTAATTAGATTAGGATTTAATTATTTAAACAATTAATTATAGTCCTAATTGGATTAGGCTGCCCACTCAAATTGAATTGTGGCAACACACTCAACCGCCTCTTGCTCTATAAATAGAGCCATAGACGCCTCCCCTCATGATACTAATCTCTCCTTGAGGTGTGATCAAAATTGCGGGCCAGTTCTTGAGGGCGAGAGCAAGAGGCTAGTGGCGCAATTCTTCCATCCAACCCTAGCCGCAACACACCTTCTTCCCTTCCTCTTGGCGTGAGGAACCTGGTGGTGTTTGGCGACTTCCTTCTCCTCATCTTCCTCTTGGCGCATACACCTTGGAGGTGGCGCAAGGCTAGAGGAATAAGCAAAAGGCTTGGATCTTCTTCCCGAGGCTAGCACCGGGCGTGGAAGAAGAGAGCTTGAGGCATCCGTGTGTGTGAGACTGCAGAGGGCGCAGGCTTGGGCGCCTACTACGACATCGGCCTCACCTAAATCAAGGTACTTTCTATCTCATCGTGTCGACTCTTTCGCATGCGATCTTCACTGGGTTTTTGGGACTGGCCTGTTTCGGGGGTATTCTTCCGCTGCGCAACGTGTTTGCATCTCTGAAAATTAGTAAAATATCCCCGGGGTTTCCCAACATTGGTATCAGAGGGACTTGCGAAACTTGAACGATGTTTTTCATGCTTTTCATATTTTTCATGCTCACATGCCATATTTCAATTTTCAAAAATTACAAATTGCATGGCAAACATTTTTTCTAAAAGTAGGAAAAATTAGGGTTTCTTGTTTCTATCACCTTTTCAATCTCTTTTGGATTTTTGGGTTATTTTTCTTGCATGGTTTAAAGATCAAAGGCGCACGTGGTTTTGTCAAGTTGGACGGGCATTGTGTCTTCGGACTGGCCGGGTCTCTTGATCTGACAAAATTACCAGCCGAGAGGATCTTTGAAATCATCATAAAAATTAATTGCGAATAACTAAAAGATTTGTGAGAAGAAGATGAGAAAAAGAAATTGGTTTTATGAAAAAGTAAAATTTGAAATTTTATGTTTTTCATGAGCATGTAGAATTGCAAGAGTAATGCCTTGATTGTGCATGGTGTTGTGATCATTAGTTAAGCCCCTTTGCATGCCTGTGATGTACTCTTGTGAGGCCTGCGTGCCACTTTTCTTTTTGCTTTTAAGTAAGATGAAGATTAGGATGGCGCACATCACCTGAAGATAGGTGCATGCATACTTGCTTGTGCACCTTGCATGGTGGCGCAAGAAGCACCCCTCCTTGATGGCCCTTACTGGGTGGCGCATCATCCTTGAAGGAAGCCCATGGCATTGGCCGAACCTATGAGGGTGCTTCTAGGGTTTCCCTAGAACTACCTCTAGGGTTTGAGAGCTAAACCATGGTGAGGAGGACCTTGGAGCCAAGCTTGAAGACCAAGATAGAAGTCGGCTAGGTTAGGTCTTTAGGGGCTTGAGTCCTAGGTCAAGAGTTGAACCTCTTCTGGCATAGGTTGGTTCAATGTCTTGAATAGGCTATGATCACATCATCCCTTTACTGCTTTCCATATCTGCTAAAGCATGCCTATGATGTTTTATTTTATGTTATCACTATAGGATTGCATGCTTGTAATGCTAGACATAAGATAAAACTGAATTGATGAGACCTCAAAACCCTCATTCAAATATCAAGTCTAGTAGCCTTCTGACATGTAGCCCTCGTCAAACTATCGATCGATGGTGCTGTGCATTGTTTCCACCCTAGTGGACACACCCATCTATCTTTAGGAGGCGTGTGGTGACAATGTTTTCCCCAGTCCAGTTAAAATCCTGGACGCGCCTTTGCAAGGAATTCGTTGGCCCTGGGCATAACGATCAGGATAGACTTGACTAGTTTTTTATATGTGATGGCCACATGATGGAACTCTAGAGGTAGCCTCAAGAAGTTAGGGTTTTGTGTTGTTCCAACCCTAGCTGGGCACAAAATGCTTGAACTGTCTTGAGAAGGGGAATTGCTAAGTTGCAATTGGCTGACGCGCCTACCTTGAGATACATGCGTCACCTCGTGCAGTACATCTTGCCCTAGCGGGATGCGAGGCCGTGTGAGGAACAAGGATCCCATCTCACTAGGAAATCTTGAATTTCCCGATTGACTTTGTGGGTTGTCAATTCGATTAAAATAGTGGGAGCCATGATCATTTAAAATAAGTTCAGTTTAAATGATTTGAAGTAGTGCTAATCTGCTTTTCTTGGTTGTTGTAGAAACGATGACTATGAACAATAGCAGATTGTCACTGCGATCTATCCTGGAAAAGGACAAGTTGGTTGGATCCAACTTGATGGATTGGTGTCAAACCTTGAGGGGTGACTTGAAGCTCGAAAGTTGTAAAAGGCATAACCAGAAGGAGGAGAGGAGAAGGGTTACACCTTCATCTTCAGGCTCTAGTATTTACGTGGTTGAAGTCAATCTGTCTACTTCAAATACGTGGGTATTGGATACCGCATGTGGAGTGCATATTTGTACAAGTATGCAAGGGCTCAAACGAAGTAGGACAGTGCGACCAGGAGAGATTGACCTTCGGGTGGGTAACGGGGCACAGGTTGTTGCTGTAACTGTAGGAGACTACACTCTCTCACTGCCGTCTGGACTTCAACTAGAACTGGAACATTGGTTCTATGCACCGTCGATTACTAAGAATATTATATCCATTCCTGCCCTAGCGAGGAAAGGATTTTGTTTTGCGATAAAAGAGAACACATGTTTTTTTTAATTGACAAACATATTCTATGGATCTGGTACACTATGCAATGGGTTGTATGTCTTGGACATGCAAAGTTATGTGTGCAACGTGAATGCTAAGAGGATCAAGTTAAGTGGTTTAAATAATACTTATCTTTGGCATTGTCGTTTAGGGCACATCAACAAGAATCGCATCCAAAATCTCCATGCAAATGGATTCCTGGATTCAGATTCCTTGGAGGAATTTGACACATGCGAGCCTTGTTTGTTGGGCAAAATGACAAAGGCGCCATTCACCAAGCATGGTGAGAGGGCCACAGGTTTGTTGGATCTAATACACAGTGATGTGTGTGGGCCATTCAACAAACAAGCTAGAGGTGGGTATGTCTACTTCATCACATTTACTGATGACTTCAGTAGATATGGTTATGTCTATTTGATGAGACATAAGTCTGAATCCTTGGAGAAATTTAAGGAGTTCAAGAATGAAGTGGAAAACCAACTTGGACGATCCATTAAGGCTCTTCGGTCTGATCGAGGCGGAGAGTACTTGAGCTATGAGTTTGTTGACTATCTTAGAGAGTGTGGGATTCTTTCCCAACTCACTCCTCTTGAAACACCTCAGTGGAATGGGGTGTCTGAGAGGAGAAATCGAACTTTGTTGGACATGGTTCGATCTATGATGAGTCACGCAACTCTACCTCCGTATTTCTGGGGTTTTGCATTACTTACAGCAATCAAGACACTGAATAACGTTCCGTCAAAGAGTGTTCCTAAGACCCCACATGAGTTGTGGACTGGGAAACGCTCAATGCTATCATTTATGTGGATCTGGGGATGTGAAGCTTATGTCAAACGTCAGGATTCTAGCAAGCTAGAACCCAGATCAGATAAATGTGTGTTTGTGGGGGTATCCTAGGGAAACCAAAGGATACTACTTCTTTAATCCCACAGAGAACAAAGTTTTTGTTGCTCGGACTGCTGTATTTCTCGAGAAAGATTTTCTCTTGAAAGGCAATAGTGGGAGAAGCTTTGACTTGGATGAGGTCCATGGTCAACCACAAGACACAGTAGGAGAGATGGAACCTGAGCCACCTGGATCGGTTGCTGGGCAACCAGAGGGTCAGACACAGGCCCCATGTAGGTCTGGGAGAATTCGTCGTGCACCTGAGAGGTATGGGTCGCTGCCGACCCAACACGACGGGATCTTCATCATTGAGGATGAACCCAGGACATATGATGAGGCGGTTAGTGGATCGGACTCCGAGAAATGGCTTGAGGCCATGCGATCCGAGATGGATTCCATGTCAGCTAACCAAGTCTGGGATTTGGTTGAGCTGCCGGATGGGGTAAAACCCATAGGCTATAAATGGGTCTTCAAGAAGAAGATAGACATGGATGACAACATAGTTACCTATAAAGGTAGATTAGTGGCTAAAGGATTCAAGCAAGTCCATGGGGTGGATTATGATGAAACCTTCTCGCCAGTTGCCATGTTCAAATCCATTCGGATTCTGCTTGGTATAACTGCATATCACGACTATGAGATATGGAAGATGGATGTGAAGACAGCTTTCCTTAATGGAATGCTGACTGAGGATGTGTATATGACACAACCTGATGGCTTCGTCCATCCTGCAGAGGCCAATAAGGTCTGCAGGCTAAAGAGATCCATCTATGGATTAAAGCAAGCATCTCGAAGTTGGAATCTTTGATTTGATGAAGCTGTGAGAGATTATGGCTTTATCAAAAGTGAAGATGACGCCTGTGTATACAGAAAATTCAGTGGGAGCTTGGTGACTTTTCTGGTCTTGTATCTCGATGACATACTGCTCATCGGGAACGACATCCCTAGTCTTCAAGCTGTGAAGACATGGTTAGGGAAGTGTTTTGAGATGAAGGACTTAGGGGAGGCTGCCTATATCCTAGGCGTGAGGATCTACAGGGATAGATCCAAGAAGCTCCTAGCCCTTAGTCAGAGTACATACATTGATAAGGTCTTGGAGAGGTTTAGCTTGGAGCAATCCAAGAAAGGGTACCTTCCAGTGAGGCATGGCCTTACTCTCTCAAAGAGCCAGTGTCCCACCACACAGGCTGAGAGGGATGACATGAGTCGAGTGCCCTATGCTTCGGCAGTAGGATCGATCATGTATGCAATGTTGTGTACTAGACCAGATGTGGCTTATGCTGTAAGCATAACCAGCCGATACCAATCAAATCCTGGAGTACAACACTGGGTGGCTGTAAAGAACATCCTAAAGTATCTGAGAAGAACTAAGGATTTGTTATTGGTCTATGGGGGATAGGAAGAGCTCAGTATGCAGGGCTACACTGATGCGTCTTTCCAGTCTGACCCTGACGACTTCAGATCGCAGGTCGGCTATGTGTTCAAGATAAATGGAGGTGTTGTATGCTGGAAGAGCTTCAAGCAATCCACCATAGCTGATTCTACAACCGAAGCTGAGTATGTGGCCACTTCTGAGGCATCCAAAGAAGCCGTTTGGATTAGGAAGTTCATTTCTGAACTTCAGGTGGTTCCAAGTGTAGTGGATCCCATTGAAATCTATTGTGATAACAATGGAGCAATTGCACAATCCAAGGAACCACGGTCTCATCAAAAATCCAAACACATACTCAGGAGATTTCACCTGATCAGAGAGATCATAGATAGAGGTGATGTCAAGATTGGCAGAGTTGACACAAAGAACAATCTAGCAGACCCATTGACCAAGGCTTTGGCATAGCAGAAGCATGATGGTCACGCTAGAGATATGGGGTTAAGATTTCTCAACCTCTAGGTCTTAGTGCAAGTGGGAGATTGTTGGTGTATATGACCTAAGGACCAAATTCTGGTCCATTACTTGTACTACTTGACATTGATATTTATATCATACTGGCATTGTCGTTATCATTATTTGTTTACATATGCGAACATGTACTTATATGATAATGTCCCTGGAGATAGATTGGATCTGTGCTCAAACTATTGTCCCTAGTCAATGTACCTTAGTGGATATGGGACAGCTATGGTACTTGTAAGACTGGTATATGGGCTGGTTAGGCACGAGGTGCTAACGCAGGCATATGGGTATATCAGTGGTAGATATACTGGACCGACCCGCTGTGAGGCAATGACTTGATGTCACGAGTTATCCTCACAAGTGATAGGAGATGCATTGATCCCTTGACTTGAGGTCATTGGCCATTCTATGCGGTTAGGGATATGCTTTGATACAACCTAACACCTTGCCGTAGTTGGGAGGTAATAACGGTTGTCATTGGGTATGTCACGACCCATATGAGAAGGTCGATGCATAGACATAGGATTTGCCCCTTCCTAAGGGAAGCATGATATCCATGGAGCTCCTCTATGGTTCTATAACTCAAAGTGTATGGTAATACCCAGGTTAGACCTGATTTAGTCATAGCCATGAGATTGGATAGAAACAAGTGGTGACACACTTGGCCAATCGGATATCAGTTCGGCAAAGAGACTGTAATGCATCTGTACCTGGTTGCGATGATGAGGATGTCGATGTCGATATCCATTCCGATGACTTGGGTAGCAGCGATGCACTGCTAGGTGCCACTCACTGCTTATGGTGACCATGGGTCAGCACTGCCAACGTCAGAGGAACCTACAGGGTTGCACACCTTGATACTCAAGTTCTCGTATTGATTGGGAAGCCTTATGATCGAGTTATTGGATAACTCGGATCTATTCTAGAGATTTCATCAGCGCCAATGGGCCTGATGAGATGGAAGAGATTTGTTGGAGCCAAGTTCTATTTACGGCATATTAACCATGGTTAGCCCAATTTGACCTGGTAAAATTGGATTGGATCCATGGGCTTGGTTAACATGCATAATGGACATTGGGCTGGGCCTATTGAAAAGTTGGGCTTAATGGGCTTAAGGAGAAGAAAAGAGATGGCGCATGCTTAACCCTAGTTAGACTAGGGTTAGCGCCTATACCTCATGTGAGTTTAATTAATCATGATAAAGTAGGGGCTAATTAATTAATTAAGTAGAGTCCTATTTTTGTGGGATTAAATGAGATGATTTATTTGAATTAATTAGAGTCCTAATTGGATTAGGATTTAATTAATTAAATAAATAATTAGAGTCCTAATTGGATTAGGACTTGATTCAAACTTTAATTTGAACCTTGATCAAGTCGCCCACTTGAGTCCTAATTGGATTAGGACTGATCATGATTAATTAGAATCCTAATTAGATTAGGATTTAATTATTTAAACAATTAATTAGAGTCCTAATTGGATTAGGACTTGGTTAATTCCTAAAATAATTAAACTCCTAAATCCTCTCCTAGCCGCCCACTCAAATTGAATTGTGGCCACACACTCAACCGCCTCTTGCTCTATAAATAGAGCCATAGATGCCTCCCCTCATGATACTAATCTCTCCTTGAGGCGTGATCAAAATTGAGGGCGAGTTCTTGAGGGCGAGAGCAAGAGGCTAGTGGCGCAATTCTTCCATCCAACCCTAGCCGCAACACACCTTCTTCCCTTCCTCTTGGCGTGAGGAACTTGGTGGTGTTTGGCGACTTCCTTCTCCTCATCTTCCTCTTGGCGCATTGAAAAAAAATCATCATTGTTAGTTGTGTTTTCATGCCCTGTTGTTTATTGTTGCATGTTAGTTAAGCATTTGCTATTTACTTGTAATTGAAAAAAAAAATGCATGCTTTCATGTTTCTTGGTATTTATTTTGCATGTTATTTAATTAATTTGCTTGTTCTTGCTATATTGTTTGCATATTTTAAGTTATTTGCTAGTTGAAGTTTGTTTGCATAAAAAAAAAGTTTATGCTCTCATGTTTAAGTGTTCTTTGCTTTTTCACGTGTGTTAATTTATTTGCTAGAAAAAAAAAATCTTGCTTAAACACTAGTTGCACTCCAAACTACTCATAACACATCATGGTGCATCACTAATATCAAAGGGAAATTACAACAAAAAAGAACTTGTATCTAAAAGGGATAACTATAAGGTTCTCACACATAGGCCTAATAGTTTTACAACTCATGTTTGGTTAATGGTTATAAAGGTAAAACTATTATAGATCATCAAGTTAAGTTCAATGTTATATCTATTAGATCACTTGAACAATTTGGCCTCACCATAGAAAAACACAATAACCCTTACTACATAACTTGGGATGACTTTGTTGGGGTATGCCCTTAAAGGCTAATGTTTGAGGCCTTGGGATTGTATCAGTATCATGTATAAACTCTTATGTTTATAAAGGCAATGGTTGTTATTCAGTATGTTACATTGTCTGCTGCAATAAGTGTGCTTCTGAATAATGTCTCAATGCTGTTCAGCTAGGCTGACATGCTGTAATGTCCTTAGTCGAGATATCTTGGTGAACATGAGACAGCCTTGATATGATTGAGACTAATATGTGTTCTAATCTTATAGGATGCTTCGAGCATGGAATAAGATGTAGACTCATGGGTACATTGGATGTACTGGACAGACCCTACTAGGATATTCAATTGCTTGTCACAATGTGAATAATCCTTGTTTGCAACAAGTGGCACATGTCCTCTGACTTGAGATCACTTGTGTTTCTAAATGATGATTGTCATTGTTTTGAGGTGGTTCAATATCATTTGAAACATAATGGTTATAGACTATCTTGGATAATGATCATGAGTCATGTTAGGGCACTAGTGATAGATATAGGATTGACGTCTCCTTGTTTAAGGAGTGAGATGTTCTAAAGGGGCCCCCCTGAATGAGATGATTGAGAATAGTGTATGGCCATACCCAGGTGACTATGCTCATCTGATCTAATCATGCTCATCATATTGGAGCTACAGGCTTGACACGCTTGTCCAATAATGAACATCCAGTGGCAAAGGAATCATGTATGCCTAGTGAGTTGATTCACACTTGTGCTGTGGTTTGGGTGTAGTCTTGGAAGACTCTTTCCTTTATATCGGGAGACAGTGATGTGTTGCTAGATACCCCTCACTGATCGTGATAACGTAAGTTATCGTTACCGACATTTAAAGGAAACCCTTAGGGTCGCACAATTTGATGATATGGCTTACTTAAGTCAGATCGTGTGGACTGAATTGTTTAGGTTCAGTTTAAAGGAGTTTAAACTCTGATTGTAAGTGAGATCTGGTCTGATCATGTTTGATTGATTAGGGCTTGAGATCGGTAAGCTTCGATCGAGAGGTTTGATGCTAGATCGGTGAGATCAAGAGCATCGAGAGATCAACGGTTAGATCTTGAACCTTTAGGTTCAATGAGATCGACCATTGCTTGGGCTGATTTGGTCTTGAACCAAATTCAATTGAACCGGCTCATCATGTGAGCGCTTGGTTCAAAGGTTCGAATGGTGTAGAGGAGTTGCGGTTCACTTCATGTGAACGCATAACGGTTAAGAGTAATGGGTTGCTATTTTTGGATTGCAACGCCTCCACGTTGAAAAGAACGTTCTCTCTTATCGCCTCTCATCACCTCTTGACGGCTTCTTCCCTCTCGTGTGACAACGCTCTCGACGAGTGTAGAGGAAGGCTTTTTCGGCAAGCACCAAAAGATCTCATCTCCTCCACGCAAAGGACCCTTGAAGCTTTGCTAGCACAAAGACGACAAGGAGAAGCCATTCCTCATCTTGTGTGCGTCAACTAGGGAGAAGATCCCTTTCGATCTTTGCTTCCAACACACCATCCAAAGAATGGCGATGGTATGAACCTTCTTGATGTTTGCAATCGGTCTTTTCTATAGTTGATCATATATCATGCTAGTGATCCCTAGAAACCCTTTTTCCGCTGCAAAATTATACATGCGCCCTTTAGGGTTTCGCTCCCCCTTGAAGGGGACCCTTCAGACTTGACTAAAACTTTAGTTGATTTTCAATGCATAGTTCCCATTATGCTAAACAACATCAAAACTGAAATTTGGTGTGATGTGATGAGTTTAGAAGGTTTTGACATTTTATTAGGCAATGAATTTATGCATGATTTTCTGGGATATTATTTTAGTAAACCTTGCTATTATAGTTTTATTCATAAAGGTTTGGAACACATCATTTACCCTAAAAGCCTAAGTGAACAGTGTAACGAGATGTTACAAGAGATAAAGAGTCATATAGAGCAATCCTTGCAAAAAGAACAAAAGAGTTCAACCCCTTTAGAGCTTAGAGAACAAACCTGGGAGCCTACTTTAGAGCCTAATTCATGTCTTGATGAAACCAATGAACTTGAAGGAGTAAGACATGAAGAACCAAACCTTCAAGTAGAACCAATGCCTTCACCTTCAATTTTAGGACCCATACCCATAGGTTCTCAACTTGAACCTAAGTTAGATCTAACCTCTTTAGATGAACCTAGTATGGATACACCTACTATAAGTTTAATGCATCATGAGCCTTGCTTAGAAAGCCCATCTTTAAGCTTGATGTTTTATGAGCCATGTCTAGGTCCATCCACTCTCATACTGGAGCATATGTTGACCAAACCTGAGTCTAAGGAATACTTAGAGCCTTTTGAACTTGACCTGGATCCTAATCCTCAACCTTTAGGTCAATCCCTAGACTTAGAAAATCTTTTCCAGGACCCTATGATGCTTGAATCTTGTCTCTTAGGTCCTTCGACTCGCACCCTTAAGCCACCATTAGGATCAACAAAACATAATGAACTCAAACATGCTTTGCACTCTGCTCTTATTGAAATTGAGTATATTGATTTCATCATTCCTTGTTCTTTTCAAAGTCTTGTGATTTTCTATGACAATTTTACTAATGAGTACGGCCAAGAAAGGGAATTCAAAGCAGGCACCCTTGATATGCAGCTTGGACCGTGGACAAAGAGCAACAAGACAATATGCTGTGATGCTGACAACAATTTGAAGATTCAAATCCTGGAGGAACAATTAGCTCTTGCCTCTCTAAAACTTCTCCATCGCCACAAGAACAATTCTTCGGGGAAGAATTTTTTTCACTCGGGGAGAAATGATGGGGGCAGAGACCACAGGCCAAGAAGGTACCAATGGAGTTTACGAGTGCCATAGACAAAGGCTCACGAATAAGCTAGCAAGCTCAATTATAAAGCTAGCTAAATAATGGAAGAATTCCTTCAACCTCTTCAAGTGCGGCTCAAGACATTCAAGAATAAGTTGCCGCATACTCAATAATTCCTCAAATCAGCCAACCCAGCCATGGCCATTTACGCATAACTCCAAATCAGCAATATGGGATCTCCTCCAACGTTCATAAAGGGATAAAACTTCCCCAGCTGAGCAAATCTCCATCGTGCGAACCTAAGAATGGAAAGAGCAATGTCTCCTTGCAGCTCAAGAAAGGAAATGTCAACATTCCCCTGCAACGACTCTAAATTTCTGGTTATATATGTATCGCATGAACATTGTAATCAGCAGAATTTTCTATTAATTGATGGAAATAGTTTTCTTCCTCTATCGGATGTCTTCCTCCCCCCTTCTCTAGGTGCTTGTGTCACCAAGTCTTCTTCTCCTTTCCCTCTAATCTCCTCTTCTCCCTCAAACTCTCTACTTCGCTGCAAACACCCGCACACATCAACGACACCCAGTTTCGAAACTTTGAAAGCTCGCCGCTGACGATCCACCGGCCGGATCTCCACGAGACTTCGGCCACCACTCCTCCTTTCCCTGATGAAGCTTCAGCCGCCGGGATCTGCCCATCCACCTCACCGATGACCGGAATTGAAACTCCGACGCCATCCCTTGTTTCCGCCATGCTTATGCCCTAGATCCACTTTCCGACGTCGTTCACCTACGACCGGCCACCGTCCGTCCAGAAACTCTGGCTGCGTCTTCACCTCATCCATAGAAACCTCCAGTTCTAGCAGGTTCGGGTTTCATGCCCTACCGGCCGAAAGCCAACCGCCCCTACTCTGCTCGCTAGCCGCCCCTGCTATGTTCGACAACCCGTGTCTCCGCCTCCGCCAGTGCTCAGACGCCGTCCTCGCCTCTTCCACCATCTCTCGGTGCTCCGACGACTTCAACGTCATCTCCTCCTTCCCCTGACTCCAACGCCGCCCACGAGCGTTCCATGCTCGCCGTCATTGTTTAGCACCAGCCTCGCTTACCTCCAGATGCTATCCTGCTATTGTCTTCTATCTGCTCTTCGACTTAACTTGATTAGCCTTCTTGATGCAGGATTTTAGCGCGCTTGGACAAGCCTCCACCTCTGATGTTTGATGCTAATAGAAAGATCATATCCTCTTCTACCATTTCAATTAGTTGGGTCGAGCCCATAATTAGCAGATCATCCTAAACCCCCTAGCAATTTTGATATCTAATACATTCCTGCAATTTTGATACCTAATACATCCTAAAACTAATTTGACTAGTCTTCTTTGTGCATGTATTTAAAATATTTGGAGGGGATAGAACCCCTGATCTTCGAGACAAAAAGGAAGAATAACTTTTGTTCTAACCTTTAGATCAGTTGGGTCCACTGAAGCATCAGCAGAACTCCCTACCAGACATGGCAACATCTGAACTTTGATAACTTTTGCACTAATTTTATTGTCTAGTCTGATTTAACCGTTTTATTGCAGATGTTATATTTGCCTTGGTTCGCTATATTTGATGTGACTGAACAGAGCTACTTTCACTCTACCATTTGGTTTACTATGCTTGCATTGTGAATAATTGGATCATTCTCCCATACATGGCTACACTTCGTAACTTATTATTTTTATAGTCCTAAAATTCTGATTGTTTCGTGATTTTGGTCATTAATCTGAAATTTTTATAAAAAAAGAGAAAAGAATTTAAATAATTGAATATTTTTTTAATTGCATTATCACGTGTCTTCACCCTACATCACGCATACACCTTGGAAGTGGTGCAAGGCTAGAAGAATAAGCACAAGGCTTGGATCTTCTTTCCGAGGCTAGCACCGGGCGTGGAAGATGAGAGCTCGAGGCATCCGTGTGTGTGTGACTGCAGAGGGCGCATGCTTGGGCTCCTACTACAACATCAGCCTCACCTAAATCAAGGTACTTTCTATCTCATCATGTCGACTCTTTCGCATGCGATCTTCACTGGGTTTTTGTGACTGGCCTGTTTCGGGGGTATTCTTCCGCTGCGCAATGTGTTTGCATCTCTGAAAATTTGTAAACTATCCCCGGGGTTTCCCAACAAGAATCCCATCTCACTAGGAAATCTTAGATTTCCCGATTGACTTTGTGGGTTATGAATTCGATTTAAAATAGTGGGAGCCATAATCATTTAAAACAATTTTAGTTTAAATGATTTGAAGTAGTACTAATCTGCTGTTTGGTGGTTGTTGTAGAACAATGGCTACGAACAATAGCAAATGGTCACTGCGATCTACCCTGGAAAGGGATAAGTTGGTTAGATCCAACTTACAGGATTGGTATATGAACTTGAGAACTATGCTCAAGCCCGAGAGGAAGCTCTATGTCCTTGAGTAGCCTATTCCTGAGTCACTTCCATGTTTGTTCTCAGCGGCTGAGAAGGATGCTTACGATAAGCATCAGGCTGATACTTTGGAGGTCACTAATTTGATGCCAACCAACATGTTGCCTAAATTTAGAGTGCAATATGAATCTAAGAGTGCCTCTGAGATTATTTCTAATCTAAGGTAGCTCTTTGATGAATTGGTTGAGCTCAACCCTCCTAAAGTAGACATTCAATGTGTTGAGCTAAAAGGCTTAACAAAGACATTGAAGATAAAGATGGAAAGAATCAGGAATATCAAGTGTTGCTAATATGGAGGACCACGTCACATGATAAAGGACAAGGTGCGACTTTAGAATGAGGAGAAGAGAGGTAAGGATCCGTCTTCATGCTAAGGTATTTACGTTATTGAAGTCAACCTTTCTACTTCTATATCATGGGTATTGAATACGGCATGTGGAGCTCATATTTGTGCAAATATGCAGGAGCTCAAGAAAAGTAGATCGGTGCGGCCTAGAGAGGTTGACCTACGGGTTGGAAACGGGGCACAAGTTGCTGCTGTTGCTGTAGGAGTTTTGACTCTCTCTCCCTGCCTTCTAGACCTCAATTAGAACTAGATCATTGCTATTATGTACCTTCACTTACTAAAACCATTATATTCATTCCTTGCCTGGCAAAGAAAGAATTTAAGTTTGAAATAAAGGAGAACTCTTGTTCTTTTTCATTTGCAAACATGTTTTGTGGGAAGGGTACATTCTGCATTGGATTATATGTCTTAGACATGGATAGTTCTATTTGTAACATAAATACCAAAAGGATCAAACTGAGTGGTTCAGTTGGTGCTTTCCTATGACATTGTTGATTAGCCCACAAAAACAAGAATCGCATACAACAACTCCATGCAGATGGGTTGTTGGATTCAAGTTCCTTGGATGAATTTGATACTTGTGAACCTTGTTTATTATGGAAGATGACAAAAGCACCCTTCACCAAGACTGGTAAGAGGGCAGGATATTTATTGGAACTTATACACAGTTATGTGCGTGGGCCTTTCAATAAACAAGCTAGGGGAGGGTATAACTACTTCATCATATTTACTGATGATTTCAGTAGATATGGTTATGTCTACTTAATGAGAAATAAATCTGAATCCTTTGAGAAATTCAAGGAGTACAAACATGAAGTAGAGAACCAGCTTGGTAGATACATCAAGACGCTTTGATCAGATCGTAGTGGAGAGTACCTGAGCGGTGAGTTCTTTGTCTATCTGAGAGAGTATGAGATCCTATCTCAACTCACTCCTCCTGAAACACCCCAATGAAATGGTGTGTTTGAAAGGAGAAATTGAACTTTGTTGGACATGTTTCGATCTACGATGAGTCATGCAATTCTACCTCCCTCATTCTAGGGTCATGCACTTGAGACAGCTTCTCTTATACTGAATAATGTTCCATCTAAGAGTGTCTCCAAGATTCCATATGAAGTATGGAGTGGGAGACGCCCTAACCTCTCCTTTATCAGGATCTAGGGATGTGAGGTGATATGTTCTGCAAGTGCACGGATTTATTGAAGTAATAAAAATATTGTTCCCAATGAGGATCTGGCGGTCAAGTACCGATTACACGGTCGATCTATATCTAGACGAATCAAATCTGTGGTTTTTGTTTTGTTTGGAAAGTTCTAAGTACAAAATTCAAAGAAACAGAGGTAACGTTTTTGGGTAAAAATCAATATAGAGAAAATCGGGACTCAGGGTTTCACCACATTGACAAATATGAATTTAGTAAAAATAAATATTTAAATAGAAAATTATAGAATTGAAAGGGATTTTTCCTATAGTACATATTACCTCCTCCTGAAGCGTAATCTGGTACCTAATTATGCTAAATCCCTACTCTCATGATAATTAACGCAATTAGATCCTTTAAGTTATGTGAAAAATCATGAAATCTTTCAAACGAATCCGAACTACTCCCATGATCGAATTCATAGGTTTGACAAGAATAGTTCTGACGTTGCAATTCACCTCTCGGTCCTTCTCGCAACGTCTAAGACGTAAAATTACTTGATTAGAGTAAATTACAAAATAAACGCAATTCAAATCAAATCAACTCAATAATATTCTTAACAAAGATTCAAACAAAATATGTAATTCATAAATCAATCAACGGGCTACTTCCCAAATCCCAAAATAAGGTTTACACGTTCATGTTCAAAGCAAATAGCATGTTCATTGATGAATTCGACATGTAATCTCTCTAAAATAATGCAAAGGGATGCTAGGAAAGTAATTAGAACTCTTCTCCTTGATCTGGTGATGAAGATGAAGTGTCAAATCCCCTCCTTTGCATGATCTCTCGCCGGAATTCTGCCCTAGAATTGATTCTCATCGTCGTTGCCGCCTCCCTTCATTTTCATGTATAGAAGCCCCCAAAACCCTTCCAAAATCCATCCTTTTATATTCTAATCAGTATAGAACCCATCTAGGAAGGTTTCTGGAGAGTCTGGTTCAATTTAGAGTCGAATCGAGTAAAAAACCGAAAGGGCGGACGTTTTCACTGCCTGTAATAAGTATACGGCCGAGTCCGTAAATGCTTCTGTGTGTACAGCCTCTTTGTACACATAAAGTTTCACGGGCCATGATGGATTCATGGCCTTACACATAAAGTTTCACATAAAGTTTCACTTAGCCAATTTCATCGCCCTTCGAACACCAAAATTACGGCTAAGGCCAAAATTATGGCCAAGGCCGTGAAAATCAAAATCTTCATCGTTTTGACTCCAAATTTGACATGTAAGCTTGTGATCTCCTCGGTAATCGTATTATGGCTTCAAAACTCTCAAAATGCATAATTTTTACGCTATTTTACCTACATTTTCAATAAAACTAAGAAAAGTGAAGATTTTATGCAAAGTGAAGTAAAAATATTAAAAATTGCATAAAATCATTTAATTTAGCCCAAAATATGATCTAAAATACAGGCAAAAACATGATGAAAATGCAACGCATCAAAAACCCTAGACTTAAAAGTTTGCTTGTCTTCAAGCAATACACTGATATCTATAAAGAATGTAAAGATAAGGAACACTCATTTGTTTTTGCCCCTAATAACATCCTTAGTTCACAAATTAAGCAATCAATCTTTCAAACTCAAGCAATTGAAGAAAAATCATAATATAAATAAATTCCCATGAGTTTACAATCCAAGAAAGATAAAATTCATATTTCATGTCATAATATTCATTCTTCATACACTAAATATCGAATACTTCAGTTTAATAAATCTATCTTACTCAATAGACAAAATTTTATTTCAAGAATCTTGGTGATGTTAAATATAAGAGATTTTTAATGCAATTTAGTCTTTAAATAGTTATATGCTATTTACTTTTAGCATCATAGGATTGTTTAAAGTATACCATAAGGCAGTATAATTTAACTCATAGTCTCAATCATGAAAGTTAGCGGAGCTGTCCACTTAACCTACAGCTTTATCTTTTTCTCCATTTCTATTCTCTTCTTTTCTCTCTTTTTTTTATTTCTAGAGAAAGCTAGTCAGTGGCATGGTATTTAAATCGTTTTTGATCTTTCTGCAAGAGGGTTAAATATTTGTTTTAAAAGTTTCCCTCTGTTACTTGATCACAACAAATTTAAAGTATACCAAACGATGGTATAATTTAACTCATGACTTAAGATTTCTCAACTAGAGGAGTTGGAGCAAATCTCAGTTTAAAGAAATATCACCAAATTCTATTCCTAAAAATTTCCATCAAGCAAAAAATAGATAAATTAAACTTTCATGTATAAAGATACTATGCACGTGTTGTTCGAACATATAACAATCTATGTATAAATTTTATCAATACCATAATTGAATTCACTCAACAATTTAAGTCCACATGAAATTTCAAAAATTTTCTAAGTCATCAAATCAATCACACAAAATGATTCCTAAGTCTAAAATTAAGGATAAAACAAATCTAATTATCCTTAATAATCATAAACATTCAAAGTTCATATTTATAAAGCTTTTGAAGGAAAAACAATATATGAAGGACACCCTAGACTCAAATTGTTGCATATAGATAAGCATTAAAAATCAATGAATGATAGATTTCAGAAAAATTTTGCAAGAGTTCCCTATATAATATGAGCGAAATCCTTTGCAGCTATATCAAAATATGCAAACATGACTCATTAAAAATTAAGAAACTATATCACAACATAGATATCAATATTATCCAATGTGAATAAGTTTCAAACATCAAATACCATCACGTTTCATCAATCAAATCAGCATTTAATATACTCACAAAGAAGATGCTGCAGTATTCACAGTTCGTGAGTAACTCACAGCTGCACCCGTGAATGTCTCGTTTGGTGCTTGTTCTTCTTGTAAAAATTTTTAAAAATTTCCTACATATAAAACAACTTATTAAAAGATTTTCAATGAATAAAGATTCATCAAATCATGCTGCAAAAATTCCTAAAAATCTAAGAAAAATCAAAAACTCAAACTAAGAGTAGTAAAAATTAAAAATTTGGGTTGCCTCCCAAAAAGCGCTTGTTTAAGGTCATTAGCTTGACCACAGCTTCATGTCATGGTGGAGTTGGTGAATCAGTGCCATAGTAGAGAGCATATAGTCTTCTGCTTTTCCTCCATCTCAAGAGTGTTCCCACCAAAGTATATATCCAGTGAAATAGGTGGATCCATGTTGTAGTGACCAATACATGCATACAAAATCAAAAGTTAAAGTCATGCAAAGAATACTCAATAATTTTTCTGTATTTATCTAAGAGTAATATCATGCATTCTTCCTTTAAATTTGCATTAGCAATTGGAAGAAGACTAGAATTAAAATCAAAGAATTCATACCTTAGATTGATCAAGAACTTTTCAAATTTCAAATTTGGTTTTTCTCTTACATCAATGTCAATGCGATCAAGAATCTCATGTGTTATCATCTTTTGGGTACTATGGTTGGATTTGCATCAAATAATAATTCAGCTACCTCATCATCATTATCCTTAAAATTATCACCTTCCTCATTTGTCATGCAAATTTCTAATGGATTTCTCTCAAAAAAAGGAATTGATGGTTCACATGGTAGTGGTGATGTAATATGCTCAGGATTCTCTTTCTCATCTTTTTCCTCAATTTGTTTCTCTTCAATGGAGTATTCCATCCTCACACTATCAAATTCATCACCATCGATCTCACTAGTTCTTACTTAAGGATCCTTAAATTCATCATCTTTCTTCTCACAAGATGCCAAAAGTTCAAATTTCTCTTCAAACATGTCCCAAATATTTGTGTTGCAAGACACTTTATTATGTGAGAGGAGACTAGATGGCTGGTAGAATGTTGAGGAAGGGTATTTAGAATTTTCAAAATCATCAAAATTTGAAGAAGTGAAATCATAATCCATCAGTGATTTTTCTAACTCTGAAAAATTCTCAGATTCATCATATATTTCTTCCTCTATATCATTTTTATCAGTGCCATAAATCTTTCTATGTAGTTCCTCACTTTCTCTAGTCATATCAGCTAGAGTGATTTCAAGCATTGCTTCTAGGTTGGATTCTTGATGTTGACTAGAGTCTGATTGTGCAATAAATGTTGGGTCATTCTGATAAAGATAGTTTTGATGGTCCTCCCAACTTAGATTGTAGGCACTAGGGCAAGAGTTAAGGCATGGAGGAATTTCTAATTGACATTTAGTAAAATGATGCCCATGATATACACAAATATTGCAAATTACATATTTCAATTTATAACATTGCATGCTCAAATAATTAGTATGTTGAATAAAAGAATTTACCTTTTCTAAAAGAGATTCTGATACATCCATACCATATTCTCTTGTCATTGTCGGTGGCACATACCTCTGATTTGACCATTGACATTGGTTAAACATTATATTTGCAATAAAATTTAAAAATACAAAATGTAAAACAGGAATGCAAAACAAAGCTTAAAATATGCAGTCTAGTGATTTTTTTGAGTTCTCTTATTTATACAACGTGTTAATTCAAAAAGAGGAAAATAAAATAAATCTAACAAAACAAGAAAAACAAAAACCAAAAACCAAATAAAAAAAAATCTAGTCTATAAATCTCACGATTAAATCGATATTGGCTGGCCTGATCCCCTACAACGGCGCCAAAAACTTAATACGTTCCGCAAGTGCACGGATTTATCGAAGTGATAAAAATATCATTCCCAACGAGGATCTGGTGGTCAAGTACCAATTACACGGTCGATCTATATCTAGACGAATCAAATATGTGGTTTTTGTTTTGTTTGGAAACTTCTAAGTACAAAATTAAAAAAAAACAGAGGTAACGTTTTTGGGTAAAAATCAATATGGCGAAAATCGAGACTCGGGGTTTCACCACATTGACAAATATGAATTTAGTAAAAATAAATCTTTAAACAGAAAATTACATCAATGAAAGGGATTTTTCCTAAGGTACAGATTACCTCCTCCCGAAGCGCAATCTGGTACCTAATTATGCTAATTCCCTACTCCCGTGACAATTAACGCAAATAGATCCTTTAAGTTATGTGAAAAATCATGAAATCCTTCAAATGAATCTGAATTACTCCTGTGATCGAATTCGTAGGTTTGACAAGAATAGTTTCGATGTTGCGATTCACCTCCCGGTCCTTCTCGCAACGTCTAAGACGTAAAATTACTTAATCAGAGTAAATTATGAAATAAACGCAATTCAAATCAAATCAACTCAATAATATTCTTAACAAAGATTTATACAAAAGATGTAATTCATAATCAATCAATGAGCTACTTCCCAAATCCCGAAGTAAGCACGTTCATGTTCAAAGCAAACAACATGTTCATCGATGAATTCAATATGTAATCTCTCTAAAATAATGCAAAGAGACACTAGTAAAGTAATTAGAACTCTTCCCTTGATCTGGTGACGAAGATAAAGCATCAAATCCCTCCTTTGCGAGATCTCTCGCCAGAATTCTGCCCTAGAATTGATTCTCGCCGTCGCCACTGCCTCCCTTCATTTTCATGTATAGAAGCCCCCGAAACCCTTCCAAAATCCTTCCTTTTATAGTCTAATTAGTATATAATCCATCTAGGAAGGTTTCTAGAGAGTCTGGTTTAGTTCTGGTTCAATTTGGAGTCGAATCGAGTGAAAAACCGAAAGGGCATACGTTTTCACGACCTGTAATAAGTTTACGGCCGAGGCCGTAAATGCTTCTGTGTATAGCCCCTTTGTACACAGAAAGTTTCACGGACCGTGATGGATTCACGGCCTCGCTCGTGAAAGTTTCTGTGAACTTTTTAACTTAGCCAATTTCATCGCCCTTCTAACGCCAAAATTACGACCGAGGCCAGAATTACGGCCAAGGCCGTGAAAATCAAAATCTTCATCGTTTTGACTCCAAATTTGACGTGTAAGCTCGTGATCTCCACGGAAATCGTATTATGGCTTCAAAACTCTTGAAATCCATCATTTTTTACATTGTTTTATCTACATTTTCAATAAAATAAAGAAAAGTGAAGATTCTGTGCAAAGTGAAGTAAAAACATTAAAAATTGCATAAAATCATTCAATTAAGCCCAAAATATGATCTAAAATATAGGCAAAAACATGATGAAAATGCAACGCATCATGAGACTTATGTCAAACGTCAGGATTCTAGCAAGCTAGAACTTAGATCTGATAAATATGTGTTTGTGGGGTACCCTAAGGAAACTAAGGGTTAGTACTTCTATGTTCCCACCAAGAACAAAGTTTTTGTTGCTCGGGGTGCTGTCTTTCTAGAGAAAGAATTTCTTATAAAAGAAGTCAGTGGGAGGAAGTTTGACTTGGACGAGGTCCAAGTGCGACCACAGGATATGGAGATTGAACTTGAGCCGCCTGCACGGGTTGCTAGGCAACCTGAGGCTCAGACACAGGTCACACGTAGGTCTGGGAGGATTCATTTTGCACCTGAGAGGTATGTGTCGCTGCCAACCCAAACGATGGGATCTTCATCATTGAGGATGAGCCAAGGACTTATGATGAAGCGGTTGCTAGACAGGACTCTAAGAAATGGCTTGAGGCCATGAAATCTGAGATGGATTCCATGTCGACTAACCAAGTCTGGATTTGGTTGAGCAGCCTGATGGGGTAAAACCCATAGGGTGTAAATGGGTCTTCAAAATGAAGACTGACATGGATGGCAACATAGTTACCTATAAGGGTAGACTAGTGGCTAAAGGATTAAGACAAGTCGATGGGGTGGACTATGATGAAACCTCTTCGCCAGTTGTCATGATCAAATCCATTCGGATTCTGCTTGCTGTACATATCATGACTATGAGATATGGTAGATGGATGCTAAGACAGCATTCCTTAATGGGAAGCTGACAGAGAATGTGTATATGACACAACCTGATGGCTTCATCCATCCTGCAGAAGCCAGTAAGGTCTGCAGGCTAATGAAATCCATTTATGGATTAAAGCAAGCATCTCGAAGTTGGAATCTTTAGTTTCATGTAGCTGTGAGAGATTATGCCTTTATTAAAATTGAAGATGATGCCTGTGTATACAGAAAATTCAGTGGGAGCTTGGTGACTTTTCTGGTCTCATATGTCGATGACATACTATTCATCGAAAACGACATCCCTAGTCTTCAGTCTGTGAAGACATGGTTGGGGAAGTATTTTGAGATGAAAGACTTAGGGAAGGCTGCCTATTTCTTAGGCGTGAAGATCTATTGGGATAGATCCAAGAGGCTCCTAGCTCTTAGTCAAAATACCTACATTGATAAGGTCCTGGAAACGTTCTACATGGAGCAATCCAAGAAATGATACCTTTCAGTAAGACATGGCCTTACTCTCTCAAAGAGTCAGTGTCCCACCACAGAGGCTGAGAGGGATGAAATGAGTCGAGTGCCCTATACATAGGCAGTAGGATCGATCATGTATGCAATATTGTGTACTTGACCAAATGTGGTTTATACTGCGAACATAACCAGCCAATACCAATCCAATTCAGGTTTGCAGCACTGGGAGGCTGTAAAGAACATCCCAAAATATTTGACAAGAACTAAGGATTTGTTCTTGGTCTATGGGGTGCAGGAAGAGCTAGTGTTCAGGGCTACACTAATGCGTCATTCCAATCTGACCCTGATGACTTCAGATCACAGGCAGGCTATGTATTCAACATGGATGGAGGCACTATTTGCTAGAAGAGCTTCAAGCAGTCCATCATAGCTGATTCTACAACCGAAGCTTAGTATGTGGCCGCTTCTGAGGCAGCCAAAGAAGCCATTTGGATAAGGAAGTTCATTTCTGAACTTCAGGTGGTTCCTAGTGTAGTGGATCACATTGAGCTCTATTGTGACAACAATGGGGCAATTGCACAAGCTAAGGAACCACATAATCATCAAAGGTCCAAACACATACCCAGGAGATTTCATTTGATCAGAGAGATCCTTGACCGAGGTGAGGTCAAGATTAGCAGAGTTGACACAAAAAATAATCTAGCAGACCCACTGACCAAGGCTTTGGCGCAGTAGAAGCATGATGGTCACACCAGGGATATGGGGTTGCAGTTGCTCAACCTCTAGGTCTTAGTCCAAGTGGGAGATTGTTAGTGTATATGCCCTGAGACCTAGTATTGGTCTATCTTTTGTACTACTTGAACTTGACATTTTATGGCATTGTCATTATTATGTCTTGATTATATATGCGATTACGTACTGGCATGATAGTGTCCCTAGAGACAGATTGGATCTGTGCTCAAACTCTTGTCCCCAGTCAATGTACCTTAGTGGATAAGGGACAGCTATGGTACTTGTGAGATTGGTATATGGGCTGGTTATGTTGGGGTATGCCCTTAAGGCTAATGTTTGAGGCCTTGGGATTCTTTCAGTATCATGTATAAACTCTTATGTTTATAAAGGCGATGGTTGTTATTCAGTTTGTTACATTGTCTGCTGCAATAAGTGTGCTTCTGCATAATGTCTCAATGCTGTTCAGCTAGGCTGACATGCTCTATGTCCTTAGTCGAGATATCTTGGTGAACATGATGTTGGGGTATGCCCTTAAGGCTAATGTTTGAGGCCTAAGGATTGTATCAGTATCATGTAATAAACTCTTATGTTTATAAAGGCATGGTTATTATTCAGTTTGTTATATTATCTGCTGCAATAGATATACTTCTGAATAATGTCTCAATGCTGTTCAGCTAGGCTGACATGCTATATGTCCTTAGTCGATGTATCTTGGTGAACATGAGACAGCCTTGATATGGTTAAGACTAGTATGTGTTCTAATCTTATAGGATGCTTCGAGCATGGAATAAGATGTAGACTCATGGGTACATTGGATGTACTGGACAGACCCTACTAGGATATTCAATTGCTTGTCACAATGTGAATATTCCTTGATTGTATCAAGTGGCACATTTCCTCTGACTTGAGATCACTTGTGTTTCTAAATGATGATTGTCATTGTTTTGAGATAGTTCAATATCATTTGAAATATAATGATTATAGACTATCTTGGATGGTGAGCTTGAGTCAGGTTAGGGCACTAGTGATAGACATAGGATTGCCGTCTCCTTGTTTAAGGAGTGTGATGTTCTAAAGGGGCCCCCTGGATGAGATGATGAGAAAGTGTATGGCCATACCCAGATGACTGTGTTCATCTGATCTAATCATGCTCATCATATTGGAGCTACAAGCTTGACACGCTTGTCCAATAAGAACATCCAGTGGCAAAGGAAATATGTATGCTTAGTGAAGTTGATTCACACTTGTGCTGTTTTTGGGTGTAGTCTTGGAAGACTCTTTCCTTTATATCGGGAGACAGTGATGTGTTGCTAGATACCCCTCACTGATCGTGATGACGTGAGTTATCGTTACCGACATTTAAAGGAAACCCTCAGGGTCGCACAATTTGATGAAATGGCTTACTTAAGTCAGATCGTGTGGACTGAATTGTTCAGGTTCAGTTTAAAGGGATTTAATCTCTGATTGTAAGTGAGATCTGGTCTGATCATGTCTGATTGATTAGGGCTTAAGATCGTTAAGCTTCGATTGAGAGAATGGATGCTGGATCGGTCAGATCAGGAGCATCAAGAGATTGACGGTCAGATCAAGAGCCTTTGGGTTTAATTTAGATCTAGACCATATTGCTTGGTTTATTTGGTCTTGGGCCAAACCGAAATGAACCAGCTCATTACATGAGCGCATGGTTCAATTGAAGAGGAATTTGCGTTGAGGGAAAAATTCATGGTCGCATGAATTGTTGGCTTTCTATTTTTAGAAAGCATGTCACAACGTGACCACCTCTCTCTCACGTCGCCTCTTCACGCCTTTGTCGCCCTCTCTTGTTTTGGACGAGTAGAGACATCTCGTGTAGAGAAGTTGAGACGGCAAGAGGAAAGTTTTTGCCAAGCAAGGAGTTGCTCTCTCCCTTTCCTTTCGATCAAAGACACCTTGGACGATCCTTGCTAGCACAAGGGACGACAAGAAGCAAGCCGTCGCTCATCTTGTGTGTGACGATTTGGAGGAGACCTTCGTTGTTCTCTTGCTTCCAAGGCGCCATCTAGAAATGGCCATGGTATGAATCGCATCTTCTCTATTCATGCTTCAAAAGTTGATCATATAATGCATGCTCATCGATCCTATGAAACCCTTGAATCCGCTGCCCATTTTTGTTTGCGCCACTTTAGGGTTTCGCCCCCTATGTGGGAACCTTCAATTGGTATCAGAGCCAAGTTACATGCATATTTATATGATTGCTTTGATTTTGTGTTCCATGAATGCTTAGATCTATATCATGCGTAAATTTATCATGTTAACTTGTATCATGCCGAAACCTATTTTATGTTTCATTTGCGCATGTATGTTGGCATGGAGGCGCATCTTTGTTTTATCAAAACTATATGACATGCGCGACTCACTATAGATCTAAGGCCTTACTGTAAACCCTTAGACGGGTTATTAGGGTTGAAGTCATCCCCTAGGTTAGATCCAATAGTCTGATCAGACCATCTGATAGCCTTGATGGGTTGACCAGATAGCACCTGTGCGCGAGCATCTGGTGGCTACAGGTCGACTGCAGACAGGCGTGTAGCGATGTCTGATTGAGACGAATAGTGAACACACATGAGTTAGGCCCGGGGTCACACCCGCTTGCCAGATCTCATGAGGGTTGTTCAGCCCTGGCGCATGCATGGTTGACCTTTTGGTCGACTCAAGTCAGTTAGGACTTGGTGCATGCAAGGGCAGTGGATCTGACTAGGTTGGATGAGTGGATCCCTAGTAATGGACCGTTGTAAGGTTGTAGGGCAAATAAGGAAAAATAAAATTAATCTCAATGGGGTTTTTTCAAAATTTTATTTTTCATGATTGGATCACATGCTGATTGGATGCCATATGTATGTTTATTTAATCTTATGTGGGCTGCCCGTTTTAATGTGTGCTGTGCTAGGGCCTGCGTGCCTGGAATTTTATTGTAAATTAATTCTTATTTTTGTGATCTGCGAATCACAGTTTAATTAATTTATAAAATGTAATTGACCTGCGAGTCAATCTTGTCTAGATAGATTAATTTGTAAGTTAATCAGACAAGAGCACAGAGCACACTTGGCAGAGGCGCATGCAGCAGTGGCTTGACCAGGTGGGAGGTCCAGGGTTCGACTCTGGGACCAGGCGCATTTTCCCTGGTGGGCGCACCTCAGCTGCAAATGGCGCTTGGGCCCTGGTTTGGGCCAGATGAGCAGCTAAAGTCCCATGAAGAAAAGCAAGTGAAGACTTAAGTATCTTAAGGTCTTACTTAGGCTATGGGCTTTTACCACATAAGATCCATGCTTTCTTTTATTGTTTAAATAAGTAGAACAGCATGATTTATTTATCTTCTGCTATCACCATAGGAATTGCATGATAGTGAAGAAGATAAAAGACCGTTAAAATCCAACGCTAAAATATCAAGCTCGTTAGCCTTCTGACGCGAAACCTCACTGTTCTGATTATCGTTGGAGCCGTGTTGTACCCACTCAGTGGGCACGTCCATCTATCTTCAGACGGTGCGGGATTACACCTGCGTGTTACAGAGAAGGGATTTATCGCTTCTCGTTGCTCAGCATAGCACGTGGTGGTCCAGGGAGTAGGTCGGGTCAGCTTGACCATGTAGCCTACATATGTGGCGCATATGGTAGCACATGGAGGCAGCCATCTGTGGGGTCAGAGATTTTGTTGTACCAACTCAGTTGGCACAGTCTGCTGGATTGCCCAGATGAAGGGGAATCGCACGGGTTGGCGATTGGCTAGGGCAGCCTACCAGAGATTAGTGCTTGTACTCTCTGTGCATCTTATCTCGCCTGAGCGGGACGCGGAGACCAAGTATGAAATCTGGATCCCATCTCACTAAAAGAGTTATACTCTTTCGGGCTGTTTTGCTGGATTTTTCAGCCAGATAAAATAGTGAGAAAAAGAATCTTTCTTAAGTCCTGATTGATTCTTAACATTGATACTGACCTTGTTGTTCTTGCATTGTTGTAGATACCTGCAGCAACGAACACCATGAGCTTCAATGTGCCATCCCTACTGGAAAGGGAGAAGTTTGCTGGGCCGAACTTCTTAGACTGGTACGGACACCTTAAGATCGTTCTTAAGGCAGAGAGGAAACTGTATGTCCTCGAGACGGCGATACCGCCTCAGCCCGCCCCGAACGCCGCAAGGGCGGTTCGGGAAGCCTATGAAAAGCACGTCAATGATAGCATTGATGTCGCTTGCCTGATGCTAGCGTCTATGACGCCACCGCTGCAGCGTCAGCATGAGGATATGTCGGCTATAGAAATTATAGCGAACCTCAAGATGCTGTATGCTGCACAGGCGAGGACAGAACGCTATAATCTGACAAAGCTTTTCTTTCAGAGCAAACTGGCTGAAGGGACCCCAGTGGGAGCTCATGTGCTCAAGATGATTGGGCACAAGGAAGCTCTAGAGAAACTGGGGCATACCATCAATCAGGAGCTTGCTGTAGACATTATTCTGCAGTCTCTCCCGCCTTCATTCGACGCGTTCATCATTAACTTTAATATGAACAAAATCGATTGTACTCCGGCAGAGCTGCTGAATATGCTCTTGACTACTGAGGAAACTCTGAAGGGAAAGCCTTCGACCTCTGTCTTAATGGTTCCTTCTAGGAACAAGAAGAAGGGGAAGAAGGGCAAGACCCCTGTCAAGAATTACAGCAAGGCTCTGAAGCAAAAGGTGAAGCGGTCCAAGGAATACAGATGTTTCCACTGTGGCCAGCTGGGTCACTGGAAAAAGGACTGTAAAGCGCTCCAAGGAGATAAGAGGGGAAGCTTCGCTTCTGGCTCAGGTATTTTTGTGACTGAGGTCATGTTTTCTTCTTCTATATCATGGGTGTTGGACACTGCATGTGGAGTTCACATTTGTTCAAATGTACAGGAACTCAAGAGAAGAAGGCAGGTGGGACAGCATGAGGTGGACCTACGCGTTGGAAACGGGGCACGGGTTGTTGCTGTTGCTGTAGGAGACTATTTCATTTCTTTACCATCTGGACTTGTATTGGAACTAGACAATTGTTACTTTGTTCCCAGTATTACTAAAAATATTATCTCTATTCCTGCTCTTGTCAGGAAGGGATTTTCCTTTGAATGCAATATTTCAAAGTGTGTTTTATCTTTAGATAATATTGTTTTTGCAACTGGTTCAATTAACAATGGGTTATTCATGTTGGACATGGAATGTTCTATACAAAATATTGATATTAAGAAAGCCAAGTATGCTGATGACAGCACCTTGCTATGGCATAGTCGTTTAGGCCATATTAATAAGAAACGCATTAAGCGGTTGCATGATCATGGACTGCTAGGATCATTCTCCTATGAGGAGATTGATACATGCAAGGCTTGTTTAATGGGTAAAATGACGAAGTCACCTTTTCCTCACAAAGGTCAAAGGGCTTCAGGTTTACTTGACCTTATACACAGTGATGTGTGTGGGCCATTTAGTAAACATGCCAGAGGTGGCTATCAGTACTTCATTACCTTTACTGATGATTTCAGTAGATACGGGTATGTCTATTTAATGAGACATAAAAGTGAATCTTTTGACAAGTTCAAAGAGTTCAAGAATGTAGTACAGAATCAGCTAGGCCGAAATATCAAGGCACTTCGTTCTGATCGAGGTGGAGAATACCTAAGTCATGCGTTTACTGACTATCTGAAGGAGTGTGGGATTATCTCACGGCTCAGTCCGCCAGGAACACCCCAATGGAATGGTGTGTCCGAGAGGAGAAATAGACGTTACTTGATATGGTTCGTTCTATGATGAGTCAGGCTACTCTTCCATACTCCTTTTGGGGATTTGCACTGGAAACAGCTGCAAAGGTACTAAACCGAGTGCCATCCAAGGCCGTTTCAAAGACGCCATATGAGTTATGGTATGGGAAACAGCCAAGCTTGACATTTATCAGGATCTGGGGCTGCGAGGCTTATGTCAAAAAGCTCGCCTCTGGGAAACTAGAGAGCAGATCTGACAAATGTATCTTTGTCGGTTACCCTAAGGAAACTAAGGGTTATTATTTCTTCGATCCCAAAGAGAACAAGGTGTTTGTTGCTCGGACGGCCATATTTCTTGAGAAGGAGTTTCTTCTACAAGAGGCCAGTGGGAGAGAAATAAAGTTGGATGAGAATCCAGAAGAAGGACAAAGTGCTCAAGCACAGTTGGATGAGCCTGAGCCGGTAGAACAGGTTATTGAACAACCTGAGGCTCAGATATCACGGGAACCGCGAAGATCGGGAATGATCCGTCGACAGCCTGAGCGCTATGACGGAGTCTACATCATTGATCATGATGAACCCCTCACTTATGCGGATGCGGTCAGTGGACCGGAGTCAGCGAGATGGCTTGAAGCTATGCGAGCCGAGATGGACTCCATGTCAGATAACCAAGTCTGGGATTTGGTTGATCCGCCTCCGGGAGTTATCCCTATAGGCTGTAAATGGATCTTCAAGAAGAAGATTGACATGGATGGTAACGTGGTTACCTATAAAGGCAGGCTAGTTGCGAAAGGTTTCAAACAAATCTACGGGATAGATTATGATGAAACTTTCTCACCAGTAGCTATGTTTAAGTCTATTCGGATTCTTTTTGCGATAGCAGCATATTATGATTATGAGATCTGGCAAATGGATGTGAAAACAGCTTTCCTGAATGGAAATTTGGATGAGGATGTGTATATGACACAACCAGAAGGTTTCACTAATCCATCAGATCGTCATAAGATATGCAAGTTAAAGAAGTCTATTTATGGACTTAAACAAGCATCAAGAAGCTGGAATATTCATTTTGATGAATCAGTCACTGAATTTGGTTTCATCAAGAATGAAGATGACCCGTGTGTATATAAGAGGTTTAGTGGTAGCGTGATTACTTTCCTAGTCCTCTACGTCGATGATATCTTGATCATTGGAAATGACATTCCTGAAATGCATGCGGTTAAGGCATGGTTAAGGAAATGTTTCCAGATGAAAGATCAAAGAGAAGCAGCCTATGTGTTAGGTGTGAAGATCTACAGGGATAGATCTAAGAGGCTTCTCGGGCTGTGCCAGAGTACTTACATCGATAAAGTCCTGGAGAGATTTCATTTAGAGAATTCTAAAAGAGGATATCTTCCAGTCAGACATGGTCTGAATCTTTCAAAGAGTCAGTGTCCACAAACACAGACTGAGAAAGATGAAATGGACAATACGCCTTATGCTTCGGCTATTGGGTCCATAATGTATGCGATGTTGTGTACTCGCCCAGACGTCGCTTACGGGTTAAGCGTGACCAGTCGGTTCCAAAGTAATCCAGGTCAGGCACACTGGATTGCGGTCAAGAACATCTTAAAATATCTGCGGAGAACCAAAGATATGTTCTTGATATATGGTGGTCAGGAAGAACTCAGTATTGAAGGATATACGGACGCTTCGTTCCAGTCTGACCAGGATGATTTCCGATCGCAATCAGGCTATGTTTTTAGCTTGAATGGAGGAGCAGTGGTGTGGAAGAGTTTCAAACAGTCAACTGTTGCTGATTCCACAACAGAAGCCGAGTATGTTGCAGCCTCGGAAGCATCCAAGGAGGCAGTGTGGATTCGTAAGTTCGTGAGAGAACTTGGTGTTGTTCCTTCGAGTGCAGATCCTTTGGTTATCTTCTGTGATAACACTGGAGCAATCGCACAGGCAAAGGAACCACGGTCGCACCAGAAGTCCAAGCACATACAGAGACGGTTTCATTTGATCAGGGAGATCATTCATCGTGGCGAGATCAAAGTCTGCAAGGTACATACAGATGACAATCTGGCAGACCCGCTTACTAAGCCTCTGGCGCAGCAGAAGCATGAGAAGCACTGTAATAATATGGGTTTGAGATTTCTCAACCATTAGATTAAGTGCAAGTGGGAGATTGTTGGGGTATGCCCTTAAGGCTAATGTTTGAGGCCTAAGGATTGTATCAGTATCATGTAATAAACTCTTATGTTTATAAAGGCATGGTTATTATTCAGTTTGTTATATTATCTGCTGCAATAGATATACTTCTGAATAATGTCTCAATGCTGTTCAGCTAGGCTGACATGCTATATGTCCTTAGTCGATGTATCTTGGTGAACATGAGACAGCCTTGATATGGTTAAGACTAGTATGTGTTCTAATCTTATAGGATGCTTCGAGCATGGAATAAGATGTAGACTCATGGGTACATTGGATGTACTGGACAGACCCTACTAGGATATTCAATTGCTTGTCACAATGTGAATATTCCTTGATTGTATCAAGTGGCACATTTCCTCTGACTTGAGATCACTTGTGTTTCTAAATGATGATTGTCATTGTTTTGAGATAGTTCAATATCATTTGAAATATGATGATTATAGACTATCTTGGATGGTGAGCTTGAGTCAGGTTAGGGCACTAGTGATAGACATAGGATTGCCGTCTCCTTGTTTAAGGAGTGTGATGTTCTAAAGGGGCCCCCTGGATGAGATGATGAGAAAGTGTATGGCCATACCCAGATGACTGTGTTCATCTGATCTAATCATGCTCATCATATTGGAGCTACAAGCTTGACACGCTTGTCCAATAAGAACATCCAGTGGCAAAGGAAATATGTATGCTTAGTGAAGTTGATTCACACTTGTGCTGTTTTTGGGTGTAGTCTTGGAAGACTCTTTCCTTTATATCGGGAGACAGTGATGTGTTGCTAGATACCCCTCACTGATCGTGATGACGTGAGTTATCGTTACTGACATTTAAAGGAAACCCTCAGGGTCGCACAATTTGATGAAATGGCTTACTTAAGTCAGATCGTGTGGACTAAATTGTTCAGGTTCAGTTTAAAGGGATTTAATCTCTGATTGTAAGTGAGATCTGGTCTGATCATGTCTGATTGATTAGGGCTTAAGATCGGTAAGCTTCGATTGAGAGAATGGATGCTGGATCGGTCAGATCAGGAGCATCAAGAGATTGACGGTCAGATCAAGAGCCTTTGGGTTTAATTTAGATCTAGACCATATTGCTTGGTTTATTTGGTCTTGGGCCAAACCGAAATGAACCAGCTCATTAATGAGCGCATGGTTCAATTGAAGAGGAATTTGCGTTGAGGGAAAAATTCATGGTCGCATGAATTGTTGGCTTTCTATTTTTAGAAAGCATGTCACAACGTGACCACCTCTCTCTCACGTCGCCTCTTCACGCCTTTGTCGCCCTCTCTTGTTTTGGACGAGTAGAGACATCTCGTGTAGAGAAGTTGAGACGACAAGAGGAAAGTTTTTGCCAAGCAAGGAGTTGCTCTCTCCCTTTCCTTTCGATCAAAGACACCTTGGACGATCCTTGCTAGCACAAGGGACGACAAGAAGCAAGCCGTCGCTCATCTTGTGTGTGACGATTTGGAGGAGACCTTCGTTGTTCTCTTGCTTCCAAGGCGCCATCTAGAAATGGCCATGGTATGAATCGCATCTTCTCTATTCATGCTTCAAAAGTTGATCATATAATGCATGCTCATCGATCCTATGAAACCCTTGAATCCGCTGCCCATTTTTGTTTGCGCCACTTTAGGGTTTCGCCCCTTATGTGGGAACCTTTACATGAGACAGCCTTGATATGATTGAGACTAATATGTGTTCTAATCTTATAGGATGCTTCGAGCATGGAATAAGATGTAGACTCATGGGTACATTGGATGTACTGGACAGACCCTACTAGGATATTCAATTGCTTGTCACAATGTGAATAATCCTTGTTTGCAACAAGTGGCACATGTCCTCTGACTTGAGATCACTTGTGTTTCTAAATGATGATTGTCATTGTTTTGAGGTAGTTCAATATCATTTGAAACATAATGGTTATAGACTATCTTGGATAATGATCATGAGTCAGGTTAGGGCACTAGTGATAGATATAGGATTGCCGTCTCCTTGATTGGAGTGTGATGTTCTAAAGGGGCCCCCTCGAATGAGATGATTGAGAAAGTGTATGGCCATACCCAGGTGACTATGATCATCTGATCTAATCATGCTCATCATATTGGAGCTACAGGCTTGACACGCTTGTCCAATAAGAACATCCAGTGGCAAAGGAAACATGTATGCCTCGTGAAGTGGATTCACACTTGTGCTGTGGTTTGGGTGTAGTCTTGGAAGACTCTTTCCTTTATATCGGGAGATAGTGATGTGTTTCTAGATACCCCTCACTGATCGTGATAACGTAAGTTATCGTTACCGACATTTAAAGGAAACCCTTAGGGTCGCACAATTTGATGATATGGCTTACTCATGTCAGATCGTGTGGACTGAATTGTTTTGGTTCAGTTTAAAGGGATTTAAACTCTGATTGTAAGTGAGATCTGGTCTGATCATGTTTGATTGATTAGGACTTGAGATCGGTAAGCTTCGATCGAGAGAGATGATTCTAGATCGGTGAGATTAGGAACATTAAGAGATGAACGGTCAGATCTGGAACCTTAGGGTTTAATTTGATCTGGACTAAAGGCTTGGCTTGATTGGTTTTTGAACCAAACCAATATGAACCGGCTCATACGTGAGCGCATGGTTCAAAGGGGAGAAGGATGTGCGTTCGGTTCACTTGGGTGAACGCATCAACGCATGAAGTCAAGGCTTGCTATTTTTGGAAGTGGCGATTTCCAAAATAGTTTCTCAACGCCTCACGTTCACTTCTCTTCGCTAAAATTGGTCGCCCATTCCTCTTGACACATACACTCTCGTGTGATCGAAGGGGTTGACGACAAGGAGCTCTCAGCCAAGAAAAACATCTCCTCTTCCCTTCCATACGACAAGGAGACTTGAAGATCTTTGCTAGCACAAGGATCAACAAGGAGGCGCCATCTATCTTCTTGTGTGCGGTACCTTCGGAGGAGAGCCCTTTTGCGATCTTCTTCCAAAGCTCCATCAAAGCGATGGCCATGGTATGAATCTTTTCTGATCTATACTAGTTCATGAAAGTTGATCATATGACATGCAAAAGATCATGAGAAACCCTTGCTTCCGCTCAAATTTTTTGTTATGCGCCTATCTAGGGTTTTGCTCCCCCTTGAAGGGGACCCTTACAATTGGTATCAGAGCATGCGGTTATTGCTTGTTCATATGATTGCTTGATCTTCATGTTTGATCCATGAATGCGCTTATGAATAGATCTAGAGTTAACATGCGAAAATACATGCTTGTATGTTTTTACTCATGTTGGCGCATGTTTTATGTTGGCGCTTGTTAATGTTGTTTTTACCAAAACATATATATCTTGCGCGCTCCATCTAGATTTATAAGCGCCTGCTGTAAACCCTTAGACGGGTTAGTAGGGTTGAAGTCACAGTCGAGTCTAGATCCAAATAGTCTGATCAGACCATCTGACAGCCTAGATGGGTCGACCAGATAGCACCTGTGCGCAAGCACGAGGTGGCTATGGGTCGACTGCAGACAGGCGTGTAGCGAGGTCTGGTTGAGACGACCAGTGAGCACTCACGAGTTAGGCCCGGGGTCACACCTGCTTGCCAGAACTCATGAGGGTTGTTCAGCCCTTGGCGCATGCATGGTTGACCATTGCGTCGACTCAAGTCAGTTAGGACTTGGTGCATGCAAGGGCAGTGGATCTAACTAGACATGATGAGTGGATCCCTATTAATGGACAGTTGTAAGGTAGTAGGGTACATAAGAAAAATAAAATTGATTCCAATGGGATTTTGAAAAATTTTATTTGGTTGATGGATCACATGTTGAATGGATGCCATGATGCTTGTTTATTTCATCTTATGTGGGTTGCCCAATTAATGTGTGCTATGCTGGGGCCTGCGTGCCTGGATTAAATTGTAAATTAATATTTATTGTGATCTGCGCATCACATGTCATTTAATTTATAAAGTGTAATTGACCTGCGAGTCAATCTTGTCTAGATAGATTAAATTGTATTTTAATCAGACAAGAGCACAGAGCACACATGGCAGAGGCGCATGCAGCAGTGGCTCGACCAGGTGGGAGGTCTAGGGTTCGACCCTATGATAGGCGCCATTTACCTGGTGGGCGCACCTGAGCTGCACTGGGCGCTATGGCCCTGGGCTGGGCCAGATGAGAGGCAAAAGACCCAAGAAGAGCTCAAGTGAAGACTTAAGTTAACTTAAGGTCTTACCTAGGCTTAATGGGCGTTTACCACATAAGATCATCATGCTTTCTTTTATTGTTTAATTAGAATTGCATGATTTAATCTTCTGCTATCACCATAGGGTTTGCATGATAGTTAAGAAGATAAAAGACCGTTAAAATCCAACGCTAAAATATCAAGCTCGATAGCCTTCTGACGCGAAACCTCACTGTTCTGACTATCGTTGGAGCCGTGTTGTACCCACTCAGTGGGCACGTCCATCTATCTTCAGACGGTGTGTGATTTCATCTGCGTGTTACAGAGAAGGGATTTATCGCTTCTCGTTGCTCAGCATAGCACGTGGTGGTCCAGGGAGTAGGTCGGGTCAGCTTGACCATGTAGGCTACATACTGAGCATATGTGAGCTATATGGAGGCAGCCATCTGTGGGATCAGAGACTGTGTTGTACCAACTCAGTTGGCATAGTCGGCTGGATTGCCCAGATGAAGGGGAATCACACGGGTTGGCGATTGGCAGGGACTGCCTACCAGAAAATAGTGCTTGTACTCTCTGTGCATCTTATCTCGCCTGAGCGGGACGCGGAGACCAAGTATGAAATCTGGATCCCATCTCACTAAAAGAGTCTTACTCTTTCGGACTGTTTTAATGGATTTTTCAGTCAGATAAAATAGTGAGAAAAGAATCTTTCTTAAGTCCTGGATTGATTCTAAACATTGATACTGACCTTGCTGTTCTTGCATTGTTGTAGATTCCTGCAGCAACGAACACCATGAGCTTCAATGTGCGATCCCTACTGGAAAGGGAGAAGTTTGCTGGGCCAAACTTCTCAGACTGGTACAGACACCTTAAGATCGTTCTTAAGGCTGAGAGGAAATTGTATGTCCTCGAGACAGCTATACCGCCTCAACCCGCTCCGAACGCCGCAAGGGCGGTTCGGGAAGCCTATGAAAAGCATGTCAATGATAGCATTGATGTCGCTTGCCTGATGCTAGCGTCTATGACGCCACAGCTGCAGCGTCAGCATGAGGATATGTCTGCTATAGAAATGATAGCAAACCTCAAGATGCTATATGCTGCACAGGCGAGGACTGAGCGCTATAATTTGACCAAGCTTTTCTTTCAGAGCAAACTGGCTGAAGGGAGTCCAGTGGGAGCTCATGTGCTCAAGATAATTGGGCACAAAGAGGCTCTAGAGAAACTGGGGCATACCATCAATCAGGAGCTTGCTGTAGACATTATTCTGCAGTCTCTCCCGGCCTCTTTCGATCCGTTCATTATTAATTTTAATATGAACAAGATTGATTGTACTCCGGCAGAGTTGCTGAATATGCTCTTGACTACAGAGGAGACTCTAAAGGGAAAGCCTTCAACCTCTGTCTTGATGTTTCCTTCCAGGAACAAGAAGAAGGGGAAGAAGGGCAAAGCCCCTGTCAAGAGTTACAACAAGGCTCTGAAACAAAAGGTTAAGTGGTCGAAGGAATACAGGTGTTTCCATTGTGGCCAGCTGGGTCACTGGAAAAAGGACTGTAAAGCGCTCCAAGGAGACAAGAAGGGAAGCATTGCTTCTGGCTCAGGTATTTTTGTGACTGAAGTCATGATATCTTCTTCTTCTATTTCATGGGTGTTGGACACTGCATGTGGAGTTCACATTTGTTCAAATGTACAGGAACTCAAGAGAAGAAGACAGGTGGGACAGCATGAGGTGGACCTACGAGTTGGAAACGGGGCACGGGTTGCTGCTGTTGCTGTAGGAGAATATTACATCTCATTACCATCTGGACTTGTATTGGAACTAAACAATTGTTATTTTGTACCTAGCATTACCAAGAATATTATCTCTATTCCTGCTCTTGTCAGGAAAGGATTTTCCTTTGAATGCAATATTTCAAAGTGTGTTCTTTCTTTAGATAATTTTGTTTATGCTACTGGATCAATTAACAATGGGTTATTCATGTTGGACATGGAATGTTCTATACAAAACATTGATAATAAGAAAGCCAAGTATGCTGATGACAGCACCTTGCTATGGCATAGTCGTTTAGGCCATATTAACAAGAAGCGCATTAAGCGGTTGCATGATCATGGACTGTTGGGATCATTCTCCTATGAGGAGATTGATACATGCAAAGCTTGTTTATTGGGCAAAATGACGAAGTCTCCTTTTCCTCATAAAGGTCAAAGGGCTTCAGGTTTACTTGACCTTATACACAGTGATGTGTGTGGGCCATTTAGTAAACATGCCAGAGGTGGCTATTCATACTTCATTACCTTTACTGATGATTTCAGTAGATATGGTTATGTCTATCTGATGAGACATAAGAGTGAATCTGTTGACAAGTTCAAAGAGTTCAAAAATGAAGTACAGAATCAGCTAGGCCGAAATATCAAGGCACTTCGCTCAGATCGAGGTGGTGAATACCTAAGTCGAGAGTTTACTGACTATCTGAAGGAGTGTGGGATTATCTCACAGCTCACTCCGCCAGGAACACTGCAATGGAATGGTGTATCCGAGAGGAGGAACAGAACCTTACTGGATATGGTTCGTTCTATGATGAGTCAGGCTACTCTACCTTACTCCTTTTGGGGATTTGCACTGGAAACAGCTGCAAAGGTACTAAACCGAGTGCCATCCAAGGCAGTTTCAAAGACTCCATATGAGTTATGGTATGGGAAACAGCCGAGCTTGACATTTATTAAGATCTGGGGTTGCGAGGCTTATGTCAAAAAGCTCGCCTCTGGGAAACTAGAGAGCAGATCTGAGAAATGCATCTTTGTCGGTTACCCTAAGGAAACTAAGGGTTATTATTTCTACGATCCCAAAGAGAACAAGGTATTTGTTGCTCGGACGGCTATTTTTCTTGAGAAGGAATTTCTTCTGCAAGAGGCCAGTGGGAGAGAAATAAAGCTGGATGAGAATCCAGAAGAAGGACAAAGTAGTCAAGCACAGTTGGATGAGCCTGAGCCAGTAGAACAGGTTATTGAACAACCTGAGGCTCAGATATCACGGGAACCGCGAAGATCGGGAAGGATCCATCGACAGCCTGAGCGCTATGACGGAGTCTACATCATTGATAATGATGAACCCCTTACTTATGCGGATGCGGTCAGTGGACCGGAGTCAGGTAGATGGCTTGAAGCTATGCGTGCCGAGATGGACTCCATGTCAGATAACCAAGTCTGGGATTTGGTTGATCCGCCTCCGGGAGTAATCCCTATAGGCTGTAAATGGATCTTCAAGAAGAAGATTGACATGGATGGTAACGTGGTTACCTATAAAGGCAGGCTAGTTGCGAAAGGTTTCAAACAAATCTACGGGATAGATTATGATGAAACTTTCTCTCCTGTAGCCATGTTCAAGTCAATTCGGATTATTCTTGCGATAGCAGCATATTACGATTATGAGATCTGGCAAATGGATGTGAAGACCGCTTTCCTTAATGGAAAACTGGATGAGGATGTGTATATGACACAACCTGAAGGTTTCACTAATCCATCAGATCGTCATAAAATATGCAAGTTAAAGAAGTCCATTTATGGACTTAAACAAGCATCAAGAAGCTGGAATATTCGTTTTGATGAATCAATCAGTGAGTTTGGTTTCATCAAGAATGAAGATGACCCGTGTGTATATAAGAGGTTTAGTGGGAGCGTGATTACTTTCCTAGTCCTCTACGTTGATGATATCTTAATCATTGGAAACGATATTCCTGAACTGCATGCTGTTAAGGCATGGTTGAGAAAATGTTTCCAGATGAAAGATCTAGGAGAAGCAGCCTATGTATTAGGTGTGAAGATCTACAGAGATAGATCTAAGAGGCTTCTCGGGCTGGGCCAGAGTACTTACATCGATAAAGTCCTGGAGAGATTCCATTTAGAGAATTCTAAAAGAGGATATCTTCCAGTCAGACATGGTCTGAATCTTTCAAAGAGTCAGTGTCCACAAACACAGACTGAGAAAGATGAAATGGACAATACGCCTTATGCTTCGGCTATTGGGTCCATTATGTATGCGATGTTGTGTACTCGCCCAGACGTCGCTTACGGGTTAAGCGTGACCAGTCGATTCCAAAGTAATCCAGGTCAGGCGCACTGGATTGCAGTCAAGAACATTTTGAAATATCTTCGGAGGACCAAAGATATGTTCTTGATTTATGGAGGTCAGGAAGAACTCAGTATAGAAGGATATACTGACGCTTCGTTCCAATCTGATCAGGATGATTTCCGATCACAATCAGGCTATGTTTTTAGCTTGAATGGTGGAGCAGTGGTGTGGAAAAGTTTCAAACAGTCTATCGTTGCTGATTCCACAACAGAAGCCGAGTATGTTGCAGCCTCAGAAGCATCTAAGGAGGCAGTATGGATTCGTAAGTTCGTTCAGGAACTTGGTGTTGTTCCATCGTGTGCAGATCCTTTGGTTATCTTCTGTGATAACACTGGAGCAATCGCACAAGCAAAGGAACCACGGTCGCACCAGAAGTCCAAGCACATACAGAGACGGTTTAACTTGATCCGGGAGATCATTGATCATGGTGAGATCAAAATCTGCAAGGTTCATACAGATGACAATCTGGCAGACCCGCTTACCAAGCCTCTGGCGCAGCAGAAGCATGAGAAGCACTGTAATAATATGGGTTTGAGATTTCTCAACCATTAGATTAAGTGCAAGTGGGAGATTGTTGGGGTATGCCCTTAAGGCTAATGTTTGAGGCCTTGGGATTCTTTCAGTATCATGTATAAACTCTTATGTTTATAAAGGCGATGGTTGTTATTCAGTTTGTTACATTGTCTGCTGCAATAAGTGTGCTTCTGGATAATGTCTCAATGCTGTTCAGCTAGGCTGACATGCTCTATGTCCTTAGTCGAGATATCTTGGTGAACATGAGACAGCCTTGATATGATTGAGACTAATATGTGTTCTAATCTTATAGGATGCTTCGAGCATGGAATAAGATGTAGACTCATGGGTACATTGGATGTACTGGACAGACCCTACTAGGATATTCAATTGCTTGTCACAATGTGAATAATCCTTGTTTGCAACAAGTGGCACATGTCCTCTGACTTGAGATCACTTGTGTTTCTAAATGATGATTGTCATTGTTTTGAGGTAGTTCAATATCATTTGAAACATAATGGTTATAGACTATCTTGGATAATGATCATGAGTCAGGTTAGGGCACTAGTGATAGATATAGGATTGCCGTCTCCTTGATTGGAGTGTGATGTTCTAAAGGGGCCCCCTCGAATGAGATGATTGAGAAAGTGTATGGCCATACCCAGGTGACTATGATCATCTGATCTAATCATGCTCATCATATTGGAGCTACAGGCTTGACACGCTTGTCCAATAAGAACATCCAGTGGCAAAGGAAACATGTATGCCTCGTGAAGTGGATTCACACTTGTGCTGTGGTTTGGGTGTAGTCTTGGAAGACTCTTTCCTTTATATTGGGAGACAGTGATGTGTTGCTAGATACCCCTCACTGATCGTGATAACGTAAGTTATCGTTACCGACATTTAAAGGAAACCCTTAGGGTCGCACAATTTGATGATATGGCTTACTCATGTCAGATCGTGTGGACTGAATTATTTTGGTTCAGTTTAAAGGGATTTAAACTCTGATTGTAAGTGAGATCTGGTCTGATCATGTTTGATTGATTAGGACTTGAGATCGGTAAGCTTCGATCGAGAGAGATGATTCTAGATCGGTGAGATCAGGAACATTAAGAGATGAACGGTCAGATCTGGAACCTTAGGGTTTAATTTGATCTGGACTAAATGCTTGGCTTGATTGGTTTTTGAACCAAACCAATATGAACCGGCTCATACGTGAGCGCATGGTTCAAAGGGGAGAAGGATGTGCGTTCGGTTCACTTGGGTGAACGCATCAACGCATGAAGTGAAGGCTTGCTATTTTTGGAAGTGGCGGTTTCCAAAATAGTTTCTCAACGCCTCACGTTCACTTCTCTTCGCTAAAATTGGTCGCCCATTCCTCTTGACGCATACACTCTCATGTGATCGAAGGGGTTGACGACAAGGAGCTCTCGGCCAAGAAAAACATCTCCTCTTCCCTTCCATACGACAAGGAGACTTGAAGATCTTTGCTAGCACAAGGATCAACAAGGAGGCGCCATCTATCTTCTTGTGTGCGGTACCTTCGGAGGAGAGCCCTTTTGCGATCTTCTTCCAAAGCTCCATCAAAGCGATGGCCATGGTATGAATCTTTTCTGATCTATACTAGTTCATGAAAGTTGATCATATGACATGCAAAAGATCATGAGAAACCCTTGCTTCCGCTCAAAATTTTTGTTATGCGCCTATCTAGGGTTTTGCTCCCCCTTGAAGGGGACCCTTACAGGTTAGGCACGTGGTGCGAATGCAGACATATGGGTATATCAGTGTTGGATATACTGGACCGATCTGCTATGAGGCAATGATAGGAGATACATTAATCACTTGACTTGAGGTCATTGACTCTTCTATATGGTTAGGGACATACTTTGATGCAACATAACACCTTGCCGTAGTTGGGAGGTTATAACGGTCATCATTGAGTATGTCACGACCCATATGAGAAGGTCAATGTATAGACAGAGGATTTGCCCCTTCCTAAGGGAAGCTTGATATCCATGGAGCTCCTCTATGGTTCTATGACTGAAAGTGTATGGCCATACCCAGGTGATAACTTGATTTAGTCATGACCATGTGATTGGGTGAAAACAAGTGATGACACACTTGTCCAATCGGATATCAGTTTGACAAAGGGACTATAATATATCTGTACCTTGTTGGGATGATGGGGATGTCGATGTCGATATCCATTCTGATGACTTGGGTAGCAACGATGCACTACTAGGTGCCACTCACAGCTTGTGATGACCTAATTTCATCACTGCCAATGCCCGAGGAACTTATAGGGTCACACACCTTGATACTCGAGTATTCGTATTGATCGGGTAGCCTTTATATCGAGTTATTCGATAACTCGAATCTATTTGGGAGATTTCATCAGCGCCAATGGGCCTGGTGAGATGGAAGAAACTTATTAGGGCCAACTTTCATTTTTGGCATATTGACCAAATTAACCATGGTTAAGCCTCATTTGACGTTGGGTTAAATTGGATTGGATCCAATGGATTGGTTAACATGCATAATGGACTTTGCGCTAGGCCATTTACTTAATGGGGCTCACTAATAAGTTGTAATAAAGAGTCAAGAGGCTAAAAAGGTATAATGGGGAGAAGTTTCTGGGATAGGCGCATGAAGACTCCTAATTAGATTAGGAGTGGCGTATATGTCTAAATTGGTATCTTCTAGTGATTGATTTAAATTATGATTTAATCAAATCACTTCAGATATTAATTGAGATGGGATTGGCGAATATAGGGCTAATTATTTACTTAACAAGAGTCCTAATTCAATTAGGACTTGCGCCCAAGCCAATTTAGGCAAGGATTCATGATGGCTTGACCTAGTCTTTGCACATGCATGAGTGTATTGCCTCTTTAGGTAACCTTTGGGTTCATATGGCTCTATGCTTGCTTAGGCAAGGCTTGGGCCCATATGGATGAGGGATTTAGTCAACATAATTGATTGAATAAATCCCTAGAATCATGACCTAATTGCCTAGTCTTTCCATTTAACCAAACCGCCTCTTGTTGTTATATAAGTGACCCTAGCCGCCCCCTCTCTTGACACTAATCTTCTTGGAGGCATGGTGAACTTGAGGGGCGACGGCTTGGAGTCTTGGAGATCTTCTTCTTCCATGTAAGGGCGCAACAAGCTTCTTCCTCCTTCCTCCTTCCCTACCTTGGCGGAAAGGAGCAAGTTGATTGGAGGACTCCCCTAAGGCATGGATCTTCTTCCCGAGGCTAGCACCAGGTGTGGAAGAAGAGAGCTCGAGGAATCCATGTGTGTGAGACTGTAAAGGGCGAACACTTGGACGCCTACCTCGACATCGGCCTCCACTTGCTCTAGGTACTTTCTCCACTCATTGTGTCGACTCCCTCGCAAGACGTTCTTCACTGGGTTTTTTTTTGGGACTGGCCCATTTGGGGGATATTATTCTGCTATGCTTGTATTGTAATATCTATGAAAAATTATAAGATATCCACGGGGTTTCCCAATAGTCGGTGTTTTAACTTCAGCGTTTGTAAGAGTCATGGTCAGTGCCTCTACTCGGAAGTTTGTTTCCTGCTTTACAAGAAGTAAATCCCACTGCCTTCGGTGGGTTAGGTTCGCCTATTTTTGGAAGTTTTGTTGTGTTTCCACTAAGTTTTGGCTTCATATCTCCTTCACCCATGAGCATCCGTACATCGGAGGCATAGAACGATCTTTTGTTCTTTAGTGTATTTCCAGGTTCATAGGCATGCGAGCTAACCCTGTGAAATCGCTGCCCATAAAACGTGCTGTGCTTAAAATTTCCCAGGAGGTGTAATATCGTAGTTCTGAGTGTCGTTGAATTCTCTTGCATTTGTGTTGCCCCAAAATGAGTTCATCGTTGGTTTCTTCGTGCTTTCTTGTTGCACTTTTTTGGGCATTTTAACTTCCCTCCTCTCAAGACCCTCTCTCGTTTTCTGCGCGTCGTGTAATCACTGTAGAGTACGGCACTAAGGACCAACCCTCCTATTGTAGCTACATCAACCATGCGCCAACATCACCCCATTATGCCCATAGGCACCAATGGGGATAGTTTTCTCCCCATTATACCTTTATGCCTTCTTATCTCTTCATGACAACTGATTATAAGACCCCATTGGGTAATGGGCTGGCCCAAACATTATTACACAAGTTTATTAAGCCAATAGATCCAATCCAATGCAACCCAAAGTCAAATGTGACCAACCATGGTCAATTTCGGGTTAACCTACCAAAAATGAAGTTTGGCTCTAATGAGTCTCCTCCATCTCATCAGGCCCATTGGCCCTAATGAAATCTCCCAAATAGATTTGAGCTATCTAATAACTCGATCAAAAGGCTACCCAATCAAAATGAGAAGTCGAGTATCAAGGTGTGAGACCTGTAGGTTCCTCTAACGTTGGCAGTGATGAACTAAGGTCATCACAAGCAGTGAGTGGCATCTAGCAAAGCATCACTGCTACCCAAGTCATTGGAATGGATATCGACATCTACATCTCCATCATCGCAATAAGGTACTGATGCATTACACTCTCTTTGCCAAACTGATATCCGATTCGACAAGTGTGTCACCACTTATTTTCACCCAATCTTATGGTCATGACTAAATCAAGTTCTCACCCGAGTATGGCCATACACTTTCAGTCGTAGAACCATAGGGGGCACCCATGGATATCAAGCTTCCCTCAGGAAGGGGCAAATCCTCTATCTGTCCATTGATCTTCACATATGGGTCGTGACATACTCAATGACAACCGTTATGACCTCCCAACTATGGTGAGGTGTTAGGTTGTATCAAAGCATGTCCCTAACCATATAGAAGAGTCAATGATCATAAGTCTAGGGATCAATGCATCTCCTATCACTTGTGAGGATAACTCATAAAACCAAGTCATAGCCTTACAACAGGTTGGTCTAGTAAATCCACCATTGATATACCCATATCATGCATTATCACCTCGTGCCTAAGACAAGAGTTTGAGCATGTACTAGAGCTGTCTCATATCCAATAAGGTACATTGACTAGAGACAAGAGTTTGAGCACAGATCCAATCTGTCTGCAAGGATATTATCATGGAAGTACATAATCGCAGATGTAGACAAAACATAATAACAATAATGCTAGAATAATATATATATATATATAATATCAGTGTCAAGTAGTACAAAAGATAGACCAATAACACGTCTTAGGGCATAAACACCAATAGCAAGAAGGGACCTTTCGAAGGAGAGCTTGACGACTTAGCCAGTCCAAATGCGGAGGAGGTGTTTGCTTCTGTGACTCTGTCGGGAGATCGCTCTGGTGTAGATCCTAAGAAAGCGTTACAAGAATAGCTTAAGGATAAGAAACTAAAGGGCACTACAAAGAATGATTTTGAGTTCAAATCTATTCCCCCACTATTGGAGGACATTTTTTGTTGTACACCTATTATATTTGATGCTTATCTCAATAGGCATAATTTTTTGGTGATCCAAAAAGGGGCAACTACTTGCCATTTCTTATGCCTCCGATCCCACACAAGTACCATAATAGACATTAGTCAAGCTAGTTGATGTAGGGACACATCCAAGGAGATCAACTAGAATCCGCAAGCCCACAATCTGATATGGGATGAATGCACGACTCACTTTGGCATTTTGGAACTTGATTAATTCCTGTTTTGAACTTGTTAAATTATGCACTGAATGTTGTTGTAATGTTGCTACAAACACTCTTTTATCTTCAGCTCTTGATATTTTGTAACTAGGAGTACCCTAGGATTTATTTTATGTAGTCTTTGTTTTTTATTTTAGTGGATGTAATAGGTTGTTTCTAGCCTAGGGATGTACACCTGTAATGCACATGCAAGCACCTATTTCCTTCAACGACAAGAGGACAATGGCATATAGAATCAGCTCGCAATCAAGCCCAGTCAAAGTCAACCTTCAAAGACCAGATCACATTCAAGTTCATCAACCATGGTCAAGCTATGGCCGCAAACTCAAATCAATCCCAGCTTACCAGTAGCTAGCTCAAGACAATTTCGATCAAACCCAGAGAACTACAAATCAAGTGACTCACCAAGAAAAGTAGACCAAGAAGAAAGGGACACATCAACTATAATTACCAGCCACTCTCTTCAGCTAACGACTCCAAGTTTCACATCAGAATGCGCAAAGAGTATACTTCACGCCAACACTAGCAAATAGCCACTCACAGCGAATGAACACTTCAGCCAAGGAATGCCAAGAGTCCCCTAAAATTTTATCATTGAGGGATAGGTTTAAAGCCTTGCAATTGTACACTTTTGCACTTTAGAATTGATTATCTTTGAACTGAAACTTGGTGTTAGAGTTGTGTGTTTGAGGGTTGAGCTTGCTCCCCTAGAGTTGAGCTTACTCCTCTAATCTCTTCTTGCCTCTTCTTGCCGCCCACCATCTTCACCTCCTACACACCCCCTCGCTACTATTCCATTGCTGCTAGTTGGAAGCACACGCAAGATTGCCTTTGGTTGGAGCTAGAAGGCCTTAGAAGTGCAACATCAAACTTCTTGGAGTACTCTCAGCTGCAACCGCTGCCATCAATATCTAGAAGGGGTTCGGCCCCCTTCCCTTAAGGGGGCCTTAGGTGCCATCCTTCCAACCCAACCTCTCAATATCGCATACGTAGTAACTCATCATCCAAATATCGCATTTTCTGTTTCATTTGTGAGCTACTTACCTAAGGTGATCTAGAGCCAAAATCGTATTCTTCATTAGTGGTATTAGAGCATACCTTAGGTGCTCCTATTTTATCTGTTGCTAATTTGGAGTTCTGCGTTGAAAGAATTTTTGCTTCTAGTATTCTGTACTTCTGAATTTCTGGATTTACCTCTGCTTGGTCTTGGTTTTTCTGAACTTTGTGGTTGTGTTCGTCGTTGCTCCAAGTTCTACTAAAAGTTGTGCTACGATTGCATTTGTTACTACATACTACCATGAACATGTTGGCTGCATTTCCCCTCGTCTAACTTCTGAAACTCTGTTTTCTGGATTCGTTTTTTTTCCCTGCTGCTGTCTTGTCATCTCTTTGTTGAAGCTTTGCTGATTTTACATGCTGTTATTACTCTCACTTGGTTTTTCTTACTGTTTTCCTAGCACAAAACTTCTCATTGGTTTTCTATTGAAAGTTGTTACTCTGGTGGTTGCAATCTGCACTGAAACTGTTTGATAGAACGTCGGGTACTGTAGCTTACTAGGCTAACTGATTTTTTTGCTGATTATTGGTGTTTGTCCCTTGAGAGTCAGGAACCTAATCTAATAGGGCATTCCGAACATGGTAGGCAACATTGGATGTGGCGTTCATCTCAACATTAGGTGGATCAACGCACTAACTTGCTATAAGCTGCATACTAGTCTGAATTTTGATTTTCAGCTAGAAGCACTGTTCCTTACCAGCTTGAATTGCTGATATCTACTAACTGCATCCTAAATTCTAATATACTACAGTTATGATATCCTTTACTGCATTTGTACCTGATCCAGTTCATACCTTCACTGTTGTGCGTTCAACTAGGCTTTCATTTCTGTTAAACATTGCTGCTGCATACTAATATCTGATTGATCACTATTGCTGCAAAGTGAATAATTTGCTGAAAACTGATCTCACATTGTTGTAGTTGATATCTAATACTGCCTGGTATTCTTCACTTGTTGTGTGCTGGTATTCTTCACTTCCTAGCTGCTAAACTCTATTGCTAGATTCAATTCTTCAATTAAGTGTTGCGTTCTAGTATTGATTATTCTGCTCCTGCTAACTTGTTAGTTTCTATTCCTGTTGAATTTTTCTAGTATCTATGCTATACCATTGCTTGGGTTGTGTTAACCCATTTTCACCATGGTTGTCCACACGAGGAACAACCAGCAACCTGACAAGACCGAAGCCAATGTAGCCTCCTTGGCTACAATAGTAAACATGCTTGGCAATCTGCAAGCATCCATGGATAGTTTGAATAGAAGGGTCAGGGAATTGGAAAATGCTAGACAAAATACCTTGAATCAACCCGAACCCCAGCCTGAACTACCCATAGAGGACCCGACCCCATCTCACCTTCCATCTCCAAGGGGAATCCAAGAACATCATTGGGGAGAGGGTACTAGCCGAACACATAATGCACCTAGGATGAGCCCAAGACCCAATCTGGGGGCTGTCCCTGAATATAGGGGTAGTCACCAAAGGAGACCAACATACACACCAAATGAACTCCCAATAGGAGACCCACCCCATAGAGCCAATACATACTACAGTGAAGAAGAGGATTTATACCGCAACCTTAGACTTAACACCCCTATATTTGAAGGTAGTTTAGACACCCAAACCTTTCTAGAGTGGCGAACACAAGTAGAGTAGTATTTTGTGTGGGGAAGGGTCCCTGAACATAGTAAAGTCCAATGTGTTAAATTCTTATTAAAAGGTTCAGCCCATATGTATTAGAATAGTGTCGAACTCAAGTTAACTTGAAGTAGTATTCCTCCTATTACCACTTGGGAGGATATGAAGTGGAAGTTAAGGGAGAAGTATGTCTCACCTAATTACCGGCAAAAGTTATATGATGAACTCTCTAGGCTCACCCATGGGACTGACTCGGTAGCTGAATATACTAGGAAATTTGAGGATCGGTGTGAGCTAAATGAGGAACCATGGTTGTCTTTGAATCAATTTAAGGGAGGGTTAAGGACCGACATCAAGAGAGCCCTTATCCACCATAGGTGTGAGACCTTAGCTGAAGCTTATAAGATTGCCATGGAGATTGAATATGACCTATAACAATTTAGAACTCCTACACCTAAGCCTAGTGTCACATCCACCACCCTTAAGGTGCTGGCCATTGATGGAAACTCTAGGGAGAAGAGGACCCTTACTCAAGGCACTTGGGTAACATGTTACAATTGTTCTCAACTCGGCCATATGTCTAGAGATTGCCCCAAGAAAACCCTGTTGATAGAAGAAGTAGAGGAGGATGAACAAGAGAAGAATGAAGTTGGATCGGTTATGCATCAACCTGAATACAATAGTGAAGTGGAGCCTTCCCAATTTACTATGGCTGTAGTTAGGTGCAATTATATCAAGAATACCCTAGCTGAAGATTGGAAAAGTACTAGCTTTTTTTATACCTACACCCAATGCAATGGCAAGGTTTGTAAGATTATTATAGATAGTGGGAGTAGCCTAAATGTGATATCTAAGCAGGCTGTAACCAAGTTCGGACTGAATCATGAAAAGCATCATAAGCCCTACAATATCTCATGGGTAGATCAATCTAATATCCTGGTATCATTTAGATGTTTGGTGTCCCTTAGATTAGCCACTTACAAAGGAAATATTTGGTGTGATGACACTGAAATGGATATAGCGGATGTTCTATTGGGGAGACCATAGTTATATGATTTAGATGTGACCCATTATGGAAGAAGTAATACATATGAGTTCACCATTGACAAGAAAAAGTTTACCCTCATGTCTAGCCTCCCTAGAGATCTTCGGGCCTCAAACAAGAAAGGGAAGGCTGTTGAACTTAAGAAACCCATTACCTTGCTAAGACACCAAACCTTCCTACATGACATTATGGAAACCGGTCTAGTGTATACCTTGTTAGTGTAGCAAATCAGCCCTAAAACCAAACTAGAACACCCCCCCCCCCTCATCATTACCGAAATGCTAAAAGACTATGCTGCCATTACTCCAGTCATGCTTCCCGATGAATTGCCACCTGCAAGAGAGATCCAACATGCTATAGAACTTATACCCGAGGCTACTCTACCTCATCTACCACATTACTGCATGAGCCCCACAAAACTTGCTGAACTAAAGAGACAAGTAGATGATTTGCTTGACAAAGGATTAATACGAGAGAGCCTCAGCCCATCTGTCGTGCCCGCATTGCTTACACATAAGAAAGATGGCACATGGAGAATATGCATTGATTGTAGGGCCATCAATAAAATCACTATCAAATACATATTCCCTATCCCTTGGCTTGATGATCTCCTTGATATGATTGTGGGTTCAACTTGGTTCTCCAAGGTGGATCTCCGAAGTGGGTATCATCAAGTTAGGATCCGTGAGGGGGATGAGTGGAAAACTGCCTTTAAAACACAAGATGGCCTATATGAGTGGATGGTTATTCCCTTTGGGCTGACCAATGCTCCCGCTACCTTCATGAGGCTGATGCATCAAGTTCTCAAGCTCTATATTGGAAAATTTCTAGTAGTATACTTTGATGATATTTTGATTTTCAGCAAGTCTCAACAAGAACACCTAGATCATTTGAAAGCTACCCTTGATGTCTTGAAAAAAGAACACCTCTTGCTAAATCTAAAGAAATGTGTTTTCCTCACCCAAGAGATTGAATTGCTTGGCTTCATCATAACTGAAAGTGGACTTAAGGTTGACCCCTCCAAAGTTGAAGCTATCCTTAATTGGCCCACGCCTACAACCATAACCGAAGCTAGAAGTTTCCATGGTCTAGCTACATTCTATAGGTGGCTCATCCATAACTTGAGCACATTGGTGGCGCCAATCACCAATTGCTTCCACCAAGGAACTTTTGAGTGGACCTCGCGGCTGAAAGGCCCCTCCAAGAGCAGAAACTAAAAATCACTTCCACACCGTTATTAAGGTTACCCGATTTTACTAAGGTATTCATTGTTGATTATGATGCCTCCGGAGTTGGAATTGGGGGAACATTGAGTCAAGAGGGACATCCAATTGCTTTCTTTAGTGAAAAATTGACTGAGGCAAGACAAAGATATTCCACTTATGACAAAGAATTCTATGCCATAGTTCAAGCCCTTAAGCATTGGAGACACTACTTGATTCATGAGGAATTTATTCTTAATAGTGATCATCAAGCTTTAATCTATTTGAATAGCCAAGTTAAGTTGAACCTTAGACATGCTAAGTGGGTTGAATTCTTGCAAAAATACACCTTTGTTCTCAATCACAAAGTAGGAAACCAAGATAAAGTGGCTGATGCCTTAAGCCGAAAATTGCTTCTTTTGAATACATTACATGTGTCGGTCACAGGTTTTGAGAGGATCCGAAATGAGTATGAAGAGTGTCTTGATTTGAATAAAATATTCCTTGACCTCAAGAATGGTACAACATCGACTTCTGATTTTGAAATTCATGAAGGTTTCCTATTTAAAAGGGGTAAGCTATGCATTACACGCACTTCATTGAGAGATTTCTTAGTTTGGGAGTTACATGGGGGAGGGTCGGTTGGACATCATGGTAGGGATAAGACTCTAGCCTTAGTAAAGGAATGATTTCATTGGCCTACTATATTCAAGGATGTGACAAAGATTGTGGGACATTGCCAAACATGCCAAGTAGCCAAGACTAGAAAACAAAATATCGGCTTGTACATGCCTTTACCGATACCTGAAGGAACTTGGCAGGACCTAAGTATGGATTTTGTGCTCGGCCTCCCATGATCTAGTGCTCATTATGACTTCATATTTGATGTGGTTGACCGATTTTCCAAGATGGCTCACTTCATTCCATGCAATAAATCTACAGACACCGCTCATGTTGCTAGACTATTCTTTAAAGAGGTGGTGCGTTTACATGGGCTACCCCATACCATTGTTTCCGATCGTGATGTCAAGTTTGTGGGGGCACTTTTGGGTGACTCTATGGAAACTAATGGGCCCAAAACTTAACTTTTCTATAGCTTATCACCCACAATCAGATGGTAAAACTGAAGTGGTAAACCGGTCCCTTGGTAATATCTTGAGATGTTTAGTGGGGGAGCACCTGGGAAATTGGGACAAACTCCTGCCAACAGCTGAATTTGCTTTTAATAGTGCTATATATTGAACCATCGATGCTAGCCCTTTTCAAATCAACTTTGGATTTCAACCCCTCAAACCCATTGATTTAGCACCTCTGCCATCGCCCTTCAATCAAAATCATTCAGCTTTGTCATTTGCTCAACATATTGTTGAGATACACAATGAAGTTAGGGATCACATCACAAAGAACACTCTTAACTATGAATTGGTTGCTAACACTCATCGCCGTGCTATGAAATTGCTAGAAGGAGACTTGGTTATTTTCAGGAACCCGAAGGAGACACAACATGGCAACAACCACAAGCTACAAGCAAGGGGCATGGGTCCTTTCCGCATATTGAAGAAGGTAAATGACAATGATTATATGCTAGACTTGCCACCAGCTCTTGGTATACATTCTACCATCAATGTGGAGGACTTAACGCCATACAAGGAGCCACTCAACATAGAAGCACCAGCCCCAATGAAGAAAGCCTATAGAATACTTGAAACACAGTAGCGGTTCACCAAGCAAGGGACTTGATGACACCAAAATTTATAGTATATTTTAAATGTCATTTCATTGGTCTTTTGTGTCATATTTATGCCCTTTTGCTTGTTTTTAAGCCTTATTTATCAAATATTGCGGAATCTACACCTTTCCTCATTTTTGATGATTTTCGTATAAAAGTGCCATATTTTGACAGATTTTGAAAGATTTGAGCACACTAGTGGATTTCAGATGGCGAGACGAAGTCGTCCGTCAATTTTCATGCAAATCAGAGCAAGTTTGAAAAATACACCCTGGGTGTAATTTATATTATGGCCTATAATTTTCTACTCAGATTACACCCCTGCCGTAATAAAAATTACGGTACCATATTTTCTGCCTAGAAATTACGGTAGTGCCATAATATTTTTTATTGTACCATAATTTTGACCTAGAATTCACAAAAAACTTTGCTGAAATTACGGTACTGCCGTAATAGAAACACGGCCGTAATTCAGTACCAGACACGCGATTTTTCCGGAGTTTTTGAAGCTTGATTCTTGCGAAAATGATTTCTTGAGCTATGGACCACTAAATTGAGATCTGAAAGAAGCTATGAGCCCGTCTCAACGAGGAGAAGACAAAGGAAGTGAAAGCCCTAATTTTTATCAACTGTCTAGAGAGAAGTCAAGGAAGGTGTCCTTAGGGTTCTGCCTCACGCCGAGAGGCGTGGAGGCCATCTTAGGCCACAATTTTTACAAGGAAGCTTCGCCTAGAGGAGGAGAGGCTACCCTAGAAGTTTTAGAGTGAAAGGAGATCAGATAGAGGAGAAATCAACAAAAGAGCGGACGCCGGCACTGTTCACTCGCAACATTACGGCTGTAATTTCCATTACAACCGTGTTGTAAAGTTGATTTTCCCTTCTTTTCAATTTCTGATCGTTCTAAACTATGGATTATTGTAATTCTTCTTTCATGTTAGCTTAGATATCTTTTGGGACATGGGGTGTAATCCCCTTGATTTCTTATGACTAGATAACCTTTATTTCGTTAGTATAATTTTGTTATGATAATTCTGAAAGTACCCCTTAAACTAAGGGGGGTTCCCTTCTAGGGGGAGCGAAAACCCTAGGCAGTGGCGCATAAAAATTTTGGGCAGCGGATTAGGGTTTCAAGAATCGGTTCATGTGATATGATCAACCAAATGGAAACGATTGCATGTAAGAGATAAAACTCATACCATAGCCATTTCGAATGGCGCCTAGGAAGCAAAGATCAAAGCAGATCTTCTCCAGAGGTGACGCACACAGTTGATGTCGCCTACTCCTCTTTGCGATCCTTGTGCTAGCAAGATCCAAAGAAGTCTTTGATCGAAAATGAGAAAGGGATGAAGAGATCTTTTCTTTGCCGATTTCTCCTCCAAATCCAAGGCGTCGTCACCCACGGAAAAAAAACTCAAGAGGAATGCGTTCAAGTGGCGAGAATAGAGAGAGCACTCTCTTTCGAACGTGAGTCTCTCCAAGTGGAGATCATGGTTGCTAAAAATAGCACCACTAACCGCCCAACATGTTCACGCCAAGTGAACTTGTCGCCAATGCTTGAACCATTTTGGTTTAATTTAATTTTGGTTCAATTACCAAATAAACCAAACGACATGGCCTAGATCATATTAAAACCCTAAGGTTCCAGATCTAGCCGTTGATCTCTATGATGCTCCTGATCTGACCGATCTAGCATCTCTTCTCTCGATCGAAGCTTACCGATCTCAAGCCCTAATCAATCAAACATGATCAGACCAGATCTCACTCACAATCAGAGATTAAATCCCTTTAAACTGAACCCGAAACAATTCAGTCCACACGATCTGACTTAAGTAAGCCATATCATCAATTGTGCGACCCTGAGGGTTTCCTTAAAACATCGGTAACGATAATTTACATTATCACAACCAGTGAGGGGTATCTAGCAACACATCACTGTCTCCCGATATCAAGGAAAGAGTCTTCCAAGACTTCACCCAAAAACAGCACAAGTGTGAATCAATTCACAAAGCATACATATTTCCTTTGCCACTGGATGTTCTTATTGGACAAGCCTGTCAAGCTCGTAACTCCAATATGATGAGCATGATTAGAACAGATGATCACTGTCACCTGGGTATGGCCATACACTCTCTCAATCATCTCATCCAGGGGGCCCCTTTAGAACATCACACTCCTTAAACAAGGAGACGGCAATCCTATGTCTATCACTAGTGCTCTAACCTGATTCAAGCTCACCATCCAAGATAGTCTATAATCATTATGTTTCAAATGATATTGAACTACCTCAAAACAATGACAATCATCATTTAGAAAACACAAGTGATCTCAAGTCAGAGGTAATGTGCCACTTGTCTTAATCAAGGAATATTCACATTGTGACAAACAATTGAACATCCTAGTAGGGTCTGTCCAGTACATCCCATGTACCCATGAGTCTACATCTTATTCCATGCTCGAAGCATCCTATAAGATTAGAACACATATTAGTCTTAACCATATCGCGGCTGTCTCATGTTTACCAAGATATATCGACTAAGGACATAATAGCATGTCAGCCCAGCTGAACAGCTTTGAGACATTATTCAGAAGAACATATATTGCAGCAGACAATGTAGCTAACTGAATAACAACCATGCCTTTATAAACACATAGAGTTTATTACATGATACTTGTTACATTCCCATAGGCCTCAAACATTAGCCTTAAGGGCATACCCCAACAATCTCCCACTTGCACTTAATCTAATGGTTGAGAAATCTCAAACCCATATTATTACAGTGCTTCTCATGCTTCTGCTGCGCCAGAGGCTTGGTAAGCGGGTCTGCCAGATTGTCATCTGTATGAACCTTGCATACTTTGATCTCGCCACGATCTAATGAAACCGTCTCTGTATGTGCTTGGACTTCTGGTGCGACCGTGGTTCCTTTGCCTGTGCGATTGCTCCAGTGTTATCACAGAAGATAACCAAAGGATCTGCACACGAAGGAACGACACCAAGTTCTCTCACGAACTTACGAATCCACACTGCCTCCTTGGATGCTTCCGAGGCTGCAACATACTCGGCTTCTGTTGTGGAATCAGCAACAGTTGACTGTTTGAAACTTTTCCACACCACTGCACCTCCATTCAAGCTAAAAACATAGCCTGATTGCGATCGGAAATCATCCTGGTCAGACTGGAACGAAGCGTCAGTATATCCTTCAATACTGAGTTCTTCCTGACCACCATATATCAAGAACATATCTTTGGTCCTCCGCAGATATTTTAAAATGTTCTTGACTGCAATCCAGTGCGCCATACCTGGATTACTCTGGTAACGACTGGTTACGCTTAACCCGTAAGCAACGTCTGGGCGAGTACACAACATCGCATACATTATAGAACCAATAGCCGAAGCATAAGGCGTATTGTTCATTTCATCTTTCTCAGTCTGTGTTTGTGGACACTGACTCTTAGAAAGATTCAGACCATGTCTAACTGGAAGATATCCTCGCTTAGAATTCTCTAAGTGAAATCTCTCCAGGACCTTATCGATGTAAGTACTCTGGCACAGCCCGAGAAGCCTCTTAGATCTATCCCTGTAGATCTTCACACCTAACACATAGGCTGCTTCTCCTAGATCTTTCATCTGGAAACATTTCCTCAGCCATGCCTTAACAGCATGCATTTCAGGAATGTCGTTTCCAATGATCAAGATATCATCGACGTAGAGGACTAGGAAAGTAATCACGCTCCCACTAAACCTCTTATATACACACGGGTCATCCTCGTTCTTGATGAAACCAAATTCAGTAACTGATTCATCAAAACGAATATTCCAGCTTCTTGATGCTTGTTTAAGTCCATAAATGGACTTCTTTAACTTGCATATTTTATGACGATCTGCTGGATTAGTGAAACCTTCTGGTTGTGTCATATACACATCCTCATCCAGATTTCCATTAAGGAAAGCTGTTTTCACATCCATCTGCCAAATCTCATAATCATAATATGCAGCTATCGCGAAAAGAATCCGAATGGACTTAAACATGGCTACAGGTGAGAAAGTTTCATCATAATCTATCCCGTAGATTTGTTTGAAACCTTTCGCAACTAGCCTGCCTTTATAGGTAACTACGTTACCATCCATGTCAATCTTCTTCTTGAAGATCCATTTACAGCCTATAGGGATAACTCCCGGAGGCGGATCAACCAAATCCCAGACTTGGTTATCTGACATGGAGTCCATCTCGGCGCGCATAGCCTCAAGCCATCTCGCTGACTCTGGTCCACTGACCGCATCCGCATAAGTAAGGGGTTCATCATTGTCAATGATGTAGACTCCGTCATAGCGCTCAGGCTGTCGACGAATCCTACCCGATCTTCGCGGTTCCCGTGATGTCTGAGCCTCAGGTTGTTCAATAACCTGTTCTACCGGCTCAGGCTCATCCAACTGTGCTTGATCACTTTGTCCTTCTTCTGGATTCTCATCCAGCTTTATTTCTCTCCCACTGGCCTCTTGCAGAAGAAACTCCTTCTCAAGAAATATGGCCGTCCGAGCAACAAAAACCTTGTTCTCATTGGGATCGAAGAAATAATAACCCTTAGTTTCCTTAGGGTAACCGACAAAGATACATTTGTCAGATCTGCTCTCTAGTTTCCCAGAGGCGAGCTTTTTAACATAAGCCTCGCAACCCCAGATCCTGATAAATGTCAAGCTCGGCTGTTTCCCATACCATAACTCATATGGCGTCTTTGAAACTGCCTTGGATGGCACTCGGTTTAGTACCTTTGCAGCTGTTTCCAGCGCAAAACCCCAAAAGGAGTATGGAAGAGTAGCCTGACTCATCATAGAACGAACCATATCAAGTAACATTCTATTTCTCCTCTCGGACACACCATTCCATTGCGGTGTTCCTGGTGGAGTGAGCTGTGAGATAATCCCACACTCCTTTAGATAGTCAGTAAATGCATGACTTAGGTATTCACCACCTCGATCTGAGCGAAGTGCCTTGATATTACGGCCTAGCTGATTTTGTACTTCATTCTTGAACTCTTTGAACTTGTCAAAAGATTCACTCTTATGTCTCATCAGATAGACATACCCATATCTACTGAAATCATCAGTAAATGTAATGAAGTACTGATAGCCACCTCTGGCATGTTTACTAAATGGCCCACACACATCACTGTGTATGAGGTCAAGTAAACCTGAAGCCCTTTGACCTTTATTAAGAAAAGGTGACTTCGTCATTTTACCCATCAAACAAGCTTTGCATGTATCAATCTCCTTATAGGAGAATGATCCCAGCAGTCCATGATCATGCAACCGCTTAATGCGTTTCTTGTTAATATGGCCTAAACGACTATGCCATAGCAAGGTGCTGTCATCAGCATACTTGGCTTTCTTAATATCAACATTCTGTATAGAACTTTCCATGTCCAACATGAATAACCCATTATTAATTGAACCAGTTGCATAAACAATATTATCATATGACAAAACACACTTTGAAATATTGCATTCAAAGGAAAACCCCTTCCTGACAAGAGCAGGAATGGAGATAATATTTTTAGTTATACTGGGAACAAAATAACAACTGTTTAGTTCCAATACAATTCCAGATGGTAAAGTAATGAAGTAGTCTCCTACAGCAACAGCAGCAACCCGTGCCCCGTTTCCAACGCGTAGGTCCACCTCATGCTGTCCCACCTGCCTTCTTCTCTTGAGTTCCTGCACATTTGAACAAATGTGAACTCCACATGCAGTGTCCAACACCCATGATACAGAAGAAGAATACATGACCTCAGTCACGAATATACCTGAGCCAGAAGCAAAGCTTCCCCTCTTATCTCCTTGGAGCGCTTTACAGTCCTTTTTCCAGTGACCCAGCTGGCCACAGTGGAAACACCTGTATTCCTTAGACCGCTTCACCTTCTGCTTCAGAGCCTTGCTGTAATTCTTGACCGGGGCCTTGCCCTTCTTCCCCTTCTTCTTGTTCCTGGAAGGAACCATCAAGACAGAGGTTGAAGGCTTACCCTTCAGAGTTTCCTCAGTGGTCAAGAGCATATTCAGCAGCTCTGCCGGAGTACAATCGATTTTGTTCATATTAAAATTAATAATGAACGCGTCGAATGATGGCGGGAGAGACTGCAGAATAATGTCCACAGCAAGCTCCTGGTTGATGGTATGCCCCAGTTTCTCTAGAGCCTCCTTGTGCCCAATCATCTTGAGCACGTGAGCTCCCACTGGGCTCCCTTCAGCCAGTTTGCTCTGAAAGAAGAGCTTCGTCAAATTATAGCGTTCAGTCCTCGCCTGTGCAGCATACAACATCTTGAGGTTTGTAATCATGTCTCTAGCCGACATGTCCTCATGCTGACGCTGCAGCGGTGGCGTCATAGACGCTAACATCAGGCAAGCGACATCAATGCTATCATTGACGTGCTTTTCATAGGCTTCCCGAACCGCCCTTGCGGCGTTCGGAGCGGGCTGCGGCGGTATCGCCGTCTCGAGGACATACAGTTTCCTCTCTGCCTTAAGAACGATCTTAAGGTGTCCAAACCAGTCAGAGAAGTTCGGCCCAGCAAACTTCTCTCTTTCCAGTAGGGATCGCACATTGAAGTTCATGGTGTTCGTTGCTGCAGGTATCTACAACAATGCAAGAACAGCAAGGTCAGTATCAATGTATAAGAATCAATCAGGACTTAAGAAAGATTCTTTTTCTCACTATTTTATCAGGCGTGAAAAATCCAGCAAAACAGCCCGAAAGAGTAGAACTCTTTTAGTGAGATGGGATCCAGATTTCATACTTGGTCTCCGCGTCCCGCTCAGGCGAGATAAGATGCACAGAGAGTACAAGCACTAGTTTCTGGTAGGCAGTCCCTGCCGATCGCCAACCCGTGCGATTCCCCTTCATCTGGGCAGTCCAGCAGACTGTGCCAACTGAGTTGGTACAACACAATCTCTGACCCCACAGATGGCTGCCTCCATGTGCTACCATATGCGCCACATATGTAGCCTACACGGTCAAGCTGACCCGACCTACTCCCTGGACCACCATGTGCTATGCTGAGCAACGAGAAGGGATAAATCCCTGCTCTGTAACACACAGGTGTAATCCCGCACCGTCTGAAGATAGATGGACGTGCCCACTGAGTGGGTACAACACGGCTCCAACGATAATCAGAACAGTGAGGTTTCGCGTCAGAAGGCTTACGAGCTTGATATTTAATCGTTGGATTTTAACGGTCTTTTATCTTCTTGCCTATCATGCAATTCCTATGGTGATAGCAGAAGATAAATTTACTCATGCAATTCTAATATAAAGCAATAAAAGAAAGCATGTGTCTTTTGTGGTAAAAGCCCATAGCCCTAGTGAGACCTTAACCTAACTTAAGTCTACACTTGCTCTTTATGGGTCTTTAGCTGCTCATCTGGCCCAAACCTGAGCCCAAGCGCCAACTGCAGCTCTGGTGCGCCCACCAGGAATTTGCGCCTGGTCCTAGGGTCGAACCCTAGACCTCCCACCTGGTCCAGCCACTGCTGCATGCGCTTCTGCCAAGTGTGCATTGTGCTCTTGTCTAATTAAATTACAAATTTAACTATCTAGACAAGAGTGACACGCAGGTCACTTTCACATTATAAATTAATCAAAATTGTGATACGCAGATCACATAAAGAAAATTAATTTACAACATATAATCCAGGCACGCAGGCCCCAGCACAGCACACATTAAAAACGGGCAGCCCACATAAGACTAAATAAACAAGCAGATGCAACAACCATCATGTGATCCAGTCAGGAAAAATAAATTTTTAAAAAACCCCTTGGGATCGATTTTTTTTTTTTTTTTTAATTTTTCCTTATTTGCCCCACAACCTTACAATGGTCCATTACTAGGGATCCACTCATCCAACCTAGTCAGATCCACTGCCCTAGCATGCACCAAGTCCTAACTGACTTGAGTCGACCAAAAGGTCAACCATGCATGCACCAAGGCTGAACGACCACACTGAGGTCTGGCAAGCGGGCGTGACCCCGGGCCTAACTCAGGTGCGTTCATCAGTTGTCTCAATCAGACATCGCTACACACCTGTCTGCAGTCGACCTATAGCCACCACAGGCATGCGCCAAGGTGCTAACTGGTCGACCCATTCAGGCTGTCAGATAGTCTGATCAGACATGTTTGGATCTAACCTAGGGGGTGACTTCAACCCTAATAACCCATCTAAGGGTTTAATGTAGGAGCATTAGATCTAAGGTGAAACGCGCATGTGATCAAGGTTTTAGAAAAACTTACAAAAACATGCGCCAACAACAACATGCGCAATGGAGAAAATAACATCTATACAAATCATGAATTTTCGCCAACTTAGATAATCGCATGTAACCTATAGATCTATTATAATGCGCATACATGGATCATATGACATATCATGGCAATCATAAACAAGCATGAAACATCTGGCTCTGATACCAATTGAAAGTACCCCTTAAACTAAGGGGGGTTCCCTTCTAGGGGGAGCGAAAACCCTAGGCAGTGGCGCATAAAAATTTTGGGCAGCGGATTAGGGTTTCAAGAATCGGTTCATGTGATATGATCAACCAAATGGAAACGATTGCATGTAAGAGATAAAACTCATACCATAGCCATTTCGAATGGCGCCTAGGAAGCAAAGATCAAAGCAGATCTTCTCTAGAGGTGACGCACACAGTTGATGTCGCCTACTCCTCTTTGCGATCCTTGTGCTAGCAAGATCCAAAGAAGTCTTTGATCGAAAATGAGAAAGGGATGAAGAGATCTTTTCTTTGCCGATTTCTCCTCCAAATCCAAGGCGTCGTCACCCACGGAAAAAAAACTCAAGAGGAATGCGTTCAAGTGGCGAGAATAGAGAGAGCACTCTCTTTCGAACGTGAGTCTCTCCAAGTGGAGATCATGGTTGCTAAAAATAGCACCACTAACCGCCCAACATGTTCACGCCAAGTGAACTTGTCGCCAATGCTTGAACCATTTTGGTTTAATTTAATTTTGGTTCAATTACCAAATAAACCAAACGACATGGCCTAGATCATATTAAAACCCTAAGGTTCCAGATCTAGCCGTTGATCTCTATGATGCTCCTGATCTGACCGATCTAGCATCTCTTCTCTCGATCGAAGCTTACCGATCTCAAGCCCTAATCAATCAAACATGATCAGACCAGATCTCACTCACAATCAGAGATTAAATCCCTTTAAACTGAACCCGAAACAATTCAGTCCACACGATCTGACTTAAGTAAGCCATATCATCAATTGTGCGACCCTGAGGGTTTCCTTAAAACATCGGTAACGATAATTTACATTATCACAACCAGTGAGGGGTATCTAGCAACACATCACTATCTTCCGATATCAAGGAAAGAGTCTTCCAAGACTTCACCCAAAAACAGCACAAGTGTGAATCAATTCACAAAGCATACATATTTCCTTTGCCACTGGATGTTCTTATTGGACAAGCCTGTCAAGCTCGTAACTCCAATATGATGAGCATGATTAGAACAGATGATCACTGTCACCTGGGTATGGCCATACACTCTCTCAATCATCTCATCCAGGGGGCCCCTTTAGAACATCACACTCCTTAAACAAGGAGACGGCAATCCTATGTCTATCACTAGTGCTCTAACCTGATTCAAGCTCACCATCCAAGATAGTCTATAATCATTATGTTTCAAATGATATTGAACTACCTCAAAACAATGACAATCATCATTTAGAAAACACAAGTGATCTCAAGTCAGAGGTAATGTGCCACTTGTCTTAATCAAGGAATATTCACATTGTGACAAACAATTGAACATCCTAGTAGGGTCTGTCCAGTACATCCCATGTACCCATGAGTCTACATCTTATTCCATGCTCGAAGCATCCTATAAGATTAGAACACATATTAGTCTTAACCATATCGCGGCTGTCTCATGTTTACCAAGATATATCGACTAAGGACATAATAGCATGTCAGCCCAGCTGAACAGCTTTGAGACATTATTCAGAAGAACATATATTGCAGCAGACAATGTAGCTAACTGAATAACAACCATGCCTTTATAAACACATAGAGTTTATTACATGATACTTGTTACATTCCCATAGGCCTCAAACATTAGCCTTAAGGGCATACCCCAACAAATTCTACTTATGTGATGATTGCCTATAATTCTCTATAGTTTTCTTATTATCACACATGTTTTAGAGTTTTCGCAATATGGACTGAAAGGTGATTTGCTTGTGAACTTGGAACCCTAAAATTGAATTTAGGAACTCACCGTAAGAAATTAGTTTAGTTCTTATTTCATGATTTTAGAAGAATAATTGCCATGTTTGATAATTTGAATCTAGGATTGAGTTATTTTGTTAAACGTGAAGATCTTGTGTGAAAGTGAGGATCGGAGCGTTGGAGAACCATAAATAGAACCTGTGTTGAGACTCGAATGCACGAAAGTGATCCTTGAGATTCCACTTGAGATAATCAACTTAGGATTCTGATGCATGAAAGTGATCCTTGAGTTCTTTGATTGATGATTTACTTATTTTCAGCTTGGGATAGATCTTGCGTGAAAGCGAGGATCGGTCCATGCATGATTGTCTGCACGAAAGTGAGATAATCCTTTTATGAAGTAAATTATATCTTTATCATGATAACATTAAACTGACGAATCACTACTCATATATAGTCATAGAAATTAAAGTGGATGAAACCCTAGTCCCAATTTCTATCTGATTATCGATTGCTTAGGTAGTAAGAATACAACTATTTGGTACTTAACACATAGGTCTCTGTGGGTTCGATATCTTTTATTACTTCGAGTATCCGTGCACTTGCGGACACAACAAGTTTTTGGTGTCTTTGCCAGGGACCATAGTTTTGTTAGTATCAAAATTGTTGTTAATATTGCTTGACTAATTTTTATTTGTTTTAGATTTAACTTTATTTTCTATTCTTGCAGGTTTTGGATATTCACAAGTTATGACAGAACTGTGATTTCTGAAAATTTTTTTATTTATTTGTGTTTTATATTGTGAAAATAAAATGGAAAGAGAGAAAAAGAAAAATGACTCCTCTACTTGGAACTGTGTAAAATTGACAGTGGTGCCGAAGATAAGAGTTGAAGTCCAAATAAAAAGCGTGTATCTATGTGGGTACATACCATCAAAAGTACAATAAAAGAAAATTTAGAAAAGAAAGATTTTGATGTGGAAAAAGATTTTGGATATCCTATTCCTGTAAACAAAGGTATGATAGATTTAAATTGAAACAAAGTTGAAATCATGGGATTAAGATTCTATTTATTATGTGAGTTATGAAGTTTTATTTGATCAAAGTTGTGAATCTTAGAAATTAAATTCTGAGGACAGTGTATTTATCTAAAAATTTGTGCAAAAAGTTGGTGGAATATTTCATGAGTGATTATATTCTAGAAATTTATTTTTCATAAAAGAGCATATTTTTCATACTTAGCATTGTTCTTTATTCTATTTATTTGCTTGAGGACAAGCAAAGTTTGAGCCTTATGTGTTTGATGACACCAAAATTTATAGTATATTTTGTGTCATTTCATTGGTCTTTTGGTGTCATATTTATGCCCTTTTGCTTGTTTTTAAGCCTTATTTATCAAATATTACGGAATCTACACCTTTCCTCATTTTTGATGATTTTCAGGTAAAAAGTGCCATATTTTGATGGATTTTGAAAGATTTGAGCAGACAATGGATTCTAGACGCTAAGACGAAGCCGCCCGTCAATTTTCATACAATTGGAGCAAGTTTGAAAAATACATCCCGGGTATAATTTATATTATGGCCTGTATGTTGGGGTATGCCCTTAAGGCTAATGTTTGAGGCCTTGGGATTGTATAAGTATCATGTAATAAACTCTTATGTTTATAAAGGCATGGTTATTATTCAGATTGCTACCTTGTCTGCTGTAATAAGTGTACTTCTGATTAATGTCTCAAAGCTGTTCAGCTAGGCTGACATGCTGTTATGTCCTTAGTCGAGATATCTTGGTGAACTTGAGACAGCCCTGATATGATTGAGACTAATATGAGTTCTAATTTTATAGGATGCTTTGAGCATGGAATAAGATGTAGACTCATGGGTACATTGGATGTACTGGACAGACCCTACTAGGATATTCAATTGCTTGTCACAATATGAATGATCCTTGTTTGCACTAAGTGGCACATGTCCTTTGACTTGAGATCACTTGTGTTTCTAAATGATGATTGTCATTGTTTTGAGGTAGTTCAATATCATTTGAAACATAATGATTATAAACTATCTTGGATAATGATCATGAGTCAGGTTAGAACACTAGTGATAGATAAAGGATTGCCGTCTCCTTGTTCAAGGAGTGTGATGTTCTAAAGGGCCCCCCTGTATGAGATGGTTGAGATAGTGTATGGCCATACCCAGATGACTATGTTCATCTGATCTGATCATGCTCATCATATTGGAGCTACAAGCTTGACATGCTTGTCCAATAAGAACATCCAGTGGCAAAGGAATCATGTAAGCCTTGTGAAATGGATTCACACTTGTGCTGTGTTTTGGGTGTAGTCTTGGAAGACTCTTTCCTCTATATCGGGAGACAGTGATGTGTTGCTAGATACCCCTCACTGGTCATGATAACGTAAGTTGTCGTTACCGACATTTAAAGGAAACCCTTAGGGTCACACAAGTTGATGATATGGCTTACTTAAGTCAGATCGTGTGGACTGAATTGTTTGGGTTCAGTTTAAAGGGATATAATCTCTGATTGTAAGTGAGATCTGGTCTGATCATGTTTGATTGATTAGGGCTTGAGATCGGTAAGCTTCGATCGAGAGAAGTGATGCTAGATCGGTGAGATCAGAAGCATCAGGAGATCAACGGTTAGATCTTGAACCATTTGGTTCAGAGAGATCTAGACCATGGCTTGGGCTGGTTTCATGTGGTCTTTGGACCAGATTGATTGAACCAAAGTGAACCAAATTCGAACCGGTTCACTTATGTGAACGCTTGGTTCGAATGGTGTTAGCGTTTTGGTTGTTGATGAGCGCATACTTCCAATTAAGGAAAGTGATCAAAGCCTCTCTTCATAACGCCTAAACGCCAAGCCGTTGAATGTGTGACTTCACTTCGCTTGGCTTTGATCATATCGAAATGGTGTGAAAAAGGAAAAAGGGGGGTGGAGCTCTCGGCAAGAGATTGATCTCTCATCATCCTCACGCGACAAGCACCTTTGAAGCTCTTTGCTAGCACAAGGATCTCAAAGAGTAGTCCTTGATCATCTTGTGTGTGACGACAAGGAGGAGGCCTCTTTTGTTCTCTTGATTCCAAGGCACCATCCAATCCGATGGCTATGGTATGAACTCCCTCTTGTTCCATTCAATCGCTTGAAGTTGATCATGAAAACATATTACATGCGATTTGTGAAACCCTAGCATCTTCATGCAAGAATGAATTATGCGCCACCCTTACATAGGGTTTTCGGCCCCCCCTCTTGAAAGGGGTTTTATCCGCTTGCGCTCCCCCTAGAAGGGGACCCAACAATTGGTATCAGAGGTAGGTCTAATATGTTCTTATGATTGCTTTGTGTGATCCATGTATGTTTGATGCTTAAATCTATGTTTTCTCTTCATGCGATTGTACTAGTGGATAGTATGTTCATGTTGTGCATGTATGAGAGTTATCTTGGCGCTTGCTTAAGTTTCCATTTGTTGCGCATATGTTGGCGCTTGTGTTGTTTTTCTTACAAAACAAATGAACTTGCGTGCCTATCTAGATCTAAGGCCCTACTCTAAACCCTTAGATGGGTTGATGGGGTTGAAGTCACCTCTAGATTAGATCCAACCGTCTGATCAGACCATCTGACAGCCTAGATGGATCGACCAGATGGCACCTGTGCGCAAGCATGAGGTGGCCATAGGTCGATTGCATCTTAGGCGTGTAGCGAGGTCTGGTTGAGACAACCAGTGAACACACATGAGCTAGGCCCGGGGTCACACCCGCTTGCCAGAACTCATGAGGGTTGTTCAGCCCTTGGCGCATGCATGGTTGACCGTTAGGTCAATACGGGTCAGTTAGGACTCGGTGCATGCAAGGGCAGAGGATCTGATCGGATGGATGAGTGGATCCCTATCAATGGACCATTGTAAGGTTGTAGGGGCACATAAGGAAATTAAAATTGATGCCATGGGGTTTTTCAAAATTTAATTTCATGATTGGATCACATGTTGATTGATGCCATGATGCTTGTCTATTTATTCTTATGTGGGCTGCCCATGTTAAATGTGTGCTGTGCTGGGGCCTGCGTGCCTGGAATTAAACTTGTAAATTAATTTGTGATCTGCGAATCACATTTGTACTTAATTTATAATGTATAATTGACCTGCGAGTCAAACTTGTCTAGATAGATCAAATTGTATTTGATTAGACAAGAGCACAAAGGCACACATCCAAGAGGGGCATTCAGCTGGTGGCGCACCTAAGGTGCTCTTGGCGCTAGGGCCCTGGGTTGGACCAGATGAGATGCAAAAGTCCTAAGAAGAGCAAGTGAAGACTTAAGTTTCTTAAGGTCTTACTTAGGCTTTGGGCTTTTACCACATAAGATCCATGCTTTCTATTTATTGCTTTTATAATTAGAAATGCATGAGTTTATCTTCTGCTATCACCATAGGACTTGCATGATAGTCAAGAAGATAAAAGACCGGTAAAATCCAACGATAAAATATCAAGCTCGTAAGCCTTCTGACGCGAAACCTCACTGTTCTGATTATCGTTGGAGCCGTGTTGTACCCACTCAGTGGGCACGTCCATCTATCTTCAGACGGTGCTGGATTACACCTGCGTGTTACAGAGAAGGGATTTATCGCTTCTCGTTGCTCAGCATAGCACGTGGTGGTCCAGGGAGTAGGTCGGGTTAGCTTGACTATGTAGGCTACATATGTGGCGCATATGGTAGCACATGGAGGCAGCCATCTGTGGGATCAGAGACTGTGTTGTACCAACTCAGTTGGCACAGTCTGCTGGATTGCCCAGATGAAGGGGAATCGCACGGGTTGGCGATTGGCTGGGACAGCCTACCAGAAATTAGTGCTTGTCATCTCTGTGCATCTTATCTCGCCTGAGCGGGACGCGGAGACCAAGTATGAAATCTGGATCCCATCTCACTAAAAGAGTATTACTCTTTCGGACTGTTTTATGGATTTTACAGTCAGCTAGAATAGTGAGAAAAAGGAATCATTCTTAAGTCCTGATTGATTCTTAACATTGATACTGACCTTGCTGTTCTTGCATTGTTGTAGATTCCTGCAGCAACGAACACCATGAGCTTCAATGTGCGATCCCTACTGGAAAGGGAGAAGTTTGCTGGGCCAAACTTCTCTGACTGGTTCGGACACCTTAAGATCGTTCTTAAGGCAGAGAGGAAACTGTATGTCCTCGAGACGGCAATACCGCCGCAGCCCGCTGCGAACGCCGCAAGGGCGGTTCGTGAAACCTATGAAAGGCACGTCAATGATAGCATTGATGTCGCTTGCCTGATGCTAGCGTCTATGACGCCACCGCTGCAGCGTCAGCATGAGGATATGTCGGCTATAGAGATCATAGCGAACCTCAAGATGCTGTATGCTGCACAGGCGAGGACAGAACGCTATAATCTGACGAAGCTCTTCTTTCAGAGCAAACTGGCTGAAGGAAGCCCAGTGGGAGCTCACGTGCTCAAGATGATTGGGCACAAGGAGGCTCTGGAGAAACTAGGGCATACCATTAACCAGGAGCTTGCTGTAGACATCATTCTGCAGTCTCTTCCGCCTTCTTTCGATGCGTTCATCATTAACTTTAATATGAACAAAATCGATTGTACACCGGCAGAGCTGTTGAATATGCTCTTGACTACTGAGGAAACTCTGAAGGGAAAGCCTTCAACCTCTGTCTTGATGGTTCCTTCAAGGAACAAGAAGAAGGGGAAGAAGGGCAAGGCCCCTGTCAAGAACTACAGTAAGGCTCTGAAACAGAAGGTGAAGCGGTCCAAGGACAACAGGTGTTTCCACTGTGGCCAGCTGGGTCACTGGAAAAAGGACTGTAAAGCGCTCCAAGGAGATAAGAGGGGAAGCATCGCTTCTGGCTCAGGTATTTACGTGACGGAAGTCATGGTTTCATCTTCTTCTATATCATGGGTGTTGGACACTGCATGTGGAGTTCACATTTGTTCAAATGTACAGGAACTCAAGAGAAGAAGGCAGGTGGGACAGCATGAGGTAGACCTACGCGTTGGAAACGGGGCACGGGTTGCTGCTGTTGCTGTAGGAGACTATTTCATTTCTTTACCATCTGGCATTGTATTAGAATTAAACAGTTGTTATTTTGTACCCAGTATTACCAAGAATATTATCTCCATTCCTGCTCTTGTCAGGAAGGGTTTTTCCTTTGAATGCAAGATTTCAAAGTGTATACTTTCTCTAGATAATATTGTGTATGCTACTGGTTCCATTAACAATGGGTTATTCATGTTGGACATGGAATATTCTATACAAAACATTGATAATAAGAAAGCCAAGTATGCTGATGACAGCACCTTGCTATGGCATAGTCGTTTAGGCCATATTAACAAGAAGCGCATTAACCGGTTGCATGATCATGGACTGCTGGGATCATTCTCCTATGAGGAGATTGATACATGCAAAGCTTGTTTAATGGGCAAAATGACGAAGTCTCCTTTTCCTAACAAAGGTCAAAGGGCTTCAGGTTTACTTGACCTTATACACAGTGATGTGTGTGGGCCATTTAGTAAACATGCCAGAGGTGGCTATCAGTACTTCATTACCTTTACTGATGATTTCAGTAGGTATGGGTATGTCTATTTAATGAGACATAAAAGTGAATCTTTTGACAAGTTCAAAGAGTTCAAAAATGAAGTACAAAATCAGTTAGGCCGAAATATCAAGGCACTTCGTTCTGATCGAGGTGGTGAATACCTAAGTCATGCGTTTACTGACTATCTAAAGGAGTGTGGGATTATCTCACAGCTCACTCCGCCAGGAACACCGCAATGGAATGGTGTGTCCGAGAGGAGAAATAGAACGTTACTTGATATGGTTCGTTCTATGATGAGTCAGGCTACTCTACCTTACTCCTTTTGGGGTTTTGCACTGGAAACAGCTGCAAAGGTACTAAACCGAGTGCCATCCAAGGCAGTTTCTAAGACGCCATATGAGTTATGGTGTGGGAAACAGCCGAGCTTGACATTTATCAGGATCTGGGGTTGCGAGGCTTATGTCAAAAAGCTCGCCTCTGGGAAACTGGAGAGCAGATCTGAGAAATGTATATTTGTCGGTTACCCTAAGGAAACTAAGGGTTATTATTTCTACGATCCCAAAGAGAACAAAGTATTTGTTGCTCGGACGGCCATATTTCTTGAGAAGGAGTTTCTTCTGCAAGAGGCCAGTGGGAGAGAAATAAAGCTGGATGAGATTCCAGAAGAGGGACAAAGTAGTCAAGCACAGTTGGATGTGCCTGAGCCGGAAGATCAGGTTACTCAGCAACCTGAGGCTCAAATATCACGGGAACCGCGAAGATCGGGAAGGATCCGTCGTCAGCCTGAGCGCTATGACGGAGTCTACATCATTGATAATGATGAACCCCTTACTTATGCGGATGCGGTCAGTGGACCGGAGTCAGCTAGATGGCTTGATGCTATGCGAGCCGAAATGGACTCCATGTCAGATAACCAAGTCTGGGATTTGGTTGATCCGCCTCCGGGAGTAATCCCTATAGGCTGTAAATGGATCTTCAAGAAGAAGATAGACATGGATGGTAACGTGGTTACCTATAAAGGCAGGCTAGTTGCGAAAGGTTTCAAACAAATCTACGGGATAGATTATGATGAAACTTTCTCACCTGTAGCCATGTTTAAGTCTATTCGGATTCTTTTCGCGATAGCTGCATATTACGATTATGAGATCTGGCAGATGGATGTGAAGACAGCTTTCCTTAATGGAAATCTGGACGAGGATGTGTATATGACACAACCTGAGGGTTTCACTAATCCATCAGATCGTCATAAAATATGCAAGTTAAAGAAGTCCATTTATGGACTTAAACAAGCATCTAGAAGCTGGAATATTCGTTTTGATGAATCAATCTCTGAGTTTGGTTTCATCAAGAACGAGGATGACCCGTGTGTGTATAAGAGGTTTAGTGGGAGCGTAATTACATTCCTAATCCTCTACGTCGATGATATCTTAATCATTGGAAATGATATTCCTGAACTGCATGCTGTTAAAGCATGGTTAGGAAAATGTTTCCAGATGAAAGATTTAGGAGAAGCAGCCTATGTGTTAGGTGTGAAGATCTACAGGGATAGATCTAAGAGGCTTCTCGGGCTGTGCCAGAGTACTTACATCGATAAAGTCCTGGAGAGATTCCATTTAGAGAATTCTAAAAGAGGATATCTTCCAGTCAGACATGGTCTGAATCTTTCGAAGAGTCAGTGTCCACAAACACAGACTGAGAAAGATGAAATGGACAATACGCCTTATGCTTCGGCTATTGGGTCCATTATGTATGCGATGTTGTGTACTCGCCCAGACGTCGCTTACGGGTTAAGCGTGACCAGTCGGTTCCAAAGTAATCCAGGCATGGCGCACTGGATTGCGGTCAAGAACATTTTAAAATATCTGCGGAGGACCAAAGATATGTTCTTGATATATGGTGGTCAGGAAGAACTCAGTATAGAAGGATATACTGACGCTTCGTTCCAGTCGGACCAGGATGATTTCCGATCGCAATCAGGCTATGTTTTTAGCTTGAGTGGTGGAGCAGTGGTGTGGAAAAGTTTCAAACAGTCAACTGTTGCTGATTCCACAACAGAAGCCGAGTATGTTGCGGCCTCGGAAGCATCCAAGGAGGCAGTGTGGATTCGTAAGTTCGTGAGAGAACTTGGTGTTGTTCCTTCGAGTGCAGATCCTTTGGTTATCTTCTGTGATAACACTGGAGCCATCGCACAAGCAAAGGAACCACGGTCGCACCAGAAGTCCAAGCACATACAGAGACGGTTTCACTTGATCCGGGAGATCATTGATCGAGGCGAGATCAAAATCTGCAAGGTTCATACAGATGACAATCTGGCAGACCCGCTTACCAAGCCTCTGGCGCAGCAGAAGCATGAGAAGCACTATAATAATATGGGTTTGAGGTTTCTCAACCATTAGATTAAGTGCAAGTGGGAGATTGTTGGGGTATGCCCTTAAGGCTAATGTTTGAGGCCTTGGGATTGTATAAGTATCATGTAATAAACTCTTATGTTTATAAAGGCATGGTTATTATTCAGATTGCTACCTTGTCTGCTGTAATAAGTGTACTTCTGATTAATGTCTCAAAGCTGTTCAGCTAGGCTGACATGCTGTTATGTCCTTAGTCGAGATATCTTGGTGAACTTGAGACAGCCCTGATATGATTGAGACTAATATGAGTTCTAATTTTATAGGATGCTTCGAGCATGGAATAAGATGTAGACTCATGGGTACATTGGATGTACTGGACAGACCCTACTAGGATATTCAATTGCTTGTCACAATATGAATGATCCTTGTTTGCACTAAGTGGCACATGTCCTTTGACTTGAGATCACTTGTGTTTCTAAATGATGATTGTCATTGTTTTGAGGTAGTTCAATATCATTTGAAACATAATGATTATAAACTATCTTGGATAATGATCATGAGTCAGGTTAGAACACTAGTGATAGATAAAGGATTGCCGTCTCCTTGTTCAAGGAGTGTGATGTTCTAAAGGGCCCCCCTGTATGAGATGGTTGAGATAGTGTATGGCCATACCCAGATGACTATGTTCATCTGATCTGATCATGCTCATCATATTGGAGCTACAAGCTTGACATGCTTGTCCAATAAGAACATCCAGTGGCAAAGGAATCATGTAAGCCTTGTGAAATGGATTCACACTTGTGCTGTGTTTTGGGTGTAGTCTTGGAAGACTCTTTCCTCTATATCGGGAGACAGTGATGTGTTGCTAGATACCCCTCACTGGTCGTGATAACGTAAGTTGTCGTTACCGACATTTAAAGGAAACCCTTAGGGTCACACAAGTTGATGATATGGCTTACTTAAGTCAGATCGTGTGGACTGAATTGTTTGGGTTCAGTTTAAAGGGATATAATCTCTGATTGTAAGTGAGATCTGGTCTGATCATGTTTGATTGATTAGGGCTTGAGATCGGTAAGCCTCGATCGAGAGAAGTGATGCTAGATCGGTGAGATCAGAAGCATCAGGAGATCAACGGTTAGATCTTGAACCATTTGGTTCAGAGAGATCTAGACCATGGCTTGGGCTGGTTTCATGTGGTCTTTGGACCAGATTGATTGAACCAAAGTGAACCAAATTCGAACCGGTTCACTTATGTGAACGCTTGGTTCGAATGGTGTTAGCGTTTTGGTTGTTGATGAGCGCATACTTCCAATTAAGGAAAGTGATCAAAGCCTCTCTTCATAACGCCTAAACGCCAAGCCGTTGAATGTGTGACTTCACTTCGCTTGGCTTTGATCATATCGAAATGGTGTGAAAAAGGAAAAAGGGGGGTGGAGCTCTCGGCAAGAGATTGATCTCTCATCATCCTCACGCGACAAGCACCTTTGAAGCTCTTTGCTAGCACAAGGATCTCAAAGAGTAGTCCTTGATCATCTTGTGTGTGACGACAAGGAGGAGGCCTCTTTTGTTCTCTTGATTCCAAGGCACCATCCAATCCGATGGCTATGGTATGAACTCCCTCTTGTTCCATTCAATCGCTTAAAGTTGATCATGAAAACATATTACATGCGATTTGTGAAACCCTAGCATCTTCATGCAAGAATGAATTATGCGCCACCCTTACATAGGGTTTTCGGCCCCCCCTCTTGAAAGGGGTTTTATCCGCTTGCGCTCCCCCTAGAAGGGGACCCAACACTGTATTTTTCTGCCTAGATTACACCCCTGCCGTAATAAAAATTACGGTACTGTATTTTCTGCCCAAAAAATTATGGCAGTGCCGTAATATTTTTTATGGTACCATATTTTTGACCCAGAATTCATAGAAAACTTTGCAGAAATTACGGTAGTGCTGTAATGAAAAACACGGCTGTAATTCTATTCCTGGCACACGATTTTTCCAAAGTTTTTGAAGCCTGAATCTTGCGCGGACGATTTCTCAAGCTATTGACCACCAAATTGAGATCCAAAAGAAGCGATGAACTCGTCTCAGTGAGGACAAGATAAAGGGAGTGAAAGCCCTAATTTTGATTCACTGTCGGGAGAGAAATTGAGTTTCACGCCGCTGCCTTAGGTTTCACCACCGGGAAGCGTACAATGCATCTTCGGCCATGAAATTTGAGAGGAAGCTTCGCTTGGAAGAGGAGAGGATACCCTAGAAGTTTAAGAGAGAAAGGATCTCGATGGGAGGAGAAATCAACAAAAACACGCCGCCAGCACTGTTCACACGCGGAAATTATGACTGTAATTTCCATTACAGCCATGTGGTTATTTTTTTTTCCTCTCTTTCATGATTTCATACACTTTGATACTATGGATTATTGTAATCTTTCATCCATGCTAGCTAAAACCTTTTATGGGACATGGGGGAGTAATTCCTTTTGATTTCTTAATGACTACATAAATTTTTCATTATTTCGTCACGTATAATTTCAGCATGATAATTCTACTTATGTTACAATTGCTTTTTAATTCTCCATAGGTTCATGTTATTAATCATGTTTTAGAGTTTTCACAATAAGGACCAAAAAGTGACTTGCTTGAGAACTTGGAATCCTATAATTGAATGTTAGGAGCTTACTATAAGAAATTAGGTTAGTTCTTGTTTCTTAATTTTAGAAGAATAATTGCCATGATAATAATATAAATCTAGGATTGAGTTAATTTACCAAACGTGGAGATCTTGTGCGAAAGTGAGGATCGGAACGTTGGAGAACCATAAGTAAAACTTGTGTTGAGACTCGGATGCACAAAAGTGATACTTGAGATAATCAACTTAGAATTCAGATGCATGAACGTGATCCTTGAGTTCTTTGATTGATGATTTACTTATTTTCAGCTTGGGATAGATCTTGCGCAAAAGCAAAGATCGGTCCCTGCATGATTGTTTGCACGAAAGTAAGATGATCCTTTTATGAAGTAAATTATATCTTTTTCATGATAAAATTAAACTAACAAATTACTATTCATACCTAGTCGTAGAAATTAAAGAGGATGAAACCCTAGTCCCAATCTCTCTCTCTGATATTTTCGTTAGCTTTCATTAGTTCACTTGCATAGTTTTGATTGCCTAGATAGTAAGAACTCAATTATTCAGTTCTTGACAATGAGGTCTCCGTGGTTCGATTTATTTCTTTATTACTTCGAGTATCCGTGCACTTCCGGACTACAACAAGTTTTTGGCGCCGTTGCCGGGGACCTTAGTTTTGTTAATATCAAAATAGTTGTTAGTATTGCTAAACTCAGTTTTATTTGTTTTAGATTTAACTTTGTTTTCTTTTTTTGTAGGTTTTGGATATTCACAAGTTGTGACAGAACTGTGATTTCTGAAAATTTTTTTCTTTACTTGTGTTTTATATTCTGAAAAAAAAATTATTTTTGATTGATTAGTGTTGGATAATCTTTCTATTCTTGATAGATTTGGAGATATGTCTTTTAATCACTACTCATGAGCAACGAAAAGAGGTGAGGTATACATGCCACAAGGTAAGTATGAAGATGATTCATTGTGCACTCTTGTAGAAAAATTTCACTCTTATATGCACCTTGTTAGGACATCTTATTCTTCTATTATATGCGATATTTGTGGATGTTTTGATCATTATACTTTTGATTGCCAATTTTTAACTCCTCCAAATCATGTTTCTAAACCATACTTTGAGGATACTGAAAAATCTAGGTTAAAATCCATACTTGAAACATTCATGAAAAATCAAAATCATTTCATGCAAAATCAAGACAAGGAAATTGAAGATCTTAAAGGGATAATTAGTCATCTTGCATCTCAAGTAGAATCTTTAACAGCTCATAAGAAAATTTTGGAAACCTAGATAGCACAACAAGCTTTTTCATTTGAGTTTGATTTGGAAATTAAAAAAATTGATTTAGAAAATTCCCCCTCTGATTATGATTGTTTTGACATTGAGCCTTATGTGAACATTAATGAATCTCACTCTGATTTTGATAATTATAAAATTGATTCATCTAATAATTTATTTGAGGAAATTGATTTTGTTAAATCTCCTTTTGATTCTAGTGATAATTATGAAATTTATTCTTTTGATGATATATTATCTGTGGTTAAATCTAATGAAGGATATGAAGGGACTGATTTAGAAAAATCTTACTCTGATTTTGTTAGTAATTTTGAAATTGATGAAGTGCATGAAGAACTTGAAAAGGATATGAAAATTATGAATATTGATGAATCTCACTTTGATGTTTTGCCCATGTCTACTATTTAATCTACTTATTTATTTGAAAAATTATGCTTTATTGAGGAATCTAATGTAAGACAGAAAAATTATTTTGATGATCCAATACGTGAATCTTTTGATCAAAGTCCTATTGCAATTGAAGATATAATCTTGAAGAAAGGACTAATGATTTTGCTTACTAACAAATATAGGAAGATCATTGAATATCCTTGGAGTAGATTTGAAAATTTTGATTTTGATTTCTGCTTATTTGAGAAAGCCATGACAATGTTGATTTATATGAAATTTTGGATGTTTAAATTAGTGGCTAAACTTTTAGGACAAAGGAAATGTAGAAAATTGTATGTTATTTACTATGGTACTGATCCACCTGCTTCGCCATGAAATTTGAGTTTGTCAAGCTATGGACCTAAAAATTAGCGCTTCTTGGGAGGCAACCCAAGAACTCTTACCTTAGTTTAGTTTCTTTTATTTTAGTTTATTTTTAGAATTAATTCTTCTTCTCTTTTTGTAGGGAAAATCAAACTTTGCGCAAAATATGGCACTACCGTAATCCTTTTCATGGTGCCGTAATTTCGGCTGATTTTTGACCCAATAGTTTTTCATCTTTTATGGCACTACCGTAATCATTTTAACGGTACCATATTTTTGGTTCGTTTTTGACTAGAAGGTTTTGTGACTTTTACAGCAGGGCCGTAATCATTTTTACGTGCCGTGTTTTTGAGTGATTTCTGACCCGAGAGTTTTGTGTATATTACGACACTACCATAAGGAATTTCATGCCCATAATTTGAAATCTGCATTCTGCTTGTCTGATTAGGTTTTTTTCTCACTGTGATTTTAAGAAATTGGGTTGGGAAAATATTCAATCTTTGGCACGAACATGAAGTACTCATCTTTCTCTATTAGTTGGATATTTTTATTGAATTTTAAAGTTCATGGATCAACCTAAAACACATAACATATTTTGGGAACTGATTAATTTCTACAGCAGTTTTTCTTGACTAATCTGATTTGCCTTCTTTCTGCTGATACCCTAAATTCCTGACAGATTTTGATCCTTTAATTTTCATATGCTTAGAAAGAACAAGTTTTATTCTACATCGTGACTTTGTCTATTTTCTTTATGGATCAATAAATCTTATTATTGGGTATAGCTACTTTTTGTAACTGAATCAGTAGGCTGCTCTGCTATCCTTGGACACCTACAACTTCTTCTCCAGATTTGCAGAACCTCTAGCCAGCCAGCCACCACCACTGCAGCTGCCTCTAACACCACTATTTCCAGCCGTCGACACTGGATTCTATCACCAGCAGCCTCTTACTTCTTCTACTGCCTCTATTTCCATTAATTTTATTTTTGTAGTAGGGTTTTCATTAGTGGCTCTGATTTTTTTTATTATTTATGCAGCATCATCTCTGGCAGCCCACCAGCCGACGACTTTGCTTCTAGGACTGTAGTCTCTAGCAGGCCACTGGAGACTACTCATCATCACTCTATTGTCAGCACCATCATCTATTCCACATCTGCTCTTTCCACTGACACCTTCCTTGGACCACTGATGACATCGCTGAATTTCCTTTGAGAAAAATTTTTTCTATCATTTCTTTTTAAAGCAAGAGACTATTTCTGGTCTGAACCTTATGTACCTTAAATTGTGCAGGTAAAATTTCCAAAAGACACATTTTTGGATCTAGCAGCACTTGCCCCAATGCTACACCTCTGACGATGATTGAGCTTGCTATATAGTTTTGTGAGTATTGTTTGCACTTTTGATTATTTTGATTTGATATGATTATCAACAGTTTTCTTCTCCTAAAATTTCTATTTGATGAGATTATACGGATCTATCACTTTACATCTTTTGACAACATGAGTTTCATGCTTCACACTTTTGCATTGATTTGGATGTTTAAAAATTTTTATGACTTGAATCCATGTGATGAGAGGTGTGTGAATTTTTCCATATTTATGCACGTCAATTCTTGTGAAAAGAGATATTTGTTGGGAAACCCCGGGGATTTTAAAATTTTTACAGACAAGCACAGCAGAGGCAATCCCCAAAACAGGCCAATCCCAAAAACCCAGAAGATCGAGTCTTGCGAGGAGATCGACACGGTGAGTAGGAGAAGATACCTTGATGCAAATTAAGTGATGCAATGCAGGCGCCCAAATGTGCGCCCTCTGCAGTCTCGCACACAGCCGAACCTCGAATCCTCTTCTTCCACGCCCGGTGCTAGCCTCGGGAAGAAGATCCACGCCTTTGGGGGACTTCCTCAATCACTTATGCCAACTCCAAAGGAGATGCTAAGGAGAGGAGGTGGAGCTTCGTCGGAGTCCAACTCTCGAAGCACTGCGCCAAGATCCGAACTGGAATTACCCGAAGCCAAAGTCCAACTTTGGAGAGGAGGGCGCCAAGGAACTTCCAAAGTTCCGAACTCACTAAAGGGAAGAGGAGAGGCAATGGGCGAACATCCCTCTCCCTCTTTCTAGGAGTGGCGACAAGGGGGACAAGAGGGCAAGAGGTCCAAGAGTTGCGACGACAGGGGAGGAAGGAGGTTTATATACCCATGAATAGGTGCACCTCTTCATGAAGAGACACACCTCTTCAAGAGGTAAAACCCATTTCGCCCACTCCAAGTGCCATGCGCCCAAGTACATTCACCCACTCCAAGTGAGAAGCTCCAAGCTTCTCTCTTTAAGGGAGATGCGCCACTTGGATTTGTCTTTCTCAAAGATATGTGATGTAGGACGGGAGCGTGTGACAATGTTACTAATTAAGAACATGAAATTTTACTAATTAAAAAATACTACTAATTAAAAATCAATTTATTTATTCATCAAAACTTCATAAAGCAACCAGAATTCTAGGACTATAGAAATAATAAGTTAAGAAAAGTAGTCCCGTCAAATAAGGGGTTCCAATTATCCAATATTCAAACTAAATGAACCACATTGTAGAACTAAATTAATTCTTATGAATCAATCAAAATTTGGGATTCCGGATCTTTCATGCGAGTAAGATATCTGCAACAAAGATAGTTAATCAGATCAGACAGTAAATCAGTGCAGGAATTGTATTAGACATCAATGTTTGCTATGCCTCCGGGGTTGATCTGGTGGTTCTTTGATGGAGCCAAGTTATCTGATATGTAGAGTGAAACCTGTTCTTTATGATCGTATCAGAGATCAGGGGTTCTATCACGTCCAAGCACGTTGAATACCTGCAAGAAGAAGCTTAATCAGTTAAGTTTTAAAGCAGAGCAGATAAACAGGAGATAAGGAAGTCTGGAAAATAGAAGGATGGAGGCAAGCGCCGATCAACGGCGCTGGGACTTGGATCGTCTGTCGGCGGCGTAGAGTCGAGATGGAATGATGTTGAAGACGTCGGAGCACGACGAGAGGTGGCGGAGGAGGCGAGGACGGCGTCGGAGTACAGGCAGAAGCGGAGAAGTGGATGTTCAACCGAACAGGGGAAGTGCGGGATCGGAGCAGGGATCGTCGGCGTTCGTCCTGCAGTGCACGATCGCCGGAACTTCTACGTCTGGGAGTCACTGTGATGATGACGATGAGGTGGCCGGAGTTTGGTGACAGGCGGTGGCTGGTCGGAGGAGCATGATGCGGAAGGGCGGAGCTAGGTCGCGGGCAGGGCAGAAGCAGGGGAGGTCGCGCTGGAGAAGGATTTGTTGCCGGCCGGCCAGTGGTTGACCAAATCAAAAACTGCTACTACTGGAGGTTGGTATGGTCGTGGTGACGACGTGGCCGGAGTTTCGGGGCGGACGGTGGCCGGTCGGAGGCGGACGACGGTGAAAGGCGAAAGTGGGACGGAAGGCTGGCGAGAACAGAGGATTCGAACGGAAGTTCGATTCCGGTGATCGGAGAGTCGGATGGATGGATGCCGGTGGCTGTAGCTTCTTCTTGGGTAGGGTGAGTGGTGGCCGAAGTATCGTGGAGATCCGGCCGGTGGATCGTCGGCGACGAACTCGAAAAATTCTGAAAATCTGGAACTGTTGCGGCTGGAAGATTGACTTGTGAGGAAGAAGAGAATGGAGGGGAGGGGAAGAGAGGGGGAAGGGGCTCGGCCCTAGAAGGAGAAGGAGGAGCACATCCGATAGAAGAAGAAGATACAAGAAAACTACTTCATACAATTCAATTTCAACAACTTTTTGTCTGTTCGTAACAAGGCTGTAAACATGATACAAATAGGGTGAAGCTTGGAAACGAACGTTGCTGGGTGAACGTTGCAATTTCCTTCTTTGTCAGCAAAGAGACGTTGGAGGAGTTTCCTTGTGGGCTGAGCGAAGGTGGCTGGAGACGTTGGTGTTTCCATTCTTTGGAGCGTTGAAGTCTAGCGTTGATTTGGCTGCAAGGAGATCCTAAATTGGCTGATTTGAACGTTATTGCTTGCTTTGTTTCCTTTGGCGTGGATGCATGTCACGACTGGAGTATGCAGCAACCTGTTATTTGGAAAGTGTCTTGAGCTTCACTTGAAGTATTTGATGGTAGTTCTTTCCCCATTATTGTGCTAGCATTAGGATTGAGCTTGCTAGCTTATTTGAGAGCTTCCGAGCCTTTGATTAGGGTACTCGTAGGCTCCACTTGTATCTTCGTGGCCTGTGATCCCTGCCTCCATCAATATGCGCCAAGCTCACTCCAAGTGACTTGCGCCTATCCCATTTGGCCCATTTGGCCCAAATGGCTCATTAAGCCCATTTGGCCTATTAGCCCAACTTGGTCTGTTGGGCCCATTTGGCCCAACTTGGTCTATTGGGCCCATTGGGCCCATTTGGCCTACTAGGCTCAAAAAATAAGTTTGCTCCAAATGATTCCTTTCATCTCATCTAGCATAGTGGTGCTGATAGATTCTCCCAAACAGATCTGAGTTATCCAATAACTCAATCAATAGGCTACCCGATCAATACGAGAACCCGAGTATCAAGTTGTGCGACCCTATAGGTTCCTCAGACGTTGGCAGTGATGAACCGAGTCATCACAAGTAGTGATTGACACCTAGCAGTGCATCGCTGCTACCCAAGTCATCGGAATGGATATCAGCATCGACATCCCCATCATCGCAACAAGATACCGATGCATTATAGTCTCTTTGCCGAACTGATATCCGATTGGACAAAGTGTATCACCACTTTATTTTCACCCAATCTCATGGTCATGACTAAATCTGGCTTTCACCTGGGTATAGCCATACACTTTCAGTCATGCAACCATAGGGGGCCCCGTAGATATCAAGCTTCCCGTAGGAAGGGGCAAATCCTATATCTGTCCATTGATTTTCTCATATGGGTCGTGACATACCCAATGACAACCGTTATGACCTCCCTGCTACGGCGAGGCGTTAGGTTGTATCAAAGCATGTCCCTAACCATATAGAAGAGTCAATGACCTCAAGTCAAGGGATAAATGCATCTATTGTCACTTGTGAGCTTAACTCATAACACCAAGTTAGAGCCTCACAGCGGGTCAGTCCAGTATATCCACCACTGATATACCCATATGCCTACGTTAGCACCCCATGCGTAACCAGCCCATATACCAGTCTCACATGTACCAGACCTGTCCCTTATCCACTTAGGTACTCGACTGGGGACACACCGTTTGAGGACAGATACAATCTGTCTCCAGGGACATTATTATCCATGTACATAATCGCAAATGTAAACATAGCATAATAACGACAATGCCAGAATGATATATTAAGATCAATATCAAGTAGTACAAGATGGACCAACAATGAGTCTAAGGGCATATACACCAACAATCTCCCACTTGCACTTAGACTCAGTTGTTGAGAAATCTCAACCCCATGTCCCTCGCATGATCATCATGCTTCTGCTGCGCCAAAGCTTTGGTCAATGGGTCTACTAGATTGTTATTTGTGTCAACTCTGCTTATCTTGACATCACCTCGGTCAATGATCTCTCTGATCAGGTGAAATCTACTAAGTATGTGTTTGGATTTTTGATGAGACCGTGGTTCCTTTGCCTGTGCCATCGCTTTATTATTGTCACAATAGAGCTCAATCAGATCCACAGTAGTTGGAACCACCTGAAGTTCAGAAATGAACCTCCGAATCCAAACGGCTTCAATGGCTGCCTCAGAAGCAACGACATACTTAGCCTCGGTCGTAGAATTAGCTACAGTGGATTGCTTAGAGCTCTCTCAGCTCATTGCACCGCCACTTAATCTGAACACATAGCCTGTCTGCGATCTTAAGTCATCAGGGTCTGACTGGAATGATGCCTCAGTGTAGCCCTGAACACTAAGCTCTTCCTGTCCCCATAGACCAAGAACCACTCTTTAGTTCTTCTCAGAAACATAGAATGTTCTTTTACAGCCACCCAGTGCTGTAGACCTGGATTGGATTGATATCTGCTGGTTATGCTCCAAGCATAAGCCACGTCTGGTCTAGTACACAACATTACATACATGATCGAACCTACTGCCGAAGCATAGGGTACTCGACTCATGTTGTCCCTCTCAGCCTGTGTGACGGGACACTGGCCCTTGGAGTGAATAAGGCCATGTCTCACTAGAAGGTATCCTTTCTTAGATTGCTCTAAGCTGAACCTCTCCAGGACCTTATCAATGTAAGTACTCTGACTAAGGGCCAGGAACTTCTTGGATCTATCCCGATAGATCCTCACGCCTAGGATATAGGCGGCCTCCCCTAAGTCTTTCATCTCAAAACACTTCCCCAACCATGTCTTCACAGCTTGAAGACTAGGGATGTCGTTTTCGATGAGTAGTATGTCGTCGACGTACAAGACTAGGAATATCACCAAGCTCCCACTGAATTTTCTGTATACACAGGCATCATCTTCGCTCTTGATAAAGCCGTAATCTCTTACTGCTTCATCAAATCGAAGATTCCAACTTCGAGAGGCTTGCTTTAATCCGTAAATGGATCTTCTTAGCCTGCAGACCTTATTGGCTTCTGTAGGATGGATGAAACCATCAAGTTGTGTCATAAACACATCCTCTAGCAGCTTCCCGTTAAGGAACGTTGTCTTTACATCCATCTGCCATATCTCATAATCGTGATATGCAGCTATAGCAAGCAGGATTCGAATGGATTTAAACATAGCAACTGGCGAGAAGGTTTCATCATAGTCCACCCCGTGAACTTGTCTGAATCCTTTAGCCACAAGTCTACCCTTATAGGTAACTTTGTTGCCATCCATGTCAGTCTTCCTCTTCAAGACCCAATTACACCCTATAGGTTTTACCCCATCAGGTAGCTCAACCAAATCCCAAACTTGGTTAGCCGACATGGAATCCATCTCGGATCTCATGGCCTCAAGCCATTTCTCGGAGTCCGGTCCAGTGACCGCCTCATCATAGGTCCTGGGTTCATCCTCAATGATGAAGATCCCGTCGTGTTGGGTCGGCAGCGACTTGTACCTCTCAGGTGCACGATGAATCCTCCCAGACCTACGCAGGGCCTGTGTCTGAGCCTCTGGTTGCCCAGCAACCAGTGCAAGTGGCTCAGGTTCCACCTCAGTGTCCTGTGGTTGCACTTGGACCTTGTCCAAGTCAAAATTCCTCCCACTGACTTCTTTCATGAGAAATTCTTTCTCTAGAAAGACAGCACCTCGAGCAACAAAAACTTTGTTCTCGTTGGAAACATAGAAGTTATATCCTTTAGTTTCCTTAGGATATCCCACAAACACGCATTTATCATATCTAGGTTCTAGCTTGCTAGAATCCTGACGTTTGACATAAGCCTCACATCCCCAGACTCTGATAAAAGAGAGATTCGAGCGTCTCCCACTCCATACCTCGTACGGAATCTTAGAGACACTCTTAGATGGAACATTATTCAGTATGAGAGAAGCTGTCTCAAGTGCATAGCCCCAAAACGACGGAGGTAGAGTTGCATGACTCATCATAGATCGAACCATGTCCAACAAAGTTCGATTTCTCCTTTCAGACACACCATTCCACTGAGGTGTTCTAGAATGAGTGAGTTGGGATAGAATCCCACACTCTCTAAGATAGTCAAAGAACTCACCGCTCAGGTACTCTCCACCACTATCTGATCGAAAAGCTTTAATAGATCTACCAAGCTGGTTCTCTACTTCATGTCTGAACTCCTTAAATTTCTCAAAGGATTCGGACTTATGTCTCATTAAATAGACATAACCATGTCTACTGAAGTCATCAGTAAATGTGATGAAGTAGTTGTACCCTCCTTTGACTTATTTACTGAATAGCCCGCACACATCGCTATGTATGAGATCCAACAAACCTCCTGCCCTCTCACCAATCTTGGTGAAGGGCACTTTTGTCATCTTCCCTAATAAACAAGACTCGCAAGTATCAAACTCCTCCAAGGAGGTTGAATCTAACAATCCATTTGCATGGAGTGGTTGAATGCGATTCTTGTTTATATGGGCTAATCGACAATGCCAAAGGTACGTACCAACTGAACCATTTAGTTTGATCCTTTTATGATTTATGTTACATATAGAGTTATCCATGTCCAAGACATACAATCCATTGCATAAGGTACCCTTCCCATAAAACACATTTGCAAATGAAAAAGAACAAGAGTCCTCTTTTATTTCAAACTTAAAACCTTTCCTTGCCAAGCAAGGAATAGATACAATGTTTTTGGTAAGAGAAGGTACATAATAACAATTATTTAACTCTAGATGAAGTCTAGAAGGCAAGGAGAGTGTCAAAAGTCCTACGGCAATAGCAACAACCTGTGCTCTGTTTCTAACACGTAGGTCAATCTCTCCAGGCTGAACCGATCTACTTTTCTTGAGCCCCTACATATTTGTACAAATATGAGCTCCGCATGCGGTATCCAATACCCATGACATAGAAGTAGAAAGGTTGACTTCGGTAACATAAATACCTGAGCCAGAAGACGAAGCCTTGCTTCTCTTCTCCTCGTTCTGAAGTCGCACCACGTCCTTCAACATGTGAGGTGGCCCTCCATATGAATAGCACCTGTTATTCCTGATCCTTTCCATCTTTAGTTTCAGCTCCTTGGTCAAACCTTTCGGCTGACCACACTGAATGACTACTTTAGGAGGGTTGAGCTCAACCAATTCATCGAAGAGCTGCCTTGGATTATAAATAATCTCAAAAGCACTCTTAGATTCATATTGCCCTCTAAATTCAGGCGACATGTTGGTTAGCATCAAATTAGCAACCTCCAAAGTATCAGCCTGATGCTTATCAAAAGCATCCTTCTCAGCTGCTCAGGCCGAGCATGGAAGTGGCTCTGGAATAGGCTGCTCAAGGACATAGAGCTTCCTCTCGAGCTTAAGGACAATCCTCAAGTTTTGATACCAGTCCATCAAGTTGGATCCAACCAACTTGTTCTTTTCCAGGATAGATCGCAGTGACCATCTGCTATTGTTCGTAGCCATTGATCTACAACAACCAAGAAAGCAGATTTGTACTACTTCGATCATTTAATCTGGACTTGTATTAAATGATCATACGCTCCCACTATTTTAATCGAATTGACAACCCACAAAGTCAATCAAGAAATCCGAGATTTCCTAGTGAGATGGATCCTTATTCCACATGAGGCTTCGCGTCCCACGAGGGTGGGATGAGATGCACAAAGTGACCCATGCTTCCTAAGGTGGGCATGCCGGCCGATTGCACCCAGGCAATTTCCCTTCTCAAGACAGTTCAAGCATTTTGTGCCCAGCTAGGGCTGGAACAACACAAAACCTTAACCTCTCGAGGCTGCCTCTACAGTTCCATCATGTGGCCACCACATATGAAAAACTAGTCAAGTCTATCCTGACCGTTATGCCCAGGGCCAACGAGTTTCCTTGCGAAGGCACGCCCGATTAAAACGGACTGGGGAAACCATTGCCACCACACACCTTCTAAAGATAAGTGAGTGTGTCCCACGAGGGTGGGAAACAGTTCACAACACCATTGATCGATAGCTTGATGAGGGCTACGCGTCAGAAGGCTACAAACTTGATATTGTTTTGAGGGTTTTTGAGGTCTCATCCTCTCAGTTTTATCTTTTGTCTAACATTACAGGCATGCAATCCTATAGTAATAACAAAACGATAAAACACAACCAGGCATGCTTTAGCAAATATTGAAAAACAGTAAACAAGTGATGTGGTCATAGCCTAATCAACGCAATGAACCATCACATGCCAAAGGATGTTCATGCTTGACCTAGGTGACAAGCCCCAACAAGACCTAACCTAGCCGCCACTAAGCTTTATCTTCAAGTGCGGCTCCAAGGTCCTCGATGCGTGATGCGCCATCATGCTTATGCCAAGAGGGATAGCTCACGAACCCTAAGGTTCGGCCAAGCCCTTACTTGCGCCACCAAGCAAGATGCGCCATCATGGTTGATGCGCCAAGATGTAAGCTTCAAGAGGGATGCGCCCTTAATCTTCTTTGTGCATTTACAAAACAAAAAGGAAAAGTGGCACGCAGGCCTCACATAAATACATCACAGGCATACAAGAGGCTTGACTATGACTGCAACATGATGCACAATCATCTCATGCTTTTTTATATGCTCAAGAAATCATAAAACTTCAGTTTTAGTTTCTTAGAAAACATGTCTTTCAACCTCAACGTCCATTCGCAAATCTAAGATTTTTGTTTCTCTCAGGAGTCTACAAGTGACGCATGCATGCTCCAAGCACGCTTGCCGCCTACCCTTGCAATCCTTAACTTGCCAAGAAGTCCCACATAGTATGTCTATCCTACATGCGTGGGGAGAAATTAATTCTCTCACATATGGGTCTATCCCACCATGTGAAGAAAGCGAAAAACCAAAGAGATCGAATAGATGTCAGGAATGAAAAAGTTACAATTTTTCTTACTTAGAAAAATCCATGCGCATATGCAAATTTTCAAAAAATTTCAGATGGCATGTGAGCATACAATAAAAGCATAAAACACCATTCGAGTTCGCAAGATGCTCTGATACCACTGTTGGGAAACCTCGGGGATTTTAAAATTTTTACATACAAGCACAGCGGAACCAATCCCCGAAATAGGCCAGTCCCAAAAACGCAGAAGATCGAGTCTTGCAAGGAGATCGACACGGTGAGTAGGAGATGATACCTTGATGCAAATTATGTGATGCGATGGAGGCGCCCAAATGTGCGCCCTCTGCAGTCTCGTACACAACCGAACCTCGAATCCTCTTCTTCCACGCCCAGTGCTAGCCTCGGGAAGAAGATCCATGCCTTTGGGGGACTTCATCAATCACTTGCGCCAACTCCAAAGGAGATGCCAAGGAGAGGAGGTGGAGCTTCATCAGAGTCCAACTCTTGAAGCACTGCACCAAGATCCGAACTGGAATTACCCGAAGCCAAAGTCCAACTTTGGAGAGGAGGGTGCCAAGGAACATCCAAAGTTCCGAACTCACTAAAGGGAAGAGGAGAGGCAATGGGCGAACATCCCTCTCCCTCTTTCTAGGAGTGGCGACAAGGGGGACAAGAGGGCAAGAGGTCCAAGAGTTGCAACGAGGGGGGAGGAAGGGGGTTTATATACCCATGAATAGGTGCACCTCTTCACTAGTGAAGAGTGTTGGGGTATGCCCTTAAAGGCTAATGTTTGAGGCCTTGGGATTGTATCAGTATCATGTATAAACTCTTATGTTTATAAAGGCAATGGTTGTTATTCAGTATGTTACATTGTCTGCTGCAATAAGTGTGCTTCTGAATAATGTCTCAATGCTGTTCAGCTAGGCTGACATGCTGTAATGTCCTTAGTCGAGATATCTTGGTGAACATGAGACAGCCTTGATATGATTGAGACTAATATGTGTTCTAATCTTATAGGATGCTTCGAGCATGGAATAAGATGTAGACTCATGGGTACATTGGATGTACTGGACAGACCCTACTAGGATATTCAATTGCTTGTCACAATGTGAATAATCCTTGTTTGCAACAAGTGGCACATGTCCTCTGACTTGAGATCACTTGTGTTTCTAAATGATGATTGTCATTGTTTTGAGGTGGTTCAATATCATTTGAAACATAATGGTTATAGACTATCTTGGATAATGATCATGAGTCATGTTAGGGCACTAGTGATAGATATAGGATTGCCGTCTCCTTGTTTAAGGAGTGAGATGTTCTAAAGGGGCCCCCCTGAATGAGATGATTGAGAATAGTGTATGGCTATACCCAGGTGACTATGCTCATCTGATCTAATCATGCTCATCATATTGGAGCTACAGGCTTGACACGCTTGTCCAATAATGAACATCCAGTGGCAAAGGAATCATGTATGCCTAGTGAGTTGATTCACACTTGTGCTGTGGTTTGGGTGTAGTCTTGGAAGACTCTTTCCTTTATATCGGGAGACAGTGATGTGTTGCTAGATACCCCTCACTGATCGTGATAACATAAGTTATCGTTACCGACATTTAAAGGAAACCCTTAGGGTCGCACAATTTGATGATATGGCTTACTTAAGTCAGATCGTGTGGACTGAATTGTTTACGTTCAGTTTAAAGGAGTTTAAACTCTGATTGTAAGTGAGATCTGGTCTGATCATGTTTGATTGATTAGGGCTTGAGATCGGTAAGCTTCGATCGAGAGATTTGATGCTAGATCGGTGAGATCAAGAGCATCGAGAGATCAACGGTTAGATCTTGAACCTTTAGGTTCAATGAGATCGACCATTGCTTGGGCTGATTTGGTCTTGAACCAAATTCAATTGAACCGGCTCATCATGTGAGCGCTTGGTTCAAAGGTTTGAATGGTGTAGAGGAGTTGCGGTTCACTTCATGTGAACGCATAACGGTTAAGAGTAATGGGTTGCTATTTTTGGATTGCAACGCCTCCACGTTGAAAAGAACATTCTCTCTTATCGCCTCTCATCACCTCTTGACGGGTTCTTCCCTCTCGTGTGACAACGCTCTCGACGAGTGTAGAGGAAGGCTTTTTCGGCAAGCACCAAAGGATCTCATCTCCTCCACGCAAAGGACCCTTGAAGCTTTGCTAGCACAAAGACGACAAGGAGAAGCCATTCCTCATCTTGTGTGCGTCAACTAGGGAGAAGATCCCTTTCGATCTTTGCTTCCAACACACCATCCAAAGAATGGCGATGGTATGAACCTTCTTGATGTTTGCAATCGGTCTTTTCTATAGTTGATCATATATCATGCTAGTGATCCCTAGAAACCCCTTTTTCCGCTGCAAAATTATACATGCGCCCTTTAGGGTTTCGCTCCCCCTTGAAGGGGACCCTTCAACTGGTATCAGAGCCGGTTCTAATGCATGCTAATATGATTGCTATGCTTTGTGATCCTTGTTTGCGCCATATTGCTAGATCTAGGCTACATGCGAAACTTTACTTGTTGTATATTATTGTTGGCGCATGTATGAAGGTAGCGCTTCTATATGTTGTTGTTGATGTTTTTCTTAAAACTAAAATGACTTGCGCGCTTACCATTAGATCTAAGTGGCGCCTACTTTAAACCCTTAGACGGGTTGTTAGGGTTGAAGTCATAGTCTAGTCAAGATCCAACCAGTCTGATCAGACTATCTGACAGCCTAGATGGGTCGACCAAATGGCACCTGTGCGCAAGCATGAGGTGGCTATAGGTCGACTGCGGACAGGTGTGTAGCGATATCTGGTTGAGACAACCTCTGAACGCACATGAGTTAGGCCCGGGGTCACACCCGCTTGCCAGACCTCATTGTGGCCGTTCAGCCCTTGGCGCATGCATGGTTGACCGTTAGGTCAACTCAAGTCAGTTAGGACTTGGTGCATGCAAGGGCAATGGATCTGACTAGTCAAATGAGTGGATCCCTAATAATGGACCGTTGTAAGGTAGTAGGGCATATAAGAAAAAATAAAATTGAAGCCAATGGGGTTTTTCAAAATTTTATTTTCTTTTGGATCACATGTTGATTGTAAGCATATGTTTGTTTATTTATTCTTATGTGGGCTGCCCATGTTAAATGTGTGCTGTGCTGGGGCCTGCGTGCCTGTATTAAAGTTGTAAATTAATTATTGTGATCTGCGTATCACATTGTATTTAATTTATAAAGTGTAATTGACCTGCGTGTCAATCTTGTCTAGATAGATTAATTTGTAAGTTAATCAGACAAGAGCACAGAGCACACTTGGCAGAGGTGCATGCAGCAGTGGCTTGACCAGGTGGGAGGTCCAGGGTTCGACTCTGGGACAGGCGCATATTCCTGGTGGGCGCACCTGAGCTGCAGATGGCGCTTGGGCCCTGGTTTGGGCCAAATGAGCAGCAAAAGTCCCATGAAGAAAAGCAAGTGAAGACTTAAGTTAATTAAGGTCTTACTTAGGCTATGGGCTTTTACCACATAAGATCCATGCTTTCTTTTATTGTTTATATAAGTAGAACAGCATGATTTATTTATCTTCTGCTATCACCATAGGAATTGCATGATAGTGAAGAAGATAAAAGACCGTTAAAATCCAACGCTAAAATATCAAGCTCGTAAGCCTTCTGACGCGAAACCTCACTGTTCTGACTATCGTTGGAGCCGTGTTGTACCCACTTAGTGGGCATGTCCATCTATCTTCAGACGGTGTTGGATTACACTTGCGTGTTACAGAGAAGGGATTTATCGCTTCTCGTTGCTCAGCATAGCACGTGGTGGTCCAGGGAGTAGGTCGGGTCAGCTTGACCATGTAGGCTACATATGTGGCGCATATGGTAGCACATGGAGGCAGCCATCTGTGGGATCAGAGACTGTGTTGTACCAACTCAGTTGGCACAGTCTACTGGATTTCCCAGATGAAGGGGAATCGCACGGGTTGGCGATTGGCTGGGACAGCCTACCAGAGATTAGTGCTTGTACTCTCTGTGCATCTTATCTCGCCTGAGCGGGACGCGGAGACCAAGTATGAAATCTGGATCCCATCTCACTAAAAGAGTTCTACTCTTTCGGGCTGTTTTTGCTGGATTTTTCAGCCAGATAAAATAGTGAGAAAAGAAACTTTCTTAAGTCCTGGATTGATTCTCTACATTGATACTGACCTTGCTGTTCTTGCATTGTTGTAGATTCCTGCAGCAACGAACACCATGAGCTTCAATGTGCGATCCCTACTGGAAAGGGAGAAGTTTGCTGGGCCAAACTTCTCAGACTGGTTCGGACACCTTAAGATCGTTCTTAAGGCAGAGAGGAAACTGTATGTCCTCGAGACGGCTGTGCCGCCTCAACCCGCTGCGAACGCCGCAAGGGCGGTTCATGAAGCTTATGAAAAGCATGTTAATGATAGCATTGATGTCGCTTGCCTGATGCTAGCGTCTATGACGCCACCGCTGCAGCGTCAGCATGAGGATATGTCGGCTATAGAGATTATAGCGAACCTCAAGATGCTGTATGCTGCACAGGCGAGGACTGAACGCTATAATCTGACCAAGCTTTTCTTTCAGAGCAAACTGGCTGAAGGGAGCCCAGTGGGAGCTCACGTGCTCAAGATGATTTGGCACAAGGAGGCTCTAGAGAAACTGGGGCATACCATAATCAGGAGCTTGCTGTAGACATTATTCTGCAGTCTCTCCCGCCCTCTTTCGATGCGTTCATCATTAACTTTAATATGAACAAAATCGACTGTACTCCGGCAGAGCTGCTGAATATGCTCTTGACTACTGAGGAGACTCTGAAGGGAAAGCCTTCGACCTCTGTCTTAATGGTTCCTTCTAGGAACAAGAAGAAGGGGAAGAAGGGCAAGGCCCCTGTCAAGAGTTACAGCAAGGCTCTGAAGCAAAAAGTTAAGCGGTCAAAGGAATACAGATGTTTCCACTGTGGCCAGCTAGGTCACTGGAAAAAGGACTGTAAAGCGCTCCAAGGAGACAAGAAGGGAAGCATCGCTTCTGGCTCAGGTATATTTGTGACTGAAGTCATGATATCATCTTCTTCTATATCATGGGTGTTGGACACTGCATGTGGAGTTCACATTTGTTCAAATGTACAGGAACTCAAGAGAAGAAGACAGGTGGGACAGCATGAGGTGGACCTACGAGTTGGAAACGGGGCACGGGTTGCTGCTGTTGCTGTAGGGGAATATTACATCTCATTACCATCTGGCATTGTATTAGAATTAAACAATTGTTACTTTGTACCCAGTATTACCAAAAATATTATCTCTATTCCTGCTCTTGTCAGGAAAGGGTTTTCCTTTGAATGCAAGATTTCAAAGTGTTATCTTACTCTTGATAATATTGTTTATGCTACTGGTTCAATTAACAATGGGTTATTCATGTTGGACATGGAATGTTCTATACAAACTATTGATAATAAGAAAGCCAAGTATGCTGATGACAGCACCTTGTTATGGCATAGTCGTTTAGGCCATATTAACGAGAAACGCATCAAGCGGTTGCATGATAATGGACTGCTGGGATCATTCTCCTTTGAGGAGATTGATACATGCAAAGCTTGTTTAATGGGTAAAATGACGAAGTCACCTTTTCCTTATAAAGGTCAAAGGGCTTCAGGTTTACTTGACCTTATACACAGTGATGTGTGTGGGCCATTTAGTAAACATGCCAGAGGTGGCTATCAATACTTCATCACCTTCACTGATGATTTCAGTAGGTACGGTTATGTCTATCTGATGAGACATAAGAGTGAATCTTTTGACAAGTTCAAAGAGTTCAAGAATGAAGTACAAAATCAGCTAGGCCGAAATATCAAGGCACTTCGTTCTGATCGAGGTGGAGAATACTTGAGTCATGCGTTTACTGACTATCTGAAGGAGTGTGGGATTATCTCACAGCTCACTCCGCCAGGAACACCGCAATGGAATGGTGTGTCCGAGAGGAGAAATAGAACGTTACTTGATATGGTTCGTTCTATGATGAGTCAGGCTGCTCTACCTTACTCCTTTTGGGGATTTGCACTGGAGACAGCTGCAAAGGTACTAAACCGAGTGCCATCCAAGGCAGTTTCAAAGACGCCATATGAGTTATGGTATGGGAAACAACCGAGCTTGACATTTATCAGGATCTGGGGCTGCGAGGCTTATGTCAAAAAGCTCGCCTCTGGGAAACTAGAGAGCAGATCTGAGAAATGTATCTTTGTCGGTTACCCTAAGGAAACTAAGGGTTATTATTTCTACGATCCCAAAGAGAACAAAGTATTTGTTGCTCGGACGGCCATATTTCTTGAGAAGGAGTATCTTCTGCAAGAGGCTAGTGGGAGAGAAATAAAGCTGGATGAGAATCTAGAAGAAGGACAAAGTGCTCAAGCACAGTTGGATGAGCCTGAGCCGGTAGAACAGGTTACTGAACAACCTGAGGCTCAGATATCACGGGAACCGCGAAGATCGGGAAGGATCCGTCGACAGCCTGAGCGCTATGACGGAGTCTACATCATTGACAATGATGAACCCCTCACTTATGCGGATGCAGTCAGTGGACCGGAGTCAGCGAGATGGCTTGAAGCTATGCGCGCCGAGATGGACTCCATGTCAGATAACCAAGTCTGGGATTTGGTTGATCCGCCTCCGGGAGTAATCCCTATAGGCTGTAAATGGATCTTCAAGAAGAAGATTGACATGGATGGTAACGTGGTTACCTATAAAGGCAGGCTAGTTGCGAAAGGTTTCAAACAAATCTACCGGATAGATTATGATGAAACTTTCTCTCCTGTAGCCATGTTCAAGTCTATTCGGATTCTTTTCGCGATAGCAGCATATTATGATTATGAGATCTGGCAAATGGATGTGAAGACAGCTTTCCTTAATGGAAATCTGGATGAGGATGTGTATATGACACAACCAGAAGGTTTCACTAATCCATCAGATCGTCATAAAATATGCAAGTTAAAGAAGTCCATTTATGGACTTAAACAAGCATCTAGAAGCTGGAATATTCGTTTTGATGAATCAATCTCTGAGTTTGGTTTCATCAAGAATGAAGATGACCCGTGTGTATATAAGAGGTTTAGTGGGAGCGTGATTACTTTCCTAGTCCTCTACGTCGATGATATCTTAATCATTGGAAACGATATTCCTGAACTGCATGCTGTTAAAGCATGGTTAAGGAAATATTTTCAGATGAAAGATCTAGGAGAAGCAGCCTATGTATTAGGTGTGAAGATCTATAGGGATAGATCTAAGAGGCTTCTCGGGCTGTGCCAGAGTACTTACATCGATAAGGTCCTGGAGAGATTCCATTTAGAGAATTCTAAAAGAGGATATCTTCCAGTCAGACATGGTCTGAATCTTTCGAAGAGTCAGTGTCCACAAACACAGACTGAGAAAGATGAAATGGACAATACGCCTTATGCTTCGGCTATTGGGTCCATTATGTATGCGATGTTGTGTACTCGCCCAGACGTCGCTTACGGGTTAAGCGTGACCAGTCGGTTCCAAAGTAATCCAGGATTGGCGCACTGGATTGTAGTCAAGAACATTTTAAAATATCTGCGGAGGACCAAAGATATGTTCTTGATATATGGTGGTCAGGAAGAACTCAGTATTGAAGGATATACTGACGCTTCGTTCCAATCTGACCAGGATGATTTCCGATCGCAATCAGGCTATATTTTTAGCTTGAATGGAGGAGCGGTGGTGTGGAAGAGTTTGAAACAGTCAATCGTTGCTGATTCCACAACAGAAGCCGAGTATGTTGCAGCCTCGGAAGCATCCAAGGAGGCAGTGTGGATTCGTAAGTTCGTTCAGGAACTTGGTGTTGTTCCTTCGAGTGCAGATCCTTTGGTTATCTTTTGTGATAACACTGGAGCAATCGCACAAGCAAAGGAACCACGGTCGCACCAGAAGTCCAAGCACATACAGAGACGGTTTCATTTGATCTGGGAGATCATTGATCGTGGCGAGATCAAAGTCTGCAAGGTTCATACAGATGACAATCTGGCTGACCCGCTTACCAAGCCTCTGGCGCAGCAGAAGCATGAGAAGCACTGTAATAATATGGGTTTGAGATTTCTCAACCATTAGATTAAGTGCAAGTGGGAGATTGTTGGGGTATGCCCTTAAAGGCTAATGTTTGAGGCCTTGGGATTGTATCAGTATCATGTATAAACTCTTATGTTTATAAAGGCAATGGTTGTTATTCAGTATGTTACATTGTCTGCTGCAATAAGTGTGCTTCTGAATAATGTCTCAATGCTGTTCAGCTAGGCTGACATGCTGTAATGTCCTTAGTCGAGATATCTTGGTGAACATGAGACAGCCTTGATATGATTGAGACTAATATGTGTTCTAATCTTATAGGATGCTTCGAGCATGGAATAAGATGTAGACTCATGGGTACATTGGATGTACTGGACAGACCCTACTAGGATATTCAATTGCTTGTCACAATGTGAATAATCCTTGTTTGCAACAAGTGGCACATGTCCTCTGACTTGAGATCACTTGTGTTTCTAAATGATGATTGTCATTGTTTTGAGGTGGTTCAATATCATTTGAAACATAATGGTTATAGACTATCTTGGATAATGATCATGAGTCATGTTAGGGCACTAGTGATAGATATAGGATTGCCGTCTCCTTGTTTAAGGAGTGAGATGTTCTAAAGGGGCCCCCCTGAATGAGATGATTGAGAATAGTGTATGGCCATACCCAGGTGACTATGCTCATCTGATCTAATCATGCTCATCATATTGGAGCTATAGGCTTGACACGCTTGTCCAATAATGAACATCCAGTGGCAAAGGAATCATGTATGCCTAGTGAGTTGATTCACACTTGTGCTGTGGTTTGGGTGTAGTCTTGGAAGACTCTTTCCTTTATATCGGGAGACAGTGATGTGTTGCTAGATACCCCTCACTGATCGTGATAACGTAAGTTATCGTTACCGACATTTAAAGGAAACCCTTAGGGTCGCACAATTTGATGATATGGCTTACTTAAGTCAGATCGTGTGGACTGAATTGTTTAGGCTCAGTTTAAAGGAGTTTAAACTCTGATTGTAAGTGAGATCTGGTCTGATCATGTTTGATTGATTAGGGCTTGAGATCGGTAAGCTTCGATCGAGAGATTTGATGCTAGATCGGTGAGATCAAGAGCATCGAGAGATCAACGGTTAGATCTTGAACCTTTAGGTTCAATGAGATCGACCATTGCTTGAGCTGATTTGGTCTTGAACCAAATTCAATTGAACCGGCTCATCATGTGAGCGCTTGGTTCAAAGGTTCGAATGGTGTAGAGGAGTTGCGGTTCACTTCATGTGAACGCATAACGGTTAAGAGTAATGGGTTGCTATTTTTGGATTGCAACGCCTCCACGTTGAAAAGAACGTTCTCTCTTATCGCCTCTCATCACCTCTTGACGGGTTCTTCCCTCTCGTGTGACAACGCTCTCGACGAGTGTAGAGGAAGGCTTTTTCGGCAAGCACCAAAGGATCTCATCTCCTCCACGCAAAGGACCCTTGAAGCTTTGCTAGCACAAAGACGACAAGGAGAAGCCATTCCTCATCTTGTGTGCGTCAACTAGGGAGAAGATCCCTTTCGATCTTTGCTTCCAACACACCATCCAAAGAATGGCGATGGTATGAACCTTCTTGATGTTTGCAATCGGTCTTTTCTATAGTTGATCATATATCATGCTAGTGATCCCTAGAAACCCCTTTTTCCGCTGCAAAATTATACATGCGCCCTTTAGGGTTTCGCTCCCCCTTGAAGGGGACCCTTCAAAGAGGCACACCTCTTCATGAAGAGACACACCTCTTCAAGAGGTAAAACCCATTTCGCCCACTCCAAGTGCCATGCACCCGAGTACATTCACCCACTCCAAGTGAGAAGCTCCAAGCTTCTCTCTTTAAGTGAGATGCGCCACTTGGATTTGTCTTCCTCAAAGATATGTGCCAAGCTCACTCCAAGTGACTTGCGCCTATCCCATTTGGCCCATTTGGACCAAATGGCTCATTGAGCCCATTTGGCCTATTAGCCCAACTTGGTCTATTCGGCCCATTTGGCAGTTAGCTCCAAATGATTCCTTTCATCTCATCTAGCACAGTGGTGCTGATAGATTCTCCCAAAATGATCTGAGTTATCCAATAACTCATTCAATAGGCTACCCGATCAATACGAGAACCCGAGTTTCAAGTTGTGCGACCCTGTAGGTTCCTCAGACGTTGGCAGTGATGAACCGAGTCATCACAAGCAGTGATTGGCACCTAGCAGTGCATCGCTGCTACCCAAGTCATTGGAATGGATATCAGCATCGACATCCCCATCATCGCAACAAGATACTGATGCATTACAGTCTCTTTGCCGAACTGATATCCGATTGGACAAAGTGTGTCACCACTTTGTTTGCACCTAATCTCATGGTCATGACTGAATTAGGCTTTCACCTGGGTATGGCCATACACTTTCAGTCATGCAACCATAGGGGGCCCCGTGGATATCAAGCTTCCCGTAGGAAGGGGCAAATCCTATATCTGTCCATTGATCTTCTCATATGGGTCGTGACATACCCAATGACAACCGTTATGACCTCCCTGCTACGGCGAGGCGTTCGGTTGTATCAAAGCATGTCCCTAACTATATAGAAGAGTCAATGACCTCAAGTCATGGGATCAATGCATCTCCTGTCACTTGTGAGCTTAACTCATGACACCAAGTTAGAGCCTCACAGCGGGCCAGTCCAGTATATCCACCACTGATATACCCATATGCCTGCGTTAGCACCCCGTGCGTAACCAGCCCATATACCAGTCTCACATGTACCAGAGCTGTCCATTATCCACTCAGGTACTCGACTCGGGACACACCATTTGAGCACAGATACAATATGTCTCCAGGGACATTATTATCCATGTACATAATCGCAGATGTAAACATAGCATAATAACGACAATGCTAGAATGATATATTAATATCAATATCACGTAGTACAAGATGGACCAACAACGGGTCTAAGGGCATATACACCAACAATATTCCTATTATGTTGAATTTATTTCTTCAATATATATATACTTGTTGAAATCTTTCATTGATTGATGCATAAGGTTTTGGGTAGGTATATTGTTTTATGAATGCAATCTAAAAGTGAAACATCTTTCTTGAATAAAATTAGCATATGAGTGTAATTTTTGAATCGATGTCAATTGATGAACTTAGTTGATGTTTAGTTTATTTTACTATTTGTTGGGAAGAAAGAATCCAAGATCCAAAAATAGAAAGAGACTCCCCTACTTGGCACTACATAAAATTGGCGGTGGTACCGAAGATATGGGTTGAAGTCTGTAAAAAAAAAGAAAGGGAAAGAGAGAAAAAGAAAAATGACTCCTCTACTTTGCACTGTGTAAAATTGACAGTGGTACCGAAGATAAGAGTTGAAGTCCAAATAAAAAGCTTGTATCTATGTGGGTACACACCATCAAAAATACAATAAAAGAAAATTTAGAAAAGAAAGATTTTGATCTGGAAAAAGATTTTGGATATCCTATTCCTGTAAACAAAGGTAAGACAGATTTAAACTGAAACAAAGGTGAAATCATGAGATTGAGATTCTATTTATTATGCGAGTTGCGAACTTTTATTTGATCAAAGTTGTGAATCTTAAAAATTAAATTCGGAGGACAGTGTATTTATCTGAAATTTTGTGCAAAAAGTTAGTGGAATATTTAATGAGCGATTATATTCTAAAAATTTATTTTTCATAAAAGAGCATATTTTCCATACTTAGCATTGTTCTTTATTTTATTTATTTACTTGAGGACAAACAAAGTTTGAGCCTTATGTGTTTGATGACACCAAAATTTATAGTATATTTTGTGTCATTTCATTAGTCTTTTTGTGTCATATTTATGCCCTTTTGCTTATTTTTAAGCCTTATTTATCAAATATTGCGGAATCTACACATTTCCTCGTTTTTGATGATTTTTAGGTAAAAAGTACCATATTTTGATGGATTTTGAAAGATTTCAGCACACCAATGGATTCCAGACGCCAAGACGAAGCTGCACGCCAATTTTCAGGCAAATCGGAGCAAGTTTGAAAAATACAGCACGGTGTAATTTATATTATGGCCTGTAATTTTCTGCCCAGATTACACCCCTGTCGTAATGAAAATAACGGTACCGTATTTTCTGCCCTGAAATTATGGTAGTGCCATAATATTTTTTATGGTACCATAATTTTGACCCAGAATTCATAGAAAACTTTGCTGAAATTACGGTACTACTATAATAAAAAACACGACCGTAATTCAGTACCAGACACGTGATTTTTCCGGAGTTTTTGAAGCCCGATTCTTGCGAAAATGATTTCTTGAGCTATAGTCCACCAAATTAAGATCTAAAAGAAGCTATGAACTTGACTCAACAAGGAGAAGACAAAGGAAGTGAAAGCCCTAATTTTTATCGACTGTCTAGAGAGAAGTCAAGGAAGGCGTCCTTAGGGTTTGACCTCACACAGAGAGGCGTGGAGGCCATCTCAGGCCACAATTTTTACAAGGAAGCTTTGCCTAGAGGAGGAGAGGCTACCCTAGAAGTTTCAGAGTGAAAAGAGATCAGACAGAGGAGAAATCAACAAAAGAGCGGGCGCCAGCACTGTTCACTCGCAAGATTATGGCTATAATTTCCATTACAGCCGTGCTGTAAAGTTGATTTTCACTTCTTTTCAAATTCTATTCATTCTAAACTATGTATTATTGTAATTCTTCTTCCATGTTAGCCTAGATATCTTTTGGGACATGGGGTGTAATCCCCTTGATTTCTTATGACTAGATAACGTTTATTTCGTCAGTATAATTTTGTTATGATAATTCTACTTATGTGATGATTGCCTATAATTCTCCATAGTTTTCTTATTATCACACATGTTTTAGGGTTTTCGCAATATGGACTAAAAGGTGATTTGCTTGAGAACTTGGAACCCTAAAATTGAATTTAGGAACTCACCATAAGAAATTAGGTTAGTTCTTATTTCTTGATTTTAGAAGAATAAATGCCATGTTTGATAATTTGAATATAGGATTGATTTATTTTGTTAAACATGAAGATCTTGTGCAAAAGTGAGGACCGGAGCATTGGAGAACCATAAGTAGAATCTGTGTTGAGACTCGGATGCACGAAAGTGATCCTTGAGATTTCACTTGAGATAATCAACTTAGGATTCAGATGCATGAAAGTGATCCTTGAGTTCTTTGATTGATGATTTACTTATTTTCAGCTTGGGGTAGATCTTGCGCGAAAGCGAGGATCGGTCTCTGCATGATTGTCTGCACGAAAGTGAGATAATCCTTTTATGAAGTTAATTATATCTTTATCTTGATAAAATTAAACTAACGAATCACTACTCATATATAGTCATAGAAATTAAAGTGGATGAAACCCTAGTTCCAATTTCTCTCTGATTATCTCTACGCTCTTCCTATCATTTACTTGCATTATAATCGATTGCTTAGCTAGTAAGAATACAACTATTTGGTACTTAACACGTAGGTCTCTGTGGGTTTGATATCTTTTATTACTTCGAGTATCCAGTGGGAAGATCATACCGAGACATGGCTCCCTGAAGAAGAGGTGCACCTTCATCTCCCTGAGGAACTTGAGGGCTTCCCCTCTAATTCTCTGGAGGAGAATTCTTCAGTTCCCGGGAAAGCTGATGTAGGGACACATCCAAGGAGATCAACCAGAATCCGCAAGACCCCAATCTGATATGGGATGAATGCATGACTCACTTTGGCATTTTGGAACTTGATTAATTCCTATTTTGAACTTGTTAAATTCGACACTGAATGTTGTTGTAATGTTGCTACAACACTCTTTTATCTTCAGCTCTTGATATTTTGTAACTAGGAGTAGCCTAGGATTTATTTTATGAAATCTTTGTTTTTTATTTTAGTGGATGTAATAGGTTGTTTCTAGCGTAGGGATGTACACCTGTAATGCACATGCAAGCACCTATTTCCTATAACAACAAGGGGATAATGGCATAGAGAATCAGCTTGCAATCAAGCCCAGTCAAAGTCAACCTTCAAAGACCATACCACATTCAAGTTCAACCATGGTCAAGCTATGGCCGCAAACTCAAATCAATCCTAGCTTAACATTAGCCAGCTCAAGACAATTTTGGTCAAACCCAGAGAACTACAAATCAAGTGACTCACCAAGAAAAGTAGACCAAGAAGAAAGGGACACATCAGCCATAATTACCAGCCGCTCTCTTTAGCTAACGGCTACAAGCTTTCACATCAGCATGCACAAAGAGTGTACTTCACGCCAACACCAGCAAACAACCACTCACAGCCAATGAACACTTTTGCCAAGGAATGCCAAGAGTCACCTAAAATGTTATCGTTGAGGGATAGGTTTAAAGCCTTGAAATTGTACACTTTTGCACTTTAGAATCTTTTATCTTTGAACTGAAACTTGGTGTTAGCGTTGTGTGTTTGAGGGTTGAACTTGCTCCTCTAATCTCTTCTTACCTCTTCTTGCCACCCACCATCTTCACCTGCTACACACCCCCTCGCTACTATTCCATTGCTGCCGGTTGGAAGCTCACGCAAGTTTGCCTTTGGTTGGAGCTAGAAGGCCTTAGAAGTGCAACATCAAACTTCTTGGAGTGCTCTCAGCTGTAACCACTACCATCGAGATTTAGAAGGGGTTCGGCCTGTAACGCCCTCGAGTTTCTGAATTACGATTTAAGGTTAGAAATTCTGTTTCTGTATTTTTATCTGTTAAAATTTTGGGATTTTTGCCTAATTGTAGGACTTTTTCCTACAGGGCAAAAATAATTATTTTCGTTGGGGCTTCGAACCCTCAACCTTGACTATTTGCTCCTGGAATTCTTCCACCATGGTGGCACATATTTCTGTGTTATTGGAGTGGCGCATGGTGGTTAAGCCCAGGTAAGCCCATTAAAGCCGATTTCCACTTAAGTTAATTGGGTTATTGGATCTTGGATCCGTTTGGGGTGGAAAAAAAAAAAAGGGGGGAAATTCGTGAGAGCTCCTCTCCCTCACGATTTTTGGTTTGTTTCTTGCCCTAGCCGCCTGTGTTGTCGCCCCTCACTGTGCTTGGCGCCTCCTGCAAATTTCTGACGCTGGTGGTGGCAGACTGGTGGTGGACGAACTTTCTGGAGATCCCTGATCCTCTGTTTTGGCGTTTTCTCTGTGGGCGATTTTTTTCTGGTGAGTAATTCGATCCTAAGGAGTCTAATCCGCTAAATTTTAGATTATCATTCAATTAAAATTCGTTATGGTCGAATTCAAATAATTATAGGGTTTTAAAATCCTGTTCTGCTGAAATCTGCATTCTCTAATCTGACCTTTGTGTACTATAACCCTAATATCTCATGGCCTATAGATCCAAATCGTATGAAACAAATTTTGTATGAAACTAGACACATTCGGCTTTAATTTGAATATGATATTGACCATATCAGAGCTGTATTTGTATTTCAATCTGTATTGCAATCTAGCTGTACAAAATCAGTTTTCTGGAATTCTGGATTTCGACCTTTATGTGTTCGAACCATCATATCTCCCTAGGTATAGCTCAAAATCTTGTCAAATCAGTTTTATTAGACCGTAGGCTCGAATCTGATATATGAATCTGTTTTCTTGAAATCTGAAATTCTGACCTTCCTATGTTCGAACCCTTATATCTTCCTGCCTAAATTTCGAAATCTTGTGAAACCAGTTTTATTGGAAACTAGATTCAGAGAGCTTCATTTTGAATACAATATTGACTAGATTTGGTTCGAAATTGGACCAAAAATATATTTTGCAAATTGACAATATAAATCTGCTATGTTTTGGTTAAACGGTTCGAAATTGGACCAAAAATATATTTTGCAAATTGACAATATAAATCTGCTATGTTTTGGTTAAACGAATATTCCTTTGTGAGAAAAATTTACATTGTATGGTTTAACCTCTTAAATTGTGGTCTGTAGTTCTTCTAAAATTTATTTGCTTGATGAGAAATTTTAGAGAAAACAAAATTGGGGATTTAACTAAGAACTTAGGAATTTTCGAAAATATAGTTCGAGCCAATTTTGGGGCTTTTGTCAATTTTCTTCACGAACGTGTAATTAAAATTATCTGTAGTGGGGGACTGAAATTATTTACATGAAATTTGTACGTTCTGTTAAGGTTCTGAAAGTGGCGCCCCTTACAGTAATTTTATAGCTCACGGTTTTAGGAATTTTGAGGAGATTATTTCATGAATAATTTCTGTTCTGTATTTAAATGTTTGTTATATGAATAATTTCTGTTCTGTATTTAATTGTTTGTTATGTGGATATTTCCTGTTCTGTTTATATGTTGTGAAGTTTCTAAAAACCTTGAATGTGTTAAAACATTTGTGAGAACATAGAATGGTTTGACATGAATTAAGGTTAGTTGTAAGGAATTCACTCATATAATTTCTGTTCTGTGTTTAAGGACTGGATATTGGGGTGTGTCATTTTCTGGTTTGTTAGACTTTGGGCATAATGTAAAAATTAAGTAGTGGTTGATCCTACTTCTCCGTTTCAGTATAATCTGTTCTGTAAAATTATGCCCTAGTGTAGCACTCTTCCGTGTCCTTACCCTCCTTCTGTGGCGCTGTAATGGTGCTGATAGTCTACTACGACCCTTGAGACACTATTTCTGTTCCGTTATAGGTATTGGAGGCCAGAGTGCCACGTCCTAACAAGACGGGGGCCACCCACTGATACCTCCTCTACCATTCAGTTCTGGGTATTGGAGGCCAGAGTGCCACGTCCTGACAAGACGGGGGCCACCCACTGATACCTCCTCTACCATTCAGTTCTGGGTATTGGAGGCCAGAGTGCCACGTCCTAACAAGACGGGGGCCACCCACTGATACCTCCTCTACCATTCAGTTCTGGGTATTGGAGGCCAGAGTGCCACGTCCTGACAAGACGGGGGCCACCCACTGATACCTCCTCTACCATTCTGTTCTGGGTATTGGAGACCAGAGTGCCACGTCCTGACAAGACGGGGGCCACCCACTGATATCTCCTCTACCATTCTGTTTCTGATATGCATGCATTGTCTCGTCCTCGGCAGAGGTGGGGTCAGACCTTCTGTGGTCATCAGGCCTTCTGTGGCCTTTCTGTTTCCGATGTAGACTATCCGTTTGGACTCTGAAAATTCTGATTTTCTGTCTGTCAGTTCTGATTTCTGTAGTTCTGTTTCGATCTGTATTTAGATGTATTAGGCGGTGTGGTTAGTTGGTATGGGTTGGTATATTCATATCCTACCTGCTTGAAGCCTATTGTTACAAGTATCTGTATTTGATTGTGTTTTGTTTCTGATATGAGTGTGCATGTTAAGCTGATTTATTTTATCTGTTAAATAAAAGAATTTCAACTTAAGCATGATATTTTTGATGCGTACTATGGATGACTTTTAGTGTCTTTTACTCACTGAGCTTTTTAGCTCACCTCCGTTGTTTAAATGTTTTCAGGTGAGACATCAAGACAGTAACCGCTACAGCTAATTGTTATGATGCTAATGTTTGATGTAATTTCTAAGAATTTTCTTCTAAAAATTTATCAGGCCTGCGTGCCTAATTTGTTATGACTTATGTGACACGTTTTATCTCCTGAGGGCTTATGCCTGTTTTCAGGATATTATATTATAGTTGTCTCGTTTAAATTATTGGATACGAGTCTTGGATTCTTTTAGTGAATTGGTTCTTATTTTGAAATGTCCGATTTGAGAGTTATTGTTCTTATTCCGCAATATATCTGAATTTGTGTTTTCCACATATGTGTAGTGTGGACATCTGTTTTATTCCAGGATATGCGTGTCTGTGCAGCAGTAAATTATTATACTTGCTGTCGGATTTTCTGGATTTCCGGATTTCTATTTCCTAGTAAATCGATCCTATTCAGTTCTGTGCGGTTTTCAGTTCCGTAGTAATGTCCTTCGATGCCGCTTTCTTCTTGTGTTTTAATGGAAGAGTAAAAATTTTTGAAACCCCGTATTTTACTTGTATGCGTGTGGGGTGTGATTCTGAGGGATGTTACACGGCCCCCTTCCCTTAAGGGGGCCTCAGGTGCCATCCTTCCAACCCAACCTCTCAATATCGCATATGTAGTAACTCATCATCAAAATATTGCATTTACTGTTTCTTTAGTGAGCTACTTACCTAAGGTGATCTAGGGCCAAAATTGTATTCTTCATCACTAGTTACCTTAAAGAAGCGCTTATTTTGAGGCAACCCAATTTCTTGTTGATACTCTTTTTTTTTTTTGCTACATTTTCTTCATAGATTCTAGATTTTATTTTACCTTATTGCTTCTTATATGGTATACAGCTACTAACAAATTTTCTGATTTTTTTTAGGTACAGGCGTGATGTTCATGGTCATGCCGTGCATTCATGCACAACCATGATAGGCTCATCATGCTTCTATGATTCTACACTGAGACGTTCATGGCCCAGGTGGTGAAGACGTATACGGCCGTGATCAACTCTAGATGATTTTGGCGCCGAGATGTTCACGGGCTGAGCTGTGCATTGGTTCACAGCCGCGAAGACTAGGTCAACTCTGGAAGACTTCTTCACCGAGGCATTCACGGGCGTAGCTGTGTACACGTACACGGCCGTGCATGTCTTAGTTTCAGCACTACTTGGTCAGCTTTTACAGTTCTAGTAATTTTTATTCAGTTCTTAGCAATATCATAGTTAGTTTGTTTCTCTTTTCATGCATTGCTTTATCTTTGTATTGTAGTTAGTTTGTTCGAACACCTTAGGTGTCTTTGCCTACCCACTATTTATGCAATCTCTCTTGTCCATGGATTTGAATTGTTCTATGAATACTTGAATGATTGGATTTGGAATCATGGCTCATTTTAGAAGTCTACATTGGTTATAGATTGCACATTTGGCTTTTTGTTCATTGCTGTGGGAAGATTTAATTAACTCAATTCGTTATTTGTATGATCCTGGAGAGTATGCTTGTTGTTTTATCTTGACCTCTATATGCATCTCATGTGTAATGATTGATTGCACCTTGCTTCATACCTCCACTTTGCTTGTACATCGTGTCATTGGAATTAGAAATATTAACAGTGGTACCGAAGTGTTATTGTACATTGTACTTTCACTTGGCACTGTTCTTAGCATGTTGGTCTGCATGCCCTGAGACCTAGTATCGGTCCATCTTTTGTACTATTTGACATATATATATATATATATATATATATATATCATACTGGCATTGTCACTATCAATATTTGTCTACACCTGCGATTGTGTACTAACATGATAATGTCCCTGGAGACAGATTAGATTTGTGCTCAAATGGTTGTCCCTTGTCGATGTACCTGACTGGTATATGGGCTGGTTAGGCACGAGGTGCTAACGCAGACATATGGGTATATCAGTAGAGGACATACTGGACCAACCCGCTGTGAGGCTATGACTTGGTGTCATGAGTTATCCTCACAAGTGACAGGAGATGCATTGATCCCTTGACTTGAGGTCATTGACCATTCTATATGGTTAGGGACATGCTTTGATACAACCTAACACCTCGCCGTAGTTGGGAGGTAATAACGGTTGTCATTGAGTATGTCACAACCCATATGAGAAGGTCAATGGACAGATAGAAGATTTGCCCCTTCCTAAGGGAAGCTTGATATCCATAGAGCTCCTCTTTGGCCATACCCAGGTGACAACCTGATTAAGTCATGACCATGTGATTGGGGTGAAAAAAAGTGATGACACACTTGTCCAATTGGATATCAGTTTGGCAAAGGGACTATAAAGTATATATACCTAGTTGCGATGATAGGGATGTCGATGTCGATATCCATTCCGATGACTTAGGTAGCAGCGATGCACATCAGCGCCAATGGGTCTGATGAGATGGAAGAAAGTTATTGGAGCCAAGCTTCATTTTTGGCAAGTTGTCCCGAAATTGACCAAGATTGGTCACATTTGGATTAGGGTTGCATTGGATTGGATCCAATTGCTTAATCAACCCATGTAATGAAGTTTGGGCTAGCTCATTACCCAATAAGGCCCAATAACAAGTTGTCATAAAGAGAGAATAGGCTAAAATTTTATAATGGGTAGAAGTCTCCTCCCATTGGTGCCTAAGGGAATACTGGGAAGGAGTGGGCGCATGTTGCCCCCTTTGGAAGGAATTGGCGCATCCCCCTTTGTGCTTGGACAGAAACCTTACATCTAAGGCAAGACTTGATGCATCTAAGACATGATAGACTTCTTTGGTTAAGTCTTGGGTGATTGCAAGGGGTTTATGGAAATCTCTTGGAGAGTTTCCAAAACCTAAACCCTTATTGCTCACATTCCCCTTAACCCTTGCCGCCCCCTTCTTTATGGTTTGCGCCTCTCACCCTAATCTTGCCGCCCGCTTGGCTCTATATATCCTAGTGATATGTGAGAGCCCTGACATGGGAAATCAATTGGTGTGAGCAATTGAAGTGGTGACAGCAAGGCAAGTAATTGGCGCAAGGATCCTCTTCATCTCTTCCATTGCCACAAGAACTATTCTCTCCTCTCCTCTTGGTGCAAGCGAGGGAAGGTCTTGGCAGCTACCTCTCTCTCCCTTCTCCATCATTGGTGACTCATCCTTGGAAGTGGCGCAAGCATTGGAGAAGGAGCTCAAAGGCTTGTATCTTCTTCCCGAGGCTAGCACCGGGAGTGGAAGAAGAGAGCTCGAGGCATCCGTGTGTGTGAGACTGTAGAGGGAACACACTTGGTCACCTACGTCGACATAGGGCTCATCTTGCTCCTAAGGTACTTACTATCTCATCGTGTCGGCCCCCTCGCATGACGATCTTCATTGGGTTTTTAGGATCGGCCTATTTCGGGGATATTATTCTGCTGCACATGTAATGTATTCTCTGTGAAAAATTATAAAATATCACTGGGGTTTCCCAACAGTGGTATCAGAGGTGCTTGCGAGCCTCGAACGATGTACTTTCATGCTTTTCCATGCTCACATGTCATGTTTCAACTTTTGCAAATTGCATGATCACATGGCGCATGATTTTTCTAAGTAGGAAAATTATAGTTTCTTGTTGCTATCATCTTTTTAATCTCTTTTGGAATTTTTGGTTATTTTTCTTGATTGATTTAAGATCAAAGGCGAACGTAGTTTTGTCAAGTAGGACGAGCATTGTGTCTTCGGACTGGCCGGGTCTCTTGATTTAACAAAATTACCAGCCAATAGGATCTATGAAATCATCATGAAAAATTAATCAGAAATAACAAAAAGATTTGTGATAAGAAGATGAGGAAAGGAGACTTGTTTTATGAGAAACTAAAATTTCAGATTTTGAGTTTTTCAATAGCATGTAGAATTGCATGTCAAAATACCTTGTCTATGCATGATGTTGTGGTCATATGTCAAGCCCCTTAGCATGCCTATGATGTATCCTTGTGATGCCTACATACCGCTTTTCTTTTTGCTTTTAACTAAGAAGAAGATTAGGGTGGCGCATATACTTGGAGCATGACGCATGCATGAGGCTTGTGCACCTTGCATGGTGGCGCAATGAGCTTCATCAAAGGTGGCGCATCCTTGCATAGGGGGTGCAAGTAAGGGTTTGGCCAACCCTTGTGCTTGTGAGATATCCCTCTTGTGGCTTGCAAGGTGGCACATCTTCCTTGGGGGAGGATCCATGACATTAGCCAAACCCATGAATGCTTTTTGTTGGGAAACCTCGGGGATATTTAATAAAATTTTCATAGAAAGCACAGCGGAAGAATAACCCCGAAACAGGCCAGTCCCAAAAACCCAGTGAAGATCATCATGCGAGGGAGTCGACACGATCAGATGAGAAGGTACCTTGAAGCAATTTAAGATGATGTCGATGTAGGCGCCCAAGTGTGCGCCCTTTGCAAGCACACACACACGGATGCTTTGAGTCTTCTTCTTCCACGCCCGGTGCTAGGCTCGGGAAGAAGATCCACGCCAAGGGAGTTCCTCTTGAACACTTGCACCAATCAGCAAGGTGGGAAAGCGCCAAGGGAAGAAGAGGAAGAAGATCTCTTTAGTCTTGATGGAAGAAGAGGAGAAAATCTCTAAGAATCCCAAGCTTTCGCCCCTCCACTTGTCTCCACGCCTCCAAGAGGAATTAGTGCCATGAGAGGGGTGGGCTAGGGTCTCTTTTATAGAGATCATGTGTGGCTTGGAGAAGAATTAGGAGAGCATGATTTTAGGAATTAATTAATTAAATCCTAATCCAATTATGGCTCTAATTAATTTAAATAAAATCAGCCCTATTAAATCTCCACAAAAATAGGTCTCTAATTAATTAATTAATTAGCACCTATTTTATCTCAAATGATTAATTCAAAATCAACTTTAATTAATCACATGATATTAATGAAGACATAGGCGCTAACCCTAGTCTAACTAGGGTTAAATATGCGCTTACCTTTTCTTCTCCTTAAGCCCAATTAACTTATCAGTAAGCCCAACTATATAATGAGCCTAGCCCAAGGTCCATTATGCATGTTAATCAACCCACTGGATCCAATCCATTTTAAGCCAAGGTCAAACGAGGTTAACCATGGTTAATTTGGTCAATATGCCAAAAATGGAAGTTGGCCTTAATAAGTTTCTTCCATCTCATTAGGCCCATTGGCGCTGATGAATCTCCCAAATAGATCTAAATTAGTCAATAACTCGATCCAAAGGTTATCCGATCAATATGAAAACTCGAGCATCAAGGTGTGCGACCCTGTAGGTTCCTTTAACATTGGCAGTGCTGACCTAAGGTCACCATAAGTAGTGAGTGGCACGTAGTAGTGCATCGCTGCTACCCAAGTGATCGGAATGGATATTGACATCGACATCCCCATCATCGCAACTAGGCATTGATGTATTATAGTCCCTTTGCCAAACTGATATCCGATTGGACAAGTGTGTCACCACTTGTTTTAACCTAATCACATGGTTATGACTAAATCAGGTTCTCACTTGGGTATGGCCATACACTTTCAGTCATAGAACCATAGGGGTCCTGTGGATATCAAGTTTCCCTCAGGAAGCGGCAAATCCTCTATCTGTCAATTGATCTTCTCATATGGGTCGTGACATACTCAATGACAACCGTTATGACCTCCCAACTACGACGAGTTGTTAGGCTGTATCAAAGCATATCCCTAACCACATAGAAGAGTCAATGACCACAAGTCTAAGGATCAACACACCTCAAGTCTAGGGATTAACACATCTCCTGTCACTTGTGAGGATAACTCATGACACCAAGTCATTGCCTCATAGCGGGTCGATCCAGTGTATCTACCACTGATATACCCATATGTCTGCGTTAGCGTTTCGTACCTAACCAGCCCATATACCAGTCTCTCATCTACCATAGCTGTCCCATATCTACTAAGGTACTTGACTAAGGACAAAAAGTTTGAGGACAGATCCAATCTGTCTCCAGGGACATTATCACATATGTACACATTCGCAGATGTAAACAAATAATGATAACGACAATGCCATAATGATATATAAATATGAATGTTAAGTAGTACAATAATGGACCAATATTAGGTCCTAGGGCATATACACCAACCCATATCTCTAGCGTGACCATCATTATGACAACCCACTTGCACTAAGACCTAGAGGTTGAGGAATCACAACCCCATATCTCTAGCATGACCATCATGCTTCTGCTGCGCCAAAGCCTTGGTCAATGGGTCTACCAGATTGTTCTCTGTGTCAACTCTGCTAATCTTAACATCACCTCGATCAATGATCTCTCTGATCAGGTGAAATCTCTTGAGTTTGTGTTTGGACCTTTGATGAGACCGTGGTTCCTTTGCCTGTGCAATCGCCCCATTGTTATCACAATAGAGCTCAATGGGATCCACAACAGTTGGAACCACCTGAAGATCAGAAACAAACTTCCTTATCCAAACATCTTCTTTGGCTGCCTCAGAAGTGGTGACATACTCAGCCTCGGTCATAGAATCTGCTATGGTTGATTGATTGAAGCTTTTCTAGCAAACAGCTCCTCCATTCAATTTGAACACATAGCCGACCTGCGATCTAAAGTCGTCTGGGTCTGACTGGAATGATGCATCTATGTAGCCCTGAACACTGAGCTCTTCTTGTCCTCCATAGACTAAGAACAGATCCTTAGTTCTTCTCAGATACTTCAGGATGTTCTTTACAGCCACTCAGTGCTGTAGACCTAGATTGGATTGGTATCAGCTGGTTATGCGCACAGCATAAGCCACATCTGGTCTAGTTCATAACATTGCATACATGATTGAGCCTACTGCCGAAGCATAGGGCACTCGACTCATGTCATCTCTCTCAGCCTGTGTGGTGGGACACTGGCTCTTCGAGAGAGTAAGGCCATGTCTCACTGGAAGATATCCTTTCTTGGATTGCTCCAAGTTAAACCTCTCCAGGACCTTATCAATGTATGTACTTTGACTAAGGGCCAAAAGCCTATTGGATCTATCCCGGTAGATCCTTACGCCTAAAATAGAGGCGGCCTCCCTTAAGTCCTTCATCTCGAAACACCTCCCAAACTATGTCTTTACAGAGTTAAGACTAGGGATGTCGTTTCCGATGAGTAGTATGTCATCGATATACAAGACCAGAAAAATCACCAAGCTCCCACTGAATTTTCTGTACACACAGACGTCATCTTCACTTTTGATAAAGCCATAATCTCTCATAGCATCATTAAATCGAAGATTCCAACTTTTAGATGCTTGCTTTTATCCATATATGGATCTCTTTAGCCTACAGACCATATTGGCATCTATAGGATGAATGAAGCCACCAGGTTGTGTCATGTACACATCCTCAGTTAGTTTCCCATTAAGGAATGCTATCTTAACATCCATCTGTCATATCTCATAGTCATGATATGCAACTATAGCAAGCAGAATCCGAATGGATTTGATCATGGCAACTGGCGAAAAATTTTCATCATAGTCCACCCCGTGGACCTGTTTGAATCCTTTAGCCACAAGTCTTCCTTTATAGGTAACTATATTGCCATCCATGTCAGTCTTCCTCTTGAAGACCCATTTACACCCTATGGGTTTTACCCCATTAGGTAGCTCAACCAAATCCCATACTTGGTTAGCTGACATGGAATCCATCTCGGATCACATGGCCTCAAGCCATCTGTCAGAGTCTGGTCCACTAACCGCCTCATCATAGGGCCTGGGTTCATCCTCAATGATGAAGATCCCGTTGTGTTGCGTCGGTAGCGACCCATACCTCTCAGGCGCATGACGAATCCTCCTAGACCTACGTGGGGCCTGTGTCTGAGCCTCAGGTTGCCCAGCAACTGGTGTAGGTGGCTCAGATTCCATCTCTGTGTCTTGTGGTTATACTTGGACCTCGTCCAAGTCAAACTTCCTCCCATTAACTTCTTTCATGAGAAATTCTTTCTCTAGAAACACAGCACCCCGAGCAACAAAAATTTTGTTCTCGGTGGGAACATAGAAGTAGTATCCTTTAATTTCCTTAGGATACCCAACAAACATGCATTTATCAGATCTGGGCTCTAACTTGCTATAATCCTGACGTTTGACATAAGCCTCACATCCCCATATTTTGAAAAAAGAGAGGTTAGGGTGTCTCCCACTCCATACCTCATATGGTATCTTGGAGACACTCTTAGATGGAACGTTATTCAGTATGAGAGAAGCTGTCTCAAGTGCAAAACCCCAGAATGAGGGTGGTAGAGTTGCATGACTCATCATGGATCGAACCATGTCCAACAAGGTTCGATTTCTCCTTTCAGACACACCATTCCATTGAGGTGTTCCAGGAGGAGTGAGTTGGGATAAGATCCCGCACTCTCTTAGATAGTCTAAGAACTCACTGCTCAGGTACTCGCCACCACGATCTGATCGAAGAGTTTTAATGGATCTACCAAGCTAGTTCTCTACTTCATGTATGAACTCCTTAAATTTCTCAAAGGATTAAGATTTATGTCTCTTCAAATAGACATAACCATATCTACTAAAATCATTAGTAAATGTGATGAAGTAGTTGTACCCTCCTCTGGCTTGTTTACTAAATGGCCCACATACATCACTGTGTATAAGATCCAATAAACCTCATGCCCTCTCACCTGTCTTGGTGATGGGCGCCTTTGTCATATTCCCTAATAAACAAGGCTCACAAGTATCAAATTCCTCCAAGGAACTTGAATCTAACAACCCATTTGCATGGAGTTGTTGAATGCGATTCTTGTTTATATGGGCTAATCGACAATGCCATAGGAAAGCACCAATTGAACCACTTAGTTTGGTTCTCTTACTATTTATGTTACAAATAGAGCTATTCATGTCCAAGACATATAAACCATTGCATAAAGTACCCTTCCCATAAAAACATATTTGCAAATGAAAAAGAACATGTGTTCTCTTTTATTTCAAATTTAAAAACTTTCCTTGATAAACAAGGAATGGATACAATGTTTTTGGCAAGAGAAGGTACATAATAGCAATTATCTAACTCTAACTGAAGTCCAGAAGGCAAGGAGAGAGTCAAAATTCCTACAGCAACAGCAGTAACTTGTGCTCCATTTCTAACCCATAGGTCAATCTCTCCAGGCCGCACCGATCTACTTTTCTTGAGCCCCTGCATATCTATACAAATATGAGCTCCGCATGCAGTATCCAATACCCATGACATAGTAGTAGAAATGCTGACTTCGGTAACATAAATACATGAGCTTGATGACAAGGCCTTGCCTTTCTTCTCCTCATTCTGAAGTTGCTTGCAGTCCTTCCTCCAGTGACCTTGCTCACCACAGTGGATGCACCTTTGTTCCTTTGACTTCTTTGCTTTTTTCTTTAGTGCTTTGGTAGGACCTTTGGCACATGCCTTACCCTCCCGAGTGCATTCAATCCGGTTTGGTCTTTCCCATTTCATGCTCGGCTGTTTGGAGCATATTCAATAGTTCCTCCCGAGTGCATTCAATCCGGTTCATGTTGAAATTTATAATAAATGGACTGAAGCTAGGGGGCAGGGACTGTAGAATAAGATCCACAACCAGCTCGTTATCTATAGTGTGCCCTAGTCTTCTGAGATGATCCACGTTCCCAATCAACTTGAGTACATGGGGTCTCACTGGTGCTCCCTCAGATAACTTGCACCGAAAGACTGCTTTGGCAGTGTCATATCTCTCAGTTCTAGCCTGAGCCTGAAACATCTATTTCAGATGAGTGATCATCTGAAAGGCATTTTGCTCCTCATATTGCACCTGTAGCTCAGGTGCCATAGTGGCTAGCATGAGACATGCTACTTCCAAGGAGTCATCTTGATGCTTTCTAAAAGAATCCCTGTCTGTCGCTCGGGCATTAGGCGCAGGAGTCGTAGGAAGAGGTTGCTCAAGGACATACAGCTTCTTCTCGACCTTGAGGGCAATCCTCAAGTTCCGATGCTAGTCCATGAAGTTGGATCCAACCAACTTGTCCTTCTCAAGAAGGGATCGCAGTGTCAATCCGCTAGTGTTTATGGCCATTATTCTACAACAACCAAGAAACAACATATTAGTACTACTTCAAATCATTTAAACTGGACTTGTTTTAAATGATTATGGCTCCCACTATTTTAATCGAATTGACAACCCATAAAGTCAATCGGGAAATCTAAGATTTCCTAGTGAGATGGGATCCTTATTCCACATTAAGCTTTGTGTCCCATGAGGGTGGGATGTGTAAGGGTCCCCTTCAAGGGGGAGCGAAACCCTAGATAGGCGCATAACAAAAATTTTGAGCGGAAGCAAGGGTTTCTCATGATCTTTTGCATGTCATATGATCAACTTTCATGAACTAGTATAGATCAGAAAAGATTCATACCATGGCCATCGCTTTGATGGAGCTTTGGAAGAAGATCGCAAAAGGGCTCTCCTCCGAAGGTACCGCACACAAGAAGATAGATGGCGCCTCCTTGTTGATCCTTATGCTAGCAAAGATCTTCAAGTCTCCTTGTCGAATGGAAGGGAAGGGGAGATGTTTTTTCTTGGCCGAGAGCTCCTTGTCGTCAACCCCTTCGATCACACGAGAGTGTCTGCATCAAGAGGAATGGGCGACCAATTTTAGCGAAGAGAAGTGAACGTGAGGCGTTGAGAGACTATTTTGGAAACCGCCACTTCCAAAAATAGCAAGCCTTCACTTCATGCGTTGATGCGTTCACCCAAGTGAACCGAACGCACATTCTTCTCCCCTTTGAACCATGCGCTCACGTATGAGCCGGTTCATATTGCTTTGGTTCAAAAACCAATCAAGCCAAGCCTTTAGTCCAGATCAAATTAAACCCTAAGGTTCCAGATCTGACCGTTCATCTCTTAATGTTCCTGATCTCACCGATCTAGAATCATCTCTCTCGATCGAAGCTTACCGATCTCAAGTCCTAATCAATCAAACATGATCAGACCAGATCTCACTTACAATCAGAGTTTAAATCCCTTTAAACTGAACCAAAACAATTCAGTCCACACGATCTGACATGAGTAAGCCATATCATCAAATTGTGCGACCCTAAGGGTTTACTTTAAATGTCGATAACGATAACTTACGTTATCACGATCAGTGAGGGGTATCTAGCAACACATCACTGTCTCCCGATATAAAGGAAAGAGTCTTCCAAGACTACACCCAAACCACAGCACAAGTGTGAATCCACTTCACGAGGCATACATGTTTCCTTTGCCACTGGATGTTCTTATTGGACAAGCGTGTCAAGCCTGTAGCTCCAATATGATGAGCATGATTAGATCAGATGATCATAGTCACCTGGGTATGGCCATACACTTTCTCAATCATCTCATTCGAGGGGGCCCCTTTAGAACATCACACTCCAATCAAGGAGACGGCAATCCTATATCTATCACTAGTGCCCTAACCTGACTCATGATCATTATCCAAGATAGTCTATAACCATTATGTTTCAAATGATATTGAACTACCTCAAAACAATGACAATCATCATTTAGAAACACAAGTGATCTCAAGTCAGAGGACATGTGCCACTTGTTGCAAACAAGGATTATTCACATTGTGACAAGCAATTGAATATCCTAGTAGGGTCTGTCTAGTACATCCAATGTACCCATGAGTCTACATCTTATTCCATGCTCAAAGCATCCTATAAGATTAGAACACATATTAGTCTCAATCATATCAAGGCTGTCTCATGTTCACCAAGATATCTCGACTAAGGACATAGAGCATGTCAGGCTAGCTGAACAGCATTGAGACATTATTCAGAAGCACACTTATTGCAGCAGACAATGTAACAAACTGAATAACAACCATCGCCTTTATAAACATAAGAGTTTATACATGATACTGAAAGAATCCCAAGGCCTCAAACATTAGCCTTAAGGGCATACCCCAACAATCTCCCACTTGCACTTAATCTAATGGTTGAGAAATCTCAAACCCATATTATTACAGTGCTTCTCATGCTTCTGCTGCGCCAGAGGCTTGGTAAGCGGGTCTGCCAGATTGTCATCTGTATGAACCATGCAGATTTTGATCTCACCATGATCAATCATCTCCCGGATCAAGTGAAACCGTCTCTGTATGTGCTTGGACTTCTGGTGCGACCGTGGTTCCTTTGCTTGTGCGATTGCTCCAGTGTTATCACAGAAGATAACCAAAGGATCTGCACACGATGGAACAACACCAAGTTCCTGAACGAACTTACGAATCCATACTGCCTCCTTAGATGCTTCTGAGGCTGCAACATACTCGGCTTCTGTTGTGGAATCAGCAACGATAGACTGTTTGAAACTTTTCCACACCACTGCTCCACCATTCAAGCTAAAAACATAGCCTGATTGCGATCGGAAATCATCTTGATCAGATTGGAACGAAGCGTCAGTATATCCTTCTATACTGAGTTCTTCCTGACCTCCATAAATCAAGAACATATCTTTGGTCCTCCGAAGATATTTCAAAATGTTCTTGACTGCAATCCAGTGCGCCTGACCTGGATTACTTTGGAATCGACTGGTCACGCTTAACCCGTAAGCGACGTCTGGGCGAGTACACAACATCGCATACATAATGGACCCAATAGCCGAAGCATAAGGCGTATTGTCCATTTCATCTTTCTCAGTCTGTGTTTGTGGACACTGACTCTTTGAAAGATTCAGACCATGTCTGACTGGAAGATATCCTCTTTTAGAATTCTCTAAATGGAATCTCTCCAGGAATTTATCGATGTAAGTACTCTGGCACAGCCCGAGAAGCCTCTTAGATCTATCTCTGTAGATCTTCACACCTAATACATAGGCTGCTTCTCCTAGATCTTTCATCTGGAAACATTTTCTCAACCATGCCTTAACAGCATGCAGTTCAGGAATATCGTTTCCAATGATTAAGATATCATCGACGTAGAGGACTAGGAAAGTAATCACGCTCCCACTAAACCTCTTATATACACACGGGTCATCTTCATTCTTGATGAAACCAAACTCACTGATTGATTCATCAAAATGAATATTCCAGCTTCTTGATGCTTGTTTAAGTCCATAAATGGACTTCTTTAACTTGCATATTTTATGATGATCTGATGGATTAGTGAAACCTTCAGGTTGTGTCATATACACATCCTCATCCAGTTTTCCATTAAGGAAAGCGGTCTTCACATCCATTTGCCAGATCTCATAATCGTAATATGCTGCTATCGCAAGAATAATCCGAATTGACTTGAACATGGCTACAGGAGAGAAAGTTTCATCATAATCTATCCCGTAGATTTGTTTGAAACCTTTCGCAACTAGCCTGCCTTTATAGGTAACCACGTTACCATCCATGTCAATCTTCTTCTTGAAGATCCATTTACAGCCTATAGGGATTACTCCCGGAGGCGAATCAACCAAATCCCAGACTTGGTTATCTGACATGGAGTCCATCTCGGCTCGCATAGCTTCAAGCCATCTAGCTGATTCCGGTCCACTGACCGCATCCGCATAAGTAAGGGGTTCATCATTATCAATGATGTAGACTCCGTCATAGCGCTCAGGCTGTCGACGGATCCTTCCCGATCTTCGCGGTTCCCGTGATATCTGAGCCTCAGGTTGTTCAATAACCTGTTCTACTGGCTCAGGCTCATCCAACTGTGCTTGACTACTTTGTCCTTCTTCTGGATTCTCATCCAGCTTTATTTCTCTCCCACTGGCCTCTTGCAGAAGAAATTCCTTCTCAAGAAAAATAGCCGTCCGAGCAACAAATACCTTGTTCTCTTTGGGATCGTAGAAATAATAACCCTTAGTTTCCTTAGGGTAACCGACAAAGATGCATTTCTCAGATCTGCTCTCTAGTTTCCCAGAGGCGAGCTTTTTGACATAAGCCTCGCAACCCCAGATCTTAATAAATGTCAAGCTCGGCTGTTTCCCATACCATAACTCATATGGAGTCTTTGAAACTGCCTTGGATGGCACTCGGTTTAGTACCTTTGCAGCTGTTTCCAGTGCAAATCCCCAAAAGGAGCAAGGTAGAGTAGCCTGACTCATCATAGAACGAACCATATCCAGTAAGATTCTGTTCCTCCTCTCGGATACACCATTCCATTGCGGTGTTCCTGGCGGAGTGAGCTGTGAGATAATCCCACACTCCTTCAGATAGTCAGTAAACTCTCGACTTAGGTATTCACCACCTCGATCTGAGCGAAGTGCCTTGATATTTCGGCCTAGCTGATTCTGCACTTCATTTTTGAACTCTTTGAACTTGTCAAAAGATTCACTCTTATGTCTCATCAGATAGTCATAACCATATCTACTGAAATCATCAGTAAAGGTAATGAAGTATGAATAGCCACCTCTGGCATGTTTACTAAATGGCCCACACACATCACTGTGTATAAGGTCAAGTAAACCTGAAGCCCTTTGACCTTTATGAGGAAAAGGAGACTTCGTCATTTTGCCCAATGAACAAGCTTTGCATGTATCAATCTCCTCATAGGAGAATGATCCCAGTAGTCCATGATCATGCAACCGCTTAATGCGCTTCTTATTAATATGGCCTAAACGACTATGCCATAGCAAGGTGCTGTCATCAGCATACTTGGCTTTCTTATTATCAATGTTTTGTATAGAACATTCCATGTCCAACATGAATAACCCATTGTTAATTGATCCAGTAGCATAAACAATATTATCTAAAGAAAGAACACACTTTGAAATATTGCAAGGAAAGGAAAATCCTTTCCTGACAAGAGCAGGAATAGAGATAATATTCTTGGTAATGCTAGGTACAAAATAACAATTGTTTAGTTCCAATACAAGTCCAGATGGTAATGAGATGTAATATTCTCCTACAGCAACAGCAGCAACCCGTGCCCCGTTTCCAACTCGTAGGTCCACCTCATGCTGTCCCACCTGTCTTCTTCTCTTGAGTTCCTGTACATTTGAACAAATGTGAACTCCACATGCAGTGTCCAACACCCATGAAATAGAAGAAGAAGATATCATGACTTCAGTCACAAAAATACCTGAGCCAGAAGCAATGCTTCCCTTCTTGTCTCCTTGGAGCGCTTTACAGTCCTTTTTCCAGTGACCCAGCTGGCCACAATGGAAACACCTGTATTCCTTCGACCGCTTAACCTTTTGTTTCAGAGCCTTGTTGTAACTCTTGACAGGGGCTTTGCCCTTCTTCCCCTTCTTCTTGTTCCTGGAAGGAAACATCAAGACAGAGGTTGAAGGCTTTCCCTTTAGAGTCTCCTCTGTAGTCAAGAGCATATTCAGCAACTCTGCCGGAGTACAATCAATCTTGTTCATATTAAAATTAATAATGAATGGATCGAAAGAGGCCGGGAGAGACTGCAGAATAATGTCTACAGCAAGCTCCTGATTGATGGTATGCCCCAGTTTCTCTAGAGCCTCTTGGTGCCCAATCATCTTGAGCACATGAGCTCCCACTGGACTCCCTTCAGCCAGTTTGCTCTGAAAGAAAAGCTTGGTCAAATTATAGCACTCAGTCCTCGCCTGCGCAGCATATAGCATCTTGAGGTTTGCTATCATTTCTATAGCAGACATATCCTCATGCTGACGCTGCAGCTGTGGCGTCATAGACGCTAGCATCAGGCAAGCGACATCAATGCTATCATTGACATGCTTTTCATAGGCTTCCCGAACCGCCCTTGCGGCGTTCGGAGCGGGTTGAGGCGGTATAGCCGTCTCGAGGACATACAGTTTCCTCTCAGCCTTAAGAACGATCTTAAGGTGTCCGTACCAGTCTGAGAAGTTTGGCCCAGCAAACTTCTCCCTTTCCAGTAGGGATCGCACATTGAAGCTCATGGTGTTCGTTGCTGCAGGAATCTACAACAATGCAAGAACAGCAAGGTTAGTATCAATGTTTAGAATCAATCCATTAAAATAGTCCGAAAGAGTAAAACTCTTTTAGTGAGATGGGATCCAGATTTCATACTTGGTCTCCGCGTCCCGCTCAGGCGAGATAAGATGCACAGAGAGTACAAGCACTAATTTCTGGTAGGCAGTCCCTGCCAATCGCCAACCCGTGCGATTCCCCTTCATCTGGGCAATCCAGCCGACTGTGCCAACTGAGTTGGTACAACACAGTCTCTGATCCCACAGATGGCTGCCTCCATATAGCTCACATATGCTCAGTATGTAGCCTACATGGTCAAGCTGACCCGACCTACTCCCTGGACCACCACGTGCTATGCTGAGCAACGAGAAGCGATAAATCCCTTCTCTGTAACACGCAGGTGAAATCACACACCGTCTGAAGATAGATGGACGTGCCCACTGAGTGGGTACAACACGGCTCCAACGATAGTCAGAACAGTGAGGTTTCGCGTCAGAAGGCTATCGAGCTTGATATTTTAGCGTTGGATTTTAACGGTCTTTTATCTTCTTAACTATCATGCAAACCCTATGGTGATAGCAGAAGATTAAATCATGCAATTCTAATTAAACAATAAAAGAAAGCATGATGATCTTATGTGGTAAACGCCCATTAAGCCTAGGTAAGACCTTAAGTTAACTTAAGTCTTCACTTGAGCTCTTCTTGGGTCTTTTGCCTCTCATCTGGCCCAGCCCAGGGCCATAGCGCCCAATGCAGCTCAGGTGCGCCCACCAGGTAAATGGCGCCTATCATAGGGTCGAACCCTAGACCTCCCACCTGGTCGAGCCACTGCTGCATGCACCTCTGCCATGTGTGCTCTGTGCTCTTGTCTGATTAAAATACAATTTAATCTATCTAGACAAGATTGACTCGCAGGTCAATTACACTTTATAAATTAAATGACATGTGATGCGCAGATCACAATAAATATTAATTTACAATTTAATCCAGGCACGCAGGCCCCAGCACAGCACACATTAATTGGGCAACCCACATAAGATGAAATAAACAAGCATCATGGCATCCATTCAACAAGTGATCCATCAACCAAATAAAATTTTTCAAAATCCCATTGGAATCAATTTTATTTTTCTTATGTGCCCTACTACCTTACAACGGTCCATTAATAGGGATCCACTCATCATGTCTAGTCAGATCCACTGCCCTTGCATGCACCAAGTCCTAACTGACTTGAGTCGACCCAATGGTCAACCATGCATGCGCCAAGGGCTGAACAACCCTCATGAGTTCTGGCAAGCGGGTGTGACCCCGGGCCTAACTCGTGAGTGCTCACTGGTCGTCTCAACCAGACCTCGCTACACGCCTGTCTGCAGTCGACCCATAGCCACCTCGTGCTTGCGCACAGGTGCTATCTGGTCGACCCATCTAGGCTGTCAGATGGTCTGATCAGACTATTTGGATCTAGACTCGACTGTGACTTCAACCCTACTAACCTGTCTAAGGGTTTACAGCAGGCGCTTATAAATCTAGATGGAGCGCGCAAGATATATATGTTTTGGTAAAAACAACATTAACAAGCGCCAACATAAAACATGCGCCAACATGAGTAAAAACATACAAGCATGTATTTTCGCATGTTAACTCTAGATCTATTCATAAGCGCATTCATGGATCAAACATGAAGATCAAGCAATCATATGAACAAGCAATAACCGCATGCTCTGATACCAATTGTAAGGGTCCCCTTCAAGGGGGAGCGAAACCCTAGATAGGCGCATAACAAAAATTTTGAGCGGAAGCAAGGGTTTCTCATGATCTTTTGCATGTCATATGATCAACTTTCATGAACTAGTATAGATCAGAAAAGATTCATACCATGGCCATCGCTTTGATGGAGGAAGAAGATCGCAAAAGGGCTCTCCTCCGAAGGTACCGCACACAAGAAGATAGATGGCGCCTCCTTGTTGATCCTTGTGCTAGCAAAGATCTTCAAGTCTCCTTGTCGAATGGAAGGGAAGAGGAGATGTTTTTTCTTGGCCGAGAGCTCCTTGTCGTCAACCCCTTCGATCACACGAGAGTGTCTGCGTCAAGAGGAATGGGCGACCAATTTTAGCGAAGAGAAGTGAACGTGGGGCGTTGAGAGACTATTTGGGAAACTGCCACTTCCAAAAATAGCAAGCCTTCACTTCATGCGTTGATGCGTTCACCCAAGTGAACCGAACGCACATTCTTCTCCCCTTTGAACCATGCGCTCACGTATGAGCCGGTTCATATTGCTTTGGTTCAAAAACCAATCAAGCCAAGCCTTTAGTCCAGATCAAATTAAACCCTAAGGTTCCAGATCTGACCGTTCATCTCTTAATGTTCCTGATCTCACCGATCTAGAATCATCTCTCTCGATCGAAGCTTACCGATCTCAAGTCCTAATCAATCAAACATGATCAGACCAGATCTCACTTACAATCAGAGTTTAAATCCCTTTAAACTGAACCAAAACAATTCAGTCCACACGATCTGACATGAGTAAGCCATATCATCAAATTGTGCGACCCTAAGGGTTTCCTTTAAATGTCGGTAACGATAACTTACGTTATCACGATCAGTGAGGGGTATCTAGCAACACATCACTGTCTCCCGATATAAAGGAAAGAGTCTTCCAAGACTACACCCAAACCACAGCACAAGTGTGAATCCACTTCACGAGGCATACATGTTTCCTTTGCCACTGGATGTTCTTATTGGACAAGCGTGTCAAGCCTGTAGCTCCAATATGATGAGCATGATTAGATCAGATGATCATAGTCACCTGGGTATGGCCATACACTTTCTCAATCATCTCATTCGAGGGGGCCCCTTTAGAACATCACACTCCAATCAAGGAGACGGCAATCCTATATCTATCACTAGTGCCCTAACCTGACTCATGATCATTATCCAAGATAGTCTATAACCATTATGTTTCAAATGATATTGAACTACCTCAAAACAATGACAATCATCATTTAGAAACACAAGTGATCTCAAGTCAGAGGACATGTGCCACTTGTTGCAAACAAGAATTATTCACATTGTGACAAGCAATTGAATATCCTAGTAGGGTCTGTCCAGTACATCCAATGTACCCATGAGTCTACATCTTATTCCATGCTCGAAGCATCCTATAAGATTAGAACACATATTAGTCTCAATCATATCAAGGCTGTCTCATGTTCACCAAGATATCTCGACTAAGGACATAGAGCATGTCAGCCTAGCTGAACAGCATTGAGACATTATTCAGAAGCACACTTATTGCAGCAGACAATGTAACAAACTGAATAACAACCATCGCCTTTATAAACATAAGAGTTTATACATGATACTGAAAGAATCCCAAGGCCTCAAACATTAGCCTTAAGGGCATACCCTAACAGGATGAGATGCACAAAGTGACCCATGCTTCTTAAGGTGGGCACGCCGGCCGATTGCACTTGGAAATTCCCCTTATTGAGACAGTCTAGGCATTTCATATCCAGCGAGGGCTAGATACAACATGAAACCCTAACCTCTCAATGATGCCTCTAGGGTTCCATTATGTGCCTAGCACATGTGAAAATCTTGTCAAGTCCATTCCTAACCATTATGCCCAGGGCCAACGAGTTTCCTTGCGAAGGCACGCCCAGGGTAAAACTGGACTGGGGAAACCATTGTCACCACACACCTTCTAAAGATAAGTGGGTGTGTCCCACGAGGGTGGGAAACAGTGCACAACACCATTGATCGATAGCTTTATGAGGGCTACGCGTTAGAAGGCTTCTAGACTTCATATATTTGATTGAGGGTTTTTGAGTGTTGGGGTATGCCCTTAAGGCTAATGTTTGAGGCCTTGGGATTGTAAAAGTATCATGTAATAAACTCTTGTGTTTATAAAGGCAATGGTTATTATTCAGGTTGTTACATCATCTGCTGCAATGTGTGTTCTTCTGAATAATGTCTCAATGCTGTTCAGCTAGGCTGACATGCTATATTGTCCTTAGTCGAGATATCTTGGTGAACATGAGACAGCCTTGATATGATTGAGACTAATATGCGTTCTAATCTTATAGGATGCTTCGAGCATGGAATAAGATGTAGACTCATGGGTACATTGGATGTACTGGACAGACCCTACTAGGATATTCAATTGCTTGTCACAATGTGAATAATCCTTGTTTGCACTAAGTGGCACATGTCCTCTGACTTGAGATCACTTGTGTTTCTAAATGATGATTGTCATTGTTTTGAGGTAGTTCAATATCATTTGAAACATAATGGTTATAGACTATCTTGGATAATGATCATGAGTCAGGTTGGGACACTAGTGATAGATATAGGATTGCCGTCTCCTTGTTGAAGGAGTGTGATGTTCTATAGGGGCCCCCTAGATGAGATGATTGAGAAAGTGTATGGCCATACCTAGGTGACTATGTTCATCTGATCTAATCATGCTCATCATATTGGAGTTACAAGCTTGACCCGCTTGTCCAATAAGAACATCCAGTGGCAAAGGATACATGCATGCCTTGTGAAGTTGATTCGCACTTGTGCCGTGGTTTGGGTGTGGTCTTGGAAGACTCTTTCCTTTATATCGGGAGACAGTGATGTGTTGCTAGATACCCCTCACTGATCGTGATAACGTGAGTTATCGTTACCGACATTTAAAGGAAACCCTTAGGGTCGCACAATTTGATGATATGGCTTACTTAAGTCAGATCGTGTGGACTGAATTGTTTCGGTTCAGTTTAAAGGGATTTAATCTCTGATTGTAAGTGAGATCTGGTCTGATCATGTTTGATTGGTTAGGGCTCAAGATCGGTAAGCTTCGATCGAGAGAGATGATGCTAGATCGGTGAGATCAGTAGCATCAAAAGATGAACGGTCAGATCTTGAACCTTAAGGTTTAATTTGATCTGGACCAATTCTTGGGCTGATTTGGTTTGGTCGTTGGACCAACTACATTGAACCGGCTCATATGTGAGCGCTTGGTTCATATGAGAGAAGAGATATGCGTTTGGTTCACTTCATGTGAACGCATAACGCATGTATTGAAGTCTTGCTAATTTTGGCATTTTCGGTTTACCAAAGTGATGAACGTCTCAACGTTCGATCACAAGGCTTCTCTAACGCTCGTCTCCCTTTTGCTCTCAACGAGAGAAAAACACACACTCTTGCGTGGTGTAAGTCGACGAGAAGAAGGATCGGCCAAGAGAGACTTCATCATCCCCTTCCATTCGACAAGGAAGCTTGGGTGCCTTGCTAGCACAAGGGACGCCAAGGAAGTAAGCGATCTTCATCTTGTGTGTGAACTTTTGAAGGAGATCAAAGTTGCTCTCTTCTTCCAACGCACCATCCAAGCGATGGCCATGGTATGGATCTTATCCAATCTTTGCAAGTTGATCATTGAAACATACATGCGATCATAAGAGAACCTAGATTCCGCAAGAAAAGGTTTTACATGCGCCTATTAAGGTTTGCGCCCCCCTCTTGAAAGGGGTACTCACAATAGGTTTGCGCCCCCCTCATGAAAGGGGAACTTACAATTGGTATCAGAGGCGGTTCTATGTATGTTCCTTTGATTGCTGCTTTGTGATCCTTGTTTGATAAGTAGATCTAATCTTGCGCATCTACATGTTTAGTAGTGAATATACATGATGTATGTTTTACTCCCTTGCGCATATGTTGTGGATGATGGCGCATGTTGGCTGTTGTTGTTTTTCTTATAAAACTTGATCACTTGCGCGCCCCATATTAGATCTAAGCGCCTACTATAAACCCTTAGACGGGTTGATGGGGTTGAAGTCACCCTCTAGGATAGATCCAATAGTCTGATCAGACCATCTGACAGCCTAGATGGATCGACCAGATGGCACCTGTGCGCAAGCACGAGGTGGCTATAGGTCGATTGCATCACAGGCGTGTAGCGAGGTCTGGTTGAGACAACCAGTGAACACACATGAGTTAGGCCCGGGGTCACACCCGCTTGCCAGAACTCATGTTGGTTGTTCAGCCCTTGGCGCATGCATGGTTGACCATTAGGTCAACTCGAGTCAGTTAGGACTTGGTGCATGTAAGGTCATGGATCTAACTAGATTGATGAGTGGATCCCTATCAATGGACCGTTGTAAGGTTGTAGGGCACATAAGAAAATTAAAATTGATGCCAATGGGTTTTCAAAAACTTTATTTTCTTAGTAATGGATCACATGTTGATTGAATGATGCCATGATGCTTGTTTATTTAATCTTATGTGGGTTGCCCTTTATTGTGTGCTGTGTTGGGGCCTGCGAGCCTGGTAAATGGTAAATTATTATTTTTGTGATCTGCAAATCACATTTTTAATTAATTTATTGTATAATTGACCTGCGAGTCAAACTTGTCTAGATAGATTAAAATGTATTAGACAAGAGCACAAAAGCACACATCGCAGAGGCGCATTCAGCTGGTGGGTGCACCTGAGCTGCATTGAGCGCTAGGGCACTGGGTTGGACTAGATGGGATGCAGACCCAAGAAGAGCAAGTGAAGACTTAAGTTGATTTAAGGTCTTACTTAGGCTCTATGGGCTTTTACCACATAAGATCCATGCTTTCTTTTATTTGCTAAATAAGTAGAAATTGCATGAGTTATTTATCTTCTGCTATAGCCATAGAATTTGCCTGATAGTAAGAAGATAAAAGACCGTTAAAATCCAACGCTAAAATATCAAGCTCGTAAGCCTTCTGACGCGAAACCTCACTGTTCTGACTATCGTTGGAGCCGTGTTGTACCCACTCAGTGGGCACGTCCATCTATCTTCAGACGGTGCGGGATTTCACCTGCGTGTTACAGAGAAGGGATTTATCGCTTCTCGTTGCTCAGCATAGCACGTGGTGGTCCAGGGAGTAGGTCAGGTCAGCTTGACCATGTAGGCTACATATGTGGCGCATATGGTAGCACATGGAGGCAGCCATCTGTGGGATCAGAGACTGTGTTGTACCAACTCAGTTGGCACAGTCTGCTGGATTGCCCAGATGAAGGGGAATCGCATGGGTTGGCGATTGGCAGGGACTGCCTACCAGAAATTAGTGCTTGTACTCTCTGTGCATCTTATCTCGCCTAAGCGGGACGCGGAGACCAAGTATAAAATCTGGATCCCATCTCACTAAAAGAGTGTTACTCTTTCGGACTGTTTTAATGGATTTTTCAGTCAGATAAAATAGTGAGAAAAAGAATCATTCTTAAGTCCTGATTGATTCTTAACATTGATACTGACCTTGCTGTTCTTGCATTGTTGTAGATTCCTGCAGCAACGAACACCATGAGCTTCAATGTGCGATCCCTACTGGAAAGGGAGAAGTTTGCTGGGCCAAACTTCTCAGACTGGTTCGGACACCTTAAGATCGTTCTTAAGGCAGAGAGGAAACTGTATGTCCTCGAGACGGCTGTGCCGCCTCAACCCGCTGCGAACGCCGCAAGGGCGGTTCGTGATGCCTATGAAAAGCACGTCAATGATAGCATTGATGTCGCTTGCCTGATGCTAGCGTCTATGACGCCACCGCTGCAGCGTCAGCATGAGGATATGTCGGCTATAGAGATTATAGCGAACCTCAAGATGCTGTATGCTGCACAGGCGAGGACAGAACGCTATAATCTGACAAAGCTTTTCTTTCAGAGCAAACTGGCTGAAGGGAGCCCAGTGGGAGCTCACGTGCTCAAGATGATTGGGCACAAGGAGGCTCTGGAGAAACTGGGGCATACCATCAACCAGGAGCTTGCTGTAGACATTATTCTGCAGTCTCTCCCGCCCTCTTTCGATGCGTTCATTATTAACTTTAATATGAACAAAATCGATTGTACTCCGGCAGAGCTGCTGAATATGCTCTTGACTACTGAGGAGACTCTGAAGGGAAAGCCTTCAACCTCTGTCTTAATGGTTCCTTCCAGGAACAAGAAGAAGGGGAAGAAGGGCAAAGCCCCTGTCAAGAGTTACAGCAAGGCTCTGAAACAGAAGGTAAAGCGGTCGAAGGACAACAGGTGTTTCCACTGTGGCCAGCTGGGTCACTGGAAAAAGGACTGTAAAGCGCTCCAAGGAGATAAGAGGGGAAGCATCGCTTCTGGCTCAGGTATATATGTGACTGAGGTCATGTTATCTTCTTCTTCCATTTCATGGGTGTTGGACACTGCATGTGGAGTTCACATTTGTTCAAATGTGCAGGAACTCAAGAGAAGAAGGCAGGTGGGACAGCATGAGGTAGACCTACGCGTTGGAAACGGGGCACGGGTTGCTGCTGTTGCTGTAGGAGACTATTTCATTTCTTTACCATCTGGCATTGTATTAGAATTAAACAATTGTTACTTTGTACCCAGTATTACCAAAAATATTATCTCTATTCCTGCTCTTGTCAGGAAAGGGTTTTCCTTTGAATGCAAGACTTCAAAGTGTTATCTTACTCTTGATAATATTGTTTATGCGAATGGTTCAATTAACAATGGGTTATTCATGTTGGACATGGAATATTCTATACAAAATATTGATAATAAGAAAGCCAAGTATGCTGATGACAGCACCTTGTTATGGCATAGTCGTTTAGGCCATATTAACAAGAAGCGCATTAAGCGGTTGCATGATCATGGACTGCTGGGATCATTCTCCTATGAGGAGATTGATACATGCAAAGCTTGTTTATTGGGTAAAATGACGAAGTCTCCTTTTCCTAACAAAGGTCAAAGGGCTTCAGGTTTACTTGACCTTATACACAGTGATGTGTGTGGGCCATTTAGTAAACATGCCAGAGGTGGCTATCAGTACTTCATTACCTTTACTGATGATTTCAGTAGGTATGGTTATGTCTATTTGATGAGACATAAGAGTGAATCTTTTGACAAGTTCAAAGAGTTCAAAAATGAAGTACAGAATCAGCTAGGCCGAAATATCAAGGCACTTCGTTCTGATCGAGGTGGAGAATACCTGAGTCATGCGTTTACTGACTATCTAAAGGAGTGTGGGATTATCTCACAGCTCACTCCGCCAGGAACACCGCAATGGAATGGTGTGTCCGAGAGGAGAAATAGAACGTTACTTGATATGGTTCGTTCTATGATGAGTCAGGCTACTCTACCTTACTCCTTTTGGGGATTTGCACTGGAAACAGCTGCAAAGGTACTAAACCGAGTGCCATCCAAGGCAGTTTCAAAGACGCCATATGAGTTATGGTATGGGAAACAGCCTAGCTTGACATTTATCAGGATCTGGGGCTGCGAGGCCTATGTTAAAAAGCTCGCCTCTGGGAAACTAGAGAGCAGATCTGAGAAATGTGTCTTTGTTGGTTACCCTAAGGAAACTAAGGGTTATTATTTCTACGATCCCAAAGAGAACAAGGTATTTGTTGCTCGAACGGCCATATTTCTTGAGAAGGAGTTTCTTCTGCAAGAGGCCAGTGGGAGAGAAATAAAGCTGGATGAGAATCCAGAGGAAGGACAAAGTAGTCAAGCACAATTGGATGAGCCTGAGCCGGTAGAACAGGTCACTGAACAACCTGAGGCTCAGATATCACGGGAACCGCGTAGATCGGGAAGGATCTGTCGACAGCCTGAGCGCTATGACGGAGTCTACATCATTGATAATGATGAACCCCTTACTTATGCGGATGCGGTCAGTGGACCGGAGTCAGCTAGATGGCTTGAAGCTATGCGCACCGAGATGGACTCCATGTCAGATAACCAAGTCTGGGATTTGGTTGATCCGCCTCCGGGAGTAATCCCTATAGGCTGTAGATGGATCTTCAAGAAGAAGATTGACATGGATGGTAACGTGGTTACCTATAAAGGCAGGCTAGTTGCGAAAGGTTTCAAACAAATCTACGGGATAGATTATGATGAAACTTTCTCTCCTGTAGCCATGTTCAAGTCTATTCGGATTCTTTTCGCGATAGCAGCATATTACGATTATGAGATCTGGCAGATGGATGTGAAGACCGCTTTCCTTAATGGAAATCTGGATGAGGATGTGTATATGACACAACCTGAAGGTTTCACTAATCCATCAGATCGTCATAAAATATGCAAGTTAAAGAAGTCCATTTATGGACTTAAACAAGCATCTAGAAGCTGGAATATTCGTTTTGATGAATCAATCTCTGAGTTTGGCTTCATCAAGAACGAGGATGACCCGTGTGTATATAAGAGGTTTAGTGGGAGCGTGATTACTTTCCTAGTCCTCTACGTCGATGATATCTTGATCATTGGAAACGATATTCCTGAACTGCATGCTGTTAAAGCATGGTTAGGAAAATGTTTTCAGATGAAAGATCTAGGAGAAGCAGCCTATGTACTAGGTGTGAAGATCTACAGGGATAGATCTAAGAGGCTTCTCGGGCTGTGCCAGAGTACTTACATCGATAAAGTCCTGGAAAGATTTCATTTAGAAAATTCTAAAAGAGGATATCTTCCAGTCAGACATGGTCTGAATCTTTCGAAGAGTCAGTGTCCACAAACACAGACTGAGAAAGATGAAATGGACAATACGCCTTATGCTTCGGCTATTGGGTCCATAATGTATGCGATGTTGTGTACTCGCCCTGACGTCGCTTACGGGTTAAGCGTGACCAGTCGATTCCAAAGTAATCCAGGTATGGCGCACTGGATTGCAGTCAAGAACATTTTAAAATATCTGCGGAGGACCAAAGATATGTTCTTGATATATGGTGGTCAGGAAGAACTCAGTATAGAAGGATATACTGACGCTTCGTTCCAGTCGGACCAGGATGATTTCCGATCGCAATCAGGCTATGTTTTTAGCTTGAATGGTGGAGCAGTGGTGTGGAAGAGTTTCAAACAGTCAACTGTTGCTGATTCCACAACAGAAGCTGAGTATGTTGCAGCCTCGGAAGCATCCAAGGAGGCAGTGTGGATTCGTAAGTTCGTTCAGGAACTTGGTGTCGTTCCTTCGAGTGCAGATCCTTTGGTTATCTTCTGTGATAACACTGGAGCAATCGCACAAGCAAAGGAACCACGGTCGCACCAGAAGTCCAAGCACATACAGAGACGGTTTCACTTTATCCGGGAGATCATTGATCGTGGCGAGATCAAAATTTGCAAGGTTCATACAGACGACAATCTGGCTGACCCGCTTACCAAGCCTCTAGCGCAGCAGAAGCATGAGAAGCACTGTAATAATATGGGTTTGAGATTTCTCAACCATTAGATTAAGTGCAAGTGGGAGATTGTTGGGGTATGCCCTTAAGGCTAATGTTTGAGGCCTTGGGATTGTAAAAGTATCATGTAATAAACTCTTGTGTTTATAAAGGCAATGGTTATTATTCAGGTTGTTACATCATCTGCTGCAATGTGTGTTCTTCTGAATAATGTCTCAATGCTGTTCAGCTAGGCTGACATGCTATATTGTCCTTAGTCGAGATATCTTGGTGAACATGAGACAGCCTTGATATGATTGAGACTAATATGTGTTCTAATCTTATAGGATGCTTCGAGCATGGAATAAGATGTAGACTCATGGGTACATTGGATGTACTGGACAGACCCTACTAGGATATTCAATTGCTTGTCACAATGTGAATAATCCTTGTTTGCACTAAGTGGCGCATGTCCTCTGACTTGAGATCACTTGTGTTTCTAAATGATGATTGTCATTGTTTTGAGGTAGTTCAATATCATTTGAAACATAATGGTTATAGACTATCTTGGATAATGATCATGAGTCAGGTTGGGACACTAGTGATAGATATAGGATTGCCGTCTCCTTGTTGAAGGAGTGTGATGTTCTATAGGGGCCCCCTAGATGAGATGATTGAGAAAGTGTATGGCCATACCCAGGTGACTATGTTCATCTGATGTAATCATGCTCATCATATTGGAGTTACAAGCTTGACCCGCTTGTCCAATAAGAACATCCAGTGGCAAAGGATACATGCATGCCTTGTGAAGTTGATTCGCACTTGTGCCGTGGTTTGGGTGTGGTCTTGGAAGACTCTTTCCTTTATATCGGGAGACAGTGATGTGTTGCTAGATACCCCTCACTGATCGTGATAACGTGAGTTATCGTTACCGACATTTAAAGGAAACCCTTAGGGTCGCACAATTTGATGATATGGCTTACTTAAGTCAGATCGTGTGGACTGAATTGTTTCGGTTCAGTTTAAAGGGATTTAATCTCTGATTGTAAGTGAGATCTGGTCTGATCATGTTTGATTGGTTAGGGCTCAAGATCGGTAAGCTTCGATCGAGAGAGATGATGCTAGATCGGTGAGATCAGTAGCATCAAAAGATGAACGGTCAGATCTTGAACCTTAAGGTTTAATTTGATCTGGACCAATTCTTGGGCTGATTTGGTTTGGTCGTTGGACCAACTACATTGAACCGGCTCATATGTGAGCGCTTGGTTCATATGAGAGAAGAGATATGCGTTTGGTTCACTTCATGTGAACGCATAACGCATGTATTGAAGTCTTGCTAATTTTGGCATTTTCGGTTTACCAAAGTGATGAACGTCTCAACGTTCGATCACAAGGCTTCTCTAACGCTCGTCTCCCTTTTGCTCTCGACGAGAGAAAAACACACACTCTTGCGTGGTGTAAGTCGACGAGAAGAAGGATCGGCCAAGAGAGACTTCATCATCCCCTTCCATTCGACAAGGAAGCTTGGGTGCCTTGCTAGCACAAGGGACGCCAAGGAAGTAAGCGATCTTCATCTTGTGTGTGAACTTTTGGAGGAGATCAAAGTTGCTCTCTTCTTCCAACGCACCATCCAAGCGATGGCCATGGTATGGATCTTATCCAATCTTTGCAAGTTGATCATTGAAACATACATGCGATCATAAGAGAACCTAGATTCCGCAAGAAAAGGTTTTACATGCGCCTATTAAGGTTTGCGCCCCCCTCTTGAAAGGGGTACTCACAATAGGTTTGCGCCCCCCTCATGAAAGGGGAACTTACATTGAGGTCTCATCCTCTTAGTTTTATTTTATGTTTAACATTACATGCATGCAATCCTATAGTGAGAACATAATGATAAAACATTGTAGGCATGCTTTAGCAGATAAGGAAAGTAGTAAAAGGATGATGTGATCATGGCCCATTCAAGACATTGAACAAGCCCATGCCAAAAGGGGTTCAATTCTTGACCTAGGACTCAAGCCCCTAAAAACTAGACCTAGCCTAGCTGACCTCTAGCTTAATCTTCAAGGTTAGCTCCAAAGTTCACCACACCATGGTTTAGCTCTCAAACCCTAGAGGTAGTTCTATGGAAACCCTAGAAGCACACCCCATGGTTCGGCCAATGCCATGGGTCCTCCTCCAAGGAAGATGCACCACCTTTGTTGAAGCTTGTTGCGGCATCAATTATGTAGGATGCGCCCTCTTAATCTTCATCTTGAATTTTACAAAATAAAAGAAAAAGAATGGCGGCACGCAGGCCTCACAAGAATACATCGCAGGCATGCAATTGGGGCTTGACTAGTGATCACAACATCATGCACAAACAAGGTACTTACTCATGCACTTCTATATGCTCATAAAAAACCTAAAATCTGAAATTTTAGTTTCTTATAAAACATGTCTGTAACATCCCGTTATCTTAACCCCAAACAAGCAACACAAATCACAAAAGAAACAGGATGTGTCATACAAGATCGATTCACATGCTAGGTAAAACCGAGTTCAAGAAACACAATCTGAAAATTTTCAAAATTCATACATACAATCTCCAAGAAACACAAATTTCATAAATGTACCTGCCACCACGCAATCCTTGCACTAGACATATGCAAGGCAACAGTTATATCAAATCCGATGGCATAAATACAATTCGATTCGAAATTCAAAGCAAAGCCACAAAAATTGATTTTTATAAACTCATACCAAACACCGAAACCAGGCCAAAGCCCGCGGTGACACAAAAATCAAACTCTTAAAACTGTCACAATCGGCAACATAATATCACATAGTTTAGCCACACTGGCAACACAAGTTCTCATAATTCACATAGTTCACATAGTTCATATAGTTCATATAATTCATATGGTTCGGCCACAACCGGCCCCAGATAATTAAGCACAAAAATTCTTAAACAGCAAACTAGCATAATATCCACGCCAATGCTAACTCAAGAATTGCGCCCCTGCTCTATGCCTGAAAATAGTGAGGGGTGAGCTACACAGCCCAGTGAGTGGATAGTCTAAATCGACCATCCATAACATACACTCAAAAATATATGCAGGTTATTTTAAAAACATGTAACAGCATATCATGTCAACATATAACAATAATTAAAGCACTGAACTCATATAAAACAGTCAGATGTACACTGCTAAGACATCACACCAGTGTCACCACAGAGTAACCAAGGTTCTAGAGCTATACTCTAAACCAACTAAACATACTAACCGCTTAGTTAACCTAGTTGTCCAGCATATTCAGTAGTGACCATTATGGTCTAACCCGGCTTTGGCCTAAGCACTGGGAGAAGCCTGCAAATCACATGCAACATATAGATGGACGGTGTGTAGATTCAAGAGGTGGCCCCCGCCAGGTCACGACGTGGCACTTTGCTCTACGATCACCCCATAACACAAAAATCTAAGCGTCTAAGAGTGATGACATCAAGAGGTGGCCCCTGTCTGACCAAGACATGGCACTTTGCGTCTTATATCACCCGTTCTCCCAAAGGGTTCCTACTGGACAACACAGACACATCTTATATCTTATTTCACAACGGTGGACTCCTAAGTGTCAACTAGACTCTAGGATAGTCATCACAATAATCACAACAGGCAGGCTGAACAACAACCCCCTCACATATCACAATAATCACATTAGGCAGGCTGAACAACAACCCCCTCACATATCACAATACAGGGCTGAAATTCAAACCCTTAACATATCACATATAGACTATCCCCTTGAGTTAAAGGTAACACTTAGCCTTAGCCCTATCCATTCCATGACCATAACACATAATATTCGAAAATCCCATAACCACATGATATTCATAAATCACATAATATTCAAAAATCACATAATATTCAAAAATCACAGAATATTCAAAAATCACATAATATTCAAAAATCACAGAGAAGTGTAGTCCTTAGGTTTCATGCTGATTAGTTCAGTCTAACCTTGCTATGTTATCACCCAAATTTCTCAAACAAAATACATGACCATAAAATTATTAGCATTACTGGCAATTATCAGGGCATTCAAAAATTTAACATAGGATTAAAATACAACATATATATAAATTTAAACCCTAGTTAACCATTTAAGAATACATTACATAGGATTAAAATTGCAACACATATAGCCCACGATTTCAAGCATATTATCTATTTCAAAAGTGAAACCCTAGTTAGCATTCATGATATATACATCCTTGCAATTTTCGGTTTTTCACATGAAGAAACATCTAATACCTTAAATTCGGTTTTCATCATATAATCCCCTTTACAAAATTCGGTTTTCATGATATAATCACCTTTACAAAATTCGGTTTTCATCATGGTGAAGTCTTGAATTTCAGTTTTAGCATGGTAAGGTTTCCAACAAGCAAATGTATCATCTAACACATCTTTTAACACAAACAAATAGATAGAAATCGATTAGACACCCCACTCACCTCTTAACCGTGAATACCAAGGTGAAAACTTCCACAAGAATTCGTCTAAGGCTTTGAAATACTCCTAGGAAGACGCCAACAATGGACAAGGAACGCCTCCAAACACCAAGACGCCGGCCAAAGGGAGAAAAGGAAGAGGAAGAAGAATTTTCGCCTCCAAGCCTCCAAGCCGTCGCCAATCTCTTCAAGCCGCCACCTTAATTTTTCTCCAAGCCAAAAAAATGCCAAAACGCCTAATTTCTTACCCAAAACACTAATACAATTTTTGGTTAATTAATTATTAAAACCCGTTAACTAGTTGATTCCAATAAGGTTTATAATCCACTAATTCAAATTTTAAACCCAATATCATTTAATTTCATTGCAAACCCAATAACCCATAATTTTAGCCATTAACTAACCATTCACTTAACCGAAATCCAATAAGAATTTAAGTCTAATTAATTAACCAATAAGCTCTAATTAATTTGACAACCAATAAACTCTAATTAATTAACAATTAACTAACTCAAATTAACAAGCAATAAACTCTAATTAATTAACTGAAAATTAACATCCAATAAGCTAGTTAATTAGTTAACATTAACATCCACAGTCAATGATTTTATTTAAATCAAAAATAATACTTACCAGGGCTTAAGATCCTTGGATCTTACAATGTCTTTATTCCTCTTCTTCTTATCACAGATCTTTTGATTATCTAAGATTATGTTTCATCATGATTTTATAGATCCTTTCAGCTTGCAATTTTGTCAGATTAAGAGACCCGGCCAATCCGAAGACACTGCCCATCCTACTTGACAAAATTGCGTGCGCCTTTGATCTTAAATCAATCAGAAAAATAATCATCCAAAAATCAAAAAGAGGATTGGAAGCAAAGAACTACAATTTTTCCTACTTAGAAAAATTGTGAGCATGCCATATGCAATTTGCGAAAATTAGATATGGCATGTGAGCATAGAAAAGCATGAAAAAACATCGTTCTAGGCTCACAAGTCCCTTTGATACCACTATTGGGAAACCCCGGGGATATTTTACAAAATTTTCATAGAAAGCACAGCGGAAGAATAGCCCCGAAATAGGCCAATCCCAAAAACCCAGTGAAGATCGTCATGAGAGGGAGTCGACACGATGAGATGAGAAGGTACCTTGAAGCAATTTGAGACGATGTCGATGTAGACGCCCAAGTGTGCGCCCTCTGAAGTCTCTCACACATGGATGCTTTGAGTCTTCTTCTTCCACGCCCGGTGCTAGCCTTGGGAAGAAGATCCACACCATGGGAGTTCCTCTTGAACACTTGCGCCAATCACCAAGGTGGGGAAGCGCCAAGGGAAGAAGAGGAAGAAGATCTCTTTAGTCTTGATGGAAGAAGAGGAGAAATTTTCTAAGAATCCCAAGCTTTCGCCCCTCCACTTGTCTCCACGCCTCCAAGAGGAATTAGTGCCATGAGACGGGCGGGCTAGGGTCTCTTTTAGAGAGATCATGTGTGGCTTAGAGAAGAATTAGGAGAGCATGATTTTAGGAATTAATTAATTAAATCCTAATCCAATTAGGACTCTAATTAATTTAAATAAAATCAGCCCTATTAAATCTCCACAAAATAGGACTCTAATTAATTAATTAGTTAGCCCCTATTTTATCTCAAATGATTAATTCAAAATCAACTTTAATTAATCACATGATATTAATTAAGACATAGGCACTAACCCTAGTCTAACTAGGGTTAAATATGCGCTTACCTTTTCTTCTACTTAAGCCCAATTAACTTATCAGTAAGCCCAACTATATAATGAGCCTAGCCCAAGGTCCATTAGGAATGTTAATCAACCCATTGGATCCAATCCAATTTAACCCAAGCTCAAACGAGGTTAACCATGGTTAATTTGGTCAATATGCCAAAAATGGAAGTTGGCATTAATAAGTTTCTTCCATCTCATTAGGCCCATTGGCGCTGATGAATCTCCCAAATAGATCTAAATTAGCCAATAACTCGATCCAAAGGCTATCCGATCAATACGAAAACTAGAGTATCAAGGTGTGTGACCCTGTAGGTTCCTTTAACGTTGGCACTGCTGACCTAAGGTCACCACAAGTAGTGAGTGGCACCTAGCAGTGCATCGCTGCTACCCAAGTGATCAGAATGGATATTGACATCGACATCCCCATCATCGCAACCAGACACTGATGTATTATAGTCCCTTTGCCAAACTGATATCCGATTTGACAAGTGTGTCACCACTTGTTTTAACCCAATCACATGGTTATAACTAAATTAGGTTCTCACCTAGGTATGGCCATACACTTTCAATTTCATCTTATGTCTAACATTATAGGCATGCAATCCTATATTGATAACATAACGATAGAACATCACTGGCATGCTTTAGCTTTTGTAAAGAAAGAAATAAAAGGATGATGTGATCATAGCCCATTCAAAACATTGAACCAACCCATGCCAAAAAGAGGTTCAACTCTTGACCTAGGACTCTAGCCCCTGAGACTAGACTTAGCCTGGCCGATGATGACACCAAAATTCATCATGATTTCTATGCCATTTTATTGATATTTATGTGTCATATTCATAGACTTTGCTTGTTTTTATGCCATATTTTATCAATATCTGCGGAATCTACACTCTTTTCTATTTTTGATGATTTTCAGGCAAAAAGGAATATTTTCCAGTTGATTTCGAGCAATCCAAGTGCATAATCAAACTCACAACATCAAAAGAAGATCACACGTCAAATTTCAGAAGATTTGGAGCTTCAAAGAAAATTACAGCACCCCCAATATATGCTTTACGGTACCGTAATTTGGAGGTTTTTTAGACAGAGAATTTCATGTGATTACGGCACTACCGTAAACATCTTTATGGTGCCGTATTTTGGGATATTTTTTTATCAGAGAAACGATGGAGTTTATGGTACCACCGTAAAGAACTTTACAGTACCGTAAGTCGAGCCAATTTTCAGCCAGAAAAATTATTGACATTACGGCACTACCATAAGGAACTTTACGGTACCGTAATTCCAGAAGAATTTTGAACCGAGGACTCACTGTCCAGATTACGGCACTGTCATAAATACCATTACGGCCGTAATTATAACCCAGCTCGCGATTTTCCCGGTCAACTCCGAAGCCTGATTTTTGCGCTGTTGATTGCGGATGATCCAGGCCCTTATATTCAAATATGTAAGAAGGAGAAAGAGGGCCATCGACGAGAGGAAGCCAAGCACACCAAAACCCTAATTTTGTTGGGGTATGCCCTTAAGGCTAATGTTTGAGGCCTTGGGATTGTATAAGTATCATGTAATAAACTATTATGTTTATAAAGGCATGGTTATTATTCAGGTTGCTACCTTGTCTGCTGTAATAAGTGTACTTCTGAATAATGTCTCAAAGCTGTTCAGCTAGGCTGACATGCATATGTCCTTAGTCGAGATATCTTGGTGAACATGAGACAGCCTTGATATGATTGAGACTAATATGTGTGCTAATCTTATAGGATGCTTCGAGCATGAAATAAGATGTAGACTCATGGGTACATTGGATGTACTGGACAGACCCTACTAGGATATTCAATTGTTTGTCACAATGTGAATAATCCTTGAATGCAACAAGTGGCACATGTCCTCTGACTTGAGATCACTTGTGTTTCTAAATGATGAATGTCATTATTTTGAGGTAGTTCAATATCATTTGAAACATAATGATTATAGACTATCTTGGATAATGATCATGAGTCAGGTTAGGACACTAGTGATAGATAAAGGATTGCCGTCTCCTTGTTCAAGGAGTGTGATGTTCTAAATGGGCCCCCCTGTATGAGATGATTGAGATAGTGTATGGCCATACCCAGATGACTATGTTCATCTGATCTAATCATGCTCATTGTATTGGAGTTACAGGCTTGACATGCTTGTCCAATAAGAACATCCAGTGGCAAAGGAAACATGTATGCCTTGTGAAGTGGATTCACAATTGTGCTGTGGTTTGGGTGTAGTCTTGGAAGACTCTTTCCTTTATATCGGGAGACAGTGATGTGTTGCTAGATACCCCTCACTGATTGTGATGACGTGAGTTATCGTTACCGACATTTAAAGGAAACCCTTAGGGTCGCACAATTTGGTGATATGACTTACTTGAGTCAAATCGGGTGGACTGGATTGTTTTGATTCAGTTTAAAGGAGATTAAACTCTGATTGTAAGTGAGATCCAGTCTGATCATGTTTGATTGATTAGGGCTTGAGATCGGTAAGCTTTGATCGAGAGTGTGGATGCTAGATCTGGGAGATCAAGAGCATCAAAGGATGAACGGTCAGATCTTGAACCTTAGGGTTTATTTTGGTCTGGACCAATACTTGGGCTGATTTGGTTTGGTCATTGGACCAACTACATTGAACCGGCTCATATGTGAGCGCTTGGTTCATTTGTGAGATGAGATATGCGTTTGGTTCACTTCATGTGAACGCATAATGCATGTGTTGAAGACTTACCATTTATGGCATTTCGGTTTTGCCATAGTGATGAATGTCTCCACATTCGATCACAAGCTTGGAAAAACGCTCATCTCCCCTTTGGCTCTCAACGACACTCGAACTCTCGAGTGGTAGAGGTTGACGAGAAGAAGGATCGGCCAAGAAAGCTTTCATCATCTCCTTCCACTCGACAAGGAACCTTGGGTGCCTTGCTAGCACAAGTGACGCCAAGGAAGTAAGAGATCTTCACCTTGTGTGTGAACTTTTGGAGGAGATCAAAGTTGCTCTCTTCTTCCAAGCCGACATCCAACTTCATGGCGTTGGTATGATCCCTTTAAAGATCCTTTCGCTTATACATAAGTTAACCATATGATCTACATGCGATCATGAGGGTGACACCCCTAAAATTGCATTTGCGCCCCCCTCTAGAAAGGGGCTTTATCCGCTTGCGCTCCCCCTTGAAGGGGACCTAACAATTGGTATCAGAGCTTGGGATTCATGTAGATTCGTATGATTGCTTCATGTTGCTTGTTTGTGATCCGAGTATGTCAACGCATGTTATAGATCTATCTTGAAGTTTCATCATGTTTGCGCTTGTTACCATATATCTAGTTGCGCATGCTAATGTAGATGAAAGCTTCTTACTTTGTTGTTGCGCATGTTGTAGTTGGTTTTTACCTAAAACTTGTAACATCTTGCGCGCTCCATTTAGATATAATGGCGTCTACTATAAACCCTTAGATGGGTTGATGGGGTTGAAGTCACCTCTAGGGTAGATCCAATAGTCTGATCAGACCATCTGACAGCCTAGATGGATCGACCAGATGGCACCTGTGCGCAAGCATGAGGTGGCCATAGGTCGATTGCATCTTAGGCGTGTAGCGAGGTCTGGTTGAGACAACCAGTGAACACACATGAGTTAGGCCCGGGGTCACACCCGCTTGCTAGAACTCATGAGGGTTGTTCAGCCCTTGGCGCATGCATGGTTGACCATTAGGTCAACTCGGGTCAGTTAGGACTCGGTGCATGCAAGGGCAGAGGATCTGACCAGATGGATGAGTGGATCCCTATCAATGGACCATTGTAAGGTTGTAGGACACATAAGAAAATTAAAATTGATGCCAATGGGGTTTTCAAAATTTTATTTTCTTGTTTTAGGATCACATGTTGATTGATGCCATGATGCTTGTCTATTTATTCTTATGTGGGCTGCCCATGTTAAATGTGTGCTGTGCTGGGGCCTGCGTGCCTGGAATTAAACTTGTAAATTAATTTGTGATCTGCGAATCACATTTTTAATTAATCTATTGTATAATTGACCTGCGAGTCAAACTTATCTAGATAGATCAAATTGTATTTGATTAGACAAGAGCACAAAGGCACACATCCCAGAGGGGCATTCAGCTGGTGGCGCACCTGAGGTGCTCTTGGAGCTAGGGCCCTGGGTTGGACCAGATGAGATGCAAATGTCCCAAGAAGCTCAAGTGAAGACTTAAGATAATTTAAGGTCTTACTTAGGCTATGGGCTTTTACCACATAAGATCTGCATGCTTTCTACTTATTGCTTATAATTAGAATTGCATGTTTAGTTATCTTCTGCTATAGCCATAGGATTTGCCTGATAGTAAGAAGATAAAAGACCGTTAAAATCCAAACGCTAACATATCAAGCTCGTAAGCCTTCTGACGCGAAACCTCACTATTCTGATTATCGTTGGAGCCGTGTTGTACCCACTCAGTGGGCACGTCCATCTATCTTCAGATGGTGCTGGATTACACCTGCGTGTTATAGAGAAGGGATTTATCGCTTCTCGTTGCTCAGCATAGCACGTGGTGGTCCAGGGAGTAGGTCGGGTCAGCTTGACCATGTAGGCTACATATGTGGCGCATATGGTAGCACATGGAGGCAGCCATCTGTGGGATCAGAGACTGTGTTGTACCAACTCAGTTGGCACAGTCTGCTGGATTGCCCAGATGAAGGGGAATCGCACGGGTTGGCGATTGGCTGGGACAGCCTACCAGAAATTAGTGCTTGTCATCTCTGTGCATCTTATCTCGCCTGAGCGGGACGCGGAGACCAAGTATGAAATCTGGATCCCATCTCACTAAAAGAGTATTACTCTTTCGGACTGTTTTATGGATTTTACAGTCAGCTAAAATAGTGAAAAAAAGGAATCATTCTTAAGTCCTAATTGATTCTTAACATTGATACTGACCTTGCTGTTCTTGCATTGTTGTAGATACCTGCAGCAATGAACACCATGAGCTTCAATGTGCGATCCCTACTGGAAAGGGAGAAGTTTGCTGGGCCAAACTTCTCAGACTGGTTCGGACACCTTAAGATCGTTCTTAAGGCAGAGAGGAAACTGTATGTCCTCGAGACGGCTGTGCCGCCTCAACCCGCTGCGAACGCCGCAAGGGCGGTTCGGGATGCCTATGAAAAGCACGTCAATGATAGCATTGATGTCGCTTGCCTGATGCTAGCGTCTATGACGCCACCGCTGCAGCGTCAGCATGAGGATATGTCGGCTATAGAGATCATAGCGAACCTCAAGATGCTGTATGCTGCACAGGCGAGGACAAAACGCTATAATCTGACGAAGCTCTTCTTTCAGAGCAAACTGGCTGAAGGGAGCCCAGTGGGAGCTCACGTGCTCAAGATGATTGGGCACAAGGAGGCTCTGGAGAAACTGGGGCATACCATTAACCAGGAGCTTGCTGTAGACATCATTCTACAGTCTCTTCCCTCTTCTTTCGATGCGTTCATCATTAACTTTAATATGAACAAAATCGATTGTACTCCGGCAGAGCTGTTGAATATGCTCTTGACTACTGAGGAAACTCTGAAGGGAAAGCCTTCAACCTCTGTCTTAATGGTTCCTTCAAGGAACAAGAAGAAGGGGAAGAAGGGCAAGGCCCCTGTCAAGAACTACAGTAAGGCGCTGAAACAGAAGGTGAAGCGGTCGAAGGACAACAGGTGTTTCCACTGTGGCCAGCTGGGTCACTGGAAAAAGGACTGTAAAGCGCTCCAAGGAGATAAGAGGGGAAGCATCGCTTCTGGCTCAGGTATATATGTGACTGAGGTCATGTTATCTTCTTCTACTATATCATGGGTGTTGGACACTGCATGTGGAGTTCACATTTGTTCAAATGTACAGGAACTCAAGAGAAGAAGGCAGGTGGGACAGCATGAGGTAGACCTACGAGTTGGAAACGGGGCACGGGTTGCTGCTGTTGCTGTAGGAGACTATTTCATTTCTTTACCATCTGGCATTGTATTAGAATTAAACAATTGTTATTTTGTACCCAGTATTACCAAGAATATTATCTCTATTCCTGCTCTTATCAGGAAAGGATTTGCCTTTGAATGCAAGATTTCAAAGTGTGTTTTATCTTATGATAATATTGTGTATGCAACTGGTTCAATTAACAATGGGTTATTCATGTTGGACATGGAATATTCTATACAAAACATTGATAATAAGAAAGCCAAGTATGCTGATGACAGCACCTTGCTATGGCATAGTCGTTTAGGCCATATTAACGAGAAGCGCATTAAGCGGTTGCATGATCATGGACTGCTGGGATCATTCTCCTATGAGGAGATTGATACATGCAAAGCTTGTTTAATGGGTAAAATGACGAAGTCACCTTTTCCTAACAAAGGTCAAAGGGCTTCAGGTTTACTTGACCTTATACACAGTGATGTGTGTGGGCCTTTTAGTAAACATGCCAGAGGTGGCTATCATTACTTCATTACCTTTACTGATGATTTCAGTAGGTATGGATATGTCTATTTGATGAGACATAAGAGTGAATCTTTTGACAAGTTCAAAGAGTTCAAAAATGAAGTACAGAATCAGCTAGGCCGAAATATCAAGGCACTTCGTTCTGATCGAGGTGGTGAATACCTAAGTCATGCGTTTACTGACTATCTGAAGGAGTGTGGGATTATCTCACAGCTCACTCCGCCAGGAACACCGCAATGGAATGGTGTGTCCGAGAGGAGAAATAGAACGTTACTTGATATGGTTCGTTCTATGATGAGTCAGGCTACTCTACCGTATTCCTTTTGGGGTTTTGCACTGGAAACAGCTGCAAAGGTACTAAACCGAGTGCCATCCAAGGCAGTTTCTAAGACACCATATGAGTTATGGTATAGGAAATAGCCAAGCTTGACATTTATCAGGATCTGGGGTTGCGAGGCTTATGTCAAAAAGCTCGCCTCTGGGAAGCTGGAGAGCAGATCTGAGAAATGTATATTTGTCGGTTACCCTAAGGAAACTAAGGGTTATTATTTCTACGATCCCAAAGAGAACAAAGTATTTGTTGCTCGGACGGCCATATTTCTTGAGAAGGAGTTTCTTCTGCAAGAGGCCAGTGGGAGAGAAATAAAGCTGGATGAGATTCCAGAAGAAGGACAAAGTAGTCAAGCACAGTTGGATGTGCCTGAGCCGGTAGAACAGGTTGTCGAACAACCTGAGGCTCAAATATCACGGGAACCGCGAAGATCGGGAAGGATCCGTCGACAGCCTGAGCGCTATGACGGAGTCTACATCATTGATAATGATGAACCCCTCACATATGCGGATGCGGTCAGTGGACCGGAGTCAGCTAGATGGCTTGAAGCTATGCGAGCCGAGATGGACTCCATGTCAGATAACCAAGTCTGGGATTTGGTTGATCCGCCTCCGGGAGTAATCCCTATAGGCTGTAAATGGATCTTCAAGAAGAAGGTTGACATGGATGGTAACGTGGTTACCTATAAAGGCAGGCTAGTTGCGAAAGGTTTCAAACAAATCTACGGGATAGATTATGATGAAACTTTCTCACCTGTAGCCATGTTTAAGTCTATTCGGATTCTTTTCGCGATAGCTGCATATTATGATTATGAGATCTGGCAGATGGATGTGAAGACAGCTTTCCTTAATGGAAATCTGGATGAGGATGTGTATATGACACAACCTGAGGGTTTCACTAATCCATCAGATCGTCATAAAATATGCAAGTTAAAGAAGTCCATTTATGGACTTAAACAAGCATCTAGAAGCTGGAATATTCGTTTTGATGAATCAATCTCTGAGTTTGGTTTCATCAAGAACGAAGATGACCCGTGTGTATATAAGAGGTTTAGTGGGAGCGTAATTACATTCCTAATCCTCTACGTCGATGACATCTTGATCATTGGAAATGATATTCCTGAACTGCATGCTGTTAAAGCATGGTTAAGGAAATGTTTCCAGATGAAAGATCTAGGAGAAGCAGCCTATGTATTAGGTGTGAAGATCTACAGGGATAGATCTAAGAGGCTTCTCGGGCTGTGCCAGAGTACTTACATCGATAAAGTCCTGGAGAGATTTCATTTAGAGAATTGTAAACGAGGATATCTTCCAGTCAGACATGGTCTGAATCTTTCGAAGAGTCAGTGTCCACAAACACAGACTGAGAAAGATGAAATGGACAATACGCCTTATGCTTCGGCTATTGGGTCCATTATGTATGCGATGTTGTGTACTCGCCCAGATGTCGCTTACGGGTTAAGCGTGACCAGTCGGTTCCAAAGTAATCCAGGTATGGCGCACTGGATTGCGGTCAAGAACATTTTAAAATATCAGCGGAGGACCAAAGATATGTTCTTGATATATGGTGGTCAGGAAGAACTCAGTATAGAAGGATATACTGACGCTTCGTTCCAGTCGGACCAGGATGATTTCCGATCGCAATCAGGCTATGTTTTTAGCTTGAATGGTGGAGCAGTGGTGTGGAAGAGTTTCAAACAGTCAACTGTTGCTGATTCCACAACAGAAGCCGAGTATGTTGCAGCCTCGGAAGCATCCAAGGAGGCAGTGTGGATTCGTAAGTTCGTGAAAGAACTTGGTGTCGTTCCTTCGAGTGCAGATCCTTTGGTTATCTTCTGTGATAACACTGGAGCAATCGCACAAGCAAAGGAACCACGGTCGCACCAGAAGTCCAAGCACATACAGAGACGGTTTCACTTGATCCGGGAGATCATTGATCGCGGCGAGATCAAAATCTGCAAAGTTCATACAGATGACAATCTGGCTGACCCGCTTACCAAGCCTCTGGCGCAGCAGAAGCATGAGAAGCACTGTAATAATATGGGTTTGAGGTTTCTCAACCATTAGATTAAGTGCAAGTGGGAGATTGTTGGGTATGCCCTTAAGGCTAATGTTTGAGGCCTTGGGATTGTATAAGTATCATGTAATAAACTCTTATGTTTATAAAGGCATGGTTATTATTCAGGTTGCTACCTTGTCTGCTGTAATAAGTGTACCTCTGAATAATGTCTCAAAGCTGTTCAGCTAGGCTGACATGCATATGTCCTTAGTCGAGATATCTTGGTGAACATGAGACAACCTTGATATGATTGAGACTAATATGTGTGCTAATCTTATAGGATGCTTCGAGCATGAAATAAGATGTAGACTCATGGGTACATTGGATGTACTGGACAGACCCTACTAGGATATTCAATTGTTTGTCACAATGTGAATAATCCTTGAATGCAACAAGTGGCACATGTCCTCTGACTTGAGATCACTTGTGTTTCTAAATGATGAATGTCATTATTTTGAGGTAGTTCAATATCATTTGAAACATAATGATTATAGACTATCTTGGATAATGATCATGAGTCAGGTTAGGACACTAGTGATAGATAAAGGATTGCCGTCTCCTTGTTCAAGGAGTGTGATGTTCTAAAGGGGCCCCCCTGTATGAGATGATTGAGATAGTGTATGGCCATACCCAGATGACTATGTTCATCTGATCTAATCATGCTCATTGTATTGGAGTTACAGGCTTGACATGCTTGTCCAATAAGAACATCCAGTGGCAAAGGAAACATGTATGCCTTGTGAAGTGGATTCACACTTGTGCTGTGGTTTGGGTGTAGTCTTGGAAGACTCTTTCCTTTATATCGGGAGACAGTGATGTGTTGCTAGATACCCCTCACTGATTGTGATGACGTGAGTTATCGTTACCGACATTTAAAGGAAACCCTTAGGGTCGCACAATTTGGTGATATGACTTACTTGAGTCAGATCGGGTGGACTGGATTGTTTTGATTCAGTTTAAAGGAGATTAAACTCTGATTGTAAGTGAGATCCAGTCTGATCATGTTTGATTGATTAGGGCTTGAGATCGGTAAGCTTTGATCGAGAGTGTGGATGCTAGATCTGGGAGATCAAGAGCATCAAAGGATGAACGGTCAGATCTTGAACCTTAGGGTTTATTTTGGTCTGGACCAATACTTGTGCTGATTTGGTTTGGTCATTGGACCAACTACATTGAACCGGCTCATATGTGAGCGCTTGGTTCATTTGTGAGATGAGATATGCGTTTGGTTCACTTCATGTGAACGCATAACGCATGTGTTGAAGACTTACCATTTATGGCATTTCGGTTTTGCCATAGTGATGAATGTCTCCACATTCGATCACAAGCTTGGAAAAACGCTCATCTCCCCTTTGGCTCTCGACGACACTCGAACTCTCGAGTGGTAGAGGTTGACGAGAAGAAGGATCGGCCAAGAAAGCTTTCATCATCTCCTTCCACTCGACAAGGAACCTTGGGTGCCTTGCTAGCACAAGTGACGCCAAGGAAGTAAGAGATCTTCACCTTGTGTGTGAACTTTTGGAGGAGATCAAAGTTGCTCTCTTCTTCCAAGCCGACATCCAACTTCATGGCGTTGGTATGATCCCTTTAAAGATCCTTTCGCTTATACATAAGTTAACCATATGATCTACATGCGATCATGAGGGTGACACCCCTAAAATTGCATTTGCGCCCCCCTCTAGAAAGGGGCTTTATCCGCTTGCGCTCCCCCTTGAAGGGGACCTAACAAATTTTCGTCCACCAGAGAGAGAGAAATCGCCTCACCTACTACCCCATATGCACAATAGAAGATGCCTTTCAAATAGCTAGTGAGATAGAACAAAATCTTAAGAGGACGTATAGAAGAGGATTTGATCACCCTGGACTTCAAACCTCTAAGGTAGTCAATCTTTCCGATCAACCCTTGGGCCCCAAGCTCTCTTCACAAAGCCTATCCCCATTCGAGTCTAGTCCCACAAATCCTACTAGGGAGCCCATAGAAGACTTAACCCCAAGTCAATCTAGGCTGTCCCTTATAACCAAAGACTCTAAAGATGGGGCTACTCAAATTAACCCTAGAGGGACCGAGCTAGATCATGCTTCTGAAGGACCCCTTTCGAGAGGGGGGCGAAACCCATAGCCATGTAAATTTCTTTTTCGGCAGCGGAATTAGGGTTTCATAAGGATCGCATACATCATATATGATCAACTTAAAATTGCATAGATCTTAGATGGAATCATACCATAGCCATTGCTTAGATGGCGGCTTGGAAGAAGAAGGCGATAAGGCTTTCCTCCAAAGATGACGCACACAAGTTGAGTGGTCGGCTACTCCTTGTGACTCCTTGTGCTAGCAAGGATCTCCAAGTGTCCTTTTGTGTGTTGAAGAGAAGAGATGAATCTTCTATGCTGATTGAACCTTCTCCTTTGGCGTGAAGATCACCCAAGACGAGCGCAAGAGCACAAGTCGGCGAGAGAGAGAGCGAGAGAGTCACCCCACATTCGAAAACGTTGGGGATTAACCAAAGGAGGAAAAATGCCTTTCTAAAAATAGAAAGCACTAAGTCCTCATTCAATCCCACGTTACCCACATTACCTTCGAACGTCTCTCATTCGAATCAAGCGTTCACATAAGTGAACCGATTCAATTCATTCAGTTCAATGCATTTGGTTCAAAGACCAAATCAAATCAACATTGGTTCAGATCTCATTAAACCAAATGGTTCAAGATCTAACCGTTCATCTCTCGATGCTCTCGATCTCACCGATCTAGCATCCAATCTCTCGATCGAAGCTTACCGATCTCAAGCCCCAATCAATCAAACATCATCAGACCAGATCTCACTTACAATCAGAGTTTAAACTCCTTTAAACTGAACCAAAACAATTCAGTCCACACGATCTGACATAAGTAAGCCATATCATCAAATTGTGCGACCCTAAGGGTTTCCTTTAAATGTCGGTAACGATAACTTACGTTATCACGATCAGTGAGGGGTATCTAGCAACACATCACTGTCTCCCGATATAAAGGAAAGAGTCTTCCAAGACTACACCCAAACCACAGCACAAGTGTGAATCCATTTCACTAGGCATACATGTTTCCTTTGCCACTGGATGTTCTTATTGGACAAGCGTGTCAAGCCTGTAACTCCAATATGATGAGCATGATTAGATCAGATGATCATAGTCACCTGGGTATGGCCATACACTTTCTCAATCATCTCATTCAGGGGGGCCCCTTTAGAACATCACACTCCAATCAAGGAGACGACAATCCTATATCTATCACTAGTGTCCTAACCTGACTCATGATCATTATCCAAGATAGTCTATAACCATTATGTTTCAAATGATATTGAACTACCTCAAAACAATGACAATCATCATTTAGAAACACAAGTGATCTCAAGTCAGAGGACATGTGCCACTTGTTGCAAACAAGGATTATTCACATTGTGACAAGCAATTGAATATCCTAGTAGGGTCTGTCCAGTACATCCAATGTACCCATGAGTCTATATCTTATTCCATGCTCGAAGCATCCTATAAGATTAGAACACATATTAGTCTCAATCATATCAAGGCTGTCTCATGTTCACCAAGATATCTCGACTAAGGACATTACAGCATGTCAGCCAAGCTGAACAGCATTGAGACATTATTCAGAAGCACACTTATTGCAGCAGACAATGTAACAAACTGAATAACAACCATTGCCTTTATAAACATAAGAGTTTATACATGATACTAAAAGAATCCCAAGGCCTCAAACATTAGCCTTAAGGGCATACCCCAACAATCTCCCACTTGCACTTAATCTAATGGTTGAGAAATCTCAAACCCATATTATTACAGTGCTTCTCATGCTTCTGCTGCGCCAGAGGCTTGGTAAGCAGGTCAGCCAGATTGTCATCTGTATGAACCTTGCAGATTTTGATCTCACCACGATCAATGATCTCCCGGATCAAATGAAACCGTCTCTGTATGTGCTTGGACTTCTGGTGCGACCGTGGTTCCTTTGCTTGTGCGATTGCTCCAGTGTTATCGCAGAAGATAACCAAAGGATCTGCACTCGAAGGAACAACACCAAGTTCTTGAATGAACTTACGAATCCACACTGCCTCCTTGGATGCTTCCGAGGCTGCAACATACTCGGCTTCTGTTGTGGAATCAGCAACGATAGACTGTTTGAAACTTTTCCACACCACAGCTCCTCCATTCAAGCTAAAAACATAGCCTGATTGTGATCGGAAATCATCCTGGTCAGATTGGAACGAAGCGTCAGTATATCCTTCAATACTGAGTTCTTCCTGACCTCCATACACCAAGAACATATCTTTGGTCCTCCGAAGATATTTTAAAATGTTCATGACTGCAATCCAGTGTGCCTGACCTGGATTACTTTGGAATCGACTGGTCATGCTTAACCCGTAAGCGACGTCTGGGCGAGTACATAACATCGCATACATAATGGACCCAATAGCCGAAGCATAAGGCGTATTGTCCATTTCATCTTTCTCAGTCTGTGTTTGTGGACACTGACTCTTTGAAAGATTCAGACCATGTCTGACTGGAAGATATCCTCTTTTAGAATTCTCTAAATGGAATCTCTCCAGGACTTTATCGATGTAAGTACTCTGGCACAGCCCGAGAAGCCTCTTAGATCTATCTCTGTAGATCTTCACACCTAATACATAGGCTGCTTCTCCTAGATCTTTCATCTGGAAACATTTTCTTAACCATGCCTTAACCGCATGTAGTTCAGGAATATCGTTTCCAATGATCAAGATATCATCGACGTAGAGGACTAGGAAAGTAATCACGCTCCCACTAAACCTCTTATACACACACGGGTCATCTTCATTCTTGATGAAACCAAATTCACAGATGGATTCATCAAAATGAATATTCCAGCTTCTAGATGCTTGCTTAAGTCCATAAATGGACTTCTTTAACTTGCATATTTTATGACGATCTGATGGATTAGTGAAACCTTCAGGTTGTGTCATATACACATCCTCATCCAGTTTTCCATTAAGGAAAGCGGTCTTCACATCCATTTGCCGGATCTCATAATCGTAATATGCTGCTATCACAAGAATAATCCGAATAGACTTGAACATGGCTACAGGAGAGAAAGTTTCATCATAATCTATCCCGTAGATTTGTTTGAAACCTTTCGCAACTAGCTTGCCTTTATAGGTAACCACGTTACCATCCATGTCAATCTTCTTCTTGAAGATCCATTTACAGCCTATAGGGATTACTCCCGGAGGCGGATCAACCAAATCCCAGACTTGATTATCTGACATGGAGTCCATCTCGGCTCACATAGCTTCAAGCCATCTCGCTGATTCCGGTCCACTGACCGCATCCGCATAAGTGAGGGGTTCATCATGATCAATGATGTAGTCTCCGTCATAGCGCTCAGGCTGTCGACGGATCCTTCCCGATCTTCGCGGTTCCCGTGATATTTGAGCCTCAGGTTGTTCGACAACCTGTTCTACCGGCTCAGGCACATCCAACTGTGCTTGACTACTTTGTCCTTCTTTTGGAATCTCATCCAGCTTTATTTCTCTCCCACTGGCCTCTTGCAGAAGAAACTCCTTCTCAAGAAATATGGCCGTCCGAGCAACAAATACTTTGTTCTCTTTGGGATTGTAGAAATAATAGCCCTTCGTTTCTTTAAGGTAACCGACAAAGATGAATTTCTCAGATCTGCTCTCTAGTTTCCCAGAGGCGAGCTTTTTGACATAAGCCTCGCAACCCCAGATCTTAATAAATGTCAAGCTCGGCTGTTTCCCTTACCATAACTCATATGGAGTCTTTGAAACTGCCTTGGATGGCACTCGGTTTAGTACCTTTGCAGCTGTTTCCAGTGCAAATCCCCAAAAAGAGTAAGGTAGAGTAGCCTGACTCATCATAGAACGAACCATATCCAGTAAGGTTCTGTTCCTCCCCTCGGACACACCATTCCATTGCGGTGTTCCTGGCGGAGTGAGCTGTGAGATAATCCCACACTCCTTCAGATAGTCAGTAAACTCTCGACTTAGGTATTCTCCACCTCGATCTGAGCGAAGTGCCTTGATATTTCGGCCTAGCTGATTCTGTACTTCATTTTTTAACTCTTTGAACTTGTCAAAAGATTCACTCTTATGTCTCATGAGATAGACATACCCGAATATACTGAAATCATCAGTAAAGGTAATGAAGTATGAGTAGCCACCTCTGGCATGTTTACTAAATGGCCCACACACATCACTGTGTATAAGGTCAAGTAAACCTGAAGCCCTTTGACCTTTGTTAGGAAAAGGAGACTTCGTCATTTTGCCCAATAAACAAGCTTTGCATGTATCAATCTCCTCATTGGAGAATGATCCCAGCAGTCCATGGTCATGCAACCGCTTAATGCGCTTCTTGTTAATATGGCCTAAACGACTATGCCATAGCAAGGTGCTGTCATCAGCATACTTGGCTTTCTTATTATCAATGTTTTGTATAGAACATTCCATGTTCAACATGAATAACCCATTGTTAATTGACCCAGTAGCATAAATAATATTATTAAGAGAAAGATAACGCTTTGAAGTCTTGCATTCAAAGGAAAACCCTTTCCTGACAAGAGCAGGAATAGAGATAATATTCTTGGTAATGCTAGGTACAAAATAACAATTGTTCAGTTCTAATACAAGTCCAGATGGCAATGAGATATAATATTCTCCTACAGCAACAGCAGCAACCCGTGCCCCGTTTCCAACTCGTAGGTCCACCTCATGCTGTCCCACCTGTCTTCTTCTCTTGAGTTCCTATACATTTGAACAAATGTGAACTCCACATGCAGTGTCCAACACCCATGAAATAGAAGAAGAAGATATCATGACTTCAGTCACAAAAATACCTGAGCCAGAAGCGATGCTTCCCTTCTTGTCTCCTTGGAGCGCTTTACAGTCCTTTTTCCGGTGACCCAGCTGGCCACAATGGAAACATCTGTATTCCTTCGACCGCTTGACCTTTTGTTTTAGAGCCTTGTTGTAGTTCTTGACAGGGGCTTTGCCCTTCTTCCCCTTCTTCTTGTTCCTGGAAGGGAACATCAAGACAGAGGTTGAAGGCTTTCCCTTTAGAGTCTCCTCTGTAGTCAAGAGCATATTCAGCAACTCTGCCGGAGTACAGTCGATCTTGTTCATATTAAAATTAATAATGAACGGATCGAAGGAGGCCGGGAGGGACTGCAGAATAATCTCTACAGCAAGCTCCTGATTGATGGTATGCCCCAGTTTCTCTAGAGCCTCTTTGTGCCCAATCATCTTGAGCACGTGAGCTCCCACTGGACTCCCTTCAGCCAGTTTGCTCTGAAAGAAAAGCTTAGTCAAATTATAGCGCTCAGTCCTCGCCTGTGCAGCATATAGCATCTTGAGGTTTGCTATAATTTCTATAGCAGACATATCCTCATGCTGACGCTGCAGCTGTGGCGTCATAGACGCTAGCATCAGGCAAGCGACATCAATGCTATCATTGACATGCTTTTCATAGGCATCCCGAACCGCCCTTGCGGCGTTCGGAGCGGGTTGAGGCGGTATAGCCGTCTCGAGGACATACAGTTTCCTCTCAGCCTTAAGAACAATCTTAAGGTGTCCGTACCAGTCTGAGAAGTTTGGCCCAGCAAACTTCTCCCTTTCCAGTAGGGATCGCACATTGAAGCCCATGGTGTTCGTTGCTGCAGGAATCTACAACAATGCAAGAACAGCAAGGTCAGTATCAATGTTTAGAATCAATCCAGGACGTAAGAAAGATTCTTTTCTCACTATTTTATCTGACTGAAAAATCCATTAAACAGTCCGAAAGAGTAACACTCTTTTAGTGAGATGGGATCCAGATTTCATACTTGGTCTCCGCGTCCCGCTCAGGCGAGATAAGAAGCACAGAGAGTACAAGCACTAATTTCTGGTAGGCAGTCCCTGCCAATCGCCAGCCCGTGCGATTCCCCTTCATCTGGGCAATCCAGCAGACTGTGCCAACTGAGTTGGTACAACACAGTCTCTGATCCCACAGATGGCTGCCTCCATATAGCTCACATATGCTCAGTATGTAGCCTACATGGTCAAGCTGACCTGACCTACTCCCTGGACCACCACGTGCTATGCTGAGCAACAAGAAGCGATAAATCCCTTCTCTGTAGCACGCAGGTGTAATCACACACCGTCTGAAGATAGATGGGCGTGCCCACTGAGTGGGTACAACACGGCCCCAACGATAGTCAGAACAGTGAGGTTTCGCGTCAGAAGGCATACGTGCTTGATATTTTAGCGTTGGATTTTAACGGTCTTTTATCTTCTTAACTATCATGCAAACCCTATGGTGATAGCAGAAGATAAATAAATCATGCATTTCTAATTATTTAAACAATAAAGGAAAGCATGATGATCTTATGTGGTAAACGCCCAATAAGCCTAAGTAAGACCTTAATTTAACTTAAGTCTTCACTTGAGCTGTTGATGGGTCTTTTGCATCTCATCTGGCCCAACCCAGGGCCCAAGCGCCCACTGCAGCTCAGGTGCGCCCACCAGGTAAATGCGCCTGTCCTAGAGTCGAACCCTGGACCTCCCACCTGGTCAAGCCACTGCTGCATGCGCCTCTGCCAAGTGTGCTCTGTGCTCTTGTCTGATTAAAATACATTTTAATCTATCTAGACAAGATTGACTCGCAGGTCAATTACACATTATAAGTTAAATAACATGTGATACGCAGATCACAATAAAATTAATTTACAATTTACTTCCAGGCACGCAGGCCCCAGCACAACACACATTAAAAGGGCAACCCACATAAGATGAAATAGACACTCATCATGGTATGCAATCAACATGTGATCCATTACAAGAAAATAAAATTTTTCGAAATCCCATTGGAATCAATTTTAATTTTCTTATGTGCCTTACTACCTTACAACGGTCCATTACTAGGGATCCACTCATCAGACCTAGTCTTATCCACTGCCCTTGCATGCACCAAGTCCTAATTGACTTGAGTTGACCTAATGGTCAACCATGCATGCGCTGGGCTGAACAACCCTCATGAGTTCTGGCAAACGGGTGTGACCCCGGGCCTAACTCATTTGGCGTTCACTGGTTGTCTCAACCAGACATCGCTACACGCTCTTGATGCAGTCGACCTATAGCCACCTCGTGCTTGCGCACAGGTCCCATCTGGTCGACCCATCTAGGCTGTCAGATGGTCTGATCAGACTGGTTGGATCTTAACTAGGTGATGATTTCAACCCTACTAACCCGTCTAAGGGTTTATAGCAAGCGCTTAGATCTAATGGGGGGGGGCGCAAGATAAGTGTTTGACAAAAACATTAACATGCGCCAACATACACATCATACATGCGCAACTTAAGAATAAACATACATCTAAAGGCTAGCATGTATATTTCGCATGATGATAGTTTTAGATCTAATCATAAACGCAAAGCATGGATCACAATAACGCAAAGCAATCATATAAGATCATGCATAACCTTGGCGCTCTGATACCAATTGAAGGACCCCTTTCGAGAGGGGGGCGAAACCCATAGCCATGTAAATTTCTTTTTCGGCAGCGGAATTAGGGTTTCATAAGGATCGCATACATCATATATGATCAACTTAAAATTGCATAGATCTTAGATGGAATCATACCATAGCCATTGCTTAGATGGCGGCTTGGAAGAAGAAGGCGATAAGGCTTTCCTCCAAAGATGACGCACACAAGTTGAGTGGTCGGCTACTCCTTGTGACTCCTTGTGCTAGCAAGGATCTCCAAGTGTCCTTTTGTGTGTTGAAGAGAAGAGATGAATCTTCCATGCTGATTGAACCTTCTCCTTTGGCGTGAAGATCACCCAAGACGAGCGCAAGAGCACAAGTCGGCGAGAGAGAGAGCGAGAGAGTCACCCCACATTCGAAAACGTTGGGGATTAACCAAAGGAGGAAAAACGCCTTTCTAAAAATAGAAAGCACTAAGTCCTCATTCAATCCCACGTTACCCACGTTACCTTCGAACGTCTCTCATTCGAATCAAGCGTTCACATAAGTGAACCGATTCAATTCATTCGGTTCAATGCATTTGGTTCAAAGACCAAATCAAATCAACATTGGTTCAGATCTCATTAAACCAAATGGTTCAAGATCTAACCGTTCATCTCTCGATGCTCTCGATCTCACCGATCTAGCATCCAATCTCTCGATCGAAGCTTACCGATCTCAAGCCCCAATCAATCAAACATCATCAGACCAGATCTCACTTACAATCAGAGTTTAAACTCCTTTAAACTGAACCAAAACAATTCAGTCCACACGATCTGACATAAGTAAGCCATATCATCAAATTGTGCGACCCTAAGGGTTTCCTTTAAATGTCGGTAACGATAACTTACGTTATCACGATCAGTGAGGGGTATCTAGCAACACATCACTGTCTCCCGATATAAAGGAAAGAGTCTTCCAAGACTACACCCAAACCACAGCACAAGTGTGAATCCATTTCACTAGGCATACATATTTCCTTTGCCACTGGATGTTCTTATTGGACAAGCGTGTCAAGCCTGTAACTCCAATATGATGAGCATGATTAGATCAGATGATCATAGTCACCTGGGTATGGCCATACACTTTCTCAATCATCTCATTCAGGGGGGCCCCTTTAGAACATCACACTCCAATCAAGGAGACGACAATCCTATATCTATCACTAGTGTCCTAACCTGACTCATGATCATTATCCAAGATAGTCTATAACCATTATGTTTCAAATGATATTGAACTACCTCAAAACAATGACAATCATCATTTAGAAACACAAGTGATCTCAAGTCAGAGGACATGTGCCACTTGTTGCAAACAAGGATTATTCACATTGTGACAAGCAATTGAATATCCTAGTAGGGTCTGTCCAGTACATCCAATGTACCCATGAGTCTACATCTTATTCCATGCTCGAAGCATCCTATAAGATTAGAACACATATTAGTCTCAATCATAACAAGGCTGTCTCATGTTCACCAAGATATCTCGACTAAGGACATTACAGCATGTCAGCCAAGCTGAACAGCATTGAGACATTATTCAGAAGCACACTTATTGCAGCAGACAATGTAACAAACTGAATAACAACCATTGCCTTTATAAACATAAGAGTTTATACATGATACTAAAAGAATCCCAAGGCCTCAAACATTAGCCTTAAGGGCATACCCCAACAGCTTCACCTTCTGATGTGGCAAGACCTTCCCCATTTAGCCTTGAAGATCTTACTCCAGATATGGGTGAGCCAATTCTCTTTTCCATAGGAGATCTAATTCTAGATCTAACTCAAGAATGGTGATAGGCTCCTCTAGAATTAGATCTCCTATGGAAAAGAGAATTTGCTCACCCATATCTGGAGTAAGATCTTCAAGGCTAAATGGGGAAGGTCTTATCACGTCAGAAGGTGGAGCATGATCTAGCTCGGTCCCTCTAGGGTCAATTTGAGTAGCCCCATCTTTAGAGTCTTTGGTTATAAGGGACAGCCTAGATTGACTTGGGGTTAAGTCAACTATGGGCTCCCTAGTAGGATTTGTGGGACTAGACTCGAATGGGGATAGGCTTTGTGAAGAGAGCTTGGGGCCCAAGGGTTGATCGGAAAGATTGACTACCTTAGGGGTTTGAAGTCCCGGGTGATCAAATCCTCTTCTATACCTGAACATGAAGTAGAATTTACTTTAGATCCTCTTGAGTCTCCCATGGTAGAATATGATTTGGACCCTAACTTATTTGAGTTGGCAACATCACCTACCTCTCCTTTAGACTTTGAATCTTTCTTCAATGATCTTGGCCTTAATGCTCCCGGGTTAAATAAAACTCAATTTAATAATGATTTGCTTTCCTTACCAGAACTTGAATATATTGTGTCATGCCCCGGCGGGAAGCCGGCTATTTCTAGCTCAGGGTTCCCCAGGGAGTAACAATATTGATAGGAACCAGAGAACTACAATAGTCACATATCCTTTATTTAAATAATTAATCCAATCTTAACATCAACAGTTTTATAAGACAATATCTGAATACAACTATCCAATTTATCAACTGAATAAAATACAAAAGACAACTATCTCAACTCGGGCTGGTATCTGCTATCTACTCTAGCCCTCCTAGAAGCTAACTCTGTATCTGGAAGAGAAATAAAGGGAGTTAGCAGAATTGCTAAGTAGGAATCAACAAATATGGTGAAGGAGTCAAATAACATGATATCCAAAGACAAAAACAACGATATACAAATAATATACAAATGTCGTGCAAATTATCAAGCTTGGCCAACAGATCTCAATCATGAGCCGCACTCATTTTCAAAGTGTTTCCACCGTCAGCTCACACAGTGGAACGACTGTCATAAACAGCCCGGTGAATGTTGCGTCCAACATCTGACATCCATAGTATTGTCCAAGGACAACTAGTGGTGCCCTAACCGGTAACTCAGATAGTCTGATATAATCAGAACTATAACTCAGATAAATAGGCCACTGGAGAATAAATCATCCAGTCCAGAGGTCAATATATCACGATAGATATCATAGATTTTCAACAGTTTCCACATACTCATATGTCAACATCACAGATACATAACTGTTCAACCATGCTCATATGTCAATAGATCAGATATCTCAAAACAGGTTTGTTAACCATTCATACAGAAGCAGAATATGACCAAATAAACAAGATAATTGAGGTCAACAGGAATTCAGAAACAAATCAAGCAGATGAAGCAATCAAATATCAGTGTCATTCAATTCTAACATATGCATTATTTATCAAACCAAAGTATTAAGCAGCAAATCCTATAATTCTTGACACTATAAGAAAGGAGTAGGGTCAGATTCCTACCTCAAACGCTGTTATCCTGAAGCCTTTTAAAAAGTCAATAAGTTGTTTATCAAATGATGCAAGCCGACTAGTAGATCAATCACTCTGTAACATAAGTTTGTACATAAACTCTATTAATAACTATTCTAACTTGAAAACCAAGACTACAAACATGTAGAACACAACCCTAAACCTATAGAACCAATCTTAGATCAAGTGAACCAGACCTAAAACCCACTGAACCGAACAGAATTGCAGTGAACCGACCAGATTTACCTTGAACCAAGTTAAACCGAGACTTAGAACTTAGATTACACAAAATATACAACTCATCTAAAGCTACACAGATTACCATTAGATAGGAAATTTCACAAGCTTTCCAACGACTACCTGAACCGGCCCAGATTCGACCGAATCAGGGTCGAACCCGTCCAAATTCAATAACTGGACCGAAAATGAAATTGAACCGCTGAATCCGGTTCAAATCAATTTCAAATGTAGCCGATCGGTTTATTTCCAAATAAACCACACAGAAACCCTAAATTGGACTTGACCGGTCCTTCGCCCGTGTCGCCCGTCCGCCGCCACGCAAGGCTGCCGTGTAGAGTCCCCTTCAAGGGGGAGCGCAAGGGGGTGAAACCCTATGGATGGCGCATCTTTGATTTTTAAGCGGAAGCAAGGGTTTCAAGGGATCGGCTGCATGATATATGATCAACTAACATAAAGCTTGATAAAATCTACAAAGGATCATACCAATGCCATAGTTTCGATGGCGCCTTGGAAGCAAAGGCGCAAGTGCTCCTTCTCCAAAGAGGACGCACACAAGAGGATGAAGAAGGCTACTTCTTGGTGTTCTTTGTGCTAGCAAAGACCTCCAAGGTGTGCTTGTCGCATGAAGGTGATGAGAAAAAGCTTGGCCGAGCCTCCCTCCTCTTCCTTGGCGTCAACACTCTCGCATACCAAAGTGGAGATGCGATTAGACCAAGAGGAGAAGCGTTAGGCGTTTCTCTTAGGAGATGGCGTTACATGACTTCCAATTATGGAAAGTCATGAAGCCATGCGCTCCCACTCCAAGCAAACCGCCCAAAACGCCTTATGGATCGAACCATGCGTTCACCCATGTGAACCGGTTCAATCCAAATTGGTCCAAACCAATTTGGTTCAAAGACCACATGAAACCAGCCCAAGCCATGGTCTAGATCTCTCTGAACCAAAATGGTTCAAGATCTAACCGTTGATCTCTTGACGCTTCTGATCTCACCGATCTAGCATCACTACTCTCGATCGAAGCTTACCGATCTCAAGCCCTAATCAATCACACATGATCAGACCAGATCTCACTTACAATCAGAGTTTAAATCCCTTTAAACTGAACCGAAACAATTCAGTCCACACGATCAGACTTAAGTAAGCCATATCATCAAATTGTGCGACCCTAAGGGTTTCCTTTAGATGTCGGTAACGATAACTAACGTTATCACGATCAGTGAGGGGTATCTAGCAACACATCACTGTCTCCCGATATAAAGGAAAGAGTCTTCCAAGACTACACCCAAACCACAGCACAAGTGTGAATCCACTTCACTAGGCATACATGTTTCCTTTGCCACTGGATGTTCTTATTGGACAAGCGTGTCAAGCCTGTAGCTCCAATATGATGAGCATGATTAGATCAGATGAACATAGTCACCTGGGTATGGCCATACACTTTCTCAATCATCTCATAAGGGGGGGCCCTTTAGAACATCTCACTCCTTGAACAAGGAGACGGCAATCCTGTATCTATCACGAGTGCCCTAACCTGACTCAAGCTCACCATCCAAGATAGTCAATAATCATTATGTTTCAAATGATATCGAACTACCTCAAAACAATGACAATCATCATTTAGAAACACAAGTGATCTCAAGTCAGAGGACATGTGCCACTTGATGCAAACAAGGATTATTCACATTGTGACAAGCAATTGAATATCCTACTAGGGTCTGTCCAGTACATCCAATGTACCCATGAGTCTACATCTTATTCCATGCTCGAAGCATCCTATAAGATTAGAATACATATTAGTCTTAACCATATCAAGGCTGTCTCATGTTCACCAAGATATCTCGACTAAGGACTTTATAGCATGTCAGCCCAGCTGAACAGCTTTGAGACATTATTCAGAAGTACACTAATAGCAGTAGAGAAGGTAACAACTTGAATAATAACCATGCCTTTATAAACACAAGAGTTTATTACATGATACTGATACAATCCCAAGGCCTCAAACATTAGCCTTAAGGGCATACCCCAACAATCTCCCACTTGCACTTAATCTAATGGTTGAGAAATCTCAAACCCATATTATTACAGTGCTTCTCATGCTTCTGCTGCGCCAGAGGCTTGGTAAGCGGGTCAGCTAGATTGTCATCTGTATGAACCTTGCATATTTTGATCTCGCCACGATCAATGATCTCCCGGATCAAGTGAAACCGTCTCTATATGTGCTTGGACTTCTGGTGCGACCGTGGTTCCTTTGCTTGTGCGATTGCTCCAGTGTTATCACAGAAGATAACCAAAGGATCTGCACTCGAAGGAACGACACCAAGTTCTCTCACGAACTTACGAATCCACACTGCCTCCTTGGATGCTTCCGAGGCTGCAACATACTCGGCTTCTGTTGTGGAATCAGCAACAGTTGACTGTTTGAAACTCTTCCACACCACTGCTCCACCATTCAAGCTAAAAACATAGCCTGATTGCGATCGGAAATCATCCTGGTCCGACTGGAACGAAGCGTCAGTATATCCTTCTATACTGAGTTCTTCCTGACCACCATATATCAAGAACATATCTTTGGTCCTCCGCAGATATTTTAAGATGTTCTTGACTGCAATCCAGTGTGCCTGTCCTGGATTACTTTGGAAACGACTGGTTACGCTTAACCCGTAAGCGACGTCTGGGCGAGTACACAACATCGCATACATAATGGACCCAATAGCCGAAGCATAAGGCGTATTGTCCATTTCATCTTTTTCAGTCTGTGTTTGTGGACACTGACTCTTCGAAAGATTCAGACCATGTCTGACTGGAAGATATCCTCTTTTAGAATTCTCTAAATGAAATCTCTCCAGGACCTTATCGATGTAAGTACTCTGGCACAGCCCGAGAAGCCTCTTAGATCTATCCCTGTAGATCTTCACACCTAATACATAGGCTGCTTCTCCTAAATCTTTCATCTGGAAACATTTCCTTAGCCATGCCTTAACCGCATGCATTTCAGGAATATCATTTCCAATGATCAAGATGTCATCGACGTAGAGGACTAGGAATGTAATCACGCTCCCACTAAACCTCTTATATATACACGGGTCATCCTCGTTCTTGATGAAACCAAACTCAGAGATTGATTCATCAAAACGAATATTCCAGCTCCTAGATGCTTGCTTAAGTCCATAAATGGACTTCTTTAACTTGCATATTTTATGACGATCTGATGGATTAGTGAAACCTTCAGGTTGTGTCATATACACATCCTCATTAAGATTTCCATTAAGGAAAGCTGTCTTCACATCCATCTGCCAGATCTCATAATCGTAATATGCAGCTATCGCGAAAAGAATCCGAATAGACTTAAACATGGCTACAGGAGAGAAAGTTTCATCATAATCTATCCCGTAGATTTGTTTGAAACCTTTCGCAACTAGCCTGCCTTTATAGGTAACTATGTTATCATCCATGTCAATCTTCTTCTTGAAGATCCATTTACAGCCTATAGGGATTACTCCCGGAGGCGGATCAACCAAATCCCAGACTTGGTTATCTGACATGGAGTCCATCTCGGCTCGCATAGCTTCAAGCCATCTAGCTGACTCCGGTCCACTGACCGCATCCGCATATGTGAGGGGTTCATCATTATCAATGATGTAGACTCCGTCATAGCGCTCAGGCTGTCGACGGATCCTTCCCGATCTACGCAGTTCCCGTGATATCTGAGCCTCAGGTTGTTCAGTAACCTGTTCTACCGGCTCAGGCACATCCAACTGTGCTTGACTACTTTGTCCTTCCTCTGGATTCTCATCCAGTTTTATTTCTCTCCCACTGGCCTCTTGCAGAAGAAACTCCTTCTCAAGAAATATGGCCGTCCGAGCAACAAATACTTTGTTCTCTTTGGGATCGTAGAAATAATAACCCTTAGTTTCCTTAGGGTAACCGACAAAGATACATTTGTCAGATCTGCTCTCCAGTTTCCCAGAGGCGAGCTTTTTGACATAAGCCTCGCAACCCCAGATCCTGATAAATGTCAAGCTCGGCTGTTTCCCATACCATAACTCGTATGGAGTCTTAGAAACTGCCTTGGATGGCACTCGGTTTAGTACCTTTGCAGCTGTTTCCAGTGCAAATCCCCAAAAGGAGTATGGAAGAGTAGCCTGACTCATCATAGAACGAACCATATCAAGTAACGTTCTATTTCTCCTCTCGGACACACCATTCCATTGCGGTGTTCCTGGCGGAGTGAGCTGTGAGATAATCCCACACTCCTTCAGATAGTCAGTAAACGTATGACTCAAGTATTCTCCACCTCGATCAGAACGAAGTGCCTTGATATTTCGGCCTAGCTGATTCTGTACTTCATTCTTCAACTCTTTGAACTTGTCAAAAGATTCACTCTTATGTCTCATTAGATAGACATAACCATATCTACTGAAATCATCAGTAAATGTAATGAAGTACTGATAGCCACCTCTGGCATGTTTACTAAATGGCCCACACACGTCACTGTGTATAAGGTCAAGTAGACCTGAAGCCCTTTGACCTTTGTGAGGAAAAGGTGACTTCGTCATTTTTCCCATCAAACAAGCTTTGCATGTATCAATCTCCTCATAGGAGAATGATCCCAGCAGTCCATGATCATGCAACCGCTTAATGCGCTTCTTGTTAATATGGCCTAAACGACTATGCCATAACAAGGTGCTGTCATCAGCATACTTGGCTTTCTTATTATCAATGTTTTGTATAGAATATTCCATGTCCAACATGAATAACCCATTGTTAATTGAACCAGTAGCATAGACAATATTATCAAGAGTAAGATAACACTTTGAAATCTTGCATTCAAAGGAAAACCCTTTCCTGACAAGAGCAGGAATAGAGATAATATTTTTGGTGATACTAGGTACAAAATAACAATTGTTTAATTCCAATACAATGCCAGATGGTAAAGAAATGAAATAGTCTCCTACAGCAACAGCAGCAACCCGTGCCCCGTTTCCAACGCGTAGGTCTACCTCATGCTGTCCCACCTGCCTTCTTCTCTTGAGTTCCTGTACATTTGAACAAATGTGAACTCCACATGCAGTGTCCAACACCCATGAAATAGAAGAAGATGAAACCATGACTTCCGTCACGTAAATACCTGAGCCAGAAGCGATGCTTCCCCTCTTGTCTCCTTGGAGCGCTTTACAGTCCTTTTTCCAGTGACCCAGCTGGCCACAGTGGAAACACCTGTTGTCCTTTGACCGCTTTACCTTCTGTTTCAGAGCCTTACTGTAGTTCTTGACAGGGGCTTTGCCCTTCTTCCCCTTCTTCTTGTTCCTGGAAGGAACCATTAAGACAGAGGTTGAAGGCTTTCCCTTCAGAGTTTCCTCAGTAGTCAAGAGCATATTCAGCAGCTCTGCCGGAGTATAATCGATTTTGTTCATATTAAAGTTAATGATGAACGCATCGAAAGAAGGCGGAAGAGACTGTAGAATAATATCTACAGCAAGCTCCTGGTTGATGGTATGCCCCAGTTTCTCCAGAGCCTCCTTGTGCCCAATCATCTTGAGCACGTGAGCTCCCACTGGGCTCCCTTCAGCCAGTTTGCTCTGAAAGAAAAGCTTTGTCAGATTATAGCGTTTTGTCCTCGCCTGTGCAGCATACAGCATCTTGAGGTTCGCTATAATCTCTATAGCCGACATATCCTCATGCTGACGCTGCAGCGGTGGCGTCATAGATGCTAGCATCAGGCAAGCGACATCAATGCTATCATTGACGTGCTTTTCATAGGCATCACGAACCGCCCTTGCGGGGTTCGCAGCGGGTTGAGGCGGCACAGCCGTCTCGAGGACATACAGTTTCCTCTCTGCCTTAAGAACGATCTTAAGGTGTCCGAACCAGTCTGAGAAGTTTGGCCCAGCAAACTTCTCCCTTTCCAGTAGGGATCGCACATTGAAGCTCATGGTGTTCGTTGCTGCAGGAATCTACAACAATGCAAGAACTGCAAGGTCAGTATCAATGTATAGAATAAATCCAGGACTTAAGAAAGATTCTTTTTCTCACTATTTTATCTGGCTGAAAAATCCAGCAAAACAGCCCGAAAGAGTAGAACTCTTTTAGTGAGATGGGATCCAGATTTCATACTTGGTCTCCGCGTCCCGCTCAGGCGAGATAAGATGCACAGAGAGTACAAGTACTAATTTCTGGTAGGTAGTCCCTGCCAATCGCCAACCCGTGCGATTCCCCTTCATCTGGGCAATCCAGCAGACTGTGCCAACTGAGTTGGTACAACACAATCTCTGACCCCACAGATGGCTGCCTCCATGTGCTACCATATGCGCCACATATGTAGCCTACATGGTCAAGCTGACCCGACCTACTCCCTGGACCACCACGTGCTATGCTGAGCAACGAGAAGCGATAAATCCCTTCTCTGTAACACGCAGGTGTAATCCAGCACCGTCTGAAGATAGATGGACGTGCCCACTGAGTGGGTACAACACGGCTCCAACGATAGTCAGAACAGTGAGGTTTCGCGTCAGAAGGCATTACGTGCTTGATATTTTAGCGTTTGGATTTTAACGGTGTTTTATCTTCTTACTATCAGGCAAATCCTATGGCTATAGCAGAAGATAAATAAATCATGCTGTTCTACTTATATAAACAATAACAGAAAGCATGGATCTTATGTGGTAAAAGCCCATGGCCTAAGTAAGACCTTAAGATACTTAAGTCTTCACTTGCTCTTCTTGGGTCTTTAGCATCTCATCTGGTCCAACCCAGGGCCCTTGCGCCAAGAGCACCTCAGGTGCGCCACCAGCTGAATGCCCCTCTGGGATGTGTGCCTTTGTGCTCTTGTCTAATCAAAATACATTTTGATCTATCTAGACAAGTTTGACTCACAGGTCAATTATACAATAAATTAATTAAAAAGTGATTCACAGATCACAATAATATTAATTTACAGGTTTAATTCCAGGCACGCAGGCCCCAGCACAGCACACATTAAATTGGGCACCCACATAAGAATAAATAAACAAGCATAGGCATCAATCAACATGTGATCCAATTAAAAGAAAATAAAATTTTGAAAACCCCATTGGCATCAATTTTAATTTTCTTATGTGCCCTACAACCTTACAACAGTCCATTGATAGGGATCCACTCATCCATCTAGTTAGATCCATGCCCTTGCATGCACCAAGTCCTAACTGACTCGAGTTGACCTAATGGTCAACCATGCATGCGCCAAGGGCTGAACAACCTTCAAGAGTTCTGGCAAGCGGGTGTGACCCCGGGCCTAACTCAAGAGTGTTCACTGGTTGTCTCAACCAGACCTCGCTACACGCCTGTGATGCAGTCGACCTATAGCCACCTCGTGCTTGCGCACAGGTGCCATCAGGTCGACCCATCTAGGCTGTCAGATGGTCTGATCAGACTAGTTTGATCTAATCTAGGGGATGACTTCAACCCCATCAACCCGTCTAAGGGTTTACAGTAGGCGCAACTTAGATCTAATCATAGGCGCGCAAGTGAAGGTTTGATAAAACAATAACATAAACCTAGCGCCACCATCAAGTCATGCCGCAAGCATGAACAAACAACATGCGCCAACATAAGTGTATTATATCCTATTTTTCGCATGATGAAACAACTAGATCTAATCACTTGCGCAAGCATGGATCACAAGAGCAAACATAGCAATCATATTAGCATGCATAAAACCTGCCTCTGATACCAATTGTAGAGTCCCCTTCAAGGGGGAGCGCAAGGGGGTGAAACCCTATGGATGGCGCATCTTTGATTTTTAAGCGGAAGCAAGGGTTTCAAGGGATCGGCTGCATGATATATGATCAACTAACATAAAGCTTGATAAAATCTACAAAGGATCATACCAATGCCATAGTTTCGATGGCGCCTTGGAAGCAAAGGCGCAAGTGCTCCTTCTCCAAAGAGGACGCACACAAGAGGATGAAGAAGGCTACTTCTTGGTGTTCTTTGTGCTAGCAAAGACCTCCAAGGTGTGCTTGTCGCATGAAGGTGATGAGAAAAAGCTTGGCCGAGCCTCCCTCCTCTTCCTTGGCGTCAACACTCTCGCATACCAAAGTGGAGATGCGATTAGACCAAGAGGAGAAGAGTTAGGCGTTTCTCTTAGGAGATGGCGTTACATGACTTCCAATTATGGAAAGTCATGAAGCCATGCGCTCCCACTCCAAGCAAACCGCCCAAAACGCCTTATGGATCGAACCATGCGTTCACCCATGTGAACCGGTTCAATCCAAATTGGTCCAAACCAATTTGGTTCAAAGACCACATGAAACCAGCCCAAGCCATGGTCTAGATCTCTCTGAACCAAAATGGTTCAAGATCTAACCGTTGATCTCTTGACGCTTCTGATCTCACCGATCTAGCATCACTACTCTCGATCGAAGCTTACCGATCTCAAGCCCTAATCAATCACACATGATCAGACCAGATCTCACTTACAATCAGAGTTTAAATCCCTTTAAACTGAACCGAAACAATTCAGTCCACACGATCAGACTTAAGTAAGCCATATCATCAAATTGTGCGACCCTAAGGGTTTCCTTTAGATGTCGGTAACGATAACTAACGTTATCACGATCAGTGAGGGGTATCTAGCAACACATCACTGTCTCCCGATATAAAGGAAAGAGTCTTCCAAGACTACACCCAAACCACAGCACAAGTGTGAATCCACTTCACTAGGCATACATGTTTCCTTTGCCACTAGATGTTCTTATTGGACAAGCGTGTCAAGCCTGTAGCTCCAATATGATGAGCATGATTAGATCAGATGAACATAGTCACCTAGGTATGGCCATACACTTTCTCAATCATCTCATAAGGGGGGGCCCTTTAGAACATCTCACTCCTTGAACAAGGAGACGGCAATCTTGTATCTATCACGAGTGCCCTAACCTGACTCAAGCTCACCATCCAAGATAGTCAATAATCATTATGTTTCAAATGATATCGAACTACCTCAAAACAATGACAATCATCATTTAGAAACACAAGTGATCTCAAGTCAGAGGACATGTGCCACTTGATGCAAACAAGGATTATTCACATTGTGACAAGCAATTGAATATCCTACTAGGGTCTGTCCAGTACATCCAATGTACCCATGAGTCTACATCTTATTCCATGCTCGAAGCATCCTATAAGATTAGAATACATATTAGTCTTAACCATATCAAGGCTGTCTCATGTTCACCAAGATATCTCGACTAAGGACTTTATAGCATGTCAGCCCAGCTGAACAGCTTTGAGACATTATTCAGAAGTACACTAATAGCAGCAGAGAAGGTAACAACCTGAATAATAACCATGCCTTTATAAACACAAGAGTTTATTACATGATACTGATACAATCCCAAGGCCTCAAACATTAGCCTTAAGGGCATACCCCAACATGCCGGACTTGCGTTCGCAGCTTATGCCGGCAAGCTACCGAGGGCGCGTCAACGGTCCGTTCACCGCCAAACTTCGCCAGTCCGTTCCTGGAGACGAAGAGAAGCTTCACAACCGGCTTCAGCGAGCTTTCGACACACGTTTGAAGCTCTCGAAGCAGACGAAAGTATCGACGGTGGCGACACCACCGTCGATACACAAAACTTAACCAAACCTATCTATACCCGAATGAAACTTCACCAAAACTTCACAGAAGCCTACATACCTTGCTACGACGATGTATCGCAGCCCATAATAGAGAGATCGTCGTTGCCGGCTACACGGAAGGTGGAAGCGGCATAAAGCTTCGGCAAACTCTTCCTGCTCTGATTTCTCCTTCCAAGCGGTGCGTCCAGGCTTCAAGGGAGGCTAGGGTTCTGATGCTCCTTGAAGCGAGCAGAAGCCCTCTAATATAGAGGTAAAACGCATCCAAGGTCGGCGAGAACGTGACGACGAGTTGACTCGGTCCTAGAACTAGATTCAAAACTTTAATTAAATATAATGGGTGCGGTTCTAAATTACAAGACGCGATTTAGCCCGATGGTTGGGCTGCTTCCGAAGTTTGAACATGTCGCGGTTTCGAACCCCCACGACTGTATAATAAGTTTTTTTTATAAAACTTATTATTTTAACCTTTTAAAATTCTGAAAAATTTCAAAAAAATCATAAAAAAATTCTATAATATAATTTCTAAATTTCTAAAATAAAATTTTAATATTTATGAAATCAAGGTTATAACATTTTGACTTTGTGATAACTGACACTTTTACTAGACCAAATTTGTATCTTACTTGCAGGGATGGGGAAGCCACAAAAGCTGATGACAATATCCATACCTTGGGACGGCCACCTGAACCAAAATGGAGCTTCAAAGTTAATTCTCCGGAGGTGAATTCTGCAGTCCCCTGGAAAGCTGATGTAGGAGCGGGGAGCCAAGATGATATCCACACTCTAGGCTTACCACCGGAGCCTCAATCCACTGTCAACTTTAATTCTCCGAAGGAGAATTCTTCACACCTGGAGATAGCTGATGTAGGGGCATGTGATCAATCTGATGAACTCAAGCTATTTGACCCAGGTTGACTCAAGCCATGCCGATTTTGACTAGTGCATGCGTTCTAACCTACAGGACATTTTGGAACATTTTACTATTTAAGTATGTTTACATTTCAGCATTAAGAACTTGTTAATGTTGGTGTATATGCCCTAAAGACCAATGTATGGACATGGTCAGGCATTGGTTGAATGTACTTTGATAGAACTATTACTCTTTATATAGGCATTGTCATTATTATGCAGACTTCTCTACCTGCGTTGATGTATTGAGTTGCATAAATAATGTCCCAGGAGTTTGGATTGGATCCATTCTCATAAGCTATCCCCAGACAAGGTACCTTAGCAGATATGGGACAGCTTTGGTACATGTAAGACTGGTGTATGGGCTGGTTAGGTGTGGGGCACAGTAACGCAGACATACAGGTGCATTGGATGCACTGGAGTGATCCACCGTGAGGATTGACTTGTCTAGTCAACAAGTCAATCTCACATGCAAGAGGTTTTGCATTGATCCTTAGACTTGAGGTATTTATGTCTAGATTTGATGATGGGTATGCTTTAATACAGTCTTACGTCTCTCCGTAACTGGGAGACCAAAACGACTGTCATTGGGCATGTCATAAGTCACGTAGAGACATGGATGACCAATAGTAGGATTTGCCCCTTCCTTCAGAGGAAGCATGATATCCACCTCGGGGTGCCCCACCTTATTGGTGCATGACAGGAGAGTGTGGCCACACTTGTTGAGTCATGACCAATGCATTGGATAATAAACTTGAGACTAATCCAATGGCAGGATATCAGCTTAGGCAAAGGGATCTGTAATGCAATGGGAATCCTCGTTGCTTGTTAGGAGTTGTTGCCATAATGACTTAAGTCCTATGACATGGGTAGTAGTGATGTGTTGCTAGATACCCCTCACTACTTATGATGTTTACATCATTGCCATCGTCATATGGATCCTACAGGGTCACACGCAATAGACTCTTGACGTTGCTTTAATCAGAAGCCTTAGGATCAAGTTATTGGATAACTTGGATCAATTTGGAAGATTTCATCAGCGCCAATGGGCCTGATGAGTTGGAAGAAAGTTATTGGAGCCAAACTTCATTTTTGGCAGGTTGACCCGAACTTGACCTAGATTGGTCACATTTGGATTAGGGTTGCATTGGATTGGATCCAATGGCTTAATCAACCCATGCCATGAAGTTTGGGCTAGCTCATTATCCAATGAGGCCCAATAATTAGTTGTCATGAAGAGGAATTGGCTTAAAAGGGTATAATGGGGAGAAATCTCACCCCATTGGCGCTTAGGGGCATAATGGGGTGAGGGAGGTGCCTTTGCTTCATTATGGAAGTAAAGGGCGCCTAGCCCTTCTTCCTTGGATGGAATACTTGCCTCTAAGGTAACTCTTGGGGCTGATATGGCTTGAGAACTTTTATGGGAAGTTCCTAGGCGCATATGGACATAGGGAAGAGGTATATGGTAATGTCTTGGAGACTTACCTTACCTCAAACCCTAGTTTCTCCCAAAACCCTTACCCTAGCCGAAACTCCTCATGCATGTTGCGCCTAGCCACTTAGCCTTTGATGGTAAGAATGCATTTGAGGCATGTCTTGGGCTGATATAGTGTTTAGACTTTTATGGATAGGTTGAATGAGGTTTATGGTAAAGTCTTGGAGACTTTCCTTACTTCAAGACACCTCATCCTAGCCATACACTTGGCATGATCCTAGCCCTTGCTCAAACCGCCTCTAGTCCTATTTATAGGATCCATTGTCGCCCTCTCTAGATGATGAACGCTTGGAGACGTGAACACAACTAGAGGGGCGAAAGCAAGGGCAAAGGGTGACAACATCAAAGTGGCGCAACCCTTCTTCCAACAAGTGACCACAAGTCTTCTCCTTCCTCTCCTCTTGGCGTGACTTGGAGAAGGACTTGGTGGCGCAATTTTCCCTTAATCTTCCTCAAGGCCGAAACTCATATTCTCCCTCTTCTCTTGGAGTGAAGAGGATAAGGAGTTGGCGGCATCTTCCTTGCACTTGGCACATGAACCTTGGAGGTGGCGCAAGAAGAGTGAAGGAACCCTAAGGCTCGATTCTCTTCCCGAGGCTAGCACCGAGCATGGAAGGGAGCAACGATCAAGGAGTCGACGTGTGGATACTTGTAGAGGGCGAACACTTGGGCGCCTTCAACATGGCTTCGACATCTAAACAAGCAAAAGAGGTACATCTCTAACACATCCTTGTGTCTTCTCTCTCGCATGGATCCTTGGGAAAGGAATGTGTTTCAGGTGTAATGCTTCTTCCGCTGCGTCCTGGGACTGCAAAATTTTAAATTACACCCGGCATTCCCTAATAGTGGTATCAGAGCTACTTGCGAGAAACACAAGGTGTACATTTGCTTGTGTGAAAAATTTTTGGAAAATTTTTCGTTCATCCATGCGCGTTTAACCTAGAAGGCGCTTTCATCCAAACTTCTTTCATCAATTTTTATGGCCGAAATTTGGATTGTGTTTATGATGGATTTAAGACCAAAGGCGCACGTAGTTTTGTCAAGTAGGACGAGCATTGTGTCTTCGGACAGGCCAGGTCTCTTGATCTGACAAAATTGCCAGCCGATAGGGTCCATGAAGTCATCATGAAACTTGATCCCAATTTTAGCATAAATTTGATAAAGAGAGTGCTTTGGATGGAGTTGGCGCATAAGGGGATAAAATTTGATTATTACGGTTTTTCAAATTTTATATATGCGCCACTTGTCTCTTTCATGCGTTGATATGGTCATAGCGAGTGCCCTCCTGTGTTGTGATGTGGAAGCATGTTTCCACCTGTGACGAATGCTTGTAAAATATTTCTACCACCTGCGTGTGGTTCTCCCCTTCTTGATGTAAAATTTTCATCTTTCCTTAGAATAGATGTAGAATTGTTTACATGAGATAGGTTAAGGTTCATCAAAGACAACCATGTGTCTTCTTCAACCGATATCAGAGTGGCGCTAGCTTTGGAAGCTTGGTGATGGACTTGTGGCTGAAGGAAGGACACTAGCTTTCGGCTTCTGGCATGGGCTGATTTGCTTCAGGGACTCGCAACCCTTGGATGCACGATAACATGTCACATGGCTCGTGACAAGTTATGTGTATGAAAAGGGCTATGACCATATTGACCAAACTAGCATGCCTGTGATGGTTTATTATTTGTCCATAGCATGCCTGTGATGCTTTTCCTTTGCTGCCTGAACCATAGGAAAACTGCATGCTAGAAAAGAATAAAACAAACATGCAAAAACTCTCAATTCAATATCAAGTCGATAGCCTTCTAACGCGTAGCCCTCATCAAACTATCGATCAGTGGTGTTGTGAACTGTTTCCCACCCTCATGGGACACACCCACTTATCTTTAGAAGATGTGAGGTGACAATGATTTCCCCAGTCCAGTTTTAACCTGGGCGTGCCTTCGCAAGGAAATTTGTTGGCCCTGGGCATAACGGTTAGGACCAGACTTGACTGGTTTTTCATATGTCATTGACATGATGAAATACTAGAGGCAGCTGTTGAGAGGATAGGGTTTTGTGTTGTATCCAGCCCTCGCTGGACACAGGGCGCCTAGTCTGTCTTAACTAAGAGGAATTGTGCATGGCACAATTGGCTGGCATGCCTACCTAAGGAAGCATGAGACTCTCTGTGCATCTCAACTCACCCTCGTGAGTCGCGGAGACCTTATGTGAAATTAGGATCCTACTCACTTATCTCCATGTTGAGTTAGAGAGTTCTCAACTTGTTTTGGAAGTAGTGGGAGCTTAGCATTTAATTAAAAGTCCTTGTTAAATGCTTTATCATAGTACTTATTTTACTTATTTGCTTATTGTAGATGGCATCTCCTGATCTAAGATTGAAACTTTATAAACATAAACTGGATGGGACAAATTGGACAAAATGGTTCAAGATTTTGTCCAAGATACTGGAACAAGAAAATAAGGTGCATTTTCTTGAAAGACCTCCATCCCAGCCCAGCGTATATTTCACTAATGACTGGGAGTGGAATGTCTATCTTGAACATTGTGAAGATAACGAACAGTACACTGCTCTTGTCTTAGAGTGCATGACCCCAGAGGTCAAGGTTGAATGTGATGAGATGGGGATCTATGATCTAATCATACATCTCAAAGGTCTCTTCACACCATGCTCTATAGACAATGACCAGGAGAGTTCTGTTGGATCTTCAGAATGTGTGCCTGAATCTGAGAAAGACCATGGTTCTGTATCTTCGAAGCTAATACTTCGGAAGACTGGGAATGCATGGGTATTTCGAAGAGGATTGATGGCCAAAAAGAGCATGGCAAAGAGGAAGGGATGTAATCCATCCGCTTCAGGTATTGTGTTACCGAGGTCTTTTGTCTACTTCTTATTCATGGGTACTGGGTACCGTATGTGAGGCTCACATATGTTTTACATGTGCAGGAGCTCAAAAGAAGTAGGACGAAGAGGCTTGATGGGATCGACTCTCGGGTCAGGAACGGAGCATTGGATGCTGCTGTTGATATCATCTCACTGCCTTGAAGACTTTATATAGAACTTTGCTATTATTGTATCAGCTTATGTATTAGAACATCATTCCTTTTGGAAAGGACTTCAGTTTGAAATAATAAATAATATTATCTGAGATGTTCTATTGAAGTGATACAATTGACAATAGTTCTATATGTAACACAAGATCAGATCTAATGATTCAATAAAATTCCTCTTATAGCATTGTCTCTTGAACCATAGAACAATGGTCACATCCAAAAGTCCATGGACTATTGGGATCATTATCCTTTCAGGATTATGATACATGTGAGCCTAGTTCAAAGGAACAATGTGACAGATGCTGCCTTCACCGGAAAAGATGGAAGGAATAAGTGACTTGTTGGATCTATGACACAGCAATGTGAGTGGACCCATGTAAACAAGCACTAAAAGGAGTTTTATATATACTTCATTAGGTATGGGTATGCCTCACGCAACCCAAGAACTTTGGAAAAATCCAAGAAGTTCAAAATGAAGTATTGAGTCAAATTGAAGGATCTATCAAAGCACCTTGATTGGATCAAGATGATTAAGTGGAGAATTTGATGACTGTCCTAAGAAGTGTGGAGTTATCTCACAGCCTTCTTAGCTCACCACTGTGTGGTGAATTTCAAAGAAAGAAAAGGAACACATTGGATGTGGTTCTAACTTTTAGTAGTCATGCAAATATACTACTATGATGCCATGCAAACAGAAGTACTGCTACTCCATAAGAAAATGTCTAAGTTAGCTTTTGAGTTAAGAACTGCAAATATCCCATTTCTTCAATGGAATTGGGAATGTAATGTGCAGTGATTCAAAAAGTATGTGTTTGTGGTGCACTATAGAGTGCTAATTCTATCCCAAGGAGAACAAAATATTTGTTGCTCAAACTACTGTCTCTCTTGAGAAAGTATTTCTCTTGAAAGAAGCCAGTGGGAGTAGATCTGATTTGGACAAGGTCCAGAATCAACCACAATATAATTAGACACAGATGGAGAGCAAAATCTCACATACAGGTTGAAAGTCAACCTGAGGTTCAAGTAACACAGGAATAACATAAGTCTGGATCGATTCGATATGCTGGGCATGACGAATTTTTCATCAAGCATGAACCTAAGACTTATGAGGAAATGGAAGCGGTCGGTGGACCAGATTCCAAGAAATGGCTAAGGGCCATGAGAACCATAATGGACTCCATGTCTGCTAATCAAGTCTGGGACTTGGATAAGCTGCCAAAAGGGGTAATTCCCACAGGCTATAATAAATCTTCTAGGAAGATAGACATGGAAGGTAACATTGTTACCTTAAAAGACAAGCTAGTGAACAATAATTTCAGGCAAATCCACTGGGTGGATAATAATGAAATTTTCACCAATAGCTGAGCTTTAAGTCCATTAGGGATCTGCTTGTTGTAATTGCATGATCAATTATGGCATCTTGTTATGATAACTGCTTTTCTTGCAAGGACATCTGAAAAGATATCTATAAGGAAATAGCCAGAAGGTTTTCATATCAAGGCCATATAGATATGCATGATGTTATGCACGCATGGTTGAAAAAGCCTGTGTTTACAAGAAGATTAGTGGGAGCACCTTAATAGTATTTCTTGTTCTAGATGATTGATGATATTCCCCTCACATGGAATGACATCTCAAGCTCTTCACATGGTGAAGAAAAGGTTTGATATGTATTTCGAGAAGAATGATCTAGGGAATGATGCCTGCATCCTAGGCATGAGGATCTATAGATAGAGATCCAAGAAAGTCATTGCCCTTTAGTCAATCTATGTTCATCCAAGAGTTTCTGGAGAGGTTTATATTGGATGATTCCAAATATTGATACCTTCCAGGAAGATATGGTCTGAGTCTCTCAAAGATGTTGTGTCCTGTGGCACAGCTGAAGAGTAATAACATGGGTCTAAAGTCCTGATACATGGTGTGTAGGATGGATCATGTTTTGAATAATATACTCAAGACCATTTGTGGCAAATGCTTGGAGCATAGCCAGCAAGTTTCAATCAGATCTTAGTGTTTAACACTAGATAGCTGTGAAAGCAATCCTTGTATATATACTTGGGAAGTATAAAGGATTGGAGTCTAGTCTATGATAGACAAGAAAGAATTTTGTGTACAGGGGTACACTGACACTTCATTCCAGTCTAATGACTATTGATCACAGCCAGGATTTGCGCTTTGCCTTGTTATGGTGTTGTATGGTGAAAGCAAACCAAAGTGGCAAGATTCTACAAATAAGGCTGAGTACATTGTAGCTCCTTGAGGTAGCCAAGGAAGCAGCTTCATTCATTTGAACTTGATCTAGTTCATAGTGCTTGATGGTCCAGTATAGTTCTTACTGGGACCATAGCATAGGAGAAGGAACTTATTGCTCAAGTATGTACTGCAGCATATCATCTGATCTTAGAGATCATGGATAAAGATGATGATCAAATTTGATAAAATAAACACGGATAGCAATCTGGAAAAACCCACTGACCTAGCCTCTAGCGCAGCGGAAGCTAAATGGGTCATACTAGAGACATTGGAACTGACTAAACATCAGTTGCCCTTGGTCTTAGTGCAAGTGGGAGATTGTTGGTGTATATGCCCTAAAGACCAATGTATGGACATGGTCAGGCATTGGTTGAATGTACTTTGATAGAACTATTACTCTTTATATAGGCATGGTCGTTATTATGCAGACTTCTCTACCTGCGTTGATGTATTGAGTTGCATAAATAATGTCCCAGGAGTTTGAATTGGATCCATTCTCATAAGCTATCCCCAGACAAGGTACCTTAGCAGATATGGGATAGCTTTGGTCCATGTGAGACTAGTGTATGGGCTGGTTAGGTGCGGGGCACAGTAACGCAGACATACAGGTGCATTGGATGCACTGGAGTGATCCACCGTGAGGATTGACTTGTCTAGTCAACAAGTCAATCTCACATGCAAGAGGTTTTGCATTGATCCTTAGACTTGAGGTATTCATGTCTAGATTTGATGATGGGTATGCTTTAATACAGTCTTACGTCTCTCCGTAACTGGGAGACCAAAACAACTGTCATTGGGCATGTCATAAGTCACGTAGAGACATGGATGACCAATAGTAGGATTTGCCCCTTCCTTCAGAGGAAGCATGATATCCACCTCGGGGCACCCCACCTTATTGGTGCATGACAGGAGAGTGTGGCCACACTTGATGAGTCATGACCAATGCATTGGATAATAAACTTGAGACTAATCCAATGGCAGGATATCAGCTTAGGCAAAGGGATCTGTAATGCAATGGGAATCCTCGTTGCTTGTTAGGAGTTGTTGCCATAATGACTTAAGTCCTATGACATGGGTAGTAGTGATGTGTTGCTAGATACCCCTCACTACTTATGATGTTTACATCATTGCCATCGTCATATGGATCCTACGGGGTCACACGCAATAGACTCTTGACGTTGCTTTAATCAGAAGCCTTAGGATCAAGTTATTGGATAACTTGGATCAATTTGGAAGATTTCATCAGCGCCAATGGGCCTGATGAGTTGGAAGAAAGTTATTGGAGCCAAACTTCATTTTTGGCAGGTTGACCTGAACTTGACCTAGATTGGTCACATTTGGATTAGGGTTGCATTGGATTGGATCCAATGGCTTAATCAACCCATGCCATGAAGTTTGGGCTAGCTCATTATCCAATGAGGCCCAATAATTAGTTGTCATGAAGAGGAATTAGCTTAAAAGGGTATAATGGGGAGAAATCTCACCCCATTGGCGCCTAGGGGCATAATGGGGGTGAGGGAGGCGCCTTTGCTTCATTATGGAAGTAAAGGGCGCCTAGCCCTTCTTCCTTGGATGGAATACATGCCTCTAAGGTAAGTCTTGGGGCTGATATGGCTTGAGAACTTTTATGGGAAGTTCCTAGGCGCATATGGACATAGGGAAGAGATATATGGTAATGTCTTGGAGACTTACCTTACCTCAAACCCTAGTTTCTCCCAAAACCCTTACTCTAGCCGAAACTCCTCATGCATGTTGTGCCTAGCCACTTAGCCTTTGATGGTAAGAATGCATTTGAGGCATGTCTTGGGCTGATATAGTGTTTAGACTTTTATGGATAGGTTGAATGAGGTTTATGGTAATGTCTTGGAGACTTTCCTTACTTCAAGACACCTCATCCTAGCCATACACTTGGCATGATCCTAGCCCTTGCTCAAACCGCCTCTAGTCCTATTTATAGGACCCATTGTCGCCCTCTCTAGATGATGAACGCTTGGAGACGTGAACACAAGTAGAGGGGCGAAAGCAAGGGCAAAGGGTGACAACATCAAAGTGGCGCAACCCTTCTTCCAACAAGTGACCACAAGTCTTCTCCTTCCTCTCCTCTTGATGGAACCCTTTCAGGAGGGGAGCGCAAAACCTATTGTGAGAAGAACCCCTTTCATGAGGGGGGCGCAAGTCATATGTTTCTTTCTCATAGCAGCGGAATTAGGGTTTCCACATAAGATCGCATTCTATACTTTCATATAATCAACTTGAATAACAAGTGAGAGATTCATTACCATGGCCATGGGAAGGTGCGGCTTGGAAGAAGAAAGATCGAAGGGATCTTCTCCAAAGAAATCACACACAAGGGATGAAAGCTTCCTCCTTGCGCAACTCTTGTGCTAGCAAGATTGCCAAGCTTTTCCAACCGTGTGTAGGAGATTAGATGAAAAGGGCTTCCTTCTTTTCGAGAGCTCTTCTTCCTTGGCGCAAGAACGATGCCTTCCACACGAGCAAGCCGTTCCAAAACCACGTCCAAGAAGCAAAACCGAAAAACATTAGAGAGACATCAAGCCATGAACGCATATGCGTTATGCTTTTGGAACTTTCCAAAATTGGCAACGATTAAGAGTTGGCGTTCACGTTTCCATGAACCAAACGCAACCTCTTCTCCCTCTTGAACCAAGCGCTCAACCCATGAGCCGGTTCAATATCCTTGGTTCAATAGCGAAACCAAATCAGCCCATAAATTAAGTCTAGATCAAATTAGACCCCAAGGTCCTAGATCTGACCATTCATCATCTGACGCTTCTGATCGCATCGATCTAGCATCATCTCTCTCGATCGAAGCTTACCGATCTAAAGCTCTAATCAATCAAACATGATCAGACCAGATCTCACTTACAATCAGAGATTAAATCTCTTTAAACTGAACCAAAACAATTCAGTCCACACGATCTGACTTAAGGAAGCCATATCACCAAATTGTGCGACCCTGAGGGTTTCCTTTAAATGTCGGTAACGATAACTTACGTTATCACGATCAGTGAGGGGTATCTAGCAACACATCACTGTCTCCCGATATAAAGGAAAGAGTCTTCCAAGACTACTCCCAAACCATAGCACAAGTGTGACTCAATTCACAAGGCATACATGTGTCCTTTGCCACTGGATGTTCTTATTGGACAAGCGGGTCAAGCTTGTAACTCCAATACGATGAGCATGATTAGATCAGATGCACATAGTCATCTGGGTATGGCCATACACTATCTCAATCATCTCATATAGGGGGGCCCTTAGAACACTACACTCCTTAAACAAGGAGACGGCAATCCTATGTCTATCACTAGTGCCCTAACCTGATTCAAGCTCACCATCCAAGATAGTCTATAATCATTATGTTTCAAATGATATTGAACTACCTCAAGACAATGACAATCATCATTCAGAAACACAAGTGATCTCAAGTCAGAGGACATGTGCCACTTGCTGCTTACAAGGATCATTCACATTGTGACAAGCAATGGAATATCCCAGTAGGGTCTGTCCAGTACATCCAATGTACCCATGAGTCTACGTCTTATTCCATGCTCGAAGCATCCTATAAGATTAGCACTCATATTAGTCTCAATCATATCAAGGCTGTCTCATGTTCACCAAGATATCTCGACTAAGGACATATAGCCTGTCAGCCTAGCTGAACAGCTTTGAGACAGTATTCAGAAGTACACTTATTACAGCAGACAAGGTAACAACCTGAATAATAACCATGCCTTTATAAACTTAAGAGTTTATTACATGATACTAATACAATCCCAAGGCCTCAAACATTAGCCTTAAGGGCATACCCCAACAATCTCCCACTTGCACTTAATCTAATGGTTGAGAAATCTCAAACCCATATTATTACAGTGCTTCACATGCTTCTGCTGCGCCAGAGGCTTGGTAAGTGGGTCTGCCAGATTGTCATCTGTATGAACCTTGCATATTTTGATCTCGCCTCGATCAATGATCTCCCGGATCAAGTGAAACCGTCTCTGTATGTGCTTGGACTTCTGGTGCGACCGCGGTTCCTTTGCTTGTGCGATGGCTCCAGTGTTATCACAGAAGATAACCAAAGGATCTGCACTCGAAGGAACGACACCAAGTTCTCTCACGAACTTACGAATCCACACTGCCTCCTTAGATGCTTCCGAGGCTGCAACATACTCGGCTTCTGTTGTGGAATCAGCAACAGTTGACTGTTTGAAACTCTTCCACACCACTGCTCCACCATTCAAGCTAAAAACATAGCCTGATTGCGATCGGAAATCATCCTGGTCCGACTGGAACGAAGCGTCAGTATATCCCTCTATACTGAGTTCTTCCTGACCACCATATATCAAGAACATATCTTTGGTCCTCCGCAGATATTTTAAAATGTTCTTGACCGCAATCCAGTGCGCCAAACCTGGATTACTTTGGAATCGACTGGTCACGCTTAACCCGTAAGCGACGTCTGGGCGAGTACACAACATCGCATACATAATGGACCCAATAGCCGAAGCATAAGGCGTATTGTCCATTTCATCTTTCTCAGTCTGTGTTTGTGGACACTGACTCTTCGAAAGATTCAGACCATGTCTGACTGGAAGATATCCACGTTTAGAATTCTCTAAATGGAATCTCTCCAGGACCTTATCGATGTAAGTACTCTGGCACAGCCCGAGAAGCCTTTTAGATCTATCCCTGTAGATCTTCACACCTAGTACATAGGCTGCTTCTCCTAAATCTTTCATCTGGAAACATTTTCCTAACCATTCCTTAACAGCATGCAATTCAGGAATATCATTTCCAATGATTAAGATATCATCGACGTAGAGGATTAGGAATGTAATTACGCTCCCACTAAACCTCTTATATACACACGGGTCATCTTCGTTCTTGATGAAACCAAACTCAGAGATTGATTCATCAAAACGAATATTCCAGCTTCTTGATGCTTGTTTAAGTCCATATATGGACTTCTTTAACTTGCATATTTTATGACGATCTGCTGGATTGTTGAAACCTTCCGGTTGTGTCATATACACATCCTCATCCAGATTTCCATTAAGGAAAGCTGTTTTCACATCCATCTGCCAGATCTCATAATCGTAATATGCAGCTATCGCGAAAAGAATCCGAATAGACTTAAACATGGCTACAGGAGAGAAAGTTTCATCATAATCTATCCCGTAGATTTGTTTGAAACCTTTCGCAACTAGCCTGCCTTTATAGGTAACCACGTTACCATCCATGTCAATCTTCTTCTTGAAGATCCATTTACAGCCTATAGGGATTACTCCCGGAGGCGGATCAACCAAATCCCAGACTTGGTTATCTGACATGGAGTCCATCTCGGCTCGCATAGCATCAAGCCATCTAGCTGACTCCGGTCCACTGACCGCATCCGCATAAGTTAGGGGTTCATCATTATCAATGATGTAGACTCCGTCATAGCGCTCAGGCTGTCGACGGATCCTACCCGATCTTCGCGGTTCCCGTGATATCTGAGCCTCAGGTTGTTCAGTAACCTGATCTACTGGCTCAGGCACATCCAATTCTGCCTGACTACTTTGTCCTTCCTCTGGAATCTCATCCAGCTTTATTTCTCTCCCACTGGCCTCTTGCAGAAGAAACTCCTTCTCAAGAAATATGGCCGTCCGAGCAACAAATATCTTGTTCTCTTTGGGATCGTAGAAATAATAACCCTTAGTTTCCTTAGGGTAACCGACAAAGATACATTTATCAGATCTGCTCTCTAGTTTCCCAGAGGCGAGCTTTTTGACATAAGCCTCGCAACCCCAGATCCTGATAAACGTCAAGCTAGGCTGTTTCCCGTACCATAACTCATATGGCGTCTTTGAAACTGCCTTGGATGGCACTCGGTTTAGTACCTTTGCAGCTGTTTCCAGTGCAAAACCCCAAAAGGAGTATGGAAGAGTAGCCTGACTCATCATAGAACGAACCATATCAAGTAACGTTCTATTTCTCCTCTCGGACACACCATTCCATTGCGGTGTTCCTGGCGGAGTGAGCTGTGAGATAATCCCACACTCTTTCAGATAGTCAGTAAATGCATGACTTAGGTATTCACCACCTCGATCAGAACGAAGTGCCTTGATATTTCTGCCTAACTGATTTTGTACTTCATTTTTGAACTCTTTGAACTTGTCAAAAGATTCACTTTTATGTCTCATCAAATAGACATACCCATACCTACTGAAATCATCAGTAAAGGTAATGAAGTACTGATAGCCACCTCTGGCATGTTTACTAAATGGCCCACACACATCACTGTGTATAAGGTCAAGTAAACCTGAAGTCCTCTGACCTTTGTGAGGAAAAGGAGACTTCGTCATTTTACCCATCAAACAAGCTTTGCATGTATCAATCTCCTCATAGGAGAATGATCCCAGCAGTCCATGTTCATGCAACCGCTTAATGCGCTTCTCGTTTATATGGCCTAAACGACTATGCCATAGCAAGGTGCTGTCATCAGCATACTTGGCTTTCTTATTATCAATGTTTTGTATAGAATATTCCATGTCCAACATGAATAACCCATTGTTAATTGAACCAGTGGCATACACAATATTATCATAAGTCAAAATACACTTTGAAATCTTGCATTCAAAGGCAAATCCTTTCCTGACAAGAGCAGGAATAGAGATAATATTCTTGGTAATACTGGGTACAAAATAACAATTGTTTAATTCTAATACAATGCCAGATGGTAAAGTAATGAAATAGTCTCCTACAGCAACCGCAGCAACCCGTGCCCCGTTTCCAACGCGTAGGTCTACCTCATGCTGTCCCACCTGCCTTCTTCTCTTGAGTTCCTGCACATTTGAACAAATGTGAACTCCACATGCAGTGTCCAACACCCATGATATAGAAGAAGATGAAACCATGACTTCCGTCACGTATATACCTGAGCCAGAAGCGATGCTTCCCCTCTTATCTCCTTGGAGCGCTTTACAGTCCTTTTTCCAGTGACCCAGCTGGCCACAGTGGAAACACCTGTTGTCCTTCGACCGCTTCACCTTCTGTTTCAGGGCCTTGCTGTAATTCTTGACAGGGGCCTTGCCCTTCTTCCCCTTCTTCTTGTTCCTAAAAGGAACCATTAAGACAGAGGTTGAAGGCTTGCCCTTCAGAGTTTCCTCAGTAGTCAAGAGCATATTCAGCAGCTCTGCCGGCGTACAATCGATTTTGTTCATATTAAAGTTAATGATGAACGCATCGAAAGAAGGCGGAAGAGACTGCAGAATAATATCTACAGCAAGCTCCTGGTTGACGGTATGCCCCAGTTTCTCCAGAGCCTCCTTGTGCCCAATCATCTTGAGCACGTGAGCTCCCACTGGGCTCCCCTCAGCTAGTTTGCTCTGAAAGAAGAGCTTTGTCAGATTATAGCGTTCTGTCCTCGCCTGTGCAGCATACAGCATCTTGAGGTTCGCTATAATTTCTATAGCCGACATATCCTCATGCTGACGCTGCAGCGGTGGCGTCATAGACGCTAGCATCAGGCAAGCGACATCAATGCTATCATTGACGTGCTTTTCATAGGCATCCCGAACCGCCCTTGCGGCGTTCGGAGCGGGCTGCGGCGGTATCGCCGTCTCGAGGACATACAGTTTCCTCTCTGCCTTAAGAACGATCTTAAGGTGTCCGAACCAGTCAGAGAAGTTCGGCCCAGCAAACTTCTCCCTTTCCAGTAGGGATCGCACATTGAAGCTCATGGTGTTCGTTGCTGCAGGAATCTACAACAAGCAAGAACAGCAAGGTTAGTATCAATGTTTCAGAATCAATCCAGGACTTTAAGAAAGATTCTTTTCTCACTATTTTGTCTGACTGAAAAATCCAGTAAACAGTCCGAAAGAGTAACACTCTTTTAGTGAGATGGGATCCAGATTTCATACTTGGTCTCCGCGTCCCGCTCAGGCGAGATAAGATGCACAGAGATGACAAGCACTAGTTTCTGGTAGGCTCTCCCAGCCAATCGCCAACCCGTGCGATTCCCCTTCATCTTGGCAATCCAGCAGACTGTGCCAACTGAGTTGGTACAACACAGTCTCTGATCCCAGAGATGGCTGCCTCCATGTGCTACCATATGCGCCACATATGTAGTCTACATGGTCAAGCTGACCTGACCTACTCCCTGGACCACCACGTGCTATGCTGAGCAACGAGAGGGGATAAATCCCAACTCTGTAACACGCAGGTGAAATCCAGCACCGTCTGAAGATAGATGGACGTGCCCACTGAGTGGGTTCAACACGGCTCCAACGATAGTCAGAAAGGTGAGGTTTCGCGTCAGAAGGCTTACGAGCTTGATATGTTAGCGTTGGATTTTAACGGTCTTTTATCTTCTTACTATCAGGCATGTCCTATGGCTATAGCAGAAGATAAACATAAATATGCAATTCTAATTATTAGCAATAAGTAGAAAGCATGATCTTATGTGGTAAAAGCCCATGAACCCTAGTAAGACCTTAATATTACTTAAGTCTTCACTTGAGCTTCATTGCATCTCATCTGGTCCAACCCAGTGCCCTAGCGCCAAGAGCACCACAGGTGCACCACCAGGTGAATGCCCCTCTTGGATGTGTGCCTTTGTTCTTGTCTAATCAAAGTACATTTGATCTATCTAGACAAGATTGACTCGCAGGTCAACAACATATTATAAATTAAGTACAATGTGATTCGCAGATCACAAATTAATTTACAATTTTTTTTTAAGTCCAGGCACGCAGGCCCCAGCACAGCACACAATTGGGCAACCCACATAAGACTAAATAGACAAGCATATGGTTCAATCAACATGTGATCCAATCATCTTGAAATTAAAAGTTTTGAAAACCCCATGGCATCAATTTTAATTTCCTTATGAGCCCTACAACCTTACAATGGTGCATTGATGGGGATCCACTCATCCATCTAGTTAGATCCTTTGCCCTTGCATGCACCGAGTCCTAACTGACCCGAGTTGACCTAATGGTCAACCATGCATGCGCCAAGGGCTGAACTACCCCCATGAGTTTTGGCAAGCGGGTGTGACCCCGGGCCTAACTCAAGTGTGTTCAGTAGTGTCTCAACCAGACCTCGCTACACGCCCTAGATGCAGTCAACCTATAGCCACCTTGTGCTTGCGCATAGGTGCTATCAGGTTAACCCATCTGAGCTGTCAGATGGTCTGATCAGACTAATGGATCTAACCTAGAGGTGACTTCAGCCCCATCAACCCATCTAAGGGTTTATAGTAGATGCATATAGATCTAAATGTTTGCGCGCAAGTAGGTATAAGATTTGATGAAATATCATTCAACCATTCAACATACTTATCATGCGCCAACACAACAACATGCGCAACTCATGAAGAAACATACATCTTGCGCAACTCATGAAGAAACATACATCTAAGTTCTAAACTAGCATGTAGGTTTCGGCATGTGAGCAATCACCTTTAGATCTATTCACCAACATATTCATGGATCAAACATGATGATCTACTCATTAGAACCGCAAGCAATCATATGAAAAAGTATAGATTGCCTCTGATACCAATTGATGGAACCCTTTCAGGAGGGGAGCGCAAAACCTATTGTGAGAAGAACCCCTTTCATGAGGGGGGCGCAAGTCATATGTTTCTTTCTCATAGCAGCGGAATTAGGGTTTCCACATAAGATCGCATTCTATACTTTCATATAATCAACTTGAATAACAAGTGAGAGATTCATTACCATGGCCATGGGAAGGTGCGGCTTGGAAGAAGAAAGATCGAAGGGATCTTCTCCAAAGAAATCACACACAAGGGATGAAAGCTTCCTCCTTGCGCAACTCTTGTGCTAGCAAGATTGCCAAGCTTTTCCAACCGTGTGTAGGAGATTAGATGAAAAGGGCTTCCTTCTTTTCGAGAGCTCTTCTTCCTTGGCGCAAGAACGATGCCTTCCACACGAGCAAGCCGTTCCAAAACCACGTCCAAGAAGCAAAACCGAAAAACATTAGAGAGACATCAAGCCATGAACGCATATGCGTTATGCTTTTGGAACTTTCCAAAATTGGCAACGATTAAGAGTTGGCGTTCACGTTTCCATGAACCAAATGCAACCTCTTCTCCCTCTTGAACCAAGCGCTCAACCCATGAGCCGGTTCAATATCCTTGGTTCAATAGCGAAACCAAATCAGCCCATAAATTAAGTCTAGATCAAATTAGACCCCAAGGTCCTAGATCTGACCATTCATCATCTGACGCTTCTGATCGCATCGATCTAGCATCATCTCTCTCGATCGAAGCTTACCGATCTAAAGCTCTAATCAATCAAACATGATCAGACCAGATCTCACTTACAATCAGAGATTAAATCTCTTTAAACTGAACCAAAACAATTCAGTCCACACGATCTGACTTAATGAAGCCATATCACCAAATTGTGCGACCCTGAGGGTTTCCTTTAAATGTCGGTAACGATAACTTACGTTATCACGATCAGTGAGGGGTATCTAGCAACACATCACTGTCTCCCGATATAAAGGAAAGAGTCTTCCAAGACTACTCCCAAACCATAGCACAAGTGTGACTCAATTCACAAGGCATACATGTGTCCTTTGCCACTGGATGTTCTTATTGGACAAGCGGGTCAAGCTTGTAACTCCAATACGATGAGCATGATTAGATCAGATGCACATAGTCATCTGGGTATGGCCATACACTATCTCAATCATCTCATATAGGGGGGCCCTTAGAACACTACACTCCTTAAACAAGGAGACGGCAATCCTATGTCTATCACTAGTGCCCTAACCTGATTCAAGCTCACCATCCAAGATAGTCTATAATCATTATGTTTCAAATGATATTGAACTACCTCAAGACAATGACAATCATCATTCAGAAACACAAGTGATCTCAAGTCAGAGGACATGTGCCACTTGCTGCTTACAAGGATCATTCACATTGTGACAAGCAATGGAATATCCCAGTAGGGTCTGTCCAGTACATCCAATGTACCCATGAGTCTACGTCTTATTCCATGCTCGAAGCATCCTATAAGATTAGCACTCATATTAGTCTCAATCATATCAAGGCTGTCTCATGTTCACCAAGATATCTCGACTAAGGACATATAGCCTGTCAGCCTAGCTGAACAGCTTTGAGACAGTATTCAGAAGTACACTTATTACAGCAGACAAGGTAACAACCTGAATAATAACCATGCCTTTATAAACTTAAGAGTTTATTACATGATACTAATACAATCCCAAGGCCTCAAACATTAGCCTTAAGGGCATACCCCAACACCTCTTGGCGTGACTTGGAGAAGGACTTGGTGGTGCAATTTTCCCTTAATCTTCCTCAAGGCTGAAACTCATCTTCTCCCTCTTCTCTTGGAGTGAAGAGGATAAGGAGTTGGCGGCATCTTCCTTGCACTTGGCACATGAACCTTGGAGGTGGCGCAAGAAGAGTGAAGGAACCCTAAGGCTCGATTCTCTTCTCGAGGCTAGCACCGAGCGTGGAAGGGAGCAACGATCAAGGAGTCGACGCGTGGATACTGAAAGGAACCCCAAAGATAAAGGGGGCAAAAACCCTAAGCATGGCGCTAATGAAAAATGATGCAAGCGGAAGCAAGGGTTTTAAAATCGTTTGCATGCCAATTGTTCAACTATCAAAGATTGATAAGAACAAGATCATACCATAGCCATGTAGATGGTGCGGCTTGGAAGAAGAAAGACCGAAGGGATCTTCTCCAAAGAAATCACACACAAGGGATGAAAGCTTCCTCCTTGCGCAAGTCTTGTGCTAGCAAGATTGGCAAGCTCTTTCAACCGTGTGTAGGAGATTAGATGAAAAGGGCTGCCTTCTTTTCGAGAGCTCTTTCTTCTTTTCGCAAGAACAACGCCTTCTCCAAGAGCAAGCCGTTTTCTCCACGCCCAAAGAGCAAAACCGAAAGCATTAGAGAGTAATCAAGCCATGAACGCATATGCGTTTAGCTTATGGAACTTTCCATAAATGGCAACGATTAAGAGTTGGCGTTCATGGTTCATGTTTCCATGAACCAAACGCAACCTCTTCTCCCTCTTGAACCAAGCGCTCAACCCATGAGCCGGTTCAATTTCATTGGTTCAATTTCGAAACCAAATCAGCCCAGAATTAAGTCTAGACCAAATTAGACCACAAGGTCCTAGATCTGACCCTTCATCATCTGACGCTTCTGATCGCACCGATCTAGCATCATCTCTCTCGATCGAAGCTTACCGATCTAAAGCTCTAATCAATCAAACATGATCAGACCAGATCTCACTTACAATCAGAGATTAAATCTCTTTAAACTGAACCAAAACAATTCAGTCCACACGATCTGACTTAAGGAAGCCATATCACCAAATTGTGCGACCCTGAGGGTTTCCTTTAAATGTCGGTAACGATAACTTACGTTATCACGATCAGTGAGGGGTATCTAGCAACACATCACTGTCTCCCGATATAAAGGAAAGAGTCTTCCAAGACTGCACCCAAAACACAGCACAAGTGTGACTCAATTCACAAGGCATACATGTGTCCTTTGCCACTGGATGTTCTTATTGGACAAGCATGTCAAGCTTGTAACTCCAATACGATGAGCATGATTAGATCAGATGAACATAGTCATCTGGGTATGGCCATACACTTCCTCAATCATCTCATATAGTGTGGCCCTATAGAACATCACACTCCTTAAACAAGGAGACGGCAATCCTTTATCTATCACAAGTGCCCTAACCTGATTCAAGCTCACCATCCAAGATAGTCTATAATCATTATATCTCAAATGATATTGAACTAGCTCAAGACAATGACAATCCTCATTTAGAAACACAAGTGATCTCAAGTCAGAGGACATGTGCCACTTGTTGCTTACAAGGATCATTCACATTGTGACAAGCAATGGAATATCCCAGTAGGGTCTGTCTAGTACATCCAATGTACCCATGAGTCTACATCTTATTCCATGCTCGAAGCATCCTATAAGATTAGCACTCATATTAGTCTCTATCATATCAAGGCTGTCTCATGTTCTCCAAGATATCTCGACTAAGGACTTATAGCCTGTCAGCCTAGCTGAACAGCTTTGAGACATTATTCAGAAGTACACTTATTACAGCAGACAAGGTAACAAGCTGAATAATAACCATGCCTTTTATAAACATAAGAGTTTATTACATGATACTATTACAATCCCAAAGGCCTCAAACATTAGCCTTAAGGGCATACTCCAACAATCTCCCACTTGCACTTAATCTAATGGTTGAGAAATCTCAAACCCATATTATTACAGTGCTTCTCATGCTTCTGCTGCGCCAGAGGCTTGGTAAGCGGGTCTGCCAGATTGTCATCTGTATGAACCTTGCAAATCTTGATCTCGCCACGATCAATGATCTCCCGGATCAAGTGAAACCGTCTCTGTATGTGCTTGGACTTCTGGTGCGACCGAGGTTCCTTTGCTTGTGCTATAGCTCCAGTGTTATCACAGAAGATAACCAAAGGATCTGCACTCGAAGGAACGACACCAAGTTCTCTCACGAACTTACGAATCCACACTGCCTCCTTGGATGCTTCCGAGGCTGCAACATACTCGGCTTCTGTTGTGGAATCAGCAACAGTAGACTGTTTGAAGCTTTTCCACACCACTGCTCCACCATTCAAGCTAAAAACATAGCCTGATTGCGATCGGAAATCATCCTGGTCTGACTGGAACGAAGCGTCAGTATATCCCTCTATACTGAGTTCTTCCTGACCACCATATATCAAGAACATATCTTTGGTCCTCCGCAGATATTTTAAAATGTTCTTGACCGCAATCCAGTGCGCCAAACCTGGATTACTTTGGAATCGACTGGTCACGCTTAACCCGTAAGCGACATCTGGGCGAGTACACAACATCGCATACATTATGGACCCAATAGCCGAAGCATAAGGCGTATTGTCCATTTCATCTTTCTCAGTCTGTGTTTGTGGACACTGACTCTTCGAAAGATTCAGACCATGTCTGACTGGAAGATATCCACGTTTAGAATTCTCTAAATGGAATCTCTCCAGGACCTTATCGATGTAGGTACTCTGGCACAGCCCGAGAAGCCTCTTAGATCTATCCCGGTAGATCTTCACACCTAATACATAGGCTGCTTCTCCTAGATCTTTCATCTGGAAACATTTTCCTAACCATGCCTTAACAGCATGCAGTTCAGGAATATCGTTTCCAATGATCAAGATATCATCGACGTAGAGGATTAGGAATGTAATCACGCTCCCACTAAACCTCTTATATACACACGGGTCATCTTCGTTCTTGATGAAACCAAACTCAGAGATTGATTCATCAAAACGAATGTTCCAGCTTCTTGATGCTTGTTTCAGTCCATAAATGGACTTCTTTAACTTGCATATTTTATGACGATCTGATGGACTAGTGAAACCTTCCGGTTGTGTCATATACACATCCTCATCCAGATTTCCATTGAGGAAAGCTGTCTTCACATCCATCTGCCAGATCTCATAATCGTAATATGCAGCTATCGCGAAAAGAATCCGAATAGACTTAAACATGGCTACTGGTGAGAAAGTTTCATCATAATCTAACCCGTAGATTTGTTTGAAACCTTTCGCAACTAGCCTGCCTTTATAGGTAACCACGTTACCATCCATGTCAATCTTCTTCTTGAAGATCCATTTACAGCCTATAGGGATTACTCCCGGAGGCGGATCAACCAAATCCCAGACTTGGTTATCTGACATGGAGTCCATCTCGGCTCGCATAGCTTCAAGCCATCTAGCTGACTCCGGTCCACTGACCGCATCCGCATAAGTTAGGGGTTCATCATTATCAATGATGTAGACTCCGTCATAGCGCTCAGGCTGTCGACGGATCCTACCCGATCTTCGCGGTTCCCGTGATATTTGAGCCTCAGGTTGTTCAATAACCTGATCTACCGGCTCAGGCTCATCCAACTGTGCTTGACTACTTTGTCCTTCTTCTGGATTCTCATCCAGCTTTATTTCTCTCCCACTGGCCTCTTGCAGAAGAAATTCCTTCTCAAGAAATATGGCCGTCCGAGCAACAAAAACCTTGTTCTCCTTGGGATCGAAGAAATAATAACCCTTAGTTTCCTTAGGGTAACCGACAAAGATGCATTTGTCAGATCTGATCTCTAGTTTCCCAGAGGCGAGCTTTTTGACATAAGCCTCGCAACCCCAGATCTTGATAAATGTCAAGCTAGGCTGTTTCCCATTCCATAACTCATATGGAGTCTTTGAAAATGCCTTGGATGGCACTCGGTTTAGTACCTTTGCAGCTGTTTCCAGTGCAAAACCCCAAAAGGAGTATGGAAGAGTAGCCTGACTCATCATAGAACGAACCATATCAAGTAACGTTCTATTTCTCCTCTCGGACACACCATTCCACTGCGGTGTTCCTGGCGGAGTGAGCTGTGAGATAATCCCACACTCTTTCAGATAGTCAGTAAACGCATGACTCAGGTATTCACCACCTCGATCAGAACGAAGTGTCTTGATATTTCGGCCTAACTGATTTTGTACTTCATTTTTGAACTCTTTGAACTTGTCAAAAGATTCATTTTTATGTCTCATTAAATAGACATACCCATACCTACTGAAATCATCAGTAAAGGTAATGAAGTACTGATAGCCACCTCTGGCTTGTTTACTAAAAGGCCCACACACATCACTGTGTATAAGGTCCAGTAAACCTGAAGCCCTTTGACCTTTGTGAAGAAAAGGTGACTTCGTCATTTTACCCATCAAACAAGCTTTGCATGTATCAATCTCCTCATAGGAGAAAGATCCCAGCAGTCCATGATTATGCAACCGCTTAATGCGCTTCTCGTTTATATGGCCTAAACGACTATGCCATAACAAGGTGCTGTCATCAGCATACTTGGCTTTCTTATTATCAATGTTTTGTATAGAATTTTCCATGTCCAACATGTATAACCCATTGTTAATTGAACCAGTCGCATACACAATATTATCATAAGTCAAAACACACTTTGAAATCTTGCATTCAAAGGCAAATCCTTTCCTGACAAGAGCAGGAATAGAGATAATATTCTTGGTAATACTGGGTACAAAGTAACAATTGTTTAATTCTAATACAATGCCAGATGGTAAAGTAATGAAATAGTCTCCTACAGCAACAGCAGCAACCCGTGCCCCGTTTCCAACTCGTAGGTCTACCTCATGCTGTCCCACCTGCCTTCTTCTCTTGAGTTCCTGCACATTTGAACAAATGTGAACTCCACATGCGGTGTCCAACACCCATGATATAGTAGAAGAAGATAACATGACCTCAGTCACATATATACCTGAGCCAGAAGCGATGCTTCCCCTCTTATCTCCTTGGAGCGCTTTACAGTCCTTTTTCCAGTGACCCAGCTGGCCACAGTGGAAACACCTGTTGTCCTTCGACCGCTTCACCTTCTGTTTCAGGGCCTTGCTGTAATTCTTGACAGGGGCCTTGCCCTTCTTCCCCTTCTTCTTGTTCCTAGAAGGAACTATTAAGACAGAGGTTGAAGGCTTACCCTTCAGAGTTTCCTCAGTTGTCAAGAGCATATTCAACAGCTCTGCCGGCGTACAATCGATTTTGTTCATATTATAGTTAATGATGAACGCATCGAAAGAAGGCGGAAGAGACTGTAGAATTATGTCTACAGCAAGCTCCTGGTTGATGGTATGCCCCAGTTTATCTAGAGCCTCCTTGTGCCCAATCATCTTGAGCACGTGAGCTCCCACTGGGCTCCCCTCAGCCAGTTTGCTCTGAAAGAAGAGCTTCGTCAGATTATAGCGCTCAGTCCTCGCCTGTGCAGCATACAGCATTTTGAGGTTCGCTATAATCTCTATAGCTGACATATCCTCATGCTGACGCTGCAGCGGTGGCGTCATAGACGCTAGCATCAGGCAAGCGACATCAATGCTATCATTGACGTGCTTTTCGTAGGCTTCCCGAACCGCCCTTGCGGCGTTCGGAGCGGGCTGCGGCGGTATCGCCGTCTCGAGGACATACAGTTTCCTCTCTGCCTTAAGAACAATCTTAAGGTGTCCGAACCAGTCAGAGAAGTTCGGCCCAGCAAACTTCTCCCTTTCCAGTAGGGATCGCACATTGAAGCTCATGGTGTTCGTTGCTGCAGGAATCTACAACAAGCAAGAACAGCAAGGTCAGTATCAATGTTTAGAATCAATCCAGGACTTAAGAAAGATTCTTTTCTCACTATTTTGTCTGACTGAAAAATCCAGTAAACAGTCCGAAAGAGTAATACTCTTTTAGTGAGATGGGATCCAGATTTCATACTTGGTCTCCGCGTCCCGCTCAGGCGAGATAAGATGCACAGAGATAACAAGCACTAATTTCTGGTAGGCTGTCCCAGCCAATCGCCAACCCGTGCGATTCCCCTTCATCTTGGCGATCCAGCAGACTGTGCCAACTGAGTTGGTACAACACAGTCTCTGATCCCAGAGATGGCTGCCTCCATGTGCTACCATATGCGCCACATATGTAGCCAACATGGTCAAGCTGACCTGACCTACTCCCTGGACCACCACGTGCTATGCTGAGCAACGAGAGGGGATAAATCCCAACTCTGTAACACGCAGGTGAAATCCAGCACCGTCTGAAGATAGATGGACGTGCCCACTGAGTGGGTTCAACACGGCTCCAACGATAATCAGAAAGGTGAGGTTTCGCGTCAGAAGGCTTACGAGCTTGATATATTAGCGTTGGATTTTATCGGTCTTTTATCTTCTTAACTATCATGCAAGTCCTATGGTGATAGCAGAAGATAAACTTAAACATGCAATTCTAATTATAAGCAATAAGAAGAAAGCATGATCTTATGTGGTAAAAGCCCATGAACCCTAGTAAGACCTTAATTTACTTAAGTCTTCACTTGAGCTCCTTGGCATCTCATCTGGTCCAACCTAGGGCCCTAGCGCCAAGAGCACCTCAGGTGCGTTACCAGCTGAATGCCCCTTTGGGATGTGTGCCTTTGCTCTTGTCTAATCAAATACATTTGATCTATCTAGACAAGGTTGACTCGTAGGTCAACTACATATTATAAATTAAGTACAATGTGATTCGCAGATCACAAATTAATTTACAATTTTAAATCCAGGCACGCAGGCCCCAGCACAGCACACAATAGGGCAACCCACATAAGACTAAATAAACAAGCAAATGGTTCAATCAACATGTGATCCAATCATCTTGAAATTAAAAGTTTTGAAAAACCCCATGGCATCAATTTTAATTTCCTTATGATCCCTATAACCTTACAATGGTCCATTGATGGGGATCCACTCATCCATCTAGCTAGATCCTTTGCCCTTGCATGCACCGAGTCCTAACTGACCCGAGTTGACCTAATGGTCAACCATGCATGCCCCAAGGGCTGAACCACCCCATGAGTTTTGGCAAGCGGGTGTGACCCCGAGCCTAACTCAAGTGTGTTCAGTAGTTGTCTCAACCAGACCTCGCTACACGCCCTAGATGCAGTCAACCTATAGCCACCTTGTGCTTGCGCATAGGTGCTATTGGGTCAACCCATCTGAGCTGTCAGATGGTCTGATCAGACTTGGATCTAACCTAGTGGTGACTTCAACCCCATCAACCCATCTAAGGGTTTATTGTAGGGACACCTTAGATCTAATCATGCGCGCAAGATGTAAGTTTGTTTTTAAAAACATCTAGTACATGCGCAAACAAACAAACAACATGCTTGATAACCCTTAGATCTAAGGGGGTCCCCTTCAAGGGGGAGCGCAAACTTCAGGGAGTCCCCTTCAAGGGGGAGCGCAAACTACATGTCATCAAATGATACATGCGCAACCTTCATGAAGCCATGATACAAGCGCAACTTTCATGAAACCAAACCAAGGTAAGCGCATCCAACATGTAAACAAAGTAGGCGCAACAAGTATGGATCACATTAGCAAACAAAATAGCATGCAAAGAGCCAAGCTCTGATACCAATTGAAAGGAACCCCAAAGATAAAGGGGGCAAAAACCCTAAGCATGGCGCTAATGAAAAATGATGCAAGCGGAAGCAAGGGTTTTAAAATCGTTTGCATGCCAATTGTTCAACTATCAAAGATTGATAAGAACAAGATCATACCATAGCCATGTAGATGGTGCGGCTTGGAAGAAGAAAGACCGAAGGGATCTTCTCCAAAGAAATCACACACAAGGGATGAAAGCTTCCTCCTTGCGCAAGTCTTGTGCTAGCAAGATTGGCAAGCTCTTTCAACCGTGTGTAGGAGATTAGATGAAAAGGGCTGCCTTCTTTTCGAGAGCTCTTTCTTCTTTTCGCAAGAACAACGCCTTCTCCAAGAGCAAGCCGTTTTCTCCACGCCCAAAGAGCAAAACCGAAAGCATTAGAGAGTAATCAAGCCATGAACGCATATGCGTTTAGCTTATGGAACTTTCCATAAATGGCAACGATTAAGAGTTGGCGTTCATGGTTCATGTTTCCATGAACCAAACGCAACCTCTTCTCCCTCTTGAACCAAGCGCTCAACCCATGAGCCGGTTCAATTTCATTGGTTCAATTTCGAAACCAAATCAGCCCAGAATTAAGTCTAGACCAAATTAGACCACAAGGTCCTAGATCTGACCCTTCATCATCTGACGCTTCTGATCGCACCGATCTAGCATCATCTCTCTCGATCGAAGCTTACCGATCTAAAGCTCTAATCAATCAAACATGATCAGACCAGATCTCACTTACAATCAGAGATTAAATCTCTTTAAACTGAACCAAAACAATTCAGTCCACACGATCTGACTTAAGGAAGCCATATCACCAAATTGTGCGACCCTGAGGGTTTCCTTTAAATGTCGGTAACGATAACTTACGTTATCACGATCAGTGAGGGGTATCTAGCAACACATCACTGTCTCCCGATATAAAGGAAAGAGTCTTCCAAGACTGCACCCAAAACACAGCACAAGTGTGACTCAATTCACAAGGCATACATGTGTCCTTTGCCACTGGATGTTCTTATTGGACAAGCATGTCAAGCTTGTAACTCCAATACGATGAGCATGATTAGATCAGATGAACATAGTCATCTGGGTATGGCCATACACTTCCTCAATCATCTCATATAGTGTGGCCCTATAGAACATCACACTCCTTAAACAAGGAGACGGCAATCCTTTATCTATCACAAGTGCCCTAACCTGATTCAAGCTCACCATCCAAGATAGTCTATAATCATTATATCTCAAATGATATTGAACTAGCTCAAGACAATGACAATCCTCATTTAGAAACACAAGTGATCTCAAGTCAGAGGACATGTGCCACTTGTTGCTTACAAGGATCATTCACATTGTGACAAGCAATGGAATATCCCAGTAGGGTCTGTCCAGTACATCCAATGTACCCATGAGTCTACATCTTATTCCATGCTCGAAGCATCCTATAAGATTAGCACTCATATTAGTCTCTATCATATCAAGGCTGTCTCATGTTCTCCAAGATATCTCGACTAAGGACTTATAGCCTGTCAGCCTAGCTGAACAGCTTTGAGACATTATTCAGAAGTACACTTATTACAGCAGACAAGGTAACAAGCTGAATAATAACCATGCCTTTTATAAACATAAGAGTTTATTACATGATACTATTACAATCCCAAAGGCCTCAAACATTAGCCTTAAGGGCATACTCCAACAGATACTTGTAGAGGGCGAACACTTGGGCGCCTTCAACATGGCTTCGACATCTAAACAAGCAAAAGAGGTACATCTCTAACACATCCTTGTGTCTTCTCTCTCGCATGGATCCTTGGGAAAGGAATGTGTTTCGGGTGTAATGCTTCTTCCGCTGCGTCCTGGGACTGCAAAATTTTAAATTACACCCGGCATTCCCTAACAGTTAACTGTAGCTTTCGGTCCTACCTAGTCTTGTTTGTTTAAAGATTAGTTGGTAGGTCAATTTTTATCTTATGAATGTTGTTATGTTGTAGTTAGAACTTTTAGCCTGGGATTTACTTTCTAAGTCTTTATTTTCTTTATAGATGATGTAATAGGTTGTTTAGCCTAGGTATTATGCACATGTAATGACATTTACATGGCACCCGGATTCACCCCAGCTGTATATCTGCGTCTCAAGATTCACGTCAGTTCCAACAAAGGCAACTCAAGTTCAACAACCGTAATGCTTACCGAGTCAAGGCTACATGTCAACGTGCTACACTCAAAGGGATTCAAACTCAGATGATCAGCCACATGTCAACATTCTATACTCAAGGGGGTTTAAATTCAGAATGCCAGCCAGCCACATGCATGCGCATGCGGCTACTACTCTAGAATATCACCTGCATGCCGAAATAATATTTCTCAGCTTTTTTCCACCGCTCGCAGCCACCAATCAGGGAAGCTTACAGTTGCCAGCTAAGAAGGAAAGGGAATTCGAAACGTTGCTTGTAATGTTAACGTTGGGGTGTTGAGGGTTTAAAGCCCATGTAATTTTCACTTGCACATAGTTTTTGGAATGAAAAGAAATCTTTTGAAGAAATTCTGAGTTAGTGGATTCTACTCGTTGAAGGTGTGCCGGAAGGCCCTTCGTGTGTTACTTGAGGGTGAGCCCAAAGGCCCCTCTTCCTTACATCCTTGAAGGTGTGCCGGAAGGCCCTTCCCACCCTTCTCACTTCTGACTGCTTGCTGAATCGTGCCCTGGAGGGAGTCAAAACCCTGCCATCTGGATGCTTGTGGGAACTAAAGATCACAGGTGCAAACTTAGCTTCTCAAATTGCTCAAACAATCAAGGCCAGCTGATTGCAGCCTAGAAGGGGGTCGGTCCCCTTCCTTAAAGAGGACCTCAGGTGTTCCTAATCCAACTTATTTTTCCTTAAAATGTTCACGCATGCTTGATATTTTGAGTCAATAGAGCTACATACTTAAGGTAAGTTCTTGGAATAAAATTCATCCTTCATCACCCTTAGTCAGAGTACCTACATTGATAAGGTCTTGGAGAGGTTCAACTTGGACCAATCCAAGAACGGGTACCTTCCAGTGAGACATGGTCTTACTCTCTCAAAGAGCTAGTGCCCCACCACACAAGCTGAGAGGGATGACATGAGTCGAGTGCCTATCTTTCGGAAGTGGGATCGATCATGTATGCAATGTTGTGTACTAGACCAGATGTGATGATGGGGATGTCGATGTCGATATCCATTTTGATAACTTGGGTAGCAGCGATGCAATGCTAGGTACCACTCACTGCTTGTGGTGACCATAGGTCAGCATTGCCAACGTCAGAGGAACCTACATGGTCGCACACCTTGATACTCGAGTTCTCGTATTGATCGGGAATCCTTATGATCGAGTTGGATAACTCAGATCTATTTGAGAGATTTCATCAGTGCCAATGGGCCTGATAAGATGGAAGAGAGTTATTGGAGCCAAGCTTCATTTTTGGTAGGTTGACCCAAAATTGACCAAGATTGGTCACATTTGGGTTAGGGTTGCATTGGATTGGATCCAATTGCGTAATCATCTCATGTAATGAAGTTTGGGCTAGCTCATTACCCAATGAGGCCCAATAACAAGTTGTCATGAATAGAGAATAGACTAAAAGGGTATAATGGGGAGAAGTCTCCTCCCATTGGCGCCTAAGGGCATAATGGGGAGGAGTGGGTGCATGTTGCCCCCTTTGGAAGGAATTGGCGCCTCCCCCTTTGTGCTTGGATGGAAACCTTGCATCTAAGGCAAGACTTGATGCATCTAAGGCATGATATGTTGGGGTATGCCCTTAAGGCTAATGTTTGAGGCCTTGGGATTGTAATAGTATCATTGTATAAACTCTTAAGTTTATAAAGGCAATGGTTGTTATTCAGGTTGTTACCTTGTCTGCTGTAATAAGTGTACTACTGAATAATGTCTCAAAGCTGTTCAGCTAGGCTGACATGCACTGATGTCCTTAGTCGATATATCTTGGTGAACATGAGACAGCCTTGATATGGTTAAGACTAATATGTGTTCTAATCTTATAGGATGCTTCGAGCATGGAATAAGATATAGACTCATGGGTACATTGGATGTACTGGACAGACCCTACTAGGATATTCAATTGCTTGTCACAATGTGAATAATCCTTGTATGCTACAAGTGGCACATGTCCTTTGACTTGAGATCACTTGTGTTTCTAAATGATGAATGTCATTGTTTTGAGGTAGTTCAATATCATTTGAAATATAATGGTTCTAGACTATCTTGGATAATGATCATGAGTCAGGTTAGGACACTAGTGATAGATATAGGATTGCCGTCTCCTTGTTCAAGGAGTGTGGTGTTCTAAAGGGGCCCCCCTGAATGAGATGATTGAGAATAGTGTATGGCCATACCCAGGTGACTATGCTCATCTGATCTAATCATGCTCATCATATTGGAACTACAAGCTTGACAGGCTTGTCCAATCAGAACATCCAGTGGCAAAGGAAACATGTATGCCTAGTGAGTTGATTCACACTTGTGCTGTGTTTTGGGTGTAGTCTTGGAAGACTCTTTCCTTTATATCGGGAGACAGTGATGTGTTGCTAGATACCCCTCACTGATCGTGATAACGAAAGTTATCGTTACCGACATTTAAAGGAAACCCTTAGGGTCGCACAATTTGATGATATGGATTGCTTAAGTCAGATCGTGTGGACTGAATTGTTTGGATTCAGTTTAAAGGAGTTTAAACTCTGATTGTAAGTGAGATCTGGTCTGATCATGTTTGATTGATTAGGGCATGAGATCGGTAAGCTTCGATCGAGAGAAGTGATGCTAGATCAGTGAGATCAGATGCATCAAAAGATCAACGGTTAGATCTTGAACCATTTGGTTCAGAGAGAGATCTAGACCATGGCTTGGGTTGTTTTGGTTTTGTCATTGAACCAAAAGCGTTGGACCGAATTCCATTGAACCGGTTCACACATGTGTGAACGGTTGGTTCAAGGTGGAAGCGTTTTAGGGCGGTTTGCTTTGAATGGGCGAAAGCTTCATGACTTTCCATATTGGGAAATCATGTAACGCCTCATCTAAAATAAACGCCTCAACGCATGTTGTCTTCTTGCTTGGTCGTCTATCCATTCGTGAAGAGGTTGGTTTTGACGAAAAGAAGAAGAGCTTCATCGCCCTAGCCGAAAGTGTTCTTCATCTCCTTCATACGACAAGAGGACAAGAGCCTTGAAGCCTTGCTAGCACAAGGACGACAAGGAGTGAGCCAACTTCATCTTGTGTGTGGCACACTTTGGAGGAGAACCCTATCGTTCTCTAGCTTCCAAGCCGACTCCTTCTTCATGGCTATGGTAAAAGATCTTAACTTGATCTTTGAATTGAAAGAAGTTGATTATATAGACATACTACATGCGATCCTATGCAAACCCTATTTCCGCCCATGCAAAATCTTATGTTGCGCATGTTTAGGGTTTCACCCCCCCTATTCTAGGGACCTTTCATGATAGACTTCTTTGATAAGTCTTGGGCGATTGCAAAGGGTTTATGGAAATCTCTTGGAGAGTTTCGAAAACCTAAACCCTAATTGATCACATACCCCTTAACCCTAGCCACCCCCCTTCTTGATGGTTTGCGCCTCTCACCCAAATCTTGCCACCCCCTTGGCTCTATATATCCTAGTGATATGCGATAGCACTTGCATGAGCAATCAATTGGCATGAGCAATTGAAGTGGCGAGAGCAAGGTAAGTAATTGGCGCAAGGATTCTCTTCATCTCTATCGTTGCCGCAACACCTATTCTCTCCTCTCCTCTTGGCACAAATGAGGGAAGATCTTGGTGGCTACCTCTCTCTCCCTTCTCCATGATTGGCGCTTCATCCTTGGAAGTGATGCAAGCATTGGAGAAGGAGCTCAAAGGCTTGTATCTTCTTCCCGAGTCTAGCATCGGGCGTGGAAGAAGAGAGCTCGAGACATCCGTGTGTGTGTGAGACTGCAGAGGGCGCACGCTTGGACACCTACCTCGACATTCGGCTCATCTTGCTCCTAAGGTACTTACTATCTCATCGTGTCGACCCCCTCGCAAGACGATCTTCACTGGGTTTTTCGGACCGGCCTATTTCGGGGATATTATTCCACTGTGCATGTAATATATTCTCTGTGAAAAATTATAAAATACCATCGGGGTTTCCCAGCATAGCATTCAAATAAAATAAAAAGGACAAAGGTACCTAAGTAAATTATATCATTCCAACTTGGCAGTGGTACCGAAGCTATGGTGTTCCTAATCATCTAGCTTGGCGCTGTTTCGAGTTTATTCAAAAAAAAAAAGAAAAAGAAAAAAGAGCACCGCATTGGCACTATGCGGCTCCGATGCTATTTTCTCAATACCTGATGTACAATCACTTGTTTTATGAATGCTTTATCAAGATTATCTTATCTGTGAGTTGTGCCATAAAGGTTTATGGTGTTGTCAACTTTGTATACTCCAATGGATTGTATTAATAATAGTTGATTTAATTTGCTTTTAATATTGTATTGTAACTTGAGGCTTGCTTTTGGCCAAATTATACCCTTGTCAGATGATATTTAGTTGATTGAGATTCCTTATTTCATTTCATCATTGTGTTCTAAATAATTCAATTGCTTGAGGACAAGCAAAATTTTAAGTTCGATGTATTTTTTGATATCATGGATATATATGATATATTGTGGCTTAAGTTTATTATTATTTTGGGGTAGAATGCATGCTTTGTCTCATTTATTTACTTAAATGTTTCATATTCTTCATAATCTTCACTTTTCCTTCTTTTTATTGAAATGTAAAGATTTCACCCCCAAAATTGGTGGAATTTGGTGAAAGTCCCCTAGAAGGGGGATGTGCGAAACCCTAGATAGGCGCATATAACCTTTTTGCAGCGGAAACAAGGGTTTCAAGAGGATCTATGCATAAGATATGATCAACTATAATCGATTGCAAAGATAAGTAAGGAGTCATACCATCGCCATTGCTTTGGATGGCGCCTTGGAAGAAGAGAGCAAATGAGATCTCCTCCAAAAGATGCGCACACAAGAAGATGTCGCCTACTCCTTGTTGATCCTTGTGCTAGCAAGGTTCTCCAAGTGAACCTGATCGAATGGAAGGGAAGAGAAGAATTCTTTTGCTTGGCGAGACCTCTCCCTTATCGTCAATGCTTTTCCACCCGAATGTGTCGAGAGCCCAAAAACAAGAGAGACGACAATAGGGCAAGAGAAGAAGCATGAAGAGAGGCAACGTGAGGCGTGTCCACGATTAGAGAACATGCTATCCAAAAATAGCAAACCACTTCTCAACGTTCACGCACTCATGAACAAGTCGCAAACCTCTTCTCCCTTGAACCTTGCGCTCACTTGATGAGCCGGTTCAATTTGGTTTGGTTCAAAGACCAATTAACCCAAGCGATTTGGTCTAGATCATATTAAACCCTAAGGTTCCAGATCTAACCGTTCATCTCCTGATGCTCTTGATCTTACCGATCTAGCATCAATTCTCTCGATCGAAGCTTACCGATCTCAAGCCCTAATCAATCTAACATGATCAGACCAGATCTCACTCACAATCAGAGATGAAATCCCTTTAAACTGAACCCAAACAATTCAGTCAACACGATCTGACTTAAGTAAGCCATATCATCAAATTGTGTGACCCTAAGGGTTTCCTTTAAATGTCGGTAACGATAACTTACGTTATCATGATCAGTGAGGGGTATCTAGCAACACATCACTGTCTCCCGATATAAAGGAAAGAGTCTTCCAAGACTACACCCAAACCACAGCACAAGTGTGAATCCATTTCACTAGGCATACAAGTTTCCTTTGCCACTGGATGTTCTTATTGGACAAGCATGTCAAGCCTATAGCTCCAATATGATGAGCATGATTAGATCAGATGAACATAGTCATCTGGGTATGGCCATACACTTTCTCATTCATCTCATCCAGGGGGCCCCTTTAGAACATCACACTCTAAACTAGGAGATGGCAATCCTATGTCTATCACTAGTGCCCTAACATGACTCATGCTCATTATCCAAGATAGTCTATAACCATTATGTTTCAAATGATATTGAACTACCTCAAAACAATGCCAATCATCATTTAGAAACACAAGTGATCTCAAGTCAGAGGAAGTATGCCACTTGTTTGCATACAAGGATTATTCACATTGTGACAAGCAATTGAACATCCTAGTAGGGTCTGTCCAGTACATCCAATGTACCCATGAGTCTACATCTTATTCCATGCTCGAAGCATCCTATAAGATTAGAACACATATTAGTCTCAATCATATCAAGGTTGTCTCATGTTCACCAAGATATCTTGACTAAGGACTATACTGCATGTCAGCCTAGCTGAACATCATTGAGACATTATTCAGAAGTATTCATATTGCAGCAGATAATGTAACAACCTGAATAACAACCATTGCCTTTATAAACATAGAGTTTATACATGATACTGATATAATCCCAAGGCCTCAAACATTAGCCTTAAGGGCATACCCCAACAATCTCCCACTTGCACTTAATCTAATGGTTGAGAAATCTCAAACCCATATTATTACAGTGCTTCTCATGCTTCTGCTGCGCCAGAGGCTTTGTAAGCGGGTCAGCCAGATTGTCGTCTGTATGAACCTTGCAGATTTTGATCTCGCCATGATCAATGATCTCCCGGATCAAATGAAACCGTCTCTGTATGTGCTTGGACTTCTGGTGCGACCGTGGTTCCTTTGCCTGTGCTATTGCTCCAGTGTTATCACAGAAGATAACCAAAGGATCTGCACTCGAAGGAACAACACCAAGTTTCTGAACGAACTTACGAATCCACACTGCCTCCTAGGATGCTTCCGAGGCTGCAACATACTCGGCTTCCGTGGGAGAATCAGCAACAATAGACTGTTTGAAACTCTTCCACACCACTGCACCTCCATTCAAGCTAAAAACATAGCCTGATTACGATCGGAAATCATCCTGGTCAGATTGGAACGAAGCGTCTGTATATCCTTCAATACTAAGTTCTTCCTGACCACCATACACCAAGAACATATCTTTGGTCCTCCGAAGATATTTCAAAATGTTCTTGACTGTAATCCAGTGCGCCTTCCCTGGATTACTTTGGAACCGACTGGTCACGCTTAACCCGTAAGCGACGTCTGGGCGAGTACACAACATCGTATACATAATGGATCCAATAGCCGAAGCATAAGGCGTATTGTCCATTTCATCTTTCTCAGTCTGTGTTTGTGGACACTGACTCTTCGAAAGATTCAGACCATGTCTAACTGGAAGATATCCTCTTTTAGAATTTTCTAAATGGAATCTCTCCAGAACTTTATCGATGTAAGTACTCTGGCACAACCCGAGAAGCCTCTTAGATCTATCTCTGTAGATCTTCACACCTAATACATAGGCTGCTTCTCCTAAATCTTTCATCTGGAAACATTTTCTTAACCATGCTTTAACCGCATGCAGTTCAGGAATATCGTTTCCAATGATTAAGATATCATCGACGTAGAGGACTAGGAAAGTGATTACGCTCCCACTAAACCTCTTATATACACACGGGTCATCTTCATTCTTGATGAAACCAAATTCACAGATTGATTCATCAAATCGAATATTCCAGTTTCTTGATGCTTGCTTAAGTCCATAAATGGACTTCTTTAACTTGCATATTTTATGACGATCTGATGGATTGGTGAAACCTTCAGGTTGTGTCATATACACATCCTCCTGCAAATTTCCATTAAGGAAAGCAGTCTTCACATCCATCTGCCAGATCTCATAATCATAATATGCTGCTATCGCGAGAATAATCCGAATAGACTTGAACATAGCTACAGGAGAGAAAGTTTCATCATAATCTATCCCGTAGATTTGTTTGAAACCTTTCGCAACTAGCCTGCCTTTATAGGTAACCACGTTACCATCCATGTCAATCTTCTTCTTGAAGATCCATTTACAGCCTATAGGGATTACTCCCGGAGGCGGATCAACCAAATCCCAGACTTGGTTATCTGACATGGAGTCCATCTCGGCTCGCATAGCTTCAAGCCATCTCGCTGATTCCGGTCCACTGACCGCATCCGCATAAGTGAGGGGTTCATCATCAATGATGTAGACTCCGTCATAGCGCTCAGGCTGTCGATGGATCCTTCCCGATCTACGCGGTTCCCGTGATATCTGAGCCTCAGGTTGAACAGTAACCCGATCTATTGGCTCAGGCTCATCCAACTGTGCTTGACTACTTTGTCCTTCTTCTGGATTCTCATCCAGCTTTATTTCTCTCCCACTGGCCTCTTGCAGAAGAAATTCCTTCTCAAGAAAAATAGCCGTCCGAGCAACAAACACCTTGTTCTCTTTGGGATCGAAGAAATAATAACCCTTAGTTTCCTTAGGGTAACCGACAAAGATGCATTTCTCAGATCTGCTCTCCAATTTCCCAGAGACGAGCTTTTTGACATAAGCCTCGCAACCCCATATCTTAATAAATGTCAAGCTTGGCTGTTTCCCATACCATAACTCATATGGCGTCTTTGAAACTGCCTTGGATGGCACTCGGTTTAGTACCTTTGCAGCTGTTTCCAGTGCAAATCCCCAAAAGGAGTAAGGTAGAGTAGCCTGACTCATCATAGAACGAACCATATCCAATAAGGTTCTGTTCCTCTTTTCGGACACACCATTCCATTGCGGTGTTCCTGGCGGAGTGAGCTGTGAGATAATCCCACACTCCTTCAGATAGTCAGTAAACTCATGACTCAAGTATTCTCCACCTCGATCTGAGTGAAGTGCCTTGATATGTTGGCCTAGCTGATTCTGTACTTCATTTTTGAACTCTTTGAACTTGTCAAAAGATTCACTTTTATGTCTCATAAGATAGACATAACCATACCTACTGAAATCATCAGTAAAGGTAATGAAGTATGAATAGCCACCTCTGGCATGTTTACTAAATGGCCCACACACATCACTGTGAATGAGGTCAAGTAAACCTAAAGCCCTTTGACCTTTCTTAGGAAAAGGAGACTTCGTCATTTTACCCATTAAACAAGCTTTACATGTATCAAGCTCCTCATAGAAGAATGATCCCAGCAGTCCATGATCATGCAACTGCTTAATGCGCTTCTTGTTAATATGGCCTAAACGACTATGCCATAGCAAGGTGCTGTCATCAGCAAACTTGGCTTTCTTAATATCAATATTTTGTATAGAACATTCCATGTCCAACATGAATAACCCATTGTTAATTGAGCCAGTAGCATAAACAATATTATCAAAAGAAATAATACACTTTGAAATATTGCATTCAAAGGAAAACCCTTTCCTGACAAGAGCAGGAATAGAGATAATATTTTTCGTTATGCTTGGTACAAAATAACAATTGTCCAATTCCAATACAAGTCCAGATGGTAAAGAGATGTAATAAACGCCTACAGCAACAGCAGCAACCCGTGCCCCATTTCCAACTCGTAGGTCCACCTCATGCTGTCCCACATGTCTTCTTCTCTTGAGTTCCTGTACATTTGAACAAATGTGAACTCCACATGCAGTGTCCAACACCCATGAGATAGAAGAAGAAACCATGACTTCAGTCACAAAAATACCTGAGCCAGAAGCGAAACTTCCCTTCTTGTCTCCTTGGAGTGCTTTACAATCCTTTTTCCAGTGACCCAGCTGGCCACAGTGGAAACATCTGTATTCCTTCGACCGCTTAACCTTTTGTTTCAGAGCCTTGTTGTAGTTCTTGACAGGGGCTTTGCCCTTCTTCCCTTTCTTCTTGTTCCTAGAAGGAACCATCAAGACAGTGGATGAAGGCTTTCCCTTTAGAGTCAATTCTGTAGTCAAGAGCATATTCAGCAACTCTGCCGGGGTACAGTCGATCTTGTTCATATTAAAATTAATGATGAACGGATCAAAAGTAGCTGGAAGAGACTGCAGGATAATGTCTACAGCAAGCTCCTGATTGATGGTATGTCCCAGTTTCTCAAGAGCCTCCTTGTACCCAATCATCTTGAGCACGTGAGCTCCCACTAGACTCCCTTCAGCCAGTTTGCTCTGAAAGAAAAGCTTAGTCAAATTATAGCGTTCTGTCCTAGCCTGTGCAGCATACAGCAGCTTGAGGTTTGCTATAATTTGTATAGCAGATAGATCCTCATGCTGACGCTGCAACTCTGGCGTCATAGACGCAAGCATCAGGCAAGCGACATCAATGCTATCATTGACATGCTTCTCATAGGCATCCCGAACCGCCCTTGCGGCGTTCGCAGCGGGTTGAGGCGGTATAGCCGTCTCGAGGACATACAGCTTCCTCTCAGCCTTAAGAACAATCTTAAGGTGTCCGTACCAGTCTGAGAAGTTTGGTCCAGCAAACTTCTCCCTTTCCAGTAGGGATCGCACATTGAAATTCGTGGTGTTCGTTGCTGCAGTAATCAATAACAATGCAAGAACAGCAAGGTCAGTATCAATGTTTAGAATCAATCCAGGACTTAAGAAAGATTCTTTTCTCACTATTTTATCTGGCTGAAAAATCTAGAAAAACAGGCCGAAAGAGTTAAACTCTTTTAGTGAGATGGGATCCAGATTTCATACTTGGTCTCCGCGTCCCGCTCAGGCGAGATAAGATGCACAGAGAGTACAAGCACTAATCTCTGGTAGGCAATCCCTGCCAATCGCCAGCCCGTGCGATTCCCCTTCATCTGGGCAATCCAGCAGACTGTGCCAACTGAGTTGGTACAACACAGTCTCTGATCCCACAGATGGCTGCCTCCATATAGCTACAATATGCACCACATATGTAGCCTACATGGTCAAGCTCACCCGACCTACTCCCTGGACCACCACGTGCTATGCTGAGCAACGAGAAGCGATAAATCCCTTCCCTGTAACACGCAGGTGTAATCCCACACCGTCTGAAGATAGATGGGCGTGCCCACTGAGTGGGTACAACACGGCCCCAACGATAGTCAGAACAGTGAGGTTTCACGTCAGAAGGCTATCGTGCTTGATATTTAACGTTTGGATTTTAACGGTCTTTTATCTTCTTAACTATCATGCAAACCCTATGGTGATAGCAGAAGATTAAATCATGCAATTCTAATTATACAAACAATAAATAGAAAGCATGATCTTATGTGGTAAAAGCCCATTAAGCCTAGGTAAGACCTTAACTTAAGTCTTCACTTGAGCTCTTCATGGGTCTTTTGCATCGCATCTGGCCCAACCCAGGGCCCAAGCGCCCACTGCAGCACAGGTGCGCCCACCAGGTAAATGCGCCTATCCCAGAGTCGAACCTTGGACCTCCCACCTGGTCAAGCCACTGCTGCATGCGCTTCTGCCAAGTGTGCTCTATGCTCATGTCTGATTAAAATTACAATTTAATCTATCTAGACATGATTGACACGCAGGTCAATTACATAATAAATTAATTAAAATGTGATGCGCAGATCACAAGAAAATAATTTACAATTAATACAGGCACGCAGGCCCCAGCACAGCACACATTAAATTGGGCAGCCCACATAAGATTAAATAGACACCAAACATGGTATACAATCAACATGTGATCCAATAATAAGAAAATAAAATTTTCAAAAACCCATTGGCATTAATTTTATTTTCCTTATGTGCCCTACTACCTTACAACGGTCCATTAATAGGGATCCACTCATCAGATCTAGTCAGACCCACTGCCCTTGCATGCACCAAGTCCTAACTGACTTGAGTCGACCCAGTGGTCAACAATGCATGCAATTGGGCTGAACGACCCTCATGAGTTCAGGCAAGCGGGTGTGACCCTGAGCCCAACTCATGCGCGTTCACTGGTTGTCTCAACCAGACATCGCTACACGCCTGTATGCAGTCGACCTATAGCCACCTCGTGCTTACGTACAGGTGCCATCTGGTCAACCCATCTAGGCTGTCAGATAGTCTGATCAGACTGGTTGGATCTAGACTCGACTGTGACTTCAACCCTAATAACCCGTCTAAGTGTTTCAAGTAGGCGCCACTTAGATCTAAGGTGAGTCGCGCAGGTGATGTAGTTTTAAGAAAAACTAATATGCGCCAACAAAAAGATACAACATGTAATATTTTCGCATATAACCTTTAGATCTAGTCTTTTGCGCAAACATGGATCACAAAGCAAACATAGCAATCATATTAACATGGAATAACTGGTTGCTCTGATACCAATTGATAGTCCCCTAGAAGGGGGATGTGCGAAACCCTAGATAGGCGCATATAATCTTTTTGCAGCGGAAACAAGGGTTTCAAGAGGATCTATGCATGAGATATGATCAACTATAATCGATTGCAAAGATAAGTAAGGAGTCATACCATCGCCATTGCTTTGGATGGCGCCTTGGAAGAAGAGAGCAAATGAGATCTCCTCCAAAAGATGCGCACACAAGAAGATGTCGCCTACTCCTTGTTGATCCTTGTGCTAGCAAGGTTCTCCAAGTGAACCTGATCGAATGGAAGGGAAGAGAAGAATTCTTTTGCTTGGCGAGACCTCTCCCTTATCGTCAATGCTTTTCCACCCGAATGTGTCGAGAGCCCAAAAACAAGAGAGACGACAATAGGGCAAGAGAAGAAGCGTGAAGAGAGGCAACGTGAGGCGTGTCCACGATTAGAGAACATGCTATCCAAAAATAGCAAACCACTTCTCAACGTTCACGCACTCATGAACAAGTCGCAAACCTCTTCTCCCTTGAACCTTGCGCTCACTTGATGAGCCGGTTCAATTTGGTTTGGTTCAAAGACCAATTAACCCAAGCGATTTGGTCTAGATCATATTAAACCCTAAGGTTCCAGATCTAACCGTTCATCTCCTGATGCTCTTGATCTTACCGATCTAGCATCAATTCTCTCGATCGAAGCTTACCGATCTCAAGCCCTAATCAATCTAACATGATCAGACCAGATCTCACTCACAATCAGAGATTAAATCCCTTTAAACTGAACCCAAACAATTCAGTCCACACGATCTGACTTAAGTAAGCCATATCATCAAATTGTGCGACCCTAAGGGTTTCCTTTAAATGTCGGTAACGATAACTTACGTTATCATGATCAGTGAGGGGTATCTAGCAACACATCACTGTCTCCCGATATAAAGGAAAGAGTCTTCCAAGACTACACCCAAACCACAGCACAAGTGTGAATCCATTTCACTAGGCATACAAGTTTCCTTTGCCACTGGATGTTCTTATTGGACAAGCATGTCAAGCCTGTAGCTCCAATATGATGAGCATGATTAGATCAGATGAACATAGTCATCTGGGTATGGCCATACACTTTCTCAATCATCTCATCCAGGGGGCCCCTTTAGAACATCACACTCCAAACTAGGAGATGGCAATCCTGTCTATCACTAGTGCCCTAACATGACTCATGCTCATTATCCAAGATAGTCTATAACCATTATGTTTCAAATGATATTGAACTACCTCAAAACAATGCCAATCATCATTTAGAAACACAAGTGATCTCAAGTCAGAGGAAGTATGCCACTTGTTTGCATACAAGGATTATTCACATTGTGACAAGCAATTGAACATCCTAGTAGGGTCTGTCCAGTACATCCAATGTACCCATGAGTCTACATCTTATTCCATGCTCGAAGCATCCTATAAGATTAGAACACATATTAGTCTCAATCATATCAAGGTTGTCTCATGTTCACCAAGATATCTCGACTAAGGACTATACTGTATGTCAGCCTAGCTGAACATCATTGAGACATTATTCAGAAGTATTCATATTGCAGCAGATAATGTAACAACCTGAATAACAACCATTGCCTTTATAAACATAGAGTTTATACATGATACTGATATAATCCCAAGGCCTCAAACATTAGCCTTAAGGGCATACCCCAACATTTGGAAGATTTGAGGATATGGAATGACTCCTCATGATGAGACGAAGCTACATGTCAAATTTCAGATCAAACGGAGCTTTCTATACTCTTCACGGGCATGGCCGTGTATGATCCTATTTTTCCAAACTATCCCAAGATCTTCACAAGCATGCCCATGCATCCATGAACGGCCATGAAGGTCTCGACTGAACTTTTCAAAACTTGACGAGATGTTCATGGGCACACTCATAAACACATTCATAGCTGTGAAGAGTTATTTTCCCATAAACAATGTTCACCGAGGTCTTCAGGGCCATGCATGCACAGCCGTGAAAGCTTCTATGTGTTTGACACCCGTTCAGTTTTTCAATCATTTCTTGCTATTTTTGGAGCTGAATTTGGGAAAAATTTGTGGAGACCTTTCTAACTTACCCATGGACATTTTGAGACAAGAATCATGCGATTTCGTAGAGCGGTTGAGGAGAACAAAGCGGAATTGTGATAATTAGGGTTTGGCAATGATTTTGGCGATGAACGGCTATTCCGATCCATTTTGACACTGAAGATTGTGCTCCATCCTCTCATGACATAGATTTAGCCTTTCTTCTAGTTTGGTTGAATTTCTCTTCTGAAATCTCATGTATTCTATGATAAAAGTTGCAGTGTAATCTATTTACGGGGTTTAGGCGTAGCCTGCTATAAGAATGTAGAATGATAATGTTTAATTAATACATTGCTTAAGTTTATCCTTGTTCTTATTTAATTCTAAGTTGCATGATTTCATATTTGTGTACAGGCCATGCATATGTATGTTTTAGACATTGTGGGAAGGACTGAGAGGTGAACCACAACGTTGGAACCCCCTAGATTGATCTTGTAATTTAGACCATGAAAATAGGTTGAAATTACTCGAGGAGTCAATAATTCTTCATAGAACCCAATGGATCTGCTTAACCTAGTATGCCACGAGAGTAGGACACTTGGGTTAAGTTAGATACTGAATCGTGGCCTGAGAAAGAACGATCTGTACCCTAGGGAGAATTACCTTAAGAACTTAGATTAAATAAATTTAGACACTTAGTATTATCTTTCTATTATTCTTCAGTGTGGTGAAATCTAAAAACCCAATCTTCTCTTTAGATTTTTCACACCCTCGTTTGCTCTTCATTCTCTTATAACTTGCTCAATTTTACTTTTGTGCATTACGATATTAGTGACTCTCTTCATTATTTGATCACCTAGCTATCAATAGACTTATTAGTTAGTACTTGACCTCTAGTCCTTGTGGGATCGATACTTTTTATTACATGATAGAACCGTGCACTTGCGGCCTCCTATCAGTACTTAAGCAAATCAAGTCTCTCATGCTTGGCACTATCCCCTATCTAGTAATAATAGTAGTGGTACCAAAGCAATGGTGTTCCTATTCATTCATCTAGCTTGGCATTGTTTTGGTTAAAAAATAAGGGCACCACATAGGCACTATGTGGCACTGATGCTATTTTCTCATGAGTTAATGTACAAGCACTTGTTTTTTGAATGCTTTATTAAAGATATCCTATGTGTGAGATGTGCTATAAAGGTTTTGGTATTGTCAACTTTGCATACTCCAATGGATTGTGTTAGCAATATTTGATTTAATTTGTTTTCAATACTGCATTATAACTTAGGACTTGTTGTTGACCAAATTATAACCTTGCCAGACTTATTTAGTTGATTGAGATTCCTTATTTCATTTCATTTATTTTCTATAAACAATTCAATTGCTTAACGATAAGCAAAATTCTATGCCCAATGTATTTTGATATCATGCATATATATAGTATACTGTGGCTTAGTTTTATTATTATTTTGGATTAGAATGCATAGTTTAGTCTCATTTTGTAGCTCAAATTCTTAATATTCTTCAGAATCTTCATTTTTCCTTTATTTTATTGAAATATAGGGATTTTCGCCCGAAATTGATGGATTTTGGAAGATTTGAATATATGGAATGAATCCTCATGATGAGACGAAGCTACATATCAATTTTCAGATCAAACGGAGCATTCTACAATCTTCATGAGCATGGCCATGCATCCATGCACGATTATGTATGATCTTGCATTTCCAGACTCTGCCACGATCTTCTGATGCGGACAGGAACCACAAGCCACGAAGATACAAGTGGAGCCTAAAGGTGCCATAGACAAAGACTCGTGAGGTCGCGAATAAGCTAGCAAGCTCAATCAATAAAGCTAGCTCAATAATTAACCACTTCATAAGAGGCCCAAGACAAAGCCCACTTATCAGCAATAATTCGCCACAAAGAAGCCCAAGACTATTCCATTGGATCAGCCAGCAACAAAGCAAGATGCGCCAACTCCAAATCAGATTCTAGGATTTCATCAAAGCGCACATCAACACAAATCTTGATCACTGCAAAGAAGGAAGGCTCAACGCCTCTCCCTTCATCACTGCAAATGGAAGCACAACGTCTCTTTGCTGGAGATGGAAAGAACAACGTTCACCTTGAACGTTCGCGTGCAACCTCTCTCAAAGCTTCCCCTATATCTTACACTCATGTATCCTTGTAATCGGCAGATTTGTTGAATGGAAATGGTTTTGCTTCCTCAATCGGATGTCTCCGATCTTCTTCTCCTCTAAGGCGCTTGTGTCGACTATCCTTCCCCTCACCTCCTTCTAGGGCTAAGCCCCTTCCTCCTCTCTTCCCCTCTCCTCCATTCTCTTATTCCTCACAAGTTCAATCTTCCAGCCGCAACAGTTCCAGATTTTCAGAATTTTCCGAGTTCGCCGCCGCTGATCCACCGGCCGGATCTCCACGAGACTTCGGCCACCACTCCCTCTCCCCAAGATGAAGCCACAGCCTCCGGCATCCATCCATCCGACTCTCCGATCAGCGGAATCGAAACTTCATTTCGATCCCCTGTTCTCGCCCTGATTCCGCCCTACTCCCGCCTTTCAGCGCTGTTCGACTCCGACCAGCCACCGTCTGCCTCCAAACTCCGGCCACCACTTCGCCATAGTCAGAGGGACCTCCCATCGTAACAGGTCCGGCGATCGTCAGCCACCGGACGAACGCCGACCAACTCTGCTCCACGCTTGTTTTCCCCTGTTTCCGCCCAGCTTCCGCCTCACATCGGCCTTTCATCGTCGATCTCCTCCGTCCGGCCATCTTTCATCTCCAAACTCCGGCCACGTCCTCTCGTCAGCCACAGCATCCTCCAGTAGTAGCACGTTCCGAGTTCGTGCACCACCGGTTGTCCAGCGACGAACTCTGCTCCATCGCGCGACGTCCCCTGTTTTCAGATTCCCGTGTCTACTATTCTTCTGTTCTTCTTTAAAACTAATATGTTTAACCTTCTTTGTGCAGGTATTTAAAATACTTGGACTTGCTGGAACCCCTGAACTCTGAAACGATTTGGAAGAGTATGTTACATCCCACTTGTTGTACCACATGGTTCCATGGAAGAATCACCAGATCAACCTAGTAGACCTAACAAATTTTGAAGACTGAAACGATTTCTGTGCTATTTTGATTTGCTAATCTGATTAGGCATTTTATCGCACATGTTCTTATTGTCTGATAGTTCTTCACACTCTAATTCCTATACGGTTGAAAAGAACTAGTTTTTCTCTACATCTTGGCTTAATCAGTTCAAATTTTGGATCTTTGGAACCTACATAGCTACTTTTCTTAAATGATATATTTCTATAGCACTGAATTTTGGTAAAAATACTCTTTGTTCTGGTTTGCACAACACGTGTCTCCACCCTACATCAGTTTGGTATCAGAGCAAAGGTTGTGAGCAACTCTTGTCTGCCCACACGATCCTTGCTTTGTTCTTTGCATAAAAAAAAAAAATTGTTAGTTCTTGATTTCATGTTTTATTGCTTATTGCTTTTGCATCTTTTGCAAATTACTTGCATTTCAAAAAAAAATAAAAAATTTCCTTCAATGTTCTTTATATTTAGTTTGCATGATAGTTAAGTATTTGCTATTTACTTGCAATTGATAAAAAAAAAAAAGAATTATTACATGTTTCATTGTTCATATTATTTTAGATTGCATATTTTTGCTATTTGATAAAAAAAAAATTTATTATGTGCTTATTGTTTGCATGTTAGTTTGTTTATTTTGAGATAAATTTTTTCATACTAGCTGAAATCATTTTTGACATCTTAGGGAGCTCTATTTTCAAAGGATTATATTGTGTTTTCAAAACATCCCATGGCCACTAGACTCCAACCCCCTACCTTTAGCGGGTCTCTTAACCCTAAGGATTTTAATGACTGGTCAACAAAACTTGAGCATTATTTCTATTTTACTGCCATGCCTGAACATTGCAAAGTTAGGTTCACCAAGTTACTTTTACAAAAATCTGCTAGATATTACTGGACCACTGTTGAACAAACCTTGGAAAGAGACAATCTGCTACCCATTGAGAGATGGGATGACATGCTTCATAAACTCAGAGAAAAATATGATCCTTCCTCTCTCCCTGAAAGATTTCTTACACAAAAGAACATGACTGTAGCTGAATACATTCTAAAGTTTAAGACCCTCAACCATAGGAGTAGAGCTAGAGAACATCCTTGGGTTGTGCATAACCGGTTTATAGATGGTCTTAACTTTGAGATTAAGAGAGGTCTCACCTACTACCCCATACACACAATAGAAGAAGCTTTCCAAATAGCTAGTATGGTAGAACAACATATTAAGGCAACAAATAGGAAAGGACTTGACCAACCTAGAACACAAAGCCAACCACTCCAACAAAAACTTGTTCAAACCTCAGAGTCAACCTTAGGAACTAAAACGAGTCAAGAAGAGACATGTGAAACTCAAGAGGCAAACCATGAGGTAGAACCCATACCTCAACCTTCAATTTTAGGGCCCATACCCACAGGTCCTCAACTTGAGTCTAGCAATCTATCTAAAGAACCTATAGTTGACTTGTCTGAGAGTCAAACTACCCCTGAGTTGCCCACTGTAGACTTGTCTCAACCTAAGTGTCAAATAGAGCCATTACCTTCAATTTTAGGGCTCATACCCACAGGTTCTCAACTTGACCTTAGCACTACCTCTAGCAAACCTAAAGATGACTTGCCTAAAAATCCAGTTGAACCCAAACCCATTGGTCTTCTTGAACCTCACGTGGAACCTAAGTTAGATCCTTTTGAGCTTGACCTAGATCCTAATCCTCAACCTTTAGGTCAACCTCTAGACTTAGAAAATCTCTTCCAGGACCCTATGATCCTCGAATCTTGTCTTTTAGGTCCTTCTACCCACACCCTTAAGCCACCTTTGAAACCAACAAAACATAATGAACTCAAACATGCTATGCACTCTGCTCTTATTGAAATTGAGTATATTGATTTCATCATTCCTTGTTCTTTTCAAAGTCTTGTGATTTTCTATGACAATTTTACTAATGAGTACGGCCGAGAAAGGGAATTCAATGCAGGTACCCTTGATATGCAGCTTGGACCGTGGACAAAGAGCAACAAGACAATATGCTATGATGCTGACAACAATTTGAAGATTCAAATCCTGGAGGAACAAGTAGCTCTTGCCTCTCCAAAACTTCTACACCACCGCCGCAATAACCATTCTTCGGAGAAGAATTTTGTTTCACCCGGGGAGAATGATGCGGACAGGAACCACAAGCCACGAAGATACAAGTGGAGCCTAAAGGTGCCATAGACAAAGACTCGTGAGGTCGCGAATAAGCTAGCAAGCTCAATCAATAAAGCTAGCTCAATAATTAACCACTTCATAAGAGGCCCAAGACAAAGCCCACTTATCAGCAATAATTCGCCACAAAGAAGCACAAGACTATTCCATTGGATCAGCCAGCAACAAAGCAAGATGCGCCAACTCCAAATCAGATTCTAGGATTTCATCAAAGCGCACATCAACACAAATCTTGATCACTGCAAAGAAGGAAGGCTCAACGTCTCTCCCTTCATCGCTGCAAATGGAAGCACAACGTCTCTTTGCTGGAGATGGAAAGAACAACGTTCACCTTGAACGTTCGCGTGCAACCTCTCTCAAAGCTTCCCCTATATCTTACACTCATGTATCCTTGTAATCGGCAGATTTGTTGAATGGAAATGGTTTTGCTTCCTCAATCGGATGTCTCCGATCTTCTTCTCCTCTGAGGCGCTTGTGTCGCCTATCCTTCCCCTCACCTCCTTCTAGGGCTGAGCCCCTTCCTCCTCTCTTCCCCTCTCCTCCATTCTCTTCTTCCTCACAAGTTCAATCTTCCAGCCGCAACAGTTCTAGATTTTTGGAATTTTCCGAGTTCGCCGCCGACGATCCACCGGCCGGATCTCCACGAGACTTCGGCCACCACTCCCTCTCCCCAAGATGAAGCCACAGCCACCGGCATCCATCCATCCGACTCTCCGATCAGCGGAATCAAAACTTCATTTCGATCCCCTATTCTCGCCCTGATTCCGCCCTACTCCCGCCTTTCAGCGCCGTTCGACTCCGACCAGCCACCGTCCGCCTCCAAACTCCGGCCACCACTTCGCCATAGTCAGAGGGACCTCCCATCGTAACAGGTCCGGCGATCGTCAGCCACCGGACGAACGCCGACCAACTCTGCTCCACGCTCGTTTTCCCCTGTTTCCGCCCAGCTTCCGCCTCACATCCGCCTTTCATCGTCGATCTCCTCCGTCCGGCCATCTTTCATCTCCAAACTCCGGCCACGTCCTCTCGTCAGCCACAGCATCCTCCAGTAGTAGCAGGTTCTGAGTTCGTGCACCACCGGTTGTCCAGAGACGAACTTGTTGGGGTATGCCCTTAAGCCTAATGTTTGAGGCATTGGGTTTGTATCAGTATCATGTAATAAACTCTTATGTTTATAAAGGCATGGTTGTTATTCAGTTTGTTACCTTGTCTGCTGTAATAAGTGTACTTCTGAATAATGTCTCAAAGCTGATCAGCTAGGCTGACATGCTATATGTCCTTAGTCGATGTATCTTGGTGAACATGAGACAGCCTTGATATGGTTAAGACTAATATGTGTTCTAATCTTATAGGATGCTTCGAGCATGGAATAAGATGTAGACTCATGGGTACATTGGATGTACTGGACAGACCCTACTAGGATATTCAATTGTTTGTCACAATGTGAATAATCCTTGAATGCAACAAGTGGCACATTTCCTCTGACTTGAGATCACTTGTGTTTTCTAAATGATGATTGTCATTGTTTTGAGGTAGTTCAATATCATTTGAAACATAATGATTATAGACTATCTTGGATGGTGAGCTTGAGTCAGGTTAGGGCACTAGTGATAGATAAAGGATTGCCGTCTCCTTGTTTAAGGAGTGTGATGTTCTAAAGGGGCCCCCTTGATGAGATGATTGAGAAAGTGTATGGCCATACCCAGATGACTGTGTTCATTTGATCTAATCATGCTCATAGTATTGGAGTTACAGGCTTGACATGCTTATCCAATAAGAACATCCAGTGGCAAAGGAAACATGTATGCCTTGTGAAGTGGATTCACACTTGTGCTGTGGTTTGGGTGTAGTCTTGGAAGACTCTTTCCTCTATATCGGGAGACAGTGATGTGTTGCTAGATACCCCTCACTGATCGTGATAACGTGAGTTATCGTTACCGACATTTAAAGGAAACCCTCAGGGTCGCACAATTTGATGATATGGCTTACTTAAGTCAGATCGTGTGGACTAAATTGTTTTGGTTCAGTTTAAAGGGATTTAATCTCTGATTGTAAGTGAGATCTGGTCTGATCATGTATGATTGATTAGGGCTTGAGATCGGTAAGCTTCGATCGAGAGAGTTGATGCTAGATCGGTGCGATCAGGAGCATCGAGAGATGAACGGTCAGATCTTGAATCTTAGGGTTTGATTTTATCTGGACCAATGCTTGGGCTAACTTGGTTTAGTCATTGAACCGAATGCTTTGAACCGGCTCATGTGAGCGCATGGTTCATATGGGAGTATGCGTTTGGTTCACTTGGTGAACGCTTGAACGCAAAGCTTTGAGGGCTTTCCAAATTTGGAAAGCGGTTTGCTAATTTGAGAGTAACGCCCACGTTTGTGTGGAACGCCTCTCTTAATGCCTCATTGATTCGTTCTCCCTCTCATTCGACAACGCTCTTGCGTGGTGAAGGAGACTCACGGTTTTGGAGAGTTCTTTCGGAAAGGCAAGAAAAGCTTCATCCATCCCTTTGATTTCGATCAACGACACCTCTTGGAACCTTGCTAGCACAAGGAGTACCAAGGAAGTGAGCGCATCCTCATCTTGTGTGCGCATCCTTTGGAGGAGATCTTTCTTGCTCTCTCTTTCAAGACGCCATCCAACACATGGCTTCGGTATGAATTTTTCATGTTGTTGTAGTTGATCATATTGCATGCAATGATCATTATGAAACCCTTATTCCGCTGCTATAACATAACCCACAAGGTCACTTGCGCCTCCTTAGGGTTTCGCTCCCCCTTGAAGGGGACTCTTCAATTGGTATCAGAGCCCGGTTGATGCATGTTTTATGATTGCTATACCATGTTTTATGATCCATGTTTGCGCATCATGCTTAGATCTATAAGTTAGATTACATGCGAAAATGATTACATATGTTTTTCATGTTTTGCGCATGTATAATGTTTTGGTTGGCGCTTGTTAATGTTTTGAAAAGAAAAACTTATCTTGCGCGCCCATTAGATCTAATGCGCCTACTATAATCCCTTAGATGGGTTGATGGGGTTGAAAGCATCATCTAGAATGGATCAAACTAGTCTGATCAGACCATCTGACAGCCTAGATGGATCGACCAGATGGCACCTGTGCGCAAGCACGAGGTGGCTATAGGTCGATTGCATCACAGGCGTGTAGCGAGGTCTGATTGAGACGACTAACGAACACACATGAGTTAGGCCCGGGGTCACACCCGCTTGCCGAAACTCATGAGGGTTGTTCAGCCCTTTGCGCATGCATGGTTGACCATTAGGTCAACTCAAGTCAGTTAGGACTTGGTGCATGCAAGGGCAGTAGATCTGACTAGATGGATGAGTGGATCCCTATCAATGGACCATTGTAAGGTTGTAGGGTACATAAGAAAATTAAAATTGATGCCAATGGGGTTTTCAAAATTTTATTTTCTTGTTATATGGATCACATGTTGAGTGGATACCATGTGCTTGTTTATTTATTCTTATGTGGGCTGCCCATGTTAAATGTGTGCTGTGCTGGGGCCTGCGTGCCTGGAATTAAACTTGTAAATTAATTTTATTGTGATCTGCGAATCACATTTTTAATTAATTTATTGTATATTTGACCTGCGTGTCAAGCTTGTCTAGATAGATCAAAATGTATTTTGATTAGACAAGAGCACAAAAGCACACATCGCAGAGGCACATTCAGCTGGTGGGCGCACCTGAGCTACATTGAGCGCTAGGGCCCTGGGTTGGGCCATATGAGCAGCTAAAAACCCATGAAGAAAAGCAAGTGAAGACTTAAGATAAATTAAGGTCTTACTTAGGCTATGGGCTTTTACCACATAAGATGCATGCTTTCTTTTATTGTTTATATAAGTAGAACAGCATGATTTATTTATCTTCTGCTATCACCATAGGAATTGCATGATAGTGAAGAAGATAAAAGACCGTTAAAATCCAACGCTAAAATATCAAGCTCGTAAGCCTTCTGACGCGAAACCTCACTGTTCTGACTATCGTTGGAGCCGTGTTGTACCCACTCAGTGGGCACGTCCATCTATCTTCAGACGGTGCGGGATTACACCTGCATGTTACAGAGAAGGGATTTATCGCTTCTCGTTGCTCAGCATAGCACGTGGTGGTCCAGGGAGTAGGTCGGGTCAGCTTGACCATGTTGCCTACATATGTGGCGCATATGGTAGCACATGGAGGCAGCCATCTGTGGGGTCAGAGATTGTGTTGTACCAACTCAGTTGGCACAGTCTGCTGGATTGCCTAGATGAAGGGGAATCGCACGGGTTGGCGATTGGCTAGGGCAGCCTACCAGAGATTAGTGCTTGTACTCTCTGTGCATCTTATCTCACCTGAGCGGGACGCGGAGACCAAGTATGAAATCTGGATCCCATCTCACTAAAAGAGTGTCACTCTTTCGGGCTGTTTTGCTGGATTTTTCAGCCAGATAAAATAGTGAGAAAAAGAATCTTTCTTAAGTCCTGATTGATTCTTAACATTGATACTGACCTTGCTGTTCTTGCATTGTTGTAGATTCCTGCAGCAACGAACACCATGAGCTTCAATGTGCGATCCCTACTGGAAAGGGAGAAGTTTGCTGGGCCGAACTTCTCAGACTGGTACGGACACCTTAAGATTGTTCTTAAGGCTGAGAGGAAACTGTATGTCCTCGAGACGGCTGTACCGCCTCAACCCGCTCCGAACGCCGCAAGGGCGGTTCGAGATGCCTACGAAAAGCACGTCAATGATAGCATTGATGTCGCTTGCCTGATGCTAGCGTCTATGACGCCACCGCTGCAGCGTCAGCATGAGGATATGTCGGCTATAGAGATTATAGCGAACCTCAAGATGCTGTATGCTGCACAGGCGAGGACAGAACGCTATAATCTAACAAAGCTTTTCTTTCAGAGCAAACTGGCTGAAGGGAGCCCAGTAGGAGCTCACGTGCTCAAGATGATTGGGCACAAGGAGGCTCTAGAGAAACTGGGGCATACCATCAATCAGGAGCTTGCTGTAGACATTATTCTGCAGTCTCTTCCGCCTTCTTTCGATGCGTTCATCATTAACTTTAATATGAACAAAATCGATTGTACTCCGGCAGAACTGCTGAATATGCTCTTGACTACTGAGGAAACTCTGAAGGGCAAGCCTTCAACCTCTGTCTTAATGGTTCCTTCCAGGAATAAGAAGAAGGGGAAGAAGGGCAAAGCCCCAGTCAAGAACTACAACAAGGCTCTGAAGCAAAAGGTCAAGCGGTCCAAGGAATACAGGTGTTTCCACTGTGGCCAGCTGGGTCACTGGAAAAAGGACTGTAAAGCACCCCAAGGAGACAAGAGGGGAAGCATTGCCTCTGGCTCAGGTATTTACGTGACGGAAGTCATGGTTTCATCTTCTTCAATTTCATGGGTGTTGGACACTGCATGTGGAGTTCACATTTGTTCAAATGTACAGGAACTCAAGAGAAGAAGACAGGTGGGACAGCATGAGGTGGACCTACGCGATGGAAACGGGGCACGGGTTGCTGCTGTTGCTGTAGGAGACTATTTCATCTCATTACCATCTGGCTTTGTATTAGAATTAAACAATTGTTATTTTGTACCCAGTATTACCAAGAATATTATCTCTATTCCTGCTCTTGTCAGGAAAGGATTTTCCTTTGAATGCAATATTTCAAAGTGTGTTTTATCTTATGATAATATTGTTTATGCTACTGGTTCCATTAACAATGGGTTATTCATGTTGGACATGGAATATTCTATACAAAACATTGATAATAAGAAAGCCAAGTATGCTGATGACAGCACCTTGCTATGGCATAGTCGTTTAGGCCATATTAACAAGAAGCGCATTAAGCGGTTGCATGACCATGGACTGCTGGGATCATTCTCCTATGAGGAGATTGATACATGCAAAGCTTGTTTAATGGGTAAAATGACGAAGTCACCTTTTCCTCACAAAGGTCAAAGGGCTTCAGGTTTACTTGACCTTATACACAGTGATGTGTGTGGGCCATTTAGTAAACATGTGTAAGATCCAAGGATCTTGAGTCCTGGTAAGCATTATTTTTGATTTAAATAAAATTATTGACTGTGTTATTATTCCTGTGTATTGATTGTTAATTTATGATAAATTAATTAGAGATTTTGGTTGTTGAATTATAGTTAATTAAATTAGAGATTTTTGGATGTTAATGCTAATTAATTAACTAGCTCATTGGATGCTAGTTTTCGGTTAATTAATTAGAGTTTATTGCTTGTTAATTTAAGTTAATTAATTGTTAATTAATTGGAGTTATTGGTTAATTAAATCCTTATTGGATATTAATTACATCCTTATTGGATTTGCGTTTAAGTGAATTCATTAAGTGGATGTTAATTTAAGTTCTTATTGGATTGTCACTTAAACCATGGGTTATTGGGTTTAAAATTCAAATTTAGTTAGTTAAATGGTTAAACCCTAGTTGAATTAATGGGTTAATGGGTTAAGAGTTAAAACCGAAAATTCAAATTGATATTTCGGTTAGGGTAGAGTTTTGGCGATTTTTTTTGGCTTGGAGAAATCTTGGGCGACGGCTTGAAGAACTTGGCGACTTCTAGGCGATTCTTGAAGAGTTCTTGAGGCGATTTTGGTGATTTCTCCATCTCTTTCCCTTTGGCGAATTATTCCTTGGTGTTTGGTAGCATCTTTCAAAGCCTTAGACGAATTTTTGGAAGGGTTTTTCACCTTGTGTTCTCGGTTCAAGGTGAGTGGGTTGTCTAATTGATTTCTATCTATTTGTTTGTGTTAATTGATGAGTTAGATGATATATTCGCTTGTTGGAAATCTTACCATGCTAAAACCGAAATTCAAGACTTCACCATGATGAAAACCGAATTTGTAAAGTTGATTATATGATGAAAACCGAATTTTGTAAGGTTGATTATATCATGAAAACCGAATTTTTCAAAGGTGATTATATGATGATTATTTAACCGAAAATTTGTATGAAATTTAAGGTATTTTTATAGGAATTTTGGTAGCATTAAATCATTGAATTTTGGGTATGAAATTCTTGTTAATTATAGTTAAACCGAAATCAATTTTGGTAACATTAAATCAATGATGTTTGTAGTTAACATGAAAACCGAAATCTCGATGTTCTTGATAATTGTTTATGAAAACCGAAATTGATGTTTGTAGTTAACATGAAAACCGAAACCTTGATGACCTTGATAATTGTCTATGAAAACCGAATTTTGGTGTTTGTAGTTAATATGTTACATGTGGTAATTTGTAAAGTAATTTATATGAATACTTGTTTTAAATTTTAAGTTGATTTTATGGATGCTTGATATGACTGTTTCTTGGTGTGTGTAATATGTTAAATAATTATGGTGTTATATTTATGGCTAAGTATCTGTATTTGAGAAACTTGAGTGACAACATAGCAAGGTTTGATTAAACTAATCAGCATGAAATTTAAGGACTACACTATATTCGGTGATATTCGAATATAAAATATTATGTGTTATGTTATATAATTTTGAACAATATGTGTGATCATGTGAATTTTGAACAATATGTGTGATCTTGTGAATTTTGAACAATATGTGTGATTATGTGAATTTGGAAAATTATGGGTTATGTGAATTTGGAAAATTATGTGTTATGTGTTGGTTAGGACTATGGCTAAGTGTAACAGTGTACTCATAGGATAGTCCTTATGTGATATGTGAAGGGTTTGAATTTCAGCCCTGTATTTGATATGTGAGGGGGCTGATGTTCGGCCTGCCTATTATGATTTTTGTGATGGGGGTTGATGTTCAGCCTGCCCGATATGATTTTTGTGATGACTATCCTAGAGTCTAGTTGACACTTAGGAGTCCACCTTTGTGAAATATGAAATAAGATATGTCTGTTGTCCAGTAGGAACCTTTTGGGAGAACGGGTTTTGACGCAAAGTGCCATGTCTTGGTCAGACAGGGGCCACCTCTTGATGTCATTACTCTTTTATGTGATGGGGTAATATAAGACGCAAAGTGCCATGTCTTGATCAGACAGGGGCCACCTCTTGATGTCATTACTCTTTTATGTGACGGGGTGATATAAGACGCAAAGTGCCATGTCTTGATCAGACAGGGGCCACCTCTTGATGTCATCACTCTGATGTGTTATGGGTGCAGGGGGTCCCCTTCAAGGGGGAGCAAAAAACCCTAATGGGCGCATGTGTTTCAACGCAGCGGAAATAAGGGTTTTAGGGATCATTAGCATGATATATGATCAACTATGAAAAATCGATTGCAAAATGCCAATAAGATTCATACCATCGCCATCTATGGATGAAGTGTTGGAAGCAAAAACCGAAAGGGGTCTTCTCCCTAGTCGACGCACACACGATGAAGAATGGCCTCTCCTTGTCGTCTTTGTGCTAGCAAAGCTTCAAGGGTCCTTTGCGCATGGAGGAGATGAGATCCTTGGGCTTGGCGAAGAAGAAGTTCCTCTACACTCGTCAAGACTTTTGTCACACGAGAAGGGAGGAGATGTCGTCCGAAGTTGATGATCGACAAGGGAGTAAACACGTTGTAATCAACGTGGGCGTTGCTATCCAAAAATAGTAACCCATTACTCACTTCGGTTATGCGTTCACATGAAGTGAACCGCAACCCTCTTCTCCCATTCGAACCTTTGAACCAAGCGCTCATAACATGAGCCGGTTCAAGTGACTTTGGTTCAAGACCAAATCGGCCCAAGCAATGGTCGATCTTATTGAACCACAAGGTTCAAGATCACCGTTGATCTCTCGATGCTCTAGATCTCACTGATCTAGCATCATAACTCTCGATCGAAGCTTACCGATCTAAAGCCCTAATCAATCAAACATGATCAGACCAGATCTCACTCTCAATCAGAGTTTAACACCCCTTTAAACTGAACTAAACAATTCAGTCCACACGATCTGACTTAAAGAAGCCATATCATCAAATTGTGCGACCCTAAGGGTTTCCTTTAAATGTCGGTAACGATAACTCACGTTATCACGATCAGTGAGGGGTATCTAGCAACACATCACTGTCTCCCGATATAAAGGAAAGAGTCTTCCAAGACTTCACCCAAAACACAGCACAAGTGTGAATCCAATTCACTAGGCATGCATACTTCCTTTGCCACTTGATGTTCTTATTGGACAAGCCTGTCAAGCTTGTAACTCCAATATGATGAGCATGATTAGATCAGATGAACACTGTCACCTGGGTATGGCCATACACTCTCTCAATCATCTCATCCAGGGGGGCCCTTATAGAACATCACACTCCTTAAACAAGGAGACGGCAATCCTATGTCTATCACTAGTGTCCTAACCTGACTCAAGCTCATCATCCAAGATAGTCTATAATCATTATGTTTCAAATGATATTGAACTACCTCAAAACAATGACAATCATCATTTAGAAAACACAAGTGATCTCAAGTCAGAGGAAATGTGCCACTTGTCGCAATCAAGGAATATTCACATTGTGACAAACAATTGAACATCCTAGTAGGGTCTGTCCAGTACATCCCATGTACCCATGAGTCTACATCTTATTCCATGCTCGAAGCATCCTATAAGATTAGAACACATATTAGTCTTAACCATATCAAGGCTGTCTCATGTTCACCAAGATACATCGACCAAGGACATAATAGCATGTCAGCCCAGCTGAACAGCTTTGAGACATTATTCAGAAGAACATATATTGCAGCAGACAATGTAGCTAACTGAATAACAACCATGCCTTTATAAACATATGAGTTTATTACATGATACTTGTTACACTCCCATAGGCTTCAAACATTAGCCTTAAGGGCATACCCCAACAATCTCCCACTTGCACTTAATCTAATGGTTGAGGAATCTCAAACCCATATTATTACAGTGCTTCTCATGCTTCTGCTGCGCCAGAGGCTTGGTAAGCGGGTCTGCCAGATTGTCATCTGTATGAACCTTGCATACTTTGATCTCGCCACGATCAATGATCTCCCTGATCAAATGAAACCGTCTCTGTATGTGCTTGGACTTCTGGTGCGACCGTGGTTCCTTTGCTTGTGCAATTGCTCCAGTGTTATCACAGAAGATAACCAAAGGATCTGCACTCGAAGGAACGACACCAAGTTCTTTCACGAACTTACGAATCCACACTGCCTCCTTGGATGCTTCCGAGGCTGCAACATACTCGGCTTCTGTTGTGGAATCAGCAACAGTTGACTGTTTGAAACTCTTCCACACCACTGCTCCACCATTCAAGCTAAAAACATAGCCTGATTGCGATCGGAAATCATCCTGGTCAGACTGGAACGAAGCGTCAGTATATCCTTCAATACTGAGTTCTTCCTGACCACCATATATCAAGAACATATCTTTGGTCCTCCGCAGATATTTTAAGATGTTCTTGACTGCAATCCAGTGCGCCACACCTGGATTACTCTGGTAACGACTGGTCACGCTTAATCCGTAAGCGACGTCTGGGCGAGTACACAACATCGCATACATAATGGATCCAATAGCCGAAGCATAAGGCGTATTGTCCATTTCATCTTTCTCAGTCTGTGTTTGTGGACACTGACTCTTCGAAAGACTCAGACCATGTCTGACTGGAAGATATCCTCGTTTAGAATTCTCTAAATGAAATATTTCCAGGACTTTATCGATGTAAGTACTCTGGCACAGCCCGAGAAGCCTCTTAGATCTATCCCTGTAGATCTTCACACCTAACACATAGGCTGCTTCTCCTAGATCTTTCATCTGGAAACATTTCCTCAGCCATGCCTTAACAGCATGCATTTCAGGAATGTCATTTCCAATGATCAAGATGTCATCGACGTAGAGGACTAGGAAAGTAATCACGCTCCCACTAAACCTCTTATATACACACGGGTCATCCTCGTTCTTGATGAAACCAAATTCAGTAACTGATTCATCAAAACGAATATTCCAGCTTCTCGATGCTTGTTTAAGTCCATAAATGGACTTCTTTAACTTGCATATTTTATGACGATCTGCTGGATTAGTGAAACCTTCAGGTTGTGTCATATACACATCCTCATCCAGATTTCCATTAAGGAAAGCTGTTTTCACATCCATCTGCCAGATCTCATAATCGTAATATGCAGCTATCGCAAAAAGAATCCGAATAGACTTAAACATGGCTACAGGTGAGAAAGTTTCATCATAATCTATCCCGTAGATTTGTTTGAAACCTTTCGCAACTAGCCTGCCTTTATAGGTAACCACGTTACCATCCATGTCAATCTTCTTCTTGAAGATCCATTTACAGCCTATAGGGATTACTCCCGGAGGCGGATCAACCAAATCCCAGACTTGGTTATCTGACATGGAGTCCATCTCGGCGCGCATAGCTTCAAGCCATCTCGCTGACTCCGGTCCACTGACCGCATCCGCATAAGTGAGGGGTTCATCATTGTCAATGATGTAGACTCCGTCATAGTGCTCAGGCTGTCGACGGATCCTACCCGATCTTCGCGGTTCCCGTGATATCTGAGCCTCAGGTTGTTCAATAACCTGTTCTACCGGCTCAGGCTCATCCAACTCTGCTTGAGCACTTTGTCCTTTCTCTGGATTCTCATCCAGTTTTATTTCTCTCCCACTGGCCTCTTGCAGAAGAAACTCCTTCTCAAGAAATATGGCCGTACGAGCAACAAAAACCTTGTTCTCCTTGGGATCGAAGAAATAATAACCCTTAGTTTCCTTAGGGTAACCGACAAAGATACATTTCTCAGATCTGCTCTCTAGTTTCCCAGAGGCGAGCTTTTTGACATAAGCTTCGCAACCCCAGATCCTGATAAATGTCAAGCTTGGCTGTTTCCCATACCATAACTCATATGGCGTCTTTGAAACTGCCTTGGATGGCACCCGGTTTAGTACCTTTGCAGCTGTTTCCAGTGCAAAACCCCAAAAGGAGTATGGAAGAGTAGCCTGACTCATCATAGAACGAACCATATCTAGTAACGTTCTATTTCTCCTCTCGGACACACCATTCCATTGCGGTGTTCCTGGTGGAGTGAGCTGTGAGATAATGCCACACTCTTTTAGATAGTCAGTAAATGCATGACTTAGGTATTCACCACCTCGATCTGAGCGAAGTGCCTTGATATTACGGCCTAGCTGATTTTGTACTTCATTTTTGAACTCTTTGAACTTGTCAAAAGATTCACTTTTATGTCTCATCAGATAGACATAACCATATCTACTGAAATCATCAGTAAAGGTAATGAAGTACTGATAGCCACCTCTGGCATGTTTACTAAATGGCCCACACACATCACTGTGTATAAGGTCAAGTAAACCTGAAGCCCTTTGACCTTTGTGAGGAAAAGGTGACTTCGTCATTTTACCCATTAAACAAGCCTTGCATGTATCAATCTCCTTGTAGGAGAATGATCCCAGCAGTCCATGATGATGCAACCGCTTAATGCGTTTCTCGTTAATATGGCCTAAACGACTATGCCATAGCAAGGTGCTGTCATCAGCATACTTGGCTTTCTTGATATCAACGTTCTGTATAGAACATTCCATGTCCAACATGTATAACCCATTGCTAATTGAACCAGTTGCATAAACAATATTATCTAAAGACAAAACACACTTTGAAATATTGCATTCAAAGGAAAATCCCTTCCTGACAAGAGCAGGAATGGAGATAATATTTTTAGTTATACTGGGAACAAAGTAACAACTGTTTAGTTCTAATACAATTCCAGATGGTAAAGAAATGAAGTAGTCTCCTACAGCAACAGCAGCAACCCGTGCCCCGTTTCCAACGCGTAGGTCCACCTCATGCCGTCCCACCTGCCTTCTTCTCTTGAGTTCCTGCACATTTGAACAAATGTGAACTCCACATGCAGTGTCCAACACCCATGATATAGAAGAAGAAAACATGACTTCAGTCACGAATATACCTGAGCCAGAAGCAAAGCTTCCCCTCTTGTCTCCTTGGAGCGCTTTACAGTCCTTTTTCCAGTGACCCAGCTGGCCACAGTGGAAACACCTGTATTCCTTAGACCGCTTGACCTTCTGCTTCAGAGCCTTGCTGTAATTCTTGACAGGGGCCTTGCCCTTCTTCCCCTTCTTCTTGTTCCTTGAAGGAACCATTAAGACAGAGGTTGAAGGCTTACCCTTCAGAGTCTCCTCAGTGGTCAAGAGCATATTCAGCAGCTCTGCCGGAGTACAATCGATTTTGTTCATATTAAAATTAATAATGAACGCGTCGAATGAAGGCAGGAGAGACTGCAGAATAATGTCCACAGCAAGCTCCTGGTTGATGGTATGCCCCAGTTTCTCTAGAGCCTCCTTGTGCCCAATCATCTTGAGCACGTGAGCTCCCACTGGGCTCCCTTCAGCCAGTTTGCTCTGAAAGAAGAGCTTCGTCAAATTATAGCGTTCAGTCCTCGCCTGTGCAGCATACAGCATCTTGAGGTTCGCTATAATCTGTATAGCCGACATATCCTCATGCTGACGCTGCAGCGGTGGCGTCATAGACGCTAGCATCAGGCAAGCGACATCAATGCTATCATTGACGTGCTTTTCATAGGCTTCCCGAACCGCCCTTGCGGCGTTCGGAGCGGGCTGCGGCGGTATCGCCGTCTCGAGGACATACAGTTTCCTCTCTGCCTTAAGAATAATCTTAAGGTGTCCAAACCAGTCAGAGAAGTTTGGCCCAGCAAACTTCTCCCTTTCCAGTAGGGATCGCACATTGAAGTTCATGGTGTTCGTTGCTGCAGGTATCTACAACAATGCAAGAACAGCAAGGTCAGTATCAATGTATAAGAATCAATCAGGACTTAAGAAAGATTCTTTTTCTCACTATTTTATCAGGCGTGAAAAATCCAGCAAAACAGCCCGAAAGAGTAGAACTCTTTTAGTGAGATGGGATCCAGATTTCATACTTGGTCTCCGCGTCCCGCTCAGGCGAGATAAGATGCACAGAGAGTACAAGCACTAGTTTCTGGTAGGCTTTCCCTGCCGATCGCCAACCCGTGCGATTCCCCTTCATCTGGGCAATCCAGCAGACTGTGCCAACTGAGTTGGTACAACACAGTCTCTGATCCCACAGATGGCTGCCTCCATGTGCTACCATATGCGCCACATATGTAGACTACACGGTCAAGCTGACCCAACCTACTCCCTGGACCACCATGTGCTATGCTGAGCAACGAGAAGGGATAAATCCCTGCTCTGTAACACACAGGTGTAATCCCGCACCGTCTGAAGATAGATGGACGTGCCCACTGAGTGGGTACAACACGGCTCCAACGATAATCAGAACAGTGAGGTTTCGCGTCAGAAGGCATTCGAGCTTGATATTTTTAGCGTTGGATTTTAACGGTCTTTTATCTTCTTTTTCTATCATACAATCCCTATGGTGATAGCAGAAGATAAATTTAATCATGCAATTCTAATATTAACAAATAAAAGAAAGCATGTATCTTATGTGGTAAAAGCCCATAGCCCTAGTGAGACCTTAACCTAGCTTAAGTCTACACTTGCTCTTCATGGGTCTTTTGCTGCTCATCTGGCCCAAGCAGGGCCCTAGCGCCGTTTGTAGCACTGGTGCGCCCACCAGGAATTTGCGCCAGGTCCTAGGTTCGAACCCTAGACCTTCCACCTGGTCCAGCCACTGCTGCAGGCGCTTCTGCCAAGTGTGCATTGTGCTCTTGTCTAATTAAATTACAATTTAACTATCTAGACAAGAGTGACACGCAGGTCACTTTCACATTATAAATTAATCAAAATTGTGATTCGCAGATCACAAAAATAAAATTAATTTACAACAATTAAGCCCAGGCTCGCAGGCCCCAGCACAGCACACATTAATAACGGGCAGCCCACATAAGACTAAATAGACAAACATATGCATCAATCAAGAATCATGTGATCCATACATAAAAATTAAAATTTTTCGAAAACCCCTTGGGATCAATTTTAATTTTTCCTTATTTCCCCTACAACCTTACAACGGTCCATTACTAGGGATCCACTCAACCAACCTAGTCAGATCCACTACCCTTGCATGCACCAAGTCCTAACTGACTTGAGTTGACCATAAGGTCAACCATGCATGCGCCAGGGCTGAACGACCACACAGAGGTCTGGCAAGCGGGCGTGACCCCGGGCCTAACTCAGGTGCGTTCATTAGTCGTCTCAATCAGACATCGCTACACACCTGTCTGCAGTCGACCTATAGCCACCATAGGCTTGCGCCGAGGTGCTAACTGGTCGACCCATTCAGGCTGTCAGATAGTCTGATCAGACATTCTGGATCTAACCTAGGGGTGACTTCAACCCTAATAACCCGTCTAAGGGTTTACAGTAGGCGGCTTAGATCTAAGGTGATACGCGCAAGAGATATAAGTTTTTGATAAAAACTCTATAACAAGTGCCAAGGCATCATACATGCGTAACACATAAACTTACATCATGCGCAACCTTACAACATGCGTCAACTACAAGTAAAGGTTCGCATGTATTCTAGATCTAGCAAGATGGCGCATACAAGGATCACAAATCATAGCAAACATATTATCATGCGATTTAACCTCCCTCTGATACCAATTGTAGGGGGTCCCCTTCAAGGGGGAGCGAAAAACCCTAATGGGCGCATGTGTTTCAACGCAGCGGAAATAAGGGTTTTAGGGATCATTAGCATGATATATGATCAACTATGAAAAATCGATTGCAAAATGCCAATAAGATTCATACCATCGCCATCTATGGATGAAGTGTTGGAAGCAAAAACCGAAAGGGGTCTTCTCCCTAGTCGACGCACACACGATGAAGAATGGCCTCTCCTTGTCGTCTTTGTGCTAGCAAAGCTTCAAGGGTCCTTTGCGCATGGAGGAGATGAGATCCTTGGGCTTGGCGAAGAAGAAGTTCCTCTACACTCGTCAAGACTTTTGTCACACGAGAAGGGAGGAGATGTCGTCCGAAGTTGATGATCGACAAGGGAGTAAACACGTTGTAATCAACGTGGGCGTTGCTATCCAAAAATAGTAACCCATTACTCACTTCGGTTATGCGTTCACATGAAGTGAACCGCAACCCTCTTCTCCCATTCGAACCTTTGAACCAAGCGCTCATAACATGAGCCGGTTCAAGTGACTTTGGTTCAAGACCAAATCGGCCCAAGCAATGGTCGATCTTATTGAACCACAAGGTTCAAGATCACCGTTGATCTCTCGATGCTCTAGATCTCACTGATCTAGCATCATAACTCTCGATCGAAGCTTACCGATCTAAAGCCCTAATCAATCAAACATGATCAGACCAGATCTCACTCTCAATCAGAGTTTAACACCCCTTTAAACTGAACTAAACAATTCAGTCCACACGATCTGACTTAAAGAAGCCATATCATCAAATTGTGCGACCCTAAGGGTTTCCTTTAAATGTCGGTAACGATAACTCACGTTATCACGATCAGTGAGGGGTATCTAGCAACACATCACTGTCTCCCGATATAAAGGAAAGAGTCTTCCAAGACTTCACCCAAAACACAGCACAAGTGTGAATCCAATTCACTAGGCATGCATACTTCCTTTGCCACTTGATGTTCTTATTGGACAAGCCTGTCAAGCTTGTAACTCCAATATGATGAGCATGATTAGATCAGATGAACACTGTCACCTGGGTATGGCCATACACTCTCTCAATCATCTCATCCAGGGGGGCCCTTATAGAACATCACACTCCTTAAACAAGGAGACGGCAATCCTATGTCTATCACTAGTGTCCTAACCTGACTCAAGCTCATCATCCAAGATAGTCTATAATCATTATGTTTCAAATGATATTGAACTACCTCAAAACAATGACAATCATCATTTAGAAAACACAAGTGATCTCAAGTCAGAGGAAATGTGCCACTTGTCGCAATCAAGGAATATTCACATTGTGACAAACAATTGAACATCCTAGTAGGGTCTGTCCAGTACATCCCATGTACCCATGAGTCTACATCTTATTCCATGCTCGAAGCATCCTATAAGATTAGAACACATATTAGTCTTAACCATATCAAGGCTGTCTCATGTTCACCAAGATACATCGACCAAGGACATAATAGCATGTCAGCCCAGCTGAACAGCTTTGAGACATTATTCAGAAGAACATATATTGCAGCAGACAATGTAGCTAACTGAATAACAACCATGCCTTTATAAACATATGAGTTTATTACATGATACTTGTTACACTCCCATAGGCTTCAAACATTAGCCTTAAGGGCATACCCCAACAATGGGGTGATAGAGCAAAGTGCCACGTCGTGACCTGACGGGGGCCACCTCTTGATTCTACTCACTATCCATGTTTATGTGTTGCACGAGATTTTGCAGCTCCCAGTGCTTTGGCCAAGCCGGGTTAGACCATATTGGTCACTACTGAATATGCTGGACAACTAGGTTAATTAAGTATGGTGTGTTTAGTTGGTTTAGAATATATGTGTTTAATTGGGTTAGAGTAAAACTCTAGAACCTGAATTTGTTATATGCTAGTGTGTACATTTAACTGTCTATATGACTTCTGTTTCTTTATTTTGTTATATGTTGACATAATGTTCTGTTAAATATTTTTAAAAATAATCTGCCCATATTTTTGAATGTATGTTATGGATGGTCGATTTAGACTATCCACTCACTGGGCTGTGTAGCTCACCCCTCACTATTTTTAGGCATAGAGCAGGGGCGCATGTCTTGAGTGCATTGGCGTGGATAATTATGCTGTTTGCTGTTTTAAGAATTTTTATGCTTAATTCTTGGGGCCGGTTGTGGCCTTAACATAAACTATATGAACTATGTGAATCATGAGACTATGTGAACTATGTGAAGTATGTTGCCAGTTATGGCAGTCTTATGAGTTTGATTTTTGTGTCACCGCGGGCTTCAGCCTGGTTTCGGTGTTTGGTATGAGTTTATAAAATCGATTTTGTGATTTTGTTTTGAATTTCGGCTTGTTGTATATTCTGTGCAATCGGTTTTGATATACCCTGTAACTTGCATATGTCTAGTGCAAGTATTGCCTGGTGGCAGGTACCTTTATGGATTTTATGAATTTGAATCGGTTTTGATATAACTATTGCCTTGCATATGTCTAGTGCAAGGATTGCGTGGTGGCAGGTACCCTTATGAGATTTGAGTTTTGTGGATTTGTGTGTATGGATTTATGGAAATTTTTCAGATCGTGTTTTCTTGAACTCGGTTTTACCTAGCATATGATCGATCTTATATGAAACATCCTGTATCATTTGTGAATTGTGCCATTTGTTTGGGGTTAAGAATGTGGGATGTTACAGAATGGTATCAGAGGAGTTGGCTAGCTAAAACTTAGTTTGGGGGAAAACATGTTTGTGTATTGCTAGACACCTGTTAGGTTTATGTTTGTTTTCCTTACTATGGTATGTGTGTGTCACAAGCGCTATGCCTCGCTTGTGAGTGAATTCCAGAAACTGGGTCCCAACTTTGTTTATGGGGGCTCAGAATCCAGTACTGCTGAGAACTGGCAGTTGTGCTTGGAAAAGATTTTCCAATTCATGCGCTGCTCAGATGAGGATAAGTTATGTCTGACCACCTATATGATGCGTGCTGACGCAGATGAGTGGTGGAAAGGCGTGGTGAGACTTGCCGAAGAAAGACATGAGACTGTAGATTGGCCTTACTTCTTGTCTCGATTTAACGAGAAGTACTTCCCAGATAGTTTGGTGGAGGACCGAGAAGTGGCGTTTATTCACCTGGAGTAGGGTGATATGACTGTGGACCAGTATGAATTACAGTTCACTAAGTTGGGAAAGTATGCCCCTCACCTGATAAACACTGAAAAGAGGAGAGCTACTAAGTTTCTCAGAGGTCTCAGATGGGACATTAGAGAGCAGGTTGGTGCTCAGCACTTGGAGACCTATGTTGAGACTGTTGGGCGAGAACGCACCATTGAGAGATACATAGCTGAGAGGAGTTCTCATGTTGCCGTGACAGTGGTTCCTGCAGCTGAGGCGGCGGCTCCTCAGTATGGCAGTGGCGGCAAGGGTAAGAAGTACCCTAAACATAAGGACTACAAGAAGAGCAGGTATAAGCCTTACTCCTACAAGGCACCGCAGCAGTCCGGGGATGCACCGCAGCAGTTCAGGGATGCCAGGGATGTAAGAAACGGTATCACTTGTAGTTATTGTGGGCTCAAGGGACACCTAGTGAAAGACTGTCATAAGAAGAATGGCGTGTGCTTCAGGTGTAAGAAACCAGGGCACATGGTCAGAGACTGCAAAGAGCCTGAGATACAGCCTAGAGGCGCAGATAAGCCTACAGTCCAGACTAGAGTTTATGCTGTGGCTGAGAAGGATACACGAGCTTCCCGATCCGTTGTGGAAGGTACCTTATTTGTATTTGATCAGTTAGCTCGTATCTTATTTGATCCTGGTGCAAATCTGTCTTTTGTATCTGTTAGATTTGCTGCATGTTTACCTGTGTTACCTAAGGTGATGAATTATGTTGTGTCTGTGAGTACTCCCTTAGGAAAGTCATTATCTACAGACACTGTGTGTGCTGATTGTGTGGTGTATGTAGAGGGTTATGAGTTTCTAGTGGATTTAATCCTCCTAGACATGCAAGACTATGATGTCATCCTAGGTATGGATTGGTTATCCTCGCATCATGCTACTGTGGATTGCTTTGAGAAAGTAATCACTTTAAATCTGCTAGATGGGAGTAGGATTTTTGTGAGAGGTCTAGTGTCAAACCAAGGACCGCATGTGATATCTTTCCTGCAGGCCAGGAAGTTACTTGCTAGTGGATGTAAGGGTTACCTTGCACATGTTAAGGTGCAGGATGATTCTACTTCTGATTTGACTCAGATGGCGGTGGTGAAAGAATTTCCTGATGTGTTCTCTGAAGAATTTTCAGGCTTGCCACCAATTAGAGAAGTGGAGTTTGGCATTGAGTTGGCGCCAGGAACGGCACCTATCTCCAGAGCTCCTTACCGTATGGCTACTTCAGAGTTGGCCGAGCTTAAGAAACAACTGGAGGAATTGCTAGAGAAAGGGTATATTCGGCCTAGTGCTTCTCCCTGGGGAGCGCCAGTGCTATTTGTGAAGAAGAAAGATGGAACCCTGAGGATGTGTATAGACTACAGGCAATTGAACCAAGTGACTATCAAGAATAAGTATCCTCTTCCCAGAATTGATGATCTATTTGATCAATTACAGGGAGCGACAGTGTTCTCTAAGATTGATCTGAGATCAGGGTATTACCAGCTGAGGGTCAAGGATGAGGATATATTTAAGACTGCTTTCAGGACCAGGTATGGGCATTTCGAATTTTTAGTTATGCCTTTTGGACTGACGAATGCACCTGCTGTCTTCATGGATTTGATGAACAGGGTATTCCATGAATTGCTTGACTCTTGTGTGGTAGTCTTTATAGACGATATTTTGGTATACTCACAGACTACTTCAGATCATGTCAGTGACTTGCGCAGAGTGCTGGAGGTTCTGAGGAAGAACCGATTATATGCCAAGGCTAGTAAGTGTGAGTTCTGGCTAGAGAAGATCAGTTTCCTTGGGCATGTGATTTCTGGTCAAGGGGTGTCTGTGGATCCAGTTAAAGTGCAAGCCATCCTTAATTGGGGAAGACCGACCAGTGCTACTGAGATCAGGAGTTTTCTGGGTTTGGCAGGTTACTACCGGCGATTTGTTGAGGGATTCTCCAAGCTGGCGGGTCCTTTAACTAAATTGACTAGAAAGGAGGCTAAGTTTATTTGGGATGACAAGTGTGAAGAGAGCTTCCAAGAGCTGAAGAGAAGGTTGACTAGTACACCGATCCTCATTATTCCTAGTGGTGGGGAAAGGTTTACTGTCTATACAGATGCTTCAGGCAAAGGGTTGGGTTGTGTCTTGATGCAGAAGGGTTCTGTAGTAGCCTATGCTTCGAGACAACTGAAGGAGTATGAATTGAACTACCCTACTCATGACTTAGAGTTGGCGGCCGTAGTCTTTGCTTTGAAGATATGGCGTCACTATTTGCTGGGCCAGGAGTTTGATCTGTTCACTGATCACCAGAGTCTCAAGTATATCTTCACTCAGAAGGAGTTGAACATGAGACAGAGAAGATGGATGGAGTTGATCAAAGACTATGACTTCTCCATTCAGTATCAGGCTGGAAAGGCCAATGTAGTGGCGGATGCGCTGAGCAGACATCCAGTTACTTCAGTAGCTGCTTTACGGGTTAGTGAGTGGCAGTTACTGCAGGAGTTCAGAGATCTCAAGATCAGTGTTTCTCCTAAAGTTCAGACTGGTTACGTGGCTTTTCTCAGAGTACAGTCTGCTTTGTTGCAGAAGATCAGAGATCAGCAGTCTGTGGATCCGAAATTAGTTCAGATCAGGGATAGTCTGGTTGATGGCGCAGTTCAGGATTTTAGCCTGTCTGATGATGGTATTCTTCGGTTTCGTGGAAGGGTATGTGTCCCTGAGGAACCGAGCTTGAGGAAAGAAATATTGGAGGACAGCCATAACTCCAAATATTCTCTACATCCTGGTGTGACTAAGATGTATCAGGACCTCAAGAAAAGTTTTTGGTGGCCGGGTATGAAGAAAGAAGTGTTTGATTTTGTTTCTAGGTGTTTAACCTGTCAGACTGTGAAGGCTGAACACCAGAAGCCTGGTGGTTTGTTGCAGTCTCTTCCTATTCCTGAGTGGAAGTGGGAATGTATCAGTATGGATTTTGTATGTGGTTTGCCTAGAACCAGATTGGGTCATGATGCTATTTGGGTGATTGTTGATAGACTCACTAAATCAGCCCATTTTCTCCCGATTAAGATGACTTATTCGTTAGAGAGGCTGGCTAGATTGTACATTGATGAGATAGTCAGACTGCATGGAGTTCCTGTTGATATTGTGTCTGATAGGGACTCTCGGTTTTTGTCCAGATTTTGGAAGAGTTTACAGGAGGGTTTGGGTACTAAGTTGAGTTTTAGTACAGCATACCATCCTCAGTCTGATGGCCAGACGGAGCGTACTATACAGACTCTAGAAGATTTGTTGAGAGCCTATGTGGTCGATTGGAGTTCTGAGTGGAACCGGGATCTATCTTTGATAGAGTTTACTTATAATAATAGCTTCCACTCCAGTATTCAGATGGCTCCTTATGAGGCTTTGTATGGGAGAAGGTGTAGGACTCCCTTGTGTTGGGAGGAAACTGGTGACAGAATGATTTTGAGATCTGATGCAGTACAGGAGATTACTGATAAGGTCAAAGAGATCCGGGATAAACTGAAAATTGCTCGGGACAGACAGAAGAGTTATGCTGACGACCGTCGTCGTTCCTTGGAGTTTATGGTAGGGGATCATGTGTTCTTGAAGGTGTCACCTACTAAGGGTGTAATGAGGTTTGGCAAAAAGGGCAAGTTGAGCCCTAGGTTTGTAGGCCCTTTTGACATTATTGAGAGAATTGGTCCAGTGGCTTACCGGTTAGCTTTACCTCCTGCTATGGATCATGTGCATAATGTATTCCATGTCTCTGCATTGAGGAAATATCATCCTGATCCATCTCATGTGTTGGAGTTAGAACCTCTTCAGATTCAGAGTGACTTGACATTTGAGGAAAGACCTCTTCGGATTGTGGATAGAAAGGATAAAGTTTTGAGGAACAAGACTATACCTTTGGTAAAGGTTATCTGGGGAAATCAGTCAGTTGAGGAGGCGACATGGGAGACTGAAGCTGATATGAGGAAATTTTATGCTTACCTCTTTGATGATATGGATGCTGAGCTTTAGAGGACTAAAGCTTTATAAGGAGGGAGGGATGTAAGATCCAAGGATCTTGAGTCCTGGTAAGCATTATTTTTGATTTAAATAAAATTATTGACTGTGTTATTATTCCTGTGTATTGATTGTTAATTTATGATAAATTAATTAGAGATTTTGGTTGTTGAATTATAGTTAATTAAATTAGAGATTTTTGGATGTTAATGCTAATTAATTAACTAGCTCATTGGATGCTAGTTTTCGGTTAATTAATTAGATTTTATTGCTTGTTAATTTAAGTTAATTAATTGTTAATTAATTGGAGTTATTGGTTAATTAAATCCTTATTGGATATTAATTACATCCTTATTGGATTTGCGTTTAAGTGAATTCATTAAGTGGATGTTAATTTAAGTTCTTATTGGATTGTCACTTAAACCATGGGTTATTGGGTTTAAAATTCAAATTTAGTTAGTTAAATGGTTAAACCCTAGTTGAATTAATGGGTTAATGGGTTAAGAGTTAAAACCGAAAATTCAAATTGATATTTCGATTAGGGTAGAGTTTTGGCGATTTTTTTTGGCTTGGAGAAATCTTGGGCGACGGCTTGAAGAACTTGGCGACTTCTAGGCGATTCTTGAAGAGTTCTTGAGGCGATTTTGGTGATTTCTCCATCTCTTTCCCTTTGGCGAATTATTCCTTGGTGTTTGGTAGCATCTTTCAAAGCCTTAGACGAATTTTTGGAAGGGTTTTTCACCTTGTGTTCTCGGTTCAAGGTGAGTGGGTTGTCTAATTGATTTCTATCTATTTGTTTGTGTTAATTGATGAGTTAGATGATATATTCGCTTGTTGGAAATCTTACCATGCTAAAACCGAAATTCAAGACTTCACCATGATGAAAACCGAATTTGTAAAGTTGATTATATGATGAAAACCGAATTTTGTAAGGTTGATTATATCATGAAAACCGAATTTTTCAAAGGTGATTATATGATGATTATTTAACCGAAAATTTGTATGAAATTTAAGGTATTTTTATAGGAATTTTGGTAGCATTAAATCATTGAATTTTGGGTATGAAATTCTTGTTAATTATAGTTAAACCGAAATCAATTTTGGTAACATTAAATCAATGATGTTTGTAGTTAACATGAAAACCGAAATCTCGATGTTCTTGATAATTGTTTATGAAAACCGAAATTGATGTTTGTAGTTAACATGAAAACCGAAACCTTGATGACCTTGATAATTGTCTATGAAAACCGAATTTTGGTGTTTGTAGTTAATATGTTACATGTGGTAATTTGTAAAGTAATTTATATGAATACTTGTTTTAAATTTTAAGTTGATTTTATGGATGCTTGATATGACTGTTTCTTGGTGTGTGTAATATGTTAAATAATTATGGTGTTATATTTATGGCTAAGTATCTGTATTTGAGAAACTTGAGTGACAACATAGCAAGGTTTGATTAAACTAATCAGCATGAAATTTAAGGACTACACTATATTCGGTGATATTCGAATATAAAATATTATGTGTTATGTTATATAATTTTGAACAATATGTGTGATCATGTGAATTTTGAACAATATGTGTGATCTTGTGAATTTTGAACAATATGTGTGATTATGTGAATTTGGAAAATTATGGGTTATGTGAATTTGGAAAATTATGTGTTATGTGTTGGTTAGGACTATGGCTAAGTGTAACAGTGTACTCATAGGATAGTCCTTATGTGATATGTGAAGGGTTTGAATTTCAGCCCTGTATTTGATATGTGAGGGGGCTGATGTTCGGCCTGCCTATTATGATTTTTGTGATGGGGGTTGATGTTCAGCCTGCCCGATATGATTTTTGTGATGACTATCCTAGAGTCTAGTTGACACTTAGGAGTCCACCTTTGTGAAATATGAAATAAGATATGTCTGTTGTCCAGTAGGAACCTTTTGGGAGAACGGGTTTTGACGCAAAGTGCCATGTCTTGGTCAGACAGGGGCCACCTCTTGATGTCATTACTCTTTTATGTGATGGGGTAATATAAGACGCAAAGTGCCATGTCTTGATCAGACAGGGGCCACCTCTTGATGTCATTACTCTTTTATGTGACGGGGTGATATAAGACGCAAAGTGCCATGTCTTGATCAGACAGGGGCCACCTCTTGATGTCATCACTCTGATGTGTTATGGGGTGATAGAGCAAAGTGCCACGTCGTGACCTGACGGGGGCCACCTCTTGATTCTACTCACTATCCATGTTTATGTGTTGCACGAGATTTTGCAGCTCCCAGTGCTTTGGCCAAGCCGGGTTAGACCATATTGGTCACTACTGAATATGCTGGACAACTAGGTTAATTAAGTATGGTGTGTTTAGTTGGTTTAGAATATATGTGTTTAATTGGGTTAGAGTAAAACTCTAGAACCTGAATTTGTTATATGCTAGTGTGTACATTTAACTGTCTATATGACTTCTGTTTCTTTATTTTGTTATATGTTGACATAATGTTCTGTTAAATATTTTTAAAAATAATCTGCCCATATTTTTGAATGTATGTTATGGATGGTCGATTTAGACTATGCACTCACTGGGCTGTGTAGCTCACCCCTCACTATTTTCAGGCATAGAGCAGGGGCGCATGTCTTGAGTGCATTGGCGTGGATAATTATGCTGTTTGCTGTTTTAAGAATTTTTATGCTTAATTCTTGGGGCCGGTTGTGGCCTTAACATAAACTATATGAACTATGTGAATCATGAGACTATGTGAACTATGTGAAGTATGTTGCCAGTTATGGCAGTCTTATGAGTTTGATTTTTGTGTCACCGCGGGCTTCAGCCTGGTTTCGGTGTTTGGTATGAGTTTATAAAATCGATTTTGTGATTTTGTTTTGAATTTCGGCTTGTTGTATATTCTGTGCAATCGGTTTTGATATACCCTGTAACTTGCATATGTCTAGTGCAAGTATTGCCTGGTGGCAGGTACCTTTATGGATTTTATGAATTTGAATCGGTTTTGATATAACTATTGCCTTGCATATGTCTAGTGCAAGGATTGCGTGGTGGCAGGTACCCTTATGAGATTTGAGTTTTGTGGATTTGTGTGTATGGATTTATGGAAATTTTTCAGATCGTGTTTTCTTGAACTCGGTTTTACCTAGCATATGATCGATCTTATATGAAACATCCTGTATCATTTGTGAATTGTGCCATTTGTTTGGGGTTAAGAATGTGGGATGTTACAACATGCCAGAGGTGGCTATCAGTACTTCATTACCTTTACTGATGATTTCAGTAGATACGGGTATGTCTATTTAATGAGACATAAGAGTGAATCTTTTGACAAGTTCAAAGAGTTCAAGAATGAAGTACAAAATCAGCTAGGCCGAAATATCAAGGCACTTCGTTCTGATCGAGGTGGAGAATACTTGAGTCATGCATTTACTGACTATCTGAAGGAGTGTGGGATTGTCTCACAGCTCACTCCGCCAGGAACACCGCAATGGAATGGTGTGTCCGAGAGGAGAAATAGAACGTTACTTGATATAGTTCGTTCTATGATGAGTCAGGCTACTCTACCTTACTCCTTTTGGGGATTTGCACTGGAGACAGCTGCAAAGGTACTAAACCGAGTGCCATCCAAGGCAGTTTCAAAGACTCCATATGAGTTATGGTATGGGAAACAGCCGAGCTTGACGTTTATCAGGATCTGGGGCTGCGAGGCTTATGTCAAAAAGCTCGCCTCTGGGAAACTGGAGAGCAGATCTGAGAAATGTATCTTTGTCGGTTACCCTAAGGAAACTAAGGGTTATTATTTCTACGATCCCAAAGAGAACAAGGTTTTTGTTGCTCGGACGGCTATTTTTCTTGAGAAGGAGTTTCTTCTGCAAGAGGCCAGTGGGAGAGAAATAAAGCTGGATGAGAATCCAGAGGAAGGACAAAGTAGTCAAGCACAGTTGGATGAGCCTGAGCCGGTAGAACAGGTTATTGAACAACCTGAGGCTCAGATATCACGGGAACCGCGAAGATCGGGAAGGATCCGTCGACAGCCTGAGCGCTATGACGGAGTCTACATCATTGATAATGATGAACCCCTCACTTATGCGGATGCGGCCAGTGGACCGGAGTCAGCTAGATGGCTTGAAGCTATGCGAGCCAAGATGGACTCCATGTCAGATAACCAAGTCTGGGATTTGGTTGATCCGCCTCCGGGAGTTATCCCTATAGGCTGTAAGTGGATCTTCAAGAAGAAGATTGACATGGATGGTAACGTGGTTACCTATAAAGGCAGGGTAGTTGCGAAAGGTTTCAAACAAATCTACGGGATAGATTATGATGAAACTTTCTCACCAGTAGCTATGTTTAAGTCTATTCGGATTCTTTTCGGGATAGCTGCATATTACGATTATGAGATCTGGCAGATGGATGTGAAGACGGCTTTCCTTAATGGAAATCTGGATGAGGATGTGTATATGACACAACCTGAAGGTTTCACTAATCCATCAGATCGTCATAAAATATGCAAGTTAAAGAAGTCTATTTATGGACTTAAACAAGCATCAAGAAGCTGGAATATTCGTTTTGATGAATCAATCTCTGAGTTTGGTTTCATTAAGAACGAGGATGACCCGTGTGTATATAAGAGGTTTAGTGGGAGCGTAATTACTTTCCTAGTCCTCTACGTCGATGATATCTTAATCATTGGAAACGATATTCCTGAAATGCATGCGGTTAAGGCATGGCTAAGGAAATGTTTCCAGATGAAAGATCTAGGAGAAGCAGCCTATGTGTTAGGTGTGAAGATCTACAGGGATAGATCTAAGAGGCTTCTCGGGTTGTGCTAGAGTACTTACATCGATAAAGTCCTGGAGAGATTCCATTTAGAGAATTCTAAAAGAGGATATCTTCCAGTCAGACATGGTCTGAGTCTTTCGAAGAGTCAGTGTCCACAAACACAGACAGAGAAAGATAAAATGGACAATACGCCTTATGCTTCGGCTATTGGGTCCATCATGTATGCGATGTTGTGTACTCGCCCAGACGTCGCTTACGGGTTAAGCGTGACCAGTCGTTTCCAAAGTAATCCAGGTCAGGCACACTGGATTGCAGTCAAGAACATTTTAAAATATCTGCGGAGGACCAAAGATATGTTCTTGATATATGGTGATCAGGAAGAACTCAGTATTGAAGGATATACTGATGCTTCGTTCTAGTCTGACCAGGATGATTTCCGATCGCAATCAGGCTATGTTTTTAGCTTGAATGGAGGAGCAGTGGTGTGGAAGAGTTTCAAACAGTCTACTGTTGCTGATTCCACAACAGAAGCCGAGTATGTTGCAGCCTCGGAAGCATCCAAGGAGGCAGTGTGGATTCGTAAGTTCGTGAGAGAACTTGGTGTTGTTCCTTCGAGTGCAGATCCTTTGGTTATCTTCTGTGATAACACTGGAGCAATCGCACAGGCAAAGGAACCACGGTCGCACCAGAAGTCCAAGCACATACAGAGACGGTTTCACTTGATCAGGGAGATCATAGATCGTGGCGAGATCAAAATCTGCAAGGTTCATACAGATGACAATCTGGCAGACCCGCTTACCAAGCCTCTGGCGCAGCAGAAGCATGAGAAGCACTGTAATAATATGGGTTTGAGATTTCTCAACCATTAGATTAAGTGCAAGTGGGAGATTGTTGGGGTATGCCCTTAAGCCTAATGTTTGAGGCATTGGGTTTGTATCAGTATCATGTAATAAACTCTTATGTTTATAAAGGCATGGTTGTTATTCAGTTTGTTACCTTGTCTGCTGTAATAAGTGTACTTCTGAATAATGTCTCAAAGCTGATCAGCTAGGCTGACATGCTATATGTCCTTAGTCGATGTATCTTGGTGAACATGAGACAGCCTTGATATGGTTAAGACTAATATGTGTTCTAATCTTATAGGATGCTTCGAGCATGGAATAAGATGTAGACTCATGGGTACATTGGATGTACTGGACAGACCCTACTAGGATATTCAATTGTTTGTCACAATGTGAATAATCCTTGAATGCAACAAGTGGCACATTTCCTCTGACTTGAGATCACTTGTGTTTTCTAAATGATGATTGTCATTGTTTTGAGGTAGTTCAATATCATTTGAAACATAATGATTATAGACTATCTTGGATGGTGAGCTTGAGTCAGGTTAGGGCACTAGTGATAGATAAAGGATTGCCGTCTCCTTGTTTAAGGAGTGTGATGTTCTAAAGGGGCCCCCCTTGATGAGATGATTGAGAAAGTGTATGGCCATACCCAGATGACTATGTTCATCTGATCTAATCATGCTCATAGTATTGGAGTTACAGGCTTGACATGCTTATCCAATAAGAACATCTTGTGGCAAAGGAAACATGTATGCCTTGTGAAGTGGATTCACACTTGTGCTGTGGTTTGGGTGTAGTCTTGGAAGACTCTTTCCTCTATATCGGGAGACAGTGATGTGTTGCTAGATACCCCTCACTGATCGTGATAATGTGAGTTATCGTTACCGACATTTAAAGGAAACCCTCAGGGTCGCACAATTTGATGATATGGCTTACTTAAGTCAGATCGTGTGGACTAAATTGTTTTGGTTCAGTTTAAAGGGATTTAATCTCTGATTGTAAGTGAGATCTGGTCTGATCATGTATGATTGATTAGGGCTTGAGATCGGTAAGCTTCGATCGAGAGAGTTGATGCTAGATCGGTGCGATCAGGAGCATCGAGAGATGAACGGTCAGATCTTGAATCTTAGGGTTTGATTTTATCTGGACCAATGCTTGGGCTAACTTGGTTTAGTCATTGAACCGAATGCTTTGAACCGGCTCATGTGAGCGCATGGTTCATATGGGAGTATGCGTTTGGTTCACTTGGTGAACGCTTGAACGCAAAGCTTTGAGGGCTTTCCAAATTTGGAAAGCGGTTTGCTAATTTGAGAGTAACGCCCACGTTTGTGTGGAACGCCTCTCTTAACGCCTCATTGATTCGTTCTCCCTCTCATTCAACAACGCTCTTGCGTGGTGAAGGAGACTCACGGTTTTGGAGAGTTCTTTCGGAAAGGCAAGAAAAGCTTCATCCATCCCTTTGATTTCGATCAACGACACCTCTTGGAACCTTGCTAGCACAAGGAGTACCAAGGAAGTGAGCGCATCCTCATCTTGTGTGCGCATCCTTTGGAGGAGATCTTTCTTGCTCTCTCTTTCAAGACGCCATCCAACACATGGCTTCGGTATGAATTTTTCATGTTGTTGTAGTTGATCATATTGCATGCAATGATCATTATGAAACCCTTATTCCGTTGCTATAACATAACCCACAAGGTCACTTGCGCCTCCTTAGGGTTTCGCTCCCCCTTGAAGGGGACTCTTCAGAACTCTGCTCCATCGCGCGACGTCCCCTATTTTCAGATTCCCGTGTCTACTATTCTTCTGTTCTTCTTTAAAACTAATATGTTTAACCTTCTTTGTGCAGGTATTTAAAATACTTGGACTTGCTGGAACCCCTGAACTCTGAAACGATTTGGAAGAGTATGTTACATCCCACTTGTTGTACCACATGGTTCCATGGAAGAATCACCAGATCAACCTAGTAGACCTAAAAAATTTTGAAGACTGAAACGATTTCTGTGCTATTTTGATTTGCTAATCTGATTAGGCATTTTATCGCACATGTTCTTATTGTCTGATAGTTCTTCACACTCTAATTCCTATACGGTTGAAAAGAACTAGTTTTTCTCTACATCTTGGCTTAATCAGTTCAAATTTTGGATCTTTGGAACCTACATAGCTACTTTTCTTAAATGATATATTTCTATAGCACTGAATTTTGGTAAAAAATACTCTTTGTTCTGGTTTGCACAACACGTGTCTCCACCCTACATCATCTTCACAAGCATGCCTGTGCATCCATGCACAACCGTGAAGATGTCGGCCCAACTTTTCAGATTTTGATGACAAGTTCATGGGCACACCCGTGAATACATTCATGGATGTGAAGAGTTCGCAATCCAATTTCAGAGTTCATTGAGGTCTTCACGGGCATGGCCGTGCATGCATGCATGGCCGTGATAACTTATGTAGCCATGACACCCGTTTCTTGCTATTTTTTGAAGCAGAATTTGGGGAAACTAGGTGGAACCCTTCCTAACTTACCCACGAACGTTTTGGGATAGGAATCACGCTGTTTCGTGGACCAATTGAGGAGACTAAGGGCGAAAGGCGAAGCTAGGATTTAGGCGATGGTTTTGGCAACGGAAGGCTGTTCCGGTGTGATTTCTTCTCCGTTTTGAAGCCGAAGATCATGCTCCATCCTCTCACGACATAGATATAGCCTTTCCTCTGGTTTAGTTGAATTTCTCTTCAGAATTTTAATGTATTCTATGATATAAGTTGTTGCATAAACTTATTTTCGGGCTTTGGGTGTAGCCCACTTTAAGGATGTTGTTTGATAATGCTTAATTAATAGATTGCTTGAGTTTATTGTTGTTCTTATTCAATCCTAATCGCATATATTTTATATTATTGCACTGGCCATGCTTTCATATGCTTTAGACATTGTAGGAAGTACTGTGAGGTGAACCACAACGTCGGACCACTTAGGATTGGACTTGTAATTTTGACCATGAAAGTAAGTCAAAATTACTCGAGGAGTTAATAATTCTTCACGAACTCATTGGATCTGCTTAACCTAGTAAGCCATGAGAGTAGAAGACTTGGGTTAAGTTAGATACTGGATCGTGGCCGGAGAGGGAATGATCCGTACCATTGGAAGAATTTCCTTAAGAGTTAAGAATAAACGAATTAAAACACTTAGCGTCATCTTTCCATTATCCTTCAGTGTGGTGAAACTTAAAACCCTAATTTTCCCTCAAGAATTTTCTCACCCTTATTTGCCCTTGATTTGTTTAAGTTTACTTCTTGCATTAGGATACTAGTCACTCTCATCATTATTTGATAGCATAGCTTTCAATAGAATAAGTAGTTAGTACTTGACCCCTAGTCCCTGTGGGATCGATGCTTTTTACTACGCGATAGGTCTGTGCCCTTGCGGGCTCCTATCAATATGTGGCTCCAGCACTTGCCCAGCCCCCCTACTTTGAGCCCCCACAACGTCTAACACCCACTAGCCCTCGCTAGCTTCCCCGGGATGCTACCTGTGATGCACCTGTTGGTGTTTATGCCCTAAGATCTAGTTTGGTCTTTACCTTGTACTACTTGACATTGATATTTCTTATATATCATTTTGGCATTGTATTATCATGCTTAGTTTACATCTGCGATTGTGTTCTTAGATGATAATGTCCCTGATGACAAATTGGAGCTGTGCTCAAACTTTTGTCCCTAGTCAATATACCTTAGTGGATGTGGGATAACTCTGGTACTTGTGAGACTGATATATGGGCTGGTTAGGCACGAGGTGTTAACGCAGACATATGGGTATATCAGTGGTAGATATACTGGACCGACCTACTGTGAGGCAATGACTTGGTGTCATGAGTTATCCTCACAAGTGATAGGAGATGCATTGATCCCTTGACTTGAGGTCATTGACTATTCTATATGGTTAAGGACATGCTTTGATATAACCTAACACCTCACCGTAGTTGGTGTTGGGAAACCCCGGGGACATTTTACAATTTTCAGAGCTATGGACATACATTTTTTGCAGCGGAAGAATGTCCCCGAAACAGGCTAGTCCCAAAAACCCAGTGAAGATCTCTTGCGAGGGGTTCGACACGATGTGATAGTAAGTACCTTTAAGCAATTAGAAGCCGATGTCGATGAAGGCACCCAAGTGTTCGCCCTCTGCAGTCTCGCACACACGGATTCCTCAAGTTTTCTTCTTCCTCGCCCGGTGCTAGCCTCAGGAAGAAGATCCATGCCTTAGGAGAGTCCTCCAAGCAACTTGCGCCACCACCAAGATGTGATGCGCCAAGGAGATGGAAGGAGAAGAGAACGCCGCAAGCCTTCTTGTTCCTTTGCTCCAAGGAAAGGAAAAGGAGAAGCATGCTTGCGCCCTTGATGGAAGAAGGAGAGCTCTAAGCTCTCCAAGCCGTCGCCCTCTAATGCTTCACGCCTCCAAGGAATTAGCATCATCAAGAGAGGGGGCAGCAAGGGCTTATTTATAGGAGCAAGAGGCGGTTAGGGGAGAATGGCAAGTGTTGACAATTAGGGCATGATTCTAGGAGATTATCCAATCAAATATATTGATTAAATCTCTACTCCCATATGCGCCTAAGACTTGCCAAAGCAAGCATCAGCCATATGCGCCCATATCATGCCATATGAGGCATTAATCCCATCCATGCGCCTAGACCTAGTCAAGGCAATATGATGGATTGCCTAATGTGGCTTGGGCGCAAGTCCTAATCCAATTAGGACTCTAATTATGTTAATAATCAGCCCACAATTGTCAAAAACAATCCAATCAATTATCTTGTGTGATTTAATCAAATCCAATTTGATTTAATCACCTAGGAGATACCAAACAAGGCATAGGCGCAAATCCTAGTCCAACTAGGATTCCATATGCGCCTATCCTATTAATTCATCCCCATTATACCCTTCAAGCCTCATAGCCCTTCAATACAACTTATTAGCAAGCCCAACTAAGCAATGGGCCAAGCCCAAAGTCCATTATGCATGTTAACCAAGCTATTGGATCCAATCCAATTTAACCCATGGTTAAATGAGGCTAACCATGGTTAATTTGATCAATATGCCAAAAACGGAAGTTGGCCCCAATAATTTTATTCCATCTCATCAGGCCCATTGGCGCTGATGAAATCTCCCAAATAGATCAGAGTTATCCAATAACTCGATATAAAGGCTACCCGATCAATATGAAAACTCAAGTATCAAGGTGTGCAACCCTGTAGGTTCCTCTAACGCTGGCAGTGCTGACCAAAGGTCATCACAAGCAGTGAGTGGCACCTAGCAGTGCATCGCTGCTACCCAGGTTATTGGAATGGATATCGACATCGACATCCCCATCATCGCAACTAGGTACAGATGCATTACAGTCTCTTTGCCGTACTGATATCCGATTGGACAAGTGTGTCACCACTTGTTTTTCATCCAATCACATGGCTATGACTAAAACAGGTTCTCACCTGGGTATGGCCATACACTCTCAGTCATAGAACCATAAGGGAGCTCCATGGATATCATACTTCCCTAAGGAAGGGGCAAATCCTATGTCTGTCCATTGACCTTCTCATATGGGTCGTGACATGCTCAATGACAACCGTTATGACCTCCCAACTACGGCAAGGTGTTAGGTTGCATCAAAGCAAGTCCCTAACCATATAGAATGGTCAATGACCTCAAGTCAAGGGATCAATGCATCTCCTGTCACTTGTGAGGATAACTCATGACACCAAGTCATAGCCTCACAGCGGGTCTATCCAGCATAAGGGAATAATGGGGAGAAAACTCCACCCATTGGCACCTAAGGGAATAATGGGGAGGAGTGGGTGCCTAATGCTTCATTAGGAAGTAATTGGTGCCTCCCTCTTTCTACCTTGGATGGTAACGTTGCCTCTATGGCAATGGTTGGGGCACATATAGCATGATAGACTTGTTTGGAAGGTCTATGGTGATTAGGAGAGGTTTATGGAAAGGGCTTGGAGTCCTGCCATAATCCTAACCCTAATTGCTCCTCCCTAATACGCTAGCCACAAGTCTCTTGATGAGATGCGCCTACCCCTTTGCTTTGCCCCCTTGCTTCTATATATCAACTTGATATGCGAGAGCATGATAAGACAATTCAATTGGCATGAACAAGCATAAGGGCTTGAGCAAGAAACATCAATTGGCGCATCCTCTTCCATCCATAGCCACAAGTGTCTTCTTCCCTTCTTCCTCTTGGTGCAAGTGAAGGAAGACCTTAGCGGCATCATCTTCGTCTCCTTCCTCTTGGTGCTTCTTCCTTTAAAGGTGGCGCAAGTGATATAGGAGACACACAAAGACTTGGATCTTCTTCCCGAGGCTAGCATCGAGCGTGGAATAAGAGGACTCGAGGCATCCGTGTATGTGAGACTGCAGAGGGCGTACACTTGGGTGCCTACCTCGACATCTCTTCTCCTCTTGCTATTAGGTACTTTTTCCTCACATCGTGTCGACTATTGGTGTTTATGCACTAAGACCTAGTTTTGGTCTGTCATTGTTCTACTTGACATTGACATTTCTTATATATCATTCTGACATTATCGTTATCATGTTTAGTTTACATCTGCGATTGTGTTCTTACATGATAATGTCCCTAGAGACAGATTGGATCTATGCTCAAACTCTTGTCCCCAGTCAATGTACCTTAGTGGATATGGGATAGCTTTGATACTTGTGAGACTAGTATATGGGCTGATTAGGCATGAGGTGCTGACGCAGACATATGGGTATATTAGTGGTAGATATACTAGATCGACCCGTTGTGAGGCAATGACTTAGTGTTATGAGTTATCCTCACAAGTGACAGGAGATGCATTGATCCCTTGACTTGAGGTCATTAACTCTTCTGTGGTTAGGGACATGCTTTGATGCAACCTAACACCTCACCATAGTTGGGAGGTTATAACAATTGTCATTATGTCACGACCCATATGAGAAGGTCAATGTATAGATAGTGGATTTGCCCCTTCTTGAGGGAAGCATGATATCCATGGGCCCCCTTATGGTTTTATGATTGAAAGTGTATGGCCATACCAAGGTGAGAACCTGATTTAGTCATAACCATTAGATTGGGTAAAAACAAGTGGTGAAACACTTCTCCAATCGGATATTAGTTTGGAATGTAATGCATCTGTACCTAGTTGCGAGATGGGGATGTCGATGTCGATATCCATTCCGATGAGTTGGGTAGCAGTGATGCACTACTAGGTGTCACTCACTACTTGTGATGATCTTAGGTCATCATTGCCAATGTCAGAGGAACCTACAGGGTCGCACACCTTGATACTTGAATTCTCGTATTGATCAGGAAGCCTTATGATAAAGTTATTGGATAGCTCGGATCTATTTGGGAGATTTCATTAGCACCAGTGGGCCTGATGAGATGCAAGAGACTTATTGGAGCCAAACTTTAATTTTGGCAGGTTGACTCGAATTTGACCATGGTTGCTCACGTTTGAGTTAGGTTTGCATTGGATTGGATCTAATTGATTAATCAACCAATGTAATAAAGTTTATGTAGAGGGGTCCCCTTCAAGGGGGAGCGCAAGGGGGTGAAACCCTAAAGGGGCGCATATCAAGATTTTCATAGCGGAAGCTAGGGTTTCCATGAGATCATTTGAAGAATCATATGATCAACTTGTCGAAAACTTGCAAGTATGAATGAAAAAATCATACCATAGCCATTGTGTGAGTGGTGTCTTAGAATCAAGAGAACAAAGGAGGTCTCCTCCTTGTCGTCACACACAAGATGATCAACGGCTACTCTTTGAGATCCTTGTGCTAGCAAGTTTCTTCAAAGATTGTCGTATGCAAGGGATGAGATGATTCTCTTTGGCCGAGAGCTCCTTGTCCGAAACCTCTCCTTCTCGTCAATCCCCTCCAAGCGAAAATGCAAGGCGTTGAAGTGAAGTGAGCAACGTTACCACATGGAAGCGTTTTGTTTTCAACATTGAAAACCGCCTTCCAAAATAGGTAAGTCTCAATGGCTCATGCGTTCACATAGTGAACGTTCGAAACTTCCTTTCATTGAACCTCTCATTGAACCAAGCGTTCACATAGTGAACCGGTTCAATTAGATTTGGTTCAAAACCCAAATTGAGCCAAGCCACTTGGTCTAGACCATATCAAACCCTAAGGTTCCAGATCTAACCGTTCATCTCCTGATGCTCTTGATCTCACCGATCTAGCATCCACTCTCTCGATTGAAGCTTACCGATCTCAAGCCCAAATCAATCAAACATGATCAGACCAGATCTCACTCACAATCAGAGATTAAATCCCTTTAAACTGAACCCAAAGAATTCAGTCCACACGATCTGACTTAAGTAAGCCATATCATCAAATTGTGCGACCCTAAGGGTTTCCTTTAAATGTCGGTAACGATAACTTTCGTTATCACGATCAGTGAGGGTATCTAGCAACACATCACTGTCTCCCGATATAAAGGAAAGAGTCTTCCAAGACTACACCCAAACCACAGCACAAGTGTGAATCCATTCACAAGGCATACATATTTCCTTTGCCACTGGATGTTCTTATTGGACAAGCGTGTCAAGCCTGTAACTCCAATATGATGAGCATGATTAAATCAGATGATCATAGTCACCTGGGTATGGCCATACACTTTCTCAATCATCTCATTTAGGGGGGGCCCCTTTAGAACATCTCACTCCTTAAACAAGGAGACGGCAATCCTATATCTATCACTAGTGTCCTAACCTGACTCATGATCATTATCCAAGATAGTCTATAACCATTATGTTTCAAATGATATTGAACCACCTCAAAACAATGACAATCATCATTTAGAAACACAAGTGATCTCAAGTCAGAGGACATGTGCCACTTGTTGCAAACAAGGATTATTCACATTGTGACAAGCAATTGAATATCCTAGTAGGGTCTGTCCAGTACATCCAATGTACCCATGTGTCTACATCTTATTCCATGCTCGAAGCATCCTATAAGATTAGAACACATATTAGTCTCAATCATATCAAGGCTGTCTCGTGTTCACCAAGATATCTCGACTAAGGACATTAGCATGTCAGCCTAGCTGAACAGCTTTGAGACATTATTCAGAAGTACATTTATTGCTGCAGACAATGTAACAAACTGAATAACAACCGTTGCCTTTATAAACATAAGAGTTTATATACATGATACTCATAGAATCCCTAGGCCTCAAACATTAGCCTTAAGGGCATACCCCAACAAGCTCCCACTTGCACTTAATCTAATGGTTGAGAAATCTCGAACCCATATTATTACAGTGCTTCTCATGCTTCTGCTGCGCCAGAGGCTTGGTAAGCGGGTCAGCCAGATTGTCGTCTGTATGAACCTTGCAGATTTTGATCTCGCCTCGATCAATGATCTCCCGGATCAAGTGAAACCGTCTCTGTATGTGCTTGGACTTCTGGTGCGACCGTGGTTCCTTTGCTTATGCAATTGCACCAGTGTTATCACAGAAGATAACCAAAGGATCTGCACTCGAAGGAACAACACCAAGTTCTCTCACGAACTTACGAATCCACACTGCCTCCTTGGATGCTTCCGAGGCTGCAACATACTCGGCTTCTGTTGTGGAATCAGCAACAGTAGACTGTTTGAAACTTTTCCACACCACTGCTCCTCCATTCAAGCTAAAAACATAGCCTGATTGCGATCGGAAATCATCCTGGTCCGACTGGAACGAAGCGTCAGTATATCCTTCAATACTGAGTTCTTCCTGACCACCATATATCAAGAACATATCTTTGGTCCTCCGCAGATATTTCAAAATGTTCTTGACTGCAATCCAGTGTGCCTGACCTGGATTACTTTGGAATCGACTGGTTACGCTTAACCCGTAAGCAACGTCTGGGCGAGTACACAACATCGCATACATAATGGACCCAATAGCCGAAGCATAAGGCGTATTGTCCATTTCATCTTTCTCAGTCTGTGTTTGTGGACACTGACTCTTTGAAAGATTCAGACCATGTCTGACTAGAAGATGTCCTCTTTTAGAATTCTATAAATGGAATCTCTCCAGGACCTTATCGATGTAAGTACTCTGGCACAGCCCGAGAAGCCTCTTAGATCTATCCCTGTAGATCTTCACACCTAATACATAGGCTGCTTCACCTAGATCTTTCATCTGGAAACATTTTCCTAACCATACTTTAACAGCATGCAGTTCAGGAATATCGTTTCCAATGATTAAGATATCATCGACGTAGAGGACTAGGAAAGTAATCACGCTCCCACTAAACCTCTTATATACACACGGGTCATCTTCGTTCTTGATGAAACCAAACTCAGAGATTGATTCATCAAAACGAATATTCCAGCTTCTAGATGCTTGTTTAAGTCCATAAATGGACTTCTTTAACTTGCATATTTTATGACGATCTGATGGATTAGTGAAACCTTCAGGTTGTGACATATACACATCCTCATCGAGTTTTCCATTAAGGAAAGCGGTCTTCACATCCATCTGCCAGATCTCATAATCGTAATATGCTGCTATTGCGAAAAGAATCCGAATAGACTTGAACATGGCTACAGGAGAGAAAGTTTCATCATAATCTATCCCGTAGATTTGTTTGAAACCTTTCGCAACTAGCCTGCCTTTATAGGTAACCACGTTACCATCCATGTCAATCTTCTTCTTGAAGATCCATTTACAGCCTATAGGGATAACTCCCGGAGGCGGATCAACCAAATCCCAGACCTGGTTATCTGACATGGAGTCCATCTCGGCTCGCATAGCTTCAAGCCATCTAGCTGACTCCGGTCCACTGACCGCATCCGCATAAGTGAGGGGTTCATCATTATCAATGATGTAGACTCCGTCATAGCGCTCAGGCTGACGACGGATCCTTCCCGATCTTCGCGGTTCCCGTGATATCTGAGCCTCAGGTTGTTCAATAACCTGCTCAACTGGCTCAGGCTCATCCAACTGTGCTTGACTACTTTGTCCTTCCTTTGGATTCTCATCCAGCTTTATTTCTCTCCCACTGGCCTCTTGCAGAAGAAACTCCTTCTCAAGAAAAATGGCCGTCCGAGCAACAAATACCTTGTTCTCTTTGGGATCGTAGAAATAATAACCCTTAGTTTCCTTAGGGTAACCGACAAAGACACATTTCTCAGATCTGCTCTCTAGTTTCCCAGAGGCGAGCTTTTTGACATAAGCCTCGCAACCCCAGATCTTAATAAATGTCAAGCTTGGCTATTTCCCATACCATAACTCATATGGCGTCTTTGAAACTGCCTTGGATGGCACTCGGTTTAGTACCTTTGCAGCTGTTTCCAGTGCAAAACCCCAAAAGGAGTAAGGTAGAGTAGCCTGACTCATCATCGAACGAACCATATCTAGTAAGGTTCTGTTCCTCCTCTCGGACACACCATTCCATTGCGGTGTTCCTGGCGGAGTGAGCTGTGAGATAATCCTACACTCCTTCAGATAGTCGGTAAACGCATGACTCAAGTATTCTCCACCTCGATCAGAACGAAGTGCCTTGATATTTCGGCCTAGCTGATTCTGTACTTCATTTTTGAACTCTTTGAACTTGTCAAAAGATTCACTCTTATGTCTCATTAGATAGACATAACCATACCTACTGAAATCATCAGTAAAGGTAATGAAGTACGAATAGCCACCTCTGGCATGTTTACTAAACGGCCCACACACATCACTGTGTATAAGGTCAAGTAAACCTGAAGCCCTTTGACCTTTGTGAGGAAAAGGAGCCTTCGTCATTTTACCCATTAAACAAGCTTTGCATGTATCAATCTCCTCATAGGAGAATGATCCCAGCAGTCCATGATCATGCAACCGCTTAATGCGTTTCTTGTTAATATGGCCTAAACGACTATGCCATAGCAAGGTGCTGTCATCAGCATACTTGGCTTTCTTATTATCAATGTTTTGTATAGAATATTCCATGTCCAACATGAATAACCCATTGTTAATTGAACCAGTAGCATAAACAATATTATCAAGAGTAAGATAACACTTTGAAATCTTGCATTCAAAGGAAAACCCTTTCCTGACAAGAGCAGGAATAGAGATAATATTTTTGGTAATACTGGGTACAAAGTAACAATTGTTTAATTCTAATACAATGCCAGATGGTAATGAGATGTAATAATCCCCTACAGCAACAGCAGCAACCCGTGCCCCGTTTCCAACTCGTAGGTCCACCTCATGCTGTCCCACCTGCCTTCTTCTCTTGAGTTCCTGTACATTTGAACAAATGTGAACTCCACATGCAGTGTCCAACACCCATGAAATAGAAGAAGATGAAACCATGACTTCCGTCACGTATATACCTGAGCCAGAAGCGATGCTTCCCCTCTTATCTCCTTGGAGCGCTTTACAGTCCTTTTTCCAGTGACCCAGCTGGCCACAGTGGAAACACCTGTTGTCCTTTGACCGCTTAACCTTCTGTTTCAGAGCCTTGCTGTAGTTCTTGACAGGGGCCTTGCCCTTCTTCCCCTTCTTCTTGTTCCTTGAAGGAACCATTAAGACAGAGGTTGAAGGCTTTCCCTTCAGAGTTTCCTCAGTAGTCAAGAGCATATTCAGCAGCTCTGCCGGAGTACAATCGATTTTGTTCATATTAAAGTTAATAATGAACGCATCGAAAGAAGGCGGGAGAGACTGCAGAATAATGTCTACAGCAAGCTCCTAGTTGATGGTATGCCCCAGTTTCTCCAGAGCCTCCTTGTGCCCAATCATCTTGAGCACGTGAGCTCCCACTGGGCTTCCTTCAGCCAGTTTGCTCTGAAAGAAAAGCTTTGTCAGATTATAGCGTTCTGTCCTCGCCTGTGCAGCATACAGCATCTTGAGGTTCGCTATAATCTCTATAGCCGACATATCCTCATGCTGACGCTGCAGCGGTGGCGTCATAGACGCTAGCATCAGGCAAGCAACATCAATGCTATCATTGACATGCTTTTCATAGGCATCGCGAACCGCCCTTGCGGCGTTCGCAGCGGGTTGAGGCGGCACAGCCGTCTCGAGGACATACAGTTTCCTCTCTGCCTTAAGAACGATCTTAAGGTGTCCGAACCAGTCTGAGAAGTTTGGCCCAGCAAACTTCTCCCTTTCCAGTAGGGATCGCACATTGAAGCTCATGGTGTTCGTTGCTGCAGGAATCTACAACAATGCAAGAACAGCAAGGTCAGTATCAATGTTTAGAATCAATCCAGGACTTAAGAAAGATTCTTTTCTCACTATTTTATCTGGCTAAAAAATCCAGCAAAACAGCCCGAAAGAGTAACACTCTTTTAGTGAGATGGGATCCAGATTTCATACTTGGTCTCCGCGTCCCGCTCAGGCGAGATAAGTTGCACAGAGAGTACAAGCACTAATTTCTGGTAGGCAGTCCCTGCCAATCGCCAACCCGTGCGATTCCCCTTCATCTGGGCAATCCAGTAGACTGTGCCAACTGAGTTGGTACAACACAGTCTCTGATCCCACAGATGGCTGCCTCCATGTGCTACCATATGCGCCACATATGTAGCCTACATGGTCAAGCTGACCTGACCTACTCCCTGGACCACCACGTGCTATGCTGAGCAACGAGAAGCGATAAATCCCTTCTCTGTAACACGCAGGTGAAATCACACACCGTCTGAAGATAGATGGACGTGCCCACTGAGTGGGTACAACACGGCTCCAACGATAGTCAGAACAGTGAGGTTTCGCGTCAGAAGGCTATCGAGCTTGATATTTTAGCGTTGGATTTTAACGGTCTTTTATCTTCTTAACTATCATGGAAACCCTATGGTGATAGCAGAAGATAACTAAACATGCAATTCTAATTATAAGCAATAAGTAGAAAGCATGCTGATCTTATGTGGTAAACGCCCAATAACCCTAAGTAAGACCTTAAGTTATCTTAAGTCTTCACTTGCTTCTTGGGTCTTTTGCCTCTCATCTGGCCCAGACCAGGGCCTAAGCGCCCTGTGCAGCTCAGGTGCGCCCACCAGGTCAAGTCACTGCTGCATGCGCCTTGCAATGTGTGCTTTGAGCCCATGTCAGATTAAATTACAAGTTAATCTATCTAGACAAGATTGACTCGCAGGTCAATTACATTTTATAAATTAATTAACATGTGATGCACAGATCACAATAATAATAATTTACAATTGATCCAGGCTCGCAGGCCCCAGCACAGCACACATTAAATGGGCAACCCACATAAGATGAAATAGACAAACATCATGGCATCAAATCAACATGTGATCCATTTAACAAGAAAATAAAATTTTGAAAACCCATTGGCATCATTTTAATTTTCTTATGTGCCCTACAACCTTACAATGGTCCATTGATAGGGATCCACTCATCCATCTAGTCAGATCCACTGCCCTTGCATGCACCAAGTCGTAACTGACTTGAGTTGACCTAATGGTCAACCATGCATGCGCAAAGGGCTGAACAACCCTCATGAGTTTCGGCAAGCGGGTGTGACCCCGGGCCTAACTCATGTGTGTTCAGTAGCCATCTCAACCAGACCTCGCTACACGCCCTTGATGCAGTCGACCTATAGCCACCTCGTGCTTGCGCACAGGTGCTATCTGGTCAACTCATCTAGGCTGTCAGATGGTCTGATCAGACTATTTGGATCTTAAGCTAGAAGATGATTTCAACCCCATCAACCCATCTAAGGGTTTAAAGTAGGGGCACCTTAGATCTAATGAGGCGCGCATGATCCTTTGTTTTGTCAAAAACAACATATAAGAAGCGCCAACAAACATGCGCCATCATTCATTAAACATACATTGAAGTTCTTAAACTAGCATGTAGTTTTTCGGCATGTTAGTAGATCTATTCTTTGCAAACGCAAACAAGGATCACATACAAGCAATCATATGAATCAAGCAATAACCGTATCCTCTGATACCAATTGTAGAGGGGTCCCCTTCAAGGGGGAGCGCAAGGGGGTGAAACCCTAAAGGGGCGCATATCAAGATTTTCATAGCGGAAGCTAGGGTTTCCATGAGATCATTTGAAGAATCATATGATCAACTTGTCGAAAACTTGCAAGTATGAATGAAAAAATCATACCATAGCCATTGTGTGAGTGGTGTCTTGGAATCAAGAGAACAAAGGAGGTCTCCTCCTTGTCGTCACACACAAGATGATCAACGGCTACTCTTTGAGATCCTTGTGCTAGCAAGTTTCTTCAAAGGTTGTCGTATGCAAGGGATGAGATGATTCTCTTTGGCCGAGAGCTCCTTGTCTGAAACCTCTCCTTCTCGTCAATCACCTCCAAGCGAAAATGCAAGGCGTTGAAGTGAAGTGAGCAACGTTACCACATGGAAGCGTTTTGTTTTCAACATTGAAAACAGCCTTCCAAAATAGGTAAGTCTCAATGGCTCATGCGTTCACATAGTGAACGTTCGAAACTTCCTTTCATTGAACCTCTCATTGAACCAAGCGTTCACATAGTGAACCGGTTCAATTAGATTTGGTTCAAAACCCAAATTGAGCCAAGCCACTTGGTCTAGACCATATCAAACCCTAAGGTTCCAGATCTAACCGTTCATCTCCTGATGCTCTTGATCTCACCGATCTAGCATCCACTCTCTCGATCGAAGCTTACCGATCTCAAGCCCAAATCAATCAAACATGATCAGACCAGATCTCACTCACAATCAGAGATTAAATCCCTTTAAACTGAACCCAAAGAATTCAGTCCACACGATCTGACTTAAGTAAGCCATATCATCAAATTGTGCGACCCTAAGGGTTTCCTTTAAATGTCGGTAACGATAACTTTCGTTATCACGATCAGTGAGGGGTATCTAGCAACACATCACTGTCTCCCGATATAAAGGAAAGAGTCTTCCAAGACTACACCCAAACCACAGCACAAGTGTGAATCCATTCACAAGGCATACATATTTCCTTTGCCACTGGATGTTCTTATTGGACAAGCGTGTCAAGCCTGTAACTCCAATATGATGAGCATGATTAAATCAGATGATCATAGTCACCTGGGTATGGCCATACACTTTCTCAATCATCTCATTTAGGGGGGGCCCCTTTAGAACATCTCACTCCTTAAACAAGGAGACGGCAATCCTATATCTATCACTAGTGTCCTAACCTGACTCATGATCATTATCCAAGATAGTCTATAACCATTATGTTTCAAATGATATTGAACCACCTCAAAACAATGACAATCATCATTTAGAAACACAAGTGATCTCAAGTCAGAGGACATGTGCCACTTGTTGCAAACAAGGATTATTCACATTGTGACAAGCAATTGAATATCCTAGTAGGGTCTGTCCAGTACATCCAATGTACCCATGTGTCTACATCTTATTCCATGCTCGAAGCATCCTATAAGATTAGAACACATATTAGTCTCAATCATATCAAGGCTGTCTCGTGTTCACCAAGATATCTCGACTAAGGACATTAGCATGTCAGCCTAGCTGAACAGCTTTGAGACATTATTCAGAAGTACATTTATTGCTGCAGACAATGTAACAAACTGAATAACAACCGTTGCCTTTATAAACATAAGAGTTTATATACATGATACTCATAGAATCCCTAGGCCTCAAACATTAGTCTTAAGGGCATACCCCAACAGTTTAGGCTAGCGCATTACTGAAGGAGGCCCAATAATAAGTCATCATGAAGAGAGAATAGGGCTTAAGGGTATAATGGGGAAAAATCTCCCCCTATTGGGGCCTATGGGCATAATGGGGAGGAGTTGGCACAATTTGCTTCATAAGGAAGCAATTGGTGCCTCCCCTTTGTTCCTTGGATGGTATGCTTGCCTCTATGGCAAGTCTTGGGGATGATATAGCTGGATGAACTTCTTTGGAAGGTCTTTGGTGCATATGGATGATAGGTAAGGGTTTATGGAAAGGTCTTGGAGTGCTTCCTTAACCCTAAACCTAATTGCTCCAAACCCTAACCCTAGCCGCTTATGTCTTCATGAGATGCTCCAAACCCTTTGTCTTGCCGCCACCTCTTGCCTCTATATATAAAGTGATATGAGAGAGGCTTGTGAACACATCAATTGGCATCAGCAACATCAAGAGGGCAAGAGCAAAGGGACCTTGGCACAAGCTTCCTCCATCCATAGCCGCAAGCTTACTCACCTCTTCCTTTCTCATTCTTTGGTGTAAGAAAGAAAGGAACTTGGCGGCATCTCCTTCCTTCCTCCTTCCTCCTCTTGACACAATCTACCTTGAAGGTGGCGCAAGTGTAGAAGGAGGTCATGTAAGTCTTGGATCTTCTTCCCGAGGCTAGCACCAAGCGTGGAAGAAGAGAACTCGTGGTATCCGTGTGTTTGAGACTGCAGAGGGCGCACGCTTGGGCGCCTACATCGGCATCACCTTCTCATTGCTCATAGGTACTTCCTCTCTACATCGTGTCAACCCCCTTGCAAGTTTCGATCCATTGGGTTTTTGAGACTGGCCCGTTTCGGAGATATGCTTCCACTATGCAATTGTAATGCTTGTAAAATGTAAAATTATCCCCGGGGTTTCCCAACATCATCTCCCTCGCAAGAACAAGATTCATTGGGTTTTTGGGACTGGTCTGTTTCAGGGATATGCTTCCACTATATATCTATAATGTTTATGTAAAATTTTAAAATATCCTCGAAGTTTTCGAACAGTGGTATCAGAGCAGTATGCGAGCCTCGAACGATGTTTCTATGCTTTTCATATGCTCACATACCATATAGATTTTCGCATATTTCATGATGGCGCGTGTTTTTCTAAAAATTAGAAAAATTGTTGGTTTCTTGTTCCTTAATCAATTCAATTTCTTTTGGTTCTTCTCTCTCTTCACAGGACTGGGATAGATCCATATGTGAAAGAGATAATTTCTCCTCTCATGATGGGATATACCCATCTTGAGAGACTTGTTGAGATTATGTGGGCCATGGACTGGGTGATTACTCGAATCTCAACAAGTTAGGGATTGCAAGGAGGGCAATGGGAATGCCTCTTGTAGACTCCTGAGAGAAACAAAGAACCATATATTTGCGATAATAGGTGAAGGAAGAGAGACATGTTTTAATTAAAAGGTAAATTTTTAGATTTTATATTTTTGATGAGCATGTAGAATTGCATGAGTAAGTACCTTGTTTGTGCATGATGTTGTGGTCATTAGTCAAGCTCCTTAGCATGCCTGTGCTGTATTCCTGTGAGGCCTACGTGCCGCCATTCTTTTTCTTTTATTTTGTAAAATTCATGAAGAAGGTTAGGGGCACAAATCACATGGAGCATTGCCGCATGCTTCTTCCTTGATGGTGCATGCATGCTTAGTAGCGCAAGTTGGCATGACCGAGCCCTTAAGCTTGTGAGCTAGCCTTCTGTTGGGAAACTCCGAGGATATTTTATAATTTTTTAGAGTCATTACAACACATACACATTGCACAGTGGAAGAATATCCCCGAAATAGGCCAGTCCCAAAAACCTAGTGAAGATCATCAAGCGAGAGAGTCGACATGATGAGATAGAAAATACCTTAAAGCAAGATGAGGCCGATGTCAAGGTAGGCGCCCATGCGTGCGCCCTTTGCAGTCTCACACACATGGATGCCTCGAGCTCTCTTCTTCCACGCCCATTGCTAGCCTCGGGAAGAAGATCCAAGCCTTTGTGCAACCTTCTTCAAGCCTTGCGCTACCTCCAAGGTATATGCGCCAATGAAGAAGAAGAGGAGATGATGCCGCTATGTCTTCAACTCCTCATCTTTACTTGCGCCAACTTCTGGGGAAGATACGCCAAGATAAGAGGAAAAGGGATGAAGACACCATGTCCTATCCCTCCTTGCTCCAAGAGAATAAGGATAGAAGAGGCTTGCGGCTAGGTGGAAGATAGAAGAGAAGACTTGCGCCAAGGCCTTGCTCTTTGCCCTTTACTTCTTGCTCACGCCAAGATCATCATCACTTGAGCCTCTTGCATATCCTAGATATATAGAGGCTTGAGGGGGCGGCAAAACAAGGGTTGGGTGCAATTATCATGGGAGTATGCGGCTAGGGTATGAGAAGGGTGGCAATTAGGGTTAGGGTTAAGGAAACTCTCCAAGAGCTTTCCATAAACCTTTTCCTATTAGCCATATATGCCAAAGACCTTCCAAAGAAGTCTATGCAACAATATCAGCCCCAAGACTTGCCATTGAGGCATGCATTCCATCCAAGGATAAAGGGGCAAGGCGCCTAAAGCTTCCAAAAGAAGCAAATTCGCCCACTCCACCCCATTATGCCCCTAGGCGCCAATGTGGTGGAGATTTTTCCCTATTATACCCTTTAGCCCATTAATTCTTCATGATAACTTGTTATTGGGCCTCACCCAAACTTGATTTCATGGGTTGATTAAGCAATTGGATCCAATCTAATGCAACCCTAATCCAAATGTGACCAACCATGGCCAAATACGGGTCAACCTGCCAAAAATGAAGTTTGGCTCCAATAACTCTCTTCCATCTCATCAGGCCTATTGGCGCTGATGAAATCTCCCAAATTGATCCAAGCTATCTAATAACTCAATCATAAGGCTTCCCGATCAATACGAGAATTCTAGTATCTTGGTGTGCAACCCTGTAGGTTCCTCTAACGCTGGCAGTGCTGACCAAAGGTCACCACAAGCAGTGAGTGGCACCTAGCAGTGCATTACTACTACTCAGGTCATTGGAATGGATATCGACATCGACATCTCCATCATCGCGACTAGGTACAGATGCATTATAGTCTCTTTGCCGAACTGATATCTGATTAGACAAGTATGTCACCACTTGTTTTCACCCAATCACATGGCTATGACTAAATCAGGTTCTCACCTAGGTATGGCCATACACTTTCACTCATAGAACAATATAGGAGCTCCATGGATATCAAGCTTCCCTCTGAAAGGGGCAAATCCTTTGTCTGTCCATTGAACTTCTTATATAGGTCGTGACATGCTCAATGACAACCGTTATTACCTCCCAACTGCGACGAGGTGTTAGGTTGTATCAAAATATATCCCTAACCATATAGAATGGCCAATGACCTCAAGTCAAGGGATCAATGCATCTCCTATCACTTTTGAGGATAACTCATGACACCAAGTCATTGCCTCACAGCGGATCGGTCCAGTATATCCACCACTGATATACCCATATGTCTGCGTCAACACCTCGTGCCTAACCAGCCCATATACTAGTCTCATAAATACCAGAGCTGTCCCATATCCACTCAGGTACATCAACTGGGGTCAACCATTTGAGCATAGATCTAATCTGTCTCTAGGGACATTATCATGTAAGTGCACTATCGCAGGTGTAGACAAACATTGATAACGACAATGCTAGGATGATATAAGAAATATCAATATTTAAGTAGTACAAAGAATGACCAAAAATAGGTCTGAGGGCATATACACCAACAATCTCCCACTTGCACTAAGACCTAGAGGTTGAGCAACCTGAACCCCATATCTCTAGTACGATCATTATGCTTCTACTACGCCAAAGCCTTAGTCAGTGGGTCTGCTAGATTGTTCTCTGTGTCAACTCTGCTAATCTTGACATCACCTCGGTCAATGAGTATGTGTTTGGACCTTTGATGAGACCATGGTTCCTTGGCGTGTGCAATTGCTCCATTGTTGTCACAATAGAGCTCAATGGGATCCATTGCACTTGGAACCACCTGAAGTTCAGAAATGAACTTCCTGATCCAAACGGCTTCTTTGACTGCCTTAGAAGCGGCCATATACTCAGCCTCGGTTGTAGAATCAGCTACAATGGACTGCTTAAAACTCTCTCAGCTCATAGCACTTTCATTTAATCTGAACACATAGCCTGTCTGCGATCTGAAGTCATTAGGGTCATACTGGAATGAAGCATCAGTGTAACCCTGAACGCTGAGCTCTTCCTGTCCCCATAGACCAAGAACAGATCCTTAGTTCTTCTCAGATACTTAAGGATATTCTTTACATCCACCCAGTGCTACAAACCTGGATTGGAATGGTATCGGCTAGTTATGCTCACAACGTAAGCCACATCTGGCCTAGTACACAACAATACATACATGACCGATCCCACTACCGAAGCATAGGGCACTCGACTCATGTCATCCCTCTCAGCCTGTGTGGTGGGACACTGGCTCTTTGAGAGAGTAAGGTCATGTCTCACTGGAAGGTATCCTTTCTTATATTACGCCAAGTTGAACCTCTCTAGGACCTTATCAATGTAGGTACTCTGACTAAGGGCCAGGAGCCTCTTAGATCTATCCCAGTAGATCCTCATGCCTAGGATATAGGCGGCCTCCCTAAGTCCTTCATCTCTAAACACTTCCCTAACCATGTCTTCACTGACTGAAGACTAGGGATATCGTTTCCGATGAGAAGTATGCCATTGACATACAAGACTAGAAAAGTCACCAAGCACCCACTAAATTTTCTGTATACATAGGTGTCATCTTTGCTTTTGATAAAGCCATAATCTCTCACAGCTTCATCAAACCAAAGATTCCAACTTTGAGATGCTTGCTTTAATCCATAAATGGATTTCTTTAGCCTGCAGACCTTACTGGCATCTGTAGGATGGATGAAGCCATCAGGTTGTGTCATATACACATACTCAGTCATCTTCCCGTTAAGGAATGCTGTCTACACATCCATCTGCCATATCTCATAATCATGATATGTAGCTATAGCAAGCAGAATCCGAATGGAATTGATCATGGAAACTAGCGAGAAGGTTACATCATAGTCCACCCCGTGGACTTGTTTGAATCCTTTAGCCACTAGTCTACCTTTATAGGTAACTATGTTGCCATCCATGTCTATCTTCCTCTTGACGACCCATTTACACCCTATGGGTTTTACCCCATCAGGTAGTTCAACCAAATCCCAGACTTCATTAGCTAACATGGAATCCATCTCAGATCACATGGCCTCACGCCATCTCTCGGAGTCCGGTCCACTGACCGCCTCATCATAGGTCCTGAGTTCATCCTTAATGATGAAGATCCCGTCGTATTGGGTCGGCAGTGACCCATACCTCTCAGGTGCACGACGAATCCTCCCAGACTTACGTGGGGCCTGTGCCTGAGCCTCAGGTTGCCTAGCAACTGGTGTAGGTAGCTCAGGTTCCATCTCTTTGTCTTCTGGTTGTACTTGGACCTAGTCCTAGTCAAACTTTCTCCCACTGACTTCTTTCATGAGAAATTCTTTCTCTAGAAAGACAGCACCCCGGGCAACAAAAACTTTGTTCTCGGTGAGAACAAAGAAGTAGTAAACCTTAGTTTCCGTAGGGTACGCTACAAACATACATTTATCAGATCTAGGTTCTAGCTTGCTAGAATCCTGACGTTTGACATAAGTCTCAGATCCCTAGATCTTGATAAAAGACAGATTAGGGCATCTCCTACTCTATACCTCATATGGAATCTTTGAGACACTCTTAGATGGAACATTATTCAGTATGAGAGAAGTTGTCTCAAGTGCATACCCCGAGAATGAGGGAGGTAGAGTTGCATGACTTATCATAGACCGAACCATGTCCAACAAGGTTCGATTTCTCCTTTCAGAACACCATTCCATTGAGATGTTTTAGGAGGAGTGAGTTGGGACAGAATCCCACACTCTCTCAGATAGTCAAAGAACTCACCGCTCTGGTACTCTCCACCACAATCTGATCGAAGAGCCTTAATGGATCTACCAAGCTGGTTTTCTACTTCATGTCTGAACTCCTCAAATTTCTCAAAGGATTCAGACTTATGTCTCATCAAGTAGACATAACCATATCTATTGAAGTCATCAGTAAATGTGTTGAAGTAGTTGTACCCTCCTCTGGCTTGTTTATTGGCCCACACACATCAGTATGTATGAGATCCAATAAACCTCCTACCCCTCTCACCAGTCTTGATGAAGGGTGCTTTTTTTATTTTCCCTAATAAACAAGGTTCACAAGTATTAAATTTCTCAAAGGATTCAGACTTATGTCTCATCAAGGTTCACCAGCCTTGGGAAACCCCAGGGATATTTTTTAATTTTTTAGAGTCATTACAACACATACACATTGCACAGCAGAAGAATTTCCCCGAAACAGGCCAGTCCCAAAAACCCAATGAAGATCGTCAAGCTAGAGAGTCGACACGATGAGATAGAAAATACCTTAAAGCAAGATAAGGCCGATGTGGAGAGAGGCACCCAAGCGTGTGCCCTCTACAGTCTCACTGTTGTCATCCGAAATGATACACTTTTAAATACAAGCAGGTAAACTCGTTTCAGGTGTCGCGGCCAAAGGTATTAGCGTACAGGGCTATTGTCACTCCCTAGCACGGCTCCATAAACTTGTTGTCCCTAACTTGTAGTGTCCGCAAGTGCACAGATACTTGAAGTAATAAAGTAAATATCGATCCCACAGAGACTTATGCTGTCAAGTACCAAATAATTGATTTCTTCCTATCTAGGCAATCCAATAAAAAAAAAGCAAGTAGAGAGCGAAAACACACGGGAAAATAATACAAGGGAGAAATTGGGACTAGGGTTTCGTTCTCTTGGATTTTGATGACTAGATATATAAAGATGTTCATTAATCAAATTCTAATATGATAAAGGCTTAATTTACTTCAAAAAGGATTATCTCACTCTTGTCTAGATAATCATGCAGAGATAAATCCTCACTTTCGTGCAAGATTCATCCCAATCTGAGGATAAGTAAATCATCAATCAAAGAACTCAAGATCACTTTCGTGCATCCGAGTTCTAAGTTAATTGCCTCAAGTAGAATCTCGATTATCACTTTCATGCATCCGAGACTCAACACACGTTTTACCTACGGTTCTCTAACGTTCCGATCCTCACTTTCGTGCAAGATCACCACGTTTGACACAATAACTCAATCCTAGGTTCATAATCATCATCTGTAACATCCCGTTATCTTAACCCCAAACAAGCAACACAAATCACAGAAGAAACAGGATGTGTCATACAAGATCGATTCACATGCTAGGTAAAACCGAGTTCAAGAAACACGATCTGAAAATTTCCAAAAATCCATACATACAATCTCCAAGAAACACAATTCATAAAGGTACCTGCCACCACGCAATACTTGCACTAGACATATGCAAGTTACATGTATATCAAAACCGATTGCAAAAATACACATCAAACTGAAATTCAAAACAAAATCACAACGTCGATTCCATAAAGTTTCACAGTGATACCAAACACCGAAACCAGGCCAAAGCCCGCGGTGACACAAAAATCATAATATCAAAACCGCCACAACCGGCAACACAAGTTCACACATAGTTTGGCCACAACTGGCAACCCAAGTTCATATAATTCGGCCACATCCGGCCTCAGTTAATTAAGCACAAAAGTTATACATCCAACCAGCATGGAGAATCACAATATCCGTATAACATGCTAACTCATGCAGTGCGCCCCTGTTCTACACCTGAAAACATTGAGGGGTGAGCTACATAGCCCAGTGAGTGGATAGTCTCAAACGACCATCCATAGCATACATTCAAAAATACAGGCAGATTATTTTAAAAATCTTTAACAGATTATCATATCAACATATAACAAAATTAAAGAACAAAACACATATGAACAATCAAGTATACACTGCCAAGACATCACACAATTGCCCCCATAGAGTAACTAAGGTTCTAGAGCTACACTCTAAACCACTGTACATATTAACCACTTAGTTAACCTAGTTGTCCAGCATATTCAGTAGTGACCATCATGGTCTAACCCGGCTTTGGCCTAAGCACTGGGAGAAGCCTGCATGCAACATATAGATGGACAGTGTATAGAATCAAGAGGTGGCCCCCGCCAGGTCACGACGTGGCACTTTGCTCTACTACACCCCATAACACAAAAAGATGTGTAGATTCAAGAGGTGGCCCCCGCCAGGTCATGACGTGGCACTTTGCTCTACGACACCCCATAACACAAAAGAGTGATGACATCAAGAGGTGGCCCCCTGTCCGACCAAGACATGGCACTTTGCGTCAAAACTCATTCTCCCAAAGGGTTCCTACTGGACAACAGACACATCTTATATCTTATATCACAAAGGTGGACTCCTAAGTGTCAACTAGACTCTAGGATAGTCATCACAATAATCATATCGGGCAGGCTGAACATCAACCCCCTTCACATATCACAAAACAGGGCTGAAATATCCAACCCTTAACATATCACATATCAACTATCCCATTGAGCACACAGTTACACTTAGCCTTAGTCCTAACCATTCCATGATCACAACATATAATATTTGAAATCACATAACCACATAATATTCAAAATCACATAACCGCATAATATTCAAAATCACATAATCACATAATATTCAAAATCACATAACCGCATAATATTCAAAATCACATAATGTAGGGTAGTCCTTAGGTTTCATGCTGATCAATTCAGTGCAGCCTTGCTAAGTTATCACCCAAATTTCTCAAACAAAGACTCATGGTCATAAATAAACAAACATGACTCTTATAATATTATTAGCATTTATTAGGGCATCCATAAAAATCAACATAAGATTAAAATCCATGCTCTTACAATCTGGTTCACAAAACATCACATCTAGCCCACGGTTTCAACATAATATCTATTTAAAACAAGATTCTCATGCTACCAAAAATCAATGATTTAATATCACCAAAATTCCCTATAAAATACCTAGTTAACAAGAATTTCATACTCCCAATTCAATGGTTTAATGCTACCAAAATTCCCTATAAAAATACCTTAAATTTCAAGCTACAAGTTTCGGTTTTCATGAGATATACACCTATACAAATTTTCGGTTTTCATGAAGATACATCATAATTTGGTTTTTAGCATGATAAAATTTCCAACTTAAATAAAACCTTAGTTAACAAGGAGTCTTGAGTTTTCATGATAATTATACCATTGTAACTTTCGGTTTATAACAAAGAGAAGTCTTGAGTTTTCGGTTTTTAACATGGTAAAATTTCTAATCAATCTAATGCATCAATTAACACAACCAAATTGCTAGAAATCAATTAAGACACCCCACTCACCTCTTAAACCGAAAATCCTCCACACAAAAAATCGTCTAAAGCCTTGATGTCGCCCAAAGGATCTCCAAGAACTCGCCAAGGAAGCTTCTTCACCTCAAGGAAATTCGCCAAGGGAAGAAGATGAAGAAAATCACCTCAATAATTCCAAGAACACCAAGATCGCCTTCTTCCTCCTAGCCGTCGCCCAAGGTTTCTTCCAAGCCAACAATTTCGCCAAAAACTCTACCCTAGCCGAAAATTCCCACTTAACATTTCGGTTTTTAATTTTTAACACATTAACCAATTAATTCAAATAGGGTTTAATCCATTTAACTAACTAATTCGAATTTTAAATCTAATATCCATCTAACCCAATAACCCATAGTTTAAGTGAAAGTCCAATAAGAATTTAAATTAACATCCATTTAATGAATTCACTTAAACGCAAATCCAATAAGGATTTAATTAATATCCAATAAGCTAGTTAATTAACCAATAAGGTCTAATTAATTAACCAATAAACTCTAATTAATTAACTGAAAATTAACAACCAAAAATCTCTAGTTAATTAACTATAAATTAACAACCAATACATAGAAAAATATCACAGTCAATAATTTTATTTAAATCATGAACAAAATATCACAGCCAACGAGTTTATTTAAATCAAAAATAATGCTTACCAGGACTTAAGATCCTTGGATCTTACATCCCTCCCTCCTTATAAAGCTTTAGTCCTCTAAAGCTCAGCATCCATATCATCAAAAAGATAAGCATAAAACTTCCTCATATCAGCTTCAGTCTCCCAAGTTGCCTCCTCAACCGACTGATTTCCCCAGATAATCTTTACCAAAGGTATAATCTTGTTTCTCAGAACTTTATCCTTTCTATCCACAATCCGGAGAGGTCTTTCCTCAAAAGTTAAATCACTCTGAATCTGAAGAGGTTCCAATTCCAATACATGAGATGGATCAGGATGATATTTCCTCAAAACAGAAACATGGAACACATTATGCACATGATCCATAGCAGGAGGTAAAGCTAACCGGTAAGCCACTGGACCAATTCTCTCAATAATGTCAAAAGGGCCTACAAACCTAGGGCTCAATTTGCCCTTTTTGCCAAACCTCATAACACCCTTAGTAGGTGACACCTTTAAGAAAACATGATCCCCTACCATAAACTCCAAGGGACGATGACGGTCATCAGCATAACTCTTCTGTCTGTCCCGAGAAATCTTCAGTTTATTCTGTATCTCTCTGACCTTATCAGTAGTCTCCTGAACTGCATCAGATCTCAAAATCATTCTGTCACCAGTTTCCTCCCAACACAAGGCAGTCCTACACCTTCTTCCATACAAAGCCTCATATGGAGCCATCTGAATACTGGAGTGGAAGCTATTATTATAAGTGAACTCTATCAAAGATAGATCCCGATTCCACTCAGAACTCCAATCAACCACATAAGCTCTCAATAAGTCTTCTAGAGTCTGGATAGTACGCTCTGTCTGGCCATCAGACTGAGGATGGTATGCTGTACTAAAACTCAACTTAGTACCCAAACCCTCCTGTAAGCTCTTCCAAAACCTGGACAAAAACCGAGAGTCCCTATCAGACACCATATCAACAGGCACTCCATGCAGTCTGACTATCTCATCAATATACAATCTAGCCAGTCTCTCTAAAGGATAAGTCATCTTGATCGGAAGAAAATGGGCTGATTTAGTGAGTCTATCAACAATCACCCAAATAGCATCATGACCCAATCTGGTTCTGGGCAAACCACACACAAAATCCATACTGATGCATTCCCACTTCCACTCAGGAATAGGAAGGGGCTGCAACAAACCACCAGGCTTCTGGTGTTCAGCCTTTACAGTCTGACAGGTTAAACACCTAGAGACAAAATCAAATACTTCTTTCTTCATACCCGGCCACCAAAAACTTTTCTTGAGGTCCTGATACATCTTAGTCACGCCAGGATGTAGAGAATATTTGGAGTTATGGCTGTCCTCCAATATTTCTTTCCTCAAGCTCGGTTCCTCAGGGACACATACCCTTCCACGAAACTGAAGAATACCATCATCAGACAAGCTAAAATCCTGAACTGCTCCATCAACCAAACTATCCCTGATCTGAACTAATCTCGGATCCACAGACTGCTGATCTCTGATCTTCTGCAACAAAGCAGACTGTACTCTGAGAAAGGCCACATAACCCGACTGAACTCTTGGAGAAACACTGATCCTGAGATCGCTGAACTCCTGCAGTAACCGCCACTCACTGACTCGTAAAGCAGCTACTGAAGTAACTGGATGTCTGCTCAGTGCATCCGCCACTACATTGGCCTTTCCAGCCTGATACTGAATCGAGAAGTCATAGTCTTTGATTGTAACATCCCACATTCTTAACCCCAAAAAATGGCACATTTCATAAAAGAAACAGGATGTTTCGTATAAGATCGATCATATGCTAGGTAAAACCGAGTTCAAGAAAAAAAACACGATCTGAAAATTTCCAAAAAAAAAACCCATACATAGATATCCACAAAACCCAATTATCATAAATCACATAAGGGTACCTGCCACCACGCAATCCTTGCACTAGACATATGCAAGGCAACAGTTATATCAAATCCGATTCAAATTCATAAAATCCATAAAGGTACCTGCCACCAGGCAATACTTGCACTAGACATATGCAAGTTACAGGGTATATCAAAACCGATTTCACAGAATATACAACAAGCCGAAATTCAAAACAAAATCACAAAATCGATTTTATAAACTCATACCAAACACCGAAACCAGGCTGAAGCCCGCGGTGACACAAAAATCAAACTCATTTAATTGCCACAATTAGGCAACACAAATTCACATAGTTCACATGGTTCACATCACATGGTTCACATAGTTCATAAAATTCATATTCGGCCACAGCCGGCCTCAAATTAATTAAGCATAAACATAGGGCCACAACCGGCATTATAAGCATAAATCACAACATCAATATCATGCTAACTGCGCCCCTGCTCTATACCTGAAAATAATGAGGGGTGAGCTACACAGCCCAGTGAGTGGATAGTCTAAATCGACCATCCATAACATACACTCAAAAATATAGGCAGATTATTTTAAAAATCTTTAGCAAGAACATTATGTCAACATATAACAAAATCAAGAAATAGAAATCATATAGACAGTCAGATGTACACACTAGCATATAACAAACTCAGGGTACTAGAGTTATACTCTAAACCAACTAAACACATATATTCTAAACCAACTAAACACATATAACTTAGGTTCACAAACTCAGGTTCTAGAGTTATACTCTAAACCACTAAACACACCAACACATAATCAACCTAGTTGTCCAGCATATTCAGTAGTGACCAATATGGTCTAACCCGGCTTGGCCAAAGCACTGGGAGCCGCATGCAACACATAAACATGGATAGTGAGTAGAATCAAGAGGTGGCCCCCGCCAGGTCACGACGTGGCACTTTGGTCCCTCACCCCATAACACATCAGAGTGACGACATCAAGAGGTGGCCCCTGTCTGATCAAGACATGGCACTTTGCGTCTTATATCACCCCATCACATAAAGAGTAATGACATCAAGAGGTGGCCCCTGTCTGATCAAGACATGGCACTTTGGGTCTTATATTACCCCATCACAAAAAGAGTAGTGACATCAAGAGGTGGCCCCTGTCTGACCAAGACATGGCACTTTGGGTCAAAACCCGTTCTCCCAAAAGGTTCCTACTGGACAACAGACACATCTTAATTCATATTTCACATAGGTGAACATATTTCACAAAGGTGGACTCCTAAGTGTCAACTAGACTCTAGGATAGTCATCACAAAAATCATATCGGGCAGGCTGAACATCAACCCCCATCACAATAATCATAATAGGCAGGCTGAACATCAACCTCCTCACATATCACAATACAGGGCTGAAATTCAAACCCTTAACATAACACATAAGGACTATCCCCTTGAGTTCATAGTTACACCTAGCCTTAGTCCTAACCATCACATAATCACATAATTTTCCAAATTCACATAACCCATAATTTTCCAAATTCACAAAACCCATCACATAACACTTATTGTTCAAAATCACATAGTCACACATATTGTTCAAAATCATATAACATAACACATAATATTTTCACCGAATATTGTGTAGTCCTTAAATTTCAGGCTGGTCAGTTCAGTGTAATTTTGCTAAATTATCACCCAATGTTTTCAAACATAATTACATGATCTTAATTAAATAAACATGAGTTTTACAACATAACATTATTGGCAATTTATCAAGCATCCATAAAATTCAACATATAACATTTATCATGCGCCCCAAAATCAATATAAAATTAAAGCATAATTGCTTTACAAATCACACATGTAACCCACGGTTTCAAACATAATATCAATTTAAAAATACACCTTAGTTAACAAGAATTTCATACTTAAGATCAATGATTTAATGCTTCCTAAACTCCACACAATAATTACCCTAAATTCGGTTTTCATGGAGATATGCCTTAAATTCGGTTTTCATGGAAAATACCCTAAACTAACTTTTCATGGAGAAATATCAAGATTTAATTCAGATGGAAACATGTTAACCACAATATCAAATTTCGGTTTAACTACAATTAACAAGGTTTCGGCTACAAAAATCATTGGTTTAATATTGCCAAAATTCTCTATAAAATATCTAATTAACAAGAAATTCATGCTCAATGTTCGATGATTTAATGCTACCAAAATACCTTAAATTTCATACAAATTTTCGGTTAAACAATCATCAAATTAATTCGGTTTTTACAATAGTTTTCGAGATTGTTTCGTTTCTCATAGTCAACACCAACATTCGGTTTTCATAGCAATTTTTTTTTTTCCAAGAATTCGATTTTAAACATGGTAATTTTCCCAAGAATCCAATTGCATCATATAATACAATCACAACCAATCTAATAGATCAAACAAGACCTTCCACTCACCTTGAACCGAGAATACTATGGTGAAAAATCCTCCACAAAATCGCCTAAAGCCTTTAAGTCGCCTAAGGAATCTCCAAGAATTCACCAAGGAAGTTCCACCTCAAAGAATTTCGTCAAAAGGAAGAAGAAAATCGCCTCCAAGCTTCCAAGAATCGCCTTCTTCTTTCAAGCCGTCGCCTAGGGTTCTTCCAAGCTAGAATTTCGCCAAAAACTCTTACCCTAAGCGCAAATCCCACTTAAACTTTGGATTTTAAAATTTTAAACCCATTAACCCATTAATTCAAATAGGGTTTAATTTATTTAGCTAATAAATTTGAATTTCAAATCCAATTAGCGCCAACCCAATATCTCATAATTAACCAATTAATTTAATTAACTTAACCAATAACCATTCACTTAAACGAAATCCATTAAGGATTTTAATTAACATCCAATAAGGATTTAATTAACCAATAAGCCCAATTAATTAACCAATAAGTTCTAATTAATTACTTACAATAATTTAACAAGCAATAAACCAGTTAATTAACAACAAAATCTCTAGTTAATTAACTATAATTATTAACTAAAAATCTCTAATTAATTTATCATAAATTAACTATCAATACTCAGGAATAATAACTCAGTCCATAATTTTTTTTAAATCAAAAATAATGCTTACCAGGACTTAAGATCCTTGGATCTTACATCCCTCCCTCCTTATAAAGCTTTAGTCCTCTAAAGCTCAGCATCCATATCATCAAAGAGGTAAGCATAAAATTTCCTCATATCAGCTTCAGTCTCCCAAGTCGCCTCCTCAACAGCCTGATTTCCCCAGATAACCTTTACCAAAGGTATAGTCTTGTTCCTCAGAACTTTATCCTTTCTATCCACAATCCGGAGAGGTCTTTCCTCAAAAGTCAAATCACTCTGAATCTGAAGAGGTTCCAACTCCAACACATGAGATGGATCAGGATGATATTTCCTCAAAACAGAAACATGGAATACATTATGCACATGATCCATAGCAGGAGGTAAAGCCAATCGGTAAGCCACTGGACCAACTCTCTCAATAATATCAAAAGGGCCTACAAACCTAGGGCTCAACTTGCCCTTTTTGCCAAACCTCATAACACCCTTAGTAGGTGACACCTTCAAGAACACATGATCCCCTACCATAAACTCCAAGGAACGACGACGGTCATCAGCATAACTCTTCTGTCTGTCCCGAGCAATTTTCAGTTTATCCCGGATCTCTCTGACCTTATCAGTAGTCTCCTGAACTGCATCAGATCTCAAAATCATCCTGTCACCAGTTTCCTCCCAACACAAGGGAGTCCTACACCTTCTCCCATACAAGGCCTCATAAGGAGCCATCTGAATACTGGAGTGGAAACTATTATTATAAGTGAACTCTATCAAAGATAGATCCCGGTTCCACTCAGAACTCCAATCAACCACATAGGCTCTCAACAAATCTTCTAGAGTCTGTATAGTACGCTCTGTCTGGCCATCAGACTGAGGATGGTATGCTGTACTAAAACTCAACTTAGTACCCAAACCCTCCTGTAAACTCCTCCAAAATCTGGACAGAAATCGAGAATCCCTATCAGACACAATATCAACTGGCACTCCATGTAGTCTGACTATCTCATCAATGTACAATCTGGCCAGTCTCTCTAAAGAATAAGTCATTTTAATCGGAAGAAAATGGGCTGATTTGGTGAGTCTATCAACAATCACCCAAATAGCATCATGACCCAATCTGGTTCTGGGCAAACCACACACAAAATCCATACTGATGCATTCCCACTTCCACTCAGGAATAGGAAGAGACTGCAACAAACCCCCAGGCTTCTGGTGTTCGGCCTTTATAGTCTGACAGGTCAAACACCTAGAGACAAAATCAAGCACTTCTTTCTTCATACCCGGCCACCAAAAACTTTTCTTGAGGTCCTGATACATCTTAGTCACGCCAGGATGTAGAGAATATTTGGAGTTATGGCTGTCCTCCAATATTTCTTTCCTCAAGCTCGGTTCCTCAGGGACACATACCCTTCCACGAAACCGAAGAATACCATCATCAGACAGGCTAAAATCCTGAACTGCGCCATCAACCAGACTATCCCTGATCTGAACTAATCTCGGATCCACAGACTGCTGATCTCTGATCTTCTGCAACAAAGCAGACTGTACTCTGAGAAAAGCCACATAACCAGACTGAACTTTAGGAGAAACACTGATCCTGAGATCGCTGAACTCCTGCAGTAACCGCCACTCACTAACCCGTAAAGCAGCTACTGAAGTAACTGGATGTCTGCTCAGAGCATCCGCCACTACATTGGCCTTTCCAGCCTGATACTGAATAGAGAAGTCATAATCTTTGATCAACTCCATCCATCTTCTCTGTCTCATATTCAACTCCTTCTGAGTGAAGATATACTTGAGACTCTGGTGATCAGTGAACAGATCGAACTCCTGACCCAACAAATAGTGACGCCATATCTTCAAAGCAAAGACTACAGCCGCCAACTCTAAATCATGAGTAGGGTAGTTCAATTCATACTCCTTTAGTTGTCTCGAAGCATAGGCTACCACAGAACCCTTCTGCATCAAGACACAACCCAACCCTTTGCCAGAAGCATCTGTATAAACAGTAAACCTTTCCCCATCACTAGGAATAATGAGGATCGGTGTACTAGTCAATCTCCTTTTCAGCTCTTGAAAGCTCTCTTCACACTTATCATCCCAAATAAACTTAGCTTCCTTTCTGGTCAATTTAGTTAAAGGACCCGCCAGCTTGGAGAACCCCTCAACAAATCTCCGGTAGTAACCTGCTAAACCCAGGAAACTCCTGATCTCAGTAGCACTAGTCGGTCTTCCCCAATTAAGGATAGCTTGCACTTTAACTCGATCTACAGACACCCCCTGACCAGAAATCACATGCCCAAGGAAACTAATCTTTTCCAGCCAGAATTCACACTTACTAGCCTTGGCATATAATCGGTTCTTCCTCAAGATCTCGAGTACTCTGCGCAAATCACTGACATGATCTGAGGTAGTCTGAGAGTACACCAATATATCGTCTATAAAGACCACCACACAAGAGTCAAGCAACTCATGGAATACCCTATTCATCAAATCCATGAAGACAGCAGGTGCATTCGTCAGCCCAAAAGGCATAACTAAAAATTCGAAATGCCCATACCTGGTCCTGAAAGCAGTCTTAAATATATCCTCATCCTTGACCCTAAGCTGATAATACCCTGATCTCAGATCAATCTTAGAGAACACTGTCGCTCCCTGTAATTGATCAAATAGATCATCAATTCTGGGAAGAGGATACTTATTCTTGATAGTCACTTGGTTCAATTGCCTGTAGTCTATACACATCCTCAGGGTTCCATCTTTCTTCTTTACAAACAACACTGGCGCTCCCCAAGGTGAAGCACTAGGCCGAATATACCCTTTCTCTAACAATTCCTCCAGTTGTTTCTTAAGCTCGGCCAACTCTGAAGTAGCCATACGATAAGGAGCTCTGGAGATAGGTGCCGTACCTGGCGCCAACTCAATGCCAAATTCCACTTCTCTAATCGGTGGCAAACCTGAAAATTCTTCAGAGAACACATCAGGAAATTCTTTCACCACCGCCATCTGAGTCAAATCAGAAGTAGGATCATCCTGCACCTTAACATGCGCAAGATAACCCTTGCATCCACTAGCCAGTAATTTCCTGGCCTGCAGGAAAGATATCACATGTGGTCCTTGGTCTGACACTAGACCTCTCACAAACAGTCGATTCCCATCTAACAAATTCAAAGTGATTACTTTCTCAAAGCAATCCACAGAGGCATGATGGGAAGACAACCAATCCATTCCTAAGATGATATCATAATCTTGCATGTCTAAGAGGATTAGATCTACCAGAAACTCATAACCCTCTACATGTACTACACAGTCAGCACAAACAGTATCTGTAGATAACGATTTTCCTAAGGGAGTACTCACAGACACAGCATAATTCATCACCTTAGGTAACACAGGTAAACATGCAGCAAACTTAACAGATACAAAAGATAAATTTGCACCAGGGTCAAATAATATGCGGGCTAACTGATCAAATACGAATAAAGTACCTTCCACGACGGATCGGGAAGCTCGTGTATCCTTCTCAGCCACAGCATACACTCTAGTCTGGACTGTAGGCTTATCTGCGCCTCTAGGTTGTACCTCAGGTTCTTTGCAGTCCTTAGCCATGTGTCCTGGTTTCTTACACCTGAAGCATATACCATTCTTTCTATGACAGTCTTTCACTAAATGTCCCCTGAGCCCACAATGACTACAAGTGATACCGTTTCTTGCATCCCTGGCATCCCTGAACTGCTGCGGTGCATCACTGGACTGCTGCGGTGCCTTGTAGGAGTAAGGCTTATACCTGCTCTTCTTATAATCTTTATGCCTAGGGTACTTCTTACCCTTGCCGCCACTGCCATACTGAGGAACCGCCGCCTCAGCTGCAGGAACCACTGCCACGGCAACATGAGAACTCCTCTCAGATATATACCTCTCAATGGTGCGTGCTCGCCCAACAGTCTCAACATAGGTCTCCAAATGTTGAGCACCAACCTGCTCTCTAATGTCCCATCTGAGACCTCTGAGAAACTTGGTAGCTCTCCTCTTTTCAGTGTTTATCAGATGAGGAGCATACTTTCCCAATTTCGTGAACTGTAATTCATACTGGTCCACTGTCCTATCACCCTGCTCTAGGTGAATAAATTCCACCTCTCGGTCCTCAACCAAGCTATCTGGGAAATACTTCTCGTTAAATCGAGACAAGAAGTAAGGCCAGTCTACAGTCTCATGTCTTTCTTCGGCAAGTCTCACCACACCTTTCCACCACTCATCTGCGTCAGCACGCATCATGTAGGTGGTCAGACATAACTTGTCTTCGTCCGAGCAACGCATAACTTGGAAAATCTTTTCCAAGCACAGCTGCCAATTTTCGGCATTACTGGATTCTGAGCCCCCATAAAAAGAGCTCGGACCCAGTTTTTGGAATTCACTCACAAGTGAAGCATAGCGCCTGTGAGCGCCCACCTGAGAGTCATCCCCCACTGCCCGAGTAGTAGTCTGGGGTCTCTCTCGAGTCAGCTGCTGCAAAAGCTACTGTTGTGCTTCTTGGTGCTGAGTCTGCTGCTGCTGCAGCATCTGAGCTTGCCTTTCTATCATAGCACCTTGTTGCTGAACCATGCCAGTCAGAGCCTCAATAGTTCTCGTGAGGTTCGGGGTCTGCTCGCCCTCATCACTAGCATTTCCTCTGGTTCGCACCATCTTAAATGCCTACACACGCATATCATAGTCACACACATATCATAGTCAGGAAAACAATCATAAACCTATTAGGTGTCTAGCAATACACAAACATGTTTTCCCCCAAACTAAGTTTTAGCTAGCCAACTTGCTCTGATACCATTCTGTAACATCCCACATTCTTAACCCCAAACAAATGGCACATTTCATAAAAGAAACAGGATGTTTCGTATAAGATCGATCATATGCTAGGTAAAACCGAGTTCAAGAAAAAAAACACGATCTGAAAATTTCCAAAAAAAAACCCATACATAAATATCCACAAAACCCAATTATCATAAATCACATAAGGGTACCTGCCACCACGCAATCCTTGCACTAGACATATGCAAGGCAACAGTTATATCAAATCCGATTCAAATTCATAAAATCCATAAAGGTACCTGCCACCAGGCAATACTTGCACTAGACATATGCAAGTTACAGGGTATATCAAAACCGATTTCACAGAATATACAACAAGCCGAAATTCAAAACAAAATCACAAAATCGATTTTATAAACTCATACCAAACACCGAAACCAGGCTGAAGCCCGCGGTGACACAAAAATCAAACTCATTTAATTGCCACAATTAGGCAACACAAATTCACATAGTTCACATGGTTCACATCACATGGTTCACATAGTTCATAAAATTCATATTCGGCCACAGCCGGCCTCAAATTAATTAAGCATAAACATAGGGCCACAACCGGCATTATAAGCATAAATCACAACATCAATATCATGCTAACTGCGCCCCTGCTCTATACCTGAAAATAATGAGGGGTGAGCTACACAGCCCAGTGAGTGGATAGTCTAAATCGACCATCCATAACATACACTCAAAAATATAGGCAGATTATTTTAAAAATCTTTAGCAAGAACATTATGTCAACATATAACAAAATCAAGAAATAGAAATCATATAGACAGTCAGATGTACACACTAGCATATAACAAACTCAGGGTACTAGAGTTATACTCTAAACCAACTAAACACATATATTCTAAACCAACTAAACACATATAACTTAGGTTCACAAACTCAGGTTCTAGAGTTATACTCTAAACCACTAAACACACCAACACATAATCAACCTAGTTGTCCAGCATATTCAGTAGTGACCAATATGGTCTAACCCGGCTTGGCCAAAGCACTGGGAGCCGCATGCAACACATAAACATGGATAGTGAGTAGAATCAAGAGGTGGCCCCCGCCAGGTCACGACGTGGCACTTTGGTCCCTCACCCCATAACACATCAGAGTGACGACATCAAGAGGTGGCCCCTGTCTGATCAAGACATGGCACTTTGCGTCTTATATCACCCCATCACATAAAGAGTAATGACATCAAGAGGTGGCCCCTGTCTGATCAAGACATGGCACTTTGGGTCTTATATTACCCCATCACAAAAAGAGTAGTGACATCAAGAGGTGGCCCCTGTCTGACCAAGACATGGCACTTTGGGTCAAAACCCGTTCTCCCAAAAGGTTCCTACTGGACAACAGACACATCTTAATTCATATTTCACATAGGTGAACATATTTCACAAAGGTGGACTCCTAAGTGTCAACTAGACTCTAGGATAGTCATCACAAAAATCATATCGGGCAGGCTGAACATCAACCCCCATCACAATAATCATAATAGGCAGGCTGAACATCAACCTCCTCACATATCACAATACAGGGCTGAAATTCAAACCCTTAACATAACACATAAGGACTATCCCCTTGAGTTCATAGTTACACCTAGCCTTAGTCCTAACCATCACATAATCACATAATTTTCCAAATTCACATAACCCATAATTTTCCAAATTCACAAAACCCATCACATAACACTTATTGTTCAAAATCACATAGTCACACATATTGTTCAAAATCATATAACATAACACATAATATTTTCACCGAATATTGTGTAGTCCTTAAATTTCAGGCTGGTCAGTTCAGTGTAATTTTGCTAAATTATCACCCAATGTTTTCAAACATAATTACATGATCTTAATTAAATAAACATGAGTTTTACAACATAACATTATTGGCAATTTATCAAGCATCCATAAAATTCAACATATAACATTTATCATGCGCCCCAAAATCAATATAAAATTAAAGCATAATTGCTTTACAAATCACACATGTAACCCACGGTTTCAAACATAATATCAATTTAAAAATACACCTTAGTTAACATGAATTTCATACTTAAGATCAATGATTTAATGCTTCCTAAACTCCACACAATAATTACCCTAAATTCGGTTTTCATGGAGATATGCCTTAAATTCGGTTTTCATGGAAAATACCCTAAACTAACTTTTCATGGAGAAATATCAAGATTTAATTCACATGGAAACATGTTAACCACAATATCAAATTTCGGTTTAACTACAATTAACGAGGTTTCGGCTACAAAAATCATTGGTTTAATATTGCCAAAATTCTCTATAAAATATCTAATTAACAAGAAATTCATGCTCAATGTTCGATGATTTAATGCTACCAAAATACCTTAAATTTCATACAAATTTTCGGTTAAACAATCATCAAATTAATTCGGTTTTTACAATAGTTTTCGAGATTGTTTCGTTTCTCATAGTCAACACCAACATTCGGTTTTCATAGCAATTTTTTTTTTTCCAAGAATTCGATTTTAAACATGGTAATTTTCCCAAGAATCCAATTGCATCATATAATACAATCACAACCAATCTAATAGATCAAACAAGACCTTCCACTCACCTTGAACCGAGAATACTATGGTGAAAAATCCTCCACAAAATCGCCTAAAGCCTTTAAGTCGCCTAAGGAATCTCCAAGAATTCACCAAGGAAGTTCCACCTCAAAGAATTTCGTCAAAAGGAAGAAGAAAATCGCCTCCAAGCTTCCAAGAATCGCCTTCTTCTTTCAAGCCGTCGCCTAGGGTTCTTCCAAGCTAGAATTTCGCCAAAAACTCTTACCCTAAGCGCAAATCCCACTTAAACTTTGGATTTTAAAATTTTAAACCCATTAACCCATTAATTCAAATAGGGTTTAATTTATTTAGCTAATAAATTTGAATTTCAAATCCAATTAGCGCCAACCCAATATCTCATAATTAACCAATTAATTTAATTAACTTAACCAATAACCATTCACTTAAACGAAATCCATTAAGGATTTTAATTAACATCCAATAAGGATTTAATGAACCAATAAGCCCAATTAATTAACCAATAAGTTCTAATTAATTACTTACAATAATTTAACAAGCAATAAACCAGTTAATTAACAACAAAATCTCTAGTTAATTAACTATAATTATTAACTAAAAATCTCTAATTAATTTATCATAAATTAACTATCAATACTCAGGAATAATAACTCAGTCCATAATTTTATTTAAATCAAAAATAATGCTTACCAGGACTTAAGATCCTTGGATCTTACATTGATCAACTCCATCCATCTTCTCTGTCTCATGTTCAACTCCTTCTGAGTGAAGATATACTTGAGACTCTGGTGATCAGTGAACAGATCGAACTCCTGACCCAGTAAATAGTGGCGCCATATCTTCAAAGCAAAGACTACGGCCGCCAACTCTAAATCATGAGTAGGGTAGTTCAATTCATACTCCTTCAGTTGTCTCGAAGCATAGGCTACTACAGAACCCTTCTGCATCAAGACACAACCCAACCCTTTGCCTGAAGCATCCGTATAAACAGTAAACATTTCCCCATCACTAGGAATAATGAGGATCGGTGTACTAGTCAACCTCCTCTTCAGCTCTTGAAAGCTCTCTTCACACTTGTCATCCCAAATAAACTTGGCCTCCTTTCTGGTCAATTTAGTTAAAGGACCCGCCAGCTTGGAAAATCCCTCAACAAACCTCCGGTAGTAACCTGCTAAACCCAAGAAACTTCTGATCTCAGTAGCGCTAGTCGGTCTTCCCCAATTAAGAATGGCTTGCACTTTAACTGGATCCACCGACACCCCTTGACCAGAAATCACATGCCCAAGGAAACTGATCTTCTCTAGCCAGAACTCACACTTACTAGCCTTGGCATATAATCGGTTCTTCCTCAGAACCTCCAGCACTCTGCGCAAGTCACTGACATGATCTGAAGTAGTCCGTGAGTATACCAAAATATCGTCTATAAAGACTACCACACAAGAGTCAAGCAATTCATGGAATACCCTGTTCATCAAATCCATGAAGACAGCAGGTGCATTCGTCAGTCCAAAAGGCATAACTAAAAATTCAAAATGCCCATACCTGGTCCTGAAAGCAGTCTTAAATATATCCTCATCCTTGACTCTAAGCTGATAATACCCTGATCTCAGATCAATCTTAGAGAACACTGTAGCTCCCTGTAATTGATCAAACAGATCATCAATTCTGGGAAGAGGATACTTATTCTTGATAGTCACTTGGTTTAGTTGCCTGTAGTCTATACACATCCTTAGGGTTCCATCCTTCTTCTTTACGAACAGCACTGGCGCTCCCCAGGGAGAAGCACTAGGCCGGATGTAACCTTTTTCTAGCAATTCCTCCAGCTGCTTCTTAAGTTCGGCCAACTCTGATGTAGCCATGCGGTAAGGAGCTCTGGAGATAGGTGCCGTACCTGACGCCAACTCAATGCCAAACTCCACTTCTCTAATTGGTGGCAAGCCTGAAAATTCCTCAGAGAACACATCAGGAAACTCTTTCACCACCGCCATCTGAGTCAAATCAGAAGTAGAATCATCCTGCACCTTAACATGCGCAAGGTAACCCTTACACCCACTAGCAAGTAACTTTCTGGCCTGCAGAAAAGATATTACATGTGGTCCTTGGTCTGACACTAGACCTCTCACAAAAATCCGATTCCCATCTAGCAGATTTAAAGTGATTACTTTCTCAAAGCAATCCACAGTGGCATGATGTGAAGACAACCAATCCATTCCTAAGATGACATCATAATCTTGCATGTCTAAGAGGATTAGATCTACCAGAAACTCATAACCCTCTACATGCACTACACAATTAGCACAAACAGTATCTGTAGATAATGACTTTCCTAAGGGAGTACTGACAGACACAACATAATCTAACATCTTAGGTACAACAGGTAAACATGCAGCAAATCTAACAGATACAAAAGACAGATTTGCACCAGGGTCAAATAAGATACGAGCTAACTGATCAAATACAAATAAGGTACCTTCCACGACGGATCGGGAAGCTCGTGTGTCCTTCTCAGCCACAGCATAAACTCGTGTCTGGACTGTAGGCTTCTCTGCGCCTCTATTCTGTATCTCAGGCTCTTTGCAGTCTTTGACAATGTGCCCTGGTTTCTTACATCTGAAGCATACACCATTCTTCTTATAACAATCCTTCACCAGATGTCCCTTGATCCCACAATAATTACAAGTCCTATCCTCTGTGATACTGTTCTTTACATCTCTGACATCCCTGAACTGCTGCGGTGCCTTGTAAGAGTAAGGCTTATACCTGCTCTTCTTGTAATCCTTATGCTTGGGGTACTTCTTACCCTTGCCGCCAATGCCATACTGAGGAGCTGCCGTCTCAGCTGCAGGAACCACGGTCACGGCAACATGAGAACTCCTCTCAGATATGTATCTCTCAATGGTGCGTGCTCGCCCAACAGTCTCAACATAAGTCTCCAAATGCTGAGCACCAACCTGCTCCCGAATGTCCCATCTGAGACCTCTAAGAAACTTAGTAGCCCTTCTCTTTTCAGTGTTTATCAGGTGAGGGGCATACTTTCCCAACTTAGTGAACTGCAATTCATACTGGTCTACTGTCATATCACCCTGCTCCAGGTGAATAAATGCCACCTCTCGGTCCTCCACCAAGCTATCAGGGAAGTACTTCTCATTAAATTGAGACAAGAAATAGGGCCAATCTACTGTCTCATGTCTTTCTTCAGCAAGCCTCACCACGCCCTTCCACCACTCATCTGCGTCACCACGCATCATATAGGTGGTCAGACATAACTTGTCTTCGTCCGAGCACCGCATGACTTGGAAAATCTTTTCCAAGCACAACTGCCAGTTCTCGGCAGTACTGGATTCTGAGCCCCCATAAAAAGAGCTGGGACCCAGTTTCTGGAATTCACTCACAAGTGAGGCATAGCGCCTGTGAGCGCCCTCCTGAGAGTCATCCCCCACCACTCGAGTAGTAGTCTGGGGTCTCTCTTGAGTCAGCTGCTGCAAAAGCTGCTGTTGTGCCTCTTGATGCTGAGTCTGTTGTTGCTGCAGCATCTGAGCTTGCCTCTCTATCATGGCACCTTGTTGCTGTACCATGCCAGTCAGAGCCTCAATAGTTCTCGAGAGATTCGAAGGCTGCTCATCCTCGCCACTAGCATTTCCTCTGGTTCGCACCATCTTAAATTCCTACACACACATGCCATAGTCAGGAAAACAAACATAAACCTATCAGGTGTCTAGCAATACACAAACATGTTTTCCCCCGAACTAAGTTTTAGCTAGCCAACTGCTCTGATACCATTCTGTAACATCCCGTTATCTTAACCCCAAACAAGCAACACAAATCACAGAAGAAACAGGATGTGTCATACAAGATCGATTCACATGCTAGGTAAAACCGAGTTCAAGAAACACGATCTGAAAATTTCCAAAAATCCATACATACAATCTCCAAGAAACACAATTCATAAAGGTACCTGCCACCACGCAATACTTGCACTAGACATATGCAAGTTACATGTATATCAAAACCGATTGCAAAAATACACATCAAACTGAAATTCAAAACAAAATCACAACGTCGATTCCATAAAGTTTCACAGTGATACCAAACACCGAAACCAGGCCAAAGCCCGCGGTGACACAAAAATCATAATATCAAAACCGCCACAACCGGCAACACAAGTTCACACATAGTTTGGCCACAACTGGCAACCCAAGTTCATATAATTCGGCCACATCCGGCCTCAGTTAATTAAGCACAAAAGTTATACATCCAACCAGCATGGAGAATCACAATATCCGTATAACATGCTAACTCATGCAGTGCGCCCCTGTTCTACACCTGAAAACATTGAGGGGTGAGCTACACAGCCCAGTGAGTGGATAGTCTCAAACGACCATCCATAGCATACATTCAAAAATACAGGCAGATTATTTTAAAAATCTTTAACAGATTATCATATCAACATATAACAAAATTAAAGAACAAAACACATATGAACAATCAAGTATACACTGCCAAGACATCACACAATTGCCCCCATAGAGTAACTAAGGTTCTAGAGCTACACTCTAAACCACTGTACATATTAACCACTTAGTTAACCTAGTTGTCCAGCATATTCAGTAGTGACCATCATGGTCTAACCCGGCTTTGGCCTAAGCACTGGGAGAAGCCTGCATGCAACATATAGATGGACAGTGTATAGAATCAAGAGGTGGCCCCCGCCAGGTCACGACGTGGCACTTTGCTCTACTACACCCCATAACACAAAAAGATGTGTAGATTCAAGAGGTGGCCCCCGCCAGGTCATGACGTGGCACTTTGCTCTACGACACCCCATAACACAAAAGAGTGATGACATCAAGAGGTGGCCCCCTGTCCGACCAAGACATGGCACTTTGCGTCAAAACTCATTCTCCCAAAGGGTTCCTACTGGACAACAGACACATCTTATATCTTATATCACAAAGGTGGACTCCTAAGTGTCAACTAGACTCTAGGATAGTCATCACAATAATCATATCGGGCAGGCTGAACATCAACCCCCATCACAATAATCATAACAGGCAGGCTGAACATCAACCCCCTTCACATATCACAAAACAGGGCTGAAATATCCAACCCTTAACATATCACATATCAACTATCCCATTGAGCACACAGTTACACTTAGCCTTAGTCCTAACCATTCCATGATCACAACATATAATATTTGAAATCACATAACCACATAATATTCAAAATCACATAACCGCATAATATTCAAAATCACATAATCACATAATATTCAAAATCACATAACCGCATAATATTCAAAATCACATAATGTAGGGTAGTCCTTAGGTTTCATGCTGATCAATTCAGTGCAGCCTTGCTAAGTTATCACCCAAATTTCTCAAACAAAGACTCATGGTCATAAATAAACAAACATGACTCTTATAATATTATTAGCATTTATTAGGGCATCCATAAAAATCAACATAAGATTAAAATCCATGCTCTTACAATCTGGTTCACAAAACATCACATCTAGCCCACGGTTTCAACATAATATCTATTTAAAACAAGATTCTCATGCTACCAAAAATCAATGATTTAATATTACCAAAATTCCCTATAAAATACCTAGTTAACAAGAATTTCATACTCCCAATTCAATGGTTTAATGCTACCAAAATTCCCTATAAAAATACCTTAAATTTCAAGCTACAAGTTTCGGTTTTCATGAGATATACACCTATACAAATTTTCGGTTTTCATGAAGATACATCATAATTTGGTTTTTAGCATGATAAAATTTCCAACTTAAATAAAACCTTAGTTAACAAGGAGTCTTGAGTTTTCATGATAATTATACCATTGTAACTTTCGGTTTATAACAAAGAGAAGTCTTGAGTTTTCGATTTTTAACATGGTAAAATTTCTAATCAATCTAATGCATCAATTAACACAACCAAATTGCTAGAAATCAATTAAGACACCCCACTCACCTCTTAAACCGAAAATCCTCCACACAAAAAATCGTCTAAAGCCTTGATGTCGCCCAAAGGATCTCCAAGAACTCGCCAAGGAAGCTTCTTCACCTCAAGGAAATTCGCCAAGGGAAGAAGATGAAGAAAATCACCTCAATAATTCCAAGAACACCAAGATCGCCTTCTTCCTCCTAGCCGTCGCCCAAGGTTTCTTCCAAGCCAACAATTTCGCCAAAAACTCTACCCTAGCCGAAAATTCCCACTTAACATTTCGGTTTTTAATTTTTAACCCATTAACCAATTAATTCAAATAGGGTTTAATCCATGTAACTAACTAATTCGAATTTTAAATCTAATATCCATCTAACCCAATAACCTATAGTTTAAGTGAAAGTCCAATAAGAATTTAAATTAACATCCATTTAATGAATTCACTTAAACACAAATCCAATAAGGATTTAATTAATATCCAATAAGCTAGTTAATTAACCAATAAGGTCTAATTAATTAACCAATAAACTCTAATTAATTAACTGAAAATTAACAACCAAAAATCTCTAGTTAATTAACTATAAATTAACAACCAATACATAGAAAAATATCACAGTCAATAATTTTATTTAAATCATGAACAAAATATCACAGCCAACGAGTTTATTTAAATAAAAAATAATGCTTACCAGGACTTAAGATCCTTGGATCTTACATCCCTCCCTCCTTATAAAGCTTTAGTCCTCTAAAGCTCAGCATCCATATCATCAAAAAGATAAGCATAAAACTTCCTCATATCAGCTTCAGTCTCCCAAGTTGCCTCCTCAACCGACTGATTTCCCCAGATAACCTTTACCAAAGGTATAATCTTGTTTCTCAGAACTTTATCCTTTCTATCCACAATCCGGAGAGGTCTTTCCTCAAAAGTTAAATCACTCTGAATCTGATGAGGTTCCAATTCCAATACATGAGATGGATCAGGATGATATTTCCTCAAAACAGAAACATGGAACACATTATGCACATGATCCATAGCAGGAGGTAAAGCTAACCGGTAAGCCACTGGACCAATTCTCTCAATAATGTCAAAAGGGCCTACAAACCTAGGGCTCAATTTGCCCTTTTTGCCAAACCTCATAACACCCTTAGTAGGTGACACCTTTAAGAAAACATGATCCCCTACCATAAACTCCAAGGGACGACGACGGTCATCAGCATAACTCTTCTGTCTGTCCCGAGAAATCTTCAGTTTATTCTGTATCTCTCTGACCTTATCAGTAGTCTCCTGAACTGCATCAGATCTCAAAATCATTCTGTCACCAGTTTCCTCCCAACACAAGGCAGTCCTACACCTTCTTCCATACAAAGCCTCATATGGAGCCATCTGAATACTGGAGTGGAAGCTATTATTATAAGTGAACTCTATCAAAGATAGATCCCGATTCCACTCAGAACTCCAATCAACCACATAAGCTCTCAATAAGTCTTCTAGAGTCTGGATAGTACGCTCCGTCTGGCCATCAGACTGAGGATGGTATGCTGTACTAAAACTCAACTTAGTACCCAAACCCTCCTGTAAGCTCTTCCAAAACCTGGACAAAAACTGAGAGTCCCTATCAGACACCATATCAACAGGCACTCCATGCAATCTGACTATCTCATCAATATACAATCTAGCCAGTCTCTCTAAAGGATAAGTCATCTTGATCGGAAGAAAATGGGCTGATTTAGTGAGTCTATCAACAATCACCCAAATAGCATCATGACCCAATCTGGTTCTGGGCAAACCACACACAAAATCCATACTGATGCATTCCCACTTCCACTCAGGAATAGGAAGGGGCTGCAACAAACCACCAGGCTTCTGGTGTTCAGCCTTTACAGTCTGACAGGTTAAACACCTAGAGACAAAATCAAATACTTCTTTCTTCATACCCGGCCACCAAAAACTTTTCTTGAGGTCCTGATACATCTTAGTCACGCCAGGATGTAGAGAATATTTGGAGTTATGGCTGTCCTCCAATATTTCTTTCCTCAAGCTCGGTTCCTCAGGGACACATACCCTTCCACGAAACCGAAGAATACCATCATCAGACAAGCTAAAATCCTGAACTGCTCCATCAACCAAACTATCCCTGATCTGAACTAATCTCGGATCCACAGACTGCTGATCTCTGATCTTCTGCAACAAAGCAGACTGTACTCTGAGAAAGGCCACATAACCCCACTGAACTCTAGGAGAAACACTGATCCTGAGATCGCTGAACTCCTGCAGTAACCGCCACTCACTGACTCGTAAAGCAGCTACTGAAGTAACTGGATGTCTGCTCAGTGCATCCGCCACTACATTGGCCTTTCCAGCCTGATACTGAATAGAGAAGTCATAGTCTTTGATCAACTCCATCCATCTTCTCTGTCTCATGTTCAACTCCTTCTGAGTGAAGATATACTTGAGACTCTGGTGATCAGTGAACAGATCGAACTCCTGACCCAGTAAATAGTGGCGCCATATCTTCAAAGCAAAGACTACGGCCGCCAACTCTAAATCATGAGTAGGGTAGTTCAATTCATACTTGTAACGCCCTTGATTTTCTGAATTATGATTTAAGGTTAGAAATTCAGTTTCTGTATTTTTATCGGTTAAAATTTTGGGATTTTTGCCTAATTGTAGGACTTTTCCCTACAGGGCAAAAATAATTATTTTTGTTGGGGCTTCGAACCCTCAACCTTGACTATTTGCTCCTGGAATTCTTCCACCATGGTGGCGCATATTTCTGTGTTATTGGAGTGGCGCATGGTGGTTAAGCCCAGGTAAGCCCATTAAAGCCGATTTCCACTTAAGTTAATTGGGTTATTGGATCTTGGATCCGTTTGGGGTGGAAAAAAAAAAATAAAAAAAAAGGGGGAAAATTCGTGAGAGCTCCTCTCCCTCACGATTTTTGGTTTGTTTCTTGCCCTAGCCGCCTGTGTTGTCGCCCCTCACTGTGCTTGGCGCTCCTGCAAAATTTCTGACGCTGGTGGTGGCAGACTGGTGGTGGACGAACTTTCTGGAGACCCCTGATCCCCTGTTTTGGCGTTTTCTCTGTGGGCGATTTTTCTGGTGAGTAATTCGATCCTAAGGAGTCTAATCCGAATTAAAATTCGTTATTTGCCATGATTATTCGTATGGGGTTGAATTCAAATAATTATAGGGTTTTAAAATCCTGTTCTGCTGAAATCTGCATTCGTTAATCTGACCTTTGTGTACTATAACCCCAATATCTCATGGCCTATAGATCCAAATCGCACGAGATAAATTTTGTATGAAACTAGATATGTTTGGCTTTAATTTGAATATGATATCGACCATATCCGAGCGGTATTCGTATTTCAATCTGTATTGCAATCCAGCTGTACAAAATCAGTTTTCTGAAATTCTGGATTTCGACCTTTATGTGTTCGAACCATCATATCTCCCTAGGTATAGCTCGAAATCTTGTCAAATAAGTTTTATTAGACCGTAGGCTCGAAGAGCTTTATTTTGACTCCCATAACGCCTATTTTCGATTAGTTATTGGATCTGAAATAAATGTCGCAAGTCTGATATATGAATCTGTTTTCTTGAAATCTGAAATTCTGACCTTCCTATGTTCAAACCCTTATATATTCCTGTCTAAAATTCGAAATCTTGTGAAACCAGTTTTATTGGAAACTAGATTCAGAGAGCTTCATTTTGAATACAATATTGACTAGCTTTGGTTCGAAATTGGACTAAAAATATATTTTGCAAACGGACAATATAAATCTGCTATGTTTTGGTTAGACGAATATTCCTTTGTGAGAAAAATTTACATTGTATGGTTTAACCTCTTAAATTGTGGTCTGTAGTTCTTCTAAAATTTATTTTTTTGATGAGAAATTTTAGAGAAAACAAAATTGGGGATTTAACTAAGAACTTAGGAATTTTCGAAAATATAGTTCGAGCCAATTTTGGGGCTTTTGTCAATTTTCTTCACGAGCGTGTAATTAAAATTATCTGTAGTGGGGGACTGAAATTATTTACATGAAATTTGTGCGTTCTGTTAAGGTTCTGAAAGTGGCGCCCCTTACAGTAATTTTATAGCTCACGGTTTTAGGAATTTTGAGGAGATTATTTCATGAATAATTTCTGTTCTGTGTTTAAATGTTCGTTATATGAATAATCTATGTTCTGTATTTAATTGTTTGCTATGTGGATATTTCCTGTTCTGTTTATATGTTGTGAAGTTTCTGAAAACCTTGAATGTGTTAAAACATTTGTGAGAACATAGAATGGTTTGACATGAATTAAGGTTAGTTGTAAGGAATTCACTCATATAATTTCCGTTCTGTGTTTAAGGACTGGATATTGGGGTGTGTCATTTTCTGGTTTGTTAGACTTTGGGCATAATGTAAGAATTAAGTAGTGGTTGATCCTACTTCTCTGTTTCAGTATAATCTGTTCTGTAAAATTATGCCCTAGTGTAGCACTCTTCCGTGTCCTTACCCTCCTTCTGTGGCGCTGTAATGGTGCTGATAGTCTACTACGACCCTTGAGACACTATTTCTGTTCTGGGTATTGGAGGCCAGAGTGCCACGTCCTAACAAGACGGGGGCCACCCACTAATACCTCCTCTACCATTCAGTTCTGGGTTTTGGAGGCCAGAGTGCCACGTCCTAACAAGACGGGGGCCACCCACTGATACCTCCTCTACCATTCAGTTCTGGGTTTTGGAGGCCAGAGTGCCACGTCCTAACAAGACGGGGGCCACCCACTGATACCTCCTCTACCATTCAGTTCTGGGTTTTGGAGGCCAGAGTGCCACGTCCTAACAAGACGGGGGCCACCCACTGATACCTCCTCTACCATTCAGTTCTGGGTTTTGGAGGCCAGAGTGCCACGTCCTAACAAGACGGGGGCCACCCACTGATACCTCCTCTACCATTCTGTTCTGGGTATTGGAGACCAGAGTGCCACGTCCTGACAAGACGGGGGCCACCCACTGATATCTCCTTTACCATTCTGTTTCTGATATGCATGCATTGTCTCGTCCTCGGCAGAGGTGGGGTCAGACCTTCTGTGGTCATCAGGCCTTCTGTGGCCTTTCTGTTTCCGATGTAGACTATCCGTTTGGACTCTGAAAATTCTGATTTTCTGTCTGTCAGTTCTGATTTCTGTAGTTCTGTTTCGATCTGTATTTAGATGTATTAGGCGGTGTGGTTAGTTGGTATGGGTTGGTATATTCATATCCTACCTGTTTGATGCCTATTGTTACAAGTATCTGTATTTGATTGTGTTTGTTTCTGATATGAGCATGCATGTTAAGTTGATTTATCTTATCTGTTAAATAAAAAGAATTTCAACTTAAGTATGATATTTTTGATGTGTACTATGGATGACTTTTAGTGTCTTTTACTCACTGAGCTTTTTAGCTCACCTCCGTTGTTTAAATGTTTTCAGGTGAGACATCAAGACAGTAATTGCTACAGCTAATATGACGCTAATATTTGATGTCATTTCTAAGAATAGTCTTCTAAAGATTTATCAGGCCTGCGTGCCTAATTTATTATGACCTAAATGACATGTTTTATCTCCTGAGGGCTTATGCCTGTTTTCAGGATATTATATTATAGTTGTTTCGTTTAAATTATTGGATACAAGTCTTGGATTCTTTTATTGAATTGGTTCTTATTTTGAAATGTCCGATTTGAGATGTGTAACCGAATTTGTGTTGTTTATTTTAGTATCTGAATAATCAGTTCTGTATATTTCTGAAATTCCACATATGTGTAGTGTGGACGTTTGTTGTTGTTACAAGATATGTGTGTCTGTGCAGCAGTAGTTTAGAATACTTGCTGCCGGATTTTTTCTGGATTTCCGGATTTCTATTTCCTAGTAATCGATCCTATTCAGTTCTGTGCGGTTTTCTGTTCCGTAGTAATGTCCTTCGATGCCGCTTTCTTCTTGTGTTTTAATGGAAGAGTAAAAAATTTTTGAAACCCCGTATTTTACTTGTATGCGTGTGGGGTGTGTTCTGAGTGATGTTACAGATGGTATCAGAGGATTTTTACTAGCAATTAGAAACTCCGGGGAAGGAAAACTCTGTTTGTGTATTGCTAGAAACCAAGTTAGGATCTGATTTGTGATTGAATATTGGTTGTTATTCTACTGTGTTATGTGATGCAGGTAAACATAATGGTGCAACCAAGAGCTAGCAGTAGCAACGGTGATCAACAGCCTGATCTGAGGCAGACCATGGAGGCTATGACTGCTATGATGCAACAACAGAACGCATTCATTCAGCAGCAAACTCAGATGATGCAGCAGCAGCAGGCGCAGCACATGGAGGTTCAGCAACAGTTATTGCAGAGGCTGTCGCAGACACAGTCTCAGTCACAGGCACAACCGGCTGGTTCTTCTCTGGGTGATGGCGCACATCAACGATATGCTCGGTTGGTTCGAGAGTTTCAGCACCTGAACCCGACTGCATTTTATGGTAGTCCGGGGCCCAGAGCGGCCGAGGATTGGCTTTTGACACTGGAAAAGATTTTCCAGGTTTTGCGCTGTGATGATGCAGACAAGCTATGTTTGTCTGTCTTTATGTTGCGTGGAGATGCTGAAGACTGGTGGAAGGGAGTCGTCAGACTGGCGGCAACTGAATCCAGAGATGTTGATTGGCAGTACTTCATGATGAAGTTCAATGCCAAGTTTTTCCCCTCTAGCTTATCTGAGGAGCGCGAGGTGGAGTTTATTCATCTTGAGCAGGGCGACATGACGGTGGATCGGTATGAGGCCACATTCGCTCGGTTGTCGGGGTATGCTCCTCACTTAGTCAACACCGAGGAAAGAAGAGCCAAGAAGTTTCAGCGGGGTTTGAGGAAAGATATCAGGACAAGGGTAGCTATGCTACACTTGGAAACTTATGCTGAAGTGGTAGATAGGGCTCGCACTGCTGAGAGGTGCATTGCGGAGATGGCTGCAGATACTATTCCAGTCACTGCACCCGCCCCTACTTCTGTGACTTACGCACCCACTCTGGGTGGTAAGGATAAGAAGAATTTCAAGAGGAAGAAAGACAATAAGGGCAGATACCAACCTTATCAGAAGCCAGCCAGCACAGTTTCTCAGAATGGCAAGAAGTGTCTCCACTGTGGGAGCACTAAACATCAGGATAATGAGTGCTACAGGAAGACTGGCGCTTGCTTCAGATGTGGTAAGGCGGGGCATATGATTAGGGACTGTCCTATGCCGGATGCTAGAGGACAGGGTCAGGGTGAGAAGCCTACTGTGCAGACTCGCGTGTATGCCATCGCGGAGAGGGATGCTTCGGCTTCGAAGTCCGTGGTGGAAGGTATACTTTATGTGTTTAGTTATTTGGCACGCATTCTTTTTGATCCTGGTGCCAATTTATCCTTTGTGTCTGCATGTTTTGCATCATGTCTGCCTGTGTTGCCTAGGATACTTGATTTCTGTATTTCTGTTCATACACCTATGGGTGAGGCCGTATCTACAGATATAACATACCCTGACTGTTTGATTAAGGTAGAAGGATATGATTTACCTATTGATTTGATTAGTCTTCCTATGAAAGACTATGACATCATTCTGGGCATGGATTGGCTGTCTGCCTATCATGCTACTTTAGATTGTTTTGAAAAGCTAATTACTCTGCATCTAAGTGATGGACAGCAATTGGTTATCCAAGGCCGGATTTCAGAACAAGGGCCTTTGGTGATATCTCATCTGCAGGCCAGGAAGCTTTTAGCCCAGGGCTGCAAGGGGTATCTGGCGCATGTCAAGGTGCAGACTGAGCCTGATTTGGATCTGGCTAAAATTCCTGTGGTAAGAGAGTTTGCTGACGTCTTCTCTGATTTATCTGGGTTACCACCCAGCAGAGAAGTTGAGTTTGGTATCGAGTTGTTGCCAGGCACAGCACCGATATCTAAAGCTCCTTACAGGATGGCAACTTCAGAACTGACAGAGCTGAAGAAGCAACTGGAAGAACTATTAGAGAAGGGGTATATTCGGCCCAGTGTTTCTCCATGGGGAGCACCTGTGTTATTTGTGAAGAAGAAGGATGGTACTTTGCGCATGTGCATCGATTACCGTCAACTCAATCAAGTGACTGTTAAGAATAAGTACCCATTACCCCGTATTGATGATCTCTTTGATCAGTTGCAGGGTGCTACTGTATTCTCTAAAATTGACCTGAGGTCTGGCTATTATCAGATGAGTGTTCGGGAGGAGGATGTACCTAAAACTGCATTCAGGACCAGGTATGGGCACTATGAATTTCTTGTTATGCCCTTTGGACTGACAAATGCTCCTGCGGTGTTTATGGATCTGATGAACAGGGTATTTCATGAGCTCCTGGACAAATGTGTGGTCGTCTTCATTGATGATATTCTGATCTACTCCAAGAATGCGCAAGACCACTCTCAGGATTTGCGCAAGGTGCTGGAGATTCTGCGGCTGAAGCGGCTATATGCTAAGGCCAGCAAATGTGAGTTCTGGCTAGATCAGATTGGTTTTCTGGGACACATTATTTCTAGCCAGGGTGTGTCTGTGGATCCAGTGAAGGTGGAGGCCATTCTTCACTGGGGAAGACCAACTACAGCGACTGAGGTCAGAAGTTTTCTGGGCTTAGCTGGATACTACCGCCGTTTTGTGGAAGGTTTTTCCAAGTTGGCTGGTCCTCTGACTAAGTTAACTAAAAAGAATTTGAAGTTTGAGTGGTCTGATGATTGTGAGTCTAGTTTTCAGGAACTGAAAAAGAGACTGACCAGTGCTCCTATCCTCATCATTCCCTGTGATGGAGAGAAGTTCATTGTTTACACTGATGCCTCTGGTAAGGGTCTGGGTGCTGTACTGATGCAGCAAGGAAAAGTAGTTGCTTATGCTTCAAGGCAACTCAAAGACTACGAGGTAAACTACCCCACTCATGATCTGGAGTTGGCAGCTGTAGTTTTTGCCTTGAAAATCTGGAGGCACTATCTGTTTGGACAGACATTTGAATTGTTTACAGATCACCAGAGCTTGAAGTATATCTTCACTCAGAAAGAGCTGAATATGAGACAGAGGCGATGGCTTGAATTGATAAAGGATTATGACTTCACCATCCAGTATCAGTCTGGTAAAGCCAATGTGGTGGCTGATGCTCTTAGTCGGTATCCTGTGACTCAGATAGCTGCACTACGAGTCCAGGAGTGGCGACTATTGCAGGAGTTCAGTGACATGCATCTGAGTGTGACTCCGGGTGAGAGAGGCGGTCTTCTGGCTTCTCTCAGGGTTCAGTCAGACTTACTGCAGAGACTGAGATCAGGGCAGCAGTCAGATCAGGATATTCTACGGTGGAAAGAGAGGTCTGAGCAAGGCTGGGATGAGAATTTCAGTATGTCGGATGATGGTCTCCTCAGATTTCGTGGAAGGGTCTGTGTCCCTGAGGACCCTGAGTTGAGAAATGAAATTCTTAAGGAAAGTCATTGCACTAAGTATACCGTTCATCCTGGTAGTACCAAGATGTATCAGGATCTGAAAAAGACTTTCTGGTGGCATGGTATGAAGAAGGATGTGCATTTGTTTGTGTCCAGATGTTTGACTTGCCAAACCGTGAAGGCTGAGCATCAGAGGCCGGGCGGTTTGATGCAGTCTCTCCCTATTCCTCAGTGGAAGTGGGAGCATATCAGTATGGACTTTGTGTGTGGGCTGCCCAATACCAGAAGGAATCATGATGCCGTATGGGTGATTGTGGACAGGCTCACGAAGTCAGCTCACTTCTTACCGATCAAAATGACTTACAGTTTGGATCGGTTAGCAAAACTGTACATCGATGAGATTGTCAGATTACATGGAGTTCCCTTGGACATTGTCTCTGATCGTGATCCTCGATTTCTATCCAGGTTTTGGAAGAAATTACAGGAAGATTTGGGAACTAATCTGAGTTTCAGCACTGCATATCATCCTCAATCTGATGGTCAGACAGAGAGAACTATTCAGACACTTGAGGATCTTCTGAGATCTTATGTGATTGACTGGTCTGTTGAGTGGGATATGGACTTATCACTGATAGAGTTCACCTACAACAATAGCTTCCACTCTAGCATACAGATGGCTCCGTATGAGGCCCTATATGGGAGGAAATGCAGAACACCTATATGCTGGGAGGAAACTGGGGACAGAACAGTGCTAAAGTCTGATGCTGTTCAGGAAGCCACTGAGAAGATCAGAGAAATTCAGAAAAAGATGAAGATTGCTCAGGATAGACAGAAGAGTTATGCTGATGTGAGGCGGCGTCCTCTTGAGTTTTTGGTGGGAGAGCATGTTTTCCTAAAGGTCTCGCCTATGAAAGGGGTGATGAGATTTGGGAAGAGAGGAAAATTGAGTCCCAGGTACATTGGTCCCTTTGATATCATTGAGAGGATTGGACCTGTGGCATATCGACTTGCTCTGCCCCCATCACTGGAACACCTCCATAATGTGTTCCATGTTTCTGCACTCAGAAAATATTGTTCTGATCCTTCTCATGTTCTGGAGTTGGAACCTCTCCAGCTTGAAGAGAACATGACTTTTGTGGTGAAACCTCTCAGAATTGAAGATAGAAAAGAGAAAGTGCTGAGGAATAAGGTTATTCCACTTGTGAAAGTCATCTGGGGAAATCAGTCTGTTGAAGAAGCCTCTTGGGAGGTTGAAGCAGAGATGAGAAAGGAGCATCCTCACCTGTTCAGTGACGGGCTTGGTCAGCTTTAGAGGACTAAAGCTCTATAAGGGGGGGAGGATGTAACGCCCTTGATTTTCTGAATTATGATTTAAGGTTAGAAATTCAGTTTCTGTATTTTTATCGGTTAAAATTTTGGGATTTTTGCCTAATTGTAGGACTTTTCCCTACAGGGCAAAAATAATTATTTTTGTTGGGGCTTCGAACCCTCAACCTTGACTATTTGCTCCTGGAATTCTTCCACCATGGTGGCGCATATTTCTGTGTTATTGGAGTGGCGCATGGTGGTTAAGCCCAGGTAAGCCCATTAAAGCCGATTTCCACTTAAGTTAATTGGGTTATTGGATCTTGGATCCGTTTGGGGTGGAAAAAAAAAATAAAAAAAAAGGGGGAAAATTCGTGAGAGCTCCTCTCCCTCACGATTTTTGGTTTGTTTCTTGCCCTAGCCGCCTGTGTTGTCGCCCCTCACTGTGCTTGGCGCTCCTGCAAAATTTCTGACGCTGGTGGTGGCAGACTGGTGGTGGACGAACTTTCTGGAGACCCCTGATCCCCTGTTTTGGCGTTTTCTCTGTGGGCGATTTTTCTGGTGAGTAATTCGATCCTAAGGAGTCTAATCCGAATTAAAATTCGTTATTTGCCATGATTATTCGTATGGGGTTGAATTCAAATAATTATAGGGTTTTAAAATCCTGTTCTGCTGAAATCTGCATTCGTTAATCTGACCTTTGTGTACTATAACCCCAATATCTCATGGCCTATAGATCCAAATCGCACGAGATAAATTTTGTATGAAACTAGATATGTTTGGCTTTAATTTGAATATGATATCGACCATATCCGAGCGGTATTCGTATTTCAATCTGTATTGCAATCCAGCTGTACAAAATCAGTTTTCTGAAATTCTGGATTTCGACCTTTATGTGTTCGAACCATCATATCTCCCTAGGTATAGCTCGAAATCTTGTCAAATAAGTTTTATTAGACCGTAGGCTCGAAGAGCTTTATTTTGACTCCCATAACGCCTATTTTCGATTAGTTATTGGATCTGAAATAAATGTCGCAAGTCTGATATATGAATCTGTTTTCTTGAAATCTGAAATTCTGACCTTCCTATGTTCGAACCCTTATATATTCCTGTCTAAAATTCGAAATCTTGTGAAACCAGTTTTATTGGAAACTAGATTCAGAGAGCTTCATTTTGAATACAATATTGACTAGCTTTGGTTCGAAATTGGACTAAAAATATATTTTGCAAACGGACAATATAAATCTGCTATGTTTTGGTTAGACGAATATTCCTTTGTGAGAAAAATTTACATTGTATGGTTTAACCTCTTAAATTGTGGTCTGTAGTTCTTCTAAAATTTATTTGTTTGATGAGAAATTTTAGAGAAAACAAAATTGGGGATTTAACTAAGAACTTAGGAATTTTCGAAAATATAGTTCGAGCCAATTTTGGGGCTTTTGTCAATTTTCTTCACGAGCGTGTAATTAAAATTATCTGTAGTGGGGGACTGAAATTATTTACATGAAATTTGTGCGTTCTGTTAAGGTTCTGAAAGTGGCGCCCCTTACAGTAATTTTATAGCTCACGGTTTTAGGAATTTTGAGGAGATTATTTCATGAATAATTTCTGTTCTGTGTTTAAATGTTCGTTATATGAATAATCTATGTTCTGTATTTAATTGTTTGCTATGTGGATATTTCCTATTCTGTTTATATGTTGTGAAGTTTCTGAAAACCTTGAATGTGTTAAAACATTTGTGAGAACATAGAATGGTTTGACATGAATTAAGGTTAGTTGTAAGGAATTCACTCATATAATTTCCGTTCTGTGTTTAAGGACTGGATATTGGGGTGTGTCATTTTCTGGTTTGTTAGACTTTGGGCATAATGTAAGAATTAAGTAGTGGTTGATCCTACTTCTCTGTTTCAGTATAATCTGTTCTGTAAAATTATGCCCTAGTGTAGCACTCTTCCGTGTCCTTACCCTCCTTCTGTGGCGCTGTAATGGTGCTGATAGTCTACTACGACCCTTGAGACACTATTTCTGTTCTGGGTATTGGAGGCCAGAGTGCCACGTCCTAACAAGACGGGGGCCACCCACTGATACCTCCTCTACCATTCAGTTCTGGGTTTTGGAGGCCAGAGTGCCACGTCCTAACAAGACGGGGGCCACCCACTGATACCTCCTCTACCATTCAGTTCTGGGTTTTGGAGGCCAGAGTGCCACGTCCTAACAAGACGGGGGCCACCCACTGATACCTCCTCTACCATTCAGTTCTGGGTTTTGGAGGCCAGAGTGCCACGTCCTAACAAGACGGGGGCCACCCACTGATACCTCCTCTACCATTCAGTTCTGGGTTTTGGAGGCCAGAGTGCCACGTCCTAACAAGACGGGGGCCACCCACTGATACCTCCTCTACCATTCTGTTCTGGGTATTGGAGACCAGAGTGCCACGTCCTGACAAGACGGGGGCCACCCACTGATATCTCCTTTACCATTCTGTTTCTGATATGCATGCATTGTATCGTCCTCGGCATAGGTGGGGTCAGACCTTCTGTGGTCATCAGGCCTTCTGTGGCCTTTCTGTTTCCGATGTAGACTATCCGTTTGGACTCTGAAAATTCTGATTTTCTGTCTGTCAGTTCTGATTTCTGTAGTTCTGTTTCGATCTGTATTTAGATGTATTAGGCGGTGTGGTTAGTTGGTATGGGTTGGTATATTCATATCCTACCTGTTTGATGCCTATTGTTACAAGTATCTGTATTTGATTGTGTTTGTTTCTGATATGAGCATGCATGTTAAGTTGATTTATCTTATCTGTTAAATAAAAAGAATTTCAACTTAAGTATGATATTTTTGATGTGTACTATGGATGACTTTTAGTGTCTTTTACTCACTGAGCTTTTTAGCTCACCTCCGTTGTTTAAATGTTTTCAGGTGAGACATCAAGACAGTAATTGCTACAGCTAATATGACGCTAATATTTGATGTCATTTCTAAGAATAGTCTTCTAAAGATTTATCAGGCCTGCGTGCCTAATTTATTATGACCTAAATGACATGTTTTATCTCCTGAGGGCTTATGCCTGTTTTCAGGATATTATATTATAGTTGTTTCGTTTAAATTATTGGATACAAGTCTTGGATTCTTTTATTGAATTGGTTCTTATTTTGAAATGTCCGATTTGAGATGTGTAACCGAATTTGTGTTGTTTATTTTAGTATCTGAATAATCAGTTCTGTATATTTCTGAAATTCCACATATGTGTAGTGTGGACGTTTGTTGTTGTTACAAGATATGTGTGTCTGTGCAGCAGTAGTTTAGAATACTTGCTGCCGGATTTTTTCTGGATTTCCGGATTTCTATTTCCTAGTAATCGATCCTATTCAGTTCTGTGCGATTTTCTGTTCCGTAGTAATGTCCTTCGATGCCGCTTTCTTCTTGTGTTTTAATGGAAGAGTAAAAAATTTTTGAAACCCCGTATTTTACTTGTATGCGTGTGGGGTGTGTTCTGAGGGATGTTACAATACTCCTTCAGTTGTCTCGAAGCATAGGCTACTACAGAACCCTTCTGCATCAAGACACAACCCAACCCTTTGCCTGAAGCATCCGTATAAACAGTAAACCTTTCCCCATCACTAGTAATAATGAGGATCGGTGTACTAGTCAACCTCCTCTTCAGCTCTTGAAAGCTCTCTTCACACTTGTCATCCCAAATAAACTTGGCCTCCTTTCTGGTCAATTTAGTTAAAGGACCCGCCAGCTTGGAAAATCCCTCAACAAACCTCCGGTAGTAACCTGCTAAACCCAAGAAACTTCTGATCTCAGTAGCGCTAGTCGGTCTTCCCCAATTAAGAATGGCTTGCACTTTAACTGGATCCACCGACACCCCTTGACCAGAAATCACATGCCCAAGGAAACTGATCTTCTCTAGCCAGAACTCACACTTACTAGCCTTGGCATATAATCGGTTCTTCCTCAGAACCTCCAGCACTCTGCGCAAGTCACTGACATGATCTGAAGTAGTCCGTGAGTATACCAAAATATCGTCTATAAAGACTACCACACAAGAGTCAAGCAATTCATGGAATACCCTGTTCATCAAATCCATGAAGACAGCAGGTGCATTCGTCAGTCCAAAAGGCATAACTAAAAATTCAAAATGCCCATACCTGGTCCTGAAAGCAGTCTTAAATATATCCTCATCCTTGACTCTAAGCTGATAATACCCTGATCTCAGATCAATCTTAGAGAACACTGTAGCTCCCTGTAATTGATCAAACAGATCATCAATTCTGGGAAGAGGATACTTATTCTTGATAGTCACTTGGTTCAGTTGCCTGTAGTCTATACACATCCTCAGGGTTCCATCCTTCTTCTTTACGAACAGCACTGGCGCTCCCCAGGGAGAAGCACTAGGCCGGATGTAACCTTTTTCTAGCAATTCCTCCAGCTGCTTCTTAAGTTCGGCCAACTCTGATGTAGCCATGCGGTAAGGAGCTCTGGAGATAGGTGCCGTACCTGACGCCAACTCAATGCCAAACTCCACTTCTCTAATTGGTGGCAAGCCTAAAAATTCCTCAGAGAACACATCAGGAAACTCTTTCACCACCGCCATCTGAGTCAAATCAGAAGTAGAATCATCCTGCACCTTAACATGCGCAAGGTAACCCTTACACCCACTAGCAAGTAACTTTCTGGCCTGCAGAAAAGATATTACATGTGGTCCTTGGTCTGACACTAGACCTCTCACAAAAATCCGATTCCCATCTAGCAGATTTAAAGTGATTACTTTCTCAAAGCAATCCACAGTGGCATGATGTGAAGACAACCAATCCATTCCTAAGATGACATCATAATCTTGCATGTCTAAGAGGATTAGATCTACCAGAAACTCATAACCCTCTACAAGCACTACACAATTAGCACAAACAGTATCTGTAGATAATGACTTTCCTAAGGGAGTACTGACAGACACAACATAATCTAACATCTTAGGTACAACAGGTAAACATGCAGCAAATCTAACAGATACAAAAGACAGATTTGCACCAGGGTCAAATAAGATACGAGCTAACTGATCAAATACAAATAAGGTACCTTCCACGACGGATCGGGAAGCTCGTGTGTCCTTCTCAGCCACAGCATAAACTCGTGTCTGGACTGTAGGCTTCTCTGCGCCTCTATTCTGTATCTCAGGCTCTTTGCAGTCTTTGACCATGTGCCCTGGTTTCTTACATCTGAAGCATACACCATTCTTCTTATAACAATCCTTCACCAGATGTCCCTTGTTCCCACAATAATTACAAGTCCTATCCTCTGTGATACTGTTCTTTACATCTCTGACATCCCTGAACTGCTGCGGTGCCTTGTAAGAGTAAGGCTTATACCTGCTCTTCTTGTAATCCTTATGCTTGGGGTACTTCTTACCCTTGCCGCCAATGCCATACTGAGGAGCTGCCGTCTCAGCTGCAGGAACCACGGTCACGGCAACATGAGAACTCCTCTCAAATATGTATCTCTCAATGGTGCGTGCTCGCCCAACAGTCTCAACGTAAGTCTCCAAATGCTGAGCACCAACCTGCTCCCGAATGTCCCATCTGAGACCTCTAAGAAACTTAGTAGCACTTCTCTTTTCAGTGTTTATCAGGTGAGGGGCATACTTTCCCAACTTAGTGAACTGCAATTCATACTGGTCTACTGTCATATCACCCTGCTCCAGGTGAATAAATGCCACCTCTCGGTCCTCCACCAAGCTATCAGGGAAGTACTTCTCATTAAATTGAGACAAGAAATAGGGCCAATCTACTGTCTCATGTCTTTCTTCAGCAAGCCTCACCACGCCCTTCCACCACTCATCTGCGTCACCACGCATCATATAGGTGGTCAGACATAACTTGTCTTCGTCCGAGCACCGCATGACTTGGAAAATCTTTTCCAAGCACAACTGCCAGTTCTCGGCAGTACTGGATTCTGAGCCCCCATAAAAAGAGCTGGGACCCAGTTTCTGGAATTCACTCACAAGTGAGGCATAGCGCCTGTGAGCGCCCTCCTGAGAGTCATCCCCCACCGCTCGAGTAGTAGTCTGGGGTCTCTCTTGAGTCAGCTGCTGCAAAAGCTGCTGTTGTGCCTCTTGATGCTGAGTCTGTTGTTGCTGCAGCATCTGAGCTTGCCTCTCTATCATGGCACCTTGTTGCTGTACCATGCCAGTCAGAGCCTCAATAGTTCTCGAGAGATTCGAAGGCTGCTCATCCTCGCCACTAGCATTTCCTCTGGTTCGCACCATCTTAAATTCCTACACACACATGCCATAGTCAGGAAAACAAACATAAACCTATCAGGTGTCTAGCAATACACAAACATGTTTTCCCCCGAACTAAGTTTTAGCTAGCCAACTGCTCTGATACCATTCTGTAACATCCCGTTATCTTAACCCCAAACAAGCAACACAAATCACAGAAGAAACAGGATGTGTCATACAAGATCGATTCACATGCTAGGTAAAACCGAGTTCAAGAAACACGATCTGAAAATTTCCAAAAATCCATACATACAATCTCCAAGAAACACAATTCATAAAGGTACCTGCCACCACGCAATACTTGCACTAGACATATGCAAGTTACATGTATATCAAAACCGATTGCAAAAATACACATCAAACTGAAATTCAAAACAAAATCACAACGTCGATTCCATAAAGTTTCACAGTGATACCAAACACCGAAACCAGGCCAAAGCCCGCGGTGACACAAAAATCATAATATCAAAACCGCCACAACCGGCAACACAAGTTCACACATAGTTTGGCCACAACTGGCAACCCAAGTTCATATAATTCGGCCACATCCGGCCTCAGTTAATTAAGCACAAAAGTTATACATCCAACCAGCATGGAGAATCACAATATCCGTATAACATGCTAACTCATGCAGTGCGCCCCTGTTCTACACCTGAAAACATTGAGGGGTGAGCTACACAGCCCAGTGAGTGGATAGTCTCAAACGACCATCCATAGCATACATTCAAAAATACAGGCAGATTATTTTAAAAATCTTTAACAGATTATCATATCAACATATAACAAAATTAAAGAACAAAACACATATGAACAATCAAGTATACACTGCCAAGACATCACACAATTGCCCCCATAGAGTAACTAAGGTTCTAGAGCTACACTCTAAACCACTGTACATATTAACCACTTAGTTAACCTAGTTGTCCAGCATATTCAGTAGTGACCATCATGGTCTAACCCGGCTTTGGCCTAAGCACTGGGAGAAGTCTGCATGCAACATATAGATGGACAGTGTATAGAATCAAGAGGTGGCCCCCGCCAGGTCACGACGTGGCACTTTGCTCTACTACACCCCATAACACAAAAAGATGTGTAGATTCAAGAGGTGGCCCCCGCCAGGTCATGACGTGGCACTTTGCTCTACGACACCCCATAACACAAAAGAGTGATGACATCAAGAGGTGGCCCCCTGTCCGACCAAGACATGGCACTTTGCGTCAAAACTCATTCTCCCAAAGGGTTCCTACTGGACAACAGACACATCTTATATCTTATATCACAAAGGTGGACTCCTAAGTGTCAACTAGACTCTAGGATAGTCATCACAATAATCATATCGGGCAGGCTGAACATCAACCCCCTTCACATATCACAAAACAGGGCTGAAATATCCAACCCTTAACATATCACATATCAACTATCCCATTGAGCACACAGTTACACTTAGCCTTAGTCCTAACCATTCCATGATCACAACATATAATATTTGAAATCACATAACCACATAATATTCAAAATCACATAACCGCATAATATTCAAAATCACATAATCACATAATATTCAAAATCACATAACCGCATAATATTCAAAATCACATAATGTAGGGTAGTCCTTAGGTTTCATGCTGATCAATTCAGTGCAGCCTTGCTAAGTTATCACCCAAATTTCTCAAACAAAGACTCATGGTCATAAATAAACAAACATGACTCTTATAATATTATTAGCATTTATTAGGGCATCCATAAAAATCAACATAAGATTAAAATCCATGCTCTTACAATCTGGTTCACAAAACATCACATCTAGCCCACGGTTTCAACATAATATCTATTTAAAACAAGATTCTCATGCTACCAAAAATCAATGATTTAATATTACCAAAATTCCCTATAAAATACCTAGTTAACAAGAATTTCATACTCCCAATTCAATGGTTTAATGCTACCAAAATTCCCTATAAAAATACCTTAAATTTCAAGCTACAAGTTTCGGTTTTCATGAGATATACACCTATACAAATTTTCGGTTTTCATGAAGATACATCATAATTTGGTTTTTAGCATGATAAAATTTCCAACTTAAATAAAACCTTAGTTAACAAGGAGTCTTGAGTTTTCATGATAATTATACCATTGTAACTTTCGGTTTATAACAAAGAGAAGTCTTGAGTTTTCGGTTTTTAACATGGTAAAATTTCTAATCAATCTAATGCATCAATTAACACAACCAAATTGCTAGAAATCAATTAAGACACCCCACTCACCTCTTAAACCGAAAATCCTCCACACAAAAAATCGTCTAAAGCCTTGATGTCGCCCAAAGGATCTCCAAGAACTCGCCAAGGAAGCTTCTTCACCTCAAGGAAATTCGCCAAGGGAAGAAGATGAAGAAAATCACCTCAATAATTCCAAGAACACCAAGATCGCCTTCTTCCTCCTAGCCGTCGCCCAAGGTTTCTTCCAAGCCAACAATTTCGCCAAAAACTCTACCCTAGCCGAAAATTCCCACTTAACATTTTGGTTTTTAATTTTTAACCCATTAACCAATTAATTCAAATAGGGTTTAATCCATTTAACTAACTAATTCGAATTTTAAATCTAATATCCATCTAACCCAATAACCCATAGTTTAAGTGAAAGTCCAATAAGAATTTAAATTAACATCCATTTAATGAATTCACTTAAACGCAAATCCAATAAGGATTTAATTAATATCCAATAAGCTAGTTAATTAACCAATAAGGTCTAATTAATTAACCAATAAACTCTAATTAATTAACTGAAAATTAACAACCAAAAATCTCTAGTTAATTAACTATAAATTAACAACCAATACATAGAAAAATATCACAGTCAATAATTTTATTTAAATCATGAACAAAATATCACAGCCAACGAGTTTATTTAAATCAAAAATAATGCTTACCAGGACTTAAGATCCTTGGATCTTACATCATCAAGGCAATACATACAACTAAAATAAAGAAATAAGAATTTAACCTAATTTCTTAGGGTTGGTTCCTTTTAATCAATTTTAGGGTTCCAAGTTCTCAAGCAAATCACTTTTCGGTCCTTATTGCAAAAACTCTAAATCATGATAACAAAAAATAAACTAAGGAGAATCTTAGAGCAATAATCGCATAGGTAAAATTATCAAAATAGAATAATCATGATGAAAGTGTAAAGTGTCTAGTCATTAAGAAAATCGAAGGGAATTACTCCCCCATGTCCCAAAATAAGTTTAAGCTAGCATGGTGAAGGAATTACAAAATACCATAATTTCAAAAGATCAAAAATCGGCAAGAGAAGAGTTTTAGGAAAATACAGCACGGCTATAATGAAAGTGGGGCGAAACCCTAATATGCGCAGATTAAAATTTTGCATAGCGGAAGCTAGGGTTTCTAAGGATCGATTAGCATGAATATATGATCAACTTGTAAAACTTGTATAGATCAAAAGAGAGATCATACCAATGCCATTTCTTGGATGGCGACTTGGAAGCAAAGAAGCGTGTGCTTCTTCTCCAAAGGAACCGCACACAAGGTGATTGATGGCTTCTCCTTGGCGTTCCTTGTGCTAGCAAAGATCCAAGGTCTCCTGATCGCGTGAAGGTGATTAGAGATGATGTCTTTTTCTTGTCCGTGTAAGTCCCCTAAATCAAGGGGGGCGAAACCATAATAGGTGGCGCAAATAAATTTTATAGCGGAATCTAGGGTTTCAAAAGATCGAATGCAAGTACATATGATCAACTCTTGAGATTGTATAAATCAAATGAGATTCATACCAGTGCCAAGAGGAAGGTGACGACTTGGAAGCAGAGATCGAAAGGGGTCTCCTCCAAAGTTGCCGCACACAAGAAGAGAGATGGCTCCTCCTTGGTGATCTTTGTGCTAGCAAAGATCTTCAAGTATCCTTGATCGAATGAAAGGGGTTAGATGTTCTTCTTGCGGCTAGGGCTCGAAAACTCTCTACCTCTTTTCCGTGAAGAAGAAGTTCACCACACACGAGAGCAATTGAGAGAGGCGAGCGACGTTACAATCGTGGGAGCGTTTCCAATTTGGAAAACCGCCTTCCAAAAATAGTAACTCTCTACGTTTCATGCGTTCACCCAAGTGAACCATCAAAACTCTCCCATTGAACCAAGCGCTCACTCATGAGCCGGTTCAATTTGGTTTGGTTCAAAGACCAAATTACCCAAACCACTTGGTCTAGATCATATTAAACCCTAAGGTTCCAGATCTAACCGTTCATCTCTTGATGCTCTTGATCTCACCGATCTAACATCAATACTCTCGATCGAAGCTTACCGATCTCAAGCCCTAATCAATCAAACATGATCAGACCAGATCTCACTTACAATCAGAGTTTAAACTCCTTTAAACTGAACCCAAACAATTCAGTCCACACGATCTGACTTAAGTAAGCCATATCATCAAATTGTGCGACCCTAAGGGTTTCCTTTAAATGTCGGTAACGATAACTTACGTTATCACGATCAGCGAGGGGTATCTAGCAACACATCACTGTCTCCCAATATAAAGGAAAGAGTCTTCCAAGACTACACCCAAACCACAGCACAAGTGTGAATCAACTCACTAGGCATACATGTTTCCTTTGCCACTAGATGTTCTTATTGGACAAGCGAGTCAAGCCTGTAGCTCCAATATGATGAGAATGATTAGATCAGATGCACATAGTCACCTGGGTATGGCCATACACTTTCTCAATCATCTCATCCAGGGGGCCCCTATAGAACATCACACTCCAAACTAGGAGACGGCAATCCTTTATCTATCACTAGTGTCCTAACCTGACTCATGATCATTATCCAAGATAGTCTATAACTATTATGTTTCAAATGATATTGAACTACCTCAAAACAATGACAATCATCATTTAGAAACACAAGTGATCTCAAGTCAGAGGAAATATGCCACTTGTTGCATACAAGGATTATTCACATTGTGACAAGCAATTGAATATCCTAGTAGGGTCTGTCCAGTACATCCAATGTACCCATGAGTCTACATCTTATTCCATGCTCGAAGCATCCTATAAGATTAGAACACATATTAGTCTCAATCATATCAAGGCTGTCTCATGTTCACCAAGATATCTCGACTAAGGACTTAACTGCATGTCAGCCAAGCTGAACAGCATTGAGACATTATTCAGAAGTATACATATGACAGCAGATAATGCAACAACATGAATAACAACCATTGCCTTTATAAACATGAAGTTTATACATGATACTGATATAATCCCAAGGCCTCAAACATTAGCCTTAAGGGCATACCCCAACAGTCCGAACTCTCCTTGGCGTGAAAACTCACCACACGAGAGAGGAGCCGTCGAGAGGAAGAGGCCAGAGACGAGAATAGCGCCAAAAACACGAACGTAGAGGCGTGAACTATTTTGGAAAGCATGACTTCCAAAAATAGTAAGCCCTCAACGTGAGATGCGTTCACTCCAAGTGAACCATCGCATTTTCCTCTCCCATTGAACCATGCGCTCACTATGATGAGCCAGTTCAATTACATTTGGTTCAAAGACCAAATTAAGCCAAGCCTTGGTCTAGATCATATAAATCCAAAAGGTTCAAGATCTAACCATTCATCTCTTGATGCTCTTGATCTCATCGATCTAGCATCATTTCTCTTGATCGAAGCTTACCGATCTCAAGCCCTAATCAATCAACATGATCAGACCAGATCTCACTTACAATCAGAGTTTAAACTCCTTTAAACTGAACCAAAACAATTCAGTCCACACGATCTGACATAAGTAAGCCATATCATCAAATTGTGCGACCCAAAGGGTTTCCTTTAAATGTCGGTAACGATAACTTACATTATCACGAACAGAGAGGGGTATCTAGCAACACATCACTGTCTCCCGATATAAAGGAAAGAGTCTTCCAAGACTACACCCAAACCACAGCACAAGTGTGAATCCAATTCACTAGGCGTACATGTTTCCTTTGCCACTGGATGTTCTTATTGGACAAGCGTGTCAAGCCTGTAACTCCAATATGATGAGAATAATTAGATCAGATGAACATAGTCGTCTGGGTATGGCCATACACTTTCTCAACCATCTCATCCAGGGGGCCCCTTTAGAACATCACACTCCAATCAAGGAGAAGGCAATCCTATATCTATCACTAGCGCCCTAACATGACTCATGTTCATTATCCAAGATAGTCTATAACCATTATGTTTCAAATGATATTGAACTACCTCAAGACAATGCCAATCATCATTTAAAAACACAAGTGATTTCAAGTCAGAGGAAATATGCCACTTGCTTGCATATAAGGATTATTCACATTGTGACAAGCAATTGAATATCCTAAGTAGGGTCAGTCCAGTACATCCAATATACCTATGAGTCTACATCTTATTCCATGCTCGAAGCATCCTGTAAGATTAGAATACATATTAGTCTCAATCATATCAAAGCTGTCTCATGTTCACCAATATATCTCGACTAAGGACTATACTGCATGTCAGCCAAGCTGAACACCATAGAGACATTATTCAGAAGTATACATATAGCGGCAGATAATGCAACAACCTGAATAACAACCATTGCCTTTATAAACCTAGAGTTTATACATGATACTGACAAAAACCCAAGGCCTCAAACATTAGCCTTAAGGGCATACCCCAACAATCTCCCACTTGCACTTAATCTAATGGTTGAGAAATCTCAAACCCATATTATTACAGTGCTTCTCATGCTTCTGCTGCGCCAGAGGCTTTGTAAGCGGGTCAGCTAGATTGTCATCTGTATGAACCTTGCAGATCTTGATCTCTCCTCGATCTATGATCTCCCGGATGAAGTGAAACCTTCTCTGTATGTGCTTGGACTTCTGGTGCGACCGTGGTTCCTTTGCTTGTGCTATTGCTCCAGTGTTATCACAGAAGATAACCAAAGGATCTGCACTCGAAGGAACAACACCAAGTTCCTGAACGAACTTACGAATCCACACTGCCTCCTTGGATGCTTCTGAGGCTGCAACATACTCGGCTTCTGTTGTGGAATCAGCAACAATAGATTGTTTGAAACTTTTCCACAACACTGCTCCTCCATTCAAGCTAAAAACATAGCCTGATTGCGATCGGAAATCATCCTGGTCAGATTGGAACGAAGCGTCAGTATATCCTTCAATACTGAGTTCTTCCTGACCTCCATATATCAAGAACATATCTTTGGTCCTCCGAAGATATTTCAAAATGTTCTTGACCGCAATCCAGTGTGCCTTCCCTGGATTTCTTTGGAATCGACTGGTCACGCTTAACCCGTAAGCGACGTCTGGGCGAGTACACAACATCGCATACATAATGGACCCAATAGCCGAAGCATAAGGCGTATTGTCCATTTCATCTTTCTCAGATTGTGTTTGAGGATACTGGCTCTTAGAAAGATTCAGACCATGTCTGACTGGAAGATAACCTCTTTTAGAATTTTCTAAATGGAATCTCTCCAGGACTTTATCGATGTAAGTACTCTGGCACAACCCGAGAAGCCTCTTAGATCTATCTTTGTAGATCCGCACACCTAATACATAGGCTGCTTCTCCTAAATCTTTCATCTGGAAATATTTTCTTAACCATGCTTTGACGGCATGAAGTTCAGGAATATCGTTTCCAATGATCAAGATATCATCGACGTAGAGGACTAGGAAAGTAATCACGCTCCCACTAAACCTCTTATATACACACGGGTCATCTTCATTTTTGATGAAACCAAATTCACAGATTGATTCATCAAAACGAATATTCCAGCTTCTCGATGCTTGCTTAAGTCCATAAATGGACTTCTTTAATTTGCATATTTTATGACGATCTGATGGATTGATGAAACCTTCAGGTTGTGTCATATACACATCCTCTTCTAGTTTTCCATTAAGGAAAGCGGTTTTCACATCCATTTGCCAGATCTCATAATCATAATATGCAGCTATCGCGAGAATAATCCGAATAGACTTGAACATGGCTACAGGAGAGAAAGTTTCATCATAATCTATCCCGTAGATTTGTTTGAAACCTTTCGCAACTAGCCTGCCTTTATAGGTAACCACGTTACCATCCATGTCAATCTTCTTTTTGAAGATCCACTTACAGCCTATAGGGATTACTCCCGGAGGCGGATCAACCAAATCCCAGACTTGGTTATCTGACATGGAGTCCATCTCGGCTCGCATAGCTTCAAGCCATCTTGCTGATTCCGGTCCACTGACCGCATCCGCATAAGTGAGGGGTTCATCATCAATGATGTAGACTCCATCATAGCGCTCAGGCTGTCGACGGATCCTTCCCGATCTTCGCGGTTCCCGTGATATCTGAGCCTCAGGTTGTTCAGTAACCTGTTCTATTGGCTCAGGCTCATCCAACTAAGTTTGACTTCTTTGTCCTTCTTCTGGATTTTCATCCAGCTTTATTTCTCTTCCACTGGCCTGTTGCAGAAGAAATTCCTTCTCAAGAAAAATAGCCGTGCGAGCAACAAATACTTTGTTCTCTTTGGGATCGTAGAAATAATAACCCTTAGTTTCCTTAGGGTAACCGACAAAGATACATTTATCAGATCTGCTCTCCAGTTTCCTAGAGGCGAGCTTTTTGACATAAGCCTCGCAACCCCAGATTTTGATAAATGTCAAGCTCGGCTGTTTCCCATACCATAACTCATATGGAGTCTTTGAAACGGCCTTGGATGGCACTCGGTTTAGTACCTTTGCAGCTGTTTCCAGTGCAAATCCCCAAAAGGAGTAAGGTAGAGTAGCCTGACTCATCATAGAACGAACCATATCCAATAAGGTTCTATTTCTCCTCTCGGACACACCATTCCATTGCGGTGTTCCTGGCGGAGTGAGCTGTGAGATAATCCCACACTCCTTCAGATAGTCAGTAAACTCATGACTCAAGTATTCTCCACCTCGATCTGATCGAAGTGCCTTGATATTTTGGCCTAACTGATTCTGTACTTCATTTTTGAACTCTTTGAACTTGTCAAAAGATTCACTCTTATGTCTCATAAGATAGACATAACCGTATCTACTGAAATCATCAGTAAAAGTAATGAAGTATAAATAGCCACCTCTGGCATGTTTACTAAATGGCCCACACACATCACTGTGAATGAGGTCAAGTAAACCTGAAGCCCTTTGACCTTTGTTAGAAAAAGGAGACTTCGTCATTTTACCCATTAAACAAGCTTTGCATGTATCAAGTTCCTCATAGGAGAATGATCCCAGCAGTCCATGGTCATGCAACCGCTTAATGCGCTTCTTGTTAATATGGCCTAAATGACTATGCCATAATAAGGTGCTGTCATCAGCATACTTGGCTTTCTTATTATCAATCTGTTGTACAGAACATTCCATGTCCAACATGAATAACCCATTGTTAATCGACCCAGTAGCATAAACAATATTATCTAATGAAATACAACACTTTAAAGTTTTGCATTCAAAGGAAAACCCTTTCCTGACAAGAGCAGGAATAGAGATAATATTCTTAGTTATGCTCGGTACAAAATAACAATTGTCCAGTTCTAATACAAGACCAGATGGTAAAGAGATGTTATATTGTCCTACAGCAACAGCAGCAACCCGTGCCCCGTTTCCGACTCGTAGGTCCACCTCATGCTGTCCCACCTGTCTTCTTCTCTTGAGTTCTTGCACATTTGAACAAATGTGAACTCCACATGCAGTGTCCAACACCCATGAAATAGAAGAAGATACCATGACTTCAGTCACGAAAATACCTGAGCCAGAAGTGAAAGGCTTGCTTCCCTTCTTGTCTCCATGGAGCGCTTTACAGTCCTTCTTCCAGTGACCCAGCTGGCCACAATGGAAACATCTGTATTCCTTCGACCGCTTGATCTTTTGTTTTAGAGCCTTGTTGTAGCTCTTGACAGGGGCTTTGCCCTTCTTCCCCTTCTTCTTGTTCCTTGAAGGAATCATCAAGACAGAGGATGAAGGCTTTCCCTTTTCAAGAGTCTGCTCTGTAGTATAGAGCATGTTCTGTAACTCTGCCGGGGTACAGTCGATCTTGTTCATATTAAAATTAATAATGAACGGATCGAAAGATGCCGGGAGAGACTGCAGGATAATGTCTACAACAAGTTCCTGATTGATGGTGTGTCCCAGTTTCTCTAGAGCCTCCTTGTACCCAATCATCTTGAGTACGTGAGCTCCCACTGGACTCCCTTCAGTCAGTTTGCTCTGAAAGAAAAGTTTTGTCAAGTTATAGCGTTCAGTCCTTGCCTGTGCAGCATACAGCATCTTGAGATTTGCTATAATTTCAATAGCAGATAAATCCTCATGCTGACGCTGAAGCTCTGGCGTCATAGACGCAAGCATAAGGCAAGCGACATCAATGCTATCATTGACATGCTTCTCATAAGCATCCCGAACCGCCCTTGCGGCGTTCGCAGCGGGTTGAGGCGGTATTGCCGTCTCAAGGACATACAGTTTCCTCTCAGCCTTAAGAACAATCTTAAGGTGTCCGTACCAGTCTGAGAAGTTTGGCCCAGCAAACTTCTCCCTTTCCAGTAAGGATCGCACATTGAACGCTGTGGTGTTCGTTGCTGCAGTAATCTACAACATTGCAAGAACAACAAGGTCAGTATCAATGTTAGAATCAATCCAGGACTTAAGAATGATTCTTTTCTCACTATTTTATCTGACTGAAAAATCCATTAAAACAGTCCGAAAGAGTAACACTCTTTTAGTGAGATGGGATCCAGATTTCATACTTGGTCTCCGCATCCCGCTCAGGCGAGATAAGATGCACAGAGAGTACAAGCACTAATCACTGGTAGGCTATCCATGCCAATCGCCAACCCGTGCGATTCCCCTCCATCTAGGCAATCCAGAAGACTGTGCCAACTGAGTTGGTACAACACAGTCTCTGATTCCACAGATGGCTGCCTCCATATAGCTAACATATGCTCAATATGTAGCCCACATGGTCAAGCTGACCTGACCTACTCCCTGGACCACCACGTGCTATGCTGAGCAACGAGAAGCGATAAATCCCTTCTCTGTAACACTGAGTGGGTACAACACGGCCCCAACGATAGTCAAAACAGTGAGGTTTCGCGTCAGAAGGCTTTCGTGCTTGATATTTCACGTTGGATTTTAACGGTCCTTTTATCTTCTTACTATCATGCATATCCTATGGTGATAGCAGAAAGATAAGTCATGCATGTACTAATATTACTTAAACAGTAAATAGAAAGCATGATGATCTTATGTGGTAAACGCCCATTAAGCCTAAGTAAAACCCTAGTTTTACACAAGTCTTCACTTGAGCTCTTCATGGGTCTTGTGCAACTCATCTGGCCCAGGCCAGGGCCCAAGCGCCCTCTGCAGCCCAAATGCACCCACCAGGTAGCATGAGCCTGTCCTACAGTCGAACTCTAGACCTCCCACTGGTGAAGCCACTTGCTGCATGCGCCTCTGCCAAGTGTGCTCTGTGCTCATGTCTGATCAAAATACATTTTAATCTATCTAGACATGATTGACACGCAGGTCAATTACACTTTATCATAATTTTAAAATGTGATGCGCAGATCACAATAATAATTTACAATTATTAATCCAGGCACGCAGGCCCCAGCACAGCACACAAAAATTGGGCAACCCACATAAGATGAAATAAACACCCATCTTGGTTAGACAAGCAACATGTGATCCAAACAAGAAAATAAAATTTTGAAAAACCCATTGGCAACAATTTTATTTCCTTATGTGCCCTACTACCTTACAACGGTCCATTAATAGGGATCCACTCATCAGACCTAGTCAGACCCACTGCCCTTGCATGCACCAAGTCATAACCGACTTGAGTCGACCTTATGGTCAACAATGCATGCTTTAAGGGCTGAACGTCCCTCATGATTTCTGGCAAGCGGGTGTGACCCCGGGCCTTAATCATGAGCGTTCATTGGTTGTCTCAATCAGACATCGCTACACGCCTTTCTGCGGTCGACCTATAGCCACCTCATGCTTGCGCATAGGTGCCATCTGGTCGACCCGTCTAGGCTGTCAGATGGTCTGATTAGACTGTAGGGTCTAGACTAGACGACGACTTCAACCCTAATAACCCGTCTAAGTTTTTAAAGTAGGCGCTTATAGATCTAAGTGGATGCACGCAAGTTGTTATAAGTTTTGATAAAATAACATTTAACATGTGCCAACAATAAACATCATACATGCGCCAACATCAGAAAATAAACATCTAATGTTTAACATGTAGTTTCGCCATGATGATGAATTTAGATCAATGTATACGCTAACAAGGATCACAATACAAGCAATCATATGAACATACAAAACTTGGCTCTGATACCAATTGAAAGTGGGGCGAAACCCTAATATGCGCAGATTAAAATTTTGCATAGTGGAAGCTAGGGTTTCTAAGGATCGATTAGCATGAATATATGATCAACTTGTAAAACTTGTATAGATCAAAAGAGAGATCATACCAATGCCATTTCTTGGATGGCGACTTGGAAGCAAAGAAGCGTGTGCTTCTTCTCCAAAGGAACCGCACACAAGGTGATTGATGGCTTCTCCTTGGCGTTCCTTGTGCTAGCAAAGATCCAAGGTCTCCTGATCGCGTGAAGGTGATTAGAGATGATGTCTTTTTCTTGTCCGAACTCTCCTTGGCGTGAAAACTCACCACACGAGAGAGGAGCTGTCGAGAGGAAGAGGCCAGAGACAAGAATAGTGCCAAAAACACGAACGTAGAGGCGTGAACTATTTTGGAAAGCATGACTTCCAAAAATAGTAAGCCCTCAACGTGTGATGCGTTCACTCCAAGTGAACCATCGCATTTTCCTCTCCCATTGAACCATGCGCTCACTATGATGAGCCGGTTCAATTACATTTGGTTCAAAGACCAAATTAAGCCAAGCCTTGGTCTAGATCATATAAAACCAAAAGGTTCAAGATCTAACCATTCATCTCTTGATGCTCTTGATCTCATCGATCTAGCATCATTTCTCTTGATCGAAGCTTACCGATCTCAAGCCCTAATCAATCAAACATGATCAGACCAGATCTCACTTACAATCAGAGTTTAAACTCCTTGAAACTGAACCAAAACAATTCAGTCCACACGATCTGACATAAGTAAGCCATATCATCAAATTGTGCGACCCTAAGGGTTTCCTTTAAATGTCGGTAACGATAACTTACGTTATCACGAACAGAGAGGGGTATCTAGCAACACATCACTGTCTCCCGATATAAAGGAAAGAGTCTTCCAAGACTACACCCAAACCACAGCACAAGTGTGAATCCAATTCACTAGGCGTACATGTTTCCTTTGCCACTGGATGTTCTTATTGGACAAGCGTGTCAAGCCTGTAACTCCAATATGATGAGAATGATTAGATCAGATGAACATAGTCATCTGGGTAAGGCCATACACTTTCTCAACCATCTCATCCAGGGGGCCCCTTTAGAACATCACACTCCAATCAAGGAGAAGGCAATCCTATATCTATCACTAGCGCCCTAACATGACTCATGTTCATTATCCAAGATAGTCTATAACCATTATGTTTCAAATGATATTGAACTACCTCAAGACAATGCCAATCATCATTTAGAAACACAAGTGATCTCAAGTCAGAGGAAATATGCCACTTGCTTGCATATAAGGATTATTCACATTGTGACAAGCAATTGAATATCCTAAGTAGGGTCAGTCCAGTACATCCAATATACCTATGAGTCTACATCTTATTTGATGTAGGGGGGAAGCGTGTGACAACAAACGACTAAATTTAAATTCAATTATTTATTTTTTGAATTTTCAGAAAACAGCATATTCATGAAAGCAGCTAGAATTCCAGGAGTTCAGAAAATTATTATTTAGCAAATGTGGCAAATGTCATAGAGGGGGTTCCAATCATTCAATATTCAAACTAAATGAACTGCGTTGTAAAACTAAATTAGTTCTTTGCATGCGTATCAAAATGGAGAGTAGACTCCTACTCGAGCATATAGATTTAGTGCAACCAATATAGGTAGTCAGATCGGTAAGTTAAAACTGCACAGAAATATTTCAGATTGCAAATTTTGCAATGCTTGTTAGATTGAACCGTTGAACCCGGGCTCGCGTCAACTATCCCAAATGAAAGTACAAGATGTGTGCTTCATTATCTGACCAAAGTTCAAGATACTTGTTGCACCAATTGCTTAGAGCACCTGCATAAATAACACTATTCAGATTAGTTGTGAAAACGAATGCAGGAGTTAAATCATTCAGCAAACGTTGCTATGTCTTGTAGCATGTTCTGGTCCATCTGGATTCGTCGGAACTGATTGGAATGATAAAAGATGTCCTGGTCTTTCTATTGGCTCCAATGATCAGAGCTAGAGGCTTGTCCGATCATGCCAAAAACCTGCGCCAATAAGGATAGTTAGATTATTATGAAAGAGCAAAACAAAAACAACAGCAAGAGGAGAGTCTGGAAACAGGCGAGGATGGTTTGCGCTATTCAATGGTGCCGGAGCTAGGGGTTCGTCTACGACTCTAATACAGTAGGTGGTGGTGGTGATGGCGGCGTCGGAGCACTGGCAGAGGCGGAGAGATGACTGTTCAGGCGGAACAGGGAAAACTACAAAGAGAGGCGGCTGTTCGAACAGAACAGGGGAAGTTGGCGAGTCTGGAGCAGGGCTGGTCGGCGATCGTCCGGTGGTGCACGCTCGCCGGACCTGTTACGACTGGGGGTCCATATGTTCATGGAGAAGAGTTGGCCGGAGTTAGGAGACAGGCGGTGGCTGGCCGGAGGAGAACCATGATGAGGAGCAGATCTGGGGCGGAATCTGGCGAAACAGGGGAAAACACGAGCGCCGAGCGGAGTTGGTCGGCGTTCGTCCGGTGGCTGACGATCGCCGGACCTGTTACGATGGGAGGTCCCTCTGACTATGGCGAAGAGGTGGCCGGAGTTTGGTGACGGGAGGTGGCTGGTCGGAGGAGCACGATGCGGAAGGGCAGAGCTAGGTCGCGGCAGGCCATAAACAGGGGATGTCGCGCTGGAGAAGGATTTGTTGCCGGCCGGCCAGTGGTTGACCAAATCTAAAACTGCTACTACTGGAGGTTGGTATGGTTGTGGTGACGACGTGGCCGGAGTTAAGGGGCGTGCGGTGGCCGGTCGGAGGCGGACGACGATGAAAGGCGGAAGTGGGGACGGAAGGCTGGCGAGAACAGGGGATTCGACGGAAGTTTGATTCCAGTGATCGGAGAGTCGGATGGATGGATTCCGGTGGCTGTGGCTTCGTCTTGGGGAGGGGGAGTGGTGGCCGAAGTCTCATGGAGATCCGGCCGGTGGATCGTCGGCGGCGAGCTTTCGAAGTTTCAAAATTGGGTGTGGTTGTCGTGTGCGGGTGTTTGCAGCGAAGTAGAGAGTTTGAGGGAGAAGAGGAGATTAGAGGGAAAGGAGAAGAAGACTTGGTGACACATGCACCTAGAGAAGGGGGGAGGAAGACATCCGATAGAGGAAGGAAACTATTTCCATCAATTCATTCAAAAATTCTGCTGTTACAAGGATGCAAGCGAGTGATACATATAGGTGAAACTTCGGCAAACATTGCAGGCGGACGTTTGCTAGGTGAACGTTGTAGTTTCCTTGTGGGCTGAGCGAGGGAGACGTTGATGTTTCCTTTGCTGGCTGCATGTGAACGTTGTAGCGTTTCCTTGTTTGTAGCGTGCGTGCGCCAGATGAAGTGCTGAGATGAGCGTTGGCTGAGATTTGTGTGATGAGAATAGTTGCATCTTGATTTTATTGCTGGTTGATCGCATGGAATAGTCTTGGGCATTTTTGTGGCAAATTATTCCTGATAAGTGGGCTTCGCATGGGCCCTTTTGAAGTGGTTATTTATTGAGCTAGCTTTGTTGATTGAGCTTGCTAGCTTATTAGAGGAACCTCCAGGCCTTTGACTAGGGTACTCTTAAACTCCACTTGTACCTTCGTGGCCGGTGGTCTTTGCCCCCATCATTATTCCATGCTCGAAGCATCCTGTAAGATTAGAACACATATTAGTCTTAATCATATCAAGGCTGTCTCATGTTCACCAAGATATCTCGACTAAGGACTATACTGCATGTCAGCCAAGCTGAACACCATAGAGACATTATTCAGAAGTATACATATAGCGGCAGATAATGCAACAACCTGAATAACAACCATTGCCTTTATAAACCTAGAGTTTATACTTGATACTGACAAAAACCCAAGGCCTCAAACATTAGCCTTAAGGGCATACCCCAACATATAAAATATATCGCAGCCGTAATTTGCAATAAAAGCTATGAATAGTGGCGTCCCTCCTTCTTTCTTTGATTTCTCTTCCAATCGATCTCCTTTTGTTCTGAAACTTCTGGCACATTGTCTCCTACACCAGGCGAAGCTTCTGTGTGAAAATCACGGCCGGAGAAGCCCTGGATTCATCGCAGCGGTGGAACCCTAGGCGGCGGCGTCAATTGTGATTTCTCTTTCGACAGACGATGAAATTTGGGGATTTTGGTGTCTTCATATTCCTCTCGTGAAAAGCTCTCTCTCCACTTCTTATGGCATCCAATGTAAAGCTCTGGATTGCCCGCAATCATCTCCGCAAAAATCAGGAATCGAAATTGACTTGGGAGTCACGTTTAAAACATGAAATACGACAGTGTAATAGTTTACGGCCCTGCCACAAAATTGCTCGAGTGTTCTGTTCTGAAAGTACTGGGAAATATGGCACCGTAAAATACTTCATGGCACTATCGTAAAATTTGCTGATCTCTTTGGTCGAAAACGTCTGGAAACTACGGCCCGTAATATCGTTTACGGTAGTGCCGTAAATTCGGTGAAACTTTCTGATCTGAAAGCGCCCCAAAATACGGCCCGTAAAATGGTTTACGGCAGTGCCGTATTTTCAACAAAATATTCTGTTCCGAATTTCTCCAAATTACGGTAGTGGCTCAATATTACGGTATCGTACGAAAATATGGTACCGTAATATAAATTACGGCACTACCATATTTTGGGGAGTTATTCCGTTTTGCATGAAATTTGTCATGTGTCTTCTTGTCGATGATAAGAATTCTTCTATATGTCTGATTTTGCTCAAAAACACTCCAAAATAATGCCTTTTTGCCTGAAAATCATGAAAAACCAAAATAGAAGTAGACTTTGCAATATTTGATCAATTCACCATAAAACAAGTAAAAGATACTCAATTTAGCATGAAAAGATATCTAAAATGATACAAAATATACTATATATTTTGGTGTCATCAAAATACATAAGGCTCAAACTTTGCTTGTGCTCAAGCAAAAATCAAAATTTGATTATAAGAATAACCTTTTCTTGCTCAATAAATTTCTAAAATACAACCTATTAATGAAAAATTTCATCAATTGATTTACAAAACTTCAAATAAACATATCATCCTTAGAACTCAACCCTCTAGATCAACAATTCAATCAAATAAAACTTTGCAACTCGTATAATAATTAGAATGTTCAATCTCAAGACTTCACCCAATTTCAGTTTAAATCTATCATGCTTTTGTTTACAGGAATTAGGTTTCCAAGGTCTTTTTCCACACAATTTTTTTTTTTTTTTGACTTCAACTCTTATCTTCGGTACCACTATCGATTTTGCATAGTGCCAAGTAGAGGAGTCTTATTCTTTTTATCTCTCATTATTTTTTGATTCATAGACTTCAACCCATGTCTTAGGTACCACTATCAATTTTACATAGTGCCAAGTAGGGGAGTCTCTCACTATTTTTTATGGATCTTGGATTCTTATTTCCCAACAAATAGCAAAATAGACTAAACATCTATTAGGTTGATCAATTGATCTCAATTCTCAAATCATACTCATATACTCATTTTATTCAAAAGAATAGGTTCACCTTAGATCTTATTCCTCAAATAATACATTAACCCAAAATTTCATGTATCAACCAATGTCAAGTTTCAAAGATAGATCTGCATTGAAGAAATAAATCTAACATGATAGGGGTTTTCTCTAATCACAAGCATGAATTCATTCATCATCACAAAAAAATCCATACACTTTTCATCACATGAATTCAAGTCATAAAATTTTTAAACATCAAGAATGTCAAAATCAATGCAAAAGATGTGAAGCATAAAACTCTAAAGTGATAGGCCTGTATAATCACATAAGGCTCAAACAATGCAAAGGATGCAAAGTGATAGAAATATATTTTTTTTAGGAGAAGAAAAGTGTAGATAATCATATCAAATCAAGTAATCACAAGAAAGTTCAAAAAATACTCACAAAACCATTTAGCAAGCTCTGACCAAAAATAGTCTCGTGGTAGATGCTGCTAGGTCCAAAGGCGTGCTTCCTCTCACAAAATTAAAAGAAAAATTAGTCCTAAATAGAAAGTAAAGTAAAGGAGAACAAATAGAGGTTAAAAAGCTTGGGTTGCCTCCCAAGAAGCGCTAATTTAAAGGTCATTAGCTTGACCGTTCTGTGCTCAGATTTGATCTTGGTTCATCCAGGTAAAAGCTCTCTCTTTCTTCTATCAGTTCTTCTTGATAATAATGATTCAATCTTTGGCCATTAACTTTAAATTCTCCTGTATCTTCACTCCATATATCCACAGCTCCGTAGGGGTAAGTTTTCTTGTAAGATCCAAGGATCTTAAGTCCTGGTAAGCATTATTTTGATTTAAATAAAATTATTGACTGTGTTATTATTCCTGTGTATTGATTGTTAATTTATGATAAATTAATTAGAGATTTTGGTTAATAAATTATAGTTAATTAAATTAGAGATTTTTTTTGGATGTTATTGCTAATTAATTAACTAGCTTATTGGATGCTAATTTTCAGGTAATTAATTAGAGTTTATTGCTTGTTAATTTAAGTTATTTAATTGTCAATTAATTGGAGTTATTGGACGTTAATCCTTATTGGATGTCAATTAAATCCTTATTGGATTTTCATTAAGTGAATGGTTAGTTAATGGTTAAATTAATTAGTAATTATGGGTTATTGGGTTTGCGCTAATTGGGTTTAAAATTCAAATTATTGGTTAAATGGATTAAACCCGATTTGAATTAATGGGTTAATGGGTTAAGAATTAAAAACCGAAAATTCAAATTGGTATTTCGGTTAGGGTAGAGTTTTTGGGCGAGATTTTTGGCTTGAAAGAAATTTTGGGCGACGGCTAGGAAGAAGAAGGCGATTTTGGTGTTCTTGGAATTTTGAGGTGATTTTTCTTCATCTTCTTCCCTTGGCAAATTTCCTTGAAGTGAAGAAACTTCCTTGGCGAGTTCTTGGAGATCCCTTGGGCGGCATCAAGGCTTTAGGCGAGTTTGTGGGGAGATTTTAACCCAAGTGTTCACGGTTAAGAGGTGAGTGGTGTGTCTTTTCGATTTCTAGCAATTTGGTTGTATTAATTGATGCGTTAGATTGATTGGAAAGTTTTACCATGCTAAAAACCGAACTTAAGCTATTTATTTATGAAAACCGAAACTTGATATTAATATTGATATTTGTAGTTAACATGTTTACATGTGAATTGAATCTTGATATTTCTCCATGAAAACTAGTTTAGGGTATTTTCATGAAAACCGAATTTAGGGTATGTCTCCATGAAAACCGAAATTAGGGTATTTCTTATATGGAGTTTAGGAAGCATTAAATCATTGATCTTGAGTATGAAATTCATGTTAACTAAGGTTTAAAATTTAGTAGATAATATGTTATGTTAACCGTGGGTTACATGTGTGAATTGTAAAGCAATTTGATGAATACATGCTTTAAGTTTATGTTTAAATTTTATATTGATTTTATGGATACTTGATAAATGCTTATAATATTATAAAACTCATGTTTATTTATCTAAGACCATGTATTCATGTTTAAGAACATTGGGTGATAACATAGCAAGGTTACACTGAACTGACCAGCCTGAAACTTAAGGATTACACTATGTTATGTGATTTTTTAAATATTATGTGATTTATGATTTTTGGAATGTTAAGTGATCTTTGAATATGTGAATATTATGTGGTTATGTGAATTTCAAAAATTATGTTGATATGGGATTTTCGAATATTATCTGTTGTGATCATGTGTTGGTTAGGACTAAGGCTAAGTGTAGCTGTGTACTCAAGGGGATGGTCAATATGTGATATGTTAAGGGTTTGAATTTTCAGCCCTGTATTGTGATATTTGAAGGGGGTTGATGTTCAACCTGCCTGTTATGATTATTGTGATGGGGGTTGTTGTTCAGCCTGCCCGATGTGATTATTGTGATGACTATCCTAGAGTCTAGTTGACACTTAGGAGTCCACCTTTGTGATATATGATATAAGATGTGTCTGTTGTCCAGTAGGAACCTTTTGGGAGAACGGGTTTTGACGCAAAGTGCCATGTCTTGGTCGGACAGGGGCCACCTCTTGATGTCATCACTCTCTTTTTGTGATATGGGGTGTCGTAGAGCAAAGTGCCACGTCGTGACCCGGCGGGGGCCACCTCTTGAATCTACACACAATCCATCGATGTGTTTATGGGGTGTTTTAGAGCAAAGTGCCACGTCGTGACCTGGCGGGGGCCACCTCTTGATTCTACTCACTGTCCATGTTTATGTGTTGCATGAAATTTTGCAGTCTCCCAGTGCTTAGGCCAAAGCCGGGTTAGACCATAATGGTCACTACTGAATATGCTGGACAACTAGGTTAATTAAGTGTTGGTGTGTTTAGTTGGTTTAGAGTATAACTCTAGAACCTGAGTTTGTTATGTGTTGGTGTGTACATCTGAGTTGGTTTAGAGTATAACTCTAGGACCTGAGTTTGTTATATGTTGGTGTGTACATCTGACTGTTTATATGACTTCTGTTTTCTTTATGTTGTTATATGTTGACATAATTGTTCCTGTTAAAGATTTTTAAAATAATCTGTCTATATTTTTTAGTGTATGTTATGGATGGTCGATTTAGACTATCCACTCACTGGGCTGTGTAGCTCACCCCTCATTATTTTCAGGTGTAGAGCAGGGGCGCAGTTAGCATTATATGGATATCGTGATTTATGCTTAATGAACTTATGATGCCGGTTGTGGCCTTAATATCTGAATTATGTGAACATGTGCTGCCGACTATGGCTAAACTATATGAATTTGTGTTGCCGGATTGTGGCAGTTAAATGGTTTTGATTTTTGTGTCACCGCGGGCTTTGGCCTGGTTTCGGTGTTTGGTATGAGTTTATAAAAGCGATTTTGTGTGATTTTGTTTTGAATTTCGGTTTGTGGTGTATTCTTTGTAATCGGTTTTGATATATCTGTAACTTGCATATGTCTAGTGCAAGTATTGCCTGGTGGCAGGTACCTTTATGGATTTTATGGTTTTGATACGGATTTGATATAACTGTTGCCTTGCATATGTCTAGTGCAAGGAATGCGTGGTGACAGGTACCTTTATGAAATTGTGTTTTGTGGAGATTCATATGTATGTATTTTCGAAATTTTCAAATCGGGATTCCTGGACTTGGTTTTACCTAGCATATGAATCGATCTTGTATGACACATCCTGTTTCTTTTATGAATTATGTTGCTTGTTTGGGGTTAAGATAACGGGATGTTACATTTCTTTACCTGAAAAGGTCCAGACTAACGGGACTTGCGTTTACCAGGAAAAAATCTTAATCTATAATTGAATAAAAGAACAAAGTCACCTGGTTGGAAATCTTTTCTAAAAATATGCCGATCATGCCATCTCTTAGTCCTCTCCTTGTAAATTCTTGCATTTTCATAGGCCGAGAGTCTAATTCCATCCAACTCGTTCAATTGTAACCTCTGTTTTTCACTTGCGTCCTTTAAGTCAAAGTTTAATGCCTTGATTGCCCAGAATGCTTTATGCTCGAGTTCTACAGGTAGATGGCAAGATTTACCATAGATTAATTGAAAAGGGGACATCCCAATTGGTATTTTGAAAGCTGTCCGGTATGCCCATAGTGCATCATCAAGTTTGAATGCCCAATCCTTCCTTGTGCGCGAAACTGTCTTGTCCAAAATTCCTTTTATTTCTCTATTTGATATCTCAACTTGCCCACTTGTTTGAGGATGATAAGGTGTTGCTACTCTATGATTTACTCCATACTTTCTGAGTAAACCTGAGAACTTGTGCTCTATGAAGTGTAAGCCACCATCACTAATTACAACTCGTGGTGTCCCAAATCTTGGAAAGATAATTTTCTTGAACAGTTTGACAACAACTTTGGAATCATTGGTTGGTGATGCAATAGCTTCAACCCATTTTGAAACATAATCCACTGCTACAAGAATATATTTGTTACCTCCAGAAGATGGGAAGGGTCCCATGAAGTCGATTCCCCAAACATCAAAAATTTCAACCTCAAGAATATTAGACAATGGCATCTCATGTCTTCTGTTAATGTTGCCTGTCCTTTGACCTCTATCACAAGATAAAATAAAGTTTCTAGCATATTTGAAAATTGTGGGACAATAAAATCCTGATTGCAACACTTTAAAGTCAGTTTTCTCAGCACTAGCATGCCCACCATAAGAAGATCCATGACATTGAAACAATATATATGTAACTTCCTCCTTAGGCACACATCTCCTAAAAATACCATCTGCACATCTTATAAACACATAAGACTCATCCCAAAAATAGTGTCTCACCTCAGCCAAGAATCTCTTGCTTTTTTGGTAATTCAAATCAGGGGGAAAAACATTGGCTATAAGGTAGTTCACAATGGCGGCATACCAAGGGGCTCTGATTTGTTCGATGGTCATTAGTTGTTCTTCAGGAAAGGAGTCATTAATCACATCATTTTCATCAGTGTTCACCATAATTCTTGAAAGATGATCTGCAACAAAATTATCTGATCCTTTTTTGTCTTTAATTTCCAAATCAAATTCTTGTAAAAGCAGAATGCATCTGAGCAAACGCGGTTTAGTATCTTTGTTCTGCATCAAGTATCTTACAGCTGCATGATCAGTATACACTACCACCTTGGAGTTAATTAGATATGATCTAAATTTATCAAAAGCAAATACTATAGCCAATAATTCCTTTTTAGTGGTAGTGTAATTCTTCTGTGTCTCATCTAAAGTTCTACTAGCATAATGAATGACATAAGGTTTCTTATCTTTTCTTTGCCCCAAGACTGCTCCTACTGCATAATCACTGGCATCACACATGAGTTCGAAGGGTAGGTCCCAATCTGGGGGCTGAATGATGGGTGCTGAAACCAAAGCTTTCTTCAATTCCTGAAAAGTAGATAAACAATTCTCATCAAAAGAAAATTTAACATCTTTACAAAGTAAATGTGTAAGAGGTCTAGCAAGTTTAGAGAAATCCTTGATGAATCGCCGGTAGAATCCTGCATGTCCCAGGAAGCTTCGAACTTCCTTCACAGTAGTGGGTGGCTTCAATTTATCTATTACCTCAACTTTGGCTTTGTCCACTTCAATTCCTCTTTCTGAGATTAAGTGTCCCAAAACTATCCCTTGCTTAACCATGAAATGACATTTTTCCCAATTAAGCACAAGGTTAGTTTCTTCACACCTCTGTAAAACCCAAGATAAGTTAGCCAAACAAATATCAAAAGAGGAACCATATACTGAGAAATCATCTATGAATACATCCATAAAATCTTCAATAAAATTAGAAAAAATAGCCATCATGCATCTCTAAAATGTAGCAGGAGCATTACATAAACCAAAAGGCATTCTCCTATATGCAAAAGTTCCATAGGGGCAAGTGAAAGTGGTTTTATCTTGATCATCAGGATGTATAGGGATTTGAAAAAAACCAGAATATCCATCTAAAAAGCAAAAGTGAGAGTGGTTTGCCATTATTTCAACCATTTGATTAATAAAAGGTAGAGGAAAGTGATCTTTCCTAGTAGCAGCATTCAGTTTTCTATAATCTATACACATGCGCCAACTAGTAACAGTTCTAATAGGAATTAGTTCATTATCCTTGTTTTTCATGACAGTTACCCCTCCTTTTTTAGGAACACAATGTATAGGACTTACCCATTTACTATCAGAGATAGGATAGATAATACCTGCATCCAGTAATTTTAGAACTTCCTTTTTTACCACTTATTTCATGGAGGGGTTCAGTCTTCTTTGGAAATCTGCATGTGGCTTGTGTTCTTCTTCCATCAAGATCCTGTGCATACAAAAAGAAGGATTAATTCCTTTCAAGTCATCAATAGAATATCCAATTACCTCTCTGTGAATCCTTAATTCCTTGAGAAGCAACTCTGTTTCCCTTTTTCCAAGCTGTGCATCAACTATAATAGGATAAGTAGAATTAGGACCAAGAAACTGATGCAGGAGCATAATCAGCACTAATGACAACAATGACTCTTCGGCTTCTGACGACTACCATTATGACAATAATGGCATGACTCTTCGTTACTTTTGACATTATGGCGTATTAAAGTCTTTTATTAAATATCTTGTTGATAAGTGTGTTATTGGACGATCCGATCTTCGACATGTGTCACGATCTGATCCATCCAAATAGCTTTATATAGGTCTCTAGTCCAATGTAAAAGTTCAGTTAGTCAGTCAATTACAATTGAAGAAAGTTATTTTTGGAACCCTTTGGGTGGTGTCTTCCTCCTTATGAGGTTAGGGTTAGGGTATGTAGCCTCTTCTCTTCCCCCTTAGCATGCTAAGCTAAGGGTTCCCTCTTCTCCTCTTTCCTTATCTCTTCTCGCCTCTAGCACCTCCAACTTCCATCCCACGTCAATTGGTATCAGAGGAAACATATGGACAACTCTTGTCTGCCCATGACGATCCATCTTCATCGTACCTCTCATTTCGCCAGAGCTGCTCGCCTGGTTCTTTTCAGAACCCATGGCCAGCAATGATGGAAGCTAGACCCGTACACTTCGTCGTCCACCTGCATCAACGTCCAGCTTCTAGCCCTCTCGCGCCATCCATCTCACCAGCCACACTCAACCAACCGCCGCCCTGACTGCACCTCCTGTCGTCGCCGGAGTTGGTCGCCTAGTTCTTTTCAGAACCCACGTCCAACGATGAAGGTTTGCTTGCTCGCAACAACTCCCATGCCGCATGAAGTGTAGCCTCTTTCTCCATTCGAACGAAGATCATCGCATGTCCACCTCCCTCCAGCAAGCTCGCCGACGTTCCTCTCTCGCTGGCCTTCATCCGTCCATCTTCCGCGACGATCACCGGAGTTGATCGCCTGGTTCTTTTCAGAACCCACGGTCAACGATGATGGGAGGTTCCAAATTATTTCACCAGGAGGTGAAATTTTCAAAGAGGGGGAATCTGTTGCAGGTGCATAATCAGCACTAATGACAACAATGACTCTTCGGTTTCTGACGGCTACCATTATAACAATAATGGCATGACTCTTCGTTACTTTTGACATTATGGCGTATTAAAGTCTTTTATTAAATATCTTATTGATAAGTGTGTTATTGGATGATCCGATCTTGGACATGTGTCACGATCTGATCCATCCAAATAGCTTAATATAGGTCTCTAGTCCAATGTAAAAGTTCAGTCAGTTAGTCAATTACAATTGAAGAAAGTTATTTTTGGAACCCTTTGGGTGGTGTCTTCCTCCTTGTGAGGTTAGGGTTAGGGTATGTAGCCTCTTCTCTTGCCCCTTAGCTTGCTAAGCTAAGGGTTCCCTCTTCTCCTCTTTCCTTATCTCTTCTCGCCTCCAGCACCTCCAACTTCCGTCCCGCGTCAGAAACTCGTAACGAAGGTTATCAGGTAAAGCTTTAAGCTCTATTTTTGGAGTTTTTTCTTTTTCATCACAAGTTTTGCAATCTAGAAATTCATCAATTTCAGGTTTGGTTTCTTCCTTAAGAATGGAATCAGAATCATAATCAGAAGGTTCAATAAATAAATCATTAAGATCATAAATAATGTCATCTTCGTCATGTATACTACAATAATATTCAGAATTGGAAGGATTTTTTATGGCTTCATGCAAGTCATACTCGATCTTTTCACCCCCAATGTTACGTGAAAGCTTACCATTTTTTACATCGATGAGTGCACCTGCTGTGGCTAAAAAAGGTCTACCAAGTATGTGTTGGGGTATGCCCTTAAAGGCTAATGTTTGAGGCCTTGGGATTGTATCAGTATCATGTATAAACTCTTATGTTTATAAAGGCAATGGTTGTTATTCAGTATGTTACATTGTCTGCTGCAATAAGTGTGCTTCTGAATAATGTCTCAATGCTGTTCAGCTAGGCTGACATGCTGTAATGTCCTTAGTCGAGATATCTTGGTGAACATGAGACAGCCTTGATATGATTGAGACTAATATGTGTTCTAATCTTATAGGATGCTTCGAGCATGGAATAAGATGTAGACTCATGGGTACATTGGATGTACTGGACAGACCCTACTAGGATATTCAATTGCTTGTCACAATGTGAATAATCCTTGTTTGCAACAAGTGGCACATGTCCTCTGACTTGAGATCACTTGTGTTTCTAAATGATGATTGTCATTGTTTTGAGGTGGTTCAATATCATTTGAAACATAATGGTTATAGACTATCTTGGATAATGATCATGAGTCATGTTAGGGCACTAGTGATTGATATAGGATTGCCGTCTCCTTGTTTAAGGAGTGAGATGTTCTAAAGGGGCCCCCCTGAATGAGATGATTGAGAATAGTGTATGGCCATACCTAGGTGACTATGCTCATCTGATCTAATCATGCTCATCATATTGGAGCTACAGGCTTGACACGCTTGTCCAATAATGAACATCCAGTGGCAAAGGAATCATGTATGCCTAGTGAGTTGATTCACACTTGTGCTGTGGTTTGGGTGTAGTCTTGGAAGACTCTTTCCTTTATATCGGGAGATAGTGATGTGTTGCTAGATACCCCTCACTGATCGTGATAACGTAAGTTATCGTTACCGACATTTAAAGGAAACCCTTAGGGTCGCACAATTTGATGATATGGCTTACTTAAGTCAGATCGTGTGGACTGAATTGTTTAGGTTCAGTTTAAAGGAGTTTAAACTCTGATTGTAAGTGAGATCTGGTCTGATCATGTTTGATTGATTAGGGCTTGAGATCGGTAAGCTTCGATCGAGAGATTTGATGCTAGATCGGTGAGATCAAGAGCATCGAGAGATCAACGGTTAGATCTTGAACCTTTAGGTTCAATGAGATCGACCATTGCTTGGGCTGATTTGGTCTTGAACCAAATTCAATTGAACCGGCTCATCATGTGAGCGCTTGGTTCAAAGGTTCGAATGGTGTAGAGGAGTTGCGGTTCACTTCATGTGAACGCATAACGGTTAAGAGTAATGGGTTGCTATTTTTGGATTGCAACGCCTCCACGTTGAAAAGAACGTTCTCTCTTATCGCCTCTCATCACCTCTTGACGGGTTCTTCCCTCTCGTGTGACAACGCTCTCGACGAGTGTAGAGGAAGGCTTTTTCGGCAAGCACCAAAGGATCTCATCTCCTCCACGCAAAGGACCCTTGAAGCTTTGCTAGCACAAAGACGACAAGGAGAAGCCATTCCTCATCTTGTGTGCGTCAACTAGGGAGAAGATCCCTTTCGATCTTTGCTTCCAACACACCATCCAAAGAATGGCGATGGTATGAACCTTCTTGATGTTTGCAATCGGTCTTTTCTATAGTTGATCATATATCATGCTAGTGATCCCTAGAAACCCCTTTTTCCGCTGCAAAATTATACATGCGCCCTTTAGGGTTTCGCTCCCCCTTGAAGGGGACCCTTCAACTGGTATCAGAGCCGGTTCTAATGCATGCTAATATGATTGCTATGCTTTGTGATCCTTGTTTGCGCCATATTGCTAGATCTAGGCTACATGCGAAACTTTACTTGTTGTATATTATTGTTGGCGTATGTATGAAGGTAGCGCTTCTATATGTTGTTGTTGATGTTTTTCTTAAAACTAAAATGACTTGCGCGCTTACCATTAGATCTAAGTGGCGCCTACTTTAAACCCTTAGACGGGTTGTTAGGGTTGAAGTCATAGTCTAGTCAAGATCCAACCAGTCTGATCAGACTATCTGACAGCCTAGATGGGTCGACCAAATGGCACCTGTGCGCAAGCATGAGGTGGCTATAGGTCGACTGCAGACAGGTGTGTAGCGATATCTGGTTGAGACAACCTCTGAACGCACATGAGTTAGGCCCGGGGTCACACCCGCTTGCCAGACCTCATTGTGGCCGTTCAGCCCTTGGCGCATGCATGGTTGACCGTTAGGTCAACTCAAGTCAGTTAGGACTTGGTGCATGCAAGGGCAATGGATCTGACTAGTCTAATGAGTGGATCCCTAATAATGGACCGTTGTAAGGTAGTAGGGCATATAAGGAAAAATAAAATTGAAGCCAATGGGGTTTTTCAAAATTTTATTTTCTTTTGGATCACATGTTGATTGTAAGCATATGTTTGTTTATTTATTCTTACGTGGGCTGCCCATGTTAAATGTGTGCTGTGCTGGGGCCTGCGTGCCTGTATTAAAGTTGTAAATTAATTATTGTGATCTGCGTATCACATTGTATTTAATATATAAAGTGTAATTGACCTGCGTGTCAATCTTGTCTAGATAGATTAATTTGTAAGTTAATCAGACAAGAGCACAGAGCACACTTGGCAGAGGCCCATGCAGCAGTGGCTTGACCAGGTGGGAGGTCCAGGGTTCGACTCTGGGACAGGCGCATATTCCTGGTGGGCGCACCTGAGCTGCAGATGGCGCTTGGGCCCTGGTTTGGGCCAAATGAGCAGCAAAAGTCCCATGAAGAAAAGCAAGTGAATACTTAAGTTAATTAAGGTCTTATTTAGGCTATGGGCTTTTACCACATAAGATCCATGCTTTCTTTTATTGTTTATATAAGTAGAACAGCATGATTTATTTATCTTCTGCTATCACCATAGGAATTGCATGATAGTGAAGAAGATAAAAGACCGTTAAAATCCAACGCTAAAATATCAAGCTCGTAAGCCTTATGACGCGAAACCTCACTGTTCTGACTATCGTTGGAGCCGTGTTGTACCCACTCAGTGGGCACGTCCATCTATCTTCAGACGGTGTTAGATTACACCTGCGTGTTACAGAGAAGGGATTTATCGCTTCTCGTTGCTCAGCATAGCACGTGGTGGTCCAGGGAGTAGGTCGGGTCAGCTTGACCATGTAGGCTACATATGTGGCGCATATGGTAGCACATGGAGGCAGCCATCTGTGGGATCAGAGACTGTGTTGTACCAACTCAGTTGGCACAGTCTGCTAGATTGCCCAGATGAAGGGGAATCGCACGGGTTGGCGATTGGCTGGGACAGCCTACCAGAGATTAGTGCTTGTACTCTCTGTGCATCTTCTCTTGCCTGAGCGGGACGCGGAGACCAAGTATGAAATCTGGATCCCATCTCACTAAAAGAGTTCTACTCTTTCGGGCTGTTTTTGCTGGATTTTTCAGCCAGATAAAATAGTGAGAAAAGAATCTTTCTTAAGTCCTGGATTGATTCTCTACATTGATACTGACCTTGCTGTTCTTGCATTGTTGTAGATTCCTGCAGCAACGAACACCATGAGCTTCAATGTGCGATCCCTACTGGAAAGGGAGAAGTTTGCTGGAACAAACTTCTCAGAATGGTTCGGACACCTTAAGATCGTTCTTAAGGCAGAGAGGAAACTGTATGTCCTCGAGACGGCTGTGCCGCCTCAACCCGCTGCGAACGCCACAAGGGCGGTTCGTGAAGCTTATGAAAAGCATGTCAATGATAGCATTGATGTCGCTTGCCTGATGCTAGCGTCTATGACGCCACCGCTGCAGCGTCAGCATGAGGATATGTCGGCTATAGAGATTATAGCGAACCTCAAGATGCTGTATGCTGCACAGGCGAGGACTGAACGCTATAATCTGACCAAGCTTTTCTTTCAGAGCAAACTGGCTGAAGGGAGCCCAGTGGGAGCTCACGTGCTCAAGATGATTGGGCACAAGGAGGCTCTAGAGAAACTGGGGCATACCATCAATCAGGAGCTTGCTGTAGACATTATTCTGCAGTCTCTCCCGCCCTCTTTCGATGCGTTCATCATTAACTTTAATATGAACAAAATCGACTGTACTCCGGCAGAGCTGCTGAATATGCTCTTGAGTACTGAGGAGACTCTGAAGGGAAAGCCTTCGACCTCTGTCTTAATGGTTCCTTCTAGGAACAAGAAGAAGGGGAAGAAGGGCAAGGCCCCTGTCAAGAATTACAGCAAGGCTCTGAAGCAAAAAGTTAAGCGGTCAAAGGAATACAGATGTTTCCACTGTGGCCAGCTAGGTCACTGGAAAAAGGACTGTAAAGCGCTCCAAGGAGACAAGAAGGCAAGCATCGCTTCTGGCTCAGGTATATTTGTGACTGAAGTCATGATATCATCTTCTTCTATATCATGGGTGTTGGACACTGCATGTGGAGTTCACATTTGTTCAAATGCACAGGAACTCAAGAGAAGAAGACAGGTGGGACAGCATGAGGTGGACCTACGAGTTGGAAACGGGGCACGGGTTGCTGCTGTTGCTGTAGGGGAATATTACATCTCATTACCATCTGGCATTGTATTAGAATTAAACAATTGTTACTTTGTACCCAGTATTACCAAAAATATTATCTCTATTCCTGCTCTTGTCAGGAAAGGGTTTTCCTTTGAATGCAAGATTTCAAAGTGTTATCTTACTCTTGATAATATTGTTTATGCTACTGGTTCAATTAACAATGGGTTATTCATGTTGGACATGGAATGTTCTATACAAACTATTGATAATAAGAAAGCCAAGTATGCTGATGACAGCACCTTGTTATGGCATAGTCGTTTAGGCCATATTAACGAGAAACGCATCAAGCGGTTGCATGATAATGGACTGCTGGGATCATTCTCCTTTGAGGAGATTGATACATGCAAAGCTTGTTTAATGGGTAAAATGACGAAGTCACCTTTTCCTTATAAAGGTCAAAGGGCTTCAGGTTTACTTGACCTTATACACAGTGATGTGTGTGGGCCATTTAGTAAACATGCCAGAGGTGGCTATCAATACTTCATCACCTTCACTGATGATTTCAGTAGGTACGGTTATGTCTATCTGATGAGACATAAGAGTGAATCTTTTGACAAGTCCAAAGAGTTCAAGAATGAAGTACAAAATCAGCTAGGCCGAAATATCAAGGCACTTCGTTCTGATCGAGGTGGAGAATACTTGAGTCATGCGTTTACTGACTATCTGAAGGAGTGTGGGATTATCTCACAGCTCGCTCCGCCAGGAACACCGCAATGGAATGGTGTGTCCGAGAGGAGAAATAGAACGTTACTTGATATGGTTCGTTCTATAATGAGTCAGGCTGCTCTACCTTACTCCTTTTGGGGATTTGCACTGGAGACAGCTGCAAAGGTACTAAACCGAGTGCCATCCAAGGCAGTTTCAAAGACGCCATATGAATTATGGTATGGGAAACAGCCGAGCTTGACATTTATCAGGATCTGGGGCTGCGAGGCTTATGTCAAAAAGCTCGCCTCTGGGAAACTAGAGAGCAGATCTGAGAAATGTATCTTTGTCGGTTACCCTAAGGAAACTAAGGGTTATTATTTCTACGATCCCAAAGAGAACAAAATATTTGTTGCTCGGACGGCCATATTTCTTGAGAAGGAGTATCTTCTGCAAGAGGCCAGTGGGAGAGAAATAAAGCTGGATGAGAATCCAGAGGAAGGACAAAGTGCTCAAGCACAGTTGGATGAGCCTGAGCCGGTAGAACAGGTTACTGAACAACCTGAGGCTCAGATATCACAGGAACCGCGAAGATCGGGAAGGATCCGTCGACAGCCTGAGCGCTATGACGGAGTCTACATCATTGACAATGATGAACCCCTCACTTATGCGGATGCGGTCAGTGGACCGGAGTCAGCGAGATGGCTTGAAGCTATGCGCGCCGAGATGGACTCCATGTCAGATAACCAAGTCTGGGATTTGGTTGATCCGCCTCCGGGAGTAATCCCTATAGGCTGTAAATGGATCTTCAAGAAGAAGATTGACATGGATGGTAACGTGGTTACCTATAAAGGCAGGCTAGTTGCGAAAGGTTTCAAACAAATCTACGGGATAGATTATGATGAAACTTTCTCTCCTGTAGCCATGTTCAAGTCTATTCGGATTTTTTTCGCGATAGCAGCATATTATGATTATGAGATCTGGCAAATGGATGTGAAGACAGCTTTCCTTAATGGAAATCTGGATGAGGATGTGTATATGACACAACCAGAAGGTTTCACTAATCCATCAGATCGTCATAAAATATGCAAGTTAAAGAAGTCCATTTATGGACTTAAACAAGCATCTAGAAGCTGGAATATTCGTTTTGATGAATCAATCTCTGAGTTTGGTTTCATCAAGAATGAAGATGACCCGTGTGTATATAAGAGGTTTAGTGGGAGCGTGATTACTTTCCTAGTCCTCTACGTCGATGATATCTTAATCATTGGAAACGATATTCCTGAACTGCATGCTGTTAAAGCATGGTTAAGGAAATGTTTTCAGATGAAAGATCTAGGAGAAGCAGCCTATGTATTAGGTGTGAAGATCTACAGGGATAGATCTAAGAGGCTTCTCGGGCTGTGCCAGAGTACTTACATCGATAAGGTCCTGGAGAGATTCCATTTAGAGAATTCTAAAAGAGGATATCTTCCAGTCAGATATGGTCTGAATCTTTCGAAGAGTCAGTGTCCACTAACACAGACTGAGAAAGATGAAATGGACAATACGCCTTATGCTTCGGCTATTGGGTCCATTATGTATGCGATGTTGTGTACTCGCCCAGACGTCGCTTACGGGTTAAGCGTGACCAGTCGGTTCCAAAGTAATCCAGGATTGGCGCACTGGATTGCAGTCAAGAACATTTTAAAATATCTGCGGAGGACCAAAGATATGTTCTTGATATATGGTGGTCAGGAAGAACTCAGTATTGAAGGATATACTGATGCTTCGTTCCAGTCGGACCAGGATGATTTCCGATCGCAATCAGGCTATGTTTTTAGCTTGAATGGTGGAGCAGTGGTGTGGAAAAGTTTCAAACAGTCAACTGTTGCTGATTCCACAACAGAAGCCGAGTATGTTGCAGCCTCGGAAGCATCCAAGGAGGCAGTGTGGATTCATAAGTTCATTCAGGAACTTGGTGTTGTTCCTTCGAGTGCAGATCCTTTGGTTATCTTTTGTGATAACACTGGAGCAATCGCACAAGCAAAGGAACCACGGTCGCACCAGAAGTCCAAGCACATACAGAGACGGTTTCATTTGATCCGGGAGATCATTGATCGTGGCGAGATCAAAGTCTGCAAGGTTCATACAGATGACAATCTGGCTGACCCGCTTACCAAGCCTCTGGCGCAGCAGAAGCATGAGAAGCACTGTAATAATATGGGTTTGAGATTTCTCAACCATTAGATTAAGTGCAAGTGGGAGATTGTTGGGGTATGCCCTTAAAGGCTAATGTTTGAGGCCTTGGGATTGTATCAGTATCATGTATAAACTCTTATGTTTATAAAGGCAATGGTTGTTATTCAGTATGTTACATTGTCTGCTGCAATAAGTGTGCTTCTGAATAATGTCTCAATGCTGTTCAGCTAGGCTGACATGCTGTAATGTCCTTAGTCGAGATATCTTGGTGAACATGAGACAGCCTTGATATGATTGAGACTAATATGTGTTCTAATCTTATAGGATGCTTCGAGCATGGAATAAGATGTAGACTCATGGGTACATTGGATGTACTGGACAGACCCTACTAGGATATTCAATTGCTTGTCACAATGTGAATAATCCTTGATTGCAACAAGTGGCACATGTCCTCTGACTTGAGATCACTTGTGTTTCTAAATGATGATTGTCATTGTTTTGAGGTGGTTCAATATCATTTGAAACATAATGGTTATAGACTATCTTGGATAATGATCATGAGTCATGTTAGGGCACTAGTGATAGATATAGGATTGCCGTCTCCTTGTTTAAGGAGTGAGATGTTCTAAAGGGGCCCCCCTGAATGAGATGATTGAGAATAGTGTATGGCCATACCCAGGTGACTATGCTCATCTGATCTAATCATGCTCATCATATTAGAGCTACAGGCTTGACACGCTTGTCCAATAATGAACATCCAGTGGCAAAGGAATCATGTATGCCTAGTGAGTTGATTCACACTTGTGCTGTGGTTTGGGTGTAGTCTTGGAAGACTCTTTCCTTTATATCGGGAGACAGTGATGTGTTGCTAGATACCCCTCACTGATCGTGATAACGTAAGTTATCGTTACCGACATTTAAAGGAAACCCGTAGGGTCGCACAATTTGATGATATGGCTTGCTTAAGTCAGATCGTGTGGACTGAATTGTTTAGGTTCAGTTTAAAGGAGTTTAAACTCTGATTGTAAGTGAGATCTGGTCTGATCATGTTTGATTGATTAGGGCTTGAGATCGGTAAGCTTCGATCGAGAGATTTGATGCTAGATCGGTGAGATCAAGAGCATCGAGAGATCAACGGTTAGATCTTGAACCTTTAGGTTCAATGAGATCGACCATTGCTTGGGCTGATTTGGTCTTGAACCAAATTCAATTGAACCGGCTCATCATGTGAGCGCTTGGTTCAAAGGTTCGAATGGTGTAGAGGAGTTGCGGTTCACTTCATGTGAACGCATAACTGTTAAGAGTAATGGGTTGCTATTTTTGGATTGCAACGCCTCCACGTTGAAAAGAACGTTCTCTCTTATCGCCTCTCATCACCTCTTGACGGGTTCTTCCCTCTCGTGTGACAACGCTCTCGACGAGTGTAGAGGAAGGCTTTTTCGGCAAGCACCAAAGGATCTCATCTCCTCCACGCAAAGGACCCTTGAAGCTTTGCTAGCACAAAGACGACAAGGAGAAGCCATTCCTCATCTTGTGTGCGTCAACTAGGGAAAAGATCCCTTTCGATCTTTGCTTCCAACACACCATCCAAAGAATGGCGATGGTATGAACCTTCTTGATGTTTGCAATCGGTCTTTTCTATAGTTGATCATATATCATGCTAGTGATCCCTAGAAACCCCTTTTTCCGCTGCAAAATTATACATGCGCCCTTTAGGGTTTCGCTCCCCCTTGAAGGGGACCCTTCAGTATGATGGGGATTCTTGCATCCTCCTCCATCTTAAGAACTACAAAATCTACTGGGATGAAATATTTACCTACTTGAACTAACACATCTTCAAGAATCCCCATAGGATATTTAATCAAACGATCGGTGAGCTGTAAAAATATTGAAGTTGGTTTAAGCTCTCCTATGTCCAACCTCCTGCAAACAGATAATGGTATTAGACTCACACTAGCTCCCAAATCACATAAGGCTCAGTCAAAAGCCATACAACCAATAAAACAAGGGATGGAGAAACTACTTGGATCCTTCAACTTAGGTGGCAACTTGTTTTGAATAATGGCACTACATTCCTCAGTTAAAGCTACAGTACCATAGTCTTCTATTTTCCTCTTATTAGATAGAATTTCATTTAAAAATTTAGCATATGTAGGCATTTGCAATAAAGCTTCAGTAAATGGAATGTTAATGTAAAGCTTTTTCAAAATATCTAAAAATTTCCCAAATTGTTTGTCTAGTTTTTCTTGTACTAACCTTTGAGGAAAAGGTATAGGTGGCTTATATGGTATGGAAGAATTAGGTCATCATAGAAACCTTGGTCACAAGCATCATTCAGAAACTTGTTGTAGCGGAAATACTAGGTCATCATAGAATCGCATGGATTGAGCACATGATCAACCTTATAAAACTTGTATAGAACAAGTTAGAGTATTACCATTGCCATGATGTAAGAGGCGGCTTGGAAGATGAAAGGGGGCGAGTGCCTCTTCTCCAAAGATGTCACACACAAGATGATGTCGACTTCCTTCCTTGTGTTCCTTGTGCTAGCAAAGACACCAAGGAGTCTTTAATCGTGTCTTGGAGAGGAAGATGTGCACTCTTGGCTGGTCGAAGTTCTTCCCTTGCGTGAAAAAGATCCACACGAGAGAGAGCCGAAAAGAGGAAGAAAAACGAGAGCTCTTCTGGAAACCGTGAGAGAGAGAGAGAGACCAAGAAGGAATGTTCGGTTACCACATATGGTAAGAACTAAACATGTAACTCCCTCCTTAACTCCCATTCAACCCATCGAAAACTTCCCTCTTAATTGAACCATGCGTTCACTAATGAATCGGTCCAATTTCGAATTGGTTCAAGCATCAAGTCGAACCAGCCCTGGTTATGATCTCTTTGAACCATATGGCTCAAGATCTAACCACACATCTCATTGAACCCCTGATCTTTACGATCAAGCATCAATCCTCCCGATCGAAGCTTACCGATCATATGCCCTAATCAATTAAACATGATTAGACTAGATCTCACTTCCAATCAGAGCTTAAATTCCTCCAGTTCACACGATCTGACATAAGTAAGCTATATCATCAAATTGTGCGACCCTAAGGGTTTCCTTCAATGTCGGTAACGATAACTTACGTTATCACGATCAGAGAGGGGTATCTAGCAACACATCGCTGTCTCCCGTTATGAAGGAAAGAGTCTTCCAAGACTACTCCCAAACCACAGCACAAGTGTGAATCTAATTCACTTGGCATACATGTTTCCCTTTGCCACTAGATGTTCCCATTGGACAAGCATGTCAAGCCTACGATTCCAACATGATGAAAATGGTTAGATCAGACGAGCATAGTCGTCTGGGTATGGCCATACACATTCTCAACCATTTCATCCAGGGGGCCCTTTAGAACATCACACTCCAACTAGGAGAGGCAATCCTATATCTATCACAAGTGCCCTAACATGACTCATGCCCACTATCCAAGATAATCCTTAACCATTATCTTTCAAATGATATTGAACTACCTCAAGATAATGCCAATCATCACTTAGAAACACAAGTGATCTCAAGTCAGAGGGAATATACCACTTGCTTGCATACAAGGATTATTCACATTGTGACAAACAAATGAATATCCTAAGTAGGGTCAGTCCAGTACATCCAATGCACCTATGTGTCTAAATCTTATTCTATGCCCGAAGCATCCTATAAGTTTAGAACACATATTAGTCTCAATCATATCAAGGCTGTCTCATGTTCACCGAGATATCTAGACTAAGGACAACACTGAATGTCAGCTAAGCTGAACATCATTGAGACATTACTCAGAAGTATACATACAACAACAGATAATGTAACAATCTGAATAACAACAATTGCCTTTATAAAAACATATATATATAGTTTATACATGATACTGAAAATAACCCAAGGCCTCAAACATTAGCCTTAAGGGCATACCCTAACAATCTCCCACTTGCACTTAAACTAATGGTTGAGAAATCTCAAACCCATATTATTACAGTGCTTCTCATGCTTCTGCTGCGCCAGAGGCTTTGTAAGCGGGTCAGCTAGATTGTCATCTGTATGAATCTTGCAGATCTTGATGTCTCCTCAATCAATGATTTCACGGATCAAGTGAAACCTTCTCTGTATGTGCTTGGTCTTCTGGTGTGACCGTGGTTCCTTCGCTTGTGCAATCGCTCCAGTGTTATCACAGAAGATAACCAATGGATCTGCACTTGAAGGAACAACACCAAGTTCCTAAATGAACTTACGAATCCATACTGCCTCCTTTGATGCTTCTGAGGCTGCAACATACTCGGCTTCTGTTGTGGAATCAGCAACAATTGATTGTTTGAAACTCTTCCACACCACTGCTCCTCCATTCAAGCTAAAAACATAGCCTGATTGCGATCGGAAATCGTCTTGGTCAGATTGGAACGAAGCATCAGTATATCCTTCAATACTGAGTTCTCCCTGACCTCCATAAATCAAGAACATATCTTTGGTTCTCCGAAGATATTTTAAAATGTTCTTGACTGCAATCCAGTGTGCCTTCCCTGGATTACCTTGGAACCGACTGGTTACGCTTAACCCGTAAGCGACGTCTGGGCGAGTACACAACATCGCATACATGATAGACCCAATAGCCGAAGCATAAGGCGTATTGTCCATCTCATCTTTCTCAGACTGTGTTTGAGGACACTGGCTTTTTGAAAGATTCAGACCATGTCTGACTGGAAGATATCCTCTTTTAGAATTGTCTAAATGGAATCTCTCCAGGACCTTATCGATGTAAATACTCTGGCATAGCCCGAGAAGCCTATTAGATCTATCTCTAAAGATCTCCACACCTAGTATATAGGTCGCTTCTCCTAAATCTTTCATCTGGAAACATTTTCTTAACCATGCTTTGACTGCATGCAGTTCAGGAATATCATTTCCAATGATTAAAATATCATCGACGTAGAGGACTAGGAAAGTAATCAAGCTCCCACTAAACCTTTTATATACACACGGGTCATCTTCATTTTTGACGAAACCAAATTCAGAAACTGATTCATCAAAACGAATATTCCAGCTTCTCGATGCTTGTTTTAGTCCATAAATGGACTTCCTTAATTTGCATATTTTATGACGTTCTGATGGGTTAATGAAACCTTCAGGTTGTGTCATGTACACATCCTCTTCTAATTTTCCGTTAAGGAAAGCGGTTTTCACATCCATTTGCCAGATCTCATAATCAAAATATGCTCCTATCGCGAGAATAATTCGAATGGACTTGAACATGGCTACAGGAGAGAAAGTTTCTTCACAATCTATCCCGTAGATTTGTTTGAAACCTTTCGCAACTAGCCTGCCCTTATAGGTAACTACGTTACCATCCATGTCTTTCTCCTTTCTGAAGATCCACTTACAGCCTATAGGGATTACTCCCGGAGGTGGATCAACCAAATCCCAGACTTGGTTATCTGACATGGAGTCCATCTCGGCTCGCATAGCTTCAAGCCATCTTGCTGACTCCGGTCCACATACCGCATCCGCATAAGTGAGGGGTTCATCATTAATGATGTAGACTCCGTCATAGCGCTCAAGCTCACGATGAATCCTTCCTGATCTACGCGGTTCCCGTGATATTTGAGCCTCAGGTTGAATATTAACCTGATCTATTGGTTCAGGGTCATCCAACTGTGCTTGACTACTTTGTCCTTCTTCTGGAACTTCATCCAGCTTTATTTCTCTCCCACTGGCCTCTTCCAGAAGAAATTCCTTCTCAAGAAAAATAGCCGTTCGAGCAACAAATACTTTATTCTCTTTGGGATCGTAGAAATAATAACCCTTAGTTTCTTTAGGGTATCCGACAAATATACATTTATCAGATCTGCTCTCCAGTTTTCTAGAGGCGAGCTTTTTGACATAAACCTCGCAACCCCAGATTTTGATAAATGTCAAGCTCGGCTGTTTCCCATACCATAACTCATATGGTGTCTTTGAAACGGCCTTGGATGGCACTCGGTTTAGCACCTTTGCAGCTGTTTCCAGTGCAAATCCCCAAAAGGAGTAAGGTAGAGTAGCCTGACTCATCATAGAACGAATCATATCCAATAAGGTTCGATTCCTCCTCTCGGACACACCATTCCATTGCGGTGTTCCTGGCGGAGTGAGCTGTGAGATGATCCCACACTCTTTCAGATAGTCAGTAAACTCACGACTCAAGTATTCTCCACCTCGATCTGATCGAAGTGCCTTGATATTTTGGCTTAACTGATTCTGTACTTCATTTTTGAATTCTTTGAACTTGTCAAAAGATTCACTCTTATGTCTCATTAAATAGACATAACCATATCTACTGAAATCATCAGTAAAAGTAATGAAGTATGAATACCCACCTCTGGCATCTTTTACTAAATGGCCCACACACATCACTGTGAATAAGGTCAAGTAAACCTGGAGCCCTTTCACCTTTATTAGAAAAAGGAGTCTTCGTCATCTTGCCCATTAAACAAGCTTTGCATGTATCAAGCTTCTCACAGGAGAATGATCCCAGCAGTCCATGGTCATGCAACCGCTTAATGCGGTTCTTGTTAATATGGCCTAGACGACTATGCCATAACAAGGTGCTGTTATCAGCATACTTGGCTTTCTTATTATCAATTTGTTGTACAGAACATTCCATGTCCAACATGTATAACCCATTGTTAATCGACCCAGTTGCATAAACAATATTATCATATGAAATATAGCACTGTGAAGTTTTGCATTCAAATGAAAAACCTTTCCTGACAAGAGTAGGAATAGAGATAATATTCTTTGTTATGCTTGGTACAAAATAACAATTGTCAAGTTCTAATACAAATCCAGATGGTAAAAATATTCTCCTACAGCAACAGCAGCAACTCATGCCCCGTTTCCAACTCGTAGGTCCACCTCATGCTGTCCCACCTGTCTTCTTCTCTTGAGTTCCTGCACATTTGAACAAATGTGAACTCCACATGCAGTGTCCAACACCCATGAAATAGAAGAAGCAACCATGACTTCAGTCACGAAAATACCTGAGCCAGAAGTGAAAGGCTTACTTCCCTTCCTCTCTCCTCGGAGCGCTCTACAGTCCTTCTTCCAGTGACCCAGCTGGCCACAATGGAAGCATCTGTTGTCCTTTGACCGCTTCACCTTTTGTTTCAAAGCCTTGTTGTAGCTCTTGATAGGGGTTTTGCCCTTCTTCCCCTTCTTCTTATTCCCTAAAGGAACCATCAAGACAGAGGACGAAGGCTTTCCCTTCTCAAGAGTCTGCTCTGTAGTGCAGAGCATGTTCAGTAATTCTGCCAGAGTACAGTCGATTTTGTTCATATTAAAATTAATGATGAACGCATCGAAAGAAGCCGGGAGCGACTGCAAGATGATGTCTACAACAAGTTCTTGATTGATGGTATGTCCCAGTTTCTCTAGAGCTTCTTTGTACCCAATCATCTTGAGTACATGAGCTCCCACTGGACTTCCTTCAGTCAGTTTGCTATGAAAGAAAAGTTTCGTCAAGTTATAGCGTTCTGTCCTTGCCTGTGCAGCATACAGCATTTTCATATTTGCTATAATATCAATAGCAGACAAATCCTCATGCTGACGCTGGAGCTCAGGCGTCATTGACACAAGCATAGGGCAAGCGACATCAGTACTATCACTGACGTGCTTCTCATAAGCATCTCGAACCGCCCTTGCGGCGTTCGCAGTGGGTTGAGCCGGCATTGCCGACTCAAGGACGTACAGCTTCCTCTCAGCTTTGAGGACAATCTTCAGCTGTCTGTACCAGTCTGAGAAGTTTGGCCCAGCAAACTTCTCCTTTTCCAATATGGATCGCAAGTTGAGCCCTGTGGTGTTCGTTGCTGCAGGAATCTATAACATAGCAAGAACAACAAGGTCAATATCCATGTTAGAATCATTCCAGGACTTAAGAGTGATTCTTTTCTCACTATTTTATCTGACTGAAAATCCAATAAAACAGCCCGAAAGAGTAAAACTCTTTTAGTGAGATGGTATCCAGATTTCATATTTGATCTCCGCGTCCCGCTCAGGCGAGATAAGATGCACAGAGAGTTCAAGCACTAATCACTGGTAGGCAATCCATGCCAATCGCCAACCCGTGCGATTCCCCTTCATCTAGGCAATCCAGAAGACTGTGCCAACGGAGTTGGTACAACACAGTTTCTGATTCCTCAGATGGCTGCCTCCATATAGCTATCATATGCTCAACTTGTAGCCTATATGGTCAAGCTGACCTGACCTACTTCCTGGACCACCACGTGCTATGCTGAGCAACGAGAAGCGATAAATCCCTTCTCTGTAGCATGTAGGTGTAATCGCGCACCGTCTGAAAATAGCTGGGCATGCCCACTGAGTGGGTACAACACGGCCCCAACGATAGTTAGAACAGTGAGGTTTCGCGTCAGAAGGCAATCGATAGCTTGATATTTACGTTGGATTTTAACGGTCTTTTATCTTCTTACTATCATGCAAATTCTATAGTGATAGCTGAAGAATAAAACATGCATGTGCTAATATTACTTAAAACAGTAAATGAAAGCACTATTATCTTATGTGGTAAACGCCCATAAAACTTAAGTAAAACCCTAGTTTAACAAAAGTCTTTACTTGAGCTCTTTATGGGACTCTTGTACCTCATCCGGCCCAGCCCGGGCCCAAACGCCATCTGCAGCCCAAATGCGCCCACAAGACAGAATGGGCCTGTTCTAGAGTCGACCTCTAGACCACCCACCTAGTGAAGCCAATTGCTGCAAGTGCTTCTGCCAAATGTGCTGTGTGCTCATGTCTAATCAAATTACATTTTAAACTATCTAGACATGGTTTGACACGTAGGTCAATTATACATTTTAATAAATTAAATGTGATTCACATATCACACCAATATATTCTTTCCAGGCATTCAGGCCCCAGCACAGCATACAAAATAGGGCAGCCCACATAAGATTAAATAAACACTCAATATACTCAATTCAACATGTTAAACATGTACTACATGTGATCCAAACAGAAATAAAATTTTAGAAAAAACCCATGGCATCAATTTTATTTCCTTATGTGCCCTACTACCTTACAACGGTCCATTAACAGATATCCACTCGTCATACCAAGTCAGACCCACTGCCCTTGTATGCACCCAGTCATAACTGACTTGCGTTGACCCAATGGTCGACTATGCATGCCTTAAGAGCTGAACGTCCCACATGATTTCCGGCAAGCGGGTGTGACCCCGGGCCATAATCATGATCGTTCACTAGGCGCCTCAAACAGACATCGCTACACGCCCTTCTGTAGTCGGCTTATAGCCACCTGTACAGCTTGCGCACAGGTGCTATCCAGCCGCCCATCCAGGCTGTCAGATAGTCTGATTAGGCTGTTGGGTCCATACTTGACTAACGACTTCAAAACTGTTAACCCGTCTAAGTGTTTGAAGTAGGCGCACAGATAGATCTAGTGAAGTCGCGCATGAAGATAAGTTTAAAACACAACTATGATATGCGCAAACTATGTATGTAAACATTCATCTAACATCACATGCGCAAACTATGTATGTAAACATTGTATCATGTTGTCGCATGTGAAACTAAACAAGATCTATCCAAAAATCAAGTATGGATCATGGCAATCATATGCATCAAGCCACAAAAAAAAAAAAAAAAACCTCGCTCTGATACCATTGTTGGGAAACCTTGGTCACAAGCATCATTCAGAAACTTGTTGTAGCGGAAATACTAGGTCATCATAGAATCGCATGGATTGAGCACATGATCAACCTTATAAAACTTGTATAGAACAAGTTAGAGTATTACCATTGCCATGATGTAAGAGGCGGCTTGGAAGATGAAAGGGGGCAAGTGCCTCTTCTCCAAAGATGTCACACACAAGATGATGTCGACTTCCTTCCTTGTGTTCCTTGTGCTAGCAAAGACACCAAGGAGTCTTTAATCGTGTCTTGGAGAGGAAGATGTGCACTCTTGGCTGGTCGAAGTTCTTCCCTTGCGTGAAAAAGATCCACACGAGAGAGAGCCGAAAAGAGGAAGAAAAATGAGAGCTCTTCTGGAAACCGTGAGAGAGAGAGAGAGACCAAGAAGGAATGTTCGGTTACCACATATGGTAAGAACCAAACATGTAACTCCCTCCTTAACTCCCATTCAACCCATCAAAAACTTCCCTCTTAATTGAACCATGCGTTCACTAATGAACCGGTCCAATTTCGAATTGGTTCAAGCATCAAGTCGAACCAGCCCTGGTTATGATCTCTTTGAACCATATGGCTCAAGATCTAACCACACATCTCATTGAACCCCTGATCTTTACGATCAAGCATCAATCCTCCCGATCAAAGCTTACTGATCATATGCCCTAATCAATTAAACATGATTAGACTAGATCTCACTTCCAATCAGAGCTTAAATTCCTCCAGCTCACACGATCTGACATAAGTAAGCTATATCATCAAATTGTGCGACCCTAAGGGTTTCCTTCAATGTCGGTAACGATAACTTACGTTATCACGATCAGAGAGGGGTATCTAGCAACACATCACTGTCTCCCATTATGAAGGAAAGAGTCTTCCAAGACTACTCCCAAACCACAGCACAAGTGTGAATCTAATTCACTTGGCATACATGTTTCCCTTTGCCACTAGATGTTCCCATTGGACAAGCATGTCAAGCCTGCGATTCCAACATGATGAAAATGGTTAGATCAGACAAACATAGTCGTCTGGGTATGGCCATACACATTCTCAACCATTTCATCCAGGGGGCCCTTTAGAACATCACACTCCAACTAGGAGAGGCAATCCTATATCTATCACAAGTGCCCTAACATGACTCATGCCCACTATCCAAGATAATCCTTAACCATTATCTTTCAAATGATATTGAACTACCTCAAGATAATGCCAATCATCACTTAGAAACACAAGTGATCTCAAGTCAGAGGGAATATACCACTTGCTTGCATACAAGGATTATTCACATTGTGACAAACAATTGAATATCCTAAGTAGGGTCAGTCCAGTACATCCAATGCACCTATGTGTCTAAATCTTATTCTATGCCCGAAGAATCCTATAAGTTTAGAACACATATTAGTCTCAATCATATCAAGGCTGTCTCATGTTCACCGAGATATCTCGACTAAGGACAACACTGAATGTCAGCTAAGCTGAACATCATTGAGACATTACTCAGAAGTATACATACAACAGCAGATAATGTAACAATCTGAATAACAACAATTGCTTTTATAAATATATATATATATAGTTTATACATGATACTGAAAATAACCCAAGGCCTCAAACATTAGCCTTAAGGGCATACCCTAACAAATGGAATGTTAATGTAAAGCTTTTTCAAAATATCTAAAAATTTCCCAAATTGTTTGTCTAGTTTTTCTTGTACTAACCTTTGAGGAAAAGGTATAGGTGGCTTATATGGTATGGAAGAATTAGGTTTAGAAATATCTTTCTGACCAAGCATATCACCTCTCGGTTCCTCACCCTTATGAGGTGATGTTAGGATTCTGCAAGTGCACGGAATTATCGAAGTAATAAAAATATCGATCCACAGAGACCTTATTGTTAATTACCAAATTATTATTTTCTCGCTAGCTAAGTAACCGAATATGATGCAAGTAATGAATAGAAAGAGCGTAAGATAATCAGAGAGATAAACTGAGACTAGAATTTCATCCACCTTGATTTTAATGACTAGATATATATAAAAGGTCATCAATCAAATCCTATCATGATAAAGACTTAATTTACTTCATAAAGGGATCATCTCACTTTCGTGCAGATAACCACGCAGAGATAAATCCTCACTTTCGCGCAAGATTTATCCTAGGCTAAAGATAAGTAAATCATCAAATTAGATCTAACCTAAGGAAGGGATCATAAGATGCAATTCTAGGGTTCCAAGTTCTCAAGCAAATCACCTTTCAGTCTCATTGTGAAAACTCTAAAAACATAATTAGTAACATGGACTTATAGAGAGTCTAAGCACAATCCATCACAAAAGTAAAATTATCATAGCAAAAATAATCATGACGAAAATAGAAGAGTTATCTAATCATTAAGAATCAAGGGGATTACACCCCATGTCCCAAAAGAGTGTTAAGCTTGCTGATAAGCCCAAAGTTGTTTGGCGTGTACCTAGGACTAATCCCCGGCAACGGTGCCAAAAACTTGTTAGGATTCCGCAAGTGCACGGAGTTATCGAAGTAATAAAAATATCGATCCACAGAGACCTTATTGTTAACTACCAAATAATTGTTTTCTCGCTAGCTAAGTAAACCAAGCATGATGCAAAGCAATAAATAACACAAAAGATAATCAGAGAGATGAACGGGGACTAGGGTTTCATCCACCTTGATTTCAATGACTAGATATGAATAAAAGATCGTCAGTCAAATCTTGTTATGATAAAGACATAATTTACTTGATAAAGGTATTGTTTGACTTTCATGCAGACAATCATGTAGATAACCGATCTTCACTTTTGTGCAAGATCTATTTTCAATGCTATAGATAAGTAAATCATCAATCAAAGAACTCAAGCATCACTTTCGTGCATCCGAATTCTAATTTGATTGATAGTCTCAAGTGGAATCTCAAGGATCACTTTCGTGCATCTGAGACTCAACACAAGTTCTACTTAAGGCTTACCAATGGATCGTTACTCACTTTCGCGCAATAACTATCAACGTTTATAACATTAATTAAATCCTAAATCAATATTATCAAACATGGCAATAAATCTATTAGAACAGATCAAATTGGATCTAGCCTAAGCAAGGGATCTCAATATGCAATTCTAGGGTTCCAAGTTCTCAAGCAAATCATCTTTCAGTCTCATTGCAAAAACTCTAAAACATGAATAATAACATAGATCTAAGGAAAATTAAAGACAATTCATCACATAAGTAGAATTATCACAACGAAGATTATCATGACGAAAGAAAAGAGTTATCTAATCATTTAAAAATCAAGGGGATTAAACCCTATGTCCCAAAATATGTCTAAGCTTGCATGGAGAAGAAAATACAATGAATCATAGTTTAGAACAATTAGAAATCAAAGAAGGAGAAAAAAAACAACGTTACAACACGGGTGTAATGTAAATTACACCCGTAATTTCATGATGAACAGCACTCTCACCGCTGTTTTGTTGATTCCTCCTCCAATCGGACTCCAAATGCTCTAAATTTCTGGGGTGTCTTCCTCTCCTCCAGGCGAAGCTTCTGAGTGAAAATCACAGCTGGAGATGGTCTCTATGCCTCTCGGCGCGAGGCCAAATCCTAGCCGCCTCTCTGGCGATTGCTCTCTGGATACGTGATAAAAGTTCCCTTCCTCCACTTTGTGCCTCTTCTCCTCTTATAGACGAGTCTACAGCAACTTTCAGATCTAAATTTGGAGCTCTGGATCAAAAGTTATGGCCTTCGCAAGTTTCAGAGCGGAAGAATCACGAAATTGACTAGAAATTACGGCCGTGTAATATCTTACGGCGGCACCGTAAAATCGGTCGAGATTTCTGATCTGATGTCATCTTGGCATTACGGTACCGTAATATTGTTTACGGCCGGTGCCATAAAATCGGCTGAACTCTCTGTTCGGAAGTGACTGGAAAATACGGCCCGTGAAATCCCTTACGGTGGTGCCGTAAAATCGGGCGAAGTTTCTGTTATGTAGCACTCCGAAATACGGTACCGTAATATTGTTTACGGTCGGTGCCGTAAAATCTGAAGATCTTTCTATTTGCAAACTTCTCAAAATACGGCAGTGCTCGGATTTTACTGTACTGTCCGAAATTACGGTTCCGTAAAATTGATTACAGCACTGCTGTAATTTGCAGACTTGCTCCGTTTTGCATGAAATTTCTTGGGTGATCTCCTCTTGATGATCGAAACTCTTCTATGTGTTTGATTTTGCTTAAAAACTCCTTGAAATAGTGCCTTTTAACCTGAAATTCATGAAAAACCAAAATAGAAGTAGACTTTGCGATATTTGATGAATTCAGCATAAAAACAAGTAAAAAGATCCTCAATTTAACATGAAAAGATACATAAAATGATGCAAAATATACTATATATTTTGGTGTCATCACTTGCATGGAGAAAAAAATACAATGAATCATAGTTTAGAACAATTAGAAATCAGAGAAGGAGAAAAAAAAACAACGTTACAACATGGGTGTAATGTAAATTACACCTGTAATTTCGTGATGAACAGCGTTGTCACCGCTGTTTTGTTGATTCCTCCTCCGATTGGACTCCAAACGCTCTGAAACTTCTGTGGCGTCTTTTTTTCCTCTAGGCGAAGCTTCTGAGTGAAAATCACAACCTGAGGTGCCCTCTACACCTCTCGGCGTGGGGCCAAACCCTAGCCATCTCTCTAGCGATTTCTCCCTTGATACTGGGTAAACGTTCCTCCTTTTAGTGCGTGTGTCTTCTCCTCTTAAAGCTGAAGTGGCAGCAACTTTCAGATCTTGATTTGGAGCTCTGGATCAAAAGTTATGGCCCGAACAAGTTTCCACTACGGAAAACTCACGATTTTGATTGGAAATTACGGCCGTGTAATACTTCACGGTAGTGCCGTAAAATCGGTCGAGGTTTCTGATCTGATGTCGTATGGAAAATACAGCCTGTAAACTAGTTTACAACACTACCGTAAAATTCACTGAACTCTCTGTTCGGAAGTGACTGGAAAATACGGCCCGTGTAATCCCTTTCGGCTGTGCCGTAAAATCCAGTAAAGTTTCTGTTCTAAAGTGCTCCAAAATACGGTACCGTAATATCTTTTACAGCGGTGCCGTAAAATCCAAAAATCTTTCTGGTTGCAAACTCCTCAAAATACGGCAGGGCTCGGATTTTACGGTAGCGTCCGAAATTACGGTACCGTAAAATGGATTACGACACTGCCGTAATTTGCTGAGTTACTTCGTTTTGTGTGAAATTTCTTGGGTGATCTCCTCTCGATGATGGTAATTCTTCTATGTGTTTGATTTTGCTTGAAAACTCCTCGAAATTGTGCCTTTTTAACTGAAAATAATGAAAGACCATAATAGAAGTAGACTTTGCAATATTTGATAAATTCAGCATAAAAACAAGCAAAAAGATCCTCAATTTAGCATGAAAATATACGTAGAATGATACAAAAAATACTATATATTTTGGTGTCATCAGGTGATAAACTATATTGGGATTGCTCATGTTCATAAGATTCTTCTAATCCTACTTCTTGGTCATGTTCATTATCAAGCCTTTTTCTATTGTTCTCCATTCTCTCTTTTGGCTCCTCCAATTTCTTACCACTTCTAGTGACAACAACACTGCAGTGTTCATTAGGTATCTGATTTTCTATGAGGTTCTTGTGGGCAGTTAAAGATTATACTTGAAAGGCAAGTTGACTAAACATTCCTTTGAGATTTTCAATTTCATTGTTTTGATTATCCATAAACTTGTCAAGCAAAGATTTTGTACTAAAAGAATGTACCTCTTCCGTTGGAGTTTGCAATTCCTTACTCTCATTTTTACCATGATGATGACCATGTAACATTCCTTCTTCAGGATCCCATTGCTTATGATTCAAGGATATTTCTTCAAATAGTGTAAAAGCATCTTCCACGGTCTTACTCATAATAGCTCCTCCTGCAGAAGTATCAACAATTAGACGGGTATCACAAAGTAAAACATAATAAAATGTATGAATTAAAGTCCAATTTTCAAGTCTATGGTGCAGGCACTTCCGTATTAAATCATTGAACCGCTCCCAAGCTTTGTTAATTGATTCTCCATTTTTCTGTGCAAAGCTCATGATTTGATTTCTCAATCAGATGGTTTTACTTGGTGGAAAGTACTTCGTCAGGAAAGCATTTGACAATTGTTTGCATGTAGTAAATGCACTAGTAGGTCTAGAATGTAGCAAAGATCGTGCTCGGTCCCTGAGAGAAAAAGAAAATAATCTTAGTTTTAACGCATCATCAGAAACTCCATAAATCCTAATGGTATCACAATATTCAAGAAAAAGATGTAGGTGTTTGTTGTGATCCGCAAGTGCACAGATACTCGAAGTAATAAAGAAAGATATCGAATCCACAGGGACCTATGTGTTAAATACCAAAAAATTATTTTCTTACTAGCTAAGCAAATCGAATATGATGCAAGTAAATAATAGAAAGAATGTAAAGATAAACAGAGAGATAAACTGGGACTAGGGTTTCATCCACCTTAATTTCAATGATTAGACATAAATAAAGGGTCGTCAAACTAATCTTATCACGATAAAGACTTAATTTACTTCATAGAGGGATCATCTCACTTTTGTGCAGACAATCATGCAGGGATCAATCTTCACTTTTGCACAAGATTTATCCCAACGCTAAGGATAAGTAAATCATCAATCAAAGAATTCAAAGATCACTTTCGTGCATCCGAATTTTAAGTTGATTGTCTCGAGCGGAATCTCAAGGATCACTTTCATGCATCCTAGACTCAACACAAGTTCTACCTATGGTTCTGCAACATTCTGATCCTCACTTTCGTGCAAGATCTCCAAGTTTGACACACTAAATTAATCCTAGGTTCATAATCATCATCAAGGCAATTAGTCATCTAAAATAAAGAAAGAAGAACTTAACCTAATTTCTTACGATGAGTTCCTATTAATCAATTTTAGGGTTCCAGTTCTCAAGCATGTCACCTTTTGGTCCTTAATGCAAGAACTCTATTCATGATGACAAAAAGTAAACTAAGGAGAAACTTAGAACAATAATCACATAGGTAAAATTATCATGGCAAAATTATCTTGACGAAATAAAAAGTTATCTAATCATATAAAATCAAAGGGATTACACCCATGTCCCAAAATATGTCTAAGCTTGCATGGAGAAGAAAATACAATAATCCATAATTTCATAAGATCAAAAATCAACTAGAAAAGAGGTTTTAGAAAAATACACCATGACTGTAATACAAATTACAGCCGTATTTTGCAAGGAAACTCGCTGTGAACAGTACCCGAGAGCTTCTTTCGTTGATTCCTCATCCGATTGAACTCCTTTTTGATGTGGGGTGGGAGCATGAAAAGATAAATCTAAGAGAAAACAAACTAGCATGCAAGACACCCTTAGCGGATTTTTCAAAATATGTTTTTGTTATTTTTATATAAAAAAACCGAATCTAAACATGCATACTAAATCTACAAGCTAAACATGAAATTCACTACAAGAATAAGCATGCAATTTGCAAACATTGAATTCTTAAACATGGATGTTATCATGCTAAAACTAAATTCCACTAAGCATGTGATCTAAGGCTAAACATGCAACTAATATTAGGCTAACATTAAGCATGCGATTCTATAGGCTAAGCAAACCATAAGATATTAAAATAAATACAAAATCTAAACAAGTGCGCACCTTGCGATCCTTGAGAATAGAAGGACCGTGAGTTCCCGATCTTCACCGGTCCTACTCTGATGGAAGGTGACGTTTACACACAGGACATTACAGCAAGCCCACACATGCGTGCGTGAGTTTTAAAGATAAAATTAAAGACTTTACACAAAATACTCAAGAGGGAGGTTAGGCCTCCAAATTCTCTTGCCTAAACAATAATTGGACTATTCTAAAGAAGGGAAGAAGTAGCTTGCATCAAGATGTAGAGATGGTGGCCATGTGATCCTTCAAATTCTTGTGCCATCTTCCTACAAGACAAAGACAAGGTGTAGTAAGGTGTTCAAACAAGCAGGGCGTTATGAAATAAACACTAGGAGTGGAGAACTACAACACTTAGGTTGTTTTGTTTGAGGATGAAGAAGTAGCCGAGATGTTGAAACCCTTTGGTGGTGATGCGCCTAGATGATGGAAGTGTGGAGTGTTGCGCCAAGAGTTGATGAAGGGGATGGAGTAGTTTGCGCCACCAAAGATGAAGATGAGGATGCGCCACTTGTAGAGAAGGTAGGGATGCGCCACTTGTTGGTTGAAGGGGTTGTTTCTTGCACCACAAGTTGATGGAAGATCTTTGAAGAAGAGGTTAGCGAAGGGAACCTTAGCCCTTGGGGTTGAAGTGAAGATAGGTGACACATGCACCTCAGAGGAGAAAAGGAGAGGGGAGGGCGACACAAGCACCCATAATTCCTAGGAAACTAATCGACAATTTCATTATTCAATCATTCTAATCAACTTACTGAAGAGTCCCCTTCAAGGGGGAGCGAAAACCCTTATAGGTGGCGCATATAGAACTTTTGCAGCGGATGCAAGGGTTTCATAGGATCGCAAGTAAGAGCATATGATCAACTTAACATATTGTATAGATCTAAATAAGATCATACCATAGCCATAGCGTGGGTGGCGACTTGGAATCAAGAGAACAAAGTTGATCTCCTCCAAATGGCGCGCACACAAGATGAAGATGGCTTCTCCTTGTTTCTCCTTGTGCTAGCAAGGAAATCCAAGTCTCCTAACCGTGTGAAGGAGATTTGATGTATTCTTGGATTGCCGAATGCCTTCTCCTCTTTTCTTCTGGTTGAGACAAGCCACACTCAAGAGAGCGCAACCAAGAGCAAAAACATTGAAGCATTTCGTGGCGTTTTTCTTGGCTTGAGGCGTTTTGGCGTTAAGGCTTCCAAATATGGTAAGTCTTAAGTCTTCACACTTTCACGCTTAGTGAACTTATCAAAACGCTCTATCATTTGAGCCATGCGTTCACATAAGTGAACCGGTTCAATTGACTTTGGTTCAACAACCAAATCAAACCAAAACCAAGACATGGTCTAGATCTCATTAAACCAAAAAGGGTTCAAGATCTAACCATACATCACTTGATGCTCTTGATCTCATTGATCAAGCACCAGATCTCTCGATCGAAGCTTACCGATCTCAAGCCCTAATCAATCAAACATGATCAGACCAGATCTCACTTCCAATCAGAGTCTAAACTCCTTTAACCTAAACCAAAACAATTCAGTCCACACGATCTGACTTAAGTAAGCCATATCATCAAATTGTGCGACCCTGAGGGTTTCCTTTAAATGTCGGTAACGATAACTCACGTTATCACGATCAGTGAGGGGTATCTAGCAACACATCACTGTCTCCCGATATAAAGGAAAGAGTCTTCCAAGACTACACCCAAACCACAGCACAAGTGTGAATCCACTTCACTAGGCATACATGTTTCCTTTGCCACTGGATGTTCTTATTGGACAAGCGTGTCAAGCCTGTAACTCCAATATGATGAGCATGATTAGATCAGATGAACATAGTCACCTGGGTATGGCCACACACTTTCTCAATCATCTCATTCAGGGGGGGGGGGGCCCTTCAGAACATCACACTCCTTAAACAAGAAGACGGAAATCCTATATCTATCACTAGTGTCCTAACCTGACTCATGATCATTATCCAAGATAGTCTATAACCATTATGTTTCAAATGATATTGAACTACCTCAAGACAATGACAATCATCATTTAGAAACACAAGTGATCTCAAGTCAGAGGATATGTGCCACTTGTTGCAAACAAGGATTATTCACATTGTGACAAGCAATTGAATATCCTAGTAGGGTCTGTCCAGTACATCCAATGTACCCATGAGTCTACATCTTATTCCATGCTCGAAGCATCCTATAAGATTAGAACACATATTAGTCTCAATCATATCAAGGCTATCTCATGTTCACCAAGATATCTCGACTAAGGACATATAGCATGTCAGCCTAGCTGAACAGCATTGAGACATTATTCAGAAGTACACTTATTGCAGCAGACAATGTAACAAACTGAATAACAACCATTGCCTTTATAAACATAAGAGTTTATACATGATACTGAAAGAATCCCAAGGCCTCAAACATTAGCCTTAAGGGCATACCCCAACAATCTCCCACTTGCACTTAATCTAATGGTTGAGAAATCTCAAACCCATATTATTACAGTGCTTCTCATGCTTCTGCTGCGCCAGAGGCTTGGTAAGCGGGTCAACCAGATTGTCATCTGTATGAACCTTGCAGATTTTGATCTCGCCACGATCAATGATCTCCCGGATCAAGTGAAACCGTCTCTGTATGTGCTTGGACTTCTGGTGCGACCGTGGTTCCTTTGCTTGTGCGATTGCTCCAGTGTTATCATAGAAGATAACCAAAGGATCTGCACTCGAAGGAACAACACCAAGTTCCTGAATGAACTTACGAATCCACACTGCCTCCTTGGATGCTTCCGAGGCTGCAACATACTCGGCTTCTGTTGTGGAATCAGCAACGATAGACTGTTTGAAACTTTTCCATACCACTGCTCCACCATTCAAGCTAAAAACATAGCCTGATTGCGATCGGAAATCATTCTGGTCCGACTGGAACGAAGCGTCAGTATATCCTTCAATACTGAGTTCTTCCTGACCACCATATATCAAGAACATATCTTTGGTCCTCCGCAGATATTTCAAAATGTTCTTGACCGCAATCCAGTGTGCCTGACCTGGATTACTTTGGAAACGACTGGTCACGCTTAACCCGTAAGCGACGTCAGGGCGAGTACATAACATCGCATACATAATGGACCCAATAGCCGAAGCATAAGGCGTATTGTCCATTTCATCTTTCTCAGTCTGTGTTTGTGGACACTGACTCTTTGAAAGATTCAGACCATGTCTGACTGGAAGATATCCTCTTTTAGAATTCTCTAAATGGAATCTCTCCAGGACTTTATCGATGTAAGTACTTTGGCACAGCCCGAGAAGCCTCTTAGATCTATCTCTGTAGATCTTCACACCTAATACATAGGCTGCTTCTCCTAGATCTTTCATCTGGAAACATTTTCTTAACCACGCTTTAACAGCATGCAGTTCAGGAATATTGTTTCCAATGATTAAGATATCATCGACGTAGAGGACTAGGAAAGTAATCACGCTCCCACTAAACCTCTTATATACACACGGGTCATCTTCATTCTTGATGAAACCAAATTCATAGATTGATTCATCAAAACGAATATTCCAGCTTCTAGATGCTTGTTTAAGTCCATAAATGGACTTCTTTAACTTGCATATTTTATGACGATCTGATGGATTAGTGAAACCTTCAGGTTGTGTCATATACACATCCTCATCCAGTTTTCCATTAAGGAAAGCGGTCTTCACATCCATATGCCAGATCTCATAATCGTAATATGCTGCTATCGCGAAAAGAATCCGAATGGACTTGAACATAGCTACAGGAGAGAAAGTTTCATCATAATCTATCCCGTAGATTTGTTTGAAACCTTTCGCAACTAGCCTGCCTTTATAGGTAACCACGTTACCATCCATGTCAATCTTCTTCTTGAAGATCCATTTACAGCCTATAGGGATTACTCCCGGAGGCGGATCAACCAAATCCCAGACTTGGTTATCTGACATGGAGTCCATCTCGGCTCGCATAGCTTCAAGCCATCTAGCTGATTCCGGTCCACTGACCGCGTCCGCATAAGTGAGGGGTTCATCATTATCAACGATGTAGACTCCGTCATAGCGCTCAGGCTATCGACGGATCCTTCCCGATCTTCGCGGTTCCCGTGATATCTGAGCCTCAGGTTGTTCAGTAACCTGCTCAACTGGCTTAGGCTCATCCAACTGTGCTTGACTACTTTGTCCTTCCTCTAGATTCTCATCCAGTTTTATTTCTCTCCCACTGGCCTCTTGCAGAAGAAATTCCTTCTCAAGAAAAATGGCCGTCCGAGCAACAAATACCTTGTTCTCTTTGGGATCGTAGAAATAATAACCCTTAGTTTCCTTAGGGTAACCGACAAAGATGCATTTCTCAGATCTGCTCTCTAGTTTCCCAGAGGCGAGCTTTTTGACATAAGCCTCGCAACCCTAGATCTTAATAAATGTCAAGCTAGGCTGTTTCCCATACCATAACTCATATGGAGTCTTTGAAACTGCCTTGGATGGCACTCGGTTTAGTACCTTTGCAGCTGTTTCCAGTGCAAAACCCCAAAAGGAGTAAGGTAGAGTAGCCTGACTCATCATAGAACGTACCATATCCAGTAAGGTTCTATTTCTCCTCTCGGACACACCATTCCATTGCAGTGTTCCTGGCGGAGTGAGCTGTGAGATAATCCCACACTCCTTCAGATAGTCAGTGAACTCTCGACTTAGGTATTCTCCACCTCGATCAGAACGAAGTGCCTTGATATTTCGGCCTAGCTGATTCTGTACTTCATTTTTGAACTCTTTGAACTTGTCAAAAGATTCACTCTTATGTCTCATTAGATAGACATACCCATATCTACTGAAATCATCAGTAAAGGTAATGAAGTATGAATAGCCACCTCTGGCATGTTTACTAAATGGCCCACACACATCACTGTGTATAAGGTCAAGTAAACCTGAAGCCCTTTGACCTTTGTTAGGAAAAGTAGACTTCGTCATTTTACCCAATAAACAAGCTTTGCTTGTATCAATCTCCTCACAGGAGAATGATCCCAGCAGTCCATGATCATGCAACCGCTTAATGCGCTTCTTGTTAATATGGCCTAAACGACTGTGCCATAGCAAGGTGCTGTCATCAGCATACTTGGCTTTCTTATTATCAATATTTTGTATAGAACATTCCATGTCTAACATGAATAACCCATTGTTAATTGATCCAGTAGCATAAACAATATTATCATAACAAAGAATACACTTTGAAATATTGCATTCAAAGGAAAATCCTTTCCTGACAAGAGCAGGAATAGAGATAATATTTTTCGTAATACTCGGAACAAAATAACAATTGTCCAGTTCTAATACAAGACCAGATGGTAATGAGATGTAATAAACCCCTACAGCAACAGCAGCAACCCGTGCCCCGTTTCCAACTCGTAGGTCCACCTCATGCTGTCCCACCTGTCTTCTTCTCTTGAGTTCCTGTACATTTGAACAAATGTGAACTCCACATGCAGTGTCCAACACCCATGAAATAGAAGAAGAAGATATCATGACCTCAGTCACAAATATACCTGAGCCAGAAGCGATGCTTCCCTTCTTTTCTCCTTGGAGCGCTTTACAGTCCTTTTTCTAGTGACCCAGCTGGCCACAGTGGAAACATCTGTTGTCCTTCGACCGCTTTACCTTTTGTTTCAGAGCCTTGTTGTAGTTCTTGACAGGGGCTTTGCCCTTCTTCCCCTTCTTCTTGTTCCTGGAAGGGAACATCAAGACAGAGGTTGAAGGCTTTCCCTTTAGAGTTTCCTCTGTAGTCAAGAGCATATTCAGCAACTCTGCCGGAGTACAGTCGATCTTGTTCATATTAAAATTAATAATGAACGGATCGAAAGAGGCCGGGAGGGACTGCAGAATAATGTCTACAGCAAGCTCCTGATTGATGGTATGCCCCAGTTTCTCTAGAGCCTCTTTGTGCCCAATCATCTTGAGCACATGAGCCCCCACTGGACTCCCTTCAGCCAGTTTGCTCTGAAAGAAAAGCTTGGTCAAATTATAGCGTTCAGTCCTCGCCTGTGCAGCATACAGCATCTTGAGGTTTGCTATAATTTCTATAGCAGACATATCCTCATGCTGACGCTGCAGCTGTGGCGTCATAGACGCTAGCATCAGGCAAGCAACATCAATGCCATCATTGACATGCTTTTCATAGGCATCCCGAACCGCCCTTGCAGCGTTCGGAGCGGGTTGCGGCGGTACAGCCGTCTCGAGGACATACAGTTTCCTCTCTGCCTTAAGAACAATCTTAAGGTGTCCGTACCAGTCTGAGAAGTTTGGCCCAGCAAACTTCTCCCTTTCTAGTAGGGATCGCACATTGAAGCTCATGGTGTTCGTTGCTGCAGGAATCTACAACAATGCAAGAATAGCAAGGTCAGTATCAATGTTTAGAATCAATCCAGGACTTAAGAAAGATTCTTTTCTCACTATTTTATCTGACTGAAAAATCCATTAAAACAGTCCAAAAGAGTAATCACTCTTTTAGTGAGATGGGATCCAGATTTCATACTTGGTCTCCGCGTCCCGCTCAGGCGAGATAAGATGCACAGAGAGTACAAGCACTAATTTCTGGTAGGCAGTCCCTGCCAATCGCCAACCCGTGCGATTCCCCTTCATCTGGGCAATCCAGCAGACTGTGCCAACTGAGTTGGTACAACACAGTCTCTGATCCCACAGATGGCTGCCTCCATATAGCTATCATATGCCCCATATGTAGCCTACATGGTCAAGCTGACCTGACCTACTCCCTGGACCACCACGTGCTATGCTGAGCAACGAGAAGCGATAAATCCCTTCCCTGTAACACGCAGGTGTAATCACACACCGTCTGAAGATAGATGGGCGTGCCCACTGAGTGGGTACAACACGGCCCCAACGATAGTCAGAACAGTGAGGTTTCGCGTCAGAAGGCTTACGTGCTTGATATTATAACGTTGGATTTTAACGGTCTTTTATCTTCTTAACTATCATGCAAACCCTATGGTGATAGCAGAAGATAAATAAATCATGCACTTCTAATTATAAAAATGATAAGTAGAAAGCATGCTGATCTTATGTGGTAAAAGCCCAATAACCCTAAGTAAGACCTTAATTTAACTTAAGTCTTCACTTGAGCTCTCCATGGGTCTTTTGCAGCTCATCTGGCCCAGACCAGGGCCCAAGCGCCCTCTGCAGCTCAGGTGCGCACACCAGGTAGATGCGCCTGTCATAGGGTCGAACCCTAGACCTCCCACCTGGTCAAGCCACTGCTGCATGCGCCAATGCCATGTGTGCTCTGTGCTCTTGTCTGATTAAAATTACAATTTAATCTATCTAGACAAGATTGACACGCAGGTCAATTACATTTTATAAATTAATTCAAATGTGATGCGCAGATCACAATCAATATTAATTTACAATTTTAATCCAGGCACGCAGGCCCCAGCACAGCACACATTAAAAGGGCAACCCACATAAGATAAAATAAACAAGCACATGGCATCCAATCAACATGTGATCCATTAACAAAATAAAATTTTAAAATCCCATTGGAATCAATTTTATTTGTCTTATTTGCCCTACTACCTTACAACGGTCCATTGATAGGGATCCACTCATCATGACTAGTCAGATCTGTTGGGGTATGCCCTTAAGGCTAATGTTTGAGGCCTTGGGATTGTAATAGTATCATTGTATAAACTCTTAAGTTGATAAAGGCAATGGTTGTTATTCAGGTTGTTACCTTGTCTGCTGTAATAAGTGTACTACTGAATAATGTCTCAAAGCTGTTCAGCTAGGCTGACATGCACTGATGTCCTTAGTCGATATATCTTGGTGAACATGAGACAGCCTTGATATGGTTTAGACTAATATGTGTTCTAATCTTATAGGATGCTTCGAGCATGGAATAAGATGTAGACTCATGGGTACATTGGATGTACTGGACAGACCCTACTAGGATATTCAATTGCTTGTCACAATGTGAATAATCCTTGTATACTACAAGTGGCACATGTCCTTTGACTTGAGATCACTTGTGTTTCTAAATGATGAATGTCATTGTTTTGAGGTAGTTCAATATCATTTGAAATATAATGGTTCTAGACTATCTTGGATAATGATCATGAGTCAGGTTAGGACACTAGTGATAGACATAGGATTGCCGTCTCCTTGTTTAAGGAGTGTGATGTTCTAAAGGGGCCCCCTGAATGAGATGATTGAGAATAGTGTATGGCCATACCCAGGTGACTATGCTCATCTGATCTAATCATGCTCATCATATTGGAACTACAAGCTTGACAGGCTTGTCCAATCAGAACATCCAGTGGCAAAGGAAACATGTATGCCTAGTGAGTTGATTCACACTTGTGCTGTGATTTGGGTGAAGTCTTGGAAGACTCTTTCCTTTATATCGGGAGACAGTGATGTGTTGCTAGATACCCCTCACTGATTGTGATAACGTAAGTTATCGTTACCGACATTTAAAGGAAACCCTTAGGGTCGCACAATTTGATGATATGGCTTGCTTAAGTCAGATCGTGTGGACTGAATTGTTTGGATTCAGTTTAAAGGAGTTTAAACTCTGATTGTAAGTGAGATCTGGTCTGATCATGTTTGATTGATTAGGGCATGAGATCGGTAAGCTTCGATCGAGAGAAGTGATGCTAGATCAGTGAGATCAGATGTATCAAAAGATCAACGGTTAGATCTTGAACCATTTGGTTCAGAGAGAGATCTAGACCATGGCTTGGGTTGTTTTGGTTTGGTCATTGAACCAAAAGCGTTGGACCGAATTCCATTGAACCGGTTCACACATGTGTGAACGGTTGGTTCAAGGTGGAAGCGTTTTAGGGCGGTTTGGTTTGAGTGGGCGAAAGCTTCATGACTTTCCATATTGGGAAATCATGTAACGCCTCATCTAAAATAAACGCCTCAACACATGTTGTCTTCTTGCTTGGTCGTCTATCCATTCGGGAAGAGGTTGTTTTTGACGAAAAGAAGAAGAGCTTCATCGCCCTAGCCGAAAGTGTTCTTCATCTCCTTCATACGACAAGAGGACAAGAACCTTGAAGCCTTGCTAGCACAAGGACGACAAGGAGTGAGCCAACTTCATCTTGTGTGTGGCACACTTTGGAGGAGAACCCTATCGTTCTCTAGCTTCCAAGCCGACTCCTTCTTCATGGCTATGGTAAAAGATCTTAACTTGATCTTTGAATTGAAAGAAGTTGATTATATAGACATACTACATGCGATCCTATGCAAACCCTATTTCCGCCCATGCAAAATCTTATGTTGCGCATGTTTAGGGTTTCACCCCCCCTATTCTAGGGACCTTTCAATTGGTATCAGAGCTTTAGGCTTTCGGTATGATCTATATGATTGCTTTGAAGTGTTTGTGATCCATACATGATGCTATGTTGCGCTTACTTGATGCTTTGTTTACATGATGCAAGGTTTACATTGTTTAGTTTGCGCTTGTATCATTGTTACAAGAAGTTTGCGCTCCCCCTTGAAGGGGACCCCCTAAAGTTTGCGCTCCCCCTTGAAGGGGACCCCCTAGATCTAAGGGTTATCAACATGCTAGATATGAGATATATCTTGTTTTCTCAAGTGCCGCATGTTGTTTGTTTGCGCATTGTTCTAGATGTTTTATAAAACTTACATCTTGCGCGCCTCATTACATCTAAGGTGCCCCTACTTTAAATCCTTAGATGGGTTGATGGGGTTGAAAGCATCTTCTAGGTTAGATCCAACTAGTCTGATCAGACCATCTGACAGCCTAGATGGGTTGACCAGATAGCACCTGTGCGCAAGCACGAGGTGGCTATAGGTCGACTGCATCCAGGGCGTGTAGCGAGGTCTGGTTGAGACAACTACTGAACACACATGAGTTAGGCCCGGGGTCACACCCGCTTGCCGAAACTCATGAGGGTGGTTCAGCCCTTTGCGCATGCATGGTTGACCATTGGGTCAACTCAAGTCAGTTAGGACTTGGTGCATGCAAGGGCAGAGGATCTGACTAGATGGATGAGTGGATCCCTATCAATGGACCATTGTAAGGTTGTAGGGCACATAAGAAAATTAAAATTGATGCCAATGGGTTTTCAAAATGTATTTTCTTTGTAATGGATCACATGTTGATTGAATGATGCCATGATGTTTGTCTATTTCATCTTATGTGGGTTGCCCTTTTAACGTGTGCTGTGCTGGGGCCTGCGAGCCTGGTAAATTATTATTGTGATCTGCGAATCACATTTTTAATGAATTTATTGTATAATTGACCTGCGAGTCAAGCTTGTCTAGATAGCTCAAAATGTATTTTGATTAGACAAGAGCACAAAGGCACACATCCAAGAGGGGCATTCAGCTGGTGGCGCACCTGAGCTGCATGGAGCGCTAAGGGCGCTGGGTTGGACCAGATCAGATGCTAAAAGACCCATGAAGAGCAAGTGAAGACTTAAGCTAGGCTAAGGTCTTACTTAGGCTATGGGCTTTTACCACATAAGATCCATGCTTTCTGTTATTGTTTAAATAAATAGAATTGCATGAGTTATTTATCTTCTGCTATAGCCATAGGATTTGCCTGATAGTAAGAAGATAAAAGACCGTTAAAATCCAACGCTAAAAATATCAAGCGCGTAATGCCTTCTGACGCGAAACCTCACTGTTCTGACTATCGTTGGAGCCGTGTTGTACCCACTCAGTGGGCACGTCCATCTATCTTCAGACAGTGCGGGATTTCACCTGCGTGTTACAGAGTAGGGATTTATCCCTTCTCGTTGCTCAGTATAGCACGTGGTGGTCCAGGGAGTAAGTCAGGTCAGCTTGACCATGTAGGCTACATATGTGGCGCATATGGTAGCACATGGAGGCAGCCATCTGTGGGATCAGAGACTGTGTTGGACCAACTCAGTTGGCGCAGTCTGCTGGATTGCCCAGATGAAGGGGAATCGCACGGGTTGGCGATTGGCTGGTACAGCCTACCAGAAATTAGTGCTTGTCATCTCTGTGCATCTTATCTCGCCTGAGCGGGACGCGGAGACCAAGTATGAAATCTGGATCCCATCTCACTAAAAGAGTGTTACTCTTTCGGACTGTTTACTGGATTTTTCAGTCAGACAAAATAGTGAGAAAAGAATCTTTCTTAAGTCCTGGATTGATTCTAGACATTGATACTGACCTTGCTGTTCTTGCATTGTTGTAGATTCCTGCAGCAACGAACACCATGAGCTTCAATGTGCGATCCCTACTGGAAAGGGAGAAGTTTGCTGGGCCAAACTTCTCGGACTAGTTCGGACACCTTAAGATTGTTCTTAAGGCTGAGAGGAAACTGTATGTCCTCGAGACGGCTGTGCCGCCTCAACCCGCTCCGAACGCTGCAAGGGCGGTTCGTGATGCCTATGAAAAGCACGTCAATGATAGCATTGATGTCGCTTGCCTGATGCTAGCGTCTATGACGCCACCGCTGCAGCGTCAGCATGAGGATATGTCGGCTATAGAGATTATAGCGAACCTCAAGATGCTGTATGCTGCACAGGCGAGGACAGAACGCTATAATCTGACGAAGCTCTTCTTTCAGAGCAAACTGGCTGAAGGGAGCCCAGTGGGAGCCCACGTGCTCAAAATGATTGGGCACAAGGAGGCTCTGGAGAAACTGGGGCATACCATCAACCAGGAGCTTGCTGTAGATATTATTCTGCAGTCTCTCCCGCCTTCTTTCGATGCGTTCATTATTAACTTTAATATGAACAAAATCGATTGTACTCCGGCAGAGCTGCTGAATATGCTCTTGACTACTGAGGAAACTCTGAAGGGAAAGCCTTCAACCTCTGTCTTGATGGTTCCTTCAAGGAACAAGAAGAAGGGGAAGAAGGGCAAGGCCCCTGTCAAGAACTACAGTAAGGCTCTGAAACAAAAGGTGAAGCGGGCGAAGGACAACAGGTGTTTCCACTGTGGCCAGCTGGGTCACTGGAAAAAGGACTGTAAAGCGCTCCAAGGAGATAAGAGGGGAAGCATCGCTTCTGGCTCAGGTATATTTGTGACTGAGGTCATGTTATCTTCTTCTTCTATTTCATGGGTGTTGGACACTGCATGTGGAGTTCACATTTGTTCAAATGTACAGGAACTCAAGAGAAGAAGGCAGGTGGGACAGCATGAGGTAGACCTACGCGTTGGAAACGGGGCACGGGTTGCTGCTATTGCTGTAGGAGACTATTTCATTTCTTTACCATCTGGCATTGTATTGGAATTAAACAATTGTTATTTTGTACCGAGTATCACCAAAAATATTATCTCTATTCCTGCTCTTGTCAGGAAAGGATTTGCCTTTGAATGCAACATTTCAAAGTGTGTTTTATCTTATGATAATATTATTCATGGAACTGGTTCAATTAACAATGGGTTATTCATGTTGGACATGGAATATTCTGTACAAAACATTGATAATAAGAAAGCCAAGTATGCTGATGACAGCACCTTGTTATGGCATAGTCGTTTAGGCCATAATAACAAGAAGCGCATTAAGCGGTTGCATGATCATGGACTGCTGGGATCATTCTCCTATGAGGAGATTGATACATGCAAAGCTTGTTTAATGGGTAAAATGACGAAGTCACCTTTTCCTAACAAAGGTCAAAGGGCTTCAAGTTTACTTGACCTTATACACAGTGATGTGTGTGGGCCGTTTAGTAAACATGCCAGAGGTGGCTATCGGTACTTCATTACCTTTACTGATGATTTCAGTAGGTATGGTTATGTCTATCTTATGAGACATAAGAGTGAATCTTTTGACAAGTTCAAAGAGTTCAAAAATGAAGTACAGAATCAGCTAGGCCGAAATATCAAGGCACTTCGTTCTGATCGAGGTGGAGAATACTTGAGTCATGCGTTTACTGACTATCTGAAGGAGTGTGGGATTATCTCATAGCTCACTCCGCCAGGAACACCGCAATGGAATGGTGTGTCCGAGAGGAGAAATAGAACGTTACTTGATATGGTTCGTTCTATGATGAGTCAGGCTACTCTACCTTACTCCTTTTGGGGTTTTGCACTGGAAACAGCTGCAAAGGTACTAAACCGAGTGCCATCCAAGGCAGTTTCAAAGACGCCATATGAGTTATGGTATGGGAAACAGCCGAGCTTGACATTTATCAGGATCTGGGGTTGCGAGGCTTATGTCAAAAAGCTCGCCTCTGGGAAATTGGAGAGCAGATCTGAGAAATGTATCTTTGTCGGTTACCCTAAGGAAACTAAGGGTTATTATTTCTACGATCCCAAAGAGAACAAGGTATTTGTTGCTCGGACGGCCATATTTCTTGAGAAGGAGTTTCTTCTGCAAGAGGCCAGTGGGAGAGAAATAAAGCTGGATGAGAATCCAGAGGAAGGACAAAGTAGTCAAGCGCAGTTGGATGAGCCTGAGCCGGTGGATCAGGTTATTGAACAACCTGAGGCTCAGATATCAAGGGAACCGCGAAGATCGGGAAGGATCCGTCGACAGCCTGAGCGCTATGACGGAGTCTACATCATTGAAAATGATGAACCCCTCACTTATGCGGATGCGGTCAGTGGACCGGAGTCAGCTAGATGGCTTGAAGCTATGCGAGCCGAGATGGACTCCATGTCAGATAACCAAGTCTGGGATTTGGTTGATCCGCCTCCGGGAGTAATCCCTATTGGCTGTAAATGGATCTTCAAGAAGAAGATTGACATGGATGGTAACGTCGTTACCTATAAAGGCAGGCTAGTTGCGAAAGGTTTCAAACAAATCTACGGGATAGATTATGATGAAACTTTTTCACCTGTAGCCATGTTCAAGTCTATTGGGATTCTTTTCGCGATAGCTGCATATTATGATTATGAGATCTGGCAAATGGATGTGAAAACAGCTTTCCTGAATGGAAATCTGAATGAGGATGTGTATATGACACAACCTGAAGGTTTCACTAATCCATCAGATCGTCATAAAATATGCAAGTTAAAGAGGTCCATTTATGGACTGAAACAAGCATCTAGAAGCTGGAATATTCGTTTTGATGAATCAATCTCTGAGTTTGGTTTCATCAAGAACGAAGATGACTCGTGTGTATATAAGAGGTTTAGTGGGAGCGTGATTACATTCCTAGTCCTCTACGTCGATGACATCTTAATCATTGGAAATGATATTCCAGAAATGCATGCGGTTAAAGCATGGTTAGGAAAATGTTTCCAGATGAAAGATTTAGGAGAAGCAGCCTATGTGTTAGGTGTGAAGATCTACAGGGATAGATCTAAGAGGCTTCTCGGGCTGTGCCAGAGTACTTACATCGATAAGGTCCTGGAGAGATTCCATTTAGAGAAATCTAAAAGGGGATATCTTCCAGTCAGACATGGTCTGAATCTTTCGAAGAGTCAGTGTCCACAAACACAGACTGAGAAAGATGAAATGGACAATACGCCTTATGCTTCGGCTATTGGATCCATTATGTATGCGATGTTGTGTACTCGCCCAGACGTCGCTTACGGGTTAAGCGTGACCAGTCGGTTCCAAAGTAATCCAGGTATGGCGCACTGGATTGCAGTCAAGAACATCTTAAAATATCTGCGGAGGACCAAAGATATGTTCTTGATATATGGTGGTCAGGAAGAACTCAGTATAGAAGGATATACTGACGGTTCGTTCCAGTCGGACCAGGATGATTTCCGATCGCAATCAGGCTATGTTTTTAGCTTGAATGGTGGAGCAGTGGTGTGGAAGAGTTTCAAACAGTCAACTGTTGCTGATTCCACAACAGAAGCCGAGTATGTTGCAGCCTCGGAAGCATCCAAGGAGGCAGTATGGATTCGTAAGTTCGTGAGAGAACTTGGTGTTGTTCCTTCGAGTGTCGATCCTTTGGTTATCTTCTGTGATAAGACTGGAGCCATCGCACAAGCAAAGGAACCACGGTCGCACCAGAAGTCCAAGCACATACAGAGACGGTTTCACTTGATCCGGGAGATCATTGATCGTGGCGAGATCAAAATTTGCAAGGTTCATACAGATGACAATCTGGCTGACCCGCTTACCAAGCCTCTGGCGCAGCAGAAGCATGAGAAGCACTGTAATAACATGGGTTTGAGATTTCTCAACCATTAGATTAAGTGCAAGTGGGAGATTGTTGGGGTATGCCCTTAAGGCTAATGTTTGAGGCCTTGGGATTGTAATAGTATCATTGTATAAACTCTTAAGTTGATAAAGGCAATGGTTGTTATTCAGGTTGTTACCTTGTCTGCTGTAATAAGTGTACTACTGAATAATGTCTCAAAGCTGTTCAGCTAGGCTGACATGCACTGATGTCCTTAGTCGATATATCTTGGTGAACATGAGACAGCCTTGATATGGTTTAGACTAATATGTGTTCTAATCTTATAGGATGCTTCGAGCATGGAATAAGATGTAGACTCATGGGTACATTGGATGTACTAGACAGACCCTACTAAGATATTCAATTGCTTGTCACAATGTGAATAATCCTTGTATACTACAAGTGGCACATGTCCTTTGACTTGAGATCACTTGTGTTTCTAAATGATGAATGTCATTGTTTTGAGGTAGTTCAATATCATTTGAAATATAATGGTTCTAGACTATCTTGGATAATGATCATGAGTCAGGTTAGGACACTAGTGATAGACATAGGATTGCCGTCTCCTTGTTTAAGGAGTGTGATGTTCTAAAGGGGCCCCCTGAATGAGATGATTGAGAATAGTGTATGGCCATACCCAGGTGACTATGCTCATCTGATCTAATCATGCTCATCATATTGGAACTACAAGCTTGACAGGCTTGTCCAATCAGAACATCCAGTGGCAAAGGAAACATGTATGCCTAGTGAGTTGATTCACACTTGTGCTGTGATTTGGGTGAAGTCTTGGAAGACTCTTTCCTTTATATCGGGAGACAGTGATGTGTTGCTAGATACCCCTCACTGATCGTGATAACGTAAGTTATCGTTACCGACATTTAAAGGAAACCCTTAGGGTCGCACAATTTGATGATATGGCTTGCTTAAGTCAGATCGTGTGGACTGAATTGTTTGGATTCAGTTTAAAGGAGTTTAAACTCTGATTGTAAGTGAGATCTGGTCTGATCATGTTTGATTGATTAGGGCATGAGATCGGTAAGCTTTGATCGAGAGAAGTGATGCTAGATCAGTGAGATCAGATGCATCAAAAGATCAACGGTTAGATCTTGAACCATTTGGTTCAGAGAGAGATCTAGACCATGGCTTGGGTTGTTTTGGTTTGGTCATTGAACCAAAAGCGTTGGACCGAATTCCATTGAACCGGTTCACACATGTGTGAATGCTTGGTTCAAGGTGGAAGCGTTTTAGGGCGGTTTGCTTTGAGTGGGCGAAAGCTTCATGACTTTCCATATTGGGAAATCATGTAACGCCTCATCTAAAATAAACGCCTCAACACATGTTGTCTTCTTGCTTGGTCGTCTATCCATTCGGGAAGAGGTTGTTTTTGACGAAAAGAAGAAGAGCTTCATCGCCCTAGCCGAAAGTGTTCTTCATCTCCTTCATACGACAAGAGGACAAGAACCTTGAAGCCTTGCTATCACAAGGACGACAAGGAGAGAGCCAACTTCATCTTGTGTGTGGCACACTTTGGAGGAGAACCCTATCGTTCTCTAGCTTCCAAGCCGACTCCTTCTTCATGGCTATGGTAAAAGATCTTAACTTGATCTTTGAATTGAAAGAAGTTGATTATATAGACATACTACATGCGATCCTATGCAAACCCTATTTCCGCCCATGCAAAATCTTATGTTGCGCATGTTTAGGGTTTCACCCCCCCTATTCTAGGGACCTTTCAAGATCCACTGCCCTTGCATGCATCAAGTCCTAACTGACTTGAGTTGACCTAATGGTCAACCATGCATGCGCCAAGGGCTGAACTGCCTTCATGAGTTCTGGCAAGCGGGTGTGACCCCGGGCCTAACTCATGCGCGTTCAAGGGTTATCTCAACCAGACCTCGCTACACGCCCTTGATGCAGTCGACCTATAGCCACCTTATGCATGCCCATAGGTGCCATCTGGTCGACCCATCTAGGCTGTCAGATGGTCTGATCAGACTATTTGGATCCTCCCTAGAAGATGACTTCAACCCCATCAACCCGTCTAAGGGTTTATAGCAAGGGCTTAGATCTAAGTGAGCGCGCAAGTGATGTAGTTTTTGACAAAAACATTAACATGCGCCAATACATGCGCCTAAGAGTAACATACTTCATACTTGCATGTAATCCTTTCGCATGATCATAACCCTAGATCTATTCAACTCAAACATGGATCACCAAACATTAAGCAATCATAAGCTTCATACCGAAACCAAAAAGCTCTGATACCAATTGAAGAGTCCCCTTCAAGGGGGAGCGAAAACCCTTATAGGTGGCGCATATAGAACTTTTGCAGCGGATGCAAGGGTTTCATAGGATCGCAAGTAAGAGCATATGATCAACTTAACATATTGTATAGATCTAAATAAGATTATACCATAGCCATAGCGTGGGTGGTGACTTGGAATCAAGAGAACAAAGTTGATCTCCTCCAAATGGCGCGCACACAAGATGAAGATGGCTTCTCCTTGTTTCTCCTTGTGCTAGCAAGGAAATCCAAGTCTCCTAACCGTGTGAAGGAGATTTGATGTATTCTTGGATTGCCGAATGCCTTCTCCTCTTTTCTTCTGGTCGAGACAAGCCACACTCAAGAGAGCGCAACCAAGAGCAAAAACATTGAAGCATTTCGTGGCGTTTTTCTTGGCTTGAGGCATTTTGGCGTTAAGGCTTCCAAATATGGTAAGTCTTAAGTCTTCACACGTTCACGCTTAGTGAACTTATCAAAACGCTCTATCATTTGAACCATGCGTTCACATAAGTGAACCGGTTCAATTGACTTTGGTTCAACAACCAAATCAAACCAAAACCAAGACATGGTCTAGATCTCATTAAACCTAAAAGGGTTCAAGATCTAACCATACATCACTTGATGCTCTTGATCTCATTGATCAAGCACCAGATCTCTCGATCGAAGCTTACCGATCTCAAGCCCTAATCAATCAAACATGATCAGACCAGATCTCACTTCCAATCAGAGTCTAAACTCCTTTAACCTGAACCAAAACAATTCAGTCCACACTATCTGACTTAAGTAAGCCATATCATCAAATTGTGCGACCCTGAGGGTTTCCTTTAAATGTCGGTAACGATAACTCACGTTATCACGATCAGTGAGGGGTATCTAGCAACACATCACTGTCTCCCGATATAAAGGAAAGAGTCTTCCAAGACTACACCCAAACCACAGCACAAGTGTGAATCCACTTCACTAGGCATACATGTTTCCTTTGCCACTGGATGTTCTTATTGGACAAGCGTGTCAAGCCTGTAACTCCAATATGATGAGCATGATTAGATCAGATGAACATAGTCACCTGGGTATGGCCACACACTTTCTCAATCATCTCATTCAGGGGGGGCCCCTTCAGAACATCACACTCCTTAAACAAGAAGACGGCAATCCTATATCTATCACTAGTGTCCTAACCTGACTCATGATCATTATCTAAGATAGTCTATAACCATTATGTTTCAAATGATATTGAACTACCTCAAGACAATGACAATCATCATTTAGAAACACAAGTGATCTCAAGTCAGAGGACATGTGCCACTTGTTGCAAACAAGGATTATTCACATTGTGACAAGCAATTGAATATCCTAGTAGGGTCTGTTCAGTACATCCAATGTACCCATGAGTCTACATCTTATTCCATGCTCGAAGCATCCTATAAGATTAGAACACATATTAGTCTCAATCATATCAAGGCTATCTCATGTTCACCAAGATATCTCGACTAAGGACATATAGCATGTCAGCCTAGCTGAACAGCATTGAGACATTATTCAGAAGTACACTTATTGCAGCAGACAATGTAACAAACTGAATAACAACCATTGCCTTTATAAACATAAGAGTTTATACATGATACTGAAAGAATCCCAAGGCCTCAAACATTAGCCTTAAGGGCATACCCCAACACTTACATGCGATTACAAGTTTTGTAGGTGTATGCTCAACCTTACAAAAGAGCAAATTAAGAAAGAAATTATAGTCTTCAATGCTTTGTCGAGGCAATGGCTCATTTGATTGTGATTTGACTTGAAAACTTCCTTTATTTGTTTGTAGAGATGGTGTGGCCGAATTTGCTTGAAGACTTGCTTGCATGTTCGGCTAAGAGGCTAGCTTTCCTTCCTTCTTTGGTTGGGGCGAATTCCTTTAGGGCATGAAGCTTTGAAATTTGAAATTCTTTCCTTGAATGCCTTTCCTTGTTTGTAATGAGTGAGTGGATGGCTTTGTAACATGCTATTTTTCTTGTGGCTGAATTCCTTTTTTGCTTGGTGAATTCTCTTTGCTTGGGCGACAAGAGAAGATGACAATCCTTCTTTCTTTGGCCATGGACGAATTGCCTTGGTGATCTTCCCTTAATTGGATTCATGAGGTGGCATTGCTTCTGGAATTGGCGTGGCTCCTTCCTTGCATGGTGTGAACGCAATTTGATTCCTTGATTTATGGGATTTGATGGAGAGCCTTTGAGTGAGCGCATACCCCTTGAGGATATGAGATTGGAACCGAATTCTTGGATGCCAATGTGGCATTATACTTCTATGGAAAGGTGAGTTGAAGTGCTTCATTTCAAGTCTTTAGTTTGAACTTGGCTTTGTAGTGACTTGCCATAATTGGAGCTAGCTTTGTTGAGCTAGCCTTGAGCTTGTCCACATGACTTTTAAATGCTTATTACACTACTCCTACTAGGATGCAACATTATGCCATGCACTAATTCTAAGTATGATGCAACATAATTTCCATAAAAGAAAATTACAAAACAAAGTATAAAACTTACCAAATGTAGCTACATGATGCTTGCAATGCAAAGGTGCCTTAGGGTAACCATAAGCTAGGGTAGCCTTAAGCTCCATTTATATTTTCTTGGGTCATGGTCTCTACCCCCATCAATTCTCCTCGGGTGAAAAAAATTCTTCTCCGAAGAATTGTCCTTGCATGGGTTGTATTGTCTAGAGGTGGTCCATGTAAAATGTTCCTTGGGTAACCAAACTTCTTCACCATTGGAGTGGGTGAACAAGCCTTGGTTCACAAGGTTGGCCATATGCTCATGCACACAAAACATGTCTAAAATTTGGATGGGATCTTCCACATTATAAGGTGTAGGGTTCCCGTACAAAAGTGGCATAGTTAAAAAAAATGAGTAAGCATGCATATGAAGGTAAGAGTAAGAGTAATCATTCCAACCATTGAATCTTTGTGGTTCTATTCCTTGTGTTATATCAGGTACTCCTACAATGAATTCCCTTTCTCGGCCATCATAATTAGTGCACTTGCGGCAAGGGATTTGAGTGTCTAAGTATGCAGGAATAACAAAGTCTATGTGCTCAATAATAATCAAAGCAATGTTGTCTTTAGCATGCTCAAGTTGGGTTGGTCCTAAGGGTGGTTTGAGGGTATGGGTAGAGGGACCTAAGAGGCAAGACTCTAGCTTCATTGGGTCTTGGGGAAAAACTTCTAGGCCTAGAAGATGTACTAAGGGACGAGGCTTAGGATCTAAATCAAGTTCAAAAGATTCAAGTTGTTTGGTCCTAGGGGTGGTTTGAGGGTATGGGTTGAGGGACCTAAGAGACAAGACTCTAGATTCATTGGGTCTTGGGAAAGAACATATAAGTCTAGAGGATGTCCTAAGGGATGAGGCTTAGGGTCTAAGTCAACTTCAAATGGTTCTAAGTGTTGCTTACAGGTTGGGGATCCTAATTCAAGTTGGTTGATATTTAAGGATGAAGGATCCTCTATGTATGAGGCTTGAGTTTCCAGAGGTGGGTCCAGGCAAGTTGTTTGTGTTGGGGTATGCCCTTAAGGCTAATGTTTGAGGCCTTGGGATTCTTTCAGTATCATGTATAAACTCTTATGTTTATAAAGGCGATGGTTGTTATTCAGTTTGTTACATTGTCTGCTGCAATAAGTGTGCTTCTGAATAATGTCTCAATGCTGTTCAGCTTGGCTGACATGCTGTAATGTCCTTAGTCGAGATATCTTGGTGAACATGAGACAGCCTTGATATGATTGAAACTAATATGTGTTCTAATCTTATAGGATGTTTCAAGCATGGAATAAGATGTAGACTCATGGGTACATTGGATGTACTGGACAGACCCTACTAGGATATTCAATTGCTTGTCACAATGTGAATAATCCTTGTTTGCAACAAGTGGCACATGTCCTCTGACTTGAGATCACTTGTGTTTCTAAATGATGATTGTCATTGTTTTGAGGTAGTTCAATATCATTTGAAACATAATGGTTATAGACTATCTTGGATAATGATCATGAGTCAGGTTAGGGCACTAGTGATAGATATAGGATTGCCGTCTCCTTGATTGGAGTGTGATGTTATAAAGGGCCCCCCCTGAATGAGATGATTGAGAAAGTGTATGGCCATACCCAGGTGACTATGTTCATCTGATCTAATCATGCTCATCATATTGGAGCTACAGGCTTGACACGCTTGTTCAATAAGAACATCCAGTGGCAAAGGAAACATGTATGCCTTGTGAAGTGGATTCACACTTGTGCTGTGGTTTGGGTGTAGTCTTGGAAGACTCTTTCCTTTATATCGGGAGACAGTGATGTGTTGCTAGATACCCCTCACTGATCGTGATAACGTAAGTTATCGTTACCGACATTTAAAGGAAACCCTTAGGGTCGCACAATTTGATGATATGGCTTACTTAAGTCAGATCGTGTGCACTGAATTGTTTGGGTTCAGTTTAAAGGGATTTAAACTCTGATTGTAAGTGAGATCTGGTCTGATCATGTTTGATTGATTAGGGCTTGAGATCGGTAAGCTTCGATCGAGAGATTGGATGCTAGATCGGTGAGATCAGGAGCATCAAGAGATGAACGGTTAGATCTTGAACCTTTAGGGTTTATTGTGATCTAGACCATATGGCTTGGGTTAATTGGTCTTTGAACCAAACCGACATTGAACTAGCTCATTGAGTGAGCGCATGGTTCAAGGGAGAGAGCAAAATGCGTTGGGATAAACCCATGAATGCATGAGCGCATGAACGTTAGGCGGTTACTATTTTTTGGTTTTCCAAAATAAGGCAACGCACTACACGTTCGAGAGAGTAACGCCCTCTCTCGTCTCTTCACCTCTCGTCGCCTCTTCTCTCGTGGAAGTTCTTCTTGACGACAAGGGAGAGATCTCGCCAAGCAAGAAAATCTTCTCTTCCCTTTCATACGACAAGGACCTTTGAAGAACCTTGCTAGCACAAGGATCAACAAAGAGTAGGCGGCATCACCTTGTGTGCGTCACTTTTGGAGGAGATCAACTTTGTTCTCTTGATTCCAAGTCGCCATCCATCCATGGCAATGGTAAGATCACATCTTGATCTTAAGTTAAAATTAAGTTGATCATATGGCTATACCACATGCGATCTTATGAAACCCTAAAAATCCTTGCTTCCGCTATCAAAGTTTATATGCGCCTCCTATTAGGGTTTTCGCCCCCCTCATGAAAGGGGTACTTGCAGTTTGGCCTACCTTAGTCTTTAGGTGTTCATTGGGTATGGACTTACGCAAATCATCTATGGTGAATGGTCCAAACTTAAGTTGAGTTAAGCCTAAAATGTGATGGTCCTCCATTTGAAGGTGTTGGTTCTCTAAGGTGTCCAAAGGTTCATCTAAACTTTCACTAGAGTCAAGTGGCATGGAACATATGTGTTTACTACCTATGGAAGGATCCTCTAAAGTTTGCCCTATGTTATTAAGGGTAGGTTCACATGGTTCAAGTGTTTGATATGGGAATGGGAGCTCCTTAGGTTGAGGCAAACTAGTCTCATTGGTCACTAAGGGTAGGGTAGTTTCCACTAAGTCTAGCTTCATATCATTGGGTTCATGTTCTTCCTTAGGCTTAGGTTGTGCAAGTTTACCTAGATCAAAGGTGCTTAGTTCTGAACCTAAGCGTGGGAGACACTTAGTTTGATCCAAGGTTGGATCTAAGATTGTCCCAGTGGTTTGGTTTGTTGTTTCTCCTAGGGATTGGTTACACTCTATGGGTTCAAGAGAGGATGGGGTCAACTTAGGATCTAGTGAGATAGTAGGTTGACTAATTGGTTCTAGAGTGTTTGGTGGAGGGCCTAAACAAGAGTTATGCTCATTAAGAGGGGTTGAAGGTTTAGCTACTTCAGGGGGCTTAGGTTTGGGTCTTCTGAGTCTAAACCTTTGTCCTTGGTATTCTATAATATAAGAGTCACCTTTCCTATGGTAGTAGCCATTTACTTGATCTTGCCAAGGTTTCCCTAAATGAAGTTGATATTTTGCCATAGGTAGGATATCACACCACACTTCTATTAGGGTAGTTCCTAATGTTATGGGTATAAGGCTACTTTGGCTTACTAAGGTTCGAGTATCATTATCCCAACTAATGGTGTAAGGGTATGGTTTAGGCTTGGGGGTTAGGTTGAACTTTTCAACAACTAGGGGAATTACAAAGTTAAATCCAGTAAACATATCCATGGTTACCTTGCATTTCTTATCACCTATTATTAGGATGGTATGGAAAAAGTCAGGCCAAGGGCTGAAATTATGGGATGGGAGTGTATCCAAATATCGGTTGTGGCATCTATCTAGAGTTTGGCTCATGTCTTTCATGTTGTTGTGCATGGTTTCGAGTTTATTGCTTAAGGTCTTGATTTGGTCATTGATCATGAGTGTTTGTTCCTGAGTGAGAGTAGTGGCCATTTAGCAAACAACTTGATAATTGAAAATATGGATCCTAAAGGTTATAAATATAGTAATTTGGATGAAAAACCTTTTGGATACAATACACAAGCAAAATAGGTAGGCTCTTAAGATCATCCTAAAATTAGAAAATAGATTTTGGTCTAAAATCTAATATAGGGCTTGCTCTGATACCAAACTGATGTCGGGTGGGAGCATGAAATTGGGCTAGCATGAAAAGATAAATCTAAGAGAAAACAAACTAGCATGCAAGACACCCTTAGCGGGTTTTCCTAAATATGTTTTTGTTATTTTTATATAAAAAAACCGAATCTAAACATGCATACTAAATCTACAAGCTAAACATGAAATTCACTACAAGAATAAGCATGCAATTTGCAAACATTGAATTCTTAAACATGGATGTTATCATGCTAAAACTAAATTCCACTAAGCATGTGATCTAAGGCTAAACATGCAACTAATATTAGGCTAACATTAAGCATGTGATTCTATAGGCTAAGCAAACCATAAGATATTAAAATAAATACAAAATCTAAACAAGTGCTCACCTTGCGATCCTTGAGAATAGAAGGACCGTGACTTCCCGATCTTCACCAGTCCTACTCTGATGGAAGGTGACGATTACACACAGGACATTACAGCAAGCCCACACATGCGTGGGTGAGTTTTAAAGATAAAATTAAAGACTTTACACAAAATACTCAAGAGGGAGGTTAGGCCTCCAAATTCTCTTGCCTAAACAATAATTGGACTATTCTAAAGAATGGAAGAAGTAGCTTGCATCAAGATGTAGAGATGGTGGCCATGTGATGCTTCAAATCCTTGCGCCATCTTCCTACAAGACAAAGACAAGGTGTAGTAAGGTGTTCAAACAAGCAGGGTGTTATGAAATAAACACTAGGAGTGGTGAACTACAACACTTAGCTTGTTTTGTTTGAGGATGAAGAAGTAGCCAAGATGTTGAAACCCATTGGTGATGATGCGCCTAGATGATGGAAGTCTGGAGAGTTGTGCCAAGAGTTGATGAAGGGGATGGAGTAGTTTGCGCCACCAAAGATGAAGATGAGGATGCGCCACTTGTAGAGAAGGTAGGGATGCGCCACTTGTTGGTTGAAGGGGTTGTTTCTTGCACCACAAGTTGATGGAAGATCTTTGAAGAAGAGGTTAGCGAAGGGAACCTTAGCCCTTGGGGAAGAAGTGAAGATAGGTGACACATGCACCTCAGAGGAGAAAAGGAGAGGGGAGGGCGACACAAGCACGCATAATTCCTAGGAAACTAATCGATAATTTCATTATCCAATCATTCTAATCAACTTACATGCGATTACAAGTTTTGTAGGTGTATGCTCAACCTTACAAAAGAGCAAATTAAGAAAGAAATTATAGTCTTCAATGCTTTGTCGAGGCAATGGCTCCTTTGATTGTGATTTGACTTGAAAACTTCCCTTATTTGTTTGTAGAGATGGTGTGGCCGAATTTGCTTGAAGACTTGCTTGCATGTTCAGCTAAGAGGTTAGCTTTCCTTCCTTCTTTGGTTGGGGCGAATTCCTTTAGGGCATGAAGCTTTGAAATTCGAAATTCTTTCCTTGAATGCCTTTCCTTGTTTGTAATGAGCGAGTGGATGGCTTTGTAACATGCTATTTTTGTTGTGGCTGAATTCCTTTTTTGCTTGGTGAATTCTCTTTGCTTATGCGACAAGAGAAGGTGACAATCCTTCCTTCTTTGGCCATGGATGAATTGCCTTGGTGATCTTCCCTTAATTGGATTCATGAGGTGGCATTGCTTCTTGAATTGGCCTGGCTCCTTCCTTGCATGGTGTGAACGCAACTTGATTCCTTGATTTATGGAATTTGATGGAGAGCCTTTGAGTGAGCGCATACCCATTGAGGATGTGAGATTGGAACTGAATTCTTTGATGCCAATGTGGCATTATACTTCTATGGAAAGGTGAGTTGAAGTGCTTTATCTCAAGTCTTCACTTTGAACTTGGCTTTGAAGTGACTTGCCATAATTGGAGCTAGCTTTGTTGAGCTAGCCTTGAGCTTGTCCACATGACTTGTAAATGCTTATTACACTACTCCTACTAGGATGCAACATTATGCCATGCACTAATTCTAAGTATGATGCAACAAAAGTTCCATAAAAGAAAAATACAAAACAAAGTATAAAACTTACCAAATGTAGCTACATGATGCATGCAATGCAAAGGTGCCTTAGGGTACCCATAAGCTAGGGTAGCCTTAAGCTCCATTTATATTTTCTTGGGTCATGGTCTCTACCCCCATCACTTTTCCTCTGAAACTTCTGGGGTGTTGTCTTCTCCTCTAGGCGAAGCTTCTAAGTGAAAATTACGGCCTGAGGTGTCCTCTACGCCTCTCGGCGTGAGGACAAACCCTAACTCCCTCTCTGTTGATTGCTCTCTCGATACTAAATAAAAATTCTTCTTTTCACTTCGTGTGTGTTCTCCTCTTAAATATGAGTCCGCAGCACCTTTCGGATCTCAATTTGGAACTCTGGATCAAAAGTTATGGTTTGCGCAAGTTTCGAACCCGTAAAAATTACGTTTTTTAGTGTAATTATGCTACCATAAAATATATTATGGTAGTGCCGTATTTTCTGGGCAACTTTCTGGTCAACAATTGCTCAAAATATGGTACCATAAAATAGTTTACGGCCGTGCCATAAAATCGGACCAGTTCTCTGGTCTAAATTGTTTGGAAAATACGGCACCGTGAAATAGTTTACGACAGTGCCGTAATTTCGGCAAGTGTCTCTGTTCTGAAGCGCTCCAAATTATGGCAGTGTAGTTTCTTACGACGGTGCCGTAAAATCGTGAAAACCTTCTATTTGGAAAACTCCTCAAAATACGGTAGTGTTCTCGATATTACGGTAGCGTATAAAAATACGGTACCGTAACATAGTTTACGGTCCTGCCGTATTTTGGTTTGTTGCTCCGTTTTGCATGAAATTTGTAATGTGATCTCCTCTTGATGATGGTAACTCTTTCATGTCTTTGATTTCGCTTGAAAATGCCTCAAAATAGTGCCTTTTTATCTGAAAAACATGAAAAAACCAAAATAGAAGTAGACTTTGTAATATTTGACGTATTCAACATAAAAACTATATATTTTGGTGTCATCAGTGTTGATAGGGATCTTTAATTAGATCTCCTCCAAATTGATTCTGCTAGATCATGGTCAAGAGGGTAGGATTAATCTCAAAATTATCAGCTTCAATGCTGGGTTTGACAATGCTAGAGTGTATTTCTGGTAGCTTGGGGACAACATAGTCCCTAAGTAATCTCTGTCCTGCCATTGGATTTAAATTTCCTATATAGTCTAAAGTAGATAGATTAAGTAGCTCAAGCAAACAGAGAAGAACAAAAAGATAAAACATAAATTAAGCCTAGTCTAGCAGTACTCTCAATATTTTCAATATTGACAAAACTAAGGTCCCCGGCAACGGCGCCAAAAACTTGTTGTGATCCGAAATGACACACTTTTAAATACAAGCAGGTAAACTCGTTTCAGGTGTCATGGCCAAAGGTATTGGCGTACAGGGCTATTGTCACTCCCTAGCACGGCTGCACAAACTTGTTGTCCCTAACTTGTAGTGTCCGAAAGTGCATGAATACTTGAAGTAATAAAGTAAATATCGATCCCATAGAGACCTATGCTGTCAAGTACCAAATAATTGATTTCTTCCTATCTAGGCAATCGAATAAAAAAAAGCAAGTAGAGAGCGAAAACACACGGGAAAATAATACAAGTGAGAAATTGGGACTAGAGTTTCGTTCTCTTGGATTTTCATGACTAGATATATAAAGATGTTCATTAATCAAATTCTAATATGATAAAGGCTTAATTTACTTCAAAAAGGGATTATCTCACTCTCGTGTAGATAATCATGCAGAGATAAATCCTCACTTTCGTGCAAGATTAATCCCAGGCTAAGGATAAGTAAATCATCAATCAAAGAACTCAAGATCACTTTTGTGCATCTGAGTTCTAAGTTGATTGCCTCGAGTGGAATTTCGAGGATCACTTTCATGCATCCGAGACTCAACACACGTTTTACCTACGGTTCTCTAACGTTCCGATCCTCACTTTCGTGCAAGATCTCCACGTTTGACACAATAACTAAATCCTAGGTTCATAATCATCATCAAGGCAATACAAACAACTAAAATAAAGAAATAAGAATTTAACCTAATTTCTTAGGGTTGGTTCCTTTTAATCAATTTTAGGGTTCCAAGTTCTCAAGCAAATCACTTTTCGGTCCTTATTGCGAAAACTCTAAATCATGATGACAAAAAGTAAACTAGGGAGAATCTTAGAGCAATAATCGCATACGTAAAATTATCAAAATAGAATAATCATGATGAAAGTGTAAAGTGTCTAGTCATTAAGAAAATCGAAGGGAATTACTCCCCCATGTCCCAAAATAAGTTTAAGCTAGCATGGTGAAGGAATTACAAAATACCATAATTTCAAAAGATCAAAAATCAACAAGAGAAGCATTTTAGGAAAATACAGCATGGCTATGAAATATATCACAGCCGTAATTTGCAATAAAAGCGATGAATAGTGGTGTCCTTCCTTTCTTTGATTTCTCTTCCAATCGATCTCCTTTCATTCTGAAACTTCTAGCATGTTGTCTCCTACACCAGGCAAAGCTTCGGTGTGAAAATCACGGCCGGAGATGCCTTGGATTCGTCGCGGCGGCGGAACCCTAGGCGGCAACATCAATTGTGATTTCTCTTTCGACAGATGATGAAATTTGGGGCTTTTGGTGTCTTCATATTCCTCTCGTGAAAAGCACTCTCTCCTCTTCTTACGGCATCAAATGTAAAGCTCTGGATCACCTGCAATCATCTCCGCAAAAATTAGGCGTCGAAATTGACCTGGGAGTCGCGTTTGAAACATGAAATACAACAGTGTAATAGTTTATGGCCCTACCATAAAATCGCTCGAGTGTTATGTTCCGAAAGTGCTGGGAAATACGGCACCGTAAAATACTTCATGGCACTACTATGAAATTGGCTGATCTCTCTGGTCGAAAACGTCTAAAAACTACGGCCCGTAATATGGTTGACGGTAGTGCCGTAAAATCGGTGAAACTTTCTGATCTGAAAGTGCCCCAAAATACGGCCCGTAAAATGGTTTATGGCAGTGCCGTATTTTCAACAAAATCTTCTCTTCGGAATTTCTCCAAATTACGGTAGTGGCTCGTATTACGATATCATATGAAAATACGGTACCGTAATATATATTACGGCACTACCGTATTTTCGGGAGTTATTCCGTTTTGCATGAAATTTGTCATGTGTCTTCTTCTCGATGATGAGAATTCTTCTATATGTCTGATTTTGCTCGAAAACACTCCAAAATAATGCCTTTTTGCCTAAAAATCATGAAAAAAACTAAAATAGAAGTAGACTTTGCAATATTTGATCAATTCAGCATAAAAACAAGTAAAATATCCTCAATTTAGCATGAAAAGATATCTAAAATGATGCAAAATATACTATATATTTTGGTGTCATCACTCACACACATGGATGTCTTGACCTCTCTTCTTCCATGCCCGGTGCTAGCCTCGGGAAGAAGATCAAAGCCTTTGTGCAACCTTCTTGACGCCTTGCGCTACCTCCAAGGTATATGCGCCAATGAAGAAGAAGAGGAGATGATGCCGCCATGTCTTCAACTCCTCATCTTTACTTGCGCCAACTTCTAGGGAAGATGCACCGAGATAAGAGGCAAGGGGATGAAGATACCAAGCCCTATCCCTCCTTGCTCCAAAAGAAGAAGGATAGAAGAGCCTTGCGGCTTGGTGGAAGATAGAAGAGAAGACTTGCGCCAAGGCCTTGCTCTTTGCCCTTTACTTCTTGCTCATGCCAAGATCATCATCACTTGAGCCTCTCGCATATCCTAGATATATATAGGCTTGAGGGGGTGGAAAAATAAGGGTTGGGCACAATTATCAAGGGAGTATGCAGCTAGGGTATGAGAAGGGTGGCAGTTAGGGTTAGGGTTAAGGAAACTCTCGAAGAGCTTTCTATGCAACCATACCAGCCCCAAGACTTGCCATAGAGGCATGCATTCCATCCAAGGATGAAGGGGCAAGACGCCTAAAGCTTCCAAAAGAAGCAAATTTGCCCACTCCACCCCATTATGCCCCTAGGCACCAATGGGGTGGAAATTTCTCCCCATTATACCCTTTAGCCCATTAATTCTTCATGATAACTTGCTATTGGGCCTCAATGGGTAATGAGCTAGCCCAAGCTTCATTGCATGGGTTGATTAAGCAATTGGATCCAATCCAATGCAACCCTAATCCAAATGTGACCAACCATGGTCAAATACGGGTCAACCTGCCAAAAATGAAGTTTGGCTCCAATAACTCTCTTCCATCTCATCAGGCCCATTGGCGCTGATGAAATCTCCCAAATAGATCCGAGATATCTAAAAACTCAATCATAAGTCTTTCCAATCAATACGATAACTCGAGTATCTTGGTGTGCGACCCTGTAGGTTTCTCTGACGCTGGCAGTGCTGACCAAAAGGTCACCACAAGCAGTGAGTGGTACCTAGCAGTGCATCGCTGCTACCCAGGTCATTGGAATGAATATCGACATCGACATCCCCATCATCGCGACTAGGTACAGAAGCATTATAGTCTCTTTGTCAAACTGATATCTGATTTGACAAGTGCGTCACCACTTGTTTTCACCCAATCACATGGCTATGACTACATCAGGTTCTCACCTGGGTATGGCCATGCACTTTCAGTCATAGAACCATAGAGGAGCTCCATGGATATCAAGCTTCCCTCTAGAAGGGGCAAATCCTTTGTTTGTCCATTAACCTTCTCATATGGGTCGTGACATGCTCAATGACAACCGTTATTACCTCCCAACTATGGTGAGGTGTTAGGTTGTATCAAAGCATGTCCCTAACCATATAGAATGGCCAATGACCTCAAGTCAAGGGATCAAAACATCTCCTATCACTTGTGAGGATAACTCATGACACCATGTCATTGCCTCACAGCGGGTCGGTCTAGTATATCCACCACTGATATACCCATATGTTTGCGTCAGCACCTCGTGCTTAACCAGCCCATATATCAGTCTAGGTATGAGAAACCTATACTTGATAGTAATCTTGTTGATAGCTCTACAATCAATACACATGCGTCAGCTACCATCCTTCGTTGGGGTAAGAAGGGCGGGGACTGCGCAGGGACTTAGGCTTTCCCTTATATAACCCTTACACAACAAGTCATCCACTTGTCTCTTAAGCTCCTCATGTTTAGTAGGGTTCATCCTATAGTGGGGTAGGTTGGGAAGGGAGGATCCAAGTACTAAGTCTATAGCATGTTGTATGTCCCTAAGAGGTGGCAGTCCTTCCGGGAGATCCTCGGGAGTGAGCTCACTAAATTCTTGGAGCAAGGCTTCTACCTCTGGGGAGGGCTTTTCTTCTACTTCGGGGTTGGTTTCTTTGATGACTAAGGTATATAGGGGTTGCTCTTCTATGATCTCCTTAGTGAAGGTTTGTGGCCTTATAAGTTGAATAGTGGGCTGACTTTGCTTGGGTTCCTCTACCTTACCCTTACTAGTTGTGGCTCTAAGTTCTTTGGGAAGGGAAGGTTTTAACCTAATCTTTTGATCCTTATGAAAGGTCCCCCAAAGGGGCGAAACCCTAAATCATAGGCGCATATGAAGAATGAAAGCAACGGAAAGGGGGTTTCTAGATCTTGCATGGTATTATGATTAACAAAACCGATTGTATAGTAGTGATAGAACCATACCATAGCCATTTCTAGATGGCGTCTTGGAAGCTAGAGAACAAGAGAGGTCTCCTCCAAATTGTCGCACACAAGATGAGGTATAGCTTCTTCTTGTCGTCCCTTGTGCTAGCAAGGATCGTCCAAGTATCCTTCTCGTATGGAAGGGATGAGATCTTCTTGGCTTGGCGAAAAACTTCCTTCTCCTTTCGTCAACACCACATGCACTCTCGAATGAGCAAGCGACGAGAGGAAGGAGCGACAATAGGCGTGAGAGAGGAGTAACGTGAGGCGATGTCACGTTTAGGAGTCATGGTTTCTAAAAATAGAAACACTCCCACGTTCATGCACTCATGCGACCATGGGTTTACCCCAAGCGCAAACTTCTCTTCACCCTCGAACCATGCGCTCACTCATGAGCCGGTTCACTTTGGTTCGGTTCAATAACCAAATAAGCCAAGCATTCAGTCCAGACCATAATAAACACTTAGGTTCTTGATCTGACCGTCAATCTCTTGATGCTCCTGATCTGACCAATCTAGCATCCAATCTCTCGATCGAAGCTTACCGATCTGAAGCCCTAATCAATCAAACATGATCAGACCAGATCTCACTCACAATCAGAGATTAAATCCCTTTAAACTGAACTCAAACAATTCAGTCCACACGATCTGACTTAAGTAAGCCATATCATCAAATTGTGCGACCCTGAGGGTTTCCTTTAAATGTCGGTAACGATAACTCACGTCATCACGATCAGTGAGGGGTATCTAGCAACACATCACTGTCTCCCAATATAAAGGAAAGAGTCTTCCAAGACTACACCCAAAAACAACACAAGTGTGAATCAACTCACAAAGCATACATATTTCCTTTGCCACTGGATGTTCTTATTGGACAAGCGTGTCAAGCTTGTAACTCCAATATGATGAGCATGATTAGATCAGATGAACATAGTCACCTGGGTATGGCCATACACTTTCTCAATCATCTCATCCAGGGGACCCCTTTAGAACATCACACTCCTTAAACAAGGAGACGGCAATCCTATGTCTATCACTAGTGCCCTAACCTGACTCAAGCTCATCATCCAAGATAGTCTACAACCATTATGTTTCAAATGATATTGAACTACCTCAAAACAATGACAATCATCATTTAGAAAACACAAGTGATCTCAAGTCAGAGGAAATGTGCCACTTGTTACATTCAAGGATTATTCACATTGTGACAAACAATTGAATATCCTAGTAGGGTCTGTCCAGTACATCCAATGTACCCATGAGTCTACATCTTATTTCATGCTCGAAGCATCCTATAAGATTAGAACACATATTAGTCTTAACCATATCAAGGCTGTCTCATGTTCACCAAGATATATCGACTAAGGACTTTATTGCCTGTCAGCCTAGCTGAACAGCTTTGAGACATTATTCAGAAGTACACTTATTACAACAGACAAGGTAACAACCTGAATAACAACCATGCCTATATAAACATAAGAGTTTATTACATGATACTGATACAATCCCAAGGCCTCAAACATTAGCCTTAAGGGCATACCCCAACAATCTCCCACTTGCACTTAATCTAATGGTTGAGAAATCTCAAACCCATGTTATTACAGTGCTTCTCATGCTTCTGCTGCGCCAGAGGCTTGGTAAGCGGGTCTGCCAGATTGTCATCTGTATGAACCTTGCAGATTTTGATCTCGCCACGATTTATGATCTCCCTGATCAAGTGAAATCGTCTCTGTATGTGCTTGGACTTCTGGTGCGACCGTGGTTCCTTTGCTTGTGCGATTGCTCCAGTGTTATCACAGAAGATAACCAAAGGATCTGCACTCGAAGGAACAACACCAAGTTCTCTCACGAACTTACGAATCCACACTGCCTCCTTGGATGCTTCCGAGGCTGCAACATACTCGGCTTTTGTTGTGGAATCAGCAACAGTTGACTGTTTGAAACTCTTCCACACCACTGCTCCTCCATTCAAGCTAAAAACATAGCCTGATTGCGATCGGAAATCATCCTGGTCAGACTGGAACGAAGCATCAGTATATCCTTCAATACTGAGTTCTTCCTGACCACCATATATCAAGAACATATCTTTGGTCCTCCGAAGATATTTTAAGATATTCTTGACTGCAATCCAGTGTGCCTGACCTGGATTACTTTGGAACCGACTCGTCACGCTTAACCCGTAAGCGACGTCTGGGCGAGTACACAACATCGCATACATAATGGAACCAATAGCCGAAGCATAAGGCGTATTATCCATTTCATCTTTCTCAGTCTGTGTTTGTGGACACTGACTCTTCGAAAGATTCAGACCATGTCTGACTGGAAGATATCCTCGTTTAGAATTCTCTAAATGAAATCTCTCCAGGACTTTATCGATGTAAGTACTCTGGCACAGCCCGAGAAGCCTCTTAGATCTATCCCTGTAGATCTTCACACCTAATATATAGGCTGCTTCTCCTAAATCTTTCATCTGGAAACATTTCCTTAACCATGCCTTAACTGCATGCATTTCAGGAATGTCATTTCCAATGATCAAGATATCATCGACGTAGAGGACTAGGAAAGTAATCATGCTCCCACTAAACCTCTTATATACACATGGGTCATCCTCGTTCTTGATGAAACCAAATTCAGTGACTGATTCATCAAAACGAATGTTCCAGCTTCTTGATGCTTGCTTAAGTCCATAAATAGACTTCTTTAACTTGCATATCTTATGACGATCTGATGGATCAGTGAAACCCTCAGGTTGTGTCATGTACACATCCTCATCCAGGTTTCCATTAAGGAAAGCTGTTTTCACATCCATTTGCCAGATCTCATAATCATAATATGCAGCTATCGCGAAAAGAATCCGAATAGACTTAAACATGGCTACAGGTGAGAAAGTTTCATCATAATCTATCCCGTAGATTTGTTTGAAACCTTTCGCAACAAGCCTGCCTTTATAAGTAACTACGTTACCATCCATGTCAATCTTCTTCTTGAAGATCCATTTACAGCCTATAGGGATTACTCCCGGAGGCGGATCAACCAAATCCCAAACTTGGTTATCTGACATGGAGTCCATCTCGGCGCGCATAGCTTCAAGCCATCTCGCTGACTCCGGTCCACTGACCGCATCCGCATAAGTGAGGGGTTCATCATTATCAATGATGTAGACTCCGTCATAGCGCTCAGGCTGTCGACGGATCCTTCCCGATCTTCGCGGTTCCCGTGATATCTGAGCCTCAGGTTGTTCAATAACCTGTTCCACCGGCTCAGGCTCATCCAACTCTGCTTGATCACTTTGTCCTTCCTCTGGATTCTCATCCAGCTTTATTTCTCTCCCACTGGCCTCTTGCAGAAGAAACTCCTTCTCAAGAAATATGGCCGTCCGAGCAACAACAACCTTGTTCTCTTTGGGATCGTAGAAATAATAACCCTTAGTTTCCTTAGGGTAACCGACAAAGATGCATTTGTCAGATCTGCTCTCTAGTTTCCCAGAGGCGAGCTTTTTGACATAAGCCTCGCAGCCCCAGATCCTTATAAATGTCAAGCTTGGCTGTTTCCCATACCATAATTCATATGGCGTCTTAGAAACGGCCTTGGATGGCACTCGGTTTAGTACTTTTGCAGCTGTTTCCAGTGCAAAACCCCAAAAGGAATATGGAAGAGTAGCCTGACTCATCATAGAACGAACCATATCAAGTAACGTTCTATTTCTCCTCTCGGACACACCATTCCATTGCGGTGTTCCTGGCGGAGTGAGCTGTGAGATAATCCCACACTCCTTTAAATAGTCAGTAAACGCATGACTTAGGTATTCTCCACCTCGATCTGAGCGAAGTGCCTTGATATTTCGGCCTAGCTGATTTTGTACTTCATTCTTGAACTCTTTGAACTTGTCAAAAGATTCACTTTTATGTCTCATTAAATAGACATACCCATATCTACTGAAATCATCAGTAAAGGTAATGAAGTACTGATAGCCACCTCTGGCATGTTTACTAAATGGCCCACACACATCACTGTGTATAAGGTCAAGTAAACCTGAAGCCCTTTGACCTTTGTGAGGAAAAGGTGACTTCGTCATTTTACCCATCAAACAAGCTTTGCATGTATCAATCTCCTTATAGGAGAATGATCCCAGCAGTCCATGATCATGCAACCGCTTAATGCGTTTCTCGTTAATATGGCCTAAACGACTATGCCATAGCAAGGTGCTGTCATCAGCATACTTGGCTTTCTTATTATCAATATTTTGTATAGAACATTCCATGTCCAACATGTATAACCCATTGTTAATTGAACCAGTTGCATAAACAATATTATCAAAAGATAAAACACACTTTGAAATGTTGCATTCAAAGGAAAATCCCTTCCTGACAAGAGCAGGAATGGAGATAATATTTTTAGTAATACTGGGAACAAAATAACAATTGTCTAGTTCCAATACAATTCCAGATGGTAAAGAAATGAAATAGTCTCCTACAGCAACAGCAGCAACCCGTGCCCCATTTCCAACGCGTAGGTCCACCTCATGCTGTCCCACCTATCTTCTTCTCTTGAGTTCCTGCACATTTGAACAAATGTGAACTCCACATGCAGTGTCCAACACCCATGATATAGAAGAAGAAAACATGACCTCAGTCACATAAATACCTGAGCCAGAAGCGAAGCTTCCCCTCTTATCTCCTTGGAGCGCTTTACAGTCCTTTTTCCAGTGACCCAGCTGGCCACAGTGGAAACACCTGTATTCCTTGGACCGCTTCACCTTCTGCTTCAGAGCCTTGCTGTAGCTCTTGACAGGGGCTTTGCCCTTCTTCCCCTTCTTCTTGTTCCTGGAAGGAACCGTTAAGACAGAGGTCGAAGGCTTTCCCTTCAGAGTCTCCTCAGTAGTGAGGAGCATATTCAGCAGCTCTGCCGGAGTACAATCGATTTTGTTCATATTAAAATTAATAATGAACGCATCGAAAGAGGGCGGGAGAGACTGCAGAATAATATCTACAGCAAGCTCCTGATTGATGGTATGCCCCAGTTTCTCTAGAGCCTCCTTGTGCCCAATCATCTTGAGCACGTGAGCTCCCACTGGGCTCCCTTCAGCCAGTTTGCTCTGAAAGAACAGCTTTGTCAAATTATAGCGTTCTGTCCTCGCCTGTGCAGCATACAGCATCTTGAGGTTTGCTATCATGTCTATTGCAGACATATCCTCATGCTGACGCTGCAGCGGTGGCGTCATAGACGCTAGCATCAGGCAAGCGACATCAATGCTATCATTGAAGTGCTTTTCATAGGCTTCCCGAACCGCCCTTGCGGCGTTCGGAGCGGGCTAAGGCGGTATAGCCGTCTCGAGGACATACAGTTTCCTCTCTGCCTTAAGAATAATCTTAAGGTGTCCAAACCAGTCAGAGAAGTTCGGCCCAGCAAACTTCTCCCTTTCCAGTAGGGATCGCACATTGAAGTTCATGGTGTTCGTTGCTGCAGGTATCTACAACAATGCAAGAACAGCAAGGTCAGTATCAATGTTAAGAATCAATCAGGACTTAAGAAAGATTCTTTTTCTCACTATTTTATCTGACTGAAAAATCCATTAAACAGTCCGAAAGAGTAAACACTCTTTTAGTGAGATGGGATCCAGATTTCATACTTGGTCTCCGCGTCCCGCTCAGGCGAGATAAGATGCACAGAGAGTACAAGCACTAATCTCTGGTAGGCTATCCCAGCCAATCGCCAACCCGTGCGATTCCCCTTCATCTGGGCAGTCCAGCAGACTGTGCCAACTGAGTTAGTACAACACAATCTCTGACCCCACAGATGGCTGCCCCCATGTGCTACCATATGCGCCACATATGTAGCCTACATGGTCAAGCTGACCCGACCTACTCCCTGGACCACCACGTGCTATGCTGAGCAACGAGAAGGGATAAATCCCTACTCTGTAACACGCAGGTGTAATCCCGCACCGTCTGAAGATAGATGGACGTGCCCACTGAGTGGGTACAACACGGCTCCAACGATAGTCAGAACAGTGAGGTTTCGCGTCAGAAGGCTTACGAGCTTGATATTTTAGCGTTGGATTTTAACGGTCTTTTATCTTCCTCACTATCATGCAATTCCTATGGTGATAGCAGAAGATAAATTAAAACATGCTGTTCTACTTATATAAGCAATAAAAGAAAGCATGGATCTTATGTGGTAAAAGCCCATAGCCTAAGTAAGACCTTAACCTAACTTAAGTCTTCACTTGCTTTTGCTTCATGGGGCTTTTGCTGCTCATCTGGCCCAAACCAGGGCCCAAGCGCCATTTGCAGCTGAGGTGCGCCCACCAGGTAAACGCGCCTGGTCCCAGAGTCGAACCCTGGACCTCCCACCTGGTCAAGCCACTGCTGCATGCGCCTCTGCCAAGTGTGCTCTGTGCTCTTGTCTAATTAAATTACAAATTTAACTATCTAGACAAGATTGACACGCAGGTCAATTACATTTTATAAATTAAAAGCAATGTGATTCGCAGATCACAATCTAAAATTAATTTACAAAATTAATACAGGCACGCAGGCCCCAGCACAGCACAGAATTAACATGGGCAGCCCACATAAGAATAAATAGACAAACACATGGCATCAATCATCATGTGATCCAGTCATTAAAATAAAATTTTTGAAAAACCCCATGGGCATCAATTTTATTTTGCTTATATGCCCTACAACCTTACAACGGTCCATTACTAGGGATCCAGTCATCCAACCTAGTCAGATCCACTGCCCTTACATTCACCAAGTCCTAACTGACTTGAGTCGACCATAAGGTCAACTATGCATGCGCCAGGGCTGAACAACCACAATGAGGTCTGGCAAGCGGGTGTGAGCCCGGGCCTAACTCATGTGCGTTCATAGGTTGTCTCAATCAGACATCGCTACACTCCTGTCTGCAGCCGACCTGTAGCCACCACGTGCTTGCGCACAGGTGCTACCTGGTCAACCCATCAAGGCTGTCAGATGGTCTGATTAGACTTTTGGATCTAACCTAGGGGGTGAGTTCAACCCTAATAACCCGTCTAAGGGTTTAATGCAAGGCTTTAGATCTAGTGAGTCGCGCATGTTATAATAGTTTTGATAAAACAACAACAATTAAAATGCGCCAACATACATGCGCCAAGACAAACTTACAAGTTTCGATTATGACAACTTAACATGTATTTGCGCATGTAATCAAGATCTAAGCGTTATTCACAAACAAGGATCACAAAAGGGCTTAAGCAATCATAAAACATGCGTTAACCATAGCTCTGATACCAATTGAAAGGTCCCCCAAAGGGGCGAAACCCTAAATCATAGGCGCATATGAAGAATGAAAGCAACGGAAAGGGGGTTTCTAGATCTTGCATGGTATTATGATTAACAAAACCGATTGTATAGTAGTGATAGAACCATACCATAGCCATTTCTAGATGGCGTCTTGGAAGCTAGAGAACAAGAGAGGTCTCCTCCAAATTGTCGCACACAAGATGAGGTATAGCTTCTTCTTGTCGTCCCTTGTGCTAGCAAGGATCGTCCAAGTATCCTTCTCGTATGGAAGGGATGAGATCTTCTTGGCTTGGCGAAAAACTTCCTTCTCCTTTCGTCAACACCACATGCACTCTTGAATGAGCAAGCGACGAGAGGAAGGAGCGACAATAGGCGTGAGAGAGGAGTAACATGAGGCGATGTCACGTTTAGGAGTCATGGTTTCTAAAATTAGAAACACTCCCACGTTCATGCACTCATGCGACCATGGGTTTACCCCAAGCGCAAACTTCTCTTCACCCTCGAACCATGCGCTCATTCATGAGCCGGTTCACTTTGGTTCGGTTCAATAACCAAATAAGCCAAGCATTCAGTCCAGACCATAATAAACACTTAGGTTCTTGATCTGACCGTCAATCTCTTGATGCTCCTAATCTGACCAATCTAGCATCCAATCTCTCGATCGAAGCTTACCGATCTGAAGCCCTAATCAATCAAACATGATCAGACCAGATCTCACTCACAATCAGAGATTAAATCCCTTTAAACTGAACTCAAACAATTCAGTCCACACGATCTGACTTAAGTAAGCCATATCATCAAATTGTGCGACCCTGAGGGTTTCCTTTAAATGTCGGTAACGATAACTCACGTCATCACGATCAGTGAGGGGTATCTAGCAACACATCACTGTCTCCCAATATAAAGGAAAGAGTCTTCCAAGACTACACCCAAAAACAACACAAGTGTGAATCAACTCACAAAGCATACATATTTCCTTTGCCACTGGATGTTCTTATTGGACAAGCGTGTCAAGCTTGTAACTCCAATATGATGAGCATGATTAGATCAGATGAACATAGTCACCTGGGTATGGCCATACACTTTCTCAATCATCTCATCCAGGGGGCCCCTTTAGAACATCACACTCCTTAAACAAGGAGACGGCAATCCTATGTCTATCACTAGTGCCCTAACCTGACTCAAGCTCATCATCCAAGATAGTCTACAACCATTATGTTTCAAATGATATTGAACTACCTCAAAACAATGACAATCATCATTTAGAAAACACAAGTGATCTCAAGTCAGAGGAAATGTGCCACTTGTTACATTCAAGGATTATTCACATTGTGACAAACAATTGAATATCCTAGTAGGGTCTGTCCAGTACATCCAATGTACCCATGAGTCTACATCTTATTTCATGCTCAAAGCATCCTATAAGATTAGAACACATATTAGTCTTAACCATATCAAGGCTGTCTCATGTTCACCAAGATATATCGACTAAGGACTTTATTGCCTGTCAGCCTAGCTGAACAGCTTTGAGACATTATTCAGAAGTACACTTATTACAGCAGACAAGGTAACAACCTGAATAACAACCATGCCTATATAAACATAAGAGTTTATTACATGATACTGATACAATCCCAAGGCCTCAAACATTAGCCTTAAGGGCATACCCCAACACCTTATGGGTAAAGACATAGGTGTTAGTCCTCCCGTAGTGGACAACATCCATGTCATAGAGCCAAGGGCGGCCTAACAGGATTTGGGCTACATCCAAACCTTATCCTCATATGTTCCAAACTAGATAGGCACAAGGCATCTATGGGTCACAGGAACACTAGTTTGGTTGACCCAGGAAATATTGTAAGGACTAGGTTGGGGTTCCATTTTGAGATTCAGTTTAGTAACAGCTATGTGAGAGATAGCATTGAGACTGCTTCCTTCATCAATTACCACCTTGCACATGTGACCATGGCACTTGGTGTCAGTGTGGAAGATGCTGGTCCGACGCCAGTCTTCAGTGGAAGTGGGCTTAACAAGGGTACATCTAACTACCCCTAATGTGTTGAAGATGTCATCACTACTATCATAATCATTAATTTCAATCTCTTGATCAGGGTCTCCCTCTAGGGTGGGTTTTGGGTCTATCTCTAACTCAGTTAGGACCATGACCTTCTTAGTGCAATCCTTAGCAAGGTGTCCCCTTTGCCTACAGTTATAACAAGTGAGCTACAAGGCTGGTGCATAGGCCTGTAGATAGGCCGGGAAGGGAGGGTTTCCTTCCTATTCTTAAGTTCTTGTTCCACCTCTATGGCCATTTGGTAAGCTATCTCTGGGGTATCCAATTGGAAGTAGGCCAAGGCTATCTTAATGTTAGGTCTAAGGCCATTCTTGAATCTACTTAGAATCATACCTGGGTCTTCATTAACTTCACACCTAATGAGAAGTTCTTCTAACTTGGTTTGGTAGGCTTCTACAGTAGAGGAGCCTTGAGTGTGACTACCGAGTTCATCCTTAAATTTTTGCATGAAGCTGGGAGGGACATACTTTTGCCTAAGTAGGAGTTTCATCTCATCCCAAGACTCAATGGGTGGCTTACCATCCCTTTCTATGGTTCTCTCAACATGGGTCTAGTAGAGTCTAGCGGGTCCTTCTAGTAAACACTTTGTGAACCTAACCTTACTCTCATTGTGCATGAGACTGTAACATCCCACATACTTAACCCCAAACAAATAACACAATCGCAAAAGCAATAGGATGTTTCATATAAGATCGATCAAATGCTAGGTAAAACCGAGTTCAAGGAAAACACGATCTGAAAATTTTCAAAACTCCAAACACATAAAATCTTCGAATCACAAATCTTATATCACATAAAGGTACCTGCCACCACGCAATACGTGCACTAGACATATACACGTTACAGTTATATCAAAACCGATTGCAAAAATACACATCAATTTCAATTTCAAAACAAACCCACAAAATCGATTTTTATAAACTAATACCAAACACCGAAACCAGGCCGAAGCCCGCGGTGACACAAAAGTCAAACTCAATTAACTGCCACAATCTGGCAACACAATGTCACATAGTTCACATGGTTCACATCACAGAGTTCACATAGATCATATAATTCATATTCGGCCATAGCCGGCCTCAATTTAATTAAGCAAAAACATAGGGCCACAACCGGCACCATAAGCATAAATCATAACATCAGTATCAAGCTAACTGCGCCCCTGCTCTTTACCTGAAAATAGTGAGGGGTGAGCTACACAGCCCAGTGAGTGGATAGTCTAATTGACCATCCATAACATACACTCAAAAATATAGGCAGATTGTTTTAAAAATCTTTGACAGGAACATAGTGTCAACATATCACCAGATTAAATAAAAAGATTTAATACAAAGTCACATAACAGTCAGATGTACACACCAACATATAATCAACTCAGGTTCTAAACAAACTCAGGTTCTAGAGTTATACTCTAAACCAACCGAACACATCTTCTAAACCAACTAAACACACCAACACATATTTAACCTAGTTGTCCAGCATATCATAAGTGACCAATATGGTCTAACCCGGCTTGGCCAAAGCACTGGGAGCTGCAAAATCTCGTGCAACACATAAACATGGACAGTGAATAGAATCAGGAGGTGGCCCCCGTCAGGTCACGACGTGGCACGCTGGTCTATCACGCCATAACATAAAACGAGAATAGAATCAGGAGGTGGCCCCCGTCAGGTCACGACGTGGCACGCTGGTCTATCCCGCCATAACATAAAACGAGAATAGAATCAGGAGGTGGCCCCCGTCAGGTCACGACGTGGCACGCTGGTCTATCCCGCCATAACATAAAACGAGAATGATGACATCAAGAGGTGGCCCCTGTCTGACCAAGACATGGCACTTTGGGTCTTATATCATTCCCAACACATAAAAGAGTAATGACATCAAGAGGTGGCCCCTGTCTGACCAAGACATGGCACTTTGGGTCAAAACCCGTTCTCCCAAAAGGTTACTACTGGACAACACACATATCTTATTTCATAATTTCACATAGGTGGACATATTTCACAAAGGTGGACTCCTAAGTGTCAACTTGACTCTAGGATAGCCATCACAAAAATCACATCGGGCAGGCTGAACTTCAACCCCCATCACAATAATCATAATAGGCAGGCTGAACATCAACCCCCACACATATCACAATACAGGGCTGAAATTCAAACCCTTAACATATCACACAACAGGGCTATCCCCTTGAGTTCATAGTTACACCTAGCCTTAGTCCTAACCATCACATAATCACAACACATAATATTCGAACCTCATAACCACATAATTTTCGAATTTCACATAACCACATAATATTCACATATTCAAAGATCACTTAACATGCCAAAAATCACAAATCACAATATTTAAAAAATCACATAACATAGTGTAGTCCTTAAATTTCAGGCTGGTCAGTTCAGTGTAATTTTGCTAAGTTATCAACCAATGTTCTCTATCAATATTTCATGTCATTACTTTCTACATACACCACTCAATTAAAAATACATAATAATACAGAAAATTCACCAAATTTCGTTCACAATTAACATAAATGTAGAATATCACAACTTCATAGTTTTCTACTAGTTCTGATAACAAAAGACAGAAATACCCCTAGTTCAAAGTTTAAGTCATGCAGGAAAAGTTATCCAAAAATTTCGTAAAAATATTCATTACATTCCTCATGATCCCTAGATTCGAAATTTCAAGTTTTTCCCCAATTTTAACTAGAAAATTTACCGAATTACCCCTAGGTCAATGTCAGTCAACAGAAACTTTTATTTCTAAAAATTCTCAAAAAATTACAGTAGAGTCCTCATATACCTAATTTCATGAATATCAAGTTTTCCCCAAATTTTACCCATGCATTTGGGCGTAACTTCATGAAGAAGGGTCGAAATTCTCATTCAAGCCCTAAACTTCATGCAATTGAAAAACTAAAGCTACATACATGCTTAAACAAGGTCTAATTGATGATTAGAAGCCTTAAAAATGAAAAGCCCTAATTCTCATACAATCTAGGGTTTTCGAAATTTTAGGGAAAACATAGAAACATGTACAAAAATTGAAATTAAGGGTTCATGCCATGTTTCTAAGCAATAATCTCAAGCATACATGGATTAAGTGGAAGAGAAAATCCACTCACCTTGAAACTTAGGTTAAAAACTTCCCAAAAACTTGTCTAAAGCCTTGATGTCGCCACCAATAGAAGAAGAAACTCCACCCAACACTAAGGAACGTCGGCCAAAGGGAAGAGGAAGAAGAAATCGCCCAAGAACTCTTCAATATTCGCCACTTCTTCTCTAGCCGCCACTTAAATTTTTCCCAAGCCAAAAATCGCCCAAAAAATCTACCCTAGCCGAACTTACCACTTAAAATTTCGGTTTTGCTTAATTTTAACCCACTAACCAATTAAATCCAATAGGTTTAACCCATTAACTAAATAATTTCGAATTTTAAACCCAATAACCCAATATCTCATAATTAACCAATTATTTAATTAATTTAACCATTAACCAATCATTTAACGAAAATCCATTAAGGATTTAACTAACATCCAATAAGGATTTAATTAACCAATAGAGTATAATTAATTAACCAATAAGGTCTAATTAATTAACTTAAAATTTACAACCCAAAATCCTAATTAATTTATCCCAAACAACCAATGATAATTTATCATAAATTAACAGTCAATAATCAAACAAATAATCTCTAATTAATTAACTATCAACCAATACATAAAAATATCACAATCAATAATTTTATTTAAATCCAAATAATGCTTACCAGAACCTAAGATCCTTGGATCTTACATTCCTCCCTCCTTATAGAGCTTTAGTCCTCTAAAGCTCGGCATCCATATCATCAAAGAGGTAAGCATAATTTTTCCTCATATCAGCTTCAGTCTCCCAAGTCGCTTCTTCAACTGATTGATTTCCCCAGATAACCTTTACCAAAGGTATAGTCTTGTTCCTCAGAACTTTATCCTTCCTATCCACAATCCGGAGAGGTCTTTCCTCAAAAGTCAAGTCACTCTGAATCTGAAGAGGTTCCAACTCCAACACATGAGATGGATCAGGATGATACTTCCTCAAAGCAGAGACATGGAATACATTATGTACATGGTCCATAGCAGGAGGTAAAGCTAAACGGTAAGCCACTGGACCAACTCTCTCAACAATATCAAAAGGGCCTACAAACCTAGGGCTCAACTTGCCCTTTTTGCCAAACCTCATAACACCCTTAGTAGGCGACACCTTCAAGAACACATGGTCTCCTACCATAAACTCCAAAGGACGACGTCGGTCATCGGCATAACTCTTCTGTCTGTCCCGAGCATTTCAGCTTATCCTGGATTTCTCTGACCTTATCAGTAGTCTCCTGTACTGCATCAGATCTCAAAATCCTCCTGTCACCAGTTTCCTCCCAACACAAGGGAGTCCTACACCTTCTTCCATACAAAGCCTCATAAGGAGCCATCTGAATACTGGAGTGGAAACTATTATTATAAGTGAACTCTATCAAAGATAGGTCCCGGTTCCACTCAGAACTCCAATCGACCACATAGGCTCTCAACAAATCTTCTAGAGTCTGTATAGTACGCTCCGTCTGGCCATCAGACTGAGGATGGTATGCGGTACTAAAACTCAACTTAGTACCCAAACCCTCCTGTTAAACTCCTCCAAAATCTGGACAAAAATCGAGAATCCCTATCAGACACAATATCAACTGGCACTCCATGCAGTCTGACTATCTCATCAATGTACAATCTGGCCAGCCTCTCTAATGAATAAGTCATCTTAATCGGGAGAAAATGGGCTGATTTAGTAAGTCTATCAACAATCACCCAAATAGCATCATGACCCAATCTGGTTCTGGGCAAACCACACACAAAATCCATACTGATGCATTCCCACTTCCACTCAGGAATAGGAAGAGGTTGCAACAAACCACCAGGCTTCTGATGTTCAGCCTTTATAGTCTGACAGGTCAAACACCTAGAGACAAAATCAAACACTTCTTTCTTCATACCCGGCCACCAAAAATTTTTCTTGAGATCCTGATACATCTTAGTCACGCCAGGATGTAGAGAATATTTGGAGTTATGGCTGTCCTCCAATATTTCCTTCCTCAAGCTCGGTTCCTCAGGGACACATACCCTTCCACGAAACCGAAGAATACCATCATCAGACAGGCTAAAATCCTGAACTGCGCCATCAACCAGGACTATCCCTGATCTGAACTAATTTCGGATCTACAGACTGCTGATCTCTGATCTTCTGCCACAAAGCAGACTGTACTCTGAGAAAAGCCACATAACCAGTCTGAACTCTAGGAGAAACACTGATCCTGAGATCTCTGAACTCCTGCAGTAACTGCCACTCACTGACCCGCAGTGCAGCTACCGAAGTAACTGGATGCCTGCTCAGTGCATCCGCCACCACATTGGCCTTTCCAGCCTGATACTGAATAGAGAAGTCATAGTCTTTGATCAACTCCATCCATCTTCTCTGTCTCATGTTCAACTCCTTCTGAGTGAAGATATACTTGAGACTCTGGTGATCAGTGAACAGATCAAATTCCTGACCCAACAAATAGTGACGCCATATCTTCAATGCAAAGACTACGGCCGCCAACTCTAAATCATGAGTAGGGTAGTTCAATTCATACTCCTTCAGTTGTCTCGAAGCATAGGCTACTACAGAACCCTTCTGCATCAAGACACAACCCAACCCTTTGCCTGAAGCATCTGTATAGACAGTAAACCTTTCCCCATCACTAGGAATAATGAGGATCGGTGTACTAGTCAACCTTCTCTTCAGCTCTTGGAAGCTCTCTTCACACTTATCATCCCAAATAAACTTAGCCTCCTTTCTGGTCAATTTAGTTAAAGGACCCGCCAGCTTGGAGAATCCCTCAACAAATCTCCGGTAATAACCTGCCAAACCCAGAAAACTCCTGATCTCAGTAGCACTAGTAGGTCTTCCCCAATCAAGGATAGCTTGTACTTTAACAGGATCCACAGACACTCCCTGACCAGAAATCACATGTCCCAGAAAACTGATCTTCTCTAACCAGAACTCACACTTACTAGCCTTGGCATATAACCGGTTCTTCCTCAGAACCTCCAGTACCTTGCGCAAATCACTGACATGATCTGAAGTAGTCCGAGAGTACACCAATATATCGTCTATAAAGACCACCACACAAGAGTCAAGCAACTCATGGAATACCCTGTTCATCAAATCCATGAAGACGGCAGGTGCATTCGTCAGTCCAAAAGGCATAACTAAAAATTCGAAATGCCCATACCTGGTCCTGAAAGCAGTCTTAAATATATCCTCATCCTTGACCCTAAGCTGATAATACCCTGATCTCAGATCAATCTTAGAGAACACTGTAGCTCCCTGTAATTGATCAAATAGATCATCAATTCTGGGAAGAGGATACTTATTCTTAATGGTCACTTGGTTCAACTGCCTGTAGTCTATACACATCCTCAGGGTTCCATCCTTCTTCTTCACAAATAGCACTGGCGCTCCCCAGGGAGAAGCACTAGGCCGAATATACCCTTTCTCTAGCAATTCCTCCAGTTGTTTCTTAAGCTCGGCCAACTCTGAAGTAGCCATACGATAAGGAGCTCTGGAGATAGGTGCCGTACCCGGCGCCAACTCAATGCCAAATTCTACTTCTCTAACTGGTGGTAAACCTGAAAATTCCTCAGAGAACACATCAGGAAATTCTTTCACCACCGCCATCTGAGTCAAATCAGAAGTAGAATCATCCTGCACCTTAACATGCGCAAGATAACCCTTGCATCCACTAGCCAGTAATTTCCTGGCCTGCAAGAAAGATATCACATGCGGTCCTTGGTCTGACACTAGACCTCTCACAAACAGTCGATTCCCATCTAACAAATTCAAAGTGATTACTTTCTCAAAGCAATCCACAGAGGCATGATGGGAAGACAACTAATCCATTCCTAAGATGATATCATAATCTTGCATGTCTAAGAGGATTAGATCTACCAGAAACTCATAACCCTCTACATGTACTACACAGTCAGCACACACAGTGTCTGTAGACAATGACTTTCCTAAGGGAGTACTCACAGACACAACATAATTCATCATCTTAGGTAACACAGGTAAACATGCAGCAAATCTAACAGATACAAAAGACAGATTTGCACCGGGATCAAATAGAATGCGAGCTAACTGATCAAATACGAATAAAGTACCTTCCACGACGGATCGGGAAGCTCGTGTATCCTTCTCAGCCACAGCATACACTCTAGTCTGAACTGTAGGCTTATCTGCGCCTCTAGGTTGCATCTCAGGTTCTTTGCAGTCCCTGGCCATGTGCCCAGGTTTCTTACATTTGAAGCACATGCCATTCTTCCTGTGACAGTCTTTCAGTAGATGTCCTCTGAGCCCACAATAACTGCAAGTCCCGTTCTCAGTGTGGTTGTTCCTTACATCCTTGGTATCCCTGGACTGCTGCGGTGCATACTGCTGCGGTGCCTTGTAGGAGTAAGGCCTATACCTGCTCTTCTTGTAATCTTTATGCCTAGGGTACTTCTTACCCTTGCCGCCACTGCCATACTGAGGAACCGCTGCCTCAGCTGCAGGAACCACTGCCACCGTAGCATGAGAACTCCTCTCAGATATATACCTCTCTACAGTGCGTGCTCACCCAACTGTCTCAACATAGGTCTCCAAGTGTTGAGCACCAACCTGCTCTCGAATATCCCATCTGAGACCTCTCAGAAACTTAGTAGCTCTCCTCTTTTCAGTGTTTATCAGATGAGGAGCATACTTTCCCAATTTTGTGAACTGTACTTCATACTGGTCCACTGTCATATCACCCTGCTCCAGGTGAATAAATGCTACCTCTCGATCCTCCACCAAACTATCTGGGAAGTACTTCTCGTTAAATCGAGACAAGAAGTAAGGCCAATCAACTGTCTCATGTCTTTCCGTTGCTAGTCTCACAACTCCCTTCCACCACTCATCTGCGTCGCCACGCATCATATAGGTGGACAGACATAGCTTATCCTCATCTGAGCAGCGCATGACTTGGAAAATCTTTTCCAAGCACAACTGCCAGTTCTCAGCAGTACTGGATTCTGAGCCCCCATAAAATGAGCTAGGACCCAGTTTCTGGAATTCACTCACAAGCGAGGCATAGCGCTTGTGACACACACATACCACAGTCAGGAAAACAAACATAAACCTATCCGGTGTCTAGCAATACACAAACATGTTTTCCCCCAAACTAAGTTTTAGCTAGCGAACTGCTCTGATACCATTCTGTAACATCCCACATACTTAACCCCAAACAAATAACACAATCGCAAAAGCAATAGGATGTTTCATATAAGATCGATCAAATGCTAGGTAAAACCGAGTTCAAGGAAAACACGATCTGAAAATTTTCAAAACTCCAAACACATAAAATCTTCGAATCACAAATCTTATATCACATAAAGGTACCTGCCACCACGCAATACGTGCACTAGACATATACACGTTACAGTTATATCAAAACCGATTGCAAAAATACACATCAATTTCAATTTCAAAACAAACCCACAAAATCGATTTTTATAAACTAATACCAAACACCGAAACCAGGCCGAAGCCCGCGGTGACACAAAAGTCAAACTCAATTAACTGCCACAATCTGGCAACACAATGTCACATAGTTCACATGGTTCACATCACAGAGTTCACATAGATCATATAATTCATATTCGGCCATAGCCGGCCTCAATTTAATTAAGCAAAAACATAGGGCCACAACCGGCACCATAAGCATAAATCATAACATCAGTATCAAGCTAACTGCGCCCCTGCTCTTTACCTGAAAATAGTGAGGGGTGAGCTACACAGCCCAGTGAGTGGATAGTCTAATTGACCATCCATAACATACACTCAAAAATATAGGCAGATTGTTTTAAAAATCTTTAACAGGAACATAGTGTCAACATATCACCAGATTAAATAAAAAGATTTAATACAAAGTCACATAACAGTCAGATGTACACACCAACATATAATCAACTCAGGTTCTAAACAAACTCAGGTTCTAGAGTTATACTCTAAACCAACCGAACACATCTTCTAAACCAACTAAACACACCAACACATATTTAACCTAGTTGTCCAGCATATCATAAGTGACCAATATGGTCTAACCCGGCTTGGCCAAAGCACTGGGAGCTGCAAAATCTCGTGCAACACATAAACATGGACAGTGAATAGAATCAGGAGGTGGCCCCCGTCAGGTCACGACGTGGCACGCTGGTCTATCACGCCATAACATAAAACGAGAATAGAATCAGGAGGTGGCCCCCGTCAGGTCACGACGTGGCACGCTGGTCTATCCCGCCATAACATAAAACGAGAATAGAATCAGGAGGTGGCCCCCGTCAGGTCACGACGTGGCACGCTGGTCTATCCCGCCATAACATAAAACGAGAATGATGACATCAAGAGGTGGCCCCTGTCTGACCAAGACATGGCACTTTGGGTCTTATATCATTCCCAACACATAAAAGAGTAATGACATCAAGAGGTGGCCCCTGTCTGACCAAGACATGGCACTTTGGGTCAAAACCCGTTCTCCCAAAAGGTTACTACTGGACAACACACATATCTTATTTCATAATTTCACATAGGTGGACATATTTCACAAAGGTGGACTCCTAAGTGTCAACTTGACTCTAGGATAGCCATCACAAAAATCACATCGGGCAGGCTGAACTTCAACCCCATCACAATAATCATAATAGGCAGGCTGAACATCAACCCCCACACATATCACAATACAGGGCTGAAATTCAAACCCTTAACATATCACACAACAGGGCTATCCCCTTGAGTTCATAGTTACACCTAGCCTTAGTCCTAACCATCACATAATCACAACACATAATATTCGAACCTCATAACCACATAATTTTCGAATTTCACATAACCACATAATATTCACATATTCAAAGATCACTTAACATGCCAAAAATCACAAATCACAATATTTAAAAAATCACATAACATAGTGTAGTCCTTAAATTTCAGGCTGGTCAGTTCAGTGTAATTTTGCTAAGTTATCAACCAATGTTCTCTATCAATATTTCATGTCATTACTTTCTACATACACCACTCAATTAAAAATACATAATAATACAGAAAATTCACCAAATTTCGTTCACAATTAACATAAATGTAGAATATCACAACTTCATAGTTTTCTACTAGTTCTGATAACAAAAGACAGAAATACCCCTAGTTCAAAGTTTAAGTCATGCAGGAAAAGTTATCCAAAAATTTCGTAAAAATATTCATTACATTCCTCATGATCCCTAGATTCGAAATTTCAAGTTTTTCCCCAATTTTAACTAGAAAATTTACCGAATTACCCCTAGGTCAATGTCAGTCAACAGAAACTTTTATTTCTAAAAATTCTCAAAAAATTACAGTAGAGTCCTCATATACCTAATTTCATGAATATCAAGTTTTCCCCAAATTTTACCCATGCATTTGGGCGTAACTTCATGAAGAAGGGTCGAAATTCTCATTCAAGCCCTAAACTTCATGCAATTGAAAAACTAAAGCTACATACATGCTTAAACAAGGTCTAATTGATGATTAGAAGCCTTAAAAATGAAAAGCCCTAATTCTCATACAATCTAGGGTTTTCGAAATTTTAGGGAAAACATAGAAACATGTACAAAAATTGAAATTAAGGGTTCATGCCATGTTTCTAAGCAATAATCTCAAGCATACATGGATTAAGTGGAAGAGAAAATCCACTCACCTTGAAACTTAGGTTAAAAACTTCCCAAAAACTTGTCTAAAGCCTTGATGTCGCCACCAATAGAAGAAGAAACTCCACCCAACACTAAGGAACGTCGGCCAAAGGGAAGAGGAAGAAGAAATCGCCCAAGAACTCTTCAATATTCGCCACTTCTTCTCTAGCCGCCACTTAAATTTTTCCCAAGCCAAAAATCGCCCAAAAAATCTACCCTAGCCGAACTTACCACTTAAAATTTCGGTTTTGCTTAATTTTAACCCACTAACCAATTAAATCCAATAGGTTTAACCCATTAACTAAATAATTTCGAATTTTAAACCCAATAACCCAATATCTCATAATTAACCAATTATTTAATTAATTTAACCATTAACCAATCATTTAACGAAAATCCATTAAGGATTTAACTAACATCCAATAAGGATTTAATTAACCAATAGAGTATAATTAATTAACCAATAAGGTCTAATTAATTAACTTAAAATTTACAACCCAAAATCCTAATTAATTTATCCCAAACAACCAATGATAATTTATCATAAATTAACAGTCAATAATCAAACAAATAATCTCTAATTAATTAACTATCAACCAATACATAAAAATATCACAATCAATAATTTTATTTAAATCCAAATAATGCTTACCAGAACCTAAGATCCTTGGATCTTACAGAGACTATAGTCAAAGTATTGATCTAGCTTGGTAGCCCAATCTAGGAATTCCTTAGGGTTAAGGGATCCACCAAAAGTAGGAGGGTTGATCTTGATGGCACGTTGCACATCATGATCCCTAGGTCTATAGTAGGGTGGTTGTTGGGCATGAGGCCCTTCCCATTCGGTTTGAACATGAGTGACTCTAGGGGTTTGGGAGGGAGGTCCTAGGTCATTTGGTTCCCTTGTGTGGGATCGACTATTAGGCCGACTAGTATTTAGGGGATCCATCTTAGAGTTAGACTCTAGGGTGTTAAGCCTATTGTCTATAACACCTATAGAGTGTTGAAGGGATGCTAGGGTGTCTTTAATGGAGGCCATATCAATTGAAAGGGCACTAACCTCAGGGTCAAGAGCTTGATTAAGACCATAGGGAGCACCGGATCTAGTAGCCATTTTCAAAAACAAGTAGGGCTTTTGAAAGTAGATCCTAAGGTGGTAGAATATAGCTAATCAAATTCTTTCAAGCATCTAGGTCCATAAATTGTCCTAGTAGTAGAAAATTAAGGTTTTGGTCTTGTAAAATTCTACTCTAAGAGCCTAAGCTCTGATACCAAGATGATGGGGGTGATAGACATGCAAACATTCAAACAACACATTTGAAAGCATTTGTAGTTAACTAATAATTAGTGAAAACCGATTAACTCTAACGCTTTGAGAAATTAGGTTTTGATACTCTTATAGGGAAAACCGAAACTATTCAATAAGCTATCTCTATCATGCACTTTTAAAACAAGAGGAAAACTTAACAAGATCTTAGGCATGCGGTCCTACAACAAGGAATAAAGCTATACTAGGGGAGGAACTCACCTTGCGCCCCTTGAGAATAGAAGGGACGTCCATCCCGTTCTTCACCGGTCCAATGGTTGAAACTCACGGAGTAGGGCCCTATGAGCTTACAACCATGGCATTACAGCATCCCCACACATGCGTGGGTGAGTTCGAAAGAATATTAAGAGGCCACTATTACAAGAACAATGAAGGGGGAGTCTAGACTCCAAGTTCCCTTGTTAACAAAGCATAGACTAGCTAGTTTTGAGGGGAGGGGAGAGAGGGCATCTTGTATGTCCTTCCATGGCCTTGCGCCACCTGCAAGAAACCTATGTAAGTGCAAGGGTCTGCCCAACAAACATCAAAGTGTTGGGGTATGCCCTTAAGGCTAATGTTTGAGGCCTAAGGATTGTATCAGTATCATGTAATAAACTCTTATGTTTATAAAGGCATGGTTATTATTCAGTTTGTTATATTATCTGCTGCAATAGATATACTTCTGAATAATGTCTCAATGCTGTTCAGCTAGGCTGACATGCTATATGTCCTTAGTCGATGTATCTTGGTGAACATGAGACAGCCTTGATATGGTTAAGACTAGTATGTGTTCTAATCTTATAGGATGCTTCGAGCATGGAATAAGATGTAGACTCATGGGTACATTGGATGTACTGGACAGACCCTACTAGGATATTCAATTGCTTGTCACAATGTGAATATTCCTTGATTGTATCAAGTGGCACATTTCCTCTGACTTGAGATCACTTGTGTTTCTAAATGATGATTGTCATTGTTTTGAGATAGTTCAATATCATTTGAAATATAATGATTATAGACTACCTTGGATGGTGAGCTTGAGTCAGGTTAGGGCACTAGTGATAGACATAGGATTGCCGTCTCCTTGTTTAAGGAGTGTGATGTTCTAAAGGGGCCCCCTGGATGAGATGATGAGAAAGTGTATGGCCATACCCAGATGACTGTGTTCATCTGATCTAATCATGCTCATCATATTGGAGCTACAAGCTTGACACGCTTGTCCAATAAGAACATCCAGTGGCAAAGGAAATATGTATGCTTAGTGAAGTTGATTCACACTTGTGCTGTTTTTGGGTGTAGTCTTGGAAGACTCTTTCCTTTATATCGGGAGACAGTGATGTGTTGCTAGATACCCCTCACTGATCGTGATGACGTGAGTTATCGTTACCGACATTTAAAGGAAACCCTCAGGGTCGCACAATTTGATGAAATGGCTTACTTAAGTCAGATCGTGTGGACTGAATTGTTCAGGTTCAGTTTAAAGGGATTTAATCTCTGATTGTAAGTGAGATCTGGTCTGATCATGTCTGATTGATTAGGGCTTAAGATCGGTAAGCTTCGATTGAGAGAATGGATGCTGGATCGGTCAGATCAGGAGCATCAAGAGATTGACGGTCAGATCAAGAGCCTTTGGGTTTAATTTAGATCTAGACCATATTGCTTGGTTTATTTGGTCTTGGGCCAAACCGAAATGAACCAGCTCATTACATGAGCGCATGGTTCAATTGAAGAGGAATTTGCGTTGAGGGAAAAATTCATGGTCGCATGAATTGTTGGCTTTCTATTTTTAGAAAGCATGTCACAACGTGACCACCTCTCTCTCACGTCGCCTCTTCACGCCTTTGTCGCCCTCTCTTGTTTTGGACGAGTAGAGACATCTCGTGTAGAGAAGTTGAGACGACAAGAGGAAAGTTTTTGCCAAGCAAGGAGTTGCTCTCTCCCTTTCCTTTCGATCAAAGACACCTTGGACGATCCTTGCTAGCACAAGGGACGACAAGAAGCAAGCCGTCGCTCATCTTGTGTGTGACGATTTGGAGGAGACCTTCGTTGTTCTCTTGCTTCCAAGGCGCCATCTAGAAATGGCCATGGTATGAATCGCATCTTCTTTATTCATGCTTCAAAAGTTGATCATATAATGCATGCTCATCGATCCTATGAAACCCTTGAATCCGCTGCCCATTTTTGTTTGCGCCACTTTAGGGTTTCGCCCCCTATGTGGGAACCTTCAATTGGTATCAGAGCCAAGTTACATGCATATTTATATGATTGCTTTGATTTTGTGTTCCATGAATGCTTAGATCTATATCATGCGTAAATTTATCATGTTAACTTGTATCATGCCGAAACCTATTTTATGTTTCATTTGCGCATGTATGTTGGCATGGAGGCGCATCTTTGTTTTTTCAAAACTATATGACATGCGCGACTCACTATAGATCTAAGGCCATACTGTAAACCCTTAGACGGGTTATTAGGGTTGAAGTCATCCCCTAGGTTAGATCCAATAGTCTGATCAGACCATCTGACAGCCTTGATGGGTTGACCAGATAGCACCTGTGCGCGAGCATCTGGTGGCTACAGGTCGACTGCAGACAGGCGTGTAGCGATGTCTGATTGAGATGAATAGTGAACACACATGAGTTAGGCCCGGGGTCACACCCGCTTGCCAGATCTCATGAGGGTTGTTCAGCCCTGGCGCATGCATGGTTGACCTTTTGGTCGACTCAAGTCAGTTAGGACTTGGTGCATGCAAGGGCAGTGGATCTGACTAGGTTGGATGAGTGGATCCCTTGTAATGGACCGTTGTAAGGTTGTAGGGCAAATAAGGAAAAATAAAATTAATCTCAATGGGGTTTTTTCAAAATTTTATTTTTCATGATTGGATCACATGCTGATTGGATGCCATATGTATGTTTATTTAATCTTATGTGGGCTGCCCGTTTTAATGTGTGCTGTGCTGGGGCCTGCGTGCCTGGAATTTTATTGTAAATTAATTCTTATTTTTGTGATCTGCGAATCACAGTTTAATTAATTTATAAAATGTAATTGACCTGCGAGTCAATCTTGTCTAGATAGATTAATTTGTAAGTTAATCAGACAAGAGCACAGAGCACACTTGGCAGAGGCGCATGCAGCAGTGGCTTGACCAGGAGGGAGGTCCAGGGTTCGACTCTGGGACCAGGCGCATTTTCCCTGGTAGGCGCACCTGAGCTGCAAATGGCGCTTGGGCCCTGGTTTGGGCCAAATGAGCAGCTACAAGACCCATGAAGAAAAGCAAGTGAAGACTTAAGTATCTTAAGGTCTTACTTAGGCTATGGGCTCTTACCACATAAGATCCATGCTTTCTTTTATTGTTTAAATAAGTAGAACAGCATGATTTATTTATCTTCTGCTATCACCATAGGAATTGCATGATAGTGAAGAAGATAAAAGACCGTTAAAATCCAACGCTAAAATATCAAGCTCGTTAGCCTTCTGACGCGAAACCTCACTGTTCTGATTATCGTTGGAGCCGTGTTGTACCCACTCAGTGGGCACGTCCATCTATCTTCAGACGGTGCGGGATTACACCTGCGTGTTACAGAGAAGGGATTTATCGCTTCTCGTTGCTCAGCATAGCACGTGGTGGTCCAGGGAGTAGGTCGGGTCAGCTTGACCATGTAGCTTACATATGTGGCGCATATGGTAGCACATGGAGGTAGCCATCTGTGGGGTCAGAGATTGTGTTGTACCAACTCAGTTGGCACAGTCTGCTGGATTTCCCAGATGAAGGGGAATCGCACGGGTTGGCGATTGGCTAGGGCAGCCTACCAGAGATTAGTGCTTGTACTCTCTGTGCATCTTATCTCGCCTGAGCGGGACGCGGAGACCAAGTATGAAATCTGGATCCCATCTCACTAAAAGAGTTCTACTCTTTCGGGCTGTTCTGCTGGATTTTTCAGCCAGATAAAATAGTGAGAAAAAGAATCTTTCTTAAGTCCTGATTGATTCTTAACATTGATACTGACCTTGTTGTTCTTGCATTGTTGTAGATACCTGCAGCAACGAACACCATGAGCTTCAACGTGCGATCTCTACTGGAAAGGGAGAAGTTTGCTGGGCCGAACTTCTCAGACTGGTACGGACACCTTAAGATCGTTCTTAAGGCAGAGAGGAAACTGTATGTCCTCGAGACGGCGATACCGCCTCAGCCCGCCCCGAACGCCGCAAGGGCGGTTCGGGAAGCCTATCAAAAGCACGTCAATGATAGCATTGATGTCGCTTGCCTGATGCTAGCGTCTATGACGCCACCGCTGCAGCGTCAGCATGAGGATATGTCGGCTATAGAAATTATAGCGAACCTCAAGATGCTGTATGCTGCACAGGCGAGGACAGAACGCTATAATCTGACAAAGCTTTTCTTTCAGAGCAAATTGGCTGAAGGGAGCCCAGTGGGAGCTCATGTGCTCAAGATGATTGGGCACAAGGAAGCTCTAGAGAAACTGGGACATACCATCAATCAGGAGCTTGCTGTAGACATTATTCTGCAGTCTCTCCCGCCTTCATTCGACGCGTTCATCATTAACTTTAATATGAACAAAATCGATTGTACTCCGGCAGAGCTGCTGAATATGCTCTTGACTACTGAGGAAACTCTGAAGGGAAAGCCTTCGACCTCTGTCTTAATGGTTCCTTCTAGGAACAAGAAGAAGGGGAAGAAGGGCAAGACCCCTGTCAAGAATTACAGCAAGGCTCTGAAGCAAAAGGTGAAGCGGTCCAAGGAATACAGATGTTTCCACTGTGGCCAGCTGGGTCACTGGAAAAAGGACTGTAAAGCGCTCCAAGGAGATAAGAGGGGAAGCTTCGCTTCTGGCTCAGGTATTTTTGTGACTGAGGTCATGTTTTCTTCTTCTATATCATGGGTGTTGGACACTGCATGTGGAGTTCACATTTGTTCAAATGTACAGGAACTCAAGAGAAGAAGGCAGGTGGGACAGCATGAGGTGGACCTACGCGTTGGAAACAGGGCACAGGTTGCTGCTGTTGCTGTAGGAGACTATTTCATTTCTTTACCATCTGGACTTGTATTGGAACTAGACAATTGTTACTTTGTTCCCAGTATTACTAAAAATATTATCTCTATTCCTGCTCTTGTCAGGAAGGGATTTTCCTTTGAATGCAATATTTCAAAGTGTGTTTTATCTTTAGATAATATTGTTTTTGCAACTGGTTCAATTAACAATGGGTTATTCATGTTGGACATGGAATGTTCTATACAAAATATTGATATTAAGAAAGCCAAGTATGCTGATGACAGCACCTTGCTATGGCATAGTCGTTTAGGCCATATTAACAAGAAACGCATTAAGCGGTTGCATGATCATGGACTGCTGGGATCATTCTCCTATGAGGAGATTGATACATGCAAGGCTTGTTTAATGGGTAAAATGACGAAGTCACCTTTTCCTCACAAAGGTCAAAGGGCTTCAGGTTTACTTGACTTTATACACAGTGATGTGTGTGGGCCATTTAGTAAACATGCCAGAGGTGGCTATCAGTACTTCATTACCTTTACTGATGATTTCAGTAGATACGGGTATGTCTATTTAATGAGACATAAAAGTGAATCTTTTGACAAGTTCAAAGAGTTCAAGAATGAAGTACAGAATCAGCTAGGCCGAAATATCAAGGCACTTCGTTCTGATCGAGGTGGAGAATACCTAAGTCATGCGTTTACTGACTATCTGAAGGAGTGTGGGATTATCTCACAGCTCACTCCGCCAGGAACACCCCAATGGAATGGTGTGTCCGAGAGGAGAAATAGAACGTTACTTGATATGGTTCGTTCTATGATGAGTCAGGCTACTCTTCCATACTCCTTTTGGGGATTTGCACTGGAAACAGCTGCAAAGGTACTAAACCGAGTGCCATCCAAGGCCGTTTCAAAGACGCCATATGAGTTATGGTATGGGAAACAGCCAAGCTTGACATTTATCAGGATCTGGGGCTGCGAGGCTTATGTCAAAAAGCTCACCTCTGGGAAACTAGAGAGCAGATCTGACAAATGTATCTTTGTCGGTTACCCTAAGGAAACTAAGGGTTATTATTTCTTCGATCCCAAAGAGAACAAGGTGTTTGTTGCTCGGACGGCCATATTTCTTGAGAAGGAGTTTCTTCTTCAAGAGGCCAGTGGGAGAGAAATAAAGTTGGATGAGAATCCAGAAGAAGGACAAAGTGCTCAAGCACAGTTGGATGAGCCTGAGCCGGTAGAACAGGTTATTGAACAACCTGAGGCTCAGATATCACGGGAACCGCGAAGATCGGGAAGGATCCGTCGACAGCCTGAGCGCTATGACGGAGTCTACATCATTGATCATGATGAACCCCTCACTTATGCGGATGCGGTCAGTGGACCGGAGTCAGCGAGATGGCTTGAAGCTATGCGAGCCGAGATGGACTCCATGTCAGATAACCAAGTCTGGGATTTGGTTGATCCGCCTCTGGGAGTTATCCCTATAGGCTGTAAATGGATCTTCAAGAAGAAGATTGACATGGATGGTAACGTGGTTACCTATAAAGGCAGGCTAGTTGCGAAAGGTTTCAAACAAATCTACGGGATAGATTATGATGAAACTTTCTCACCTGTAGCTATGTTTAAGTCTATTCGGATTCTTTTCGCGATAGCAGCATATTATGATTATGAGATCTGGCAAATGGATGTGAAAATAGCTTTCCTGAATGGAAATTTGGATGAGGATGTGTATATGACACAACCAGAAGGTTTCACTAATCCATCAGATCGTCATATGATATGCAAGTTAAAGAAGTCTATTTATGGACTTAAACAAGCATCAAGAAGCTGGAATATTTGTTTTGATGAATCAGTCACTGAATTTGGTTTCATCAAGAACGAAGATGACCCGTGTGTATATAAGAGGTTTAGTGGGAGTGTGATTACTTTCCTAGTCCTCTACGTCGATGATATCTTGATCATTGGAAATGACATTCCTGAAATGCATGCGGTTAAGGCATGGTTAAGGAAATGTTTCCAGATGAAAGATCTAGGAGAAGCAGCCTATGTGTTAGGTGTGAAGATCTACAGGGATAGATCTAAGAGGCTTCTCGGGCTGTGCCAGAGTACTTACATCGATAAAGTCCTGGAGAGATTTCATTTAGAGAATTCTAAAAGAGGATATCTTCCAGTCAGACATGGTCTGAATCTTTCAAAGAGTCAGTGTCCACAAACACAGACTGAGAAAGATGAAATGGACAATACGCCTTATGCTTCGGCTATTGGGTCCATAATGTATGCGATGTTGTGTACTCGCCCAGACGTCGCTTACGGGTTAAGCGTGACCAGTCGGTTCCAAAGTAATCCAGGTCAGGCACACTGGATTGCGGTCAAGAACATCTTAAAATATCTGCGGAGAACCAAAGATATGTTCTTGATATATGGTGGTCAGGAAGAACTCAGTATTGAAGGATATACTGACGCTTCATTCCAGTCTGACCAGGATGATTTCCGATCGCAATCAGGCTATGTTTTTAGCTTGAATGGAGGAGCAGTGGTGTGGAAGAGTTTCAAACAGTCAACTGTTGCTGATTCCACAACAGAAGCCGAGTATGTTGCAGCCTCGGAAGCATCCAAGGAGGCAGTGTGGATTCGTAAGTTCGTGAGAGAACTTGGTGTTGTTCCTTCGAGTGCAGATCATTTGGTTATCTTCTGTGATAACACTGGAGCAATCGCACAGGCAAAGGAACCACGGTCGCACCAGAAGTCCAAGCACATACAGAGACGGTTTCATTTGATCAGGGAGATCATTGATCGTGGCGAGATCAAAGTCTGCAAGGTACATACAGATGACAATCTGGCAGACCCGCTTACTAAGCCTCTGGCGCAGCAGAAGCATGAGAAGCACTGTAATAATATGGGTTTGAGATTTCTCAACCATTAGATTAAGTGCAAGTGGGAGATTGTTCGGGTATGCCCTTAAGGCTAATGCTTGAGGCCTAAGGATTGTATCAGTATCATGTAATAAACTCTTATGTTTATAAAGGCATGGTTATTATTCAGTTTGTTATATTATCTGCTGCAATAGATATACTTCTGAATAATGTCTCAATGCTGTTCAGCTAGGCTGACATGCTATATGTCCTTAGTCGATGTATCTTGGTGAACATGAGACAGCCTTGATATCGTTAAGACTAGTATGTGTTCTAATCTTATAGGATGCTTCGAGCATGGAATAAGATGTAGACTCATGGGTACATTGGATGTACTGGACAGACCCTACTAGGATATTCAATTGCTTGTCACAATGTGAATATTCCTTGATTGTATCAAGTGGCACATTTCCTCTGACTTGAGATCACTTGTGTTTCTAAATGATGATTGTCATTGTTTTGAGATAGTTCAATATCATTTGAAATATAATGATTATAGACTATCTTGGATGGTGAGCTTGAGTCAGGTTAGGGCACTAGTGATAGACATAGGATTGCCGTCTCCTTGTTTAAGGAGTGTGATGTTCTAAAGGGGCCCCCTGGATGAGATGATGAGAAAGTGTATGGCCATACCCAGATGACTGTGTTCATCTGATCTAATCATGCTCATCATATTGGAGCTACAAGCTTGACACGCTTGTCCAATAAGAACATCCAGTGGCAAAGGAAATATGTATGCTTAGTGAAGTTGATTCACACTTGTGCTGTTTTTGGGTGTAGTCTTGGAAGACTCTTTCCTTTATATCGGGAGACAGTGATGTGTTGCTAGATACCCCTCACTGATCGTGATGACGTGAGTTATCGTTACCGACATTTAAAGGAAACCCTCAGGGTCGCACAATTTGATGAAATGGCTTACTTAAGTCAGATCGTGTGGACTGAATTGTTCAGGTTCAGTTTAAAGGGATTTATTCTCTGATTGTAAGTGAGATCTGGTCTGATCATGTCTGATTGATTAGGGCTTAAGATCGGTAAGCTTCGATTGAGAGAATGGATGCTGGATCGGTCAGATCAGGAGCATCAAGAGATTGACGGTCAGATCAAGAGCCTTTGGGTTTAATTTAGATCTAGACCATATTGCTTGGTTTATTTGGTCTTGGGCCAAACCAAAATGAACCAGCTCATTACATGAGCGCATGGTTCAATTTGAAAGTCCCCTTCAAGGGGGAGCGCAAAGGGGATGAAACCCTAACGAAGGGGGCGCATGAAATTTTATAGGGTTTCATGTAGATCGTTTGCATGAATCCAAATATGATCAACTTTTAAGGATGAGAAGTATTTCATACCGAAGCCATGTGTTGGATGGCGTCTTGGAAGAGAGAGAGCAAAAGAGATCTCCTCCAAAGAAGACACACACCAAATGATGAAGGCTTCCTTCTTGCGCACCTCTTGTGCTAGCAAAAGTGCCAAGATGTTCTTGTTCGAATGGTAGGGATGATGAGATGATGCTTGGCCGAGAGTTCTCCCCTTGTCGTCAACACTTCCACCCCACGAAAAATTCGCAAGCCACGTCAAAGACAAGAGAGCAAAAACATTTAGGCGATATCAAGAGTGGCGTTACATGACTTCCCAAAATGGAAAGTCATGAAGCCATTCGCCAACGCCAAAACGCTTTCCTTCATGAACCATGCGTTCACATAGTGAACCGGTTCATTCTTTGGTTCAATTCGATTTGGTTCAAAGACCAAAATCAAACCAAGCCAAGCCAAGGCATGGTCTAGACCTTCTATGAACCAAATGGCTCATGATCTAACCGTTCATCTCCTGATGCTCTTGATCTCACCGATCTAGCATCCATTCTCTCGATCAAAGCTTACCGATCTCAAGCCCTAATCAATCAAACATGATCAGACAAGATCTCACTTATAATCAGAGATTAAATCCCTTCAAACTGAATCCAAACAATTCAGTCCACACGATCTGACTTAAAGAAGCCATATCATCAAATTGTGCGACCCTAAGGGTTTCCTTTAAATGTCGGTAACGATAACTTGCGTTATCACGATCAGTGAGGGGTATCTAGCAACACATCACTGTCTCCTGATATAAAGGAAAGAGTCTTCCAAGACTACTCCCAAAACACAGCACAAGGGTGAATGCACTTCACTAGGCATACATGTTTCCTTTGCCACTGGATGTTCTTATTGGACAAGCGTGTCAAGCCTGTGACTCCAATATGATGAGCATGATTAGATCAGATGAACATAGTCATCTGGGTATGGCCATACACTTTCTCAATCATCTCATATAGGGGGGGCCCCTTTTAGAACATCACACTCCTTAAACAAGGAGACGGCAATCCTTTATCTATCACTAGTGCCCTAACCTGACTCATGATCATTATCCAAGATAGTCTATGATCATTATGTTTCAAATGATATTGAACTACCTCAAAACAATGACAATCATCATTTAGAAACACAAGTGATCTCAAGTCAGAGGACATGTGCCACTTGTAGCATACAAGGATTATTCACATTGTGACAAGCAATTGAATATCCTAGTAGGGTCTGTCCAGTACATCCAATGTACCCATGAGTCTACATCTTATTCCATGCTCGAAGCATCCTATAAGATTAGAACACATATTAGTCTCAATCATATCAAGGCTGTCTCATGTTCACTAAGATATCGCGACTAAGGACTTTATAGCATGTCAGCCTAGCTGAACAGCTTTGAGACATTATTCAGTAGTACACTTATTACAGCAGACAAGGTAACAACCTGAATAATAACCATGCCTTTATAAACAAAAGAGTTTACTACATGATACTGATACAATCCCAAGGCCTCAAACATTAGCCTTAAGGGCATACCCTAACAATCTCCCACTTGCACTTAATCTAATGGTTGAGAAATCTCAAACCCATATTATTACAGTGCTTCTCATGCTTCTGCTGCGCCAGAGGCTTGGTAAGCGGGTCAGCCAGATTGTCGTCTGTATGAACCTTGCAAATTTTGATCTCGCCTCGATCAATGATCTCCCGGATCAAGTGAAACCGTCTCTGTATGTGCTTGGACTTCTGGTGCGACCGTGGTTCCTTTGCTTGTGCGATTGCTCCAGTGTTATCACAGAAGATAACCAAAGGATCGACACTTGAAGGAACAACACCAAGTTCTCTCACGAACTTACGAATCCACACTGCCTCCTTGGATGCTTCCGAGGCTGCAACATACTCGGCTTCTGTTGTGGAATCAGCAACAGTTGACTGTTTGAAACTCTTCCACACCACTGCTCCACCATTCAAGCTAAAAACATAGCCTGATTGCGATCGGAAATCATCCTGGTCCGACTGGAACAAAGCGTCAGTATATCCTTCTATACTGAGTTCTTCCTGACCACCATATATCAAGAACATATCTTTGGTCCTCCGCAGATATTTTAAAATGTTCTTGACCGCAATCCAGTGTGCCTGACCTGGATTACTTTGGAATCGACTGGTCACGCTTAACCCGTAAGCAACGTCTGGGCGAGTACACAACATCGCATACATTATGGACCCAATAGCCGAAGCATAAGGCGTATTGTCCATTTCATCTTTCTCAGTCTGTGTTTGTGGACACTGACTCCTCGAAAGATTCAGACCATGTCTGACTGGAAGATATCCTCGTTTAGAATTCTCTAAATGAAATCTCTCCAGGACTTTATCGATGTAAGTACTCTGGCACAGCCCGAGAAGCCTCTTAGATCTATCCCTGTAGATCTTCACACCTAATACATAGGCTGCTTCTCCTAGATCTTTCATCTGGAAACATTTCCTTAACCATGCCTTAACCGCATGCATTTCAGGAATGTCATTTCCAATGATCAAGATATCATCGACGTAGAGGACTAGGAAAGTAATCACGCTCCCACTAAACCTGTTATATACACACGGGTCATCTTCGTTCTTGATGAAACCAAACTCAGAGATTGATTCATCAAAACGAATATTCCAGCTTCTAGATGCTTGTTTAAGTCCATAAATGGACTTCTTTAACTTGCATATTTTATGACGATCTGATGGATTAGTGAAACCTTCAGGTTGTGTCATATACACAACCTCATCCAGATTTCCATTCAGGAAAGCTGTCTTCACATCCATTTGCCAAATCTCATAATCATAATATGCTGCTATCGCGAAAAGAATCCGAATAGACTTAAACATGGCTACAGGAGAGAAAGTTTCATCATAATCTATCCCGTAGATTTGTTTGAAACCTTTCGCAACAAGCTTGCCTTTATAGGTAACCACGTTACCATCCATGTCAATCTTCTTCTTGAAGATCCATTTACAGCCTATAGGGATTACTCCCGGAGGCGGATCAACCAAATCCCAGACTTGGTTGTCTGACATGGAGTCCATCTCGGCTCGCATAGCTTCAAGCCATCTAGCTGACTCCGGTCCACTGACCGCATCCGCATAAGTGAGGGGTTCATCATTATCAATGATGTAGACTCCGTCATAGCGCTCAGGCTGTCGACGGATCCTTCCCGATCTACGCGGTTCCCGTGATATCCGAGCCTCAGGTTGTTCAATAACCTGTTCTACCGGCTCAGGCTCATCCAACTGTGCTTGACTACTTTGTCCTTCCTCTGGATTCTCATCCAGCTTTATTTCTCTCCCACTGGCCTCTTGCAGAAGAAACTCCTTCTCAAGAAAAATGGCCGTCCGAGCAACAAATACCTTGTTCTCTTTGGGATCGTAGAAATAGTAACCCTTAGTTTCCTTAGGGTAACCGACAAAGATACATTTCTCAGATCTGCTCTCCAGTTTCCCAGAGGCGAGCTTTTTGACATAAGCCTCGCAACCCCAGATCCTGATAAATGTCAAGCTCGGCTGTTTCCCATACCATAACTCGTATGGAGTCTTAGAAACTGCCTTGGATGGCACTCGGTTTAGTACCTTTGCAGTTGTTTCCAGTGCAAATCCCCAAAAGGAGTAAGGAAGAGTAGCCTGACTTATCATATAACGAACCATATCAAGTAATGTTCTATTTCTCCTCTCGGACACACCATTCCATTGCGGTGTTCCTGGTGGAGTGAGCTGTGAGATAATCCTACACTCCTTTAGATAGTCAGTAAACGCATGACTCAAGTATTCTCCACCTCGATCAGAACGAAGTGCCTTGATATTTCGGCCTAGCTGATTTTGTACTTCATTTTTGAACTCTTTGAACTTGTCAAAAGATTCACTTTTATGTCTCATTAATTAGACATACCCATACCTACTGAAATCATCAGTAAAGGTAATGAAGTACTGATAGCCACCTCTGGCATGTTTACTAAACGGCCCACACACATCACTGTGTATAAGGTCAAGTAAACCTGAAGCCCTTTGACCTTTGTTAGGAAAAGGGGACTTCGTCATTTTACCCATTAAACAAGCTTTTCATGTATCAATCTCCTCATAGGAGAATGATCCCAGCAGTCCATGATCAAGCAACCGCTTAATGCGCTTCTTGTTAATATGGCCTAAACGACTATGCCATAGCAAGGTGCTGTCATCAGCATACTTGGCTTTCTTATTATCAATGTTTTGTATAGAATATTCCATGTCCAACATGAATAACCCATTGTTGATTGAACCAGTTGCATAAACAATATTATCATAAGATAAAACACACTTTGAAATATTGCATTCAAAGGAAAATCCCTTCCTGACAAGAGCAGGAATGGAGATAATATTTTTAGTGATACTGGGAACAAAGTAACAATTGTTTAATTCTAATACAATGCCAGATGGTAATGAGATGAAATAGTCTCCTACAGCAACAGCAGCAACCCGTGCCCCGTTTCCAACGCGTAGGTCCACCTCATGCTGTCCCACCTGTCTTCTTCTCTTGAGTTCCTGTACATTTGAACAAATGTGAACTCCACATGCAGTGTCCAACACCCATGAAACAGAAGAAGATGATATCATGACCTCAGTCACAAATATACCTGAGCCAGAAGCAATGCTTCCCCTCTTGTCTCCTTGGAGCGCTTTACAGTCCTTTTTCCAGTGACCCAGCTGGCCACAGTGGAAACACCTGTTGTCCTTCGACCGCTTCACCTTTTGTTTCAGCGCCTTACTGTAGTTCTTGACAGGGGCTTTGCCCTTCTTCCCCTTCTTCTTGTTCCTTGAAGGAACCATTAAGACAGAGGTTGAAGGCTTTCCCTTCAGAGTTTCCTCAGTAGTCAAGAGCATATTCAGCAGCTCTGCCGGAGTACAATCGATTTTGTTCATATTAAAGTTAATAATGAACGCATCGAAAGAAGGCGGGAGAGACTGCAGAATAATATCTACAGCAAGCTCCTGGTTGATGGTATGCCCCAGTTTCTCCAGAGCCTCCTTGTGCCCAATCATCTTGAGCACGTGAGCTCCCACTGGGCTCCCTTCAGCCAGTTTGCTCTGAAAGAAAATCTTGGTCAGATTATAGCGTTCTGTCCTCGCCTGTGCAGCATACAGCATCTTGAGGTTCGCTATAATCTCTATAGCCGACATATCCTCATGCTGACGCTGCAGCGGTGGCGTCATAGACGCTAGCATCAGGCAAGCGACATCAATGCTATCATTGACGTGCTTTTCATAGGCATCACGAACCGCCCTTGCGGCGTTCGCAGCAGGTTGAGGCGGCACAGCCGTCTCGAGGACATACAGCTTCCTCTTTGCCTTAAGAACGATCTTAAGGTGTCCGAACCAGTCTGAGAAGTTCGGCCCAGCAAACTTCTCCCTTTCCAGTAGGGATCGCACATTGAAGCTCATGGTGTTCGTTGCTGCAGGAATCTACAACAATGCAAGAACAGCAAGGTCAGTATCAATGTTCAGAATCAATCCAGGACTTAAGAAAGATTCTTTTCTCACTATTTTATCTGGCTGAAAAATCCAGCAAAACAGCCCGAAAGAGTAGAACTCTTTTAGTGAGATGGGATCCAGATTTCATACTTGGTCTCCGCGTCCCGTTCTGACGAGATAAGATGCACAGAGAGTACAAGCACTAATCTCTGGTAGGCTGTCCCAGCCAATCGCCAACCCGTGCGATTCCCCTTCACCTGGGCAATCCAGCAGACTGTGCCAACTGAGTTGGTACAACACAGTCTCTGATCCCACAGATGGCTGCCTCCATGTGCTACCATATGCGCCACATATGTAGCCTACATGGTCAAGCTGACCCGACCTACTCCCTGGACCACCACGTGCTATGCTGAGCAACGAGAAGCGATAAATCCCTTCTCTGTAACACGCAGGTGTAATCGCGCACCGTCTGAAGATAGATGGACGTGCCCACTGAGTGGGTACAACACGGCTCCAACGATAGTCAGAACAGTGAGGTTTCGCGTCAGAAGGCTTACGAGCTTGATATTTTAGCGTTTGGATTTTAACGGTCTTTTATCTTCTTCACTATCATACAATTCCTATGGTGATAGCAGAAGATAAATAAATCATGCTGTTCTACTTATTTAAACAATAAAAGAAAGCATGCATCTTATGTGGTAAAAGCCCATAGCCTAAGTAAGACCTTAATTTGTCTTAAGTCTTCACTTGCTTTTCTTTATGGGTTTTTTTTAGCTGCTCATCTGGCCCAACCCAGGGCCCCAGCGCTCAATGCAGCTCAGGTGCGCCCACCAGCTTGTATGCGCCTCTGCGATGTGTGCTTTTGTGCTCTTGTCTAATCAAAATACATTTTGATCTATCTAGACAAGCTTGACTCGCAGGTCAAATATACAATAAATTAATGAACAATGTGATTCACAGATCACAATAAAATTAATTTACAAGTTAAATCCAGGCTCGCAGGCCCCAGCACAGCACACATTTAACATGGGCAGCCCACATAAGAATAAATAAACAAGCATAGGCATCAAACAACATGTGATCCAATTAAAAGAAAATAAATTTTGAAAACCCCATTGGCATCAATTTTAATTTTCTTATGAGTCCTACAACCTTACAATGGTCCATTGATAGGGATCCACTCATCCATCTAGTCAGATCCCCTGCCCCTTGCATGCACCAAGTCCTAACTGACTCGAGTTGACCTAATGGTCAACCATGCATGCGCCAAGGGCTGAACAACCCTCATGAGTTCTGGCAAGCGGGTGTGACCCCGGGCCTAACTCATGTGTGTTCAATGGTCATCTCAACCAGACCTCGCTACACGCCCTTGATGCAGTCAACCTATAGCCACCTCTTGCTTGCGCACAGGTGCTATCTGGTCAACCCATCTAGGCTGTCAGATGGTCTGATCAGACTTGGATCTATTCTAGATGATGCTTTCAACCCCATCAACCCATCTAAGGGATTATAGTAGGCGCATTAGATCTAATGGGCGCGCAAGGTAAGTTTTTCTTTTGAAAACATTAACAAGCGCTAACCAAAAACATTATACATGCGCAAATCAAGATAAACATACATCTAAGAGCTTAAACTAGCATGTAGTTTATTTCGGCATGTACATAGATCTATACTTTGCAAGCGCAAACAAGGATCACTCAAAGCAACCATATGATTCATGCATAAACCATAAGCTCTGATACCAATTTGAAAGTCCCCTTCAAGGGGGAGCGCAAAGGGGATGAAACCCTAACGAAGGGGGCGCATGAAATTTTATAGGGTTTCATGTAGATCGTTTGCATGAATCCAAATATGATCAACTTTTAAGGATGAGAAGTATTTCATACCGAAGCCATGTGTTGGATGGCGTCTTGGAAGAGAGAGAGCAAAAGAGATCTCCTCCAAAGAAGACACACACCAAATGATGAAGGCTTCCTTCTTGCGCACCTCTTGTGCTAGCAAAAGTGCCAAGATGTTCTTGTTCGAATGGTAGGGATGATGAGATGATGCTTGGCCGAGAGTTCTCCCCTTGTCGTCAACACTTCCACCCCACGAAAAATTCGCAAGCCACGTCAAAGACAAGAGAGCAAAAACATTTAGGCGATATCAAGAGTGGCGTTACATGACTTCCCAAAATGGAAAGTCATGAAGCCATTCGCCAACGCCAAAACGCTTTCCTTCATGAACCATGCGTTCACATAGTGAACCGGTTCATTCTTTGGTTCAATTCGATTTGGTTCAAAGACCAAAATCAAACCAAGCCAAGCCAAGGCATGGTCTAGACCTTCTATGAACCAAATGGCTCATGATCTAACCGTTCATCTCCTGATGCTCTTGATCTCACCGATCTAGCATCCATTCTCTCGATCAAAGCTTACCGATCTCAAGCCCTAATCAATCAAACAAGATCAGACCAGATCTCACTTATAATCAGAGATTAAATCCCTTCAAACTGAATCCAAACAATTCAGTCCACACGATCTGACTTAAAGAAGCCATATCATCAAATTGTGCGACCCTAAGGGTTTCCTTCAAATGTCGGTAACGATAACTTGCGTTATCACGATCAGTGAGGGGTATCTAGCAACACATCACTGTCTCCCGATATAAAGGAAAGAGTCTTCCAAGACTACTCCCAAAACACAGCACAAGGGTGAATGCACTTCACTAGGCATACATGTTTCCTTTGCCACTGGATGTTCTTATTGGACAAGCGTGTCAAGCCTGTGACTCCAATATGATGAGCATGATTAGATCAGATGAACATAGTCATCTGGGTATGGCCATACACTTTCTCAATCATCTCATATAGGGGGGGCCCCTTTTAGAACATCACACTCCTTAAACAAGGAGACGGCAATCCTTTATCTATCACTAGTGCCCTAACCTGACTCATGATCATTATCCAAGATAGTCTATGATCATTATGTTTCAAATGATATTGAACTACCTCAAAAAAATGACAATCATCATTTAGAAACACAAGTGATCTCAAGTCAGAGGACATGTGCCACTTGTAGCATACAAGGATTATTCACATTGTGACAAGCAATTGAATATCCTAGTAGGGTCTGTCCAGTACATCCAATGTACCCATGAGTCTACATCTTATTCCATGCTCGAAGCATCCTATAAGATTAGAACACATATTAGTCTCAATCATATCAAGGCTGTCTCATGTTCACCAAGATATCTCGACTAAGGACTTTATAGCATGTCAGCCTAGCTGAACAGCTTTGAGACATTATTCAGTAGTACACTTATTACAGCAGACAAGGTAACAACCTGAATAATAACCATGCCTTTATAAACAAAAGAGTTTACTACATGATACTGATACAATTCCAAGGCCTCAAACATTAGCCTTAAGGGCATACCCTAACACAATTGAAGAGGAATTTGCGTTGAGGGAAAAATTCATGGTCGCATGAATTGTTGGCTTTCTATTTTTAGAAAGCATGTCACAACGTGACCACCTCTCTCTCACGTCGCCTCTTCACGCCTTTATCGCCCTCTCTTGTTTTGGACGAGTAGAGACATCTCGTGTAGAGAAGTTGAGACGACAAGAGGAAAGTTTTTGCCAAGCAAGGAGTTGCTCTCTCCCTTTCCTTTCGATCAAAGACACCTTGGACGATCCTTGCTAGCACAAGGGACGACAAGAAGCAAGCCGTCGCTCATCTTGTGTGTGACGATTTGGAGGAGACCTTCGTTGTTCTCTTGCTTCCAAGGCGCCATCTAGAAATGGCCATGGTATGAATCGCATCTTCTTTATTCATGCTTCAAAAGTTGATCATATAATGCATGCTCATCGATCCTATGAAACCCTTGAATCCGCTGCCCATTTTTGTTTGCGCCACTTTAGGGTTTCGCCCCCTATGTGGGAACCTTCACAAAGAACACAACAACCAAGAGAAATGAAGACTTAGCTAGCTTGGGAGGTGGTCTTGGTCACGGTTTGATGAAGTGAACTTCATCTTTGGCTAAGACGTGAACCAACTCCTTCCCCTTGAGATTGGGGTCTTCTTACTGCTTGTGGAGGAAGGGGGCGAGAGCTCCAAACATCAGGAAGAGGGTGGATGGCTGAAAGCAGGTGGAGAAGGGAAGCTCTCGGCAAGGTGGGAGAAGAGGGGAGAGTTGAGGTGACACACACCACTAGAAGACACTTCAGATTTGTTTTTTTCAAAATATCAACTCTACCTTTCGTCCAAGAGGTTACAAGGTTATAGTACCAAAAGCCAAGGAAGGAAACAGGTCCTTTGGCGCATGTGCAAGTGAAACATTTCAACAAGCAACGGTACAATGAGCTGGCGCATAGAAGGCTGAGTTTTCCCCATTTGTAGACTCGTCTTCTAGAGCATTTCTAGGAGCGTTTCTTCAGGTGGCAAGGGTGAATCCTAAGCTGCTGCAAGGGCTGATCTGCTGGTGGCTTTGGGGGGGGGGGGGGCGAGAACAGCAAACAACTCCATAAATAGGGGGGCAGCGACCTGCACTTGTAAGGGTGGACTGCCGGCTGCTCTTTGCTTTGATGGGCTGGCGTACTTCCTTCTTTGTGGCTGTAGGAAAGCTGATATGTGGCTGGCTTGGTTCCCTTTGCTCCAAAGGGAAATTGGCGGTTGGGGATGAAGACAAATAACTCCACATGGATGCCAACTTGGATGGTGGAAACTTGGGTGGATTTGTTGAGGGTGCTCTTCAAGATGGATTGGGTTTGAGCTTGGCGCCTCCTTGATATAGTTGGACCTAATCTTGACTTCAGTCCCAAAATGGAGTTGACCTAATCTATTACATCAATTGCATGCACTAACCTACCATACATAAGTGGCGGAACCTAGAAATGTAACTACATGGTGTAATTGGAGGGTGGATCTAACCTACCACATGATGCACCCTATGTTGGTGTATATGCCCTAGGACCTAGTTTTGGTCAACTAATGTACTACTTGACATTGATATTTATATATCATTCTGGCATTGTCGTTATCATTGTTTGACTACACCTGCGATTGTGTACTTACATGATAATGTCCCTGGAGACAGATTGGATCTGTGCTCGAATTATAATCCCCAGTCGATGTACCTTAGTGGATATGGGACAGCTATGGTACTTGTGAGACTGGTATGTGGGCTGGTTAGGCACGTGGTGCTAACGCAGACACATGGGTATATCATTGGGGATATACTGGATAGACCCGCTATGAGGCTATGACTTGGTGTCATGAGTTATCCTCATAAGTGACAGGAGATGCATTGATCCCTTGACTTGAGGTCATTAATCATTCTATATGGTTAGGGACTTGCTTTGATACAACCTAACACCTTGCCGTAGCTGGGAGGTCATAACGGTTGTTATTGAGCATGTCACGACCCATATGAGAAGATCAAGGGACAGACATAGGATTTGCCCCTTCCCTAAGGAAGTATGATATCCATGGAGCTCCTTTATGGTTCTATGACTGAGAGTGTATGGCCATACCCAGGTGAGAACCTGTTTTAGTCATAGCCATGTGATTGGATGAAAACAAGTGGTGACACACTTGTCCAATCGGATATCAGTTCGGCAAAGAGACTGTAATGCATCTGTACCTAGTTGCGATGATGGGGATGTCGATGTTGATATCCATTCCAATGACCTGGGTAGCAGCGATGCACTGCTAGGTGCCACTCACTGCTTGTGATGACCTTTGGTCAGCACTGCCAGCGTCAGAGGAACCTACAGGGTCGCACACCTTGATACTTGAGTTCTCGTATTGATCGGGAAGCCTTATGATCGAGTTATTGGATAACTCGGATCTAATTGGGAGATTTCATCAACGCCAATGGGCCTGATGAGATGGAAGAATGTTATTGGAGCCAAACTTCATTTTTGGCAGGTTGTCCTGTATTTGACCATGGTTGGTCACATTTGGATTAGGGTTGCATTGGATTGGATCCAAGTGCTTAATCAACCTATGCAATGATGTTTGGGCTAGCTCATTATCCAATGAGGCCCAATAACAAGTTCTCATGAAGAGATGAGAGGCTAAAAGGGTATAATGGGGAGAAACATGAACCATTAGGCGCCTAGGGGCATAATGGGGTAATGTTGGCGCCTTTGCTTCATTATGGAAGTAAAGGACGCCTCCCCCTCTCTTCCTAGGATGGAATGCATGCCTCTATGGCATTGCTTGAGGCGCAAGGCAAGGCCTTGGCGCACAAGGAAAGGCGTGGGAACAAAAGGTAAGGTTGAATGAGAATTATGGAAATGTCTTGGAGACTTTCCTTATCTCAAACCTCCTCATCCTAGCCCTACACTTGTCATGATCCTAGCCATTACCCTAACCGCCTCTTGCCCTATAAATATGACCCTAGTCGCCCCCTCTTGTGTGCAATTAATTCCTTGAAGGCGTGAACACAAGGAGAGGGGCGAGTGGTTGGAGCAAGGGCGCATCTTCCTTCTTCCATAACCGCAAGCCACTTCTTCCTTTCCTCTTGGCGCAAGGAACATTAGTGCTTGGCATTTTTGGATAGTCTTCCTTCTTCTCTTGGCGCATCATCTCTCTTGGTGGCGCAAGTGAAGTACAGTATCTCCCTAAGGCTTGGATCTTCTTCCCGAGGCTAGCACCGGGCGTGGAAGAAGAGAACTCAAGAGATCCGTGTGTGCGAGACTGCAGAGGGCGAACACTTGGGCGCCTTCATCGACATCGCACTACATTGCTCTTAAGGTATTTCCTAACTCATCGTGTCGACTCCCTTGCATGCGATCTTCACTGGGTTTTTGGGACCGGCCTGTTTCGGGGACATTCTTCCGCTGCGAAAAATGTATGTCCATAACTCTGAAAAATTGTAAAATGTCCCCGGGGTTTCCCAACAGTGGTATCAGAGCGACTTGCAAGACTCGAACGATGTTTTATGCTTTTCTTCCATGCTCACATGCCATATCTCTATTTTCGTAAATAGCATGATGCATGGCAATCGATTTTCCTAAAAGAAGAAAAATTAGGGTTTCTTGTTTCTATCATCCTCTCAATCTCTTTTGGAATTTTTGGACTATTTTTCTTGTTTGATTTAAAGATCAAAGGCGCACGTAATTTTTTCAAGTAGGACGGGCATTGTGTCTGTTGGGGTATGCCCTTAAGGCTAATGTTTGAGGCCTTGGGATTATATCAGTATCATGTATAAACTCTATGTTTATAAAGGCAATGGTTGTTATTCAGGTTGTTACATTATCTGCTGCAATGTGTATACTTCTGAATAATGTCTCAATGATGTTCAGCTAGTCTGGCATGCAGTGTAGTCCTTAGTCGAAATATCTTGGTGAACATGAGACAACCTTGATATGATTGAGACTAATATGTGTTCTAATCTTATAGGATGCTTTGAGCATGGAATAAGATGTAGACTCATGGGTACATTGGATGTACTGGACAGACCCTACATAGGATGTTCAATTGCTTGTCACAATGTGAATAATCCTTGTATGCGAACAAGTGGCATACTTCCTCTGACTTGAGATCACTTGTGTTTCTAAATGATGATTGGCATTGTTTTGAGATAGTTCGATATCATTTGAAACATAATGGTTATAGACTATCTTGGATGGTGAGCATGAGTCATGTTAGGGCGCTAGTGATAGACATAGGATTGCCATCTCCTTCATTGGAGTGTGATGTTCTAAAGGGGCCCCCTGGATGAGATGATTGAGAAAGTGTATGGCCATACCCAGATGACTATGTTCATCTGATCTAATCATTCTCATCATATTGGAGTTACAGGCTTGACACGCTTGTCCAATAAGAACATCCAGTGGCAAAGGAAACATGTATGTCTAGTGAAATGGATTCACACTTGTGCTGTGGTTTGGGTGTAGTCTTGGAAGACTCTTTCCTTTATATCGGGAGACAGTGATGTGTTGCTAGATACCCCTCACTGATCGTGATAACGTAAGTTATCGTTACCGACATTTAAAGGAAACCCTTAGGGTCGCACAATTTGATGATATGGCTTACTTAAGTCAGATCGTGTGGACTGAATTGTTTGGGTTCAGTTTAAAGGGATTTAATCTCTGATTGTAAGTGAGATCTGGTCTGATCATGTTTGATTGATTAGGGCTTGAGATCGGTAAGCTTCGATAGAGAGAATTGATGCTAGATCGGTGAGATCAGGAGCATCAGGAGATGAACGGTTAGATCTGGAGCCTTAGGGTTTAATTGTGATCTAGACCAAATGCTTGGGTTAATTGGTCTTTGAACCAAACCAAAATGAACCGGCTCATCATATGAGCGCATGGTTCAATGGGAAGAGAAAAATGCGATGGTTCACAAGGAGTGAACGCATCACACGTTGAGGGGGTTTTTCTATTTTGGGAAACCATGTTTCCAAAACATGGTCACGCCTCACGTTCGCTCCTCTCACGCCTATTGTCGCCTCTTCCTCTCTATGCTCTCTCAACTCTCGTGTGTTGAAGGAGTTGACGACAAGGAGGTCTCGGCCAAGCAAGACATCTCTTATTCCCTTCCATTCGATCAGGAGACTTGAAGGTCTTTGCTAGCACAAGGATCAACAAGGAGTAGGCGATCTTCTTCTTGTGTGCGCATCTTCTGGAGGAGATCCCTTTCGCTCTCTTCTTCCAAGGCACCATCCAAGCAATGGCGATGGTATGACTCTTATCAATGTATACAAGTTTTAATAGTTGATCATATGACATGCATGCAACCGATCATCTAGAAACCCTTATTTCTGCTGCCCAAAATTTTATATGCGCCACTTTAGGGTTTCGCCCCCTTTATAGGGGACTTTCAATTGGTATCAGAGCCAAGTTATAAGCATGTTTTTATGATTGCTTGAGGCTTTTGTGATCCATGTTTGCGCTTGTATGCTTAGATCTAAACTACATGCGAAAATTACATGTTAAGTTGTTCATGCGAAAACTTGATGAACATGTTTTCTAGTTGGCGCATGTTGTAGTTTTTCTTCAAAAACTTGTTAACTTGCGCGCCTCACTTAGATCTATAGCCGCCTACTGTAAAACCTTAGACGGGTTATTAGGGTTGAAATCATAGTCGAGTCTAGATCCAACCAGTCTGATCAGACTATCTGACAGCCTAGAAGGGTCGACCAGATGGCATCTGTGCGCAAGCACAAGGTGGCTATAGGTTGACTGCAGACAGGCGTGTAGCGATGTCTGGTTGAGACAACCAGTGAACGCTTTTGAGTCAGGCCCGGGCTCACACCCGCTTGCCAGAACTCATGAGGCTCATTCAGCCCAACGCATGCATTGTTGGCCACTGGGTCAACTCAAGTCAGTTAGGATTTGGTGCATGCAAGGGCAGTGGGTCTGACTAGGTCTGATGAGTGAATCCCTATTAATGAACCGTTGTAAGGTAGTAGGGCACATAAGGAAAATAAAATTGATGCCTATGGGTTTTCGAAAACTTTATTTTCTTATTGTTGGATCACATATTGATTGTATACCATGATGATTGTCTATTTAATCTTATGTGGGCTGCCTATTTTAATGTGTGCTGTGCTGGGGCCTGCGTGCCTGGATTAAACTGTAAATTATTATAATTGTGATCTGCGCATCACATTTTAATTAATTTATTGTGTAATTGACCTGCGTGTCAATCTTGTCTAGATAGATTAAATTGTATTTTAATCAGACAAGAGCACAGAGCACACTTGGCAGAGGCGCATGCAGCAGTGGCTTGACCAGGTGGGAGGTCCAGGGTTCGACTCTGGGACAGGCGCATTTACCTGGTGGGCGCACCTGAGCTGCAGTGGGCGCTTGGGCCCTGGGATGGGCCAGATGAGATGCAAAAGACCCATCAACAGCTCAAGTGAAGACTTAAGTTAAATTAAGGTCTTACCTAGGCTTAATGGGCTTTTACCACATAAGATCAGCATGCTTTCTGTTTATTGTTTATATAATTAGAATTGCATGATTTAATCTTCTGCTATCACCATAGGGTTTGCATGATAGTTAAGAAGATAAAAGACTGTTAAAATCCAACGCTAAAATATGAAGCTCGTAAGCCTTCTGGCGCGAAACCTCACTGTTCTGACTATCGTTGGGGCCGTGTTGTACCCACTCAGTGGGCACGCCCATCTATCTTCAGACGGTGTGTGATTACACCTGCGTGTTACAGGGAAGGGATTTATCGCTTCTCGTTGCTCAGCATAGCACGTGGTGGTCCAGGGAGTAGGTCGGGTCAGCTTGACCATGTAGGCTACATATGTGGCGCATATGGTAGCTATATGGAGGCAGCCATCTGTGGGATCAGAGACTGTGTTGTACCAACTCAGTTGGCACAGTCTGCTGGATTGCCCAGATGAAGGGGAATCGCACGGGTTGGCGATTGGCAGGGATTGCCTACCAGAGACTAGTGCTTGTACTCTCTGTGCATCTTATCTCGCCTGAGCGGGACACGGAGACCAAGTATGAAATCTGGATCCCATCTCACTAAAAGAGTTTTACTCTTTCGGGCTGTTTTGCTGGATTTTTCAGCCAGATAAAATAGTGAGAAAAGAATCATTCTTAAGTCCATTATGTATGCGATGTTATGTACTCGCCCAGACGTCGCTTACGGGTTAAGCGTGACCAGTCGGTTCCAAAGTAATCCAGGTCAGGCGCACTGGATTGCAGTCAAGAACATTTTGAAATATCTGCGGAGGACCAAAGATATGTTCTTGGTGTATGGTGGTCAGGAAGAACTCAGTATTGAAGGATATACTGATGCTTCGTTCCAATCTGACCAGGATGATTTCCGATCGCAATCAGGCTATGTTTTTAGCTTGAATGGAGGTCCAGTGGTGTGGAAAAGTTTCAAACAATCTATTGTTGCTAATTCCACAACAGAAGCCGAGTATGTTGCAGCCTCGGAAGCATCTAAGGAGGCAGTGTGGATTCGTAAGTTCGTTCAGGAACTTGGTGTTGTTCCTTCGAGTGCAGATCCATTGGTTATCTTCTGTGATAACACTGGAGCAATAGCACAGGCAAAGGAACCACGGTCGCACCAGAAGTCCAAGCACATACAGAGACGGTTTCACTTGATCCGGGAGATCATTGATCGTGGCGAGATCAAAGTCTGCAAGGTTCATACCGATGACAATCTGGCTGACCCGCTTACAAAGCCTCTGGCGCAGCAGAAGCATGAGAAGCACTGTAATAATATGGGTTTGAGATTTCTCAACCATTAGATTAAGTGCAAGTGGGAGATTGTTGGGGTATGCCCTTAAGGCTAATGTTTGAGGCCTTGGGATTATATCAGTATCATGTATAAACTCTATGTTTATAAAGGCAATGGTTGTTATTCAAGTTGTTACATTATCTGCTGCAATGTGTATACTTCTGAATAATGTCTCAATGATGTTCAGCTAGTCTGACATGCAGTGTAGTCCTTAGTCAAAATATCTTGGTGAACATGAGACAACCTTGATATGATTGAGACTAATATGTGTTCTAATCTTATAGGATGCTTTGAGCATGGAATAAGATGTAGACTCATGGGTACATTGGATGTACTGGACAGACCCTACATAGGATGTTCAATTGCTTGTCACAATGTGAATAATCCTTGTATGCGAACAAGTGGCATACTTCCTCTGACTTGAGATCACTTGTGTTTCTAAATGATGATTGGCATTGTTTTGAGATAGTTCGATATCATTTGAAACATAATGGTTATAGACTATCTTGGATGGTGAGCATGAGTCATGTTAGGGCGCTAGTGATAGACATAGGATTGCCATCTCCTTCATTGGAGTGTGATGTTCTAAAGGGGCCCCCTGGATGAGATGATTGAGAAAGTGTATGGCCATACCCAGATGACTATGTTCATCTGATCTAATCATTCTCATCATATTGAAGTTATAGGCTTGACACGCTTGTCCAATAAGAACATCCAGTGGCAAAGGAAACATGTATGTCTAGTGAAATGGATTCACACTTGTGCTGTGGTTTGGGTGTAGTCTTGGAAGACTCTTTCCTTTATATCGGGAGACAGTGATGTGTTGCTAGATACCCCTCACTGATCGTGATAACGTAAGTTATCGTTACCGACGTTTAAAGGAAACCCTTAGGGTCGCACAATTTGATGATATGGCTTACTTAAGTCAGATCGTGTGGACTGAATTGTTTGGGTTCAGTTTAAAGGGATTTAATCTCTGATTGTAAGTGAGATCTGGTCTGATCATGTTTGATTGATTAGGGCTTGAGATCGGTAAGCTTCGATCGAGAGAATTGATGCTAGATCGGTGAGATCAGGAGCATCAGGAGATGAACGGTTAGATCTGGAGCCTTAGGGTTTAATTGTGATCTAGACCAAATGCTTGGGTTAATTGGTCTTTGAACCAAACCAAAATGAACCGGCTCATCATATGAGCGCATGGTTCAATGGGAAGAGAAAAATGCGATGGTTCACAAGGAATGAACGCATCACACGTTGAGGGGGTTTTTCTATTTTGGGAAACCATGTTTCCAAAACATGGTCACGCCTCACGTTCGCTCCTCTCACGCCTATTGTCGCCTCTTCCTCTCTATGCTCTCTCAACTCTCGTGTGTTGAAGGAGTTGACGACAAGGAGGTCTCGGCCAAGCAAGACATCTCTTCTTCCCTTCCATTCGATCAGGAGACTTGAAGGTCTTTGCTAGCACAAGGATCAACAAGGAGTAGGCGATCTTCTTCTTGTGTGCGCATCTTCTGGAGGAGATCCCTTTCGCTCTCTTCTTCCAAGGCACCATCCAAGCAATGGCGATGGTATAACTCTTATCAATGTATACAAGTTTTAATAGTTGATCATATGACATGCATGCAACCGATCATCTAGAAACCCTTATTTCCGCTGCCCAAAATTTTATATGCGCCACTTTAGGGTTTCGCCCCCTTTATAGGGGACTTTCAGTGTCTTCGGACTAGCCAAGTCTCTTGATCTGACAAAATTGCCAGCCGAATGGATCTCTGAAATCATCATGAAAAATAAATCGCAATAAACCAAAAGACTTGTGAGAAGAAGATGAGAAAAAGAAACTGGTTTTGTGAAAAAGTAAAATTTCAGATTTTATGTTTTTCATGAGCATGTAGAATTGCATGAGTAAATACCTTGATTGTGCATGGTGTTGTGATCATTAGTCAAGCCCCCCCCTCTTGCATGCCTGCGATGTATCCTTGTGTGGCCTATGTGCCATCTTTTTAAATATTTTTGTAAAAATTAAGAGGAAGATTAAGGGCTAAGGCGCATCCTTCTTGGACCTTGATGCTCGCATCTTACTTGATGGCGCAAGCATGCAAGGTGGCGCATGCAAGCTGGTGCTTGGTTGCTTGGTGGCGAAAAAGGTTTTATCCCCTTGCATGGTGGCGCACCTTCCTTGGAGGAAGACCATGGCATTGGCCGAACCTATGGGGAACTTTTAAAGTGTACCTCTAGGGTTTGAGAGCTAAACCATGAGAGAAGGACCTTGGAGCCAATCTTGAAGTTCAAGCTAGAGGTCGGCTAGGCTAGGTCTAGTTTTGGGGCTTGAGTTCTAGGACAAGAGTTGAACCTATTTTATGGCATGGATTGGTTCAAAGTCTTGTATAGGATATGATCACATCATCCTTTACTGCTTTTATTATTATCTGCAGAAGCATGCCTGAAATGTTTTACCGTTATGTTATCACTATAGGATTGCATGCCTGTAATGATAGACATAAGATAAAACTGAGATGATGAGACCTTAAACAAAAACCCTCAATTCAAATATCAAGTCTGGTAGCCTTCTAACGCGTAGCCCTCACTAAGCTATCGATGAGTGGAGTTGTGAATTGTTTCCCACCCTCGTGGGACACACCCACTTATCTTTAGAAAGTGCGTGGTGGCAATGGTTTCCCCAGTCCAGTTTTAACCTGGGCGTGCCTTCGCAAGGAAACTCGTTGGCCCTGGGCATAATGGTTAGGAATGGACTTGACTAGAAGTTCACATGTGCTGGGCACATGGTGAAAGTCTAGAGGCATCGTTGAGAGGTAAAGGTTTCATGTAGTATCCGGCCCTCGCTGGACATGAAATGCCCAGACTGTCTCAACAAGGGGAGTTGCTTGGAGCAACCGGCCGGGGCGCCCACCTTAGGAAGCATGGGTTACTTTGTGCATCTCATCCCACCCTCGTGGGACACAAAGCCTCATGTGAAATAAGGATCCCATCTCACTAGGAAGTTTTAAACTTCCCGATTGACTTTGTGGGTTGTCAATTCGAATATAAAATAGTGGGAGCCATGGTCATTTAAAACAAGTCCAGTTTAAATGACTCGAAGTAGTACTAATCTGTTGTTTCTTGGTTGTTGTAGAACAATGGCTGTGAACAATGGCAGATGGTCACTGCGATCTACCCTGGAAAGGGATAAGTTGGTTGGATCCAACTTAAAGGATTGGTATATGAATTTGAGAATTGTGCTCAAGCTCGAGAGGAAGCTATATGTCCTTGAGAAGCCAATTCCTGAACCACTTCCATGCTTGGCCTCGACGGCTGAGAAGGATGCTTATGATAAGCATCAAGCTGATACTTCAGAGGTTGCACAATTGATGCTAACCAACATGTCGCCCGAGCTTAGAGGGCAATATGAATCTAAGAGTGCCTCTGAAATTATTTCTAATCTAAGGCAGCTCTTTGATGCATTGGTTGAGCTCAACCCTCCCAAAGTAATCATTCAGTGCGTTGAGCCCAAAGGCTTAACTAATACATTGAAAACAAAGATGGAAAGAGTCAGGAATAATAAGTGCTACTCATGTGGAGGACCACCTCACATGATAAAGGACATAGTACGACTCCAGAATGAGAAGAAGAGAGGCAAGGCTTCGTCTTCATGCTCAGGTATTTATGTTACAGAAGTCAACCTTTCTACTTCTATGTCATGGGTATTGGATACCGCATGTGGAGCTCATATTCGTACAAATATGCAGGGGCTCAAGAAAAGTAGATCGGTGTTGCCTGGAGAGATTGACCTACGCGTTGGAAATGGGGCACAGGTTGCTGCTGTTGCTGTAGGCGTTCTGACTCTCTCCTTGCCTTCTGGACTTCAATTAGAACTAGACAATTGCTTTTGTGTACCTTCGCTAACAAAGAATATTGTATCCATTCCTTGCTTGGCGAGGAAAGGATTTAAATTTGAAATAAATAATAACTCCTGTACTTTTTCATTTGCAAATATGTTCTATGGGAAGGGCACTTTGTGCAATGGTCTATATATCTTGGATATGGAAAGTTCTATTTGTAACATAAGCAATAAGAGGACCAAACTGAGTGGTTCAGTTGGTGCTTTCCTATGGCACTGTCGATTAGCCCATATAAACAAGAATCGCATCCAACAACTCCATGCAAATGGATTGTTAGATTCAAGTTCCTTGGAGGAATTTGATACTTGTGAACCTTGTTTGTTAGGGAAGATGACAAAGGCGCCCTTCACCAAGATTGGTGAGAGGGCAGAAGGTTTATTGGATCTCATACATACTGATGTGTGTGGGCCCTTCAATAAACAAGCCAGAGGAAGGTACAGCTACTTCATTACCTTTACTGATGACTTCAGTAGGTATGGTTATGTCTACTTAATGAGACATAAATCTGAATCCTTTGAGAAATTCAAGGAGTTCAAGAATGAAGTAGAGAACCAGCTTGGAAGATCCATTAAAGCTCTTCGATCAGATCAAGGTGGAGAATACCTGAGTGGTGAGTTCTTTGACTATCTGAGAGTGAAAGTCCCCTTTCAATAAGGGGGGCCGAAACCCTAAAGTGGCGCATACAAAACATGGGCAGCGGATACTAGGGTTTCATGGGATCGATGCATGTATTATGATCAACATTAAAACTTTTGAATGCAAGAAAGAATGCGATTCATACAATGGCCATTTCTAGATGGCGCCTTGGAAGCAAGAGAACAAAAGAGGTCTCCTCCAAATCGTCACACACAAGATGATCAACGGCTTGCTCCTTCTTGTCGTCCCTTGTGCTAGCAAGGATCGTCCAAGGTGTCTTTGATCGTTTGAAGGGAAGAGAGAGCTTTCCTTGCTTGGCGATTTTTTTTCTTCTTTCGTCTACCACCTTTTCTCACACGAATGTGTGAAGAGCCAAAGGCAAAACGGCGACAAGAGAGCGAGAGAGGGGCGACGTGAGAGAGATGTGGTCACGTTGTGACATGCTATCTAAAAATAGCAAAACCATCTCAACGTTCAAGTGACCACAATCGCAAATGCCAACTTGAACCATACGCTCATCCAATGAGCTGGTTCAAATCGATTTGGTTCAATAACCAAATAAACCAAGCAATTAGTCCAGATTATAATAAACCCCTAAGGCTTAAGATCTGACCATTGATCTCTTGATGCTCCTGATCTCACTGATCTAGCATCTATTCTCTCAATCGAAGCTTACCGATCTCAAGCCCTAATCAATCAAACAAGATCAGACTAGATCTCACTTACAATCAGAGACTAAATCCCTTTAAACTGAACCCAAACAATTCAGTCCACACGATCTGACTTAAGTAAGCCATATCATCAAATTGTGCGACCCTAAGGGTTTCCTTTAAATGTCGGTAACGATAACTTACGTTATCACGATCAGTGAGGGGTATCTAGCAACACATCACTGTCTCCCGATATAAAGGAAAGAGTCTTCCAAGACTACACCCAAACCACAGCACAAGTGTGAATCCAATTCACAAGGCATGCAAATTTCCTTTGCCACTGGATGTTCTTATTGGACAAGCGTGTCAAGCTTGTAGCTCCAATATGATGAGCATGATTAGATCAGATGAACACTGTCACCTGGGTATGGCCATACACTTTCTCAATCATCTCATACAGAGGGGGGCCCCTTTAGAACATCACACTCCAATTAAGGAGACGGCAATCCTTTATCTATCACTAGTGCCCTAACCTGACTCAAGCTCACCATCCAAGATAGTCTATAACCATTATGTTTCAAATGATATTGAACTACCTCAAAACAATGACAATCATCATTTAGAAACACAAGTGATCTCAAGTCAGAGGAAATGTGCCACTTGTTGCAATCAAGGATTATTCACATTGTGACAAGCAATTGAATATCCTAGTAGGGTCTGTCCAGTACATCCAATGTACCCATGAGTCTACATCTTATTCCATGCTCGAAGCATCCTATAAGATTAGAACACATATTAGTCTCAATCATATCAAGGCTGTCTCATGTTCGCCAAGATATATCGACTAAGGACTTTACTGCATGTCAGCCCAGCTGAACAGCATTGAGACATTATTCATAAGTATATGTATTGCAGCAGATAATATAACAAACTGAATAACAACCATTGCCTTTATAAACATAAGAGTTTATACATGATACTGTTACAATCCCAAGGCCTCAAACATTAGCCTTAAGGGCATACCCCAACAATCTCCCACTTGCACTTAATCTAATGGTTGAGAAATCTCAAACCCATATTATTACAGTGCTTCTCATGCTTCTGCTGCGCCAGAGGCTTGGTAAGCGGGTCTGCCAGATTGTCATCTGTATGAACCTTGCAGACTTTGATCTCGCCACGATCTATGATCTCCATGATCAAGTGAAACCGTCTCTGTATGTGCTTGGACTTCTGGTGCGACCGTGGTTCCTTTGCTTGTGCAATTGCTCCAGTGTTATCACAGAAGATAACCAAAGGATCTGCACTCGAAGGAACAACACCAAGTTCTTGAACGAACTTACGAATCCACACTGCCTCCTTGGATGCTTCCGAGGCTGCAACATACTCGGCTTCTGTTGTGGAATCAGCAACGATTGACTGTTTGAAACTTTTCCACACCACTGCTCCTCCATTCAAGCTAAAAACATAGCCTGATTGCGATCGGAAATCATCCTGGTTAGACTGGAACGAAGCGTCAGTATATCCTTCTATACTGAGTTCTTCCTGACCACCATACACCAAGAACATATCTTTGGTCCTCCGAAGATATTTTAAAATGTTCTTGACTGCAATCCAGTGCGCCATACCTGGATTACTTTGGAACCGACTGGTCACGCTTAACCCGTAAGCGATGTCTGGGCGAGTACACAACATCGCATACATAATGGATCCAATAGCCGAAGCATAAGGCGTATTGTCCATTTCATCTTTCTCAGTCTGTGTTTATGGACACTGACTCTTCGAAAGATTCAGACCATGTCTGACTGGAAGATATCCTCTTTTAGAATTCTCTAAATGAAATCTCTCCAGGACTTTATCGATGTAAGTACTCTGGCACAGCCCGAGAAGCCTCTTAGATCTATCCCTGTAGATCTTCACACCTAATACATAGGCTGCTTCTCCTAAATCTTTCATCTGGAAACATTTTCTTAACCATGCTTTAACCGCATGCATTTCAGGAATATCGTTTCCAATGATCAAGATATCATCGACGTAGAGGACTAGGAAAGTAATCACGCTCTCACTAAACCTCTTATATACACACGGGTCATCCTCGTTCTTGATGAAACCAAATTCAGAGATTGATTCATCAAAACGAATATTCCAGCTTCTCGATGCTTGTTTAAGTCCATAAATAGACTTCTTTAACTTGCATATTTTATGACGATCTGATGGATTAGTGAAACCTTCTGCAGGGGTCCCCTTCAAGGGGGAGCGAAAAAACCCTAATGGGCGCATGTGTTTCAACGCAGCGGAAATAAGGGTTTTAGGGATCATTAGCATGATATATGATCAACTATGAAAAATCGATTGCAAAATGCCAATAAGATTCATACCATCGCCATCTATGGATGAAGTGTTGGAAGCAAAAACCGAAAGGGGTCTTCTCCCTAGTCGACGCACACACGATGAAGAATGGCCTCTCCTTGTCGTCTTTGTGCTAGCAAAGCTTCAAGGGTCCTTTGCGCATGGAGGAGATGAGATCCTTGGGCTTGGCGAAGAAGAAGTTCCTCTACACTCGTCAAGACTTTTGTCACACGAGAAGGGAGGAGATGTCGTCCGAAGTTGATGATCGACAAGGGAGTAAACACGTTGTAATCAACGTGGGCGTTGCTATCCAAAAATAGTAACCCATTACTCACTTCGGTTATGCGTTCACATGAAGTGAACCGCAACCCTCTTCTCCCATTCGAACCTTTTGAACCAAGCGCTCATAACATGAGCCGGTTCAAGTGACTTTGGTTCAAGACCAAATCGGCCCAAGCAATGGTCGATCTTATTGAACCACAAGGTTCAAGATCACCGTTGATCTCTCGATGCTCTAGATCTCACTGATCTAGCATCATAACTCTCGATCGAAGCTTACCGATCTAAAGCCCTAATCAATCAAACATGATCAGACCAGATCTCACTCTCAATCAGAGTTTAACACCCCTTTAAACTGAACTAAACAATTCAGTCCACACGATCTGACTTAAAGAAGCCATATCATCAAATTGTGCGACCCTAAGGGTTTCCTTTAAATGTCGGTAACGATAACTCACGTTATCACGATCAGTGAGGGGTATCTAGCAACACATCACTGTCTCCCGATATAAAGGAAAGAGTCTTCCAAGACTTCACCCAAACCACAGCACAAGTGTGAATCCAATTCACTAGGCATGCATACTTCCTTTGCCACTTGATGTTCTTATTGGACAAGCCTGTCAAGCTTGTAACTCCAATATGATGAGCATGATTAGATCAGATGAACACTGTCACCTGGGTATGGCCATACACTCTCTCAATCATCTCATCCAGGGGGGCCCTTATAGAACATCACACTCCTTAAACAAGGAGACGGCAATCCTATGTCTATCACTAGTGTCCTAACCTGACTCAAGCTCATCATCCAAGATAGTCTATAATCATTATGTTTCAAATGATATTGAACTACCTCAAAACAATGACAATCATCATTTAGAAAACACAAGTGATCTCAAGTCAGAGGAAATGTGCCACTTGTCGCAATCAAGGAATATTCACATTGTGACAAACAATTGAACATCCTAGTAGGGTCTGTCCAGTACATCCCATGTACCCATGAGTCTACATCTTATTCCATGCTCGAAGCATCCTATAAGATTAGAACACATATTAGTCTTAACCATATCAAGGCTGTCTCATGTTCACCAAGATACATCGACCAAGGACATAATAGCATGTCAGCCCAGCTGAACAGCTTTGAGACATTATTCAGAAGAACATATATTGCAGCAGACAATGTAGCTAACTGAATAACAACCATGCCTTTATAAACATATGAGTTTATTACATGATACTTGTTACACTCCCATAGGCTTCAAACATTAGCCTTAAGGGCATACCCCAACACCTTCTGGTTGTGTCATATACACATCCTCATCCAGATTTCCATTAAGGATAGCTGTCTTCACATCCATTTGCCAGATCTCATAATCATAATATGCTGCTATCGCGAAAAGAATCCGAATAGGCTTAAACATAGCTACAGGTGAGAAAGTTTCATCATAATCTATCCGTAGATTTGTTTGAAACCTTTCGCAACTAGCCTGCCTTTATAGGTAACCACGTTACCATCCATGTCAATCTTCTTCTTGAAGATCCATTTACAGCCTATAGGGATAACTCCCGGAGGCGGATCAACCAAATCCCAGACTTGGTTATCTGACATGGAGTCCATCTCGGCGCGCATAGCTTCAAGCCATCTCGCTGAATCCGGTCCACTGACCGCATCCGCATAAGTGAGGGGTTGATCATTATCAATGATGTAGACTCCGTCATAGCGCTCAGGTTGTCGACGGATCCTTCCCGATCTTTGCGGTTCCCGTGATATCTGAGCCTCAGGTTGTTCAGTAACCTGTTCTACCGGCTCAGGCTCATCCAACTGTGCTTGACCACTTTGTCCTTCCTCTGGATTCTCATCCAGCTTTATTTCTCTCCCACTGGCCTCTTGCAGAAGAAACTCCTTCTCAAGAAATATGGCCGTCCGAGCAACAAACACCTTGTTCTCTTTGGGATCGTAGAAATAATAACCCTTAGTTTCCTTAGGGTAACCGACAAAGATACATTTCTCAGATCTGCTCTCTAGTTTTCCAGAGGCGAGCTTTTTGACATAAGCCTCGCAGCCCCAGATCCTGATAAATGTCAAGCTAGGCTGTTTCCCATACCATAATTCATATGGGGTCTTTGAAACTGCCTTGGATGGCACTCGGTTTAGTACCTTTGCAGCTGTCTCCAGTGCAAATCCCCAAAAGGAGTAAGGTAGAGTAGCCTGACTCATCATAGAACGAACCATATCAAGTAACGTTCTATTTCTCCTCTCGGACACACCATTCCATTGCGGTGTTCCTGGCGGAGTGAGCTGTGAGATAATCCCACACTCCTTCAGATAGTCAGTAAACTCTCGACTTAGGTATTCTCCACCTCGATCAGAACGAAGTGCCTTGATATTTCGGCCAAGCTGATTCTGTACTTCATTCTTGAACTCTTTGAACTTGTCAAAAGATTCACTTTTATGTCTCATAAGATAGACATACCCATATCTACTGAAATCATCAGTGAAGGTAATGAAGTACTGATAGCCACCTCTGGCATGTTTACTAAAAGGCCCACACACATCACTGTGTATAAGGTCAAGTAAACCTGAAGTCCTTTGACCTTTATGAGGAAAAGGCGACTTCGTCATTTTGCCCATCAAACAAGCTTTGCATGTATCAATCTCCTCATAGGAGAATGATCCCAGCAGTCCATAATCATGCAACCGCTTAATGCGTTTCTTGTTAATATGACCTAAACGACTATGCCATAGCAAGGTGCTGTCATCAGCATATTTGGCTTTCTTATTATCAATATTGTGTATAGAACATTCCATGTCCAACATGAATAACCCATTGTTAATTGAACCAGTAGCATAAACAATATTATCTAAAGAAAGAACACACTTTGAAATATTGCATTCAAAGGAAAACCCCTTCCTGACAAGAGCAGGAATGGAGATAATATTTTTAGTAATGCTGGGAACAAAGTAACAATTGTCTAGTTCCAATACAAGTCCAGATGGTAAAGAGATGAAATAGTCTCCTACAGCAACAGCAGCAACCCGTGCCCCGTTTCCAACTCGTAGGTCCACCTCATGCTGTCCCACCTGTCTTCTTCTCTTGAGTTCCTGTACATTTGAACAAATGTGAACTCCACATGCAGTGTCCAACACCCATGAAATAGAAGAAGATGAAACCATGACTTCCGTCACGTATATACCTGAGCCAGAAGCGATGCTTCCCCTCTTGTCTCCTTGGAGCGCTTTACAGTCCTTTTTCCAGTGACCCAGCTGGCCACAGTGGAAACATCTGTATTCCTTCGACCGCTTGACCTTTTGCTTCAGAGCCTTGCTGTAGCTCTTGACAGGGGTCTTGCCCTTCTTCCCCTTCTTCTTGTTCCTTGAAGGAAACATCAAGACAGAGGTTGAAGGCTTTCCCTTCAGAGTCTCCTCAGTAGTCAAGAGCATATTCAGCAGCTCTGCCGGAGTACAATCGATTTTGTTCATATTAAAGTTAATGATGAACGCATCGAAAGAGGGCGGGAGAGACTGCAGAATAATGTCTACAGCAAGCTCCTGATTGATGGTATGCCCCAGTTTCTCTAGAGCCTCCTTGTGCCCAATCATCTTGAGCACGTGAGCTCCCACTGGGCTCCCTTCAGCCAGTTTGCTCTGAAAGAACAGCTTAGTCAAATTATAGCGCTCAGTCCTCGCCTGCGCAGCATACAGCATCTTGAGGTTTGCTATAATTTGTATAGCAGACATATCCTCATGCTGACGCTGCAGCGGTGGCGTCATAGACGCTAGCATCAGGCAAGCGACATCAATGCTATCATTGACATGCTTTTCATAGGCATCCCGAACCGCCCTTGCGGCGTTCGGAGCGGGCTGAGGCGGTATAGCCGTCTCGAGGACATACAGTTTCCTCTCTGCCTTAAGAACAATCTTAAGGTGTTCGTACCAGTCTGAGAAGTTCGGCCCAGCAAACTTCTCCCTTTCCAGTAGGGATCGCACATTGAAGCTCATGGTGTTTGTTGCTGCAGGAATCTACAACAATGCAAGAACAGCAAGGTCAGTATCAATGTTCAGAATCAATCCAGGACTTAAGAAAGATTCTTTTCTCACTATTTTATCTGGCTGAAAAATCCAGCAAAAACAGCCCGAAAGAGTAGAACTCTTTTAGTGAGATGGGATCCAGATTTCATACTTGGTCTCCGCGTCCCGCTCAGGCGATATAAGATGCACAGAGAGTACAAGCACTAGTCTCTGGTAGGCTGTCCCAGCCAATCGCCAACCCGTGCGATTCCCCTTCATCTGGGCAATCCAGCTGACTGTGCCAACTGAGTTGGTACAACACAGTCTCTGATCCCACAGATGGCTGCCTCCATGTGCTACCATATGCGCCACATATGTAGCCTACATGGTCAAGCTGACCCGACCTACTCCCTGGACCACCACGTGCTATGCTGAGCAACGAGAAGCGATAAATCCCTTCTCTGTAACACGCAAGTGTAATCCCGCACCATCTGAAGATAGATGGACGTGCCCACTGAGTGGGTACAACACGGCTCCAACGATAATCAGAACAGTGAGGTTTCGCGTCAGAAGGCTTACGAGCTTGATATTTTAGCGTTGGATTTTAACGGTCTTTTATCTTCTTGACTATCATGCAATTCCTATGGTGATAGCAGAAGATAAACTCATGCAATTCTAATTATAAAAGCAATAAATAGAAAGCATGCTGATCTTATGTGGTAAAAGCCCATTAAGCCTAAGTTAGACCTTAAATTAAACTTAAGTCTTCACTTGCTTTTCTTCATGGGTCTTTTGCTGCTCATCTGGCCCAAACCAGGGCCCAAGCGCCATCTGCAGCTCAGGTGCGCCTACCAGGGAAAATGCGCCTGGTCCCAAAGTCGAACCCTGGACCTCCCACCTGGTCAAGCCTCTGCTGCAAGCGCCTCTGCCAAGTGTGCTCTGTGCTCTTGTCTGATTAATTTACAAATTAATCTATCTAGACAAGATTGACTCGCAGTTCAATTACACTTTATAATTTAAATGAAAAGTGATGCGCAGATCACAATAAAAATATTTATTTACATTTAAATTCCAGGCACGCAGGCCCCAGCACAGCACACATTAAACATGGGCAGCCCACACAAGATTAAATAAACAAACATATGCTTACAAACATCATGCGATCCAACATAAGAAAATAAAATTTCGAAAACCCCATTGGCATCAATTTTAATTTTCCTTATTGGCCCTACTACCTTACAACGGTCCATTACAAGGGATCCACTCATCTGACCTAGTCAGATCCATTGCCCTTGCATGCACCAAGTCGTAACTGACTTGAGTCGACCTAATGGTCAACCATGCATGCGCCAGGGCTGAACAACCTGTTGGGGTATGCCCTTAAGCCTAATGTTTGAGGCCTTGGGATTGTAACAGTATCATGTAATAAACTCTTATGTTTATATAGGCATGGTTGTTATTCAGGTTGTTACCTTGTCTGCTGTAATAAGTGTACTTCTGAATAATGTCTCAAAGCTGTTCAGCTAGGCTGACATGCAGTTAAGTCCTTAGTCGAGATATCTTGGTGAACATGAGACAGCCTTGATATGGTTAAGACTAATATGTGTTCTAATCTTATAGGATGCTTCGAGCATGGAATAAGATGTAGACTCATGGGTATATTGGATGTACTGGACTGACCCTACTAGGATATTCAATTGTCTGTCACAATGTGAATAATCCTTGAATGCGACAAGTGGCACATTTCCTCTGACTTGAGATCACTTGTGTTTCTGAATGATGATTGTCATTGTTTTGAGGTAGTTCAATATCATTTGAAACATAATGGTTATAGACTATCTTGGATGGTGAGCTTGAGTCAGGTTAGGGCACTAGTGATAGACAAAGGATTGCCGTCTCCTTGTTTAAGGAGTGTGATGTTCTAAAGGGGCCCCCTGGATGAGGTGATTGAGAAAGTGTATGGCCATACCCAGGTGACTTTGTTCATCTGATCTAATCATGCTCATCATATTGGAGCTACAAGCTTGACACGCTTGTCCAATAAGAACATCCAGTGGTAAAGGAAATATGTATGCCTAGTGAAGCCTGGTGAAAAGGATTCACACTTGAGCTGTGGTTTGGGTGTAGTCTTGGAAGACTCTTTCCTTTATATCGGAAGATAGTGATGTGTTGCTAGATACCCCTCACTGATCGTGATAACGTTAGTTGTCGTTACCGACATTTAAAGGAAACCCTTAGGGTCGCACAATTTGATGATATGGCTTACTTAAGTCAGATCGTGTGGACTGAATTATTTGGGTTCAGTTTAAAGGGATTTAATCTCTGATTGTGAGTGAGATCTGGTCTAATCATGTTTGATTGATTAGGGCTTGAGATCGGTAAGCTTCGATCGAGAGAATGGATGCTAGATCGGTGAGATCAGGAGCATCAAGAGATGAACGGTTAGATCTGGAACCTTTAGGTTTAATGAGGTCTAGACCAAAAAAGGGCTTGGTTTAATTTGGTCTTCGAACCAAATTAAATTGAACCGGCTCACTAGTTGAGCGCATGGTTCAAAGAGGAGAGGTTTGCGCTTGGGTAAACTCTTGGTCGCATGAAGAGAAGTGGTTTACTATTTTTGGAAACCATGTTTCCAAATCGTGACCACGCTTCACGTTGAGAGTTTCATGCTCTATTCTCGCCTTCTTGCCTTTCCTCTCTCGACGCTCTCGTGTGTGGCGACTTCTTCACACCTTGGAGTGAGTTCGACAAGCAGAGGAGAACGTCTCTTCCCTTCCATACGACAAGGACTCCTTAGAACCTTGCTAGCACAAGGAGCACTAAGGGAGTAGGCGATCACATCTTGTGTGCGAGCCATAAGGAGGAGAAGCACTTGAGTCTCTTCTTCCTAGACGCCATCCAAGCAATGGCTTTGGTAAGAATCGATTCCTTCATACTTGTTTGCAATCGGTTTTTATAGTTGATCATATCTCATGCAAATGATCCCTAGAAACCCCCTTTCGCTGCGTCAAAATTTTCATATGCGCCTATTAGGGTTTCGCCCTCCCCTTGTGGGGACCTTTCAATTGGTATCAGAGCGAGGTTAACGCATGATTTATATGATTGCTATATGTTTTGTGATCCATGTTTGCGCAACCTTAGATCTTTCTTACATGCGAGACTTACATGTACATTGTTCATTCTTGGCGCTTGCATGTTGATAGCGCATCTATGTTGTTATAGTTGTTTTTCTAAAAACCCTAATGACATGCGCGACTATCATTATAGATCTAAAGCCCTGCTTTAAACCCTTAGACGGGTTATTAGGGTTGAAGTCACCCCCTAGGTTAGATCCAAAAGTCTGATCAGACCATCTGACAGCCTTGATGGGTTGACCAGGTAGCACCTGTGCGCAAGCACGTGGTGGCTACAGGTCGGCTGCAGACAGGTGTGTAGCGATGTCTGATTGAGACAACCGATGAACGCACATGAGTTAGGCCCGGGGTCACACCCGCTTGCCAGACCTCATTGTGGTTGTTTAGCCCTGGCGCATGCATGGTTGACCTTATGGTCGACTCAAGTCAGTTAGGACTTGGTGCATGCAAGGGCAGTGGATCTGACTAGGATGGATGAGTGGATCCCTAGTAATGGACCGTTGTAAGGTTGTAGGGTACATAAGGAAATTAAAATTGATGCCTATGGGGTTTTCGAAATTTAATTTTCATGAATGGATCACATGTTGATTGTAAGCATGTGCTTGTTTATTTATTCTTATGTGGGACGCCTACTTAATGTGTGCTGTGCTGGGGCCTGCGAGCCTGGTTAAAATTTGTAAATTAATTTTTATTGTGATCTGCGCATCACATTGCATTTAATTTATAAAATGTAATTGACCTGCGTGTCAATCTTGTCTAGATAGATTAATTTGTAAATTAATCAGACAAGAGCACAGAGCACACTTGGCAAAGGCGCATGCAGCAGTGGCTAGACCAGGTGGGAGGTCCAGGGTTCGACTCTGGGACCAGGCGCATTTACCTAGTGGGCGCACCTCAGCTGCAGATGGCGCTTGGGCCCTGGGTTGGGCCAGATGAGCAGATAAAAGACCCATGAAGAAAAGCAAGTGAAGACTTAAGTTAGGTTAAGGTCTTACTTAGGCTTAATGGGCTTTTACCACATAAGATCCATGTTTTCTTTTATTGTTTAAATAAGTAGAACAGCATGATTTATTTATCTTCTGCTATCACCATAGGAATTGCATGATAGTGAAGAAGATAAAAGACCGTTAAAATCCAACGCTAAAATATCAAGCTCGTAAGCCTTCTGACGCGAAACCTCACTGTTCTGATTATCGTTGGAGCCGTGTTGTACCCACTCAGTGGGCACGTCCATCTATCTTCAGACGGTGCGGGATTACACCTGCGTGTTACAGAGAAGGGATTTATCGCTTCTCGTTGCTCAGCATAGCACGTGGTGGTCCAGGGAGTAGGTCGGGTCAGCTTGACCATGTAGGCTACATATGTGGCGCATATGGTAGCGCATGGAGGCAGCCATCTGTGGGGTCAGAGATTGTGTTGTACCAACTCAGTTGGCACAGTCTGCTGGATTGCCCAGATGAAGGGGAATCGCACGGGTTGGCGATTGGCAGGGACTGCCTACCAGAGATTAGTGCTTGTACTCTCTGTGCATCTTATCTCGCCTGAGCGGGACGCGGAGACCAAGTATGAAATCTGGATCCCATCTCACTAAAAGAGTGTTTACTCTTTCGGGTGCATCAAATCCCATCTCACTAAAGACTACCACACAAGAGTCAAGCAATTCATGGAATACCCTGTTCATCAAATCCATGAAGACAGCAGGTGCATTCGTCAGTCCAAAAGGCATAACTAAAAATTCGAAATGCCCATACCTGGTCCTGAATGCAGTCTTAAATATATCATCATCCTTGACCCTCAGCTGGTAATACCCTGATCTCAGATCAATCTTAGCGAACACTGTCGCTCCCTGTAATTGATCAAATAGATCATCAATTCTGGGAAGAGGATACTTATTCTTGATAGTCACTTGGTTCAGTTGTCTGTAGTCTATACACATCCTCAGGGTTCCATCTTTCTTCTTTACAAACAGCACTGGCGCTCCCCAGGGAGAAGCACTAGGCCGAATGTACCCTTTCTCTAGCAATTCCTCCAGTTGCTTCTTAAGCTCGGCCAACTCTGAGGTAGCCATACGGTAAGGAGCTCTGGAGATAGGTGCCGTACCTGGCGCCAACTCAATGCCAAACTCCACTTCTCTAATCGGTGGCAAGCCTGAAAATTCTTCAGAGAACACATCAGGAAATTCTTTCACCACCGCCATCTGAGTCAAATCAGAAGTAGAATCATCCTGCACCTTAACATGTGCAAGGTAACCCTTACACCCATTAGCAAGTAATTTTCTGGCCTGTAGAAAAGATATTACATATGGTCCTTGGTCTGACACTAGACCTCTCACAAAAATCCGGCTCCCATCAAGCAGATTCAAGGTGATTACTTTCTCAAAGCAATCCACAGTGGCATGATGTGAAGACAACCAATCCATACCTAGGATGACATCATAATCTTGCATGTCTAAAAGGATTAGATCTACCAGAAACTCATAACCCTCTACATGCACTACACAATTAGCACAAACAGTATCTGTAGACAATGATTTTCCTAAGGGAGTACTCACAGACACAACATAGTCTAGCATCTTAGGTAATACAGGTAAACATGCAGCAAATCTAACAGATACAAAAGATAGATTTGCACCAGGATCAAATAAGATACGAGCTAACTGATCAAATACAAATAAGGTACCTTCCACGACGGATCGGGAAGCTCGTGTATCCTTCTCAGCCACAGCATAAACTCGTGTCTGGACTGTAGGCTTCTCTGCGCCTCTATTCTGTATCTCAGGCTCTTTGCAGTCCTTGACCATGTGCCCTGGTTTCTTACACCTGAAGCATACACCATTCTTCTTATGACAGTCTTTCACTAGATGTCCCTTGAGCCCACAATAATTACAAGTCCGGTCCTCTGTGATACTGTTTCTTACATCCCTGGCATCCCTGAACTGCTGCGGTGCATCCCTGGACTGCTGCGGTGCCTTGTAAGAGTAAGGCTTATACCTGCTCTTCTTGTAGTCCTTATGTTTAGGGTACTTCTTGCCCTTGCCGCCACTACCATACTGAGGAACCGCCGCCTCAGCTGCAGGAACCACTGTCACGGCAACATGAGAACTCCTCTCAGCTATGTATCTCTCAATGGTGCGTGCTCACCCAACAGTCTCAACATAGGTCTCCAAGTGCTGAGCACCAACCTGCTCTCTAATGTCCCATCTGAGACCTCTAAGAAACTTAGTAGCCCTCCTCTTTTCAGTGTTTATCAGGTGAGGGGCATACTTTCCCAACTTAGTGAACTGCAATTCATACTGGTCCACTGTCATATCACCCTGCTCCAGGTGAATAAATGCCACCTCTCGGTCCTCCACCAAACTATCTGGGAAGTACTTCTCGTTAAATCGAGACAAGAAGTAAGGCCAATCTACAGTCTCATGTCTTTCTTCAGCAAGTCTCACCACGCCCTTCCACCACTCATCTGCGTCAGCACGCATCATATAGGTGGTCAGACATAACTTGTCTTCGTCCGAGCAACGCATAACTTGGAAAATCTTTTCCAAGCACAACTGCCAGTTCTCAGCAGTACTGGATTCTGGGCCCCCATAAAAAGAACTAGGACCCAGTTTCTGGAATTCACTCACAAGTGAAGCATAGCGCCTGTGAGCGCCCTCCTGAGAGTCATCCCCCACCGCCCGAGTAGTAGTCTGGGGTCTCTCTTGAGTCAGCTGCTGCAAAAGCTGCTGTTGTGCCTCTTGATGCTGAGTCTGTTGCTGCTGCAGCATCTGAGCTTGCCTCTCTATCATGGCACCTTGTTGTTGTACCATGCCAGTCAGAGCCTCAATAGTTCTCGTGAGGTTCGAAGGCTGCTCATCCTCGCCACTAGCATTTCCTCTGGTTCGCACCATCTTAAATTCCTACACACACATACCATAGTCAGGAAAACAAACATAAACCTATCAGGTGTCTAGCAATACACAAACATGTTTTCCCCCCGAACTAAGTTTTAGCTAGCCAACTGCTCTGATACCATTCTGTCACATCCCGTTATCTTAACCCCAAACAAGCAACATAATTCATAAAAGAAACAGGATGTGTCATACAAGATCGATTCATATGCTAGGTAAAACCAAGTCCAGGAAACACGATCTGAAAATTTCGAAATTCCATACATATAAATCTCCACAAAAACACAATTTCATAAAGGTACCTGCCACCACGCATTCCTTGCACTAGACATATGCAAGGCAACAGTTATATCAAATCCGTATCAAAACCATAAAATCCATAAAGGTACCTGCCACCAGGCAATACTTGCACTAGACATATGCAAGTTACAGATATATCAAAACCGATTACAAAGAATACACCACAAACCGAAATTCAAAACAAAATCACAAAATCGCTTTTATAAACTCATACCAAACACCGAAACCAGGCCAAAGCCCGCGGTGACACAAAAATCAAAACCATTTAACTGCCACAATCCGGCAACACAAATTCATATAGTTTAGCCATAGTCGGCAGCACATGTTCACATAATTCAGATATTAAGGCCACAACCGGCATCATAAGTTCATTAAGCATAAATCACAATATCCATATAATGCTAACTGCGCCCCTGCTCTACACCTGAAAATAATGAGGGGTGAGCTACACAGCCCAGTGAGTGGATAGTCTAAATCGACCATCCATAACATACACTCAAAAATATAGACAGATTATTTTAAAAAAATCTTTAACAGGAACATTATGTCAACATATAACCACATAAAGAAAACAGAAGTTATAATAACAGTCAGATGTACACACCAACATATAACAAACTCAGGTTCTAGAGTTATACTCTAAACCAACTCAGATGTACACACCAACATATAACAAACTCAGGTTCTAGAGTTATACTCTAAACCAACTAAACACACCAACACTTAATTAACCTAGTTGTCCAGCATATTCAGTAGTGACCATTATGGTCTAACCCGGCTTTGGCCTAAGCACTGGGAGACTGCAAAATTTCATGCAACACATAAACATGGACAGTGAGTAGAATCAAGAGGTGGCCCCCGCCAGGTCACGACGTGGCACTTTGCTCTAAAACACCCCATAAACACATCGATGGATTGTGTGTAGATTCAAGAGGTGGCCCCCGCCGGGTCACGACGTGGCACTTTGCTCTACGACACCCCATATCACAAAAAGAGAGTGATGACATCAAGAGGTGGCCCTTGTCCGACCAAGACATGGCACTTTGCGTCAAAACTCGTTCTCCCAAAAGGTTCCTACTGGACAACAAACACATCTTATATCATATTTCATAAAGGTGGACTCCTAAGTGTCAACTAGACTCTAGGATAGTCATCACAAAAATCATATCGGGCAGGCTGAACATCAACCCCCATCACAATAATCATAATAGGCAGGCTGAACATCAACCTCCTCACATATCAAATACAGGGCTGAAATTCAAACCCTTAACATATCACATAAGGACTATCCTATGAGTACACGGTTACACTTAGCCATAGTCCTAACCAACACATAACACATAATATTCAAAATTCACATAATCCATCACATAACACATATTGTTCAAAATTCACATAACCCATACTATTCGAAAATCACATAACATAACACATAATATTTCATATTCGAATATCACATAATATAGTGTAGTCCTTAGATTTCATGCTGATTAGTTTAGTCAAACCTTGCTATGTTATCACCCAAATTTCTCAAACAATTAAATAACTGGCTACACAACTAAATTAAATAACATGCTACACACCTAAATAAACAGTCATGGATTGTAATTAACACACATCCAAAAATCATTACAACACATATAACCCACGGTTTTACAACATGTCATCTATTTAAAATTTAAACTCTAGTTAACAAGAATGTCATGCTCAAAATTCACTAATTTAAAACTACCTAAATTCCATAACATCAACATAAAATTATAACATGTAATTGTCTTTATAATCCTCATGTAAACATGTTAATTTCGGTTTTTCATAAATAATACCAAATTTCGGTTGTCATGAATAATTTATCATAAATAATATCAAGATTTCGGATTATCATGAAAATTATCAAGAATTCGGTTTACATGAAAGAACATCTCAATTTTGGTTTTCATCCCCTAAATTCGGTTTTAACATGGTAGAAATTCCAAGAACTCAAATGTATCATGTCACAAACACAACTAAATTCATAGGTCAAACAAGACATTCCACTCACCTCTTAAACCGAGAATACTAAGGTTAAAATCTTCCCAAAAAAACTCGCCTAAAGCCTTGATGTCGCCCAAAGGATCTCCAAGAACTCACCAAGGAAGTTTCACCTCAAGGAAATTCGCCAAGGGGAAGAAGATGGAGAAAATCGCCAAGAACTCTTCAAGAATACCAAGATCGCCTTCTTCCTTGCCCTAGCCGCCCCAAGATTTCCTCAAGCCAAAAATCGTCAATTCTTCCTTCCCTAACCGAAATACCCACTAAAAATTCGGTTTTTAATTTTTAACCCATTAACCAATTAATTCAAATAGGGTTTAATCCATTTAACTAATAAATTTGAATTTCAAACCCAATTAGCGCCAACCCAAAAAAACTCATAATTAACAATTAATTTAACCATCCACTAACCATTCACTTAACGAAATCCATTAAGGATTTAATTAACATCCAATAAGGATTTAATTAACCAATAAGGTCTAATTAATTAACTTACAATTTACAACCCATAAATCCTAATTAATTTATCATGAACAACCAATAATAATTTATCATAAATTAACAGCCAATAATCAAATAAATAATCTCTAATTAATTAACTATTAACAAGCAATACATAGAAAAATATCACAATCAATAATTTTAGACAAAATCAAAATAATGCTTACCAAGACTTAAGATCCTTGGATCTTACATCCCTCCCTCCTTATAAAGCTTTAGTCCTCTAAAGCTCAGCAACCATATCATCAAAAAGATAAGCATAAAACTTCCTCATATCCGCTTCAGTCTCCCATGTCGCCTCCTCAACTGACTGATTTCCCCAGACAACCTTTACCAAAGGTATAGTCTTGTTCCTCAGAACTTTATCCTTCCTATCCACAATCCGAAGAGGTCTTTCCTCAAATGTCAAGTCACTCTGAATCTGAAGAGGTTCCAACTCCAACACATGAGATGGATCAGGATGATATTTCCTCAAAGCAGAGACATGGAATACATTATGCACATGATCCAAAGCAGGAGGTAAAGCTAATCTGTAAGCCACTGGACCAATTCTCTCAATAATGTCAAAAGGGCCTACAAATCTAGGGCTCAACTTGCCCTTTCTGCCAAACCTCATTACACCCTTAGTAGGTGACACCTTCAAGAACACATGATCCCCTACCATAAACTCCAAGGAACGACGACGGTCATCAGCATAACTCTTATGTCTGTCCCGAGCAATCTTCAATTTATCCTGAATCTCTCTGACCTTATCAGTAGTCTCCTGTACTGCATCAGATCTCAAAATCATTCTGTCACCAGTTTCCTCCCAACACAGGGGAGTCCTACACCTTCTTCCATACAAAGCCTCATAAGGAGCCATCTGAATACTGGAGTGGAAACTATTATTATAAGTGAACTCTATCAAAGATAGATCCCGATTCCACTCAGAACTCCAATCAACCACATAAGCTCTCAACAAGTCTTCTAGAGTCTGTATAGTACGCTCCGTCTGGCCATCAGACTGAGGATGGTATGCTGTACTAAAACTCAACTTAGTACCCAAACCCTCCTGTAAGCTCTTCCAAAATCTGGACAAAAATCGAGAGTCCCTATCAGACACAATATCAACAGGCACTCCATGCAGTCTGACTGTAACGCCCTCGATTTTCTGAATTACGATTTAAGGTTAGAAATTCTGTTTCTGTATTTTTATCTGTTAAAATTTTGGGATTTTTGCCTAATTGTAGGACTTTTTCCTACAGGGCAAAAATAATTATTTTCGTTGGGGCTTCGAACCCTCAACCTTGACTATTTGCTCCTGGAATTCTTCCACCATGGTGGCGCATATTTCTGTGTTATTGGAGTGGCGCATGGTGGTTAAGCCCAGGTAAGCCCATTAAAGCCGATTTCCACTTAAGTTAATTGGGTTATTGGATCTTGGATCCGTTTGGGGTGGAAAAAAAAATAAAAAAAGGGGGAAAATTCGTGAGAGCTCCTCTCCCTCACGATTTTTGGTTTGTTTCTTGCCCTAGCCGCCTGTGTTGTCGCCCCTCACTGTGCTTGGCGCCTCCTGCAAATTTCTGACGCTGGTGGTGGCAGACTGGTGGTGGACGAACTTTCTGGAGATCCCTGATCCTCTGTTTTGGCGTTTTCTCTGTGGGCGATTTTTTTTCTGGTGAGTAATTCGATCCTAAGGAGTCTAATCCGAAGTAAAATTCGTTATTTGCCATGATTATCCGTATGGGGTTGAATTCAAATAATTATAAGGTTTTAAAATCCTGTTTTGCTGAAAGTCTGCATTCTCTAATCTGACCTTTGTGTACTATAACCCCAATATCTCATGGCCTATAGATCCAAATCGCACGAGATAAATTTTGTATGAAACTAGATATGTTTGGCTTTAATTTGAATATGATATCGACCATATCCGAGCGGTATTCGTATTTCAATCTGTATTGCAATCCAGCTGTACAAAATCAGTTTTTTGAAATTCTGGATTTCGACCTTTATGTGTTCGAACCATCATATCTCCCTAGGTATAGCTCGAAATCTTGTCAAATCAGTTTTATTAGACCGTAGACTCTAAGAGCTTTATTTTGACTCCCATAACGCCTATTTTCGATTAGTTATTGGATCTGAAATAAATGTCGCATTTCTGATATATGAATCTGTTTTCTTGAAATCTGAAATTCTGACCTTCCTATGTTCGAACCCTTATATCTTCCTGTCTAAAATTCGAAATCTTGTGAAACCAGTTTTATTGGAAACTAGATTCAGAGAGCTTCATTTTGAATACAATATTGACTAGCTTTGGTTCGAAATTGGACTAAAAATATATTTTGCAAACTGACAATATAAATCTGCTATGTTTTGGTTAGACGAATATTCCTTTGTGAGAAAAATTTACATTGTATGGTTTAACCTCTTAAATTGTGGTCTGTAGTTCTTCTAAAATTTATTTGTTTGATGAGAAATTTTAGAGAAAACAAAATTGGGGATTTAACTAAGAACTTAGGAATTTTCGAAAATATAGTTCGAGCCAATTTTGGGGCTTTTGTCAATTTTCTTCACAAACGTGTAATTAAAATTATCTGTAGTGGGGGACTGAAATTAATTACATGAAATTTGTGCGTTCTGTTAAGGTTCTGAAAGTGGCGTCCCTTACAGTAATTTTATAGCTCACGGTTTTAGGAATTTTGAGGAGATTATTTCATGAATAATTTCTGTTCTGTGTTTAAATGTTTGTTATATGAATAATCTATGTTCTGTATTTAATTGTTTGCTATGTGGATATTTCCTGTTCTGTTTATATGTTGTGAAGTTTCTGAAAACCTTGAATGTGTTAAAACATTTGTGAGAACATAGAATGGTTTGACATGAATTAAGGTTAGTTGTAAGGAATTCACTCATATAACTTCCGTTCTGTGTTTAAGGACTGGATATTGGGGTGTGTCATTTTCTGGTTTGTTAGACTTTGGGCATAATGTAAGAATTAAGTAGTGGTTGATCCTACTTCTCTATTTCAGTATAATCTATTCTGTAAAATTATGCCCTAGTGTAGCACTCTTCCGTGTCCTTACCCTCCTTCTGTGGCGCTGTAATGGTGCTGATAGTCTACTACGACCCTTGAGACACTATTTCTGTTCTGGGTATTGGAGGCCAGAGTGCCACGTCCTAACAAGACGGGGGCCACCCACTGATACCTCCTCTACCATTCAGTTCTGGGTTTTGGAGGCCAGAGTGCCACGTCCTAACAAGACGGGGGCCACCCACTGATACCTCCTCTACCATTCAGTTCTGGGTTTTGGAGGCCAGAGTGCCACGTCCTAACAAGACGGGGGCCACCCACTGATACCTCCTCTACCATTCAGTTCTGGGTTTTGGAGGCCAGAGTGCCACGTCCTAACAAGACGGGGGCCACCCACTGATACCTCCTCTACCATTCAGTTCTGGGTATTGGAGGCCAGAGTGCCACGTCCTAACAAGACGGGGGCCACCCACTGATACCTCCTCTACCATTCAGTTCTGGGTATTGGAGGCCAGAGTGCCACGTCCTAACAAGACGGGGGCCACCCACTGATACCTCCTCTACCATTCTGTTCTGGGTATTGGAGACCAGAGTGCCACGTCCTGACAAGACGGGGGCCACCCACTGATATCTCCTTTACCATTCTGTTTCTGATATGCATGCATTGTCTCGTCCTCGGCAGAGGTGGGGTCAGACCTTCTGTGGTCATCAGGCCTTCTGTGGCCTTTCTGTTTCCGATGTAGACTATCCGTTTGGACTCTGAAAATTCTGATTTTCTGTCTGTCAGTTCTGATTTCTGTAGTTCTGTTTCGATCTGTATTTAGATGTATTAGGCGGTGTGGTTAGTTGGTATGGGTTGGTATATTCATATCCTACCTGTTTGATGCCTATTGTTACAAGTATCTGTATTTGATTGTGTTTGTTTCTGATATGAGCATGCATGTTAAGTTGATTTATCTTATCTGTTAAATAAAAAGAATTTCAACTTAAGTATGATATTTTTGATGTGGACTATGGATGACTTTTAGTGTCTTTTACTCACTGAGCTTTTTAGCTCACCTCCGTTGTTTAAATGTTTTCAGGTGAGACATCAAGACAGTAATTGCTACAGCTAATATGACGCTAATGTTTGATGTCATTTCTAAGAATAGTCTTCTAAAGATTTATCAGGCCTGCGTGCCTAATTTATTATGACCTATATGACATGTTTTATCTCCTGAGGGCTTATGCCTGTTTTCAGGATATTATATTATAGTTGTTTCGTTTAAATTATTGGATACAAGTCTTGGATTCTTTTATTGAATTGGTTCTTATTTTGAAATGTCCGATTTGAGATGTGTAACCGAATTTGTGTTGTTTATTTTAGTATCTGAATAATCAGTTCTGTATATTTCTGAAATTCCACATATGTGTAGTGTGGACGTTTGTTGTTGTTACAAGATATGTGTGTCTGTGCAGCAGTAGTTTAGAATACTTGCTGCCGGATTTTTTCTGGATTTCCGGATTTCTATTTCCTAGTAATCGATCCTATTCAGTTCTGTGCGGTTTTCTGTTCCGTAGTAATGTCCTTCGATGCCGCTTTCTTCTTGTGTTTTAATGGAAGAGTAAAAAAATTTTTGAAACCCCGTATTTTACTTGTATGCGTGTGGGGTGTGATTCTGAGGGATGTTACACTGACTATCTCATCGATGTATAATCTAGCCAGCCTCTCTAAAGGATAAGTCATCTTAATCGGAAGAAAATGGGCTGATTTAGTGAGTCTATCAACGATCACCCAAATAGCATCATGACCCAATCTGGTTCTAGGCAAACCACACACAAAATCCATACTGATGCATTCCCACTTCCACTCAGGAATAGGAAGAGGCTGCAACAAACCACCAGGCTTCTGGTGTTCAGCCTTTACCGTCTGACAGGTTAAACACCTAGAGACAAAATCAGATACTTCTTTCTTCATACCCGGCCACCAAAAATTTTTCTTGAGGTCCTGATACATTTTAGTCACGCCAGGATGTAGAGAATATTTGGAGTTATGGCTGTCCTCCAATATTTCTTTCCTCAAGCTCGGTTCCTCAGGGACACATACCCTTCCACGAAACCGAAGAATACCATCATCAGACAAGCTAAAATCCTGAACTGCTCCATCAACCAAACTATCCCTGATCTGAACTAATCTCGGATCCACAGACTGCTGATCTCTGATCTTCTGCAACAAAGCAGACTGTACTCTGAGAAAGGCCACATAACCCGACTGAACTCTAGGAGAAACACTGATCCTGAGATCGCTGAACTCCTGCAGTAACCGCCACTCACTGACTCGTAAAGCAGCTACTGAAGTAACTGGATGTCTGCTCAGTGCATCCGCCACTACATTGGCCTTTCCAGCCTGATACTGAATGGAGAAGTCATAGTCTTTGATCAACTCCATCCATCTTCTCTGTCTCATGTTCAACTCCTTCTGAGTGAAGATATACTTGAGACTCTGGTGATCAGTGAACAGATCAAACTCCTGACCCAACAAATAGTGACGCCATATCTTCAAAGCAAAGACTACGGCCGCCAACTCTAAATCATGAGTAGGGTAGTTCAATTCATACTCCTTCAGTTGTCTCGAAGCATAGGCTACTACAGAACCCTTCTGCATCAAAACACAACCCAACCCTTTGCCAGAAGCATCCGTATAAACAGTAAACCTTTCCCCATCACTAGGAATAATGAGGATTGGTGTACTAGTCAACCTCCTTTTCAGCTCTTGAAAGCTTTCTTCACACTTGTCATCCCAAATAAATTTGGCCTCCTTTCTAGTTAATTTAGTTAAAGGACCCGCCAGCTTGGAGAATCCCTCAACAAATCTCCGGTAGTAACCTGCTAAACCCAGGAAACTTCTGATCTCAGTAGCACTAGTCGGTCTTCCCCAATCAAGGATGGCTTGCACTTTAACTGGATCCACAGACACCCCTTGACCAGAAATCACATGCCCAAGGAAACTGATCTTCTCTAGCCAGAACTCACACTTACTAGCCTTGTCATATAACCGGTTCTTCCTCAGAACCTCCAGCACTCTGCGCAAGTCACTGACATGATCTGAAGTAGTCCGTGAGTATACCAAAATATCGTCTATAAAGACTACCACACAAGAGTCAAGCAATTCATGGAATACCCTATTCATCAAATCCATGAAGACAGCAGGTGCATTCGTCAGTCCAAAAGGCATAACTAAAAATTCGAAATGCCCATACCTGGTCCTGAATGCAGTCTTAAATATATCCTCATCCTTGACCCTCAGCTGGTAATACCCTGATCTCATATCAATCTTAGAGAACACTGTCGCTCCCTGTAATTGATCAAATAGATCATCAATTCTGGGAAGAGGATACTTATTCTTGATAGTCACTTGGTTCAGTTGTCTGTAGTCTATACACATCCTCAGGGTTCCATCTTTATTCTTTACAAACAGCACTGGCGCTCCCCAGGGAGAAGCACTAGGCCGAATGTACCCTTTCTCTAGCAATTCCTCCAGTTGCTTCTTAAGCTCGGCCAACTCTGAGGTAGCCATACGGTAAGGAGCTCTGGAGATAGGTGCCGTACCTGGCGCCAACTCAATGCCAAACTCCACTTCTCTAATCGGTGGCAAGCCTGAAAATTCTTCAGAGAACACATCAGGAAATTCTTTCACCACCGCCATCTGAGTCAAATCAGAAGTAGAATCATCCTGCACCTTAACATGTGCAAGGTAACCCTTACACCCATTAGCAAGTAATTTTCTGGCCTGTAGAAAAGATATTACATATGGTCCTTGGTCTGACACTAGACCTCTCACAAAAATCCGGCTCCCATCAAGCAGATTCAAGGTGATTACTTTCTCAAAGCAATCCACAGTGGCATGATGTGAAGACAACCAATCCATACCTAGGATGACATCATAATCTTGCATGTCTAAAAGGATTAGATCTACCAGAAACTCATAACCCTCTACATGCACTACACAATTAGCACAAACAGTATCTGTAGACAATGATTTTCCTAAGGGAGTACTCACAGACACAACATAGTCTAGCCTCTTAGGTAATACAGGTAAACATGCAGCAAATCTAACAGATACAAAAGATAGATTTACACCAGGATCAAATAAGATACGAGCTAACTGATCAAATACAAATAAGGTACCTTCCATGACGGATCGGGAAGCTCGTGTATCCTTCTCAGCCACAGCATAAACTCGTGTCTGGACTGTAGGCTTCTCTGCGCCTCTATTCTGTATCTCAGGCTCTTTGCAGTCCTTGACCATGTGCCCTGGTTTCTTACACCTGAAGCATACACCATTCTTCTTATGACAGTCTTTCACTAGATGTCCCTTGAGCCCACAATAATTACAAGTCCGGTCCTCTGTGATACTGTTTCTTACATCCCTGGCATCCCTGAACTGCTGCGGTGCATCCCTGGACTGCTGCGGTGCCTTGTAAGAGTAAGGCTTATACCTGCTCTTCTTGTAGTCCTTATGTTTAGGGTACTTCTTGCCCTTGCCGCCACTACCATACTGAGGAACCGCCGCCTCAGCTGCAGGAACCACTGTCACGGCAACATGAGAACTCCTCTCAGCTATGTATCTCTCAATGGTGCGTGCTCGCCCAACAGTCTCAACATAGGTCTCCAAGTGCTGAGCACCAACCTGCTCTCTAATGTCCCATCTGAGACCTCTGAGAAACTTAGTAGCCCTCCTCTTTTCAGTGTTTATCAGGTGAGGGGCATACTTTCCCAACTTAGTGAACTGCAATTCATACTGGTCCACTGTCATATCACCCTGCTCCAGGTGAATAAATGCCACCTCTCGGTCCTCCACCAAACTATCTGGGAAGTACTTCTCGTTAAATCGAGACAAGAAGTAAGGCCAATCTACAGTCTCATGTCTTTCTTCGGCAAGTCTCACCACGCCCTTCCACCACTCATCTGCGTCAGCACGCATCATATAGGTGGTCAGACATAACTTGTCTTCGTCCGAGCAACGCATAACTTGGAAAATCTTTTCCAAGCACAACTGCCAGTTCTCAGCAGTACTGGATTCTGGGCCCCCATAAAAAGAACTAGGACCCAGTTTCTGGAATTCACTCACAAGTGAAGCATAGCGCCTGTGAGCGCCCTCCTGAGAGTCATCCCCCACCGCCCGAGTAGTAGTCTGGGGTCTCTCTTGAGTCAGCTGCTGCAAAAGCTGCTGTTGTGCCTCTTGATGCTGAGTCTGTTGCTGCTGCAGCATCTGAGCTTGCCTCTCTATCATGGCACCTTGTTGCTGTACCATGCCAGTCAGAGCCTCAATAGTTCTCGTGAGGTTCGAAGGCTGCTCATCCTCGCCACTAGCATTTCCTCTGGTTCGCACCATCTTAAATTCCTACACACACATACCATAGTCAGGAAAACAAACATAAACCTATCAGGTGTCTAGCAATACACAAACATGTTTTCCCCCCGAACTAAGTTTTAGCTAGCCAACTGCTCTGATACCATTCTGTCACATCCTGTTATCTTAACCCCAAACAAGCAACATAATTCATAAAAGAAACAGGATGTGTCATACAAGATCGATTCATATGCTAGGTAAAACCAAGTCAAGGAAACACGATCTGAAAATTTCGAAATTCCATACATATAAATCTCCACAAAAACACAATTTCATAAAGGTACCTGCCACCACGCATTCCTTGCACTAGACATATGCAAGGCAACAGTTATATCAAATCCGTATCAAAACCATAAAATCCATAAAGGTACCTGCCACCAGGCAATACTTGCACTAGACATATGCAAGTTACAGATATATCAAAACCGATTACAAAGAATACACCACAAACCAAAATTCAAAACAAAATCACAAAATCGCTTTTATAAACTCATACCAAACACCGACACCAGGCCAAAGCCCGCGGTGACACAAAAATCAAAACCATTTAACTGCCACAATCCGGCAACACAAATTCATATAGTTTAGCCATAGTCGGCAGCACATGTTCACATAATTCAGATATTAAGGCCACAACCGGCATCATAAGTTCATTAAGCATAAATCACAATATCCATATAATGCTAACTGCGCCCCTGCTCTACACCTGAAAATAATGAGGGGTGAGCTACACAGCCCAGTGAGTGGATAGTCTAAATCGACCATCCATAACATACACTCAAAAATATAGACAGATTATTTTAAAAAAATCTTTAACAAGAATATTATGTCAACATATAACCACATAAAGAAAACAGAAGTTATAATAACAGTCAGATGTACACACCAACATATAACAAACTCAGGTTCTAGAGTTATACTCTAAACCAACTCAGATGTACACACCAACATATAACAAACTCAGGTTCTAGAGTTATACTCTAAACCAACTAAACACACCAACACTTAATTAACCTAGTTGTCCAGCATATTCAGTAGTGACCATTATGGTCTAACCCGGCTTTGGCCTAAGCACTGGGAGACTGCAAAATTTCATGCAACACATAAACATGGACAGTGAGTAGAATCAAGAGGTGGCCCCCGCCAGGTCACGACGTGGCACTTTGCTCTAAAACACCCCATAAACACATCGATGGATTGTGTGTAGATTCAAGAGGTGGCCCCCGCCGGGTCACGACGTGGCACTTTGCTCTACGACACCCCATATCACAAAAAGAGAGTGATGACATCAAGAGGTGGCCCCTGTCCGACCAAGACATGGCACTTTGCGTCAAAACTCGTTCTCCCAAAAGGTTCCTACTGGACAACAAACACATCTTATATCATATTTCATAAAGGTGGACTCCTAAGTGTCAACTAGACTCTAGGATAGTCATCACAAAAATCATATCGGGCAGGCTGAACATCAACCCCCATCACAATAATCATAATAGGCAGGCTGAACATCAACCTCCTCACATATCAAATACAGGGCTGAAATTCAAACCCTTAACATATCACATAAGGACTATCCTATGAGTACACGGTTACACTTAGCCATAGTCCTAACCAACACATAACACATAATATTCAAAATTCACATAATCCATCACATAACACATATTGTTCAAAATTCACATAACCCATACTATTCGAAAATCACATAACATAACACATAATATTTCATATTCGAATATCACATAATATAGTGTAGTCCTTAGATTTCATGCTGATTAGTTTAGTCAAACCTTGCTATGTTATCACCCAAATTTCTCAAACAATTAAATAACAGGCTACACACCTAAATTAAATAACATGCTACACACCTAAATAAACAGTCATGGATTGTAATTAACACACATCCAAAAATCATTACAACACATATAACCCACGGTTTTACAACATGTCATCTATTTAAAATTTAAACTCTAGTTAACAAGAATGTCATGCTCAAAATTCACTAATTTAAAACTACCTAAATTCCATAACATCAACATAAAATTATAACATGTAATTGTCTTTATAATCCTCATGTAAACATGTTAATTTCGGTTTTTCATAAATAATACCAAATTTCGGTTGTCATGAATAATTTATCATAAATAATATCAAGATTTCGGATTATCATGAAAATTATCAAGAATTCGGTTTACATGAAAGAACATCTCAATTTTGGTTTTCATCCCCTAAATTCGGTTTTAACATGGTAGAAATTCCAAGAACTCAAATGTATCATGTCACAAACACAACTAAATTCATAGGTCAAACAAGACATTCCACTCACCTCTTAAACCGAGAATACTAAGGTTAAAATCTTCCCAAAAAAACTCGCCTAAAGCCTTGATGTCGCCCAAAGGATCTCCAAGAACTCACCAAGGAAGTTTCACCTCAAGGAAATTCGCAAAGGGGAAGAAGATGGAGAAAATCGCCAAGAACTCTTCAAGAATACCAAGATCGCCTTCTTCCTTGCCCTAGCCGCCCCAAGATTTCCTCAAGCCAAAAATCGTCAATTCTTCCTTCCCTAACCGAAATACCCACTAAAAATTCGGTTTTTAATTTTTAACCCATTAACCAATTAATTCAAATAGGGTTTAATCCATTTAACTAATAAATTTGAATTTCAAACCCAATTAGCGCCAACCCAAAAAAACTCATAATTAACAATTAATTTAACCATCCACTAACCATTCACTTAACGAAATCCATTAAGGATTTAATTAACATCCAATAAGGATTTAATTAACCAATAAGGTCTAATTAATTAACTTACAATTTACAACCCATAAATCCTAATTAATTTATCATGAACAACCAATAATAATTTATCATAAATTAACAGCCAATAATCAAATAAATAATCTCTAATTAATTAACTATTAACAAGCAATACATAGAAAAATATCACAGTCAATAATTTTAGACAAAATCAAAATAATGCTTACCAAGACTTAAGATCCTTGGATCTTACAGGGTTGGACCAGATGAGATGCAAAAGTCCCAAGAAGAGCAAGTGAAGACTTAAGTATCTTAAGGTCTTACTTAGGCTTTGGGCTTTTACCACATAAGATCAGCATGCTTTCTTTTTATTCGTTATATAATTAGAACTGCATGAGTTTATCTTCTGCTATAGCCATAGGATTTGCCTGATAGTAAGAAGATAAAAGGCCGTTAAAATCCAAACGCTAAAAATATCAAGCTCGTAAGCCTTCTGACGCGAAACCTCACTGTTCTGACTATCGTTGGAGCCGTGTTGTACCCACTCAGTGGGCACGTCCATCTATCTTCAGACGGTGCGGGATTTCACCTGCGTGTTACAGAGAAGGGATTTATCGCTTCTCGTTGCTTAGCATAGCACGTGGTGGTCCAGGGAGTAGGTCGGGTCAGCTTGACCATGTAGGCTACATATGTGGCGCATATGGTAGCGCATGGAGGCAGCCATCTGTGGGATCAGAGACTGTGTTGTACCAACTCAGTTGGCACAGTCTGCTGGATTGCCCAGTTGAAGGGGAATCGCACAGGTTGGCGATTGGCTGGGACAGCCTACCAGAAATTAGTGCCTGTCATCTCTGTGCATCTTATCTCGCCTGAGCGGGACGCGGAGACCAAGTATGAAATCTGGATCCCATCTCACTAAAAGAGTGTTACTCTTTCGGACTGTTTACTGGATTTTTCAGTCAGACAAAATAGTGAGAAAAGAATCTTTCTTAAGTCCTGGATTGATTCTGAACATTGATACTGACCTTGCTGTTCTTGCATTGTTGTAGATTCCTGCAGCAACGAACACCATGAGCTTCAATGTGCGATCCCTACTGGAAAGGGAGAAGTTTGCTGGGCCGAACTTCTCTGACTGGTTCGGACACCTTAAGATCGTTCTTAAGGCAGAGAGGAAACTGTATGTCCTCGAGACGGCAGTGCTGCCTCAGCCCGCTGCGAACGCCGCAAGGGCGGTTCGTGAAGCCTATGAAAAGCACGTCAATGATAGCATTGATGTCGCTTGCCTGATGCTAGCATCTATGACGCCACCGCTGCAGCGTCAGCATGAGGATATGTCGGCTATAGAGATTATAGCGAACCTCAAGATGCTGTATGCTGCACAGGCGAGGACAGAACGCTATAATCTGACGAAGCTCTTCTTTCAGAGCAAACTGGCTGAAGGGAGCCCAGTGGGAGCTCACGTGCTCAAGATGATTGGGCACAAGGAGGCTCTGGAGAAACTGGGGCATACCATTAACCAGGAGCTTGAAGAGTCCCCTTCAAGGGGGAGCATAACCCTAAAGTGATGGCGCATATAAAACTTTGTCTTGCGGAAATTAGGGTTATAGGATCAACTTGCATGTTAAATGATCAACTCGATAAAGGCTAATAAAGATTAATGAAAACGATCATACCATCGCCATAGCCTAGATGTTGCCTTGGAAGCAAAGAGTCAATTGCTTCTTCTCCAAAGGGATTCGCACACAAGAGGATGATGGCAAACTCTTTGTCGCTCCTTGTGCTAGCAAGGCTCCAAAGTGTCCTTGATCGAATGGAAAGGGATGAAAACTTCTTGGCAAATTTTCTTTTCCTTCTTCGTCCACCTTCTTCACCACACAAGAGAAAAACTTGTTTCGACTAGTGGAGAGGCGAGGCGAGAAGAGGCGTCAAGAAGAGAAGCGTGGAGCGTGGTCACGTTTAGGGAGTTGCTATCTAAAAATAGCAAACCACCTCTCAACGTTCACATGCGCACACCAAGTCGCAAATCTCTCTTCACCCTTTTGAACCATGCGCTCATTTGAGCTGGTTCACTTTGGTTCGGTTCACAAACCAAATAAGCCAAGCAACTAGTCCAAATCATAATTAAACCACAAGGTTCTTGATCTGACCGTTGATCTCTTAATGCTTCTGATCTGACCGATCTAGCATCCAATCTCTCAATCGAAGCTTACCGATCTGAAGCCTTAATCAATCAAACATGATCAGACCAGATCTCACTTACAATCAGAGATTAAATCCCTTCAAACTGAACTCAAACAATTCAGTCCACACGATCTGACTTAAGTAAGCCATATCATCAAATTGTGCGACCCTGAGGGTTTCCTTTAAATGTCGGTAACGATAACTTACATTATCACGATCAGTGAGGGGTATCTAGCAACACATTACTGTCTCCCGATATAAAGGAAAGAGTCTTCCAAGACTACACCCATACCACAGCACAAGTGTGAATCAAATCACAAGGCATGCATATTTCCTTTACCACTGGACGTTCTTATTGGACAAGCGTGTCAAGCTTGTAACTCCAATATGATGAGCATGATTAGATCAGATGAACACTGTCACCTGGGTATGGCCATACTCTTTTCTCAATCATCTCATCCAGGGGGCCCCTTTAGAACATCACACTCCTTAAACAAGGAGACGGCAATCCTATGTCTATCACTAGTGCCCTAACCTGACTCAAGCTCATCATCCAAGTTAGTCTATAATCATTATGTTTCAAATGATATTGAACTACCTCAAAATAATGACAATCATCATTTAGAAAACACAAGTGATCTCAAGTCAGAGGAAATGTGCCACTTGTCATATACAAGGAATATTCACATTGTGACAAACAATTGAACATCCTAGTAGGGTCTGTCCAGTACATCCAATGTACCCATGAGTCTACATCTTATTCCATGCTCGAAGCATCCTATAAGATTAGAACACATATTAGTCTTAACCATATCAAGGCTGTCTCATGTTCACCAAGATACATCGACTAAGGACTTAACTGCATGTCAGCCTAGCTGAACAGCTTTGAGACATTATTCAGAAGAACATATATTGATGCAGACAATGTAGCTAACTGAATAACAACCATGCCTTTATAAACATAACAGTTTATTACATGATACAGATACATTCCCACAGGCCTCAAACATTAGCCTTAAGGGCATACCCCAACAATCTCCCACTTGCACTTAATCTAATGGTTGAGAAATCTCAAACCCATATTATTACAGTGCTTCTCATGCTTCCGCTGCGCCAGAGGCTTGGTAAGCGGGTCTGCCAGATTGTCATCTGTATGAACCTTGCAGATTTTGATCTCGCCACGATCTATGATCTCCCTGATCAAATGAAACCTTCTCTGTATGTGCTTGGACTTCTGGTGCGACTGTGGTTCCTTTGCTTGTGCGATTGCTCCAGTGTTATCACAGAAGATAACCAAAGGATCTGCACTCGAAGGAACGACACCAAGTTCTCTCACGAACTTACGAATCCACACTGCCTCCTTGGATGCTTCCGAGGCTGCAACATACTCGGCTTCTGTTGTGGAATCAGCAACAGTTGACTGTTTGAAACTCTTCCACACCACTGCACCTCCATTCAAGCTAAAAACATAGCCTGATTGCGATCGGAAATCATCCTGGTCTGACTGGAACGAAGCGTCAGTATATCCCTCTATACTGAGTTCTTCCTGACCACCATATATCAAGAACATATCTTTGGTTCTCCGCAGATATTTTAAAATGTTCTTGACTGCAATCTAGTGCGCCACACCTGGATTACATTGGAAACGACTGGTCACGCTTAACCCGTAAGCGACGTCTGGGCGAGTACACAACATCGCATACATAATGGATCCAATAGCCGAAGCATAAGGCGTATTGTCCATTTCATCTTTCTCAGTCTGTGTTTGTGGACACTGACTCTTCGAAAGATTCAGACCATGTCTGACTGGAAGATATCCTCGTTTAGAATTTTCTAAATGAAATCTCTCCAGGACCTTTTCGATGTAAGTACTCTGGCACAGCCCGAGAAGCCTCTTCGATCTATCCCTGTAGATCTTCACACCTAACACATAGGCTGCTTCTCCTAAATCTTTCATCTGGAAACATTTCCTTAACCATGCCTTCACAGCATGCATTTCAGGAATGTCATTTCCAATGATCAAGATATCATCGACGTAGAGGACTAAGAAAGTAATCACGCTCCCACTAAACCTCTTATATACACACGGGTCATCCTCGTTCTTGATGAAACCAAATTCACTGATTGATTCATCAAAACGAATATTCCAGCTTCTAGATGCTTGCTTAAGTCCATAAATGGACTTCTTTAACTTGCATATCTTATGACGATCTGCTGGATTAGTGAAACCCTCAGGTTGTGTCATATACACATCCTCATCCAGATTTCCATTAAGGAAAGCTGTTTTCACATCCATCTGCCAGATCTCATAATCATAATATGCAGCTATCGCGAAAAGAATCCGAATAGACTTAAACATAGCTACAGGTGAGAAAGTTTCATCATAATCTATCCCGTAGATTTGTTTGAAACCTTTCGCAACTAGCCTGCCTTTATAGGTAACTACGTTACCATCCATGTCAATCTTCTTCTTGAAGATCCATTTACAGCCTATAGGGATAACTCCCGGAGGCGGATCAACCAAATCCCAAACTTGGTTATCTGACATGGAGTCCATCTCGGCGCGCATAGCTTCAAGCCATCTCGCTGACTCCGGTCCACTGACCGCATCCGCATAAGTGAGGGGTTCATCATTATCTATGATGTAGACTCCGTCATAACGCTCAGGTTGTCGACGGATCCTTCCCGATCTTCGCGGTTCCCGTGATATCTGAGCCTCAGGTTGTTCAATAACCTGATCTACCGGCTCAGGCTCATCCAATTCTGCTTGAGCACTTTGTCCTACCTCTGGATTCTCATCCAGCTTTATTTCTCTCCCACTGGCCTCTTGCAGAAGAAACTCCTTCTCAAGAAATATGGCCGTCCGAGCAACAAATACCTTGTTCTCCTTGGGGTCGTAGAAATAATAACCCTTAGTTTCCTTAGGGTAACCGACAAAGATACATTTGTCAGATCTGCTCTCTAGTTTCCCAGAGGCGAGCTTTTTGACATAAGCCTCGCAACCCCAGATCCTGATAAATGTCAAGCTTGGCTGTTTCCCATACCATAACTCATATGGCGTCTTTGAAACGGCCTTGGATGGCACTCGGTTTAGTACCTTTGCAGCTGTTTCCAGTGCAAAACCCCAAAAGGAGTTGGGTAAAGAAGCCTGACTCATCATAGAACGAACCATATCAAGTAGTGTTCTATTTCTCCTCTCGGACACACCATTCCATTGCGGTGTTCCTGGCGGAGTGAGCTGTGAGATAATCCCACACTCCTTCAGATAGTCAGTAAACGTATGACTCAAGTATTCACCACCTCGATCTGAGCGAAGTGCCTTGATATTTCGGCCTAGCTGATTCTGTACTTCATTTTTGAACTCTTTGAACTTGTCAAAAGATTCACTTTTATGTCTCATCAGATAGACATACCCATACCTACTGAAATCATCAGTAAAGGTAATGAAGTACTGATAGCCACCTCTGGCATGTTTACTAAATGGCCCACACACATCACTGTGTATAAGGTCAAGTAAACCTGAAGCCCTTTGACCTTTGTGAGGAAAAGGTGACTTCGTCATTTTACCCATCAAACAAGCTTTGCATGTATCAATCTCCTCACAGGAGAATGATCCCAGCAGTCCATGATCATGCAACCGCTTAATGCGTTTCTCGTTTATATGGCCTAAACGACTATGCCATAGCAAGGTGCTGTCATCAGCATTCTTGGCTTTCTTAATATCAATTTGCTGTATCGAACATTCCATGTCCAACATGTATAACCCATTGCTAATTGAACCAGTTGCATAAACAATATTATCAAAAGACAAAATACACTTTGAAATATTGCATTCAAAGGAAAATCCCTTCCTGACAAGAGCAGGAATGGAGATAATATTTTTAGTAATACTGGGAACAAAATAACAATTGTTTAGTTCCAATACAATTCCAGATGGTAAAGAAATGAAGTAGTCTCCTACAGCAACAGCAGCAACCCGTGCCCCGTTTCCAACTCGTAGGTCCACCACATGCTGTCCCACCTGCCTTCTTCTCTTGAGTTCCTGTACATTTGAACAAATGTGAACTCCACATGCAGTGTCCAACACCCATGATATAGAAGAAGAAAACATGACCTCAGTCACGAATATACCTGAGCCAGAAGCGAAGCTTCCCCTCTTATCTCCTTGGAGCGCTTTACAGTCCTTTTTCCAGTGACCCAGCTGGCCACAGTGGAAACACCTGTATTCCTTGGACCGCTTGACCTTTTGCTTCAAAGCCTTGCTGTAGCTCTTGACAGGGGCTTTGCCCTTCTTCCCCTTCTTCTTGTTCCTTAAAGGAACCATTAAGACAGAGGTCGAAGGCTTTCCCTTTAGAGTCTCCTCAGTAGTGAGGAGCATATTCAGCAGCTCTGCCGGAGTACAATCGATTTTGTTCATATTAAAGTTAATAATGAACGCGTCGAATGAAGGCGGGAGAGACTGCAGAATAATATCCACAGCAAGCTCCTGGTTGATGGTATGCCCCAGTTTCTCTAGAGCCTCCTTGTGCCCAATCATCTTGAGCACATGAGCTCCCACTGGGCTCCCTTCAGCCAGTTTGCTCTGAAAGAAGAGCTTCGTCAAATTATAGCGTTCAGTCCTCGCCTGTGCAGCATACAGCATCTTGAGGTTCGCTATCATGTCTATAGCAGACATATCCTCATGCTGACGCTGCAGCGGTGGCGTCATAGACGCTAGCATCAGGCAAGCGACATCAATGCTATCATTGACGTGCTTTTCATAGGCTTCCCGAACCGCCCTTGCGGCGTTCGGAGCGGGCTGCGGCGGTATCGCCGTCTCGAGGACATACAGTTTCCTCTCTGCCTTAAGAACGATCTTAAGGTGTCCGAACCAGTCAGAGAAGTTCGGCCCAGCAAACTTCTCCCTTTCCAGTAGGGATCGCACATTGAAGTTCATGGTGTTCGTTGCTGCAGGTATCTACAACAATGCAAGAACAGCAAGGTCAGTATCAATGTATAAGAATCGATCAGGACTTAAGAAAGATTCCTTTTTCTCACTATTTTATCTGGCTTGAAAAATCCAACAAAACAGCCCGAAAGAGTAGACACTCTTTTAGTGAGATGGGATCCGGATTTCATACTTGGTCTCCGCGTCCCGCTCAGGCGAGATAAGATGCACAGAGAGTACAAGCACTAATCTCCGGTAGGCAGTCCCTGCCGATCGCCAACCCGTGCGATTCCCCTTCATCTGGGCAGTCCAGCAGACTGTGCCAACTGAGTTGGTACAACATAGTCTCTGACCCCACAGATGGCTGCCTCCATGTGCTACCATATGCGCCACATATGTAGCCTACATGGTCAAGCTGACCCGACCTACTCCCTGGACCACCATGTGCTATGCTGAGCAACGAGAAGGGATAAATCCCTACTCTGTAACACACAGGTGTAATCCCACACCGTCTGAAGATAGATGGACGTGCCCACTGAGTGGGTACAACACGGCTCCAACGATAATCAGAACAGTGAGGTTTCGCGTCAGAAGGCTTATGAGCTTGATATTTAGCGTTGGATTTTCACGGTCTTTTTATCTTCTTCACTATCATGCAATTCCTATGGTGATAGCAGAAGATAAATTAAAACATGCTGTTCTACTTATATAAGCAATAAAAGAAAGCATGGTTCTTATGTGGTATAAGCCCATAGCCCTAGAAGACCTTAACCTAGTTTAAGTCTTCACTTGCTCTTCATGGGTCTTTTGCTGCTCATCTGGCCCATACCTGGGCCCAAGCGCCAATTGCAGCTCTGGTGCGCCCACCAGGAAAATGCGCCTGGTCCTAGGGTCGAACCCTAGACCTCCCACCTGGTCAAGCCACTGCTGCATGCGCCACTGCCAAGTGTGCTCTGTGCTCTTGTCTAATTAAATTACAAATTTAACTATCTAGACAAGATTGACACGCAGGTCAATAACATTTTATAAATTAAAGCAATGTGATGCGCAGATCACAATAATTAATTTACAATTTAAATCCCAGGCACGCAGGCCCCAGCACAGCACACAATTAATATGGGCAGCCCACATAAGACTAAATAGACAAACATATGCATCCATTCAGCAATCATGTGATCCAACATAAAAATTAAAATTTTCGAAAAACCCCATGGGATCAATTTTAATTTTTCCTTATTTGCCCTACAACCTTACAACGGTCCATTACTAGGGATCCACTCATCCAACCTAGTCAGATCCACTGCCCTTGCATGCACCAAGTCCTAACTGACTTGAGTCGACCATAAGGTCAACCATGCATGCGCCAGGGCTGAACAACCACACTGAGGTCTGGCAAGCGGGTGTGACCCCGGGCCTAACTCAGGTGCGTTCATGGGTCGTCTCAATCAGACATCGCTACACGCCTGTCTGCAGTCGACCTGTAGCCACCAGGTGCTATCGCACAGGTGCTACGTGGTCAACCCATCAAGGCTGTCAGATGATCTGATCAGACTTTTGGATCCAACCTAGGGGGTGACTTCAACCCTAATAACCCGTCTAAGGGTTTACTGTAAGGCCTTGATCTAATGATATACGCGCAAGTGTTTAAGTTTTAAAGAAACAAAACTATTACAAGCGCATACAATGTACATGCGTCAAAATACAACAAATGTTCTACAACAAGTATGTAGTTACGCATGTCATGAAAACATTAGATCTATTGACTAGCACATTTATGGATCACGTAAAGCATCAAGCAATCAACATAACATACATTAAGAACCTGCTCTGATACCAATTGAAGAGTCCCCTTCAAGGGGGAGCATAACCCTAAAGTGATGGCGCATATAAAACTTTGTCTTGCGGAAATTAGGGTTATAGGATCAACTTGCATGTTAAATGATCAACTCGATAAAAGGCTAATAAAGATTAATGAAAACGATCATACCATCGCCATAGCCTAGATGTTGCCTTGGAAGCAAAGAGTCAATTGCTTCTTCTCCAAAGGGATTCGCACACAAGAGGATGATGGCAAACTCTTTGTCGCTCCTTGTGCTAGCAAGGCTCCAAAGTGTCCTTGATCGAATGGAAAGGGATGAAAACTTCTTGGAAAATTTTCTTTTCCTTCTTCGTCCACCTTCTTCACCACACAAGAGAAAAACTTGTTTCGACTAGTGGAGAGGCGAGGCGAGAAGAGGCGTCAAGAAGAGAAGCGTGGAGCGTGGTCACGTTTAGGGAGTTGCTATCTAAAAATAGCAAACCACCTCTCAACGTTCACATGCGCACACCAAGTCGCAAATCTCTCTTCACCCTTTTGAACCATGCGCTCATTTGAGCTGGTTCACTTTGGTTCGGTTCACAAACCAAATAAGCCAAGCAACTAGTCCAAATCATAATTAAACCACAAGGTTCTTGATCTGACCGTTGATCTCTTAATGCTTCTGATCTGACCGATCTAGCATCCAATCTCTCAATCGAAGCTTACCGATCTGAAGCCTTAATCAATCAAACATGATCAGACCAGATCTCACTTACAATCAGAGATTAAATCCCTTCAAACTGAACTCAAACAATTCAGTCCACACGATCTGACTTAAGTAAGCCATATCATCAAATTGTGCGACCCTGAGGGTTTCCTTTAAATGTCGGTAACGATAACTTACATTATCACGATCAGTGAGGGGTATCTAGCAACACATCACTGTCTCCCGATATAAAGGAAAGAGTCTTCCAAGACTACACCCATACCACAGCACAAGTGTGAATCAAATCACAAGGCATGCATATTTCCTTTACCACTGGACGTTCTTATTGGACAAGCGTGTCAAGCTTGTAACTCCAATATGATGAGCATGATTAGATCAGATGAACACTGTCACCTGGGTATGGCCATACTCTTTTCTCAATCATCTCATCCAGGGGGCCCCTTTAGAACATCACACTCCTTAAACAAGGAGACGGCAATCCTATGTCTATCACTAGTGCCCTAACCTGACTCAAGCTCATCATCCAAGTTAGTCTATAATCATTATGTTTCAAATGATATTGAACTACCTCAAAATAATGACAATCATCATTTAGAAAACACAAGTGATCTCAAGTCAGAGGAAATGTGCCACTTGTCATATACAAGGAATATTCACATTGTGACAAACAATTGAACATCCTAGTAGGGTCTGTCCAGTACATCCAATGTACCCATGAGTCTACATCTTATTCCATGCTCGAAGCATCCTATAAGATTAGAACACATATTAGTCTTAACCATATCAAGGTTGTCTCATGTTCACCAAGATACATCGACTAAGGACTTAACTGCATGTCAGCCTAGCTGAACAGCTTTGAGACATTATTCAGAAGAACATATATTGCAGCAGACAATGTAGCTAACTGAATAACAACCATGCCTTTATAAACATAACAGTTTATTACATGATACAGAACATTCCCACAGGCCTCAAACATTAGCCTTAAGGGCATACCCCAACAGAGCTTGCTGTAGACATCATTCTGCAGTCTCTTCCGCCCTCTTTCGATGGGTTCATTATTAACTTTAATATGAACAAAATTGATTGTACTCCGGCAGAGCTGCTGAATATGCTCTTGACAACTGAGGAGACTCTGAAGGGAAAGCCTTCAACCTCTGTCTTAATGGTTCCTTACAGGAACAAGAAGAAGGGGAAGAAGGGCAAGGCCCCTGTCAAGAACTACAGCCAGGCTCTGAAGCAGAAGGTTAAGCGGTCTAAGGACAACAGGTGTTTCCACTGTGGCCAGCTGGGTCACTGGAAAAAGGACTGTAAAGCGCTCCAAGGAGATAAGAGGGGAAGCATCGCTTCTGGCTCAGGTATTTATGTGACTGAGGTCATGTTATCTTCTTCTTCTATTTCATGGGTGTTGGACACTGCATGTGGAGTTCACATTTGTTCAAATGTACAGGAACTCAAGAGAAGAAGGCAGGTGGGACAGCATGAGGTAGACCTACGCGTTGGAAACGGGGCACGGGTTGCTGCTGTTGCTGTAGGAGACTATTTCATCTCTTTACCATCTGGACTTGTATTGGAATTAAACAATTGTTATTTTGTACCGAGTATCACCAAAAATATTATCTCTATTCCTGCTCTTGTCAGGAAAGGATTTGCCTTTGAATGCAATATTTCAAAGTGTGTTTTATCTTATGATAATATTGTTTATGCTACTGGTTCAATTAACAATGGGTTATACATGTTGGACATGGAAAGTTCTATACATAACATTGATAATAAGAAAGCCAAGAATGCTGATGATAGCACCTTGCTATGGCATAGTCGTTTAGGCCATATAAACGAGAAACGCATTAAGCGGTTGCATGATCATGGACTGCTGGGATCATTCTCCTATGAGGAGATTGATACATGCAAAGCTTGTTTAATGGGTAAAATGACGAAGTCACCTTTTCTTAATAAAGGTCAAAGGGCTTCAGGTTTACTTGACCTCATACACAGTGATGTGTGTGGGCCATTTAGTAAACATGCTAGAGGTGGCTATCAGTACTTCATTACCTTTACTGATGATTTCAGTAGGTATGGTTATGTCTATCTGATGAGACATAAGAGTGAATCTTTTGACAAGTTCAAAGAGTTCAAGAATGAAGTACAAAATCAGCTAGGCCGAAATATCAAGGCACTTCATTCTGATCGAGGTGGAGAATACTTGAGTCATACATTTACTGACTATCTGAAGGAGTGTGGGATTATCTCACAGCTCACTCCGCCAGGAGCACCGCAATGGAATGGTGTGTCCGAGAGGAGAAATAGAACGTTACTTGATATGGTTCGTTCTATGATGAGTCAGGCTACTCTTCCATACTCCTTTTGGGGTTCTGCACTGGAAACAGCTGCAAAGGTACTAAACCGAGTGCCATCCAAGGCCGTTTCAAAGACGCCATATGAGTTATGGTATGGGAAACAGCCAAGCTTGACATTTATCAGAATCTGGGGTTGCGAGGCTTATGTCAAAAAGCTCGCCTCTGGGAAACTAGAGAGCAGATCTGAGAAATGTATCTTTGTCGGTTACCCTAAGGAAACTAAGGGTTATTATTTCTACGATCCCAAAGAGAACAAAGTATTTGTTGCTCGGACGGCCATCTTTCTTGAGAAGGAGTTTCTTCTGCAAGAGGCCAGTGGGAGAGAAATAAAGCTGGATGAGAATCCAGAGGAAGGACAAAGTAGTCAAGCACAGTTGGATGAGCCTGAGCCGGTAGATCAGGTTACTGAACAACCTGAGGCTCAAATATCACGGGAACCGCGAAGATCGGGAAGGATCCGTCGACAGCCTGAGCGCTATGACGGAGTCTACATCATTGATAATGATGAACCCCTCACTTATGCGGAAGCGGTCAGTGGACCGGAGTCAGCTAGATGGCTTGATGCTATGCGAGCCGAGATGGACTCCATGTCAGATAACCAAGTCTGGGATTTGGTTGATCCGCCTCCGGGAGTAATCCCTATAGGCTGTAAATGGATCTTCAAGAAGAAGATTGACATGGATGGTAACGTGGTTACCTATAAAGGCAGGCTAGTTGCGAAAGGATTCAAACAAATCTACGGGATAGATTATGATGAAACTTTCTCACCTGTAGCCATGTTTAAGTCTATTCGGATTCTTTTCGCGATAGCGGCATATTACGATTATGAGATCTGGCAGATGGATGTGAAGACAGCTTTCCTTAATGGAAATCTGGATGAGGATGTGTATATGACACAACCTGAGGGTTTCACTAATCCATCAGATCGTCATAAAATATGCAAGCTAAAGAAGTCCATTTATGGACTGAAACAAGCATCAAGGAGCTGGAATATTCGTTTTGATGAATCAATCTCTGAGTTTGGTTTCATCAAGAACGAGGATGACCCGTGTGTATATAAGAGGTTTAGTGGGAGCGTGATTACTTTCCTAGTCCTCTACGTCGATGATATCTTAATCATTGGAAATGATATTCCTGAACTGCATGCTGTTAAAGCATGGTTAGGAAAATGTTTCCAGATGAAAGATTTAGGAGAAGCAGCCTATGTATTAGGTGTGAAGATCTACCGGGATAGATCTAAGAGGCTTCTCGGGCTGTGCCAGAGTACTTACATCGATAAAGTCCTGGAGAGATTCCATTTAGAGAATTCTAAAAGAGGATATCTTCCAGTCAGACATGGTCTGAATCTTTCGAGGAGTCAGTGTCCGCAAACACAGACTGAGAAAGATGAAATGGACAATACGCCTTATGCTTCGGCTATTGGGTCCATTATGTATGCGATGTTGTGTACTCGCCCAGACGTCGCTTACGGGTTAAGCGTGACCAGTCGGTTCCAAAGTAATCCAGGTATGGCGCACTGGATTGCGGTCAAGAACATTTTAAAATATCTGCGGAGGACCAAAGATATGTTCTTGATATATGGTGGTCAGGAAGAACTCAGTATAGAAGGATATACTGATGCTTCGTTCCAGTCGGACCAGGATGATTTCCGATCGCAATCAGGCTATGTTTTTAGCTTGAATGGTGGAGCAGTAGTGTGGAAAAGTTTCAAACAATCAACTGTTGCTGATTCCACAACAGAAGCCGAGTATGTTGCAGCCTCGGAAGCATCCAAGGAGGCAGTATGGATTCGTAAGTTCGTGAGAGAACTTGGTGTCGTTCCTTCGAGTGCAGATCCTTTGGTTATCTTCTGTGATAACACTGGAGCAATCGCACAAGCAAAGGAACCACGGTCGCACCAGAAGTCCAAGCACATACAGAGACGGTTTCACTTGATCCGGGAGATCATAGATCGTGGCGAGATCAAAATATGCAAGGTTCATACAGACGACAATCTGGCAGACCCGCTTACCAAGCCTCTGGCGCAGCAAAAGCATGAGAAGCACTGTAATGATATGGGTTTGAGATTTCTCAACCATTAGATTAAGTGCAAGTGGGAGATTGTTGGGGTATGCCCTTAAGGCTAATGTTTGAGGCCTTTGGGATTGTAACAGTATCATATAATAAACTCTTATGTTTATAAAGGCATGGTTATTATTCAGGTTGTTACCTTGTCTGCAGTAATAAGTGTACTACTGAATAATGTCTCAAAGCTGTTCAGCTAGGCTGACAGGCTATATGTCCTTAGTCGAGATATCTTGGTGAATATGAGACAGCCTTGATATGATTGAGACTAATATGTGTTCTAATCTTATAGGATGCTTCGAGCATGGAATAAGATGTAGACTCATGGGTACATTGGATGTACTGGACAGACCCTACTAGGATATTCATATTGCTTGTCACAATGTGAATAATCCTTGAATGCACTAAGTGGCACATGTCCTCTGACTTGAGATCACTTGAGTGACTAAATGATGATTGTCATTGTTTTGAGGTAGTTCAATATCATTTGAAACATAATGATCATAGACTATCTTGGATAATGATCATGAGTCAGGTTAGGGCACTAGTGATAGATATAGGATTGCCGTCTCCTTGTTCAAGGAGTGTGATGTTCTAAAGGGGCCCCCCTATATGAGATGATTGAGAAAGTGTATGGCCATACCCAGATGACTATGCTCGTCTGATCTAATCATACTCATAGTATTGGAGTTACAAGCTTGACCCGCTTGTCCAATAAGAACATCCAGTGGCAAAGGACACATGCATGCCTTGTGAAGTTGATTCACACTTGTGCTGTGGTTTGGGAGTAGTCTTGGAAGACTCTTTCCTTTATATCGGGAGACAGTGATGTGTTGCTAGATACCCCTCACTGATCGTGATAACGAAAGTTATTGTTACCGACATTTAAAGGAAACCCTCAGGGTCGCACAAATTGATAATATGACTTACTTAAGTCAGATCGTGTGGACTGAATTAGTTGGGTTCAGTTTAAAGGGATTTAAACTCTGATTGTAAGTGAGATCTAGTCTGATCATGTTTGTTTGATTAGGGCTTGAGATCGGTAAGCTTCGATCGAGAGAGGAGATGCTAGATCGGTGAGATCAAGAGCATCAGGAGATGGACGGTTAGACTTTGAGCCATTAGGTTCATAGAAGGTCTAGACCATGTATTGGCTTGGCTTGGTTTGATTTTGGTCTATGAGCCAAATCGAATTGAACCAAAGAATGAACCGGTTCACTATGTGAACGCATGGTTCATGAAGGAAGGCGTTTTGGCGTTGGAACATGGCTTCATGACTTTCCATTTTGGGAAGTCATGTAACGCCATTTTTGATGTTATCGCCTAAACGCTTTTGCTCGCTTGTCAATTGACGTTGCTTGCTTGCCATCTCGTGTGGAAGAAGGTGAACGACAAGGGAGAGCTCTCGGCCAAGGAAGCATCTCAACCTATCCCTTCCATTCGGCAAGGACTCTTGAAGATCTTTGCTAGCACAAAGATCAACAAGAAGAAGTCATCCCTCTTTTGTGTGCGTCACTTGTGGAGAAGATCTATCTTGCTCTTTGCTTCCAAGCCGCCTCCTTCCCATGGCCATGGTAACGAATCTTTCATTTGTTGTTTAAGTTGATCATATGAAAGTATAGCATGCGATCAAGTTTAAACCCTAATTCCGCTGCTAAAATAAAGAAGACCACTTGCGCTATCTATAGGGTTTCGCTCCCCCTTGAAGGGGACCCCTCTAAAACCCTTCAAAAGAATCATTCTTAAGTCCTGATTGATTCTTAACATTGATACTGACCTTGCTGTTCTTGCATTGTTGTAGATACCTGCAGCAACGAACACCATGAGCTTCAATGTGCGATCCCTACTGGAAAGGGAGAAGTTTGCTGGGCCGAACTTCTCAGACTGGTTCGGACACCTTAAGATAGTTCTTAAGGCAGAGAGGAAACTGTATGTCCTCGAGACGGCGATACCGCCTCAGCCCACTCCGAACGCCGCAAGGGCGGTTCGGGAAGCCTATGAAAAGCACGTCAATGATAGCATTGATGTCGCTTGCCTGATGCTAGCGTCTATGACGCCACCGCTGCAGCGTCAGCATGAGGATATGTCTGCCATAGACATGATAGCAAACCTCAAGATGCTGTATGCTGCACAGGCAAGGACTGAGCGCTACAATCTGACAAAGCTTTTCTTTCAGAGCAAACTGGCTGAAGGGAGCCCAGTGGGAGCTCACGTGCTCAAGATGATTGGGCACAAGGAGGCTCTAGAGAAACTGGGGCATACCATCAACCAGGAGCTTGCTGTAGACATCATTCTGCAGTCTCTCCCGCCCTCTTTCGATGCGTTCATTATTAACTTTAATATGAACAAAAACGACTGTACTCCGGCAGAGCTGCTGAATATGCTCTTGACTACTGAGGAAACTCTGAAGGGAAAGCCTTCGACCTCTGTCTTAATGGTTCCTTCAAGGAACAAGAAGAAGGGGAAGAAGGGCAAGGCCCCTGTCAAGAGTTACAGCAAGGCTCTGAAGCAGAAGGTTAACCGGTCCAAGGAATACAAGTGTTTCCACTGTGGCCAGATGGGTCACTGGAAAAAGGACTGTAAAGCGCTCCAAGGAGACAAGAGGGGAAGCTTCGCTTCTGGCTCAGGTATATACATGACGGAAGTCATGGTTTCATCTTCTTCTGTATCATGGGTGTTGGACACTGCATGTGGAGTTCACATTTGTTCAAATGTGCAGGAACTCAAGAGAAGAAGACAGGTGGGACAGCATGAGGTGGACCTACGCGTTGGAAACGGGGCACGGGTTGCTGCTGTTGCTGTAGGAGACTATTTCATCTCTTTGCCATCTGGAATTGTATTAGAATTAAACAGTTGTTACTTTGTTCCCAGTATTACTAAGAATATTATCTCCATTCCTGCTCTTGTCAGGAAGGGGTTTTCCTTTGAATGCAATATTTCAAAGTGTATTTTATCTTTTTATAATATTGTTTATGCCACTGGTTCAATTAACAATGGGTTATTCATGTTGGACATGGAAAGTTCTATACAGCAGATTGATATTAAAAGGGCCAAGTATGCTGATGACAGCACCTTGCTATGGCATAGTCGTTTAGGCCATATTAACGAGAAACGCATTAAGCGGTTGCATGATAATGGACTGCTGGGATCATTCTCCTATGAGGAGATTGATACATGCAAAGCTTGTTTAATGGGTAAAATGACGAAGTCACCTTTTCCTCACAAAGGTCAAAGGGCTTCAGGTTTACTTGACCTTATACACAGTGATGTGTGTGGGCCATTGAGTAAACATGCCAGAGGTGGCTATCAGTACTTCATTACCTTTACTGATGATTTCAGTAGGTATGGGTATGTCTATCTAATGAGACATAAAAGTGAATCTTTTGACAAGTTCAAAGAGTTCAAGAATGAAGTACAAAATCAGCTAGGCCGAAATATCAAGGCACTTCGTTCTGATCGAGGTGGAGAATACCTAAGTCGAGAGTTTACTGACTATCTGAAGGAGTGTGGGATTATCTCACAGCTCACTCCGCCAGGAACACCGCAATGGAATGGTGTGTCCGAGAGGAGAAATAGAACGTTACTTGATATGGTTCGTTCTATGATGAGTCAGGCTACTCTACCTTACTCCTTTTGGGGTTTTGCACTGGAAATAGCTGCAAAGGTACTAAACCGAGTGCCATCCAAGGCAGTTTCTAAGACGCCATATGAGTTATGGTATGGGAAACAGCCGAGCTTGACATTTATCAGGATCTGGGACTGCGAGGCTTATGTCAAAAAGCTCGCCTCTGGGAAACTAGAGAGCAGATCTGACAAATGTATCTTTGTCGGTTACCCTAAGGAAACTAAGGGTTATTATTTCTACGATCCCAAAGAGAACAAGGTATTTGTTGCTCGGACGGCTATATTTCTTGAGAAGGAGTTTCTTCTGCAAGAGGCCAGTGGGAGAGAAATAAAGCTGGATGAGAATCCAGGGGAAGGACAAAGTGCGCAAGCGCAGTTGGATGAGCCTGAGCTGGTGGATCAGGTTAATGAACAACCTGGGGCTCAGATATCACGGGAACCGCGAAGATTGGGAAGGATCCGTCGACAGCCTGAGCGCTATGACGGAGTCTACATCATTGATAATGATGAACCCCTCACTTATGCGGATGCGGTCAGTGGACCGGAGTCAGCGAGATGGCTTGAAGCTATGCGCGCCGAGATGGACTCCATGTCAGATAACCAAGTCTGGGATTTGGTGGATCCGCCTCCGGGAGTAATCCCTATAGGTTGTAAATGGATCTTCAAGAAGAAGATTGACATGGATGGTAACGTGGTTACCTATAAAGGCAGGCTAGTTGCGAAAGGTTTCAAACAAATCTACGGGATAGATTATGATGAAACTTTCTCACCTGTAGCTATGTTTAAGTCTATTCGGATTCTTTTCGCGATAGCTGCATATTATGATTATGAGATTTGGCAAATGGATGTGAAGACAGCTTTCCTTAATGGAAATCTGGATGAGGATGTGTATATGACACAACCAGAAGGTTTCACTAATCCATCAGATCGTCATAAGATATGCAAGTTAAAGAAGTCTATTTATGGACTTAAACAAGCATCTAGAAGCTGGAATATTCGTTTTGATGAATCAATCTCTGAGTTTGGTTTCATCAAGAACGAGGATGACCCGTGTGTATATAACAGGTTTAGTGGGAGCGTAATTACATTCCTAGTCCTCTACGTCGATGATATCTTGATCATTGGAAATGACATTCCTGAAATGCATGCGGTTAAGGCATGGTTAAGAAAGTGTTTCCAGATGAAAGATTTAGGAGAAGCAGCCTATGTATTAGGTGTGAAGATCTACAGGGATAGATCTAAGAGGCTTCTCAGGCTGTGCTAGAGTACTTACATCGATAAAGTCCTGGAGAGATTTCATTTAGAGAATTCTAAAAGAGGATATCTTCCAGTCAGACATGGTCTGAATCTTTCGAAGAGTCAGTGTCCACAAACACAGACTGAGAAAGATGAAATGGACAATACGCCTTATGCTTCGGCTATTGGATCCATTATGTATGCGATGTTGTGTACTCGCCCAGACGTCGCTTACGGGTTAAGCGTGACCAGTCGGTTCCAAAGTAATCCAGGTATGGCGCACTGGATTGCGGTCAAGAACATTTTAAAATATCTGCGGAGGACCAAAGATATGTTCTTGATATATGGTGGTCAGGAAGAACTCAGTATTGAAGGATATACTGACGCTTCGTTCCAGTCAGACCAGGATGATTTCCGATCGCAATCAGGCTATGTTTTTAGCTTGAATGGTGGAGCAGTGGTGTGGAAGAGTTTCAAACAGTCAACTGTTGCTGATTCCACAACAGAAGCCGAGTATGTTGCAGCCTCGGAAGCATCCAAGGAGGCAGTGTGGATTCGTAAGTTCGTGATAGAACTTGGTGTTGTTCCTTCGAGTGCAGATCCTTTGGTTATCTTCTGTGATAACACTGGAGCAATCACACAAGCAAAGGAACCACGGTCGCACCAGAAGTCCAAGCACATACAGAGACGGTTTCATTTGATCAGGGAGATCATAGATCGTGGCGAGATCAAAGTCTGCAAGGTACATACAGATGACAGTCTGGCAGACCCGCTTACTAAGCCTCTGGCGCAGCAGAAGCATGAGAAGCACTGTAATAATATGGGTTTGAGATTTCTCAACCATTAGATTAAGTGCAAGTGGGAGATTGTTGGGGTATGCCCTTAAGCCTAATGTTTGAGGCCTTGGGATTGTAACAGTATCATGTAATAAACTCTTATGTTTATATAGGCATGGTTGTTATTCAGGTTGTTACCTTGTCTGCTGTAATAAGTGTACTTCTGAATAATGTCTCAAAGCTGTTCAGCTAGGCTGACATGCAGTTAAGTCCTTAGTCGAGATATCTTGGTGAACATGAGACAGCCTTGATATGGTTAAGACTAATATGTGTTCTAATCTTATAGGATGCTTCAAGCATGGAATAAGATGTAGACTCATGGGTACATTGGATGTACTGGACTGACCCTACTAGGATATTCAATTGTCTGTCACAATGTGAATAATCCTTGAATGCGACAAGTGGCACATTTCCTCTGACTTGAGATCACTTGTGTTTCTGAATGATGATTGTCATTGTTTTGAGGTAGTTCAATATCATTTGAAACATAATGGTTATAGACTATCTTGGATGGTGAGCTTGAGTCAGGTTAGGGCACTAGTGATAGACAAAGGATTGCCGTCTCCTTGTTTAAGGAGTGTGATGTTCTAAAGGGGCCCCCTGGATGAGGTGATTGAGAAAGTGTATGGCCATACTGATGTGGGAAGGCGACATGACCCACGGAAATACAAATGGAGTTTAAGGTTACCCTAGCTAGGGCACCTAAATTTCCATCTCTTGCATTGCATGCATCTTTAAGTTAGATTTTCATTCCTTGCATTGCATGCATCCTTTAAGTTATTTCCATCTCTTGCATGGCATGCATCTTTAAGTTAGATTTTCATTCCTTGCATTGCATGCATCCTTTAAGTTAGATCTCCTAGCATAACTTGCATCATATGGTAGGTTAGATCCACCCAACAATTACACCATGTAGTTACATCCCTAGGATCCGCCACTTATGTATGATAGGTTAGTGCATGAAATTGATGTAATAGTATAGGTCAACTCCATTCTTGGGATGCAAGTCAAAATCAGATCAAGACAACTCCAAGAGATGCCATGGGCCATCAGCCCAACTCAAGAGGGAATCAGCCCACCCCAACCTAATGGAGCAACACCACAAGTACCTCAACTTCCACCATCCTAGTTGGCAGCCATGTGGAGTTTGCCTTCATCTCCAATCAAGACAAGAAGCAGCCTGCACAAAGTCCTACTTCAGCCCACCATGCGCCAGCCATTAAAGTCAAGGAGCAGCTTGAGCAATGTCCACTTCAGTCCATCATGCGCCAGCCACCAAAGTCAAGGAGCAGCCTGCACTTTACAACAACTTCAGTCCCTTCAAGCGTCAGCCACCCATGCCAATCTGCAGCCTGCACAATGTCAGCCATCAGCAGCCTCTTCAGTCCATCCTCAACTCAGTTTTCGAACTTACCAACCTGCTGAAGACTCCAAAGTCAAACCTCCAAGCAACCGCCCCTTTGGAAGAAGACATCAGCCCATTGAGTTGTCTACATCATGCTTACTTTTGTGACTTGTTTTTGTGCTTAGGAAGGGAGATAACCGTTGGAGACTCTCCTATATGATGTATTTTCTTGTAAAGCCACCAGCTAGAGTTGAATGAATTTTCAAATTTCAGAAGTGTGTCTTCTAATGGTGTGTGTCACCTAACCCCTCCCTTTCTTCCAACCATTGCCGAGAGTTCCATTCCACCCCCCCTCTTGCTCTTCAACCTTCCACCTGCACTTGCGCTTGTCATGAAGATGGGAGCTCACGCCACTTTCTCCCCTCAGCCTTGACAAGTCCTCAGCCATGATGAGGAGCTGGACACATCCGAGACTCAAGAAGGTGTCATCAACCCCATGCCAAGATCAAGCCACCACCCTAAGTTAGCTAAGTCTCTCTTCTCCTTTGGCTGATGTTTTCTTGAAGTTTCTGAACATTCATCTGCACTCACTAAGGTTTCTTCTCAGGTTGCGCAAGGCCAAGGAGGGCATACAAGTTCATCCCCCCCCTTCCCCCCTTAACTAGTTAGTCTCAAAAGTGTTAGCAAGGGAATTTGGAGGCTATCCTCCCCCTTGAATGTTTTCATGTGAATGGTCTCTTAATATTCTTTCAAACTCACCCACGCATGTGTGGGATGCTGCAATGCCATGTGTGTAAGCTCATAGGGCCCTACTTCGTGAGTTTTCCACCATTGGACCGGTGAAGAACGGGAAGGTCACCCTTTCTATTCTCAAAGGGTGCAAGGTGAGTTCCTCCCTTAGAGTAGCTCTAATGCTTATGATAGAATCGCATGCCTAGATCTATTTGAAGTTGTAGAACCGCATGCTCAAGCTTTATTCAAAGTTTCATCTTATCTAGAAGCGCATGTTAGGATTCTCTTGATAAGTAGTTTCGGTTTTCACTACTATATACCAAAGAAACAAACTACTTTCAAACTACGTTAGTTCAAGGGGTTTGTTAACCTATACTTAATTAGCAAAAAAATGTTTTCGAAGCGCGTTGTTTGAATGTTGCATGCTTGGCCCCCCATCATCTTGGTATCAGAGCTTAGGCTCTTAGAGTAGGATTTTATAAGACCAAAACTTTATTTTCCTACTACTAAGGCGATTTTTGGACCTAAGTGCTTGAAAGAATTTGACTAGCTATATTTATCACCTTAGGGTTTATTTTCAAAACCTTACTCATTTCGAAAATGACTACTAGATTCAATCCCCTAAGAGGCAATAGACAACCCATCAAGAGATGGGATGACATGATAAAAGAAATATATGACCCTACACCTCTCAATGAAAAATTGCTTACCCAAGAGAACATGAATGTAGCTGAATATATACTAAAGTTCAAAACCCTCTACCATAGTACTAGAGAAGCTCCTAGGGTTATGCTTAACCGGTTTAGAGATGGTCTTAGCTTTGAGATTAAGAGAGGTCTCACCTACTACCCCATATACACAATAGAAGATGCTTTTCAAATAGCTAGTGAGGTGGAGCAAAATCTTAAGAGATTTTATAAAAAGAAAATTGACCATCCAAGACCCAAGGCCCCTAAGGTAGTCAATCAAACCATGGAGCTCAATCAAGCCTTAGAACCAAAGCTACCCTCCCAAAGCCAATCTCAAATCAAGTCTAGGGAACCCATTGAAGACTTACCTCCATGTCAAATCATGTTGTCCATAAAACCCAAACAAGAACTCAACCAACTTAAGGAAAACTCTCTTGACATCCACATAGGTCATACTAAGTCCACACCTTTAAGAACAATCTCACCTAAGCCTATGGAAGAACTTGAACCCAATCATATTAGGCTAGACTTAGTGGAAGCTATCCTACCCTTAGTAACCTGTGAGACTAGTTTGCCTCACCCTTTAGGGCTCCCATGTTTAGATCAAGTGCTTGAACCATGTGAACCTACTCTTCATGACATAGGAGAAACCTTAGAGAACTCTTCAATAGGTTGTGAACACTTAGGTTCCAAGCCACTTGACCTTAGTGAAAGTTTAGATGAGCCTCTAGACACTTTAGAAATCCAACACCTTCAATTAGAGGACCATCACACTTTAGGCTTGACTCAACCTAAGTTTGAACCTTTCTCTATGGATGATCTGCCTAAGTATCTTACTCAACCATATTTAGAGATTAAGGTAGACATACCATCTTGTCTAGGCCCTTCTGTGACCACTTCTGAGCCATCTAGCACTAAACTTTACAACTTAGGTCTAAACCCACCCCTAGAGCCAAAACTTTTAGAAATAGAGGATCCTTCACCTTTAGATATCAACCAACATAAGTTAAGATCCCTTACTTTGCCTAAGATGGAACCCATGCTAGATCCTTTTCTCATTGACCAAGATCCTAAATCCCAAACATTAGGAGAACCTCAACTTCAAGGCCTAGAAGACTTGACCTTTGATCCAATGATCCATGAAACATATCTCTTAGGTCTTGCCACCCACACTCCTAAGCCACATTTAGGACCAATTGAACATGGGCTTATAACCCAAGACTTTAGGGATGACCCTACTCAAGTTGACCCCATAGGGACTGACCTATATCAACCTTCTCCTTATGACATGATAGAGCTCCCCCAGTTTAGCTTTGAGGACCTTACTCCAGATATGGGAGAGCCATTTCTTTTTTCCTTAGGAAGTCCAATCCTAGAGGCGCCCCTCACCCTTCTTGAGTTAGACATTAGCTCACCTGAATATGAAGTAGAATTTACTTTAGATCCTCTTGAGTTTCCCATGCTAGGATATGATTTAGAACCTAACTTGTCTGAGTTGGCAACATCTCCCATCTCTCCTTTAGACCTTGAGTCTGGCCTTAGTACTCCAGGGTTAAAGAAAATTCAATTGAATAATGATTTGCTTTCCCTCCCAGAACTTGAACACTTTGATTTTGTTATACCTGAATCTTTTAGTAGGCCTGTATACCACAAACATACTAATGAATATGGCCGAGAAAGGACATTCTGTGTAGGAGACCCTGAATTTAAGGAGCATGAAGATTGGGATGAAGAGATTGATTGCTGTGATGCTGTTGACACTGATTTTTGGACCCCCATCACTTTTGATGTGGATGACTTCATATTGCATAAGCATCATTCCACCCCATATTATGACCCCACTTGTGAGCATATGATTGAGTCCATCCTTGAGGACCAAACCCATTTCACCCGTAATGAGGTAGAGTTACTCTACTTAGTTGGATATGACCATGGTGAAGAGGGTTGGCTTCCCGAGGAAGAACTCACCCTAACTACCTCAAAGCTCCTCATGGATAAGGACAATTCTTCGGAGAAGAATTTTTCTCACCCGGGGAGAGCTGATGTGGGAAGGCGACATGACCCACGGAAATACAAATGGAGTTTAAGGTTACCCTAGCTAGGGCACCTAAATTTCCATCTCTTGCATTGCATGCATCTTTAAGTTAGATTTTCATTCCTTGCATTGCATGCATCCTTTAAGTTATTTCCATCTCTTGCATTGCATGCATCTTTAAGTTAGATTTTCATTCCTTGCATTGCATGCATCCTTTAAGTTAGATCTCCTAGCATAACTTGCATCATATGGTAGGTTAGATCCACCCAACAATTACACCATGTAGTTACATCCCTAGGATCCGCCACTTATGTATGATAGGTTAGTGCATGAAATTGATGTAATAGTATAGGTCAACTCCATTCTTGGGATGCAAGTCAAAATCAGATCAAGACAACTCCAAGAGATGCCATGGGCCATCAGCCCAACTCAAGAGGGAATCAGCCCACCCCAACCTAATGGAGCAACACCACAAGTATCTCAACTTCCACCATCCTAGTTGGCAGCCATGTGGAGTTTGCCTTCATCTCCAATCAAGACAAGAAGCAGCCTGCACAAAGTCCTACTTCAGCCCACCATGCGCCAGCCATTAAAGTCAAGGAGCAGCTTGAGCAATGTCCACTTCAGTCCATCATGCGCCAGCCACCAAAGTTAAGGAGCAGCCTGCAGTTTACAACAACATCAGTCCCTTCAAGCGTCAGCCACCCATGCCAATCTGCAGCCTGCACAATGTCAGCCATCAGCAGCCTCTTCAGTCCATCCTCAACTCAGTTTTTGAACTTACCAACCTGCTGAAGACTCCAAAGTAAAACCTCCAAGCAACCGCCCCTTTGGAAGAAGACATCAGCCCATTGAGTTGTCTACATCATGCTTACTTTTGTGACTTGTTTTTGTGCTTAGGAAGGGAGATAACCGTTGGAGACTCTCCTATATGATGTATTTTCTTGTAAAGCCACCAGCTAGAGTTGAATGAATTTTCAAATTTCAGAAGTGTGTCTTCTAATGGTGTGTGTCACCTAACCCCTCCCTTTCTTCCAACCATTGCCGAGAGTTCCATTCCACCCCCCCCCCCCCCTCTTGCTCTTCAACCTTCCACCTCCACTTGCGCTTGTCATGAAGATGGGAGCTCACGCCACTTTCTCCCCTCAGCCTTGACAAGTCCTCAGCCATGATGAGGAGCTGGACACATCCGAGACTCAAGAAGGTGTCATCAACCCCATGCCAAGATCAAGCCACCACCCTAAGTTAGCTAAGTCTCTCTTCTCCTTTGGCTGATGTTTTCTTGAAGTTTCTGAACATTCATCTGCACTCACTAAGGTTTCTTCTCAGGTTGCGCAAGGCCAAGGAGGGCATACAAGTTCATCCCCCCCCTTCCCCCCTTAACTAGTTAGTCTCAAAAGTGTTAGCAAGGGAATTTGGAGGCTATCCTCCCCCTTGAATGTTTTCATGTGAATGGTCTCTTAATATTCTTTCAAACTCACCCACGCATGTGTGGGATGCTGCAATGCCATGTGTGTAAGCTCATAGGGCCCTACTTCGTGAGTTTTCCACCATTGGACCGGTGAAGAACGGGAAGGTCACCCTTTCTATTCTCAAAGGGTGCAAGGTGAGTTCCTCCCTTAGAGTAGCTCTAATGCTTATGATAGAATCGCATGCCTAGATCTATTTGAAGTTGTAGAACCGCATGCTCAAGCTTTATTCAAAGTTTCATCTTATCTAGAAGCGCATGTTAGGATTCTCTTGATAAGTAGTTTCGGTTTTCACTACTATATACCAAAGAAACAAACTACTTTCAAACTACGTTAGTTCAAGGGGTTTGTTAACCTATACTTAATTAGCAAAAAAATGTTTTCGAAGCGCGTTGTTTGAATGTTGCATGCTTGGCCCCCCATCACATACCCAGGTGACTTTGTTCATCTGATCTAATCATGCTCATCATATTGGAGCTACAAGCTTGACACGCTTGTCCAATAAGAACATCCAGTGGTAAAGGAAATATGTATGCCTAGTGAAGCCTGGTGAAAAGGATTCACACTTGAGCTGTGGTTTGGGTGTAGTCTTGGAAGACTCTTTCCTTTATATCGGGAGACAGTGATGTGTTGCTAGATACCCCTCACTGATCGTGATAACGTTAGTTGTCGTTACCGACATTTAAAGGAAACCCTTAGGGTCGCACAATTTGATGATATGGCTTACTTAAGTCAGATCGTGTGGACTGAATTATTTGGGTTCAGTTTAAAGGGATTTAATCTCTGATTGTGAGTGAGATCTGGTCTAATCATGTTTGATTGATTAGGGCTTGAGATCGGTAAGCTTCGATCGAGAGAATGGATGCTAGATCGGTGAGATCAGGAGCATCAAGAGATGAACGGTTAGATCTGGAACCTTTAGGTTTAATGAGGTCTAGACCAAAAAAGGGCTTGGTTTAATTTGGTCTTCGAACCAAATTAAATTGAACCGGCTCACTAGTTGAGCGCATGGTTCAAAGAGGAGAGGTTTGCGCTTGGGTAAACTCTTGGTCGCATGAAGAGAAGTGGTTTACTATTTTTGGAAACCATGTTTCCAAATCGTGACCACGCTTCACGTTGAGAGTTTCATGCTCTATTCTCGCCTTCTTGCCTTTCCTCTCTCGACGCTCTCGTGTGTGGCGACTTCTTCACACCTTGGAGTGAGTTCGACAAGCAGAGGAGAACGTCTCTTCCCTTCCATACGACAAGGACTCCTTAGAACCTTGCTAGCACAAGGAGCACTAAGGGAGTAGGCGATCACATCTTGTGTGCGAGCCATAAGGAGGAGAAGCACTTGAGTCTCTTCTTCCTAGACGCCATCCAAGCAATGGCTTTGGTAAGAATCGATTCCTTCATACTTGTTTGCAATCGGTTTTTATAGTTGATCATATCTCATGCAAATGATCCCTAGAAACCCCCTTCCGCTGCGTCAAAATTTTCATATGCGCCTATTAGGGTTTCGCCCTCCCCTTGTGGGGACCTTTCACAACCCTCATGAGTTCTGGCAAGCGGGTGTGACCCCGGGCCTAACTCATGTGTGTTCACTAGTCGTCTCAATCAGACATCGCTACACGCCTGTCTGCAGTCGACCTATAGCCATCTCGTGCTTACGCACAGATGCTATCTGGTCGACCCATCAAGGCTGTCAGATGATCTGATCAGACTGTTTGGATCTAACCTAGGGGATGACTTCAACCCTAATAACCCGTCTAAGGGTTTAAAGCAGGCGCCTCTTAGATCTAATGAGAGTCGCACATGAGAAGAAGTTTTGAAGAAAACATAGATGCGCCAACATACATGCGCCAACAAAAACATATACTAAGATGTATGTTAGTTTCGCATGTCATCTAGATCTAAGCATATGCGCAAGTATGGATCAAACATGAAGACCAAGCATTAAGCAATCATAAAACGATGCATAAAACCTGCTCTGATACCAATTGAAAGTCCCCTTTCAATAAGGGGGGCCGAAACCCTAAAGTGGCGCATACAAAACATGGGCAGCGGATACTAGGGTTTCATGGGATCGATGCATGTATTATGATCAACATTAAAACTTTTGAATGCAAGAAAGAATGCGATTCATACCATGGCCATTTCTAGATGGCGCCTTGGAAGCAAGAGAACAAAAGAGGTCTCCTCCAAATCGTCACACACAAGATGATCAACGGCTTGCTCCTTCTTGTCGTCCCTTGTGCTAGCAAGGATCGTCCAAGGTGTCTTTGATCGTTTGAAGGGAAGAGAGAGCTTTCCTTGCTTGGTGATTTTTTTTCTTCTTTCGTCTACCACCTTTTCTCACACGAATGTGTGAAGAGCCAAAGGCAAAACGGCGACAAGAGGGCGAGAGAGGGGCGACGTGAGAGAGATGTGGTCACGTTGTGACATGCTATCTAAAAATAGCAAAACCATCTCAACGTTCAAGTGACCCCAATCGCAAATGCCAACTTGAACCATACGCTCATCCAATGAGCTGGTTCAAATCGATTTGGTTCAATAACCAAATAAACCAAGCAATTAGTCCAGATTATAATAAACCCCTAAGGCTTAAGATCTGACCATTGATCTCTTGATGCTCCTGATCTCACTGATCTAGCATCTATTCTCTCAATCGAAGCTTACCGATCTCAAGCCCTAATCAATCAAACATGATCAGACTAGATCAAACTTACAATCAGAGACTAAATCCCTTTAAACTGAACCCAAACAATTCAGTCCACACGATCTGACTTAAGTAAGCCATATCATCAAATTGTGCGACCCTAAGGGTTTCCTTTAAATGTCGGTAACGATAACTTACGTTATCACGATCAGTGAGGGGTATCTAGCAACACATCACTGTCTCCCGATATAAAGGAAAGAGTCTTCCAAGACTACACCCAAACCACAGCACAAGTGTGAATCCAATTCACAAGGCATGCAAATTTCCTTTGCCACTGGATGTTCTTATTGGACAAGCGTGTCAAGCTTGTAGCTCCAATATGATGAGCATGATTAGATCAGATGAACACTGTCACCTGGGTATGGCCATACACTTTCTCAATCATCTCATATAGAGGGGGGCCCCTTTAGAACATCACACTCCAATTAAGGAGACAGCAATCCTTTATCTATCACTAGTGCCCTAACCTGACTCAAGCTCACCATCCAAGATAGTCTATAACCATTATGTTTCAAATGATATTGAACTACCTCAAAACAATGACAATCATCATTTAGAAACACAAGTGATCTCAAGTCAGAGGAAATGTGCCACTTGTTGCAATCAAGGATTATTCACATTGTGACAAGCAATTGAATATCCTAGTAGGGTCTGTCCAGTACATCCAATGTACCCATGAGTCTACATCTTATTCCATGCTCGAAGCATCCTATAAGATTAGAACACATATTAGTCTCAATCATATCAAGGCTGTCTCATGTTCACCAAGATATATCGACTAAGGACTTTACTGCATGTCAGCCCAGCTGAACAGCATTGAGACATTATTCAGAAGTATATGTATTGCAGTAGATAATATAACAAACTGAATAACAACCATTGCCTTTATAAACATAAGAGTTTATACATGATACTGTTACAATCCCAAGGCCTCAAACATTAGCCTTAAGGGCATACCCCAACAGAGAGAGTGTGGGATCATATCCCAACTCACTCCTCCTGGAACACCTCAATGGAATGGTGTGTTTGAAAGGAGAAATCAAACTTTATTGGATATAGTTCGATCCATGATGAGTCATGCAACTCTACCTTCATCATTCTAGGGGTATGCACTAGAAACAGCTTCTCTAATACTGAATAATGTTCCATCTAAGAGTGTCTCCAAAATACCATACGAGGTGTGGAGTGGGAGACGCCCTAATCTCACGTTTATCAGGATCTGGGGATGTGAGGCTTATGTCAAACGTCAAGATTCTAGCAAGCTAGAACCTAGATCTGATAAGTGTGTGTTTGTGGGGTATCCTAAGGAAACTAAAGGATACTACTTCTATGTCCCAACCGAGAACAAAGTTTTTGTTGCTCGGGGTGCTGTCTTTCTAGAGAAAGAATTTCTTATGAAAGAAGTTAGTGGGAGGAAGTTTGACTTGGATGAGGTCCAAGTGCAAGCACAAGACAAAGAGATGGAATCTGAGCCACCTGTACCGGTTGCTAGGCAACCTGAGGCTCAGACACAGGTCCCGCGTAGGTCTGGGAGAATTCATCGTGCACCTGAAAGGTATGGGTCGCTACCAACCCAACACGATGGGATCTTCATCATTGAGGATGAACCTAGAACCTATGATGAGGCGGTCAGTGGACCAGACTCCGAGAAATGGCTTGACGCCATGAGATCTGAGATGGATTCCATGTCGGTTAACCAAGTCTGGGATTTGGTTGAGCTGCCTGATGGGGTAAAACCCATAGGGTATAAATGGGTCTTCAAGAAGAAGACAGACATGGATGGCAAAATAGTTACCTATAAGGGTAGACTAGTGGCTAAAGGATTTAAACAAGTCCACGGGGTGGACTATGATGAAACCTTCTCGCCAGTTGCCATGATTAAATCCATTCAGATTCTACTTGCTATAGCTGCATATCATGACTATGAGATATGGCAGATGAATGTGAAAACAGCGTTCCTTAATGGGAAGCTGACTGAGGATGTGTATATGACACAACCTGATGGCTTCATCCATCCTGCAGAGGCTAATAAGGTCTGCAGGCTAAAGAGGTCCATTTATGGATTAAAGCAAGCATCTCGAAGTTGGAATCTTCGATTTGATGAGGCCGTGAGAGATTATAGCTTTATCAAAAGCGAAGATGACGCCTGTGTATACAGAAAATTCAGTGGGAGCTTGGTAATTTTTCTGGTCTTGTATGTTGATGACATACTGCTCATCGGAAACGACATCCCTAGTCTTCAAGCTGTGAATACATGGTTGGGGAAGTGTTTCGAGATGAAAGACTTAGGGGAGGCCGCCTATATTCTAGGCGTGAGGATCTACCGGGATAGATCCAAGAGGCTCTTGGCCCTTAGTCAAAGTACTTACATTGATAAGGTACTGGAGAGGTTCTACATGGAGCAATCCAAGAAAGGATACCTTCCAGTGAGACATGGCCTTACTCTCTCAAAGAGCCAGTGTCCTACAACACAGGCTGAGAGGGATGACGTGAGTCGAATTCCTTATGCTTCGGCAGTAGGATCGATCATCTATGCAATGTTATGTACTAGACCAGATGTGGCACATGCTGTGAGCATTACCAGCCGATACCAATCCAATCCAGGTCTACAGCACTGGGTGGCTGTAAAGAACATCCTAAAGTATCTGAGAAGAACTAAGGATTTGTTCTTGGTCTATGGGGGACAGGAAGAGCTCAGTATGCAGGGCTATACTGACGCATCGTTCCAGTCTAACCCTGACGACTTTAGATCGCTGGCCGGCTATGTGTTCAAGATAAATGGAGGCGTTGTATGTTGGAAAAGCTTCAAGCAATCCACCATAGCAGATTCTACAACCGAAGCTGAGTATGTGGCTGCTTCTGAGGCAGCCAAGGAAGCTGTTTGGATAAGGAAGTTCTTATGTGATCTTCAAGTGGTACCTAGTGCAATGGATCCCATTGAACTCTACTGTGACAACAATGGAGCAATTGCACAAGCCAAGGAATCACGGTCTCATCAAAGATCCAAACACATACTCATAAGATTTCACCTGATCAGAGAGATCATTGACAGAGGTGATGTCAAGATTAGCAGAGTAGACACAGAGAACAATCTGGCAGACCCATTGACCAAGGCTTTGGCGCAGCAGAAGCATGATGGTCACGCTAGAGATATGGGGTTGAGATTCCTCAACTTCTAGGTCTTAGTGCAAGTGGGAGATTGTTGGTGTATATGCCCTAGGACCTAGTTTTGGTCAACTAATGTACTACTTGACATTGATATTTATATATCATTCTGGCATTGTCGTTATCATTGTTTGACTACACCTGCGATTGTGTACTTACATGATAATGTCCCTGGAGACAGATTGGATCTGTGCTCGAATTATAATCCCCAGTCGATGTACCTTAGTGGATATGGGACAGCTATGGTACTTGTGAGACTGGTATGTGGGCTGGTTAGGCACGTGGTGCAAACGCAGACACATGGGTATATCATTGGGGATATACTGGATAGACCCGCTATGAGGCTATGACTTGGTGTCATGAGTTATCCTCATAAGTGACAGGAGATGCATTGATCCCTTGACTTGAGGTCATTAATCATTCTATATGGTTAGGGACTTGCTTTGATACAACCTAACACCTTGCCGTAGCTGGGAGGTCATAACGGTTGTTATTGAGCATGTCACGACTCATATGAGAAGATCAATGGACAGACATAGGATTTGCCCCTTCCCTAAGGAAGTATGATATCCATGGAGCTCCTTTATGGTTCTATGACTGAGAGTGTATGGCCATACCCAGGTGAGAACCTGTTTTAGTCATAGCCATGTGATTGGATGAAAACAAGTGGTGACACACTTGTCCAATCGGATATCAGTTCGGCAACGAGACTGTAATGCATCTGTACCTAGTTGCGATGATGGGGATGTCGATGTCGATATCCATTCTAATGACCTGGGTAGCAGCGATGCACTGCTAGGTGCCACTCACTGCTTGTGATGACCTTTGGTCAGCACTGCCAGCGTCAGAGGAACCTACAGGGTCGCACACCTTGATACTTGAGTTCTCGTATTGTTCGGGAAGCCTTATGATCGAGTTATTGGATAACTCGGATCTAATTGGGAGATTTCATCAGCGCCAATGGGCCTGATGAGATGGAAGAATGTTATTGGTGCCAAACTTCATTTTTGGCAGGTTGACCCGTATTTGACCATGGTTGGTCACATTTGGATTAGGGTTGCATTGGATTGGATCCAAGTGCTTAATCAACCTATGCAATGATGTTTGGGCTAGCTCAGTATCCAATGAGGCCCAATAACAAGTTCTCATGAAGAGATGAGAGGCTAAAAGGGTATAATGGGGAGAAACATGAACCATTAGGCGCCTAGGGGCATAATGGGGTCATGTTGGCGCCTTTGCTTCATTATGGAAGTAAAGGGCGCCTCCCCCTCTCTTCCTAGGATGGAATGCATGCCTCTATGGCATTGCTTGAGGCGCAAGGCAAGGCCTTGGCACACAAGGAAAGGCGTGGGAACAAAAGGTAAGGTTGAATGAGAATTATGGAAATGTCTTGGAGACTTTCCTTATCTCAAACCTCCTCATCCTAGCCCTACACTTGTCATGATCCTAGCCATTACCCTAACCGCCTCTTGCCCTATAAATATGACCCTAGTCGCCCCCTCTTGTGTGCAATTAATTCCTTGAAGGCGTGAACACAAGGAGAGGGGCGAGTGCTTGGAGCAAGGGCGCATCTTCCTTCTTCCATAACCGCAAGCCACTTCTTCCTTTCCTCTTAGCGCAAGGAACATTAGTGCTTGGCGTTTTTGGATAGTCTTCCTTCTTCTCTTGGCGCATCATCTCTCTTGGTGGCGCAAGTGAAGTAGAGTATCTCCCTAAGGCTTGGATCTTCTTCCCGAGGCTAGCACCGGGCGTGGAAGAAGAGAACTCAAGAGATCCGTGTGTGCGAGACTGCAGAGGGCGAACACTTGGGCGCCTTCATCGACATCGCACTACATTGCTCTTAAGATATTTCCTAACTCATCGTGTCGACTCCCTTGCATGCGATCTTCACTGGGTTTTTGGGACCGGCCTGTTTCGGGGACATTCTTCCGCTGCGAAAAATGTATGTCCATAACTCTGAAAAATTGTAAAATGTCCCCGGGGTTTCCCAAAATAAGCAAAATGGGGTTCTAAGGAAGCCATGTCTAGTGGCTAGGATAGCCATACCTAGAGGGCTTCTTTCGAACCCAGGCGGACCTCCAAAGGTCCTGCCTCGGTCCCACATCAGCTCTCCCGGGGTGAGAAAAATTCTCCTCTGGAGAATTATCTTTGTACCCTTGGAGAAGCTCAGGTGCAGACCTAGCAAGCTCAGCCTCGGGGAGCCATGCCTCCTCACCATCAGCAAATTTAACGTGGTAATAAAGCTGTACCTCATCAGCGGTGAGTCGGGTCTGGTCCTCGAGTATGGCCTCAATCTCTAACTCACGGCTGATGTCCGGTTCTTGTATTGAGAGAGGCGGATGATAAAGCGTCAGATCCTCCACATTGATGGTGGAGGATATCCCCAATTCTGGTGGCAGGTCCAATAGATAGGCGTTGTTGTTGACTTTCTTCAGAATGGTGAAGGGCCCGATTCCCTTCGCGTCCAACTTGCGGCCGTGTCCTTGGATACGCTCCTCACGGACCCGCAACATCACCTGATCCCCTACAGAAAATACCTTCTGTCAGCGTCATTTATTAGTATCATCACGATATTGATTAACAGAGTCTTGAATCTTACTAAATAACTCATGATGTAACTGTGAAATATGGAAAGCATAATCTCGGGCCGAAATAGAAGTCCTGCAATGCTTAGGGGGCAGCAAATAGATCAATGGGCTTATTAGGTTGGTACCCTAAGTTTTCCTGGAATGGAGACAGACCAGTAATCCTATTTGGAACACTATTGTAGGAGAATTCAGCTGTGGGGAACAGCTTGTCCCAATCACTAGGGTGTTCACCTACGAGACTCCTAAGGATGTTCCTGAAGAGTCCCCTTCAATGGGGGAGCGCAAGCAGATGAAACCCCTTTCAAGAGGGGGGCGAAAAACCCTTAAGGGTGGCGCATAAAAATTGCAAGCGGAAGCAAGGGTTTTTCATGGATCATAGCAAGATAATATGATCAACTTGATGAAGTTTAGATCCATACCAAAGCCATGAGGAAGATGGCGACTTGGAAGAGAAAGATGGAAAGGGATCTTCTCCCTAGTTGACGCACACAAGATGATGTGCTTGCTCCTTGGAGATCCTTGTGCTAGCAAGGTCCTTCAAGGGTCCCTCTCGTATGGTAAGGAAATGAGAGATGATGTCTAGGCTTGCCGAACCTCCACCAAGACCTCGCCTTCTCCACGCCAAAGTCTCGTCAAGCAAGAGCAAGGAGACGAGAGTTGAATGGAGCGTTCAAGTCATTTGGCGTTCAAGGGAACATGCGCTAAATGACTTTCCAAAATTGGAAAATCCATTAAGCCATGCATTCATGATCACTAAATCGATCAAAACGCCAAAACAATGAACCATACGTTCAAGCTCTTGAACCGGTTCAAAGTAAATGTGTTCGGTCCAAAGGCCAAACCAAGCCAGCCCAAGCCAATCGGTCTAGATCAACTAAACCCTAAGGTTTTCAATCTAACCGTTCATCTCATGATGCTCTTGATCTCACCGATCTAGCATCATCTCTCTCGATCGAAGCTTACCGATCTCAAGCCCTAATCAATCAAACATGATCAGACCAGATCTCACTTACAATCAGAGATTAAATCCCTTTAAACTGAACCCAAACAATTCAGTCCACACGATCTGACTCAAGTAAGCCATATCATCAAATTGTGCGACCCTAAGGGTTTCCTTTAAATGTCGGTAACAATAACTTACATTATCACGATCAGTGAGGGGTATCTAGCAACACATCACTGTCTCCCGATATAAAGGAAAGAGTCTTCCAAGACTACACCCAAACCATAGCACAAGTGTGAATCCACTTCACAAGGCATACATGTATCCTTTGCCACTGGATGTTCTTATTGGACAAGCGTGTCAAGCTTGTGACTCCAATATGATGAGCATGATTAAATCAGATGAACATAGTCATCTGGGTATGGCCATACACTTTCTCAATCATCTCATATAGGGGGGGGCCTTAGAACATCACACTCCTTAAACAAGGAGACGTCAATCCTTTATCTATCACTAGTGTCCTAACCTGACTCATGATCATTATCCAAGATAATCTATAACCATTATATTTCAAATGATATTGAACTACCTCAAAACAATGACATTCATCATTTAGGAACACAAGTGATCTCAAGTCAAAGGACATGTGCCACTTGTAGCATACAAGGATTATTCACATTGTGACAAGCAATTGAATATCCTAGTAGGGTCTGTCCAGTACATCCAATGTACCCATGAGTCTACATCTTATTCCATGCTCGAAGCATCCTATAAGATTAGAATACATATTAGTCTCAATCATATCAAGGCTGTCTCATGTTCACCAAGATATATCGACTAAGGACATTTAGCATGTCAGCCTAGCTGAACAGCTTTGAGACATTATTCAGTAGTACACTTATTACAGCAGACAAGGTAACAACCTGAATAATAACCATGCCTTTATAAACACAAGAGTTTATTACATGATACTGATACAATCCCAAGGCCTCAAACATTAGCCTTAAGGGCATACCCCAACAATCTCCCACTTGCACTTAATCTAATGGTTGAGAAATCTCAAACCCATGTTATTACAGTGCTTCTCATGCTTCTGCTGTGCCAGAGGCTTGGTAAGCGGGTCAGCCAGATTGTCGTCTGTATGAACCTTGCATATTTTGATCTCGCCACGATCTATGATCTCCCGGATCAAGTGAAACCGTCTCTGTATGTGCTTGGACTTCTGGTGCGACCATGGTTCCTTTGCTTGTGCGATGGCTCCAGTGTTATCACAGAAGATAACCAAAGGATCGACACACGAAGGAACAACACCAAGTTCTCTCACGAACTTACAAATCCACACTGCCTCCTTGGATGCTTCCGAGGCTGCAACATACTCGGCTTCTGTTGTGGAATCAGCAACAGTTGACTGTTTGAAACTTTTCCACACCACCGCTCCACCATTCAAGCTAAAAACATAGCCTGATTGCGATCGGAAATCATCCTGGTCCGACTGGAACGAAGCGTCAGTATATCCTTCTATACTGAGTTCTTCCTGACCACCATATATCAAGAACATATCTTTGGTCCTCCGCAGATATTTTATAATGTTCTTGACTGCAATCCAGTGCGCCATACCTGGATTACTTTGGAACCGACTGGTCACGCTTAACCCGTAAGCGACGTTTGGGCGAGCACACAACATCGCATACATAATGGATCCAATAGCCGAAGCATAAGGCGTATTGTCCATTTCATCTTTCTCAGTCTGTGTTTGTGGACACTGACTCTTCGAAAGATTCAGACCATGTCTGACTGGAAGATATCCTCTTTTAGAATTCTCTAAATGGAATCTCTCCAGGACTTTATCGATGTAAGTACTCTGGCACAGCCCGAGAAGCCTCTTAGATCTAACCCTGTAGATCTTCACACCTAATACATAGGCTGCTTCTCCTAAATCTTTCATCTGGAAACATTTCCTTAGCCATGCCTTAACCGCATGCATTTCTGGAATATCATTTCCAATGATCAAGATGTCATCGACGTAGAGGACTAGGAATGTAATCACGCTCCCACTAAACCTCTTATATACACACGGGTCATCTTCGTTCTTGATGAAACCAAACTCAGAGATTGATTCATCAAAACGAATATTCCAGCTTCTAGATGCTTGTTTCAATCCATAAATGGACTTCTTTAGTTTGCATATTTTATGACGATCTGATGGATTAGTGAAACCTTCAGGTTGTGTCATATACACATCCTCATCCAGATTTCCATTAAGGAAAGCTGTTTTCACATCCATCTGCTAGATCTCATAATCGTAATATGCTGCTATCGCGAAAAGAATCCGAATAGACTTGAACATGGCTACAGGAGAGAAAGTTTCATCATAATCTATCCCGTAGATTTGTTTGAAACCTTTCGCAACTAGCTTGCCTTTATAGGTAACCACGTTATCATCCATGTCAATCTTCTTCTTGAAGATCCATTTACAGCCTATAGGGATTACTCCCGGAGGCGGATCAACCAAATCCCAGACTTGGTTATCTGACATGGAGTCCATCTCGGCTCGCATAGCTTCAAGCCATCTAGCTGACTCCGGTCCACTGACCGCATCCGCATAAGTAAGGGGTTCATCATTATCAATGATATAGACTCTGTCATAGCGCTCAGGCTGACGACGGATCCTTCCCGATCTTCGCGGTTCCCGTGATTTCTAAGCCTCAGGTTGTTCAATAACCTGATCCACCGGCTCAGGCTCATCCAACTGTGCTTGACTACTTTGTCCTTCCTCTGGATTCTCATCCAGCTTTATTTCTCTCCCACTGGCTTCTTGCAGAAGAAACTCCTTCTCAAGAAATATGGCCGTCCGAGCAACAAATACTTTGTTCTCTTTGGGATCGTAGAAATAATAACCCTTAGTTTCCTTAGGGTAACCGACAAAGACGCATTTCTCAGATCTGTTCTCCAGTTTCCCAGAGGCGAGCTTTTTGACATAAGCCTCGCAACCCCAGATCCTGATAAATGTCAAGCTCGGCTGTTTCCCATACCATAATTCATATGGCGTCTTTGAAACGGCCTTGGATGGCACTCGGTTTAGTACCTTTGCAGCTGTTTCCAGTGCAAATCCCCAAAAGGAATATGGAAGAGTAGCCTGACTCATCATAGAACGAACCATATCAAGTAACGTTCTATTTCTCCTCTCGGACACACCATTCCATTGCGGTGTTCCTGGCGGAGTGAGCTGTGAGATAATCCCACACTCCTTCAGATAGTCAGTAAACGCATGACTCAGGTATTCTCCACCTCGATCAGAACGAAGTGCCTTGATATTTCGGCCTAGCTGATTCTGTACTTCATTCTTGAACTCTTTGAACTTGTCAAAGGATTCACTCTTATGTCTCATTAGATAGACATAACCATATCTACTGAAATCATCAGTAAATGTAATGAAGTACTGATAGCCACCTCTGGCATGTTTACTAAACGGCCCACACACATCACTGTGTATAAGGTTAAGTAAACCTGAAGCCCGTTGACCTTTGTTAGGAAAAGGTGACTTCGTCATTTTACCCATCAAACAAGCTTTGCATGTATCAATTTCCTCATAGGAGAATGATCCCAGCAGTCCATGATCATGCAACCACTTAATGCGCTTCTTGTTGATATGGCCTAAACGACTATGCCATAACAAGGTGCTGTCTTCAGCATACTTGGCTTTCTTATTATCAATGTTTTGTATAGAATATTCCATGTCCAACATGAATAACCCATTGTTAATTGAACCAGTAGCATAAACAATATTATCAAGAGAAAGTACACACTTTGAAATATTGCATTCAAAGGCAAATCCTTTCCTGACAAGAGCAGGAATAGAGATAATATTCTTGGTTATACTGGGTACAAAATAACAATTGTTTAATTCCAATACAATGCCAGATGGTAAAGAAATGAAATAGTCTCCTACAGCAACAGCAGCAACCCGTGCCCCGTTTCCAACGCGTAGGTCTACCTCATGCTGTCCCACCTGCCTTCTTCTCTTGAGTTCCTGCACATTTGAACAAATGTGAACTCCACATGCAGTGTCCAACACCCATGAAATAGAAGAAGAAGATAACATGACCTCAGTCACATATATACCTGAGCCAGAAGCGATGCTTCCCCTCTTATCTCCTTGGAGCGCTTTACAGTCCTTTTTCCAGTGACCCAGCTGGCCACAGTGGAAACTCCTGTTGTCCTTCGACCGCTTAACCTTTTGTTTCAGAGCCTTACTGTAGTTCTTGACAGGGGCTTTGCCCTTCTTCCCCTTCTTCTTGTTCCTAGAAGGAACCATTAAGACAGAGGTTGAAGGCTTTCCCTTCAGAGTCTCCTCAGTTGTCAAGAGCATATTCAGTAGCTCTGCCGGAGTACAATCGATCTTGTTCATATTAAAATTAATAATGAACGCATCGAAAGAGGGCGGGAGAGACTGCAGAATAATGTCTACAGCAAGCTCCTGGTTGATGGTATGCCCCAGTTTCTCCAGAGCCTCCTTGTGCCCAATCATCTTGAGCACGTGAGCTCCCACTGGGCTCCCTTCAGCCAGTTTGCTCTGAAAGAAAAGCTTTGTCAGATTATAGCGTTCTGTCCTCGCCTGTGCAGCATACAGCATCTTGAGGTTCGCTATAATTTCTATAGCCAACATATCCTCATGCTGACGCTGCAGCGGTGGCGTCATAGACGCTAGCATCAGGCAAGCGACATCAATGCTATCATTGACGTGCTTTTCATAAGCATCACGAACCGCCCTTGCGGCGTTCGCAGCGGGTTGAGGCGGCACAGCCGTCTCGAGGACATACAGTTTCCTCTCTGCCTTAAGAACGATCTTAAGGTGTCCGAACCAGTCTGAGAAGTTTGGCCCAGCAAACTTCTCCCTTTCCAGTAGGGATCGCACATTGAAGCTCATGGTGTTCGTTGCTGCAGGAATCTACAACAATGCAAGAACAGCAAGGTCAGTATCAATGTATAGAATCAATCCAGGACTTAAGAAAGATTCTTTTTCTCACTATTTTATCTGGCTGAAAAATCCAGCAAAACAGCCCGAAAGAGTGGAACTCTTTTAGTGAGATGGGATCCAGATTTCATACTTGGTCTCCGCGTCCCGCTCAGGCGAGATAAGATGCACAGAGATGACAAGCACTAATTTCTGGTAGGCTATCCCAGCCAATCGCCAACCCGTGCGATTCCCCTTCACCTGGGCAATCCAGCAGACTGTGCCAGTCTCTGATCCCTCAGATGGCTGCCTCCATGCGCTACCATATGCGCCACATATGTAGCCTACATGGTCAAGCTGACCCGACCTACTCCCTGGACCACCACGTGCTATGCTGAGCAACGAGAAGCGATAAATCCCTTCTCTGTAACACGCAGGTGAAATCCCGCACTGTCTGAAGATAGATGGACGTGCCCACTGAGTGGGTACAACACGGCTCCAACGATAGTCAGAACAGTGAGGTTTCGCGTCAGAAGGCATTACGTGCTTGATATTTTAGCGTTTGGATTTTAACGGTCTTTTATCTTCTTACTATCAGGCAAATCCTATGGCTATAGCAGAAGATAAATAAATCATGCTGTTCTACTTATTTAAACAATAAAAGAAAGCATGCATCTTATGTGGTAAAAGCCCATAGCCTAAGTAAGACCTTAAGATACTTAAGTCTTCACTTGCTCTTCTTGGGTCTTTAGCATCTCATCTGGTCCAACCCAGGGCCCTTGCGCCAAGAGCACCTCAGGTGCGCCACCAGCTTAATGCCCCTCTGGGATGTGTGCCTTTGTGCTCTTGTCTAATCAAAATACATTTTGATCTATCTAGACAAGTTTGACTCGTAGGTCAATTATACAATAAATTAATTTAAAAGTGATTCACAGATCACAATAATATTAATTTACAGGTTTAATTCCAGGCACGCAGGCCCCAGCACAGCACACATTTAACATGGGCAGCCCACATAAGAATAAATAAACAAGCATAGGCATCAAACAACATGTGATCCAATTAAAAGAAAATAAATTTTGAAAACCCCATTGGCATCAATTTTAATTTTCTTATGTGCCCTACAACCTTACAATGGTCCATTGATAGGGATCCACTCATTCATCTAGTCAGATCCTCTGCCCCTTGCATGCACCAAGTCCTAACTGACTCGAGTTGACCTAATGGTCAACCATGCATGCGCCAAGGGCTGAACAACCCTCATGAGGTCTGGCAAGCGGGTGTGATCCCGGGCCTAACTCATGTGTGTTCAATGGTTGTCTCAACCAGACCTCGCTACACGCCTAAGATGCAATCGACCTATAGCCACCTCGTGCTTGCGCACAGGTGCCATCTGGTCAATCCATCTCGGCTGTCAGATGGTCTGATCAGACTATTGGATCTAACCTAGAGGTGACTTCAACCCCATCAACCCATCTAAGGGTTTATAGTAGGCGCCACTTAGATCTAGTCATAGGCGCGCATGTTAGGTTTTTGATAAAATAACATGAACTAAGCGCCAACACAAGACATGCGACAAGATGAACAAACAACATGCGCCAACATAAGGTAAACATCTTACTTTCGCATGAAGAAATAACATGTAAGTTTCGCATGTCAACAAGATCTAAGCATACATGTAAATGCGCAACCAAGGATCACAAAATATACCAAGCAATCATATTACATGCTTGAACCGCATCCTCTGATACCAATTGAAGAGTCCCCTTCAATGGGGGAGCGCAAGCAGATGAAACCCCTTTCAAGAGGGGGGCGAAAAACCCTTAAGGGTGGCGCATAAAAATTGCAAGCGGAAGCAAGGGTTTTTCATGGATCTTAGCAAGATAATATGATCAACTTGATGAAGTTTAGATCCATACCAAAGCCATGAGGAAGATGGCGACTTGGAAGAGAAAGATGGAAAGGGATCTTCTCCCTAGTTGACGCACACAAGATGATGTGCTTGCTCCTTGGAGATCCTTGTGCTAGCAAGGTCCTTCAAGGGTCCCTCTCGTATGGTAAGGAAATGAGAGATGATGTCTAGGCTTGCCGAACCTCCACCAAGACCTCGCCTTCTCCACGCCAAAGTCTCGTCAAGCAAGAGCAAGGAGACGAGAGTTGAATGGAGCGTTCAAGTCATTTGGCGTTCAAGGGAACATGCGCTAAATGACTTTCCAAAATTGGAAAATCCATTAAGCCATGCATTCATGATCACTAAATCGATCAAAACGCCAAAACAATGAACCATACGTTCAAGCTCTTGAACCGGTTCAAAGTAAATGTGTTCGGTCCAAAGGCCAAACCAAGCCAGCCCAAGCCAATCGGTCTAGATCAACTAAACCCTAAGGTTTTCAATCTAACCGTTCATCTCATGATGCTCTTGATCTCACCGATCTAGCATCATCTCTCTCGATCGAAGCTTACCGATCTCAAGCCCTAATCAATCAAACATGATCAGACCAGATCTCACTTACAATCAGAGATTAAATCCCTTTAAACTGAACCCAAACAATTCAGTCCACATGATCTGACTCAAGTAAGCCATATCATCAAATTGTGCGACCCTAAGGGTTTCCTTTAAATGTCGGTAACAATAACTTACATTATCACGATCAGTGAGGGGTATCTAGCAACACATCACTGTCTCCCGATATAAAGGAAAGAGTCTTCCAATACTACACCCAAACCATAGCACAAGTGTGAATCCACTTCACAAGGCATACATGTATCCTTTGCCACTGGATGTTCTTATTGGACAAGCGTGTCAAGCTTGTGACTCCAATACGATGAGCATGATTAAATCAGATGAACATAGTCATCTGGGTATGGCCATACACTTTCTCAATCATCTCATATGGGGGGGGGCCTTAGAACATCACACTCCTTAAACAAGGAGACGGCAATCCTTTATCTATCACTAGTGTCCTAACCTGACTCATGATCATTATCCAAGATAGTCTATAACCATTATATTTCAAATGATATTGAACTACCTCAAAACAATGACATTCATCATTTAGGAACACAAGTGATCTCAAGTCAAAGGACATGTGCCACTTGTAGCATACAAGGATTATTCACATTATGACAAGCAATTGAATATCCTAGTAGGGTCTGTCCAGTACATCCAATGTACCCATGAGTCTACATCTTATTCCATGCTCGAAGCATCCTATAAGATTAGAATACATATTAGTCTCAATCATATCAAGGCTGTCTCATGTTCACCAAGATATATCGACTAAGGACATTTAGCATGTCAGCCTAGCTGAACAGCTTTGAGACATTATTCAGTAGTACACTTATTACAGCAGACAAGGTAACAACCTGAATAATAACCATGCCTTTATAAACACAAGAGTTTATTACATGATACTGATACAATCCCAAGGCCTCAAACATTAGCCTTAAGGGCATACCCCAACAGTTCCCAAGTGATCTGTTGACCACCTCAGTCTGCCCATCCGTATGGGGATGATAGGCCGTCGAGAACTTCATTTTTGTGCCTAATAGAGCCCATAGTGTCCTCCAGAAATGGCTAACAAACCTGGTGTCTCTGTCCGAAACTATAGTAAGAGGGGTACCATGCTGCCTAACAATGTCTCTAAAGAAGAGCCTGGCCATATGGGAGGCATCAGTGGTCTTAGTGCAAGGTATCAAATTTGCCATTTTAGTGAACCTGTCTACCACAACATAGATAGAGTCGTGTCTAGTAGCAGTCTTAGGCAATACTAGAACAAAGTCCATACTAATATCCTGCCACGATGCCTGTGGGATAGGCAGAAGGGTGTACAGTCCAAAATTGTGTTTCTAGACCTTGGTGGACTGCCAGGTCCCACAATGCCTAACTACCTTGGCCATGTCTCGGTAGAGTTTAGGCCAAAAGAACCGCTCCACTACCAAGGCACGGGTCTTCTCTTGACCGTGGTGCCCAGCAGACCCACCCCCATAGAGTTCCCAAATGAGGAAATCCCGGATTGATGGGGGTGATAGGCATGCAAACATTCAAACAACGCATTTGAAAGCATTTGTAGTTAACTAATAATTAGTGAAAACCGATTAACTCTAATGCTTTGAGAAATTAGGTTTTGATACTCTTATAGGGAAAACTGAAACTATTCAATAAGCTAGCTCTATCATGCACTTTTAAAATAAGAGGAAAGCTTAACAAGATCTTAGGTATGCGGTCCTACAACAAGGAATAAAGCTATACTAGGGGAGGAACTCACCTTGCGCCCCATGAGAATAGAAGGGACATCCATCCCGTTCTTGACCGGTCCAATGGTTGAAACTCACAAAGTAGGGCCCTATGAGCTTACAACCATGGCATTACAGCATCCCCACACATGTGTGGGTGAGTTTGAAAGAATATTAAGAGGCCACTATTACAAGAACAATCAAGGGGGAGTCTAGACTCCAAGTTCCCTTGCTAACAAAGCATAGACTAGCTAGTTTAGAGGGGAGGGGAGAGAAGGCGTCTTGCATGTCCTTCCATGGCCTTGCGCCACCTGTAGGAAACCTACGTAAGTGCAAGGGTCTGCCCAACAAACATCAAAGAATACAACAACCAAGAGAAATGAAGACTTAGCTAGCTTGGGAGGTGGTCTTGGTCACGGTTTGATGAAGTGAACTTCATCTTTGGCTAAGACGTGAACCAACTCCTTTCCCTTGAGATTGGGGTCTTCTTACTGCTAGTGGAGGAAGGGGGTGAGAGCTCCAAACATCAGGAAGAGGGTGGATGGCTGAAAGCAGGTGGAGAAGGGAAGCTCTCGGCAAGGTGGGAGAAGAGGGGAGAGTTGAGGTGACACACACCACTAGAAGACACACTTCAGATTTGTTTTTTTTCAAAATATCAACTCTACCTTTCGTCCAAGAGGTTACAAGGTTATAATACCAAAAGCCAAGCAAGGAAACAGGTCCTTTGGTGCATGTGCAAGTCAAACATTTCAACAAGCAACGGTACAATGAGCTGGCGCATAGAAGGCTGAGTTTTCCCCATTTGTAGACTCATCTTCTAGAGCTTTTCTTGGAGCGTTTCTTCAGGTGGCAAGGGTGAATCCTGAGCTGCTGCAAGGGCTGATCTGCTGGTGGCTTTGTGGGGGGGGGGGGGGGGGGCGAGAATAGCAAATAACTCCATAAATAGGGGGGCAGCGACCTGCACTTGTAAGGGTGGACTACCGGCTGCTCTTTGTTTTGATGGGCTGGCATACTTCCTTCTTTGTGGCTGTAGGAAAGCTGATATGTGGCTGGCTTGGTTCCCTTTGCTCCAAAGGGAAAGTGGCGGTTGGGGATGAAGACAAATAACTCCACATGGATGCCAACTTGGATGGTGGAAACTTGGGTGGATTTGTTGAGGGTGCTGTGCTCTTCAAGATGGATTGGGTTTGAGCTTGGCGCCTCCTTGATGATTTTAGTAGATATGGTTATGTCTATCTAATGAGACATAAATCCAAATCCTTTGAGAAATTTATGGAGTTCAGACATGAAGTAAAGAACCAGCTTGGTAGATCTATCAATCAGATCATGTTGGAGAGTACCTGAGTGGTAAGTTCATTAACTATCTTAGAGAGTGTGGCATCTCATCCCAGTGCACTCCTCCTAGAACACCTCAAAGGAATAGTGTGTCTGAGAGGAGAAATCGAACCTTGTTGGACATGGTTCGATCTATGAAGAGTCATGCAACTCTACCACCCTCATTCTAGGGTTTTGCACTTGAGACAGCTTCTCTCATACTGAATAACATTCTATCTAATAGTGTCTCCAAGATTCCATACGAGGTATGGAGTGGGAGACACCATAACGTTAAGATTCTACCAAGCTATAACCCAAATCTGATAAATGTGTGTTTGTGGGATATCCTAAGGAAACTAAAGGATACTACTTCTATATCACCACCGAGAATAAAATTTTTGTTGCTCAGGGTGCTATCTTTCTAGAGAAAGAATTTCTCATAAAAGAAGTTAGTGGGAGGAAGTTTGACTTGGACGAGGTCCAAGTGCAACCCTGTTGTGTCCGCAAGTGCACGGATACTTTGAAGTAATAAAAAGATATCGAACCACAGAGACCTACATCTTAAGTACTGAATAGTGGTTTTCTCACTAGCTAAGCAACCGAATACGATGTAAGCAAATCATCGGAAAGTATACGAAGAGTCAAAGAGAAAAGCTGGGACTAGGGTTTCATCCACCTTAATTTCTATGACTAGAAGGAAATAAGCGCATCGTCAGTCCACTCTTATTATGATAAAGATATAATTTACTTTATAAATAAATCATCTCACTTTCGCGCAGACAATTTACAAAGAATCAATCCTCACTTTTCCACAAGATTAATTCAATGCTAAAGATAAGTAAATTATTGACAAAGAAATCAAAGATCACTTTCATGCATCTAATCTCTATGTCAATCATCTCAAGTGAAAACTAAATACTTTCATGCTTTAGTTTCACAGGTTCTACTTAAGGTTCTCCAACGATCTGATACTAAATTTCTTACAATATCTTCATGTTTAATTCAATAATTCTTCCTAGATCAGATTATCAACAAGGCAATAAACTTCTAAAATCTAGAAATAAGAACAAACATAATTTATTACGATGAGTTCCTCAATCTCAATTTTAGGTTTCCATGTTCTCGCAAGTCACTTTTCTATCCATATCGCAAAAACTCCAATACATGTTGACAATATGAAACTAGAAAGAATTAAAGGCAATCATCACATAAGCAGAAATATCATAACAAAAGTTCCTTGACGAATCAAGGATCATCTACTCATTATGAAATTAAGGGGATTACACCCTCTTTCCCAAAAGAGAAGTTTATACTTTCATGGAGGAAAAACAAAAGTTACAGATTTTACACCACTGTAATTTTGGAAAATTTTGTTTGCTACAGTACTACCACAGTAACCTGCTACAGTATCGTGAATAGTACACTTCTATAGTAAAATCGCAAAACACTATTTTGCCCGAAACTTCGTTCTTTGATTTCTCCCTCAGTCGAACTCCTTTCGATATGAAATTTTCGGTGTATCCTCTCCTCCCTTGGGCAAAGCTGTCATGTAAAAATCATGGCCTGAGGTGACCTCTACACCTCTCGGCGAGAGGCCGAGCCCTAGGGACGCCCTTGTTGATTACTCCCTCGTTTGATGATGAAATTCGATGATCCTAGTCCTCAAATACTCTCCTCCTCGTATAGAACGATCCCCTTTTTATGGATTTTGAAATCGTGCCCCAAATGTTTCTAATTTGGCTTCAAAAAAAAAATCAAATATTCGAGGCAGCGGAAGACTCGTTCAAAAATATAATTATGGCCCGTAATTTTGATTATGGCACTACCGTAATTTGGTTTTGTAAATTCTGGGTCAAAAATTACATCATTAAAATATATTACGGCAGTGCCATAATTTCTTTTTGTGTATTTTTGGCCATAAATTACGGCCTATAAAAATAGTTACGGTAGTACCATAATTTCTTCTGTGGATTTCTAGGCAGAAATTACGGCTTGTAAAAATCATTACGGTAGTGGTGTAATCTGGGCAGAAAATTACACCTGTAAAATTAATTACAGCCGTGGTGTAATTTTCTGACTATCTCTAATTTGCATGAAAATTGACGGGCAGCTTCGTCTCGACGTCTGGAATCCATTTGTGTGCTAAGATCATTCAAAATCCATTAAAATATGACACTTTTTACGTAAAAATGATAAAAAATAAGAAATGGTATAGATTCCGCAATATTTGATAAATAAGGCTTAAAAACAAGCAAAAGAGCATGAATATGACACAAAAAGACTAATCAAATGACACAAAATATATTATGAATTTTCGTGTCATCAAATACATAAGGCTCAAACTTTGCTTGTCCTCAACCAAATGAATAGAAAAAAGAACAATGCTAAGTATGGAAAATATGCTATTTTCTGAAAAATAAATTTCTAAAATATAATCACTTATGAAATATTACACCAACTGTTACACAAAATTTCAGATAAATACATTATCCTCCGAATTTATTCTTTAAGATTCACAACTTTGATCAAATAAAATTTTGCAACTCGCATAAGAAATAGAATCTTAGTCTCATGAATTCACCCAAGTTCTAGTTTAAATCTATCATACATTTGTTTGCAGGAATAAGATATCCCAAATCTTTTTCCACTCACAATCTTTCTCTTTTTTTTTTGATGGCATGTACCCATATAGATACACACTTTTTATTTGGACTTCAACTCTTATCTTTAGTACCACTGCCAATTTTACGCAGTGCCAAGTAGAGGAGTCATTCTCTTTTTCTCTCTCTCTTTTTTACTAGCTTCAACCCATATCTTCGGTACCACTGCTAATTTTACGCAGTGCCAAGTAGGGGAGTCATTCTCTCTTTTTTGGATCTTGGATTCTTTCTTCCCAATAAATAGTAAGAGAAACTAAACATCAACTAGGTTCATCAATTGACATCAATTAAAAAATTACATTCATATGCTCATTTTATTCAAGAAAGATGTTTCACTCTTAGACTACATTCATCAAACAACATACCTACCCAAAACCATATGCATCAATCAATGAAGGATTTCAACAAGTAGATATATATTGAAGAAATAAATTTAGCATAATTGGTATATCTCCATTCACAAGCATTGTCATGGATAAACATTCATCATCATAGAAAAATCCACCCATCTAGAAAAAACTTATCATCAAATTAAAAGTTTTACAATCATCAATCTTATCATATCCATAAAAACCAATTTGAAAAATGTGTAGACTTACATAGTCATATCTGATCAAAACAATTAATCCATATATCCATAAAGAACTTTTCTAGAGAAAACACATAAAGTAATACAACCATGATAAAATCACAGATGCAACGATATAAAATAATCATGAATATAGGAGAGTGCAAACGATACTCACAAAACTATATAGCAAGCTCAATCATTGTTCGGGGTGTAGCATCGGGGCAGGTGTTGCTAGGTCCAAAGATGCACGTTCTAAAAATTTTATGTGTGCAATTTTAAATACATAAGGCTCAGCTCAAAAATTGTATCTAACTTTAGCAAAAAAAATATTTTTCTCAACGGGTAATCAGAGATATCGCTGGAGGTCCGAAGAGGGTGCCGATGGAAACAGCTGATGTAGGTGAGAAACAGAGGTGGAACAAATGTTAGCTGAAGAGCTGCTAGCAATGAAGACGATGGTGCCGACGGTAGAGTGAGGATGAGTAGTCTCTAGTGGCGAAGTCGTCGACTGGTGGGCACCGAGAAATAATGCTGCATAGCTAAAAAAAATATCAGAGTCAATAATGATAAAGATTCTGTTGCAAAAAAACTAAATCAATGGTAATAGAGGCAGCAAAAGTATGAGGTGCTGGTGGTGGCGATGTAGTGGATTGCTAGCTAGGAGATCTAAAGATGACGAGTGCTGAGGAAGTGGCAGTGGCTAGTAATCTGAGGTTACAAATCTGGAGAAGAAGCAGCAAACAGCTGGTAATGTAGAGACTGAAACAGTGGCTAATGGCATGTAGAAGCAGAAAGTGCTAGCTGGATGAAATCAGAGTGCTAAAGGCAGAGGTGAAGATTGAGTCGGCTGGGAAGAGATGCTGCAAAAATAAATAAAATAATAAAATAAAATTAAAAAAATGCAGCTAGGTGGGAATAGCAGTGTGGTGGCAGATGAAGATTGAAATAGAATTCTCTGGTTGGTAGCTGGATTATGCGGGCAAAAATAAAGAAAGCAGCCAACTAGAAAAATAGGTATCGGCAGTAGTGTTGATGGCGGCTGGAAGCAAAGATACTACGAGGAACAGAGGTGGTAGTTGTGTGCTGGCTGGAAGCTGTTAGATGAAGATTTCTGGATCTGGAGGCAAAGAGAAGCAGTAGCAGGTTAAAAGCAAACAGTGCAGCCACTGATTCATTTATAAAAAGTTGTTATGCCCAAGAATAAAATCTAATGATCCATAAAGAAAATAGACAAAGCCAAATGGTAGACTAAACATTATTCTTTTCAGGCATAGGAAAGATAAAGCATCAATATCTGTCAACCATTTAGGGTATTAGCAACAAAAGGGCTAATCATATTACTCAATTAAAACTGCACAGAAATTAATCAGACTTCAAAAGTTGCCATGCTTTCTAGAATGTTCAAAAAATATTTGAATGAAAACAATTAATCCACGAGATAAAATGAAACATGTTCTCCCTATTTCATGTGAAAGATCAGGGTTACAGCTCATTAAAGCATCTTAAATACTTGCAGCAAAAATGCTAATCAGATTAGTCAAAAAAAAAAAACTACTGTAGAAGTTAATCAGTTACCAAAAGATGCTATGTTGTTAGTGTATATGCCCTAGGACCTAGTTTTGGTCAACTTATGTACTACTTGACATTGATATTTATATATCATTCTGGCATTGTCGTTATCATTGTTTGACTACACCTGCGATTGTGTACTTACATGATAATGTCCCTGGAGACAGATTGGATCTGTGCTCAAATAATTGTCCCCAGTCGATGTACCTGAGTGGATATGGGACAGCTCTGGTACTTGAGAGACTGGTATGTGGGCTGGTTAGGCACGTGATGCTAATACAGACACATGGGTATATCATTGGAGGATATACTGGATAGACCCGCTATGAGGCTATGACTTGGTGTCATGAGTTATCCTCATAAGTGACAGGAGTTGCATTGATCCCTTGACTTGAGGTCATTGATCATTCTATATGGTTAGGGACTTGCTTTGATACAACCTAACACCTTGCCATAGCTGGGAGGTCATAACGGTTATTATTGAGCATGTCACAACCCATATGAGAAGATCAATGGACAGACATAGGATTTGCCCCTTCCCTAAGGAAGTATGATATCCATGGAGCTCCTTTATGGTTCTATGACTGAGAGTGTATGGCCATACCCAGGTAAGAACCTATTTTAGTCATAACCATGTGATTGGACGAAAACAAGTGGTGACACACTTGTCCAATCGGATATCAGTACGGCAAAGAGACTGTAATGCATCTATACCTAGTTGCGATGATGGGGATGTCAATGTCGATATCCATTCCAACGACCTGGGTAGCAGTGATGCACTGCTAGGTGCCACTCACTGCTTGTGATGACCTATGGTCACCACTGCCAGCGTCAGAGGAACCTACAGGGTCGCACACCTTTGAAGGGGGTGAAACCCTAAGGCATGCGCATATAAACATTTGCATGGGCGGAATCTAGGGTTTCCTAGGATCGCATTCATGAATATATGATCAACTTGAAGATTGTATAGATCAAAACAAAATCATACCATAGCCATGAGTGGATGGCGATTTGGAAGCAGAGAACCAAGTGGCTCTCCTCCAAAGCGTGCGCACACAAGATGATTGATCGCCTACTCCTTGTCGATCCTTGTGCTAGCAAAGCTCTCCAAGTGTGCTAATCGCGTGAAGGAGATTGAGAGATGTCTTGGTGCTCGTCGAACTCCCTCTCATTTGAGTGAAAAATCACCACACCGAAAGAGGAGCGTCAAGAGGAGAAGATGAGCGAGAGTGAGGCGTTATTCTCGAACGTGGAGGCGTTACTCTCGAATTGGAAAAACCAATTTCCAAATATAGTAAGTCCTCATACGTTCATGCGTTCACCCCAATATGAACGATCGCAACTCATTCTCCCTTTGAACCATGCGCTCACTCTAAGTGAACCGGTTCAATTGAATTTGGTACAAAGACCAAATCAAACCAAGACTTGATCTAGATCATATAAAACCAAAAAGGCTCAAGATCTAACCATTCATCTCTTGATGCTCTTGATCTCATCGATCTAGCATCAATTCTCTCGATCGAAGCTTACCAATCTCAAGCCCTAATCAATCAAACATGATCAGACCAGATCTCACTTACAATCAGAGTTTAAATCCCTTTAAACTGAACCAAAACAATTCAGTCCACACGATCTGACATAAGTAAGCCATATCATCAAATTGTGCGACCCTAAGGATTTCCTTTAAATGTCGGTAACGATAACTTACGTTATCACGAACAGAGAGGGGTATCTAGCAACACATCACTGTCTCCCGATATAAAGGAAAGAGTCTTCCAAGACTACACCCAAACCATAGCACAAGTGTGAATTCAATTCACTAGGCATACTTGTTTCCTTTGCCACTGGATGTTCTTATTAGATAAGCATGTCAAGCCTGTAACTCCATTATGATGAGAGTGGTTAGATCAGATGAACATAGTCATCTGGGTATGGCCATACACTTTCTCAACCATCTCATCCAGGGGGCCCCTTTAGAACATCACACTCCAAACAAGGAGAAGGCAATCCTATATCTATCACTAGCGCCCTAACATGACTCATGCTCATTATCCAAGATAATCTATAACCATTATGTTTCAAATGATATTGAACTACCTCAAAACAATGCCAATCATCATTTAGAAACACAAGTGATCTCAAGTCAGAGGAAATATGCCACTTGCTTGCATATAAGGATTATTCACATTGTGACAAGCAATTGAACATCCTAAGTAGGGTCTGTCCAGTACATCCAATGTACCCATGAGTCTACATCTTATTCCATGCTCGAAGCATCCTATAAGATTAGAACACATATTAGTCTCAATCATATCAAGGCTGTCTCATGTTCACCAAGATATCTCGACTAAGGACAATACTGCATGTCAGCCAAGCTGAACAGCATTGAGACATTATTCAGAAGTATACATATGGCAGCAGATAATGCAACAACCTGAATAACAACCATTGCCTTTATAAACATTGAGTTTATACATGATACTGATATAATCCCAAGGCCTCAAACATTAGCCTTAAGGGCATACCCCAACAATCTCCCACTTGCACTTAATCTAATGGTTGAGAAATCTCAAACCCATATTATTACAGTGCTTCTCATGCTTCTGCTGCGCCAGAGGCTTTGTAAGCGGGTCAACTAGATTTTCATCTGTATGAACCTTGCAGATCTTGATCTCTCCTCGATCAATGATCTCCCGGATCAAGTGAAACCTTCTCTGTATGTGCTTGGACTTCTGGTGCGACCGTGGTTCCTTTGCTTGTGCTATTGCTCCAGTGTTATCACAGAAGATAACCAATGGATCTGCACTCGAAGGAACAACACCAAGTTCCTGAACGAACTTACGAATCCACACTGCCTCCTTGGATGCTTCTGAGGCTGCAACATACTCGGCTTCTGTTGTGGAATCAGCAACAATTGATTGTTTGAAACTTTTCAACACCACTGCTCCTCCATTCAAGCTAAAAACATAGCCTGATTGCGATCGGAAATCATCCTGGTCAGATTGGAATGAAGCGTCAGTATATCCTTCAATACTGAGTTCTTCCTGACCTCCATAAATCAAGAACATATCTTTGGTCCTCCGAAGATATTTCAAAATGTTCTTGACTGCAATCCAGTGTGCCTTTCCTGGATTACTTTGGAATCGACTGGTCACGCTTAACCCGTAAGCGACGTCTGGGCGAGTACACAACATCGCATACATAATGGACCCAATAGCCGAAGTATAAGGCGTATTGTCCATTTCATCTTTCTCTGTCTATGTTTGTGGACACTGACTCTTTGAAAGATTCAGACCATGTCTGACTGGAAGATATCCTCTTTTAGAATTTTCTAAATGGAATCTCTCCAGGACTTTATCGATGTAAGTACTCTGGCACAGCCCGAGAAGCCTCTTAGATCTATCTCTGTAGATCTTCACACCTAATACATAGGCTGCTTCTCCTAAATCTTTCATCTGGAAACATTTTCTTAACCATGCCTTGACGGCATGCAGTTCAGGAATATCGTTTCCAATGATTAAGATATCATCGACGTAGAGGACTAGGAAAGTAATCACGCTCCCACTAAACCTCTTATATACACACGGGTCATCTTCATTTTTGATGAAACCAAACTCACAGATTGATTCATCAAAATGAATATTCTAGCTTCTCGATGATTGTTTAAGTCCATAAATGGACTTCTTTAATTTGCATATTTTATGACGATCTGATGGATTGATGAAACCTTCAGGTTGTGTCATATACACATCCTCTTCTAATTTTCCATTAAGGAAAGCGGTTTTCACATCCATTTGCCAGATCTCATAATCATAATATGCAGCTATCGCGAGAATAATCCGAATAGACTTGAACATGGCTACAGGAGAGAAAGTTTCATCATAATCTATCCCGTAGATTTGTTTGAAACCTTTCGCAACTAGCCTGCCTTTATAGGTAACCACGTTACCATCCATGTCAATCTTCTTCTTGAAGATCCACTTACAGCCTATAGGGATTACTCCCGGAGGCGGATCAACCAAATCCCAGACTTGGTTATCTGACATGGAGTCCATCTCGGCTCACATAGCTTCAAGCCATCTCGCTGATTCCGGTCCACTGACCGCATCCGCATAAGTGAGGGGTTCATCATCAATGATGTATGTAACATCCCTCAGAATCACACCCCACACGCATACAAGTAAAATACGGGGTTTTTTAAAAAATTTTACTCTTCCATTAAAACACAAGAAGAAAGCGGCATCGAAGGACATTACTACGGAACTGAAAACCGCACAGAACTGAGTAGGATCGATTACTAGGAAATAGAAATCCGGAAATCCAGAAGAAAACAAAATCCGGCAGCAAGTATACTAAATTACTGCTGCACAGACCCATATATCCTGGAACAAAACAGATGTCCACACTACACATATGTGGAGAACACAAATTTCAGAAATATTGCAGAAACTGATTATTCAGATACCAAATACAACAATAACTCGGTTACACATTTCAGAATAAGAACAATTGTATTTTCAAGACTCCAAAACTCGTATCCAACAATAAAACGAGACAACTATAATATAATATCCTGAAAACAGGCATAAGCCCTCAGGAGATAAAACGTGTCATATAAGTAAGTTAGGCACGCAGGCCTGATAAATCTTTAGAAGACAACTCTTAGAAATTATATGAAACATTAGCAAGCATTATAACAAATTAAGTAGCTGTAGCAATCACTGTCCTGACGTCTCACCTGAAAATATTTAAACAACGGGGGTGAGCTAAAAAGCTCAGTGAGTAAAAGACACTAAAAGCCATCCATAGTACACATCAAAAATATCATGCTTGCAGATAAGACACTTAACATGCACACTCATATTAGAAACAAAACATAATCAAATACAGACAGTTATGACAATAGGCATCAAGCATGAAGTAGGGTATAAGTATACCAACCCATTCCAACTAATCACACCGCCCAACACCTCTATACGACAGATCGAAACAGAACTACAGAAATCAGAACTGACAGACAGAAAGTCAGAAATTTCAGAATCCAAACAGATAGTCTACATCGGAAACAGAAAGGCCACAGAAGGCCTGAAGACCACAGAAGGTCTGATGACCACAGAAGGTCTGATGACCACAGAAGGTCTGACCCCACCTCTGCCGAGGACGAGACATGCATGCATATCAGAAACAGAATGGTAGAGGAGGTATCAGTGGGTGGCCCCCGTCTCGTCAAGACGTGGCACTCTGGCCTCCAATACTGGTAGAGGAGGTATCAGTGGGTGGCCCCCATCTCGTCAGGACGTGGCACTCTGGCCTCCAATACCCAGAACAGAACAGAAATAGTGGAGGGAGAACGGAAGGTGAGACCAGCTCACATCTACCCTTCACTAGTGTCTCATGGGTCGTAGTAGACTATCAGCACCATTACAGCGCCACAGAAGGAGGGTAAGGACACGGAAGAGTGCTACACTAGGGCATAATTTTTACAGAACAGGTCATGCTGAAACGGAGGAGTAGGACTAACCACTACCCAATTCTCACATCATGCACAAAGTGTCTCACAAACCAGAAAATGACACACCCCAATATCCAGTCCTTAACAAAATTACAATTTGCAGAAATCAAAGCTGAACACCCTTCATAATTTTTACCATCAACCAGAAGTAATGTATGGGTGAATTCCTTAGATTTCATAAAACTATCCTTAATTCAGGTCAAACCATTCTATGTTCTCACAAAGGTTATAACACATTCAAAGTTTCAGAAAATTCACAACATATGTACAGAATAGAAATTTTTCACATAACAAACAATTAAACAAGCCTAGGAATTATAGGAAAATATATACAGATATTCATTGTAATATTCTTCCCCAAAATGCCTAAAAAAACGTGAGTCAAAAGAAATCACCGCAAGGGCGAAATTTTCAGAATCCTTGCAGAACATACAAATTTCATGAAAATAATTTTAGTCCCCCACTAGAGATAATTTTAATTGCACGTTTGTGAAGGAAAATGACAAAAGCCCCAAAATTGGCCCGAACCATGATTTTCGAAAATTTCCTAAGTTCTTAGTTAAATACCCAAATTTTGTTTTCTCTATAATTTCTCATCAAGCAAATAATTTTAGAAGAACTACAGATCACAATTTAAGAGATTAAACCATACAGGATAAATTTTTCTCACAAAGGAATATTCGTCCGGCACAGGTAAATTTCGAATTTCACATATGCATAAGTAAGTAATCTAAAATAGGCAATATGATATTCACAATGAAGCTATTTGAATCTACTTTCCAATAGAACTAAATCCGTCGGATTTGGAGTTATAACTGGGGAGGTATGGGTGTTCGAACATAGAAAGGTCGGGATTTCAGAATTCCAGAAAACAGATTCGTATATCAGAATTGCGACACAAATTTCAGATCCAATAACTAACAGAAAATAGCCGACATGGTAGTCAAAATGAATCCCTTCGAGTCTACTTTCTAATAAAACTGATTTTGACAAGATTTTGGGCTATACCTAGGGAATATGATGGTTCGAACACATAAAGGTCGAAATCCAGATTTCCAGAAAACTGATTTTGTACAGCTAGATTGCAATACATATTGAAATACGAATACAGCTCGGATATGGTCGATATCATATTCAAATAAAATCCGAATGTATCTAGTTTCATACAAAATTTATTTCGTGCGATTTGGATCTATAGGCCATGAGATATTGGGGTTATAGTACACAAAGGTCAGATTAGAGAATGCAGATTTCAGCAGAACAGGATTTTAAAACCCTATAAATATTTGAATTCGTCCCCATAGAAACGAATATCATGAGATTCAAAACCCAAATCAAGCATAGAAGACACAAGAGACGTCGAAATTTGGTTCATACAGATAATCATTGCAAATAACGAATTTTAATTCAATGATAATCTACAATTTAGCGGATTAGACTCCTTAGGATCGAATTACTCACCAGAAAAATCGTCCACAGAGAAAAACGCCAAGACAGAGGATCACCAGGAAATTCGTCCACCACCAGTCTGCCACCACCAGCGTCAGAAATTTCAGGAGGCGCCAAGCACAGTGAGGGGCGACAACCAAAGGCGGCTAGGGCAAGAAAACACAAAAGTCGTGAGGGAGAGGAGCCCTCACGCAATTCCTCTTTTTCTCCCACCCCAAACGGATCCAAGATCCAATAACCCAGTTAACTTAAGTGAAAAATCGGTTTTATGGGCTTACCTGGGCTTAACCACCCTGCGCCACTCCAATAATATCAGAAATATGCGCCACCATGGTGGAAAGAATTCCAGGAGCAAAGAATCAAGGTTGAGGGTTCGAATCCCCAACCAAAATAATTATCTTTGCCCTGTAGGAAAAATTCCTACACTTAGGCAAAAATCCCAAAATTTTAACAGATAAAAATACAGAAACAGAATTTCTAACCTTAAATCATAATTCAGAAAAATCGAGGGCGTTACATTCTCCCCCCCTTATAGAGCTTTAGTCCTCTAAAGCTGACCAAGCCCGTCACTGAACAGGTGAGGATGCTCCTTTCTCATATCTGCTTCGACCTCCCAAGAGGCTTCTTCAACAGACTGATTTCCCCATATGACTTTCACAAGTGGAATAACCTTATTTCTCAGCACTTTCTCTTTTCTATCTTCAATTCTGAGAGGTTTCACCACAAAAGTCATGTTCTCTTCAAGCTGAAGAGGTTCCGACTCTAAAACATGAGAAGGATCAGAACAGTATTTTCTGAGTGCAGAAACATGGAACACATTATGGAGGTGTTCCAGTGATGGGGGCAGAGCAAGTCTGTATGCTACAGGTCCGACCCTCTCAATGATATCAAAGGGACCAATGTACCTGGGACTCAATTTCCCCCTCTTCCCAAATCTCATCACCCCTTTCATAGGTGAGACTTTTAGGAACACATGCTCTCCCACCAAAAACTCAAGAGGACGACGCCTCACATCAGCATAACTCTTCTGTCTATCCTGAGCAATCTTCATCTTTCTCTGAATTTCTCTGATCTTCTCAGTGGCTTCCTGAACAGCATCAGACCTTAGCACTGTTCTGTCCCCAGTTTCCTCCCAGCATATAGGTGTTCTGCATTTCCTCCCATATAGGGCCTCATACGGAGCCATCTGTATGCTAGAGTGAAAGCTATTGTTGTAGGTGAACTCTATCAGTGATAAGTCCAAATCCCACTCAACAGACCAGTCAACCACATAAGATCTCAGAAGATCCTCAAGTGTTTGAATAGTTCTCTCTGTCTGACCATCAGATTGAGGATGATATGCAGTACTGAAACTCAGATTAGTTCCCAAATCTTCCTGTAATTTCTTCCAAAACCTGGACAGAAATCGAGGATCACGGTCAGAGACAATGTCCAAGGGAACTCCATGCAATCTGACAATCTCATCGATGTACAGTTTTGCTAACCGATCCAAACTGTAAGTCATTTTGATCGGTAAGAAGTGAGCTGACTTCGTGAGTCTGTCCACAATCACCCATACGGCATCATGATTCCTTCTGGTATTGGGTAGTCCACACACAAAGTCCATACTGATATGCTCCCACTTCCACTGAGGAATAGGGAGAGACTGCATCAAACCGCCCGGCCTCTGATGCTCAGCCTTCACGGTTTGGCAAGTCAAACATCTGGACACAAACAAATGCACATCCTTCTTCATACCATGCCACCAGAAAGTCTTTTTCAGATCCTGATACATCTTGGTACTACCAGGATGAACGGTATACTTAGTGCAATGGCTTTCCTTAAGAATTTCATTTCTCAACTCAGGGTCCTCAGGGACATAGACCCTTCCACGGAATCTGAGGAGACCATCATCCGACATACTGAAATTCTCAACACAGCCTTGCTCCGACCTCTCTTTCCACCGTAGAATATCCGGATCTGACTGCTGCCCTGATCTCAGTCTCTGCAGTAAGTCTGACTGAACCCTGAGAGAAGCTAGAAGACCGCCTCTCTCACCCGGAGTCACACTCAGATGTAAGTCACTGAACTCCCGCAATAGTCGCCACTCCTGGACTCGCAGTGCCGCTATCTGAGTCACAGGATACCGACTAAGAGCATCAGCCACCACATTGGCTTTACCAGACTGATATTGGATGGTGAAGTCATAATCCTTTATCAATTCAAGCCATCGCCTCTGTCTCATATTCAGCTCTTTCTGAGTGAAGATATACTTCAAGCTCTGGTGATCTGTAAACAATTCAAATGTTTGTCCAAACAGATAGTGCCTCCAGATCTTCAAGGCAAAAACTACAGCTGCCAACTCCAGATCATGAGTGGGGTAGTTTACCTCATAGTCTTTGAGTTGCCTTGAAGCATAAGCAACTACCTTTCCTTGCTGCATCAGTACAGCACCCAGACCCTTACCAGAGGCATTAGTGTACACAGTGAACTTCTCTCCATCACAGGGAACGATGAGGATAGGAGCACTGGTCAGTCTCCTTTTCAGTTCCTGAAAACTAGACTCACAATTATTAGACCACTCAAACTTCAAATTCTTTCTAGTTAGCTTAGTCAGAGGACCAGCTAGCTTGGAAAAACCCTCCACAAAGCGGCGGTAGTATCCAGCTAAGCCCAGAAAACTTCTGACCTCAGTCGCTGTAGTTGGTCTTCCCCAGTGAAGAATGGCCTCCACCTTCACTGGATCCACAGACACACCCTGGCCAGAAATAATGTGCCCCAGAAAGCCAATCTGATATAGCCAGAACTCACATTTGCTGGCCTTAGCATACAGCTGCTTCAGCCGCAGAATCTCCAGCACCTTGCGCAAATCCTGAGAGTGATCATTGGCATTCTTGGAGTAGATCAGAATATCATCAATGAAGACGACCACACATTTGTCCAGGAGCTCATGAAATACCCTGTTCATCAGATCCATAAACACCGCAGGGGCATTTGTCAGTCCAAAGGGCATCAGATCCATATTCACAATGAAGCTATTTGAATCTACTTTCCAATAGAACTGAATCCGTCGGATTTGGAGTTATAACTGGGGAGGTATGGGTGTTCGAACATAGAAAGGTCGGGATTTCAGAATTCCAGAAAACAGATTCGTATATCAGAATTGCGACACAAATTTCAGATCCAATAACTAACAGAAAATAGGCGACATGGTAGTCAAAATGAATCCCTTCGAGTCTACTTTCTAATAAAACTGATTTGACAAGATTTTGGGCTATACCTAGGGAGATATGATGGTTCGAACACATAAAGGTCGAAATCCAGATTTCCAGAAAACTGATTTTGTACAGCTAGATTGCAATACAGATTGAAATACGAATACAGCTCGGATATGGTCGATATCATATTCAAATAAAAGCCGAATGTATCTAGTTTCATACAAAATTTATTTCGTGCGATTTGGATCTATAGGCCATGAGATATTGGGGTTATAGTACACAAAGGTCAGATTAGAGAATGCAGATTTCAGCAGAACAGGATTTTAAAACCCTATAAATATTTGAATTCGTCCCCATAGAAACGAATATCATGAGATTCAAAACCCAAATCAAGCATAGAAGACACAAGAGACGTCAAAATTTGGTTCATACAGATAATCATTGCAAATAATGAATTTTAATTCAATGATAATCTACAATTTAGCGGATTAGACTCCTTAGGATCGAATTACTCACCAGAAAAATCGTCCACAGAGAAAAACGCCAAGACAGAGGATCACCAGGAAATTCGTCCACCACCAGTCTGCCACCACCAGCGTCAAAAATTTCAGGAGGCACCAAGCACAGTGAGGGGCGACAACCAAAGGCGGCTAGGGCAAGAAAACACAAAAGTCGTGAGGGAGAGGAGCCCTCACGCAATTCCTCTTTTTCTCCCACCCCAAACGGATCCAAGATCCAATAACCCAGTTAACTTAAGTGAAAAATCGGTTTTATGGGCTTACCTGGGCTTAACCACCCTGCGCCACTCCAATAATATCAGAAATATGCGCCACCATGGTGGAAAGAATTCCAGGAGCAAAGAATCAAGGTTGAGGGTTCGAATCCCCAACCAAAATAATTATTTTTGCCCTGTAGGAAAAATTCCTACACTTAGGCAAAAATCCCAAAATTTTAACAGATAAAAATACAGAAACAGAATTTCTAACCTTAAATCATAATTCAGAAAAATCGAGGGCGTTACAATGTAGACTCCGTCATAGCGCTCAGGCTGTCGATGGATCCTTCCCGATCTTCGCAGTTCCCGTGATATCTGAGCCTCAGGTTGCTCAGTAACCTGTTCTTTTGGCTCAGGCTCATCCAACTGTGCTTGACTACTTTGTCCTTCCTCTGGATTCTCATCCAGCTTTATTTCTCTCCCACTGGCCTCTTGCAGAAGAAATTCCTTCTCAAGAAAAATAGCCGTTCTAGCAACAATTACTTTGTTCTCTTTGGGATCGTAGAAATAATAACCCTTAGTTTCTTTAGGGTAACCGACAAAGATACATTTATCAGATCTGCTCTCCAGTTTCCCAGAGGTGAACTTTTTGACATAAGCCTCGCAACCCCAGATTTTAATAAATGTCAAGCTCGGCTGTTTCCCATACCATAACTCATATGGAGTCTTAGAAACGGCTTTGGATGGCACTCGGTTTAGTACCTTTGCAGCTGTTTCCAGTGCAAATCCCCAAAAGGAGTAAGGTAGAGTAGCCTGACTCATCATTGAACGAACCATATCCAGTAAGGTTCTATTTCTCCTCTCGGACACACCATTCCATTGCGGTGTTCCTGGCGGAGTGAGCTGTGAGATAATCCCACACTCCTTCAGATAGTCAGTAAACTCTCGACTCAAGTATTCTCCACCTCGATCTGAACGAAGTGCCTTGATATTTCGGCCTAGCTGATTTTGTACTTCATTTTTGAACTCTTTGAACTTGTCAAAAGATTCACTCTTATGTCTCATTAGATAGACATAACCATACCTACTGAAATCATCAGTAAAGGTACTGAAGTATGAATAGCCACCTCTGGCATGTTTACTAAATGGCCCACACACATCACTGTGAATGAGGTCAAGTAAACCTGAAGCCCTTTGTCCTTTATTAGAAAAAGGAGACTTCGTCATTTTACCCATTAAACAAGCTTTGCATGTATCAAGCTCCTCATAGGAGAATGTGTTGGGGTATGCCCTTAAGGCTAATGTTTGAGGCCTTGGGATTATATCAGTATCATGTATAAACTCTATGTTTATAAAGGCAATGGTTGTTATTCAGGTTGTTATATTATCTGCTGCAATACATATACTTCTAAATAATGTCTCAATGCTGTTCAGCTTGGCTGACATGCACTTTTGTCCTTAGTCGAGATATCTTGGTGAACATGAGACAGCCTTGATATGATTGAGACTAATATGTGTTCTAATCTTATAGGATGCTTCGAGCATGGAATAAGATGTAGACTCATGGGTACATTGGATGTACTGGACAGACCCTACTAGGATATTCAATTGCTTGTCACAATGTGAATAATCCTTGTATGCAAACAAGTGGCATACTTCCTCTGACTTGAGATCACTTGTGTTTCTAAATGATGATTGGCATTGTTTTGAGGTAGTTCAATATCATTTGAAACATAATGGTTATAGACTATCTTGGATGATGAGCATGAGTCATGTTAGGGTGCTAGTGATAGATATAGGATTGCCGTCTCCTAGTTTGGAGTGTGATGTTCTATAGGGGCCCCCTGGATGAGATGATTGAGAAAGTGTATGGCCATACCCAGGTGACTATGTTCATCTGATCTAATCATTCTCATCATATTGGAGCTACAGGCTTGACACGCTTGTCCAATAAGAACATCCAGTGGCAAAGGAAACATGTATGCCTAGTGAAGTGGATTCACACTTGTGCTGTGGTTTGGGTGTAGTCTTGGAAGACTCTTTCCTTTATATCGGGAGACAGTGATGTGTTGCTAGATACCCCTCACTGATCGTGATAACGTAAGTTGTCGTTACCGACATTTAAAGGAAACCCTTAGGGTCGCACAATTTGATGATATGGCTTACTTAAGTCAGATCGTGTGGACTGAATTGTTTGTGTTCAGTTTAAAGAGATTTAATCTCTGATTGTAAGTGAGATCTGGTCTGATCATGTTTGATTGATTAGGGCTTGAGATCGGTAAGCTTTGATCGAGAGAATGGATGCTAGATCAGTGAGATCAGGAGCATCAAGAGATGAACGGTTAGATCTGGAGCCTTAGGGTTTATTATGATCTAGACCAAATTGCTTGGGTTAATTGGTCTTTGAACCAGACCAAATTGAACCGGCTCATCAAGTGAGCGCATGGTTCAAGAGGAGAGGTATTTGCGATTGGGGTAAACCCATGGTCGCATCACAAGTTGAGATTTTTCTATTTTTAGAAAACATGTCTCTAAACGTGGGCACGCCTCACGTTCTCTCTTTCACGCCTCTTGTCGCCTCTTTGGCTTGGTCTCTACACACATTCTCGAGAAGAGAAGTTGAGACGACAAGGGAGAGGTTTTTCGCCAAGGAAAGTTGTCTTCTCTTCCCTTCCATACGACAAGGACCCTTGGAGAACCTTGCTAGCACAAGGATCAACAAGGAGTAGGCGACATCACCTTGTGTGCGCACCATTTGGAGGAGAAGCATTCGACTCTCTTCTTCCTAGACGCCATCCAAGAAATGGCATTGGTAAGAATCGGTCCTCATGTATATGAAAATTTAAAGTTGATCATACTGCATGCATCGATCTAGAAACCTATTCCGCTGCGTTAAATCCTCTACATGCGCCTATTAGGGTTTCGCCCCCCATGTTAGGGGACCTTTCAATTGGTATCAGAGCTTGTTTTATGCATGTTTTTATGATTGCTTGATGCTTATGTGATCCATGTTTGCGCAACATAGATAGATCTATATGTTACATGCGAAAAATTACATGTTGTATATTCATGTTGGCGCATGTATGAAGGTGGCGCATGTTTAATATTGTGGTTGACTGTTTTTCGTTAAAACAAAATCATCTGCGCGCTTACCATTAGATCTAAGCGGCGCCTGCTATAAAACCTTAGACGGGTTATTAGGGTTGAAGTCATCATCTAGTTAAGATCCAAACAGTCTGATCAGACTATCTGACAGCCTAGATGGGTCGACCAGATGGCACCTGTGCGCAAGCACGAGGTGGCTATAGGTCGACTGCAGACAGGCGTGTAGCGATGTCTGGTTGAGACAACCTGTGAACGCGTATGAGTTAGGCCCGGGGTCACACCCGCTTGCCAGAACTCATGAGGTCGTTCAGCCCTTGGCCCATGCATGGTTGACCATTTGGTCGACTCAAGTCAATTAGGACTTGGTGCATGTAAGGGCAGTGGATCTGACTAGGACTGATGAGTGGATCCCTAGTAATGGACCGTTGTAAGGTAGTAGGGCACATAAGGAAAATAAAATTGATGCCAATGGGGTTTTCAAAAATTTTATTTTCATGTTTGGATCACATGTTGATTGTATACATGATGAATGTTTATTTAATCTTATGTGGGCTGCCCGTTTTAATGTGTGCTGTGCTGGGGCCTGTTGGGGTATGCCCTTAAGGCTAATGTTTGAGGCCTTGGGATTGTATTAGTATCATGTAATAAACTCTTAAGTTTATAAAGGCATGGTTATTATTCAGGTTGTTACCTTGTCTGCTGTAATAAGTGTACTTCTGAATAATGTCTCAAAGCTGTTCAGCTAGGCTGACAGGCTATATGTCCTTAGTCGAGATATCTTGGTGAACATGAGACAGCCTTGATATGATTGAGACTAATATGAGTGCTAATCTTATAGGATGCTTCGAGCATGGAATAAGATGTAGACTCATGGGTACATTGGATGTACTGGACAGACCCTACTGGGATATTCCATTGCTTGTCACAATGTGAATAATCCTTGTAAGCAGCAAGTGGCACATGTCCTTTGACTTGAGATCACTTGTGTTTCTAAATGATGATTGTCATTGTCTTGAGGTTGTTCAATATCATTTGAAACATAATGATTATAGACTATCTTGGATGGTGAGCTTGAATCAGGTTAGGACACTAGTGATAGACATAGGATTGCCGTCTCCTTGTTTAAGGAGTGTGATGTTCTAAAGGGCCCCCTTATGAGATGATTGAGATAGTGTATGGCCATACCCAGATGACTATGTGCATCTGATCTAATCATGCTCATCGTATTGGAGTTACAGGCTTGACATGCTTGTCCAATAAGAACATTCAGTGGTAAAGGACATATGTATGCCTTGTGAATTGAGTCACACTTGTGCTATGGTTTGGGAGTAGTCTTGGAAGACTCTTTCCTTTATATCGGGAGACAGTGATGTGTTGCTAGATACCCCTCACTGATCGTGATAACGTAAGTTATCGTTACCGACATTTAGAGGAAACCCTCAGGGTCGCACAATTTGGTGATATGGCTTACTTAAGTCAGATCGTATGGACTGGATTCTTTGAGTTCAGATTAAAGGGATTTAATCTCTGATTGTAAGTGAGATCTGGTCTGATCATGTTTGATTGATTAGGGCTTGAGATCGGTAAGCTTCGATCGAGAGAGGTGATGCTAGATCGGAGAGATCAGGGGGCATCAGGAGATGAACGGTTGGATCATAAGCCTTGGGGTTCGATTTGGTCTAGACCAAGTGGCTTGAGCTATTTCGGTTTGGTTTGATGAACCAAAGCCGATTTGACATTTTGGATTGAACCGGTTCACAAATATGAACGCTTGGTTCAATGCCAAAATGCGTTTTGGGTTGGCTTGAACGCATGGCTTGATTGACTTCCATTTATGGAAAGTCATCAAGGGCCGGTTTTGCTTCAATGCCAAAACGCTTATGCGTTGAGCTCCTCACTTCAACGCCTTGATTCTTTTCGAGGTGTGGTTGACGAAGGTGTGGAGTAGACATCCAAGAGAAGCTCTCGGCCGAACGGATTCATCTCATCAAACCCTTTCCATTCGACAAGAGAAGGCTTGGGTGTCTTGCTAGCACAAGAGATCTCAAGGAAGTGAGCATCTTCATCTTGTGTGTGGACTTGTGGAGGAGACCTAGTTTGATCTCTTCTTCCAAGCCGAATTCCAAGCTTATGGCGTTGGTATGATTTCTCATAACTTAAGTTGATCATATAGTTTCATATGCGATTTTGAAACCCTATTTTCCGCCATGCATGCTAGATGCGCATGATTAGGGTTTTTCCCCCCCCCTTTATGTTAGGGGTTCCTTCAATTGGTATCAGAGCTAGGCTCTTGATATGATCTATATGATTGCTTTGAAGTGTTTGTGATCCATACATATTGCGCTTACTTGATGCATGCTTTGTTTACATGAAGTTTGCGCTTGTATCATGCTAACATGAAGTTTGCGCTTGTATCATGGCTTTGATGAAGTATGCGCTCCCCCTAGAAGGGGACCCCCTAAAGTTTGCGCTCCCCCTTGAAGGGGACCCCCTTAGATCTAAGGGTTATCAACATGCTAGAAGATATATCTTATGGATGTTCTAGATGTTTGCGCATGTCAAAATGTTTTCTAAAACTTACATCTTGCGCGCATGATTAGATCTAAGGTGCCACTACATTAAATCCTTAGATGGGTTGATGGGGTTGAAAGCATCTTCTAGGTTAGATCCAACTAGTCTGATCAGACCATCTGACAGCCTAGATGGGTTGACCAGATAGCACCTGTGCGCAAGCACGAGGTGGCTATAGGTCGACTGCATCCAAGGCGTGTAGCGAGGTCTGGTTGAGACAACTACTGAACACACATGAGTTAGGCCCGGGGTCACACCCGCTTGCCAAAACTCATGAGGGTGGTTCAGCCCTTGGCGCATGCATGGTTGACCATCAGGTCAACTCGGGTCAGTTAGGACTCGGTGCATGCAGGGGCAAAGGATCTAACTAGATGGATGAGTGGATCCCTATCAATGGACCATTGTAAGGTTGTAGGGCACATAAGGAAATTAAAATTGATGCCATGGGGTTTTTCAAAAATTTAATTTCTTGATTGGATCACATGATGATTTGATGCCATGATGCTTGTCTATTTAGTCTTATGTGGGTTGCCCTATTGTGTGCTGTGCTGGGGCCTGCGTGCCTGGTAAATTATAAGTTAATTTTATTGTGATCTGCGAATCACTTTTTCATTAATTTATTGTATAATTGACCTGCGAGTCAACCTTGTCTAGATAGATCAAATGTACTTTGATTAGACAAGAGTACAAATGCACACATCCCAAAGGAGCATTCAGCTGGTGGCGCACCTGAGGTGCTCTTGGCGCTAGGGCCCTAGGTTGGACCAGATGAGATGCCAAGGAGCTCAAGTGAAGACTTAAGTAAAATTAAGGTCTTACTAGGGTTCATGGGCTTTTACCACATAAGATCATGCTTTCTACTTATTGCTAATAATTAGAATTGCATGTTTAAGTTTATCTTCTACTATAGCCATAGGATATGCCTGATAGTAAGAAGATAAAAGACCGTTAAAATCCAACGCTAACATATCAAGCTCGATAAGCCTTCTGACGCGAAACCTCACCTTTCTGATTATCGTTGGAGCCGTGTTGAACCCACTCAGTGGGCACGTCCATCTATCTTCAGACGGTGCTGGATTTCACCTGCGTGTTACAGAGTAGGGATTTATCACTGCTCGTTGCTCAGCATAACACGTGGTGGTCCAGGGAGTAGGTCGGGTCAGCTTGACCATGTAGGCTACATATGTGGCGCATATGGTAGCGCATGGAGGCAGCCATCTCTGGGATCAGAGACTGTGTTGTACCAACTCAGTTGGCACAGTCTGCTGGATTGCCAAGATGAAGGGGAATCGCACGGGTTGGCGATTGGCTGGGACAGCCTACCAGAAATTAGTGCTTGTCATCTCTGTGCATCTTATCTCGCCTGAGCGGGACGCGGAGACCAAGTATGAAATTTGGATCCCATCTCACTAAAAGAGTGATACTCTTTCGGACTGTTTACTGGATTTTTCAGTCAGACAAAATAGTGAGAAAAGAATCTTTCTTAAGTCCTGGATTGATTCTAAACATTGATACTGACCTTGCTGTTCTTGCTTGTTGTAGATTCCTGCAGCAACGAACACCATGAGCTTCAATGTGCGATCCCTACTGGAAAGGGAGAAGTTTGCTGGGCCGAACTTCTCTGACTGGTTCGGACACCTTAAGATCGTTCTTAAGGCAGAGAGGAAACTGTATGTCCTCGAGACGGCGATACCGCCGCAGCCCGCTCCGAACGCCGCAAGGGCGGTTCGGGATGCCTATGAAAAGTACGTCAATGATAGCATTGATGTCGCTTGCCTGATGCTAGCGTCTATGACACCACCGCTGCAGCGTCAGCATGAGGATATGTCGGCTATAGAAATTATAGCGAACCTCAAGATGTTGTATGCTGCACAGGCGAGGACAGAACGCTATAATCTGACGAAGCTCTTCTTTCAGAGCAAACTGGCTGAGGGGAGCCCAGTGGGAGCTCACGTGCTCAAGATGATTGGGCACAAGGAGGCTCTGGAGAAACTGGGGCATACCATCAACCAGGAGCTTGCTGTAGATATTATTCTGCAGTCTCTTCCGCCTTCTTTCGATGCGTTCATCATTAACTTTAATATGAACAAAATCGATTGTACGCCGGCAGAGCTGCTGAATATGCTCTTGACTACTGAGGAAACTCTGAAGGGTAAGCCTTCAACCTCTGTCTTGTTGGTTCCTTCTAGGAACAAGAAGAAGGGGAAGAAGGGCAAGGCCCCTGTCAAGAATTACAGCAAGGCCCTGAAACAGAAGGTGAAGCGGTCGAAGGATAACAGGTGTTTCCACTGTGGCCAGCTGGGTCACTGGAAAAAGGACTGTAAAGCGCTCCAAGGAGATAAGAGGGGAAGCATTGCTTCTGGCTCAGGTATATACGTGACGGAAGTCATGGTTTCATCTTCTTCTATATCATGGGTGTTGGACACTGCATGTGGAGTTCACATTTGTTCAAATGTGCAGGAACTCAAGAGAAGAAGGCAGGTGGGACAGCATGAGGTAGACCTACGCGTTGGAAACGGGGCACGGGTTGCTGCTGTTGCTGTAGGAGACTATTTCATCACTTTACCATCTGGCATTGTATTAGAATTGAACAATTGTTATTTTGTACCCAATATTACCAAGAATATTATCTCTATTCCTGCTCTTGTCAGGAAAGGATTTGCCTTTGAATGCAAGATTTCAAAGTGTGTTTTAACTTATGATAATATTGTGTATGCAACTGGTTCAATTAACAATGGGTTATTCATGTTGGACATGGAATATTCTATACAAAACATTGATAATAAGAAAGCCAAGTATGCTGATGACAGCACCTTGCTATGGCATAGTCGTTTAGGCCATATAAACAAGAAGCGCATTAAGCGGTTGCATGATCATGGACTGCTGGGATCTTTCTCCTATGAGGAGATTGATACATGCACAGCTTGTTTAATAGGTAAAATGACGAAGTCTCCTTTTCCTCACAAAGGTCAAAGGACTTCAGGTTTACTTGACCTGATACACAGTGATGTGTGTGGGCCTTTCAGTAAACATGCCAGAGGTGGCTATCAGTACTTCATTACCTTCACTGATGATTTCAGTAGGTATGGATATGTCTATTTAATGAGACATAAAAGTGAATCTTTTGACAAGTTCAAAGAGTTCAAAAATGAAGTACAAAATCAGTTAGGCCGAAATATCAAGGCACTTCGTTCTGATCGAGGTGGAGAATACCTGAGTCATACGTTTACTGACTATCTGAAGGAGTGTGGGATTATCTCACAGCTCACTCCGCCAGGAACACCGCAGTGGAATGGTGTGTCCGAGAGGAGAAATAGAACGTTACTTGATATGGTTCGTTCTATGATGAGTCAGGCTACTCTTCCATATTCCTTTTGGGGTTTTGCACTGGAAACAGCTGCAAAGGTACTAAACCGAGTGCCATCCAAGGCAGTTTCAAAGACGCCATATGAGCTATGGTATGGGAAACAGCCTAGCTTGACATTTATCAGGATCTGGGGTTGCGAGGCTTATGTCAAAAAGCTCGCCTCTGGGAAACTGGAGAGCAGATCTGAGAAATGCATCTTTGTCGGTTACCTGAAGAAACTAAGGGTTATTATTTCTACGATCCCAAAGAGAACAAGATATTTGTTGCTCGGACGGCCATATTTCTTGAGAAGGAGTTTCTTCTGCAAGAGGCCAGTGGGAGAGAAATAAAGCTGGATGAGATTCCAGAGGAAGGACAAAGTAGTCAGGCAGAGTTGGATGTGCCTGAGCCAGTAGATCAGGTTACTGAACAACCTGAGGCTCAGATATCACGGGAACCGCGAAGATCGGGTAGGATCCGTCGACAGCCTGAGCGCTATGTCGGAGTCTACATCATTGATAATGATGAACCCCTAACTTATGCGGATGCGGTCAGTGGACCGGAGTCAGCTAGATGGCTTGAAGCTATGCGAGCCGAGATGGACTCCATGTCAGATAACCAAGTCTGGGATTTGGTTGATCCGCCTCCGGGAGTAATCCCTATAGGCTGTAAATGGATCTTCAAGAAGAAGATTGACATGGATGGTAACGTGGTTACCTATAAAGGCAGGCTAGTTGCGAAAGGTTTCAAACAAATCTACGGGATAGATTATGATGAAACTTTCTCACCTGTAGCCATGTTTAAGTCTATTCGGATTCTTTTCGCGATAGCTGCATATTACGATTATGAGATCTGGCAGATGGATGTGAAGACAGCTTTCCTTAATGGAAATCTGGATGAGGATGTGTATATGACACAACCAGAAGGTTTCACTAATCCATCAGATCGTCATAAAATATGCAAGTTAAAGAAGTCCATTTATGGACTTAAACAAGCATCTAGGAGCTGGAATATTCGTTTTGATGAATCAATCTCTGAGTTTGGTTTCATCAAGAACGAGGATGACCCGTGTGTATATAAGAGGTTTAGTGGGAGCGTGATTACATTCCTAATCCTCTACGTCGATGATATCTTGATCATTGGAAATGATATTCCTGAACTGCATGCTGTTAAGGCATGGTTAGGAAAATGTTTCCAGATGAAAGATTTAGGAGAAGCAGCCTATGTATTAGGTGTGAAGATCTACAGGGATAGATCTAAGAAGCTTCTCGGGCTGTGCCAGAGTACTTACATCGATAAGGTCCTGGAGAGATTCCATTTAGAGAATTCTAAACGTGGATATCTTCCAGTCAGACATGGTCTGAATCTTTCGAAGAGTCAGTGTCCACAAACACAGACTGAGAAAGATGAAATGGACAATACGCCTTATGCTTCGGCTATTGGGTCCATTATGTATGCGATGTTGTGTACTCGCCCAGACGTCGCTTACGGGTTAAGCGTAACCAGTCGATTCCAAAGTAATCCAGGTTTGGCGCACTGGATTGCAGTCAAGAACATTTTAAAATATCTGCGGAGGACCAAAGATATGTTCTTGATATATGGTGGTCAGGAAGAACTCAGTATAGAGGGATATACTGACGCTTCGTTCCAGTCGGACCAGGATGATTTCCGATCGCAATCAGGCTATGTTTTTAGCTTGAATGGTGGAGCAGTGGTGTGGAAGAGTTTCAAACAGTCAACTGTTGCTGATTCCACAACAGAAGCCGAGTATGTTGCAGCCTCGGAAGCATCCAAGGAGGCAGTGTGGATTCGTAAGTTCGTGAGAGAACTTGGTGTCGTTCCTTCGAGTGCTGATCCTTTGGTTATCTTCTGTGATAACACTGGAGCCATCGCACAAGCAAAGGAACCGCGGTCGCACCAGAAGTCCAAGCACATACAGAGACGGTTTCACTTGATCCGGGAGATCATTGATCGAGGCGAGATCAAAATATGCAAGGTTCATACAGATGACAATCTGGCAGACCCACTTACCAAGCCTCTGGCGCAGCAGAAGCATGAGAAGCACTGTAATAATATGGGTTTGAGATTTCTCAACCATTAGATTAAGTGCAAGTGGGAGATTGTTGGGGTATGCCCTTAAGGCTAATGTTTGAGGCCTTGGGATTGTATTAGTATCATGTAATAAACTCTTAAGTTTATAAAGGCATGGTTATTATTCAGGTTGTTACCTTGTCTGCTGTAATAAGTGTACTTCTGAATAATGTCTCAAAGCTGTTCAGCTAGGCTGACAGGCTATATGTCCTTAGTCGAGATATCTTGGTGAACATGAGACAGCCTTGATATGATTGAGACTAATATGAGTGCTAATCTTATAGGATGCTTCGAGCATGGAATAAGATGTAGACTCATGGGTACATTGGATGTACTGGACAGACCCTACTGGGATATTCCATTGCTTGTCACAATGTGAATAATCCTTGTAAGCAGCAAGTGGCACATGTCCTTTGACTTGAGATCACTTGTGTTTCTAAATGATGATTGTCATTGTCTTGAGGTAGTTCAATATCATTTGAAACATAATGATTATAGACTATCTTGGATGGTGAGCTTGAATCAGGTTAGGACACTAGTGATAGACATAGGATTGCCGTCTCCTTGTTTAAGGAGTGTGATGTTCTAAAGGGCCCCCTTATGAGATGATTGAGATAGTGTATGGCCATACCCAGATGACTATGTGCATCTGATCTAATCATGCTCATCGTATTGGAGTTACAGGCTTGACATGCTTATCCAATAAGAACATCCAGTGGTAAAGGACATATGTATGCCTTGTGAATTGAGTCACACTTGTGCTATGGTTTGGGAGTAGTCTTGGAAGACTCTTTCCTTTATATCGGGAGACAGTGATGTGTTGCTAGATACCCCTCACTGATCGTGATAACGTAAGTTATCGTTACCGACATTTAGAGGAAACCCTCAGGGTCGCACAATTTGGTGATATGGCTTACTTAAGTCAGATCGTATGGACTGGATTCTTTGAGTTTAGATTAAAGGGATTTAATCTCTGATTGTAAGTGAGATCTGGTCTGATCATGTTTGATTGATTAGGGCTTGAGATCGGTAAGCTTCGATCGAGAGAGGTGATGCTAGATCGGAGAGATCAGGGGGCATCAGGAGATGAACGGTTGGATCATAAGCCTTGGGGTTCGATTTGGTCTAGACCAAGTGGCTTGAGCTATTTCGGTTTGGTTTGATGAACCAAAGCCGATTTGACATTTTGGATTGAACCGGTTCACAAATATGAACGCTTGGTTCAATGCCAAAATGCGTTTTGGGTTGGCTTGAACGCATGGCTTGATTGACTTCCATTTATGGAAAGTCATCAAGGGCCGGTTTTGCTTCAATGCCAAAACGCTTATGCGTTGAGCTCCTCACTTCAACGCCTTGATTCTTTTCGAGGTGTGGTTGACGAAGGTGTGGAGTAGACATCCAAGAGAAGCTCTCGGCCGAACGGATTCATCCATCAAACCCTTTCCATTCGACAAGAGAAGGCTTGGGTGTCTTGCTAGCACAAGAGATCTCAAGGAAGTGAGCATCTTCATCTTGTGTGTGGACTTGTGGAGGAGACCTAGTTTGATCTCTTCTTCCAAGCCGAATTCCAAGCTTATGGCGTTGGTATGATTTCTCATAACTTAAGTTGATCATATAGTTTCATATGCGATTTTGAAACCCTATTTTCCGCCATGCATGCTAGATGCGCATGATTAGGGTTTTTCCCCCCCCTTTATGTTAGGGGTTCCTTCAGGGCCTACGTGCCTGGTTAATAAATGTAAATTATTTACTGTGATCTGCGCATCACATTTTATTTAATTTATAAAGTGTAATTGACCTGCGTGTCAATCATGTCTAGATAGATTAAAGTGTAATTTTAATCAGACATGAGCACAGAGCACACTTGGCAGAGGCGCATGCAGCAGAGGCTTGACCAGGTGGGAGGTCTAGGATTCAACTCTAGGACAGGCGCATTTACCTGGTGGGCGCACCTGAGCTGCAGTGAGCGCTTGGGCCCTGATTTGGGCCGGAAGAATGCAAAAGACCCATGAACAGCTCATGTGAAGACTTAAGTTAAATTAAGGTCTTACCTAGGCTTGTTGGGCTTTTACCACATAAGATCAGCATGCTTTCTATTTATTGTTTAAATAATTAGAACTGCATGATTTAATCTTCTGCTATCACCATAGGATTTGTATGATAGTTGAGAAGATAAAAGGACCGTTAAAATCCAACGCTAAAATATCAAGCTCGTAAGCCTTCTGACGCGAAACCTCACTGTTCTGACTATCGTTGGGGCCGTGTTGTACCCACTCAGTGGGCACGCCCATCTATCTTCAGACGGTGCGGGATTACACCTGCGTGTTACATGGAAGGGATTTATCACTTCTCGTTGCTCAGCATAGCACGTGGTGGTCCAGGGAGTAGGTCGGGTCAGCTTGACCATGTAGGCTACATATGTGGCGCATATGGTAGCTATATGGAGGTAGCCATCTGTGGGGTCAGAGATTGTGTTGTACCAACTCAGTTGGCACAGTCTGCTGGATTGCCCAAATGAAGGGGAATCGCACGGGTTGGCGATTGGCTGGGATTGCCTACCAGAAATTAGTGCTTGTACTCTCTGTGCAACTTATCTCGCCTGAGCGGGATGCGGAGACCAAGTATGAAATCTGGATCCCATCTCACTAAAAGAGATTTACTCTTTCGGGCTGTTTTGCTGGATTTTTCAGCCAGATAAAATAGTGAGAAAAGAATCTTCCTTAAGTCCTAGATTGATTCTAACATTGATACTGACCTTGCTGTTCTTTCATTGTTGTAGATACCTGCAGCAACGAACACCACGAATTTCAATGTGCGATCCCTACTGGAAAGGGAGAAGTTTGCTGGGCCAAACTTCTCAGACTGGTACGGACACCTTAAGATTGTTCTTAAGGCTGAGAGGAAACTTTATGTCCTCGAGACGACTATACCACCTCAACCCGCTCCGAACGCCGCAAGGGCGGTTCGCGAAGCTTATGAGAAGCATGTCAATGATAGCATTGATGTTGCTTGCCTGATGCTTGCGTCTATGATGCCACAGCTGCAGCGTCAGCATGAGGATCTCTCTGCTATAGAAATTATAGCAAACCTCAAGTTGCTGTATGCTGCACAGGTGAGGACTGAACGCTACAATTTGACTAAACTTTTCTTTCAGAGCAAACTGGCTAAACGGAGTCCAGTGGGAGCTCATGTGCTCAAGATGATTGGGCACAAAGAAGCTCTAGAGAAACTGGGACATACCATCAATCAGGAGCTTGCTGTAGATATTATTTTGCAGTCTCTCCCGGCTTCTTTCGATCCGTTCATCATTAATTTTAATATGAACAAGATCGACTGTACGCCGGCAGAGTTGCTGAATATGCTCTTGACTACAGAGGAGACTCTAAAGGGAAAGCCTTCATCCTCTGTCTTGATGATTCCTGCAAGGAACAAAAGGAAGGGGAAGAAGGGCAAAGCCCCTGTCAAGAACTACAGCAAGGCTCTAAAGCAAAAGGTTAAGCGGTCGAAGGAATACAGATGTTTCCACTGTGGCCAGCTGGGTCACTGGAAAAAGGACTGTAAAGCGCTCCAAGGAGATAAGAAGGGAAGCAATTCTTTCGCTTCTGGCTCAGGTATTTTTGTGACTGAGGTCATGTTTTCTTCTTCTATATCATGGGTGTTGGACACTGCATGTGGAGTTCACATTTGTTCAAATGTACAGGAACTCAAGAGAAGAAGATAGGTGGGACAGCATGAGGTGGACCTACGAGTTGGAAACGGGGCACGGGTTGCTGCTGTTGCTGTAGGAGTTTATTACATCTCTTTACCATCTGGACTTGTATTAGAACTGGACAATTGTTATTTTGTTCCGAGTATTACGAAAAATATTATCTTTATTCCTGCTCTTGTCAGGAAAGGATTTTCCTTTGAATGCAATATTTCAAAGTGTGTTATTTCTTTTGATAATATTGTTTATGCTACTGGATCAATTAACAATGGGTTATTCATGTTGGACATGGAATGTTCTATACAGCAAATTGATAATAAGAAAGCCAAGTATGCTGATGACAGCACCTTGTTATGGCATAGTCGTTTAGGCCATATAAACAAGAAACGCATTAAGCGGTTGCATGATCATGGACTGCTGGGATCATTCTCTTGTGAGGAGATTGATACATGCAAAGCTTGTTTAATGGGCAAAATGACAAAAGCTTCTTTTTCTAATAAAGGTCAAAGGGCTTCAGATTTACTTGACCTTATACACAGTGATGTGTGTGGGCCATTTAGTAAACATGCCAGAGGTGGCTATCTATACTTCATTACCTTTACTGATGATTTCAGTAGATACGGGTATGTCTATTTAATGAGACATAAAAGTGAATCTTTTGACAAGTTCAAAGAGTTCAAGAATGAAGTACAGAATTAGTTAGGCCGAAATATCAAGGCACTTCGCTCAGATCGAGGTGGAGAATACTTGAGTCATGAGTTTACTGACTATCTGAAGGAGTGTGGGATTGTCTCACAGCTCACTCCGCCAGGAACACCGCAATGGAATGGTGTGTCCGAAAGGAGAAATAGAACCTTACTGGATATGGTACGTTCTATGATGAGTTAGGCTACTTTACCTTACTCCTTTTGGGGATTTGCACAGGAGACAGCTGCAAAGGTACTAAACCGAGTGCCATCCAAGGCAGTTTCAAAGACTCCATATGAGTTATGGTATGGGAAACAGCCGAGCTTGACATTTATTAAGATCTGGGGTTGCGAGGCTTATGTCAAAAAGCTCGCCTCTGGGAAATTGGAAAGCAGATCTGAGAAATGTATCTTTGTCGGTTACCCTAAAGAAACAAAGGGTTATTATTTCTACGATCCCAAAGAGAACAAAGTATTTGTTGCTCGGATGGCTATTTTTCTTGAGAAGGAATTTCTTCTGCAAGAGGCCAGTGGGAGAGAAATAAAGCTGGATGAGAATCCAGAAGAAGGACAAAGTAGTCAAGCACAGTTGGATGAGCCTGAGCCAGTAGATCAGGTTACTGAATAACCTGAGGCTCAGATATCACGGGAACCGCGTAGATCGGGAAGGATCCGTCGACAGCCTGAGCGCTATGACGGAGTCTACATCATTGATCATGATGAACCCCTCACTTATGCGGATGCGGTCAGTGGACCGGAATCAGCGAGATGGCTTGAAGCTATGCGCGCCGAGATGGACTCCATGTCAGATAACCAAGTTTGGGATTTGGTTGATCCGCCTCCGGGAGTAATCCCTATAGGCTGTAAGTGGATCTTCAAGAAGAAGATTGACATGGATGGTAACGTGGTTACCTATAAAGGCAGGCTAGTTGCGAAAGGTTTCAAACAAATCTACGGGATAGATTATGATGAAACTTTCTCTCCTGTAGCTATGCTCAAGTCTATTCGGATTATTCTTGCGATAGCAGCATATTATGATTATGAGATCTGGCAGATGGATGTGAAGACCGCTTTCCTTAATGGAAAACTGGATGAGGATGTGTATATGACACAACCTGAAGGTTTCACAAATCCATCAGATCGTCATAAAATATGCAAATTAAAGAAGTCCATTTATGGACTTAAACAAGCATCAAGAAGCTGGAATATTCGTTTTGATGAATCAATCAGTGAATTTGGTTTCATCAAGAATGAAGATGACCCGTGTGTATATAAGAGGTTTAGTGGGAGCGTAATTACTTTCCTAGTCCTCTACGTCGATGACATCTTGATCATTGGAAACGACATTCCTGAACTGCATGCTGTCAAGGCATGGTTAAGAAAATGTTTCCAGATGAAAGATTTAGGAGAAGCAGCCTATGTATTAGGTGTGAAGTTCTACAGGGATAGATCTACGAGGCTTCTTGGACTGTGCCAGAGTACTTACATCGATAAAGTCCTGGAGAGATTCCATTTAGAGAATTCTAAAAGAGGATATCTTCCAGTCAGACATGGTCTGAATCTTTCAAAGAGTCAGTGTCCACAAAAACAGACTGAGAAAGATGAAATGGACAATACGCCTTATGCTTCGGCTATTGGGTCCATTATGTATGCGATGTTGTGTACTCGCCCAGACGTTGCTTACGGGTTAAGCGTGACCAGTCGATTCCAAAGTAGTCCAGGTAAGGCACACTGGATTGCAGTCAAGAACATTTTAAAATATCTACGGAGGACCAAAGATATGTTCTTGGTGTATGGTGGTCAGGAAGAACTCAGTATTGAAGGATATACTGACGCTTCGTTCCAATCTGACCAGGATGATTTCCGATCGCAATCAGGCTATGTTTTTAGCTTGAATGGAGGAGCAGTGGTGTGGAAAAGATTCAAACAGTCTATTGTTGCTGATTCCACAACAGAAGCTGACTATGTTGCAGCCTCAGAAGCATCCAAGGAGGCAGTGTGGATTCGTAAGTTCGTTCAGGAACTTGGTGTTATTCCTTCGAGTGCTGATCCATTGGTTATCTTCTGTGATAACACTGGAGCAATCGCACAAGCAAAGGAACCACGGTCGCACCAGAAGTCCAAGCACATACAGAGACGGTTTCATTTGATCCGAGAGATCATTGATCGAGGCGAGATCAAAGTCTGCAAGGTTCATACAGACGACAATCTGGCTGACCAGCTTACAAAGCCTCTGGCGCAGCAGAAGCATGAGAAGCACTGTAATAATATGGGTTTGAGATTTCTCAACCATTAGATTAAGTGCAAGTGGGAGATTGTTGGGGTATGCCCTTAAGGCTAATGTTTGAGGCCTTGGGATTATATCAGTATCATGTATAAACTCTATGTTTATAAAGGCAATGGTTGTTATTCAGGTTGTTATATTATCTGCTGCAATACATATACTTCTGAATAATGTCTCAATGCTGTTCAGCTTGGCTGACATGCACTTTTGTCCTTAGTCGAGATATCTTGGTGAACATGAGACAGCCTTGATATGATTGAGACTAATATGTGTTCTAATCTTATAGGATGCTTCGAGCATGGAATAAGATGTAGACTCATGGGTACATTGGATGTACTGGACAGACCCTACTAGGATATTCAATTGCTTGTCACAATGTGAATAATCCTTGTATGCAAACAAGTGGCATACTTCCTCTGACTTGAGATCACTTGTGTTTCTAAATGATGATTGGCATTGTTTTGAGGTAGTTCAATATCATTTGAAACATAATGGTTATAGACTATCTTGGATGATGAGCATGAGTCATGTTAGGGTGCTAGTGATAGATATAGGATTGCCGTCTCCTAGTTTGGAGTGTGATGTTCTATAGGGGCCCCTGGATGAGATGATTGAGAAAGTGTATGGCCATACCCAGGTGACTTTGTTCATCTGATCTAATCATTCTCATCATATTGGAGCTACAGGCTTAACACGCTTGTCCAATAAGAACATCCAGTGGCAAAGGAAACATGTATGCCTAGTGAAGTGGATTCACACTTGTGCTGTGGTTTGGGTGTAGTCTTGGAAGACTCTTTCCTTTATATCGGGAGACAGTGATGTGTTGCTAGATACCCCTCACTGATCGTGATAACGTAAGTTGTCGTTACCGACATTTAAAGGAAACCCTTAGGGTCGCACAATTTGATGATATGGCTTACTTAAGTTAGATCGTGTGGACTGAATTGTTTGGGTTCAGTTTAAAGGGATTTAATCTCTGATTGTAAGTTGTTGGGGTATGCCCTTAAGGCTAATGTTTGAGGCCTTGGGATTGTATCAGTATCATGTAATAAACTCTTGTGTTTATAAAGGCATGGTTATTATTCAGGTTGTTACCTTGTCTGCTGCAATAAGTATACTTCTGAATAATGTCTCAAAGCTGTTCAGCTAGGCTGACATGCTAAATGTCCTTAGTCGATATATCTTGGTGAACATGAGACAGCCTTGATATGATTGAGACTAATATGTATTCTAATCTTATAGGATGCTTCGAGCATGGAATAAGATGTAGACTCATGGGTACATTGGATGTACTGGACAGACCCTACTAGGATATTCAATTGCTTGTCACAATGTGAATGATCCTTGATTGCAACAAGTGGCACATGTCCTCTGACTTGATATCACTTGTGTTTCTAAATGATGATTGTCATTGTTTTGAGGTAGTTCAATATCATTTGAAACATAATGGTTATAGACTATCTTGGATAATGATCATGAGTCAGGTTAGGGCACTAGTGATAGATAGAGGATTGCCGTCTCCTTGTTGAAGGAGTGTGGTGTTCTATAGGGGCCCCCTAGATGAGATGATTGAGAAAGTGTATGGCCATACCCAGGTGACTATGCTCATCTGATCTAATCATGCTCATCATATTGGAGTTACAAGCTTGACAGGCTTGTCCAATAAGAACATCCAGTGGCAAAGGAAACATGTAATGCCTAGTGAGTTGATTCACGCTTGTGCTGTGGTTTGGGTGAAGTCTTGGAAGACTCTTTCCTTTATATCGGGAGACAGTGATGTGTTGCTAGATACCCCTCACTGGTCGTGATAACGTGAGTTATCGTTACCGACATTTAAAGGAAACCCTCAGGGTCGCACAATTTGGTGATATGGCTTACTTAAGTCAGATCGTGTGGACTGAATTGTTTAGGTTCAGTTTAAAGGGATAGAGACTCTGATTGTAAGTGAGATCTGGTCTAATCATGTTTGATTGATTGGGGCTTGAGATCGGTAAGCTTCGATCGAGAGAGTTGATGCTAGATCGGTGAGATCAAGAGCATCAAGAGATGAACGGTTAGATCTTGAACCCTTTGGTTCAGAGTGAGATCTAGAGCATGGCTTGGGCTGGTTTAATTTGGTTCTTGAACCAAATTGAAGTGGATTAAAGTGGCTTGAACCGGTTCACAAAGGGTGAACGCTTGGTTCAAGGCGTTAGGCGTTTTTGGTTTGGTTGTGGCGCATAGCTTCATATCTTCCATTTATGGAATGTAATGAAGGCGACTTCACCTTAACGCAAAAGCGTTTTGAACGCTCGACTTCACTCTTCTCTTCTCAACGTTCCTCTTTGGGGGAAATAGGATTCGGACGAGAAGGAGAAGAAGAAGGTTACTCTCGCCAAGCTTCATCTCGAAACACCCTCACGCGACAAGGATTCTTTGAAGTGCTTTTGCTAGCACAAAGGACTCAAAGAGCAAGCTATCGTCATCGGTTGTGTGCGTCACCTTTGGAGAAGGAGCACTTGAACCTTTGCTTCCAAGGCATCATCAAATCGATGGCATTGGTATGATCTTTTAGATCTATTCCTCTTATACAAGTTGATCATATGCTTTTATGATTGCGATCCCATGAAGCCCTATCTTCCGCTCGCAAAACTCTATATGTGCGCCACAATCAGAGTTTCGGCTCCCCTCTTGAAAGGGGTTTTCTACAAGTTTCGGCCCCCCTCATGAAAGGGGTTTCATCAATTGGTATCAGAGCAAGCGGTTGTATGTAGAATCATATGATTGCTTGTTGATTTGTGATCCTTGTTTGTGTTTAACTAGTAGATCTAGTAGTTAGCATCTTGCGCATCTCATGTTTAGTAGTGAAACATTACATGGTGTATGTGTTTACTCCCTAGCGCAAGCATATATGATGAAGGAGGGCGCATGTTGAATGATGTAGGTTTTCTTAAAAACTTAATCACTTGTGCGCCTCACTAGATCTAAGTGGCGCCTACAATAAACCCTTATATGGGTTGATGGGGTTGAAGTCACCTCTATGTTGGATCCAATAGTCTGATCAGACCATCTGACAGCCTAGATGGATCGACCAGATGGCACCTGTGCGCAAGCACAAGGTGGCCATAGGTCGATTGCATCTTAGGCGTGTAGCGAGGTCTGGTTGAGACAACCAGGAAGAACACATGAGTTAGGCCCGGGGTCACACCCGCTTGCCAGAACTCATGAGGGTTGTTCAGCCCTTGGCGCATGCATGGTTGACCATTAGGTCAACGCGAGTCAGTTAGGACTTGGTGCATGCAAGGGACAGAGGATCTGACTAGATGGATGAGTGGATCCCTATCAATGGACCATTGTAAGGTTGTAGGGCTCATAAGAAAATTAAAATTGATGCCAATGGGGTTTTCAAAATTTTATTTTCTTGTTAAATGGATCACATGTTGATTTGATGCCATGTGCTTGTTTTTTTAATCTTATGTGGGTTGCCCTTTTAATGTGTGCTGTGCTGGGGCCTGCGAGCCTGGTAAATTATTATTTTGTGATCTGCGAATCACATTTTTTAATTAATTTATAATGTGTAGTTGACCTGCGAGTCAACCTTGTCTAGATAGATCAAAATGTATTTTGATTAGACAAGAGCACAAAGGCACACATCTAAGAGGGGCATTCAGCTGGTGGCGCACCTGAGGTGCTCTTGGCGCTAGGGCCCTGGGTTGGACCAGATGAAAGGCAAAAGACCCAAGAAGAGCTAGTGAAGACTTAAATTAGGTTAAGGTCTTACTTAGGCTCTATGGGCTTTTACCACATAAGATCCATGCTTTCTTTTTATTCTATATATAATTAGAACTGCATGAGTTTATCTTCTGCTATCACCATAGGGTTTGCATGATAGTTAAGAAGTTAAAAGACCGTTAAAATCCAACGCTAACATATCAAGCTCGTAAGCCTTCTGACGCGAAACCTCACTGTTCTGATTATCGTTGGAGCCGTGTTGTACCCACTCAGTGGGCACGTCCATCTATCTTCAGACAGTGCGGGATTTCACCTGCGTGTTACAGAGTAGGGATTTATCCCTTCTCGTTGCTCAGCATAGCACGTGGTGGTCCAGGGAGTAGGTCGGGTCAGCTTGACCATGTAGGCTACATATGTGGCGCATATGGTAGCACATGGAGGCAGCCATCTGTGGGATCAGAGACTGTGTTGTACCAACTCAGTTGGCACAGTCTGCTGGATTGCCCAGATGAAGGGGAATCGCACGGGTTGGCGATTGGCTGGTACAGCCTACTAGAAATTAGTGCTTGTCATCTCTGTGCATCTTATCTCGCCTGAGCGGGAGGCGGAGACCAAGTATGAAATCTGGATCCCATCTCACTAAAAGAGTGTTACTCTTTCGGACTGTTTACTGGATTTTTCAGTCAGACAAAATAGTGAGAAAAGAATCTTTCTTAAGTCCTGGATTGATTCTATACATTGATACTGACCTTGCTGTTCTTGCATTGTTGTAGATTCCTGCAGCAACGAACACCATGAGCTTCAATGTGCGATCCCTACTGGAAAGGGAGAAGTTTGCTGGGCCAAACTTCTCAGACTGGTTCGGACACCTTAAGATTGTTCTTAAGGCAGAGAGGAAACTGTATGTCCTCGAGACGGCTGTGCCGCCTCAACCCGCTGCGAACGCCGCAAGGGCGGTTCGTGATGCTTATGAAAAGCACGTCAATGATAGCATTGGTGTCGCTTGCCTGATGCTAGCGTCTATGACGCCACCGCTGCAGCGTCAGCATGAGGATATGTCGGCTATAGAAATTATAGCGAACCTCAAGATGCTGTATGCTGCACAGGCGAGGACAGAACGCTATAATCTGACAAAGCTTTTCTTTCAGAGCAAACTGGCTGAAGGGAGCCCAGTGGGAGCCCACGTGCTCAAAATGATTGGGCACAAGGAGGCTCTGGAGAAACTGGGGCATACCATCAACCAGGAGCTTGCTGTAGACATTATTCTGCAGTCTCTCCCGCCCTCTTTCGATGCGTTCATCATTAACTTTAATATGAACAAGATCGATTGTACTCCGGCAGAGCTGCTGAATATGCTCTTGACTACTGAGGAAACTCTGAAGGGAAAGCCTTCAACCTCTGTCTTAATGGTTCCTTCCAGGAACAAGAAGAAGGGGAAGAAGGGCAAGGCCCCTGTCAAGAATTACAGCAAGGCTCTGAAACAAAAGGTGAAGCGGGCAAAGGACAACAGGTGTTTCCACTGTGGCCAGCTGGGTCACTGGAAAAAGGACTGTAAAGCGCTCCAAGGAGATAAGAGGGGAAGCATCGCTTCTGGCTCAGGTATATATGTGACTGAGGTCATGTTATCTTCTTCTTCTATTTCATGGGTGTTGGACACTGCATGTGGAGTTCACATTTGTTCAAATGTACAGGAACTCAAGAGAAGAAGGCAGGTGGGACAGCATGAGGTAGACCTACGCGTTGGAAACGGGGCACGGGTTGCTGCTGTTGCTGTAGGAGACTATTTCATTTCTTTACCATCTGGCATTGTATTGGAATTAAACAATTGTTATTTTGTACCCAGTATAACCAAGAATATTATCTCTATTCCTGCTCTTGTCAGGAAAGGATTTGCCTTTGAATGCAATATTTCAAAGTGTGTTTTATCTTTAGATAATATTGTTTATGCAACTGGTTCAATTAACAATGGGTTATTCATGTTGGACATGGAATATTCTATACAAAACATTGATAATAAGAAAGCCAAGTATGCTGAAGATAGCACCTTGTTATGGCATAGTCGTTTAGGCCATATTAACAAGAAGCGCATTAAGCGGTTGCATGATCATGGACTGCTGGGATCATTCTCCTATGAGGAGATTGATACATACAAAGCTTGTTTAATGGGTAAAATGACGAAGTCACCTTTTCCTAACAAAGGTCAAAGGGCTTCAGGTTTACTTGACCTTATACACAGTGATGTGTGTGGGCCGTTTAGTAAACATGCCAGAGGTGGCTATCAGTACTTCATTACATTTACTGATGATTTCAGTAGATATGGTTATGTCTATCTAATGAGACATAAGAGTGAATCCTTTGACAAGTTCAAAGAGTTCAAGAATGAAGTACAGAATCAGCTAGGCCGAAATATCAAGGCACTTCGTTCTGATCGAGGTGGAGAATACCTGAGTCATGCGTTTACTGACTATCTGAAGGAGTGTGGGATTATCTCACAGCTCACTCCGCCAGTAACACCGCAATGGAATGGTGTGTCCGAGAGGAGAAATAGAACGTTACTTGATATGGTTCGTTCTATGATGAGTCAGGCTACTCTTCCATATTCCTTTTGGGGATTTGCACTAGAAACAGCTGCAAAGGTACTAAACCGAGTGCCATCCAAGGCCGTTTCAAAGACTCCATATGAGTTATGGTATGGGAAACAGCCGAGCTTGACATTTATCAGGATCTGGGGTTGCGAGGCTTATGTCAAAAAGCTCGCCTCTGGGAAACTAGAGAGCAGATCTGAGAAATGTATCTTTGTCGGTTACCCTAAGGAAACTAAGGGTTATTATTTCTACGATCCCAAAGAGAACAAAGTATTTGTTGCTCGGACGGCCATATTTCTTGAGAAGGGGTTTCTTCTCTAAGAGGCCAGTGGGAGAGAAATAAAGCTGGATGAGAATCCAGAGGAAGGACAAAGTAGTCAAGCACAGTTGGATGAGCCTGAGCCGGTAGATCAGGTTACTGAACAACCTGAGGCTCAGATATCACGGGAACCGCGAAGATCGGGAAGGATCCGTCGTCAGCCTGAGCGCTATGACGGAGTCTACATCATTGATAATGATGAACCCCTTACTTATGCGGATGCGGTCAGTGGACCGGAGTCAGCTAGATGGCTTGAAGCTATGCGAGCCGAGATGGACTCCATGTCAGATAACCAAGTCTGGGATTTGGTTGATCCGCCTCCGGGAGTAATCCCTATAGGCTGTAAATGGATCTTCAAGAAGAAGATTGACATGGATGGTAATGTGGTTACCTATAGAGGCAGGCTAGTTGCGAAAGGTTTCAAACAAATCTACGGGATAGATTATTATGAAACTTTCTCTCCTGTAGCCATGTTTAAGTCTATTCGGATTCTTTTCGCGATAGCTGCATATCATGATTATGAGATCTGGCAGATGGATGTGAAAACAGCTTTCCTTAATGGAAATCTGGATGAGGATGTGTATATGACACAACCTGAAGGTTTCACTAATCCATCAGATCGTCATAAAATATGCAAACTAAAGAAGTCCATTTATGGACTGAAACAAGCATCTAGAAGCTGGAATATTCGTTTTGATGAATCAATCTCTGAGTTTGGTTTCATCAAGAACGAAGATGACCCGTGTGTATATAAAAGGTTTAGTGGGAGCGTGATTACATTCCTAGTCCTCTACGTCGATGATATCTTGATCATTGGAAACGATATTCCATAAATGCATGCGGTTAAGGCATGGCTAAGGAAATGTTTCCAGATGAAAGATTTAGGAGAAGCAGCCTATGTATTAGGTGTGAAGATCTATAGGGATAGATCTAAGAGGCTTCTCGGGCTGTGCCAGAGTACTTACATCGATAAGGTCCTGGAAAGATTCCATTTAGAGAAATCTAAAAGGGGATATCTTCCAGTCAGACATGGTCTGAATCTTTCGAAGAGTCAGTGTCCACAAACACAGACTGAGAAAGATGAAATGGACAATACGCCTTATGCTTCGGCTATTGGGTCCATTATGTATGCGATGTTGTGTACTCGCCCAGACGTCGCTTACGGGTTAAGCGTGACCAGTCGTTTCCAAAGTAATCCAGGACAGGCACACTGGATTGCAGTCAAGAACATCTTAAAATATCTGCGGAGGACCAAAGATATGTTCTTGATATATGGTGGTCAGGAAGAACTCAGTATAGAAGGATATACTGACGCTTCGTTCCAGTCGGACCAGGATGATTTCCGATCGCAATCAGGCTATGTTTTTAGCTTAAATGGTGGAGCAGTGGTGTGGAAGAGTTTCAAACAGTCAACTGTTGCTGATTCCACAACAGAAGCCGAGTATGTTGCAGCCTCGGAAGCATCCAAGGAGGCAGTGTGGATTCGTAAGTTCGTGAGAGAACTTGGTGTTGTTCCTTCGAGTGTCGATCCTTTGGTTATCTTCTGTGATAACACTGGAGCCATCGCACAAGCAAAGGAACCACGGTCGCACCAGAAGTCCAAGCACATACAGAGACGGTTTCACTTGATCCGGGAGATCATAGATCGTGGCGAGATCAAAATCTGCAAGGTTCATACAGACGACAATCTGGCTGACCCGCTTACCAAGCCTCTGGCGCAGCAGAAGCATGAGAAGCACCGTAATAACATGGGTTTGAGATTTCTCAACCATTAGATTAAGTGCAAGTGGGAGATTGTTGGGGTATGCCCTTAAGGCTAATGTTTGAGGCCTTGGGATTGTATCAGTATCATGTAATAAACTCTTGTGTTTATAAAGGCATGGTTATTATTCAGGTTGTTACCTTGTCTGCTGCAATAACTATACTTCTGAATAATGTCTCAAAGCTGTTCAGCTAGGCTGACATGCTAAATGTCCTTAGTCGATATATCTTGGTGAACATGAGACAGCCTTGATATGATTGAGACTAATATGTATTCTAATCTTATAGGATGCTTCGAGCATGGAATAAGATGTAGACTCATGGGTACATTGGATGTACTGGACAGACCCTACTATGATATTCAATTGCTTGTCACAATGTGAATGATCCTTGATTGCAACAAGTGGCACATGTCCTCTGACTTGAGATCACTTGTGTTTCTAAATGATGATTGTCATTGTTTTGAGGTAGTTCAATATCATTTGAAACATAATGGTTATAGACTATCTTGGATAATGATCATGAGTCAGGTTAGGGTACTAGTGATAGATAGAGGATTGCCGTCTCCTTGTTGAAGGAGTGTGGTGTTCTATAGGGGGCCCCAAGATGAGATGATTGAGAAAGTGTATGGCCATACCCAGGTGACTATGCTCATCTGATCTAATCATGCTCATCATATTGCAGTTACAAGCTTGACAGGCTTGTCCAATAAGAACATCCAGTGGCAAAGGAAACATGTAATGCCTAGTGAGTTGATTCACGCTTGTGCTGTGGTTTGGGTGAAGTCTTGGAAGACTCTTTCCTTTATATCGGGAGACAGTGATGTGTTGCTAGATACCCCTCACTGGTCGTGATAACGTGAGTTATCGTTACCGACATTTAAAGGAAACCCTCAGGGTCGCACAATTTGGTGATATGGCTTACTTAAGTCAGATCGTGTGGACTGAATTGTTTAGGTTCAGTTTAAAGGGATAGAGACTCTGATTGTAAGTGAGATCTGGTCTGATCATGTTTGATTGATTGGGGCTTGAGATCGGTAAGCTTCGATCGAGAGAGTTGATGCCAGATCGGTGAGATCAAGAGCATCAAGAGATGAACGGTTAGATCTTGAATTCTTTGGTTCAGAGTGAGATCTAGACCATGGCTTGGGCTGGTTTAATTTGGTTCTTGAACCAAATTGAAGTGGATTAAAGTGGCTTGAACCGGTTCACAAAGGGTGAACGCTTGGTTCAAGGCGTTAGGCGTTTTTGTTTTGGTTGTGGCGCATAGCTTCATATCTTCCATTTATGGAATGTAATGAAGGCGACTTCACCTTAACGCAAAAGCGTTTTGAACGCTCGACTTCACTCTTCTCTTCTCAACGTTCCTCTTTGGGGGAAATAGGATTCGGACGAGAAGGAGAAGAAGAAGGTTACTCTCGCCAAGCTTAATCTCGAAACACCCTCACGCGACAAGGATTCTTTGAAGTGCTTTTGCTAGCACAAAGGACTCAAAGAGCAAGCTATCGTCATCGGTTGTGTGAGTCACCTTTGGAGAAGGAGCACTTGAACCTTTGCTTCCAAGGCATCATCAAATCGATGGCATTGGTATGATCTTTTAGATCTATTCCTCTTATACAAGTTGATCATATGCTTTTATGATTGCGATCCCATGAAGCCCTATCTTCCGCTCGCAAAACTCTATATGTGTAACATCCCGTTATCTTAACCCCAAACAAGCAACATAATTCATAAAAGAAACAGGATGTGTCATACAAGATCGATTCATATGCTAGGTAAAACCAAGTCTAGGAAACACGATCTGAAAATTTCAAAAATCCATACATATAAATCTCCACAAAACACAATTTCATAAAGGTACCTGCCACCACGCATTCCTTGCACTAGACATATGCAAGGCAACAGTTATATCAAATCCGTATCAAATCCATAAAATCCATAAAGGTACCTGCCACCAGGCAATACTTGCACTAGACATATGCAAGTTACAGGTATATCAAAACCGATTACAAAGAATACACCACAAACCGAATTTCAAAACAAAATCACAAAATCGATTTTTATAAACTCATACCAAACACCGAAACCAGGCTGAAGCCCGCGGTGACACAAAAATGAAAACCATTTAACTGCCACAATCCGGCAACACAAATTCATATAGTTTAGTCATAGTCGGCAGCACATGTTCACATAATTCAGATATTAAGGCCACAACCGGCATCACAAGTTCATTAAGCATAAATCACGATATCCATATAATGCTAACTGCGCCCCTGCTCTACACCTGAAAATAATGAGGGGTGAGCTACACAGCCCAGTGAGTGGATAGTCTAAATCGACCATCCATAACATACACTCAAAAATATAGACAACAGATTATTTTAAAAATCTTTAACAGGAACAATTATGTCAACATATAACAACATAAAGAAAACAGAAGTCATATAAACAGTCAGATGTACACACCAACATATAACAAACTCAGGTCCTAGAGTTATACTCTAAACCAACTCAGATGTACACACCAACACATAACAAACTCAGGTTCTAGAGTTATACTCTAAACCAACTAAACACACCAACACTTAATTAACCTAGTTGTCCAGCATATTCAGTAGTGACCATTATGGTCTAACCCGGCTTTGGCCTAAGCACTGGGAGACTGCAAAATTTCATGCAACACATAAACATGGACAGTGAGTAGAATCAAGAGGTGGCCCCCGCCAGGTCACGACGTGGCACTTTGCTCTAAAACACCCCATAAACACATCGATGGATTGTGTGTAGATTCAAGAGGTGGCCCCCGCCGGGTCACGACGTGGCACTTTGCTCTACGACACCCCATATCACAAAAAGAGAGTGATGACATCAAGAGGTGGCCCCTGTCCGACCAAGACATGGCACTTTGCGTCAAAACCCGTTCTCCCAAAAGGTTCCTACTGGACAACAGACACATCTTATATCATATATCACAAAGGTGGACTCCTAAGTGTCAACTAGACTCTAGGATAGTCATCACAATAATCACATCGGGCAGGCTGAACAACAACCCCCATCACAATAATCATAACAGGCAGGCTGAACATCAACCCCCTTCACATATCACAATACAGGGCTGAAAATTCAAACCCTTAACATATCACATATTGACCATCCCCTTGAGTACACAGCTACACTTAGCCTTAGTCCTAACCAACACATGATCACAACAGATAATATTCGAAAATCCCATATCAACATAATTTTCAAAATTCACATAACCACATAATATTCACATATTCAAAGATCACTTAACATTCCAAAAATCATAAATCACATAATATTTAAAAATCACATAACATAGTGTAATCCTTAAGTTTCAGGCTGGTCAGTTCAGTGTAACCTTGCTATGTTATCACCCAATGTTCTCAAACATGAATACATGGTCTTAGATAAATAAACATGAGTTTTATAATATTATAAGCATTCATCAAGTATCCAAAAAATCAATATAAAATTTAAACATAAACTTAAAGCATGTATTCATCAAATTGCTTTACAATTCACACATGTAACCCACGGTTAACATAACATATTATCTATTTAATTTTAAACCTTAATTAACATGAATTTCATGTTTAAAATCATTGGTCTAAAACTTCCCAAATTCCATAAGAGAATACCTTAAATTTCATATTACAAATTTTCGGTTTTCATAAACAATCATCAAGATTTCGGATTTCACAATTAACATCAAGGATTCGGTTTTTCATAAATAATTATCAAGGTTACAAATTTTCGGTTTTCATCCCAACTATCAAGATTTCGGTTTTACACATGGTAATTTTCATGCAATCAAATTTATTATTTAACACAACTATATTGATGGAGTTCGAATAAGACACATATGGAAGGAATTAAGACACCCCACTCACCTCTTAACCGAGAATACTAGGGTGAAAATCCTCCACAACAATTCGCCTAAAGCCTTGAAATTCCACCAATGTTGCCACCAAGGGAAGAGGAACGCCACCAACACCAAGACGCCGGCCAAAGGGAGAAGGAAGAGGAAGAAAGGAATTTTCGCCTCCAAGCCTCCAAGAATCGCCCCAAGCCTTCAAGCCGTCGCCCAAGAATTTCCTCCAAGCCAAAATTTCGCCACAAACTCTACCCTAACCGAAATTACTAACTCAAAATTTCGGTTTTAAATTTTTTAACCCATTAACCCATTAATTCAAATAGGGTTTAATCCATTTAACTAATAATTTGAATTTTAAAACCCAATTCGTGCAAACCCAATAACCCATAATTACTAATTAATTTAACCATTAACTAACCATTCACTTAATGAAAATCCAATAAGGATTTAATTGACATCCAATAAGGATTAACGTCCAATAACTCCAATTAATTGACAATTAAATAACTTAAATTAACAAGCAGTAAACTCTAATTAATTAACTGAAAATTGGTATCCAATAAGCTAGTTAATTAATTAACATTAACATCCAAAAATCTCTAATTTAATTAACTATAATTCAACAACCAAAATCTCTAATTAATTTATCATAAATTAACAATCAATACACAGGAATAATAACACAGTCAATAATTTTATTTAAATCAAAATAATGCTTACCAGGACTTAAGATCCTTGGATCTTACATCCCTCCCTCCTTATAAAGCTTTAGTCCTCTAAAGCTCAGCATCCATATCATCAAAAAGATAAGCATAAAACTTCCTCATATCAGCTTCAGTCTCCCAAGTTGCCTCCTCAACCGACTGATTTCCCCAGATAACCTTTACCAAAGGTATAATCTTGTTCCTCAGAACTTTATCCTTTCTATCCACAATCCGGAGAGGTCTTTCCTCAAAAGTCAAATCACTCTGAATCTGAAGAGGTTCCAATTCCAATACATGAGATGGATCAGGATGATATTTCCTCAAAACAGAAACATGGAACACATTATGCACATGATCCATAGCAGGAGGTAAAGCTAACCGGTAAGCCACTGGACCAATTCTCTCAATAATGTCAAAAGGGCCTACAAACCTAGGGCTCAACTTGCCCTTTTTTCCAAACCTCATAACACCCTTAGTAGGTGACACCTTTAAGAAAACATGATCCCCTACCATAAACTCCAAGGAACGACGACGGTCATCAGCATAACTCTTCTGTCTGTCCCGAGAAATCTTCAGTTTATTCTGTATCTCTCTGACCTTATCAGTAGTCTCCTGAACTGCATCAGATCTCAAAATCATTCTGTCACCAGTTTCCTCCCAACACAAGGGAGTCCTACACCTTCTTCCATACAAAGCCTCATAAGGAGCCATCTGAATACTGGAGTGGAAACTATTATTATAAGTGAACTCTATCAAAGATAGATCCCGGTTCCACTCAGAACTCCAATCAACCACATAAGCTCTCAACAGGTCTTCTAGAGTCTGTATAGTACGCTCCGTCTGGCCATCAGACTGAGGATGGTATGCTGTACTAAAACTCAACTTAGTACCCAAACCCTCCTGTAAGCTCTTCCAAAATCTGGACAAAAATCGAGAGTCCCTATCAGACACAATATCAACAGGCACTCCATGCAGTCTGACTATCTCATTAATGTATAATCTAGCCAGCCTCTCTAAAGGATAAGTCATCTTGATCGGGAGAAAATGGGCTGATCTAGTGAGTCTATCAACGATCACCCAAATAGCATCATGACCCAATCTGGTTCTAGGCAAACCACACACAAAATCCATACTGATGCATTCCCACTTCCACTCAGGAATAGGAAGGGGCTGCAACAAACCACCAGGCTTCTGGTGTTCAGCCTTTACAGTCTGACAAGTTAAACACCTAGAGACAAAATCAGATACTTCTTTCTTCATTCCCGGCCACCAAAAATTTTTCTTAAGGTCCTGATACATCTTAGTCACACCAGGATGTAGAGAATATTTGGAGTTATGGCTGTCCTCCAATATTTCTTTCCTCAAGCTCGGTTCCTCAGGGACACATACCCTTCCACGAAACCGAAGAATACCATCATCAGACAAGCTAAAATCCTGAACTGCTCCATCAACCAAACTATCCCTGATCTGAACTAATCTCGGATCCACAGACTGCCGATCTCTGATCTTCTGCAACAAAGCAGACTATACTCTGAGAAAAGCCACATAACCCAACTGAACTCTAGGAGAAACACTGATCCTGAGATCGCTGAACTCCTGCAGTAACCGCCACTCACTGACTCGTAGTGCCGCTACTGAAGTAACTGGATGTCTGCTCAGTGCATCAGCCACTACATTGGCCTTTCCAGCCTGATACTGAATAGAGAAGTCATAGTCTTTGATCAACTCCATCCATCTTCTCTGTCTCATGTTCAACTCCTTCTGAGTGAAGATATACTTGAGACTCTGGTGGTCAGTGAACAGATCAAACTCCTGACCCAACAAATAGTGACGCCATATCTTCAAAGCAAAGACTACGGCCGCCAACTCTAAATCATGAGTAGGGTAGTTCAACTCATACTCCTTCAGTTGTCTCCAAGCATAGGCTACCACAGAACCCATCTGCATCAAGACACAACCCAACCCTTTGCCTGAAGCATCCGTATATACAGTAAACCTTTCCCCATCACTAGGAATAATGAGGATCGGTGTACTAGTCAACCTCCTCTTCAGCTCCTGAAAGCTCTCTTCACACTTGTCATCCCAAATAAACTTAGCCTCCTTTCTGGTTAATTTAGTTAAAGGACCCGCCAGCTTGGAGAATCCCTCAACAAATCTCCGGTAGTAACCTGCTAAACCCAGGAAACTTCTGATCTCAGTAGCACTAGTCGGTCTTCCCCAATCAAGAATAGCTTGCACTTTAACTGGATCCACAGACACCCCCTGACCAGAAATCACATGTCCCAAGAAGCTGATTTTCTCTAGCCAGAACTCACACTTACTAGCCTTGGCAAATAATCGGTTCTTCCTCAGAACCTCCAGCACTCTACGCAAGTCACTGACATGATCTGAAGTAGTCCGAGAGTATACCAAGATATCATCTATAAAGACTACCACACAAGAGTCAAGCAATTCATGGAATACCCTGTTCATCAAATCCATGAAGACAGCAGGTGCATTCGTCAGTCCAAAAGGCATAACTAGAAATTCAAAATGCCCATACCTGGTCCTGAAAGCAGTCTTAAATATATCCTCATCCTTGACCCTAAGCTGATAATACCCTGATCTCAGATCAATCTTAGAGAACACTGTAGCTCCCTGTAGTTGATCAAATAGATCATCAATTCTGGGAAGAGGATACTTATTCTTGATAGTCACTTGATTCAACTGCCTGTAGTCTATACACATCCTCAGGGTTCCATCTTTCTTCTTTACAAATAGTACTGGCGCTCCCCAGGGAGAAGCACTAGGCCGAATGTACCCTTTCTCTAGCAATTCCTCTAGTTGTTTCTTAAGTTCGGCCAGCTCTGAGGTAGCCATGCGATAAGGAGCTCGGGAGATAGGTGCCGTACCTGGCGCCAACTCAATGCCAAACTCTACCTCTCGAATCGGTGGCAGGCCTGAAAATTCTTCAGAGAACACATCAGGAAATTCTTTCACCACCGCCATCTGAGTCAAATCAGAAGTAGAATCATCCTGCACCTTAACATGCGCAAGATAACCCTTGCATCCACTAGCAAGTAACTTCCTGGCCTGCAGGAAAGATATTACATGCGGTCCTTGGTCCGACACTAGACCTCTCACAAAAATCCTACTCCCATCTAGCAGATTTAAAGTGATTACTTTCTCAAAGCAATCCACAGTAGCATGATGTGAGGATAACCAATCCATACCTAGGATGACATCATAATCTTGCATGTCTAAAAGGATTAGATCTACCAGAAACTCATAACCCTCTACATGCACTACACAATCAGCACAAACAGTATCTGTAGACAATGATTTTCCTAAGGGAGTACTCACAGACACAACATAGTCTAGCATCTTAGGTACAACAGGTAAACATGCAGCAAACTTAACAGATACAAAAGACAAATTTGCACCAGGATCAAATAAGATACGAGCTAACTGATCAAATAAAAATAAGGTACCTTCCACGACGGATCGGGAAGCTCGTGTATCCTTCTCAGCCACAGCATAAACTCGTGTCTGGACTGTAGGCTTCTCTGCGCCTCTATTCTGCATCTCAGGCTCTTTGCAGTCCTTGACCATGTGCCCTGGTTTCTTACACCTGAAGCATACACCATTCCTCTTATGACAGTCTTTCACCAGGTGTCCCTTGAGCCCACAATAATTACAAGTCCGGTCCTCTGTGATACCGTTTCTTACATCCCTGGCATCCCTGAACTGCTGCTGTGCATCCCTGGACTGCTGCGGTGCCTTGTAGGAGTAAGGCTTATACCTGCTCTTTTTGTAGTCCTTATGTTTAGGGTACTTCTTACCCTTGCCGCCACTACCATACTGAGGAACCGCCGCCTCAGCTGCAGGAATCACTGTCACGGCAACATGAGAACTCCTCTCAGCTATGTATCTCTCAATGGTGCGTGCTCGCCCAACAGTCTCAACATAGGTCTCCAAGTGCTGAGCACCAACCTGCTCTCTAATGTCCCATCTGAGACCTCTGAGAAACTTGGTAGCTCTCCTCTTTTCAGTGTTTATCAGGTGAGGAGCATATTTTCCCAACTTGGTGAACTGCAACTCATACTGGTCCACTGTCATATCACCCTGCTCCAGGTGAATAAATGCCACCTCTCGGTCCTCCACCAAACTATCTGGGAAGTACTTCTCGTTAAATCGAGACAAGAAGTAAGGCCAATCTACAGTCTCATGTCTTTCTTCGGCAAGTCTCACTACTCCCTTCCACCACTCATCTGCGTCCCCACGCATCATATAGGTGGTCAGACATAACTTGTCTTCGTCCGAGCAACGCATAACTTGGAAAATCTTTTCCAAGCACAACTGCCAGTTCTCGGCAGTACTGGATTCTGAGCCCCCATAAAAAGAACTAGGACCCAGTTTCTGGAATTCACTCACAAGTGAAGCATAGCGCCTGTGAGCGCCCTCCTGAGAGTCATCCCCCACCGCCCGAGTAGTAGTCTGGGGTCTCTCTTGAGTCAGCTGCTGCAAAAGCTGCTGTTGTGCCTCTTGATGCTGAGTCTGTTGCTGCTGCAGCATCTGAGCTTGCCTCTCTATCATGGCACCTTGTTGCTGTACCATGCCAGTCAGAGCCTCAATAGTTCTCGTGAGGTTCGAAGGCTGCTCATCCTCGCCACTAGCATTTCCTCTGGTTCGCACCATCTTCAATTCCTACACACACATACCATAGTCAGGAAAACAAACATAAACCTATCAGGTGTCTAGCAATACACAAACATGTTTTCCTCCCCGAACTAAGTTTTAGCTAGCCAACTGCTCTGATACCATTCTGTAACATCCCGTTATCTTAACCCCAAACAAGCAACATAATTCATAAAAGAAACAGGATGTGTCATACAAGATCGATTCATATGCTAGGTAAAACCAAGTCCAGGAAACACGATCTGAAAATTTCGAAAATCCATACATATAAATCTCCACAAAACACAATTTCATAAAGGTACCTGCCACCACGCATTCCTTGCACTAGACATATGCAAGGCAACAGTTATATCAAATCCGTATCAAATCCATAAAATCCATAAAGGTACCTGCCACCAGGCAATACTTGCACTAGACATATGCAAGTTACAGGTATATCAAAACCGATTACAAAGAATACACCACAAACCGAATTTCAAAACAAAATCACAAAATCGATTTTTATAAACTCATACCAAACACCGAAACCAGGCTGAAGCCCGCGGTGACACAAAAATGAAAACCATTTAACTGCCACAATCCGGCAACACAAATTCATATAGTTTAGTCATAGTCGGCAGCACATGTTCACATAATTCAGATATTAAGGCCACAACCGGCATCACAAGTTCATTAAGCATAAATCACGATATCCATATAATGCTAACTGCGCCCCTGCTCTACACCTGAAAATAATGAGGGGTGAGCTACACAGCCTAGTGAGTGGATAGTCTAAATCGACCATCCATAACATACACTCAAAAATATAGACAACAGATTATTTTAAAAATCTTTAACAGGAACAATTATGTCAACATATAACAACATAAAGAAAACAGAAGTCATATAAACAGTCAGATGTACACACCAACATATAACAAACTCAGGTCCTAGAGTTATACTCTAAACCAACTCAGATGTACACACCAACACATAACAAACTCAGGTTCTAGAGTTATACTCTAAACCAACTAAACACACCAACACTTAATTAACCTAGTTGTCCAGCATATTCAGTAGTGACCATTATGGTCTAACCCGGCTTTGGCCTAAGCACTGGGAGACTGCAAAATTTCATGCAACACATAAACATGGACAGTGAGTAGAATCAAGAGGTGGCCCCCGCCAGGTCACGACGTGGCACTTTGCTCTAAAACACCCCATAAACACATCGATGGATTGTGTGTAGATTCAAGAGGTGGCCCCCGCCGGGTCACGACGTGGCACTTTGCTCTACGACACCCCATATCACAAAAAGAGAGTGATGACATCAAGAGGTGGCCCCTGTCCGACCAAGACATGGCACTTTGCGTCAAAACCCGTTCTCCCAAAAGGTTCCTACTGGACAACAGACACATCTTATATCATATATCACAAAGGTGGACTCCTAAGTGTCAACTAGACTCTAGGATAGTCATCACAATAATCACATCGGGCAGGCTGAACAACAACCCCCATCACAATAATCATAACAGGCAGGCTGAACATCAACCCCCTTCACATATCACAATACAGGGCTGAAAATTCAAACCCTTAACATATCACATATTGACCATCCCCTTGAGTACACAGCTACACTTAGCCTTAGTCCTAACCAACACATGATCACAACAGATAATATTCGAAAATCCCATATCAACATAATTTTCAAAATTCACATAACCACATAATATTCACATATTCAAAGATCACTTAACATTCCAAAAATCATAAATCACATAATATTTAAAAATCACATAACATAGTGTAATCCTTAAGTTTCAGGCTGGTCAGTTCAGTGTAACCTTGCTATGTTATCACCCAATGTTCTCAAACATGAATACATGGTCTTAGATAAATAAACATGAGTTTTATAATATTATAAGCATTCATCAAGTATCCAAAAAATCAATATAAAATTTAAACATAAACTTAAAGCATGTATTCATCAAATTGCTTTACAATTCACACATGTAACCCACGGTTAACATAACATATTATCTATTTAATTTTAAACCTTAATTAACATGAATTTCATGTTTAAAATCATTGGTCTAAAACTTCCCAAATTCCATAAGAGAATACCTTAAATTTCATATTACAAATTTTCGGTTTTCATAAACAATCATCAAGATTTCGGATTTTACAATTAACATCAAGGATTCGGTTTTTCATAAATAATTATCAAGGTTACAAATTTTCGGTTTTCATCCCAACTATCAAGATTTCGGTTTTACACATGGTAATTTTCATGCAATCAAATTTATTATTTAACACAACTATATTGATGGAGTTCGAATAAGACACATATGGAAGGAATTAAGACACCCCACTCACCTCTTAACCGAGAATACTAGGGTGAAAATCCTCCACAACAATTCGCCTAAAGCCTTGAAATTCCACCAATGTTGCCACCAAGGGAAGAGGAACGCCACCAACACCAAGACGCCGGCCAAAGGGAGAAGGAAGAGGAAGAAAGGAATTTTCGCCTCCAAGCCTCCAAGAATCGCCCCAAGCCTTCAAGCCGTCGCCCAAGAATTTCCTCCAAGCCAAAATTTCGCCACAAACTCTACCCTAACCGAAATTACTAACTCAAAATTTCGGTTTTAAATTTTTTAACCCATTAACCCATTAATTCAAATAGGGTTTAATCCATTTAACTAATAATTTGAATTTTAAAACCCAATTCGTGCAAACCCAATAACCCATAATTACTAATTAATTTAACCATTAACTAACCATTCACTTAATGAAAATCCAATAAGGATTTAATTGACATCCAATAAGGATTAACGTCCAATAACTCCAATTAATTGACAATTAAATAACTTAAATTAACAAGCAGTAAACTCTAATTAATTAACTGAAAATTGGTATCCAATAAGCTAGTTAATTAATTAACATTAACATCCAAAAATCTCTAATTTAATTAACTATAATTCAACAACCAAAATCTCAAATTAATTTATCATAAATTAACAATCAATACACAGGAATAATAACACAGTCAATAATTTTATTTAAATCAAAATAATGCTTACCAGGACTTAAGATCCTTGGATCTTACAATATGTGCGCCACAATCAGGGTTTCGGCTCCCCTCTTGAAAGGGGTTTTCTACAAGTTTCGGCCCCCCTCATGAAAGGGGTTTCATCATAAGTGAGATCTGGTCTGATCATGTTTGATTGATTAGGGCTTGAGATCGGTAAGCTTTGATCGAGAGAATGGATGCTAGATCAGTGAGATCAGGAGCATCAAGAGATGAACGGTTAGATCTGGAGCCTTAGGGTTTATTGTGATCTAGACCAAATTGCTTGGGTTAATTGGTCTTTGAACCAGACCAAATTGAACCAGCTCATCAAGTGAGCGCATGGTTCAAGAGGAGAGGTATTTGCGATTGGGGTAAACCCATGGTCGCATCACAAGTTGAGATTTTTCTATTTTTAGAAAACATGTCTCTAAACGTGGGGACGCCTCACGTTCTCTCTTTCACGCCTCTTGTCGCCTCTTTGGCTTGATCTCTACACACATTCTCGAGAAGAGAAGTTGAGACGACAAGGGAGAGGTTTTTCACCAAGCAAAGTTGTCTTCTCTTCCCTTCCATACGACAAGGACCCTTGGAGAACCTTGCTAGCACAAGGATCAACAAGGAGTAGGCGACATCACCTTGTGTGCGCACCATTTGGAGGAGAAGCATTCGACTCTCTTCTTCCTAGACGCCATCCAAGAAATGGCATTGGTAAGAATCGGTCCTCATGTATATGAAAATTTAAAGTTGATCATACTGCATGCATCGATCTAGAAACCTATTCCGCTGCGTTAAATCCTCTACATGCGCCTATTAGGGTTTCGCCCCCCATGTTAGGGGACCTTTCAGAATGATCCCAGCAGTCCATGGTCATGCAACCGCTTAATGCGCTTCTTGTTAATATGGCCTAAACGACTATGCCATAGCAAGGTGCTATCATCAGCATACTTGGCTTTCTTATTATCAATTTGTTGTACAAAACATTCCATGTCCAACATGAATAACCCATTGTTAATCGACCCAGTAGCATAAACAATATTATCAAAAGAAATATAACACTTTGAAGTTTTGCATTCAAAGGAAAACCCTTTCCTGACAAGAGCAGGAATAGAGAAAATATTCTTAGTTATGCTTGGTACAAAATAACAATTGTCCAGTTCTAATACAAGACCAGATGGTAAAGAGATGTGATATTGTCCTACAGCAACAGCAGCAACCCGTGCCCCGTTTCCCACTCGTAGGTCCACCTCATGCTGTCCCACCTATCTTCTTCTCTTGAGTTCCTGTACATTTGAACAAATGTGAACTCCACATGCAGTGTCCAACACCCATGAAATAGAAGAAGAAGATACCATGACTTCAGTCACGAAAATACCTGAGCCAGAAGCGAAAGGCTTGCTTCCCTTCTTGTCTCCTTGGAGCGCTTTACAGTCCTTCTTCCAGTGACCCAGCTGGCCACAATGGAAACATCTGTATTCCTTCGACCGTTTTATCTTTTGTTTCAGAGCCTTGTTGTAGCTCTTGACAGGGGCTTTGCCCTTCTTCCCCTTCTTCTTGTTCCTGGAAGGAATCATCAAGACAGAGGATGAAGGCTTTCCCTTTTCAAGTGTCTGCTCTGTAGTATAGAGCATGTTCAGTAACTCTGCCGGGGTACAGTCGATCTTGTTCATATTAAAATTAATATGAACGGATCGAAAGAGGCCGGGAGAGACTGCAGGATGATGTCTACAACAAGCTCCTGATTGATGGTGTGTCTCAGTTTCTCTAGAGCCTCCTTGTACCCAATCATCTTGAGTACGTGAGCTCCCACTGGACTCCCTTCAATCAGTTTGCTCTGAAAGAAAAGTTTTGTCAAGTTATAGCGTTCAGTCCTTGCCTGTGCAGCATACAGCATCTTGAGATTTGCTATAATTTCAATAGCAGATAAATCCTCATGCTGACGCTGAAGCTCTGGCGTCATAGACGCAAGCATAAGGCAAGCGACATCAATGCTATCATTGACATGCTTCTCATAAGCATCCCGAAGCGCCCTTGCGGCGTTCGCAGCAGGTTGAGGCGGTATTGCCGTCTCAAGGACATACAGTTTCCTCTCAGCCTTAAGAACAATCTTAAGGTGTCCGTACCAGTCTGAGAAGTTTGGCCCAGCAAACTTCTCCCTTTCCAGTAGGGATCGCACATTGAAATTTGTGGTGTTCGTTGCTACAGGAATCTACAACAATGCAAGAATAGCAAGGTTAGTATCAATGTTAGAATCAATTCAGGACTTAAGAATGATTCTTTTCTCACTATTTTATCTGGCTGAAAAATCCAGCAAAACAGCCCGAAAGAGTAAAACTCTTTTAGTGAGATGGGATCCAGATTTCATATTTGGTCTCCGCGTCCCGCTCAGGTGAGATAAGATGCACAGAGAGTACAAGCACTAATCTCTGGTAGGCAATCCCTGCCAATCGCCAACCCGTGCGATTCCCCTTCATCTGGGCAATCCAGCAGACTGTGCCAACTGAGTTGGTACAACACAGTCTCTGATCCCACAGATGGCTGCCTCCATATGGCTACCATATGCTCAATATGTAGCATACATGGTCAAGCTGACCTGACCTACTCCCTGGACCACCACGTGCTATGCTGAGCAACGAGAAGCGATAAATCCCTTCTCTGTAACACGCAGGTGTAATCACACACCGTCTGAAGATAGATGGGCGTGCCCACTGAGTGGGTACAACACGGCCCCAACGATAGTTAGAACAGTGAGGTTTCGCGTCAGAAGGCTTACGTGCTTGATATTCATCATTGGATTTTAACGGTCCTTTTATCTTCTTAACTATCATGCAAATCCTATGGTGATATCAGAAGAATAAATCGTGCAGATATTAAATTTACTTAAACAGTAAATAGAAAGCATGATGATCTTATGTGGTAAAAGCCCATTAAGCCTAAGTTAGACCTTAAATTAACTTAAGTCTTCACTTGAGCTCTTCATGGGTCTTTAGCATTTCATCTGGCCCAACCCGGGCCCAAGCGCCCTGTGCAGCTGAGATGCGCCCACCAGGTAAAATGCGCCTGTCCTAGAGTCGAACCCTAGACCTCCCACTGGTGAAGCCACTTGCTGCATGCGCCTCTGCTATGTGTGCTCTGAGCTCATGTCTGATTAAATTACATTTTAATCTATCTAGACATGATTTGACTCGCAGGTCAATTACACATTATCAATTAATTAAAATGTTATGCGCAGATCACAATAAATAATTTACAATATTGATTCAGGCACGCAGGCCCCAGCACAGCACACATTAAAATTGGGCAGCCCACATAAGATGAAATAGACATTCAATCATGTTATACAAACATCATGTGATCCAATCAAGAAAATAAAATTTTCGAAAATCCCATTGGCATCAATTTTATTTCCTTATGTGCCCTACTACCTTACAACGGTCCATTAATAGGGATCCACTCATCAGACCTAGTCAGACCCACTGCCCTTGCATGCACCAAGTCATAACCGACTTGAGTCGACCTAGTGGTCAACTATGCATGCCTTAAGGGCTAAACGTCCCTCATGATTTCTGGCAAGCGGGTGTGACCCCGGGCCTTAATCATGATCGTTCATTGGTCGCCTCGATCAGACATCGCTACATGCCTTTCTGCAGTCGACCTATAGCCACCTCATGCTTGCGCATAGGTGCTATCTGGTCGACCCATCTAGGCTGTCAGATGGTCTGATCAGACTGTTGGGTCTAGACTAGACTGATGACTTCAACCCTAATAACCTGTCTAAGTTTTTCAAGTAGGTGCTTATAGATCTAAGTGGATGCGCGCAATATGTTAAGTTTTGGTAAAAACAACTTCAACAAGCGCCAACATGAATCATGCGCCATCAAAAGTAAAAGCATACAAGCATGTAGTTTTCGGCATGATCATTATTTTAGATCTACTTATCGCAAACATGGATCACACAAAGCAATCATATGATGCATACAGAAACCTGCTCTGATACCAATTGAAGGGGGTGAAACCCTAAGGCATGCGCATATAAACATTTGCATGGGCGGAATCTAGGGTTTCCTAGGATCGCATTCATGAATATATGATCAACTTGAAGATTGTATAGATCAAAACAAAATCATACCATAGCCATGAGTGGATGGCGATTTGGAAGCAGAGAACCAAGTGGCTCTCCTCCAAAGCGTGCGCACACAAGATGATTGATCGCCTACTCCTTGTTGATCCTTGTGCTAGCAAAGCTCTCCAAGTGTGCTAATCGCGTGAAGGAGATTGAGAGATGTCTTGGTGCTCATCGAACTCCCTCTCATTTGCGTGAAAAATCACCACACCGAAAGAGCAGCGTCAAGAGGAGAAGATGAGCGAGAGTGAGGCGTTATTCTCGAACGTGGAGGCGTTACTCTCGAATTGGAAAAACCAATTTCAAAATATAGTAAGTCCTCATACGTTCATGCGTTCACCCCAATATGAACGATCGCAACTCATTCTCCCTTTGAACCATGCGCTCACTCTAAGTGAACCGGTTCAATTGAATTTGGTACAAAGACCAAATCAAACCAAGACTTGATCTAGATCATATAAAACCAAAAAGGCTCAAGATCTAACCATTCATCTCTTGATGCTCTTGATCTCATCGATCTAGCATCAATTCTCTCGATCGAAGCTTACCAATCTCAAGCCCTAATCAATCAAACATGATCAGACCAGATCTCACTTACAATCAGAGTTTAAATCCCTTTAAACTGAACCAAAACAATTCAGTCCACACGATCTGACATAAGTAAGCCATATCATCAAATTGTGCGACCCTAAGGGTTTCCTTTAAATGTCGGTAACGATAACTTACATTATCACGAATAGAGAGGGGTATCTAGCAACACATCACTGTCTCCCGATATAAAGGAAAGAGTCTTCCAAGACTACACCCAAACCATAGCACAAGTGTGAATTCAATTCACTAGGCATACTTGTTTCCTTTGCCACTGGATGTTCTTATTGGATAAGCATGTCAAGCCTGTAACTCCAATATGATGAGAGTAGTTAGATCATATGAACATAGTCATCTGGGTATGGCCATACACTTTCTCAACTATCTCATCCAGGGGGCCCCTTTAGAACATCACACTCCAAACAAGGAGAAGGCAATCCTATATCTATCACTAGCGCCCTAACATGACTCATGCTCATTATCCAAGATAATCTATAACCATTATGTTTCAAATGATATTGAACTACCTCAAAACAATGCCAATCATCATTTAGAAACACAAGTGATCTCAAGTCAGAGGAAATATGCCACTTGCTTGCATATAAGGATTATTCACATTGTGACAAGCAATTGAACATCCTAAGTAGGGTCTGTCCAGTACATCCAATGTACCCATGAGTCTATATCTTATTCCATGCTCGAAGCATCCTATAAGATTAGAACACATATTAGTCTCAATCATATCAAGGTTGTCTCATGTTCACCAAGATATCTCGACTAAGGACAATACTGCATGTCAGCCAAGCTGAACAGCATTGAGACATTATTCAGAAGTATACATATGGCAGCAGATAATGCAACAACCTGAATAACAACCATTGCCTTTATAAACATTGAGTTTATACATGATACTGATATAATCCCAAGGCCTCAAACATTAGCCTTAAGGGCATACCCCAACAACCTTGATACTTGAGTTCTAGTATTGATCGGGAAGCCTTATGATCGAGTTATTGGATAACTCGGATCTAATTGGGAGATTTCATCAGCGCCAATGGGCCTGACGAGATGGAAGAATGTTATTGGAGCCAAACTTCATTTTTGGCAGTGAAAGTTCCATTAAAGGGGGGGGGGGGAACCCTAATCATGCAGATATAAAATTTTCTCAAGGCGGAATCTAGGGTTTCCTAGGATCGCATGTATGAACATAGATCAACTTAACATTTTGTATAGATCTAGTAAGAGATCATACCAATGCCATTGCTTTGGATGACGACTTGGAAGGAAAGAGGCGTGTGCTTCTTCTCCAAAGGCAATCGCACACAAGACGAGAGATGGCTACTCCTTGGCGTTCCTTGTGCTAGCAAAGCTCCAAGGTCTCCTAATCGCGTGAAGGAGATTGAGATGATCTCTAGGCTTTGTCAAGTCCTCTCCTTGGCGTAAAACTCACACTACTCGAGAGAGAAGTCGAGAGGAAGAGGCGAGAGGAGAAAAGAGATGCGCTCACGAACGAACGTGGAGGCGTTATCTATTTTGGAAAGCATGACTTCCAAAAATAGCAAGCCCTTAACATCATGCGTTCATGCGTTCACTCCAAGTGAACGATCGCATTTTTTTTTCTTCTCCCCTTGAACCAAGCGCTCATTTGATGAACCTGGTTCAATTGAATTTGGTTCAAGGACCAAATCAAACCAAGCCTTGGTCTAGATCAAATTAAACCATAAGGCTCAAGATCTAACCATTCATCTCTTGATGCTCTTGATCTCATCGATCTAGCATCAATTCTCTCGATCGAAGCTTACCGATCTCAAGCCCTAATCAATCAAACATGATCAGACCAGATCTCACTTACAATCAGAGTTTAAATCCCTTTAAACTGAACCAAAACAATTCAGTCCACACGATCTGACTTAAGTAAGCCATATCATCAAATTGTGCGACCCTAAGGGTTTCCTTTAAACGTCGGTAACGATAACTTACGTTATCACGATCAGTGAGGGGTATCTAGCAACACATCACTGTCTCCCGATATAAAGGAAAGAGTCTTCCAAGACTACACCCAAACCACAGCACAAGTGTGAACCCAAGTCACTTGACATATGTGTTTCCTTTGCCACTGAATGTTCTTATTGGACAAGCGTGTCAAGCCTGTAATTCCAATATGATGAGAATGATTAGATCAGATGAACATAGTCATCTGGGTATGGCCATACACTTTCTCAATCATCTCATCCAGGGGGCCCCTTCAGAACATCACACTCCAACAAGGAGACGGCAATCCTATATCTATCACTAGTGCCCTAACATGACTCATGCTCATTATCCAAGATAGTCTATAACCATTATGTTTCAAATGATATTGAACTACCTCAAAACAATGCCAATCATCATTTAGAAACACAAGTGATCTCAAGTCAGAGGAAATATGCCACTTGTTTGCATACAAGGATTATTCACATTGTGACAAGCAATCGAATATCCTAAGTAGGGTCTGTCCAGTACATCCAATGTACCCATGAGTCTACATCTTATTCCATGCTCGAAGCATCCTATAAGATTAGAACACATATTAGTCTCAATCATATCAAGGCTGTCTCATGTTCACCAAGATATCTCGACTAAGGACAATACTGCATGTCAGCCAAGCTGAACAGCATTGAGACATTATTCAAAAGTATACATATTGCAGCAGATAATGTAACAACCTGAATAACAACCATTGCCTTTATAAACATAGAGTTTATACATGATACTGAAATAATCCCAAGGCCTCAAACATTAGCCTTAAGGGCATACCCCAACAATCTCCCACTTGCACTTAATCTAATGGTTGAGAAATCTCAAACCCATATTATTACAGTGCTTCTCATGCTTCTGCTGCGCCAGAGGCTTTGTAAGCGGGTCAGCTAGATTGTCATCTGTATGAACCTTACAGATCTTGATCTCTCCTCGATCAATGATCTCCCGGATCAAGTGAAACCTTCTCTGTATGTGCTTGGACTTCTGGTGCGACCGTGGTTCCTTTGCCTGTGCTATTGCTCCATTGTTATCACAGAAGATAACCAAAGGATCTGCACTCGAAGGAACTGTTGGGGTATGCCCTTAAGGCTAATGTTTGAGGCCTTGGGATTGTAACAGTATCATGTATAAACTCTTATGTTTATAAAGGCAATGGTTATTATTCAGGTTGTTACATCATCTGCTGCAATGTGTGTTCTTCTGAATAATGTCTCAAAGCTGTTCAGCTAGGCTGACATGCTATATTGTCCTTAGTCGAGATATCTTGGTGAACCTGAGACAGCCATGATATGATTGAGACTAATATGTGTTCTAATCTTATAGGATGCTTCGAGCATGGAATAAGATGTAGACTCATGGGTACATTGGATGTACTGGATAGACCCTACTGGGATATTCAATTGTTTGTCACAATGTGAATAATCCTTGATTGCAACAAGTGGCACATGTCCTCTGACTTGAGATCACGTGTGTTTCTAAATGATGATTGTCATTGTTTTGAGGTAGTTCAATATCATTTGAAAGATAATGATTATAGACTATCTTGGATAATGAGCTTGAGTCAGGTTAGGGCACTAGTGATAGATATAGGATTGCCATCTCCTGGATTGGAGTGTGGTGTTCTAAAGGGGCCCCCCTGGATGAGATGATTGAGAAAGTGTATGGCCATACCCAGGTGACAGTGTTCATCTGATCTAATCATGCTCATCGTATTGGAGCTATAGGCTTGACACGCTTGTCCAATAAGAACATCCAGTGGCAAAGGAAACATGTATGCCTCGTGAAGTGGATTCACACTTGTGCTGTGTTTTGGGAGTAGTCTTGGAAGACTCTTTCCTTTATATCGGGAGACAGTGATGTGTTGCTAGATACCCCTCACTGATCGTGATAACGTAAGTTATCGTTACCGACATTTAAAGGAAACCCTCAGGGTCGCACAATTTGAAGATATGACTTACTTGAGTCAGATCGTGTGGACTGAATTGTTTGGGTTCAGTTTAAAGGGATTTAATCTCTGATTGTAAGTGAGATCTGGTCTGATCATGTTTGATTGATTAGGGCTTGAGATCGGTAAGCTTCGATCGAGAGAGGTGATGCTAGATCGGTGAGATCAGGAGCATCAGGAGATGAACGGTTAGATCTTGAGCCTTTGGGTTTGATGTGGTCTAGACCGAATAGCTTGGGTTAATTGGTCTTTGAACCAGACCAAAATTGAACTGGTTCACATGAGTGAACGCATGGTTCAAGGCTTGAGGCGTTTTGATCAGTTTTTGTGTTCATGAGCGCATGACATCATTGCTTGCTATTTTTGGAAAGTAATAAGCGCTACTTTGATCAACGCCTCAACGTTTTTGGTTCAATGTTCATCACCTTCTCTTGCTTGGACGAGAGACTTGCATTCGTGAGTAAGCGAGGTGGACGACAAGGAGAATTCGCCCAAGCAAAGATCCCTTCAAGCGATCTAGGATACCTTGCGCCCTTGCTAGCACAAGGAACGAAAAGGAAGTAGGCAACATCTTCTTGTGTGCGTCTTCTTTGGAGGAGAGCTTATTTGCCCTCTTTGCTTCCAAGCCGCCTCCTTCTCATGGCCATGGTAACGCATCTTTTACTTGATGTTTTAAGTTGATCATATGACATATAGAACGATTCATGAAACCCTTGCTTCCGCTGCCCAAAAATGAACTCTATGCGCCACTTAGGGTTTCGCTCCCCCTTGAAGGGGACCCAACAATTGGTATCAGAGCTTGCGGTTCTATACTTGTTCATATGATTGCTTAATGTATTTGTGTGATCCATGCATAGATCTAATGTTAACATGCGAAAATACATGCTTGTATGTTTTACTCATGTTGGTTGCGCATGTTTTATCTTGGCGCATGTTGTTGTTGTTTTGTCAAAACTCCACTTGCGCGCCCTTACTTTAGATCTAAGCGCCTACTGTAAACCCTTAGACGGGTTGATGGGGTTGAAGTCAACCTCTAGGATGGATCCAAATAGTCTGATCAGACCATCTGACAGCCTAGATGGGTTGACCAGATAGCACCTGTGCGCAAGCACCAGGTGGCTATAGGTTGACGGCATCAAGGGCGTGTAGCGAGGTCTGGTTGAGACGACTAGTGAACACACATGAGTTAGGCCCGGGGTCACACCCGCTTGCCGAAACTCATGAGGGATGTTCAGCCCTTGGCGCATGCATGGTTGACCATTAGGTCAACTCGAGTCAGTTAGGACTTGGTGCATGCAAGGGCAATGGATCCAACTAGTTGGATGAGTGGATCCCTATCAATGGACCGTTGTAAGGTTGTAGGGCACATAAGAGAATTAAAATTGATGCCAATGGGTTTTCAAAAATTTTATTTTCTTGTTAAATGGATCACATGATGAGTGGATGCCATGTGCTTGTTTATTTAATCTTATGTGGGCTGCCCGTGTTAATGTGTGCTGTGCTGGGGCCTGCGAGCCTGGTAAATTATTATTTTTGTGATCTGCGCATCACATGTTATTTAATTTATAATGTATAATTGACCTGCGAGTCAAGCTTGTCTAGATAGATTAAAATGTAATTTAATCTGACAAGAGCACAAAGCACACATGGCAGAGGCGCATGCAGCAGTGGCTTGACCAGGTGGGAGGTCTAGGGTTTGACCCTATGACAGGCGCATCTACCTGGTGGGTGCACCTCAGCTGCAGAAGGCGCTTAGGCCCTGGGTTGGGCCAGATGAGAAGCAAAAGCCCCATGAAGAAAGCAAGTGAAGACTTAATTTAGGTTAAGGTCTTACTTAGGCTTAATGGGCTTTTACCACATAAGATCCATGCTTTCTTTTATTTTCTAAATAATTAGAAATGCATGATTTAGTTATCTTCTGCTATCACCATAGGGTTTGCATGATAGGTAAGAAGATAAAAGACCGTTAAAATCCAACGCTAAAATATCAAGCTCGATAGCCTTCTGACGCGAAACCTCACTGTTCTGACTATCGTTGGAGCCGTGTTGTACCCACTCAGTGGGCACGTCCATCTATCTTCAGACGGTGCGGGATTACACCTGCGTGTTACAGAGAAGGGATTTATCGCTTCTCGTTGCTCAGCATAGCACGTGGTGGTCCAGGGAGTAAGTCGGGTCAGCTTGACCATGTAGGCTACATATGTGGCGCATATGGTAGCACATGGAGGCAGCCATCTGTGGGATCAGAGACTGTGTTGTACCAACTCAGTTGGCACAGTCTGCTGGATTGCCCAGATGAAGGGGAATCGCACGGGTTGGCGATTGGCAGGGACTGCCTACCAGAAATTAGTGCTTGTACTCTTTGTGCATCTTATCTCGCCTGAGCGGGACGCGGAGACCAAGTATGAAATCTGGATCCCATCTCACTAAAAGAGTGTTACTCTTTCGGACTGTTTTAATGGATTTTTCAGTCAGACAAAATAGTGAGAAAAGAATCTTTCTTAAGTCCTGGATTGATTCTAAACATTGATACCGACCTTGCTGTTCTTGCATTGTTGTAGATTCCTGCAGCAACGAACACCATGAGCTTCAATGTGCGATCCCTACTGGAAAGGGAGAAGTTTGCTGGGCCAAACTTCTCAGACTGGTTCGGACACCTTAAGATTGTTCTTAAGGCAGAGAGGAAACTGTATGTCCTCGAGACGGCTGTGCCGCCTCAACCCGCTGCGAACGCCGCAAGGGCGGTTCGCGATGCCTATGAAAAGCACGTCAATGATAGCATTGATGTCGCTTGCCTGATGCTAGCGTCTATGACGCCACCGCTGCAGCGTCAGCATGAGGATATGTCTGCTATAGAAATTATAGCGAACCTCAAGATGCTGTATGCTGCACAGGCGAGGACAGAACGCTATAATCTGACAAAGCTTTTCTTTCAGAGCAAACTGGCTGAAGGGAGCCCAGTGGGAGCTCACGTGCTCAAGATGATTGGGCACAAGGAGGCTCTGGAGAAACTGGGGCATACCATCAACCAGGAGCTTGCTGTAGACATTATTCTGCAGTCTCTCCTGCCCTCTTTCGATGCATTCATTATTAACTTTAATATGAACAAAATCGATTGTACTCCGGCAGAACTGCTGAATATGCTCTTGACTACTGAGGAAACTCTGAAGGGAAAGCCTTCAACCTCTGTCTTAATGGTTCCTTCTAGGAACAAGAAGAAGGGGAAGAAGGGCAAAGCCCCTGTCAAGAACTACAGTAAGGCTCTGAAACAGAAGGTTAAGCGGTCAAAGGACAACAGGTGTTTCCACTGTGGCCAGCTCGGTCACTGGAAAAAGGACTGTAAAGCGCTCCAAGGAGATAAGAGGGGAAGCATCGCTTCTGGCTCAGGTATATACGTGACGGAAGTCATGGTTTCATCTTCTTCTATTTCATGGGTGTTGAACACTGCATGTGGAGTTCACATTTGTTCAAATGTACAGGAACTCAAGAGAAGAAGACAGGTGGGACAGCATGAGGTGGACCTACGCGTTGGAAACGGGGCACGGGTTGCTGCTGTTGCTGTAGGGGATTATTACATCTCATTACCATCTGGCATTGTATTAGAATTAAAGAATTGTTACTTTGTACCCAGTATTACCAAAAATATTATCTCTATTCCTGCTCTTGTCAGGAAAGGGTTTTCCTTTGAATGCAAGATTTCAAAGTGTTATCTTACTCTTGATAATATTGTTTATGCTACTGGTTCAATTAACAATGGGTTATTCATGTTGGACATGGAATATTCTATGCAAAACATTGATAATAAGAAAGCCAAGTATGCTGATGACAGCACCTTGCTATGGCATAGTCGTTTAGGCCATATTAACGAGAAACGCATTAAGCGGTTGCATGATAATGGACTGCTGGGATCATTCTCCTATGAGGAGATTGATACATGCAAAGCTTGTTTAATGGGTAAAATGACGAAGTCTCCTTTTCCTAACAAAGGTCAAAGGGCTTCAGGTTTACTTGACCTTATACACAGTGATGTGTGTGGGCCGTTTAGTAAACATGCCAGAGGTGGTTATTCGTACTTCATTACCTTTACTGACGATTTCAGTAGGTATGGTTATGTCTATCTTATGAGACATAAGAGTGAATCTTTTGACAAGTTCAAAGAGTTCAAGAATGAAGTACAGAATCAGCTAGGCCGAAATATCAAGGCACTTCGTTCTGATCGAGGTGGAGAATACTTGAGTCATGTGTTTACTGACTATCTAAAAGAGTGTGGGATTATCTCACAGCTCACTCCGCCAGGAACACCGCAATGGAATGGTGTGTCCGAGAGGAGAAATAGAACGTTACTAGACATGGTTCGTTCTATGATGAGTCAGGCTACTCTACCTTACTCCTTTTGGGGTTTTACACTGGAAACAGCTGCAAAGGTACTAAACCGAGTGCCATCCAAGGCCGTTTCAAAGACGCCATATGAGTTATGGTATGGGAAACAGCCGAGCTTGACATTTATCAGGATCTGGGGCTGCGAGGCTTATGTCAAAAAGCTCGCCTCTGGGAAACTAGAGAGCAGATCTGAGAAATGTATCTTTGTCGGTTACCCTAAGGAAACTAAGGGTTATTATTTCTACGATCCCAAAGAGAACAAGGTATTTGTTGCTCGGACGGCTATTTTTCTTGAGAAGGAGTTTCTTCTGCAAGAGGCCAGTGGGAGAGAAATAAAGCTGGATGAGAATCCAGAGGAAGGACAAAGTAGTCAAGCACAGTTGGATGAGCCTGAGCCAGTAGAGCAGGTTATTGAACAACCTGAGGCTCAGATATCACGGGAACCGCGAAGATCGGGAAGGATCCGTCGACAGCCTGAGCGCTATGACGGAGTCTACATCATTGATAATGATGAACCCCTTACTTATGCGGATGCGGTCAGTGGACCGGAGTCAGCAAGATGGCTTGAAGCTATGCGAGCCGAGATGGACTCCATGTCAGATAACCAAGTCTGGGATTTGGTTGATCCGCCTCTGGGAGTAATCCCTATAGGCTGTAAATGGATCTTCAAGAAGAAGATTGACATGGATGGTAACGTGGTTACCTATAAAGGCAAGCTAGTTGCGAAAGGTTTCAAACAAATCTACGGGATAGATTATGATGAAACTTTCTCACCTGTAACTATGTTTAAGTCTATTCGGATTCTTTTCGCGATAGCAGCATATTACGATTATGAGATCTGGCAGATGGATGTGAAGACAGCTTTCCTTAATGGAAAACTGGATGAGGATGTGTATATGACACAACCTGAAGGTTTCACTAATCCATCAGATCGTCATAAAATATGCAAGTTAAAGAAGTCCATTTATGGACTTAAACAAGCATCAAGAAGCTGGAATATTCGTTTTGATGAATCAATCTCTGAGTTTGGTTTCATCAAGAACGAAGATGACCCGTGTGTATATAAGAGGTTTAGTGGGAGCGTAATTACTTTCCTAGTCCTCTACGTCGATGATATCTTGATCATTGGAAACGATATTCCTGAACTGCATGCTGTTAAATCATGGTTAGGAAAATGTTTCCAGATGAAAGATCTAGGAGAAGCAGCCTATGTATTAGGTGTGAAGATCTACAGGGATAGATCTAAGAGGCTTCTCGGGCTGTGCCAGAGTACTTACATCGATAAATTCCTGGAGAGATTTCATTTAGAGAATTCTAAAAGAGGATATCTTCCAGTCAGACATGGTCTGAATCTTTCGAAGAGTCAGTGTCCACAAACACAGACTGAGAAAGATGAAATGGACAATACGCCTTATGCTTCGGCTATTGGATCCATTATGTATGCGATGTTGTGTACTCGCCCAGACGTCGCTTACGGGTTAAGCGTGACCAGTCGGTTCCAAAGTAATCCAGGTTTGGCGCACTGGATTGCAGTCAAGAACATTTTGAAATATCTGCGGAGGACCAAAGATATGTTCTTGATATATGGTGGTCAGGAAGAACTCAGTATTGAAGGATATACTGACGCTTCGTTCCAGTCGGACCAGGATGATTTCCGATCGCAATCAGGCTATGTTTTTAGCATGAATGGAGGTGCAGTGGTGTGGAAAAGTTTCAAACAGTCTACTGTTGCTGATTCCACAACAGAAGCCGAGTATGTTGCAGCCTCGGAAGCATCCAAGGAGGCAGTGTGGATTCGTAAGTTCGTGAGAGAACTTGGTGTTGTTCCTTCGAGTGCAGATCCTTTGGTTATCTTTTGTGATAACACTGGAGCAATCGCACAAGCAAAGGAACCACGGTCGCACCAGAAGTCCAAGCACATACAGAGACGGTTTCACTTGATCCGGGAGATCATTGATCGTGGTGAGATCAAAATCTGCAAGGTTCATACAGACGACAATCTGGCTGACCCGCTTACCAAGCCTCTGGCGCAGCAGAAGCATGAGAAGCACTATAATAACATGGGTTTGAGATTTCTCAACCATTAGATTAAGTGCAAGTGGGAGATTGTTGGGGTATGCCCTTAAGGCTAATGTTTGAGGCCTTGGGATTGTAACAGTATCATGTATAAACTCTTATGTTTATAAAGGCAATGGTTATTATTCAGGTTGTTACATCATCTGCTGCAATGTGTGTTCTTCTGAATAATGTCTCAAAGCTGTTCAGCTAGGCTGACATGCTATATTGTCCTTAGTCGAGATATCTTGGTGAACCTGAGACAGCCATGATATGATTGAGACTAATATGTGTTCTAATCTTATAGGATGCTTCGAGCATGGAATAAGATGTAGACTCATGGGTACATTGGATGTACTGGATAGACCCTACTGGGATATTCAATTGTTTGTCACAATGTGAATAATCCTTGATTGCAACAAGTGGCACATGTCCTCTGACTTGAGATCACTTGTGTTTCTAAATGATGATTGTCATTGTTTTGAGGTAGTTCAATATCATTTGAAAGATAATGATTATAGACTATCTTGGATAATGAGCTTGAGTCAGGTTAGGGCACTAGTGATAGATATAGGATTGCCATCTCCTGGATTGGAGTGTGGTGTTCTAAAGGGGCCCCCCTGGATGAGATGATTGAGAAAGTGTATGGCCATACCCAGGTGACAGTGTTCATCTGATCTAATCATGCTCATCGTATTGGAGCTACAGGCTTGACACGCTTGTCCAATAAGAACATCCAGTGGCAAAGGAAACATGTATGCCTCATGAAGTGGATTCACACTTGTGCTGTGTTTTGGGAGTAGTCTTGGAAGACTCTTTCCTTTATATCGGGAGACAGTGATGTGTTGCTAGATACCCCTCACTGATCGTGATAACGTAAGTTATCGTTACCGACATTTAAAGGAAACCCTCAGGGTCGCACAATTTGAAGATATGACTTACTTGAGTCAGATCGTGTGGACTGAATTGTTTGGGTTCAGTTTAAAGGGATTTAATCTCTGATTGTAAGTGAGATCTGGTCTGATCATGTTTGATTGATTAGGGCTTGAAATCGGTAAGCTTCGATCGAGAGAGGTGATGCTAGATCGGTGAGATCAGGAGCATCAGGAGATGAACGGTTAGATCTTGAGCCTTTGGGTTTGATGTGGTCTAGACCGAATAGCTTGGGTTAATTGGTCTTTGAACCAGACCAAAATTGAACCGGTTCACATGAGTGAACGCATGGTTCAAGGCTTGAGGCATTTTGATCGGTTTTTGTGTTCATGAGCGCATGACTTCATTGCTTGCTATTTTTGGAAAGTAATAAGCGCTACTTTGATCAACGCCTCAACGTTTTTGGTTCAATGTTCGTCACCTTCTCTTGCTTGGACGAGAGACTTGCATTCGTGAGTAAGCGAGGTGGACGACAAGGAGAATTCGCCCAAGCAAAGATCCCTTCAAGCGATCTAGGATACCATGCGCCCTTGCTAGCACAAGGAACGAAAAGGAAGTAGGCAACATCTTCTTGTGTGCGTCTTCTTTGGAGGAGAGCTTATTTGCCCTCTTTGCTTCCAAGCCGCCTCCTTCTCATGGCCATGGTAACGCATCTTTTACTTGATGTTTTAAGTTGATCATATGACATATAGAATGATTCATGAAACCCTTGCTTCCGCTGCCCAAAAATGAACTCTATGCGCCACTTAGGGTTTCGCTCCCCCTTGAAGGGGACCCAACAGGAACAACACCAAGTTCCTGAACGAACTTACGAATGCACACTGCCTCCTTAGATGCTTCCGAGGCTGCTACATACTCGGCTTCTGTTGTGGAATCAGCAACAATTGATTGTTTGAAACTTTTCCACACCACTGCTCCTCCATTCAAGCTAAAAACATAGCCTGATTGCGATCGAAAATCATCCTGGTCAGACTGGAACGAAGCGTCAGTATATCCTTCAATACTGAGTTCTTCCTGACCTCCATATATCAAGAACATATCTTTGGTCCTCCGAAGATATTTCAAAATGTTCTTGACCGCAATCCAGTGTGCCTTCTCTAGATTACTTTGGAATCGACTGGTCACGCTTAACCTGTAAGCGACGTCTGGGTGAGTACACAACATCGCATACATAATGGACCCAATAGCCGAAGCATAAGGCGTATTGTCCATTTCATCTTTCTCAGTCTGTGTTTGTGGACACTGACTCTTTGAAAGATTCAGACCATGTCTGACTGGAAGATACCCTCTTTTAGAATTTTCTAAATGGAATCTCTCCAGGACTTTATCGATGTAAGTACTCTGGCACAGCCCGAGAAGCCTCTTAGATCTATCTCTGTAGATCTTCACACCTAATACATAGGCTGCTTCTCCTAAATCTTTCATCTGGAAACATTTTCGTAACCATGCCTTGACGGCATGCAGTTCAGGAATGTCGTTTCCAATGATTAAGATATCATCGACGTAGAGGACTAGGAAAGTAATCACGCTCCCACTAAACCTCTTATATACACATGGGTCATCTTCATTCTTGATGAAACCAAATTCACAGATTGATTCATCAAAACGAATATTCCAGCTTCTTGATGCTTGTTTAAGTCCATAAATGGACTTCTTTAATTTGCATATTCTATGACGATCTGATGGATTGATGAAACCTTCAGGTTGTGTCATATACACATCCTCTTCCAGTTTTCCATTAAGGAAAGCGGTCTTCACATCCATTTGCCAGATCTCATAATCATAATATGCTGTTATCGCAAGAATAATCCGAATAGACTTGAACATAGCTACAGGAGAGAAAGTTTCATCATAATCTATCCCGTAGATTTGTTTGAAACCTTTCGCAACTAGCCTGCCTTTATAGGTAACCACGTTACCATCCATGTCAACCTTCTTTTTGAAGATCCACTTACAGCCTATAGGGATTACTCCCGGAGGCGGATCAACCAAATCCCAAACTTGGTTATCTGACATGGAGTCCATCTCGGCTCGCATAGCTTCAAGCCATCTCGCTGATTCCGGTCCACTGACCGCATCCGCATAAGTAAGGGGTTCATCATCAATGATGTAGACTCCGTCATAGCGTTAAGGCTGTCGACGGATCCTTCCTGATCTTCGCGGTTCCCATGATATCTGAGCCTCAGGTTGTTCAGTAACCTGATCTACTGGCTCAGGCTCATCCAACTGTGCTTGACTACTTTGTCCTTCTTCTGGATTCTCATCCAGCTTTATTTCTCTCCCACTGGCCTCTTGCAGAAGAAATTCTTTCTCAAGAAAAATAGCCGTTCGAGCAACAAATACTTTGTTCTCTTTGGGATCGTAGAAATAATAACCCTTAGTTTCTTTAGGGTAACTGACAAAGATACATTTATCAGATCTGCTCTCCAGTTTCCTAGAGGCGAGCTTTTTGACATAAGCCTCGCAACCCCAGATCTTAATAAATGTCAAGCTCGGCTGTTTCCCATACCATAACTCATATGGAGTCTTTGAAACTGCCTTGGATGGCACTCGGTTTAGTACCTTTGCAGCTGTTTCCAGTGCAAATCCCCAAAAGGAGTAAGGTAGAGTAGCCTGACACATCATAGAACGAACCATATCCAGTAAGGTTCTATTTCTCCTCTCGGACACACCATTTGAAGAGTCCCCTTCGAGGGGGAGCACAACCGGATAAAACCCCTTTCGAGAGGGGGGCCGAAACCCTAAGGGAGGGGGCGCATGCAATTTTTGCAAGGGTTTCAGCTATACAATCGCATATATGATCACATAATCAACTATGATAGATTGATTAGAACAAGAGGGAGATTCATACCAACGCCATTGCCTTGGAGGTCGGCTTGGAAGAAGAGAACAACTTAGATCTCCTCCAAAAGTTCACACACAAGATGAAGATCGCCTACCCCTTGTGATGCTTGTGCTAGCAAGAATCTTTAAGGGTCCTTGCCGTATGGAAGGGAAGGGAAATTCTTGCTTGGCGAGACTTCCTTCTCTTGTTTTCGTCAAGTGTCTTCTTCCACCGAATGGAGAAGCCTTCACAAGAGATTTCGGCAAGAGAGTAACCTCCCACACTAATGTGGAGGCGTTACACACAATCCACTTGAAACCGAATTCCAAAAATGGAAAGTATTCAAGGCTCAAGCGTTCACCCTTAAGTGAACCAAGCCCTTAACTCATCTCCCATGAACCATGCACTCATCCATGAGCCGGTTCAATGTCGGTTTGGTCCAAGACCAATTAACCCAAGCCATATGGTCTAGATCACAATAAACCCTAAAGGTTCAAGATCTAACCGTTCATTCCTTGATGCTCCTGATCTCACCGATCTAGCATCATCTCTCTCGATCTAAGTTTACTGATCTCAAGCCCTAATCAATCAAACATGATCAGACCAGATCTCACTTACAATCAGAGATTAAATCCCTTTAAACTGAACCCAAACAATTCAGTCCACACGATCTGACTCAAGTAAGCCATATCATCAAATTGTGCGACCCTAAGGGTTTCCTTTAAATGTCGGTAACGATAACTTTCGTTATCACGATCAGTGAGGGGTATCTAGCAACACATCACTGTCTCCCGATATAAAGGAAAGAGTCTTCCAAGACTACTCCCAAAACACAGCACAAGGGTGAATGCACTTCACTAGGCATACATGTTTCCTTTGCCACTGGATGTTCTTATTGGACAAGCGTGTCAAGCCTTTGTTCCAATATGATGAGCATGATTAGATCAGATGAACATAGTCATCTGGGTATGGCCATACACATTCTCAATCATCTCATCCAAGGGGGCCCTTTTAGAACATCACACTCCTTTAACAAGGAGACGGCAATCCTTTATCTATCACTAGTGTCCTAACCTGACTCATGATCATTATCCAAGATAGTTTATAATCATTATCTTTCAAACGATATTGAACTACCTCAAAACAATGACATTCATCATTTAGAAACACAAGTGATCTCAAGTCAGAGGACATGTGCCACTTGTTGCAATCAAGGATCATTCACATTGTGACAAGCAATTGAATATCCTAGTAGGGTCTGTCCAGTACATCCAATGTACCCATGAGTCTACATCTTATTCCATGCTCGAAGCATCCTATAAGATTGGAACACATATTAGTCTCAATCATATCAAGGCTGTCTCATGTTCACCAAGATATCTCGACTAAGGACTTTATAGCATGTCAGCCTAGCTGAACAGCTCTGAGACATTATTCAGAAGTACACTTATTGATGCAGACAAGGTAACAAACTGAATAACAACCATGCCTTTATAAACATAAAAGTTTATTACATGATACTTATATAATCCCAAGGCCTCAAACATTAGCCTTAAGGGCATACCCCAACAATCTCCCACTTGCACTTAATCTAATGGTTGAGAAATCTCAAACCCATATTATTACAGTGCTTCTCATGCTTCTGCTGCGCCAGAGGCTTGGTAAGCGGGTCAGCCAGATTGTCGTCTGTATGAACCTTGCAAATTTTGATCTCGCCTCGATCAATGATCTCCCGGATCAAGTGAAACCGTCTCTGTATGTGCTTGGACTTCTGGTGCGACCGTGGTTCCTTTGCTTGTGCGATTGCTCCAGTGTTATCACAGAAGATAACCAAAGGATCGACACTTGAAGGAACAACACCAAGTTCTCTCACGAACTTACGAATCCACACTGCCTCCTTGGATGCTTCCGAGGCTGCAACATACTCGGCTTCTGTTGTGGAATCAGCAACAGTTGACTGTTTGAAACTCTTCCACACCACTGCTCCACCATTCAAGCCAAAAACATAGCCTGATTGCGATCGGAAATCATCCTGGTCCGACTGGAATGAAGCGTCAGTATATCCCTCTATACTGAGTTCTTCCTGACCACCATATATCAAGAACATATCTTTGGTCCTCCGCAGATATTTTAAGATGTTCTTGACTGCAATCTAGTGCGCCTGTCCTGGATTACTTTGGAATCGACTGGTCACGCTTAACCCGTAAGCGACGTCCGGGCGAGTACACAACATCGCATACATAATGGACCCAATAGCCGAAGCATAAGGCGTATTGTCCATTTCATCTTTCTCAGTCTGTGTTTGTGGACACTGACTCTTCGAAAGATTCAGACCATGTCTGACTGGAAGATATCCTCTTTTAGAATTCTCTAAATGAAATCTTTCCAGGACTTTATCGATGTACGTACTCTGGCACAGCCCGAGAAGCCTCTTAGATCTATCCCTGTAGATCTTCACACCTAACACATAGGCTGCTTCTCCTAGATCTTTCATCTGGAAACATTTTCCTAACCATGCTTTAACAGCATGTAGTTCAGGAATATCGTTTCCAATGATCAAGATATCATCGACGTAGAGGACTAGGAAAGTAATCACGCTCCCACTAAACCTCTTATATACACACGGGTCATCCTCGTTCTTGATGAAACCAAACTCAGAGATTGATTCATCAAAACGAATATTCCAGTTTCTTGATGCTTGTTTAAGTCCATAAATAGACTTCTTTAACTTGCATATTTTATGACGATCTGATGGATTAGTGAAACCCTCAGGTTGTGTCATATACACATCCTCATCCAGATTTCCATTAAGGAAAGCTGTCTTCACATCCATCTGCCAGATCTCATAATCATAATATGCAGCTATCGCGAAAAGAATCCGAATAGACTTAAACATGGCTACAGGTGAGAAAGTTTCATCATAATCTATCCCGTAGATTTGTTTGAAACCTTTCGCAACTAGCCTGCCTTTATAGGTAACTACGTTACCATCCATGTCAATCTTCTTCTTGAAGATCCATTTACAGACTATAGGGATTACTCCCGGAGGTGGATCAACCAAATCCCAGACTTGGTTATCTGACATGGAGTCCATCTCGGCTCGCATAGCATCAAGCCATCTAGCTGACTCCGGTCCACTGACCGCATCCGCATAAGTGAGGGGTTCATCATTATCAATGATGTAGACTCCGTCATAGCGCTCAGGCTGTCGACGGATCCTTCCCGATCTTCGTGGTTCCCGTGATATTTGAGCCTCAGGTTGTTCAGTAACCTGATCTACCGGCACAGGCTCATCCAACTGTGCTTGACTACTTTGTCCTTCCTCTGGATTCTCATCCAGCTTTATTTCTCTCCCACTGGCCTCTTGCAGAAGAAACTCCTTCTCAAGGAATATGGCCGTCCGAGCAACAAACACCTTGTTCTCCTTGGGATCGTAGAAATAATAACCCTTAGTTTCCTTAGGGTAACCGACAAAGATGCATTTCTCAGATCTGCTCTCTAGTTTCCCAGAGGCGAGCTTTTTGACATAAGCCTCGCAACCCCAGATTCTGATAAATGTCAAGCTTGGCTGTTTCCCATACCATAACTCGTATGGAGTCTTTGAAACTGCCTTGGATGGCACTCGGTTTAGTACCTTTGCAGCTGTTTCTAGTGCAAATCCCCAAAAGGAGTAAGGTAGAGTAGCCTGACTCATCATAGAACGAACCATATCAAGTAACGTTCTATTTCTCCTCTCGGACACACCATTCCATTGTGGTGTTCCTGGCGGAGTGAGCTGTGAGATAATCCCACACTCCTTCAGATAGTCAGTAAACGCATGACTCAAGTATTCTCCACCTCGATCAGAACGAAGTGCCTTGATATTTCGGCCTAGCTGATTTTGTACTTCATTCTTGAACTCTTTAAACTTGTCAAAAGATTCACTCTTATGTCTCATCAGATAGACATAACCATACCTACTGAAATCATCAGTAAAGGTAATGAAGTACTGATAGCCACCTCTGGCATGTTTACTAAACGGCCCACACACATCACTATGTATAAGGTCAAGTAAACCTGAAGCCCTTTGACCTTTATTAGGAAAAGGTGACTTCGTCATTTTACCCATCAAACAAGCTTTGCATGTATCAATCTCCTCATAGGAGAATGATCCCAGCAGTCCATGATCATGCAACCGCTTAATGCGCTTCTTGTTAATATGGCCTAAACGACTATGCCATAACAAGGTGCTGTCATCAGCATACTTGGCTTTCTTATTATCAATGTTTTGTATAGAATATTCCATGTCCAACATGAATAACCCATTGTTAATTGAACCAGTTGCATAAATAATATTATCACAAGATAAAACACACTTTGAAATATTGCATTCAAAGGCAAATCCTTTCCTGACAAGAGCAGGAATAGAGATAATATTTTTAGTGATACTCGGTACAAAATAACAATTGTTTAATTCCAATACAATGCCAGATGGTAAAGAAATGAAATAGTCTCCTACAGCAACAGCAGAACCCGTGCCCCGTTTCCAACGCGTAGGTCCACCTCATGCTGTCCCACCTGCCTTCTTCTCTTGAGTTCCTGTACATTTGAACAAATGTGAACTCCACATGCAGTGTCCAACACCCATGAAATAGAAGAAGAAACCATGACTTCTGTCATGAAAATACCTGAGCCAGAAGCGAAAGGCTTGCTTCCCTTCTTATCTCCTTGGAGCGCTTTACAGTCCTTTTTCCAGTGACCCAGCTGGCCACAATGGAAACATCTGTATTCCTTTGACCGCTTAATCTTTTGCTTTAGAGCCTTGTTGTAGCTCTTGATAGGGGCTTTGCCCTTCTTCCCCTTCTTCTTGTTGCTAGAAGGAACCATTAGGACAGAGGATGAAGCTTTCCCTTCTCAAGAGTCGGCTCTGTAGTAAGGAGCATGTTCAGTAACTCCACCGGCGTACAGTCGATCTTGTTCATATTAAAATTAATAATGAATGGATCGAAAGAGGCCGGGAGAGACTGCAGGATGATGTCTACAACAAGCTCCTGATTGATGGTGTGTCCCAATTTCTCTAGAGCCTCTTTGTACCCAATCATCTTGAGCACGTGAGCTCCCACTGGACTCCCTTCAGTCAGTTTGCGCAAGCGGATAAAACCCCTTTCGAGAGGGGGGCCGAAACCCTAAGGGAGGGGGCGCATGCAATTTTTGCTAGGGTTTCAGCTATACAATCGCATATATGATCACATAATCAACTATGATAGATTGATTAGAACAAGAGGGAGATTCATACCAACGCCATTGCCTTGGAGGTCGGCTTGGAAGAAGAGAACAACTTAGATCTCCTCCAAAAGTTCACACACAAGATGAAGATCGCCTACCCCTTGTGATGCTTGTGCTAGCAAGAATCTTTAAGGGTCCTTGCCGTATGGAAGGGAAGGGAAATTCTTGCTTGGCGAGACTTCCTTCTCTTGTTTTCATCAAGTGTCTTCTTCCACCGAATGGAGAAGCCTTCACAAGAGATTTCGGCAAGAGAGTAACCTCCCACACTAATGTGGAGGCGTTACACACAATCCACTTGAAACCGAATTCCAAAAATGGAAAGTATTCAAGGCTCAAGCGTTCACCCTTAAGTGAACCAAGCCCTTAACTCATCTCCCATGAACCATGCGCTCATCCATGAGCCGGTTCAATGTCGGTTTGGTCCAAGACCAATTAACCCAAGCCATATGGTCTAGATCACAATAAACCCTAAAGGTTCAAGATCTAACCGTTCATTCCTTGATGCTCCTGATCTCACCGATCTAGCATCATCTCTCTCGATCTAAGTTTACCGATCTCAAGCCCTAATCAATCAAACATGATCAGACCAGATCTCACTTACAATCAGAGATTAAATCCCTTTAAACTGAACCCAAACAATTCAGTCCACACGATCTGACTCAAGTAAGCCATATCATCAAATTGTGCGACCCTAAGGGTTTCCTTTAAATGTCGGTAATGATAACTTTCGTTATCACGATCAGTGAGGGGTATCTAGCAACACATCACTGTCTCCCGATATAAAGGAAAGAGTCTTCCAAGACTACTCCCAAAACACAGCACAAGGGTGAATGCACTTCACTAGGCATACATGTTTCCTTTGCCACTGGATGTTCTTATTGGACAAGCGTGTCAAGCCTTTGTTCCAATATGATGAGCATGATTAGATCAGATGAACATAGTCATCTGGGTATGGCCATACACATTCTCAATCATCTCATCCAAGGGGGCCCTTTTAGAACATCACACTCCTTTAACAAGGAGACGGCAATCCTTTATCTATCACTAGTGTCCTAACCTGACTCATGATCATTATCCAAGATAGTTTATAATCATTATCTTTCAAACGATATTGAACTACCTCAAAACAATGACATTCATCATTTAGAAACACAAGTGATCTCAAGTCAGAGGACATGTGCCACTTGTTGCAATCAAGGATCATTCACATTGTGACAAGCAATTGAATATCCTAGTAGGGTCTGTCCAGTACATCCAATGTACCCATGAGTCTAAATCTTATTCCATGCTCGAAGCATCCTATAAGATTAGAACACATATTAGTCTCAATCATATCAAGGCTGTCTCATGTTCACCAAGATATCTCGACTAAGGACTTTATAGCATGTCAGCCTAGCTGAACAGCTCTGAGACATTATTCAGAAGTACACTTATTGATGCAGACAAGGTAATAAACTGAATAACAACCATGCCTTTATAAACATAAAAGTTTATTACATGATACTTATACAATCCCAAGGCCTCAAACATTAGCCTTAAGGGCATACCCCAACACCATTCCATTGCGGTGTTCCTGGCGGAGTGAGCTGTGAGATAATCCCACACTCCTTCAGATAGTCAGTAAACTCTCGACTCAAGTATTCTCCACCTCGATCTGAACGAAGTGCCTTGATATTTCGGCCTAGCTAATTTTGTACTTCATTCTTGAACTCTTTGAACTTGTCAAAAGATTCACTCTTATGTCTCATTAGATAGACATAACCATACCTACTGAAATCATCAGTAAAGGTAATGAAGTATGAATAGCCACCTCTGGCATGTTTACTAAATGGCCCACACACATCACTGTGAATGAGATCAAGTAAACCTGAAACCCTTTGACCTTTATTAGAAAAAGGAGACTTCGTCATTTTAGCCATTAAACAAGCTTTGCATGTATCAAGCTCCTCATAGGAGAATGATCCCAGCAGTCCATGATCATGCAACCGCTTAATGCGCTTCTTGTTAATATGGCCTAAACGACTATGCCATAGCAAGGTGCTGTCATCAGCATACTTGGCTTTCTTAATATCAATCTGTTGTATTGAACATTCCATGTCTAACATGAATAACCCATTGTTAATTGACCCAGTAGCATAAACAATATTATCAAAAGAAATATAACACTTTGAAACTTTGCATTCAAAGGAAAACCCTTTCCTGACAAGAGCAGGAATAGAGATAATATTCTTAGTTATGCTCGGTGTAACGCCCTCGAGTTTCTGAATTACGATTTAAGGTTAGAAATTCTGTTTCTGTATTTTTATCTGTTAAAGTTTTGGGATTTTTGCCTAATTGTAGGACTTTTTCCTACAGGGCAAAAATAATTATTTTGGTTGGGGCTTCGAACCCTCAACCTTGACTCTTTGCTCCTGGAATTCTTCCACCATGGTGGCGCATATTTCTGTGTTATTGGAGTGGCGCATGGTGGTTAAGCCCAGGTGAGCCCTTAAAACCGATTTTCACTTAAGTTAACTGGGTTATTGGATCTTGGATCCGTTTGGGGTGGGAGAAAAAGAGGAATTGCGTGAAGGCTCCTCTCCCTCACGACTTTTGTTGATTTTTCTTGCCCTAGCCACCTTTGGTTGTCGCCCCTCACTGTGCTTGGCGCCTCCTGAGATTTCTGACGCTGGTGGTGGCAGACTGGTGGTGGACGAACTTCCTGGTGATCCTCTGTCTTGGCGTTTTTCTCTGTGGACGATTTTTCTGGTGAGTAATTCGATCCTAAGGAGTCTAATCCTATTTGCAATAATTATCTGTATGAACCAAAAATCTGCAAGTAGATCCTGTGTTTTTCTATTCTATAGGTCGGATCTGAATATGCATGATGATTCAGAAATTTTGTCTTGCTGAAAATTGTAGTCGCCAATCTGACCTTACTGTGCTTTAACCTCAATATCTCATGATCTATAGATCCAAATCACACGAAACAAATTTTGTATGAAACTAGATTCGCTCAGCTTTGATTCTTATGTAATATCGACCACATCTGAACTATATTCGTGTTGAAATCGGCATTGTTATATAACTTACGAAATCTGTTTTCTGAAAATCTAGAATCTTGACCCTTTTGTGTTCGAACTCTCGTATCTCCCTAGGTATAGCTCGAAATCCTATGAAACCAGTTTTATTAGACCGTAGGCTTGAAGAGCTTCATTTTGACTCCCATAACGCCTATTTTCGATTAGTTATTGGATCTGAAATATATGTCGAAATTCTGATATATGAATCTGTTTTCTTGAAATCTGAAATTCTGACCCACCTATGTTCGAACCCTTATATCTTCCTACCTACAATTCGAAATTTTGCGAAACCAGTTTTGTTGGAAACTAGATTCAGAGAGCTTCATTTTGAATATAATATTGACTAGCTTTGGTTCGAAATTGGACCAAAAATATATGTTGCAATCTGACAATATAAATCTGCTATGTTTTGGTTAGACGAATATTCCATTGTGAGAAAAATTTAGCCTGTATGGTTTAATCTCTTAAATTGTGGTCTGTGGTTCTTCTAAAATTTATTTGCTTGATGAGAAATTTTAGAGAAAACAAAATTGGGGATTTAACTAAGAACTTAGGAATTTTCGAAAATCATGGTTCGAGCCAATTTTGGGGCTTTTGTCAATTTTCTTCACGAACGTGTAATTAAAATTATCTGTAGTGGGGGACTGAAATTATTTACATGAAATTTGTACGTTCTGTTAAGGTTCTGAAACTGGCGCCCTTACAGTAATTTTATAGCTCACGGTTTTAGGAATTTTGAGGAAATTATTTCATGAATAGTTTCTGATGGGGGTGGGAATCATGCAAGCATTCAAACAACGTATTTTGAAAACATTTGCTATTTAGGATATAGCTATGAAATCCTATTTAAACTAACGCTTTTGCACCATAGTTTTTTTTGTAATTTTATAATAAGAAAATCGAAATTAAACATGCTGTTCTAGGAAAGCGGTAAATCTATACATGCAATTCTAGGAATGCGATAAATGACGAAATTGTAAAGAATGCTCACCTTGCGGCCCTTGAGAATAGAAGGGCCAACCTTCCCGTTCTTCACCGGTCCAATGGTGGAACAACACGAAGTAGGGCCCTATGAGCTTACATCCATGGCATTACAGCATCCCACACATGTGTAGGTGAGTGAGTGATAAAAGGTTAAAAGTCTTTACAAGCAAAACTTCAAGAGGGAGGTTAGGCCTCCTAGTTCTCTTGCCTAACAAGGAATAGACTAAACTATTTAGAGAGAGGGACAACTTGCGCCAAGATGAACTCCCATTTCAAGCGCCATAATCCTACAATAATCAAGCAAGGGTGTAGTAAGATGCTCTTGAAGGAATTAGAAAGAAACACAAAAATTAGAGACTTAGCTCACTCTTGGAGGACAAGGGGCTGAACCAGGTCACGTTACTAAGCTAGGAAGTTTCTCGCGTGAGGTTGTTAGCCTCCCGTCAGCTGGCAGGGATTGCCGGAACAACAGCTACGGCGTCATTGGTGGCTGTAGAGGCGAGGGGAAGGATGGCCAGCAGAACTCGAGGCTGCAGGGAGGAGACAGGCGCTGGTGACGAGCCAGATCAGGAGCAGGGGCGAACAGGTTTGGGTGGTGAGCCTCCTCCGGTGGCGCCGATGACTGGCGGTGCTTGTAGGGTGCCAGGAGTCACGTCGTCGATGCTATCCGATGGGGTTCGGCGGTCAGCGGCCGCGCCTGGGCGTCGGGAAGCGGGCGGCGTCAGCGTTGCCCTGCTTCGGGCGGAAACAGGGGAAGACGCGACTTCGAGCAGGGACTGCCGGCGTTCATCTTACACTACCCGAAAGCCGGACCTGCTATAGCTGGAGGTTCCTCAGGTCAGGGCGAACTCGGGGCCGGAGTTTGGGAGCAAACGGTGGCCGGTAGGAGGAGGTCGACGTCGAACAGTTGGAGGAAGCGAAAACAGGGGCGGAAGGCTGGGCGTCACCGGAAATCTCCCGATTCCGGCGATCCAGCCGTCGGATGGGGAAATCGTCCCGGCTGTGTGATTGACCGGAAGAGGAGGAGACGTGGCTGAAGTTTCAGCTCGATCCGCCTCCTGGATTGGCGGCACGGAGTTGACGAAATGGCAGCGACGAGAAGAGCATGAGGATTTAATTCATTTCATGGAAGGGTAGAGGAGGAGAGTTGAGGCGAGAAGACACACTTCAGCGAGAAGACACACTTCAGGATTGTTTTTCAAAACATTCAACTCTACCATTTGTTCTCAGGGGATTACAAGTTATAGGGTGCTGCCAACGGCTCTTTCCAGCTTCCGTAAAGCTGATGGAACTCCACGGAGACCGAAGCTGGAATTTGCTGGAAATGGGAAGGTAGAAGTCTGCATTTGGTGGGGTGTCTTGGGGGGTTGTCCCTTCCATTGATGGCTGACCTCTTTCCTCAATTGACTGCTGATAGGATAGGTGAGAGCTGTATCATCTGTCTTCTTACTTCAAAAGGGAAATGGCGGTTGGGGGAGTGAAGGCAAATTCCACTTGGCTGCCACCGAGGATGAGTGGATATTTGTTTTGAGTAGCTTTGTTGAGAATACTCCACCAAATGGGCTGATTGGTTCTAGGCACCACTTTGAGTTGTGTTGACCTGATTTGGCTTGTGTTCCCCAAATGGAGTTGACCTAATCTATTACATTAATTGCATGCACTAACCTACCATACATAAGTGGCGGAACCTAGAAATGTAACTACGTGATGTAATTTGAGGGTGGATCTAACCTACCATATGATGCAAGTTATGCTAGGGGACTTAAATGATGCATGTAATGCAAGGAATGAAAATCTAACTTAAAAATGCATGCAATGCAAGAGATGGAAATTTAGGTGCCCTAGCTAGGGTAACCTTAAACTCCATTTGTATTTCCGTGGGTCATGTCGCCTCCCCACATCAGCTCTCCCCGGGTGAGAAAAATTCTTCTCCGAAGAATTGTCCTTATCCAAGAGGAGCTTCGAGGTAGTAAGGGTGAGTTCTTCCTCAGGGAGCCAACCCTCTTCACCATGGTCATATCCAACTAAGTAGAGTAACTCTACCTCATAACGGGTGAAATGGGTTTGGTCCTCAAGGATGGACTCAATCATATGCTCACAAGTGGGGTCATAGTATGGGGTGGAATGATGCTTATGCAATATGAAGTCATCCACACCAAAAGTGATGGGGGTCCAAAAATCAGTGTCAACAGCATCACAGCAAGCAATCTCTTCATCCCAATCTTCATGCTCCTTAAATTCAGGGTCTCCTACACAGAATGTCCTTTCTCGGCCATATTCATTAGTATGTTTGTGGTATACAGGCCTACTAAAAGATTCAGGTATAACAAAATCAAAGTGTTCAAGTTCTGGGAGGGAAAGCAAATCATTATTCAATTGAATTTTCTTTAACCCTGGAGTACTAAGGCCAGACTCAAGGTCTAAAGGAGAGATGGGTGATGTTGCCAACTCAGACAAGTTAGGTTCTAAATCATATCCTAGCATGGGAAACTCAAGAGGATCTAAAGTATATTCTACTTCATATTCAGGTGAGCTAATGTCTAACTCAAGAAGGGTGAGGGGCGCCTCTAGGATTGGACTTCCTAAGGAAAAAAGAAATGGCTCTCCCATATCTGGAGTAAGATCCTCAAAGCTAAACTGGGGAAGCTCTATCATGTCATGAGGAGAAGGTTGATATAGGTCAATCCCTATGGGGTCAACTTGAGTAGGGCCATCCCTAGAGTCTTGGGTTATAAGCCCATGTTCAATTGGTCCTAAATGTGGCTTAGGAGTGTGGGTGGCAAGACCAAAGAGATATGCTTCATGGGTCATTGGGTCAAAGGTCAAGTCTTCTAGGCCTTGAAGTTGAGGTTCTCCTAATGTTTGGGACTTAGGATCTTGGTCAATGACAAAAGGATCTAGCATGGGTTCTATCTTAGGCAAAGTAAGGGATCTTAACTCATGTTGGTTGATATCTAAAGGTGAAGGATCCTCTATTTCTAAAAGTTTTGGCTCTAGGGGTGGGTTTAGGCCTAAGTTGTAAAGTTTAGTGCTAGATGGCTCAGAAGTGGTCAAAGAAGGGCCTAGACAAGATGGTATGTCCACCTTAATCTCTAAATATGGTGGTGTAAGATACTTAGGCAGATCATCCATAGAGAAAGGTTCAAACTTAGGTTGAGTCAAGCCTAAAGTGTGATGGTCCTCTAATTGAAGGTGTTGGATTTCTAAAGTGTCTAGAGGCTCATCTAAACTTTCACTAAGGTCAAGTGGCTTGGAACCTAAGTGTTCACAACCTATTGAAGAGTTCTCTAAAGTTTGCCCTATGTCATGAAGAGTAGGTTCACATGGTTCAAGCACTTGATCTAAACATGGGAGCCCTAAAGGGTGAGGCAAACTAGTCTCACAGGTCACTAAGGGTAGGATAGCTTCCACTAAGTCTAGCCTAATATGATTGGGTTCAAGTTCTTCCGTAGGCTTAGGTGAGATTGATCTTAAAGGTGTGGACTTAGTATGACCTATGTGGATGTCAAGAGAGCTTTCCCTAAGTTGGTTGAGTTCTTGTTTAAGTTCTAGGGACAACATGGTTTGACTTAGAGGTAAGTTTTCAATGGGTTCCCTAGACTTGATGTGAGATTGGCTTTGGGAAGGTAGCTTTGGTTCTAAGGCTTGATTGAGCTCCATGGTTTGGTTGACTACCTTAGGGGCTTTGGGTCTTGGATGGTCAATTTTCCTTTTATAGAATCTCTTAAGATTTTGCTCTACCTCACTAGCTATTCGAAAAGCATCTTCTATTGTGTATATGGGGTAGTATGTGAGACCTCTCTTAATCTCAAAGCTAAGACCATCTCTAAACCGGTTAAGCATATCCCTAGGAGCTTCTCTAGTACTATGGTAGAGGGTTTTGAACTTTAGTATATATTCAGCTACAGTCATGTTCTCTTGGGTAAGCAATTTTTCATTGAGAGATGTAGGGTCATTGAGAGATGTAGGGTCATATATTTCTTTTATCATGTCATCCCATCTCTTGATGGGTTGTCTATTGCCTCTTAGGGGATTGAATCTAGTAGTCATTTTCGAAATGAGTAAGGTTTTGAAAATAAACCCTAAGGTGATAAATATAGCTAGTCAAATTCTTTCAAGCACCTAGGTCCAAAAATCGCCTTAGTAGTAGGAAAATAATTTTGGTCTTATAAAATCCTACTCTAAGAGCCTAAGCTCTGATACCAAGTTGATGGGGGTGGGAATCATGCAAGCATTCAAACAACGTATTTTGAAAACATTTGCTATTTAGGATATAGCTATGAAATCCTATTTAAACTAACGCTTTTGCACCATAGTTTTTTTTGTAATTTTATAATAAGAAAATCGAAATTAAACATGCTGTTCTAGGAAAGCGGTAAATCTATACATGCAATTCTAGGAATGCGATAAATGACGAAATTGTAAAGAATGCTCACCTTGCGGCCCTTGAGAATAGAAGGGCCAACCTTCCCGTTCTTCACCGGTCCAATGGTGGAACAACACGAAGTAGGGCCCTATGAGCTTACATCCATGGCATTACAGCATCCCACACATGTGTAGGTGAGTGAGTGATAAAAGGTTAAAAGTCTTTACAAGCAAAACTTCAAGAGGGAGGTTAGGCCTCCTAGTTCTCTTGCCTAACAAGGAATAGACTAAACTATTTAGAGAGAGGGACAACTTGCGCCAAGATGAACTCCCATTTCAAGCGCCATAATCCTACAATAATCAAGCAAGGGTGTAGTAAGATGCTCTTGAAGGAATTAGAAAGAAACACAAAAATTAGAGACTTAGCTCACTCTTGGAGGACAAGGGGCTGAACCAGGTCACGTTACTAAGCTAGGAAGTTTCTCGCGTGAGGTTGTTAGCCTCCCGTCAGCTGGCAGGGATTGCCGGAACAACAGCTACGGCGTCATTGGTGGCTGTAGAGGCGAGGGGAAGGATGGCCAGCAGAACTCGAGGCTGCAGGGAGGAGACAGGCGCTGGTGACGAGCCAGATCAGGAGCAGGGGCGAACAGGTTTGGGTGGTGAGCCTCCTCCGGTGGCGCCGATGACTGGCGGTGCTTGTAGGGTGCCAGGAGTCACGTCGTCGATGCTATCCGATGGGGTTCGGCGGTCAGCGGCCGCGCCTGGGCGTCGGGAAGCGGGCGGCGTCAGCGTTGCCCTGCTTCGGGCGGAAACAGGGGAAGACGCGACTTCGAGCAGGGACTGCCGGCGTTCATCTTACACTACCCGAAAGCCGGACCTGCTATAGCTGGAGGTTCCTCAGGTCAGGGCGAACTCGTGGCCGGAGTTTGGGAGCAAACGGTGGCCGGTAGGAGGAGGTCGACGTCGAACAGTTGGAGGAAGCGAAAACAGGGGCGGAAGGCTGGGCGTCACCGGAAATCTCCCGATTCCGGCGATCCAGCCGTCGGATGGGGAAATCGTCCCGGCTGTGTGATTGACCGGAAGAGGAGGAGACGTGGCTGAAGTTTCAGCTCGATCCGCCTCCTGGATTGGCGGCACGGAGTTGACGAAATGGCAGCGACGAGAAGAGCATGAGGATTTAATTCATTTCATGGAAGGGTAGAGGAGGAGAGTTGAGGCGAGAAGACACACTTCAGCGAGAAGACACACTTCAGGATTGTTTTTCAAAACATTCAACTCTACCATTTGTTCTCAGGGGATTACAAGTTATAGGGTGCTGCCAACGGCTCTTTCCAGCTTCCGTAAAGCTGATGGAACTCCACGGAGACCGAAGCTGGAATTTGCTGGAAATGGGAAGGTAGAAGTCTGCATTTGGTGGGGTGTCTTGGGGGGTTGTCCCTTCCATTGATGGCTGACCTCTTTCCTCAATTGACTGCTGATAGGATAGGTGAGAGCTGTATCATCTGTCTTCTTACTTCAAAAGGGAAATGGCGGTTGGGGGAGTGAAGGCAAATTCCACTTGGCTGCCACCGAGGATGAGTGGATATTTGTTTTGAGTAGCTTTGTTGAGAATACTCCACCAAATGGGCTGATTGGTTCTAGGCACCACTTTGAGTTGTGTTGACCTGATTTGGCTTGTGTTCCCCAAATGGAGTTGACCTAATCTATTACATTAATTGCATGCACTAACCTACCATACATAAGTGGCGGAACCTAGAAATGTAACTACGTGATGTAATTTGAGGGTGGATCTAACCTACCATATGATGCAAGTTATGCTAGGGGACTTAAATGATGCATGTAATGCAAGGAATGAAAATCTAACTTAAAAATGCATGCAATGCAAGAGATGGAAATTTAGGTGCCCTAGCTAGGGTAACCTTAAACTCCATTTGTATTTCCGTGGGTCATGTCGCCTCCCCACATCAGTTTCTATTCTATGTTTAATTGTTTGTTATGTGAATATTTTCTGTTCTGTTTATATGTTGTGAATTTTCTGAAAACTTTGAATGTGTTATAACCTTTGTGAGAACATAGACTGGTCTGACATGAATTAAGGATAGTTGCATGAAATCTAAGGAATTCACTCATATATTACTTCTGGTTGATGGTAAAAATTATGAAGTGTGTTCAGCTTTGATTTTCTGCAAATTGTAATTTGTTAAGGACTGGATATTGGGGTGTGTCATTTTCTGGTTTGTCAGACTTTGGGCATGATGTAAGAATTAAGTAGTGGTTGGTCCTACTCCTCCGTTTCAGTATAATCTGTTCTGTAAAATTATGCCCTAGTGTAGCACTCTTCTGTGTTCTTACCCTCCTTCTGTGGCGCTGTAATGGTGCTGATAGTCTACTACGACCCTTGAGACACTATTTCTATTCCGTTATAGGTATTGGAGGCCAGAGTGCCACGTCCTGACAAGACGGGGGCCACCCACTGATACCTCCTCTACCATTCTGTTCTGGGTATTGGAGACCAGAGTGCCACGTCCTGACAAGACGGGGGCCACCCACTGATACCTCCTCTACCATTCTGTTCTGGGTATTGGAGACCAGAGTGCCACGTCTTGACAAGACGGGGGCCACCCACTGATACCTCCTCTACCATTCTGTTCTGGGTTTTGGAGGCCAGAGTGCCACGTCCTGACAAGACGGGGGCCACCCACTGATACCTCCTCTACCATTCTGTTTCTGATATGCATGCATGTCTCGTCCTCGGCAGAGGTGGGGTCAGACCTTCTGTGGTCATCAGGCCTTCTGTGGCCTTTCTGTTTCCGATGTAGACTGTCCGTTTGGACTCTGAAAATTCTGATTTTCTGTCTGTCAGTTCTGATTTCTGTAGTTCTGTTTCGATCTGTATTTAGATGTATTAGGCGGTGTGGTTAGTTGGTATGGGTTGGTATATTCATATCCTACCTGCTTGAAGCCTATTGTTACAAGTATCTATATTTGATTGTGTTTTGTTTCTGATATGAGTGTGCATGTTAAGCTGATTTATTTTATCTGTTAAATAAAAGAATTTCAACTTAAGCATGATATTTTTGATGTGTACTATGGATGACTTTTAGTGTCTTTTACTCACTGAGCTTTTTAGCTCACCTCCGTTGTTTAAATGTTTTCAGGTGAGACATCAAGACAGTAACCGCTACAGCTAATTGTTGTGATGCTAATGTTTGATGTAATTTCTAAGAATTTTCTTCTAAAAATCTATCAGGCCTGCGTGCCTAATTTGTTATGACTTATGTGACACGTTTTATCTCCTGAGGGCTTATGCCTGTTTTCAGGATATTATATTATAGTTGTCTCGTTTAAATTATTGGATACGAGTCTTGGATTCTTTTAGTGAATTGGTTCTTATTTTGAAATGTCCGATTTGAGATGTGTAACCGAATTTGTGTTGTTTTTGTATCTGAATAATCAGTTCTGCATATTTCTGAAATTCCACATATGTGTAGTGTGGACATTTGTTGTTGTTACATGTGTGTCTGTGCAGCAGTAGTTTAGTATACTTGCTGCCGGATTTTTTCTGAACTTCCGGATTTCTATTTCCTAGTAAATCGATCCTACTCAGTTCTGTGCGGTTTTCAGTTCCGTAGTAATGTCCTTCGATGCCGCTTTCTTCTTGTGTATTAATGGAAGAGTAAAAATTTTTTTTTTAGCCCCGTATTTTACTTGTATGCGTGTGGGGTGTGTTCTGAGGGATGTTACAGATGGTATCAGAGGATTTTTACTAGCAATTAGAAACTCTGGGGAAGGAAAACTCTGTTTGTGTATTGCTAGAAACCAAGTTAGGATCTGAACTCTGTTTGTGTATTGCTAGAAACCAAGTTAGGATCTGATTGTGATTGAATATTGGTTGTTATTCTACTGTGTTATGTGATGCAGGTAAACATAAATGGTGCGACCAAGAGCTAGCAGTAGCAACGGTGATCAACAGCCTGATCTGAGGCAGACCATGGAGGCTATGACTGCTATGATGCAACAATAGAACGCATTCATTCAGCAGCAAACTCAGATGATGCAGCAGCAGCAGGCGCAGCACATGGAGGTTCAGCAACAGTTATTGCAGCGACTGTCGCAGACACAGTCTCAGTCACAGGCACAACCGGCTGGTTCTCCTCTGGGTGATGGCGCACATCAACGATATGCTCGGTTGGTTCGAGAATTTCAGCACCTGAACCCGACTGCATTTTATGGTAGTCCGGGGCCCAGAGCTGCTGAGGATTGGCTTTTGACACTGGAAAAGATTTTCCAGGTTTTGCGCTGTGATGATGCAGACAAGCTATGTTTGTCTGTCTTCATGTTGCGTGGAGATGCTGAAGATTGGTGGAAGGGAGTCGTCAGACTGGCGGCAACTGAATCCAAAGTTGTTGATTGGCAGTACTTCATGATGAAGTTCAATGCTAAGTTTTTCCCCTCTAGCTTATCTGAGGAGCGCGAGGTGGAGTTTATTCGTCTTGAGCAGGGCGACCTGACGGTGGATCAGTATGAAGCCACATTCGCTCGGTTGTCGGGGTATGCTCCTCACTTAGTCAACACCGAGGAAAGAAGAGCCAAGAAGTTTCAGCGGGGTTTGAGGAAAGATATCAGGACAAGGGTAGCTATGCTACACTTGGAAACTTATGCTGAAGTGGTAGACAGGGCTCGCACTGCTGAGAGGTGCATTGCGGAGATGGCTGCAGATACTATTCCAGTCACTGCACCTGCCCCTACTTCTGTGACTTACGCACCCACTCTGGGTGGTAAGGATAAGAAGAATTTCAAGAGGAAGAAAGACAATAAGGGCAGATACCAACCTTATCAGAAGCCAGCCAGCACAGTTTCTCAGAATGGCAAGAAGTGTCTCCACGGTGGGAGCACTAAACATCAGGATAACGAGTGCTACAGGAAGACTAGCGCTTGCTTCAGATGTGGTAAGGTGGGGCATATGATTAGGGACTGTCCTATGCCGGATACTAGAGGACAGGGTCAGGGTGAGAAGCCTACTGTGCAGACTCGCGTGTATGCCATCGCGGAGAGGGATGCTTCGGCTTCGAAGTCCGTGGTGGAAGGTACACTTTATGTGTTTAGTTATTTGGCACGCATTCTTTTTGATCCTGGTGCCAATTTATCCTTTGTGTCTGCATGTTTTGCATCATGTCTGCCTGTGTTGCCTAGGATACTTGATTTCTGTATTTCTGTTCATACACCTATGGGTGAGGCCGTATCTACAGATATAACATACCCTGACTGTTTGATTAAGGTAGAAGGATATGATTTACCTATTGATTTGATTAGTCTTCCTATGAAAGACTATGACATCATTCTGGGCATGGATTGGCTGTCTGCCTATCATGCTACTTTAGATTGTTTTGAAAAGCTAATTACTCTGCATCTAAGTGATGGACAGCAACTGGTTATCCAAGGCCGGATTTCAGAACAAGAGCCTTTGGTGATATCTCATCTGCAGGCCAGGAAGCTTTTAGCCCAGGGCTGCAAGGGGTATCTGGCGCATGTCAAGGTGCAGACTGAGCCTGATTTGGATCTGGCTAAAATTCCTGTGGTAAGAGAGTTTGCTGACGTCTTCTCTGATTTATCTAGGTTACCACCTAGCAGAGAAGTTGAGTTTGGTATCGAGTTGTTGCCAGGCACGGCACCGATATCTAAAGCTCCTTACAGGATGGCAACTTTAGAACTGACAGAGCTGAAGAAGCAACTGGAAGAACTATTAGAGAAGGGGTATATTCGACCCAGTGTTTCTCCATGGGGAGCACCGGTGTTATTTGTGAAGAAGAAGGATGGTACTTTGCGCATGTGCATCGATTACCGTCAACTCAATCAAGTGACTGTTAAGAATAAGTACCCATTACCCCGTATTGATGATCTCTTTGATCAGTTGCAGGGTGCTACTGTATTCTCTAAAATTGATCTGAGGTCTGGCTATTATCAGATGAAAGTTCAGGAGGAGGATGTACCTAAAACTGCATTCAGGACCAGGTATGGGCACTATGAGTTTCTTGTTATGCCCTTTGGACTGACAAATGCCCCTGCGGTGTTTATGGATCTGATGAACAGGGTATTTCATGAGCTCCTGGACAAATGTGTGGTCGTCTTCATTGATGATATTCTGATCTACTCCAAGAATGCGCAAGATCACTCTCAGGATTTGCGCAAGGTGCTGGAGATTCTGAGGCTGAAGCAGCTGTATGCTAAGGCCAGCAAATGCGAGTTCTGGCTAAATCAGATTGGCTTTCTGGGGCACATTATTTCTGATCAGGGTGTGTCTGTGGATCCAGTGAAGGTGGAGGCCATTCTTCACTGGGGAAGACCAACTACAGCGACTGAGGTCAGAAGTTTTCTGGGCTTAGCTGGATATTACCGCCGCTTTGTGGAAGGTTTTTCCAAGCTGGTAGGTCCTCTGACTAAGCTAACTAGAAAAAATTTAAAGTTTGAGTGGTCTGATGATTGTGAGTCTAGTTTTCAGGAACTGAAAAAGAGACTGACCAGTGCTCCTATCCTCATCATTCCCTGTGATGGAGAGAAGTTCACTGTTTACACTGATGCCTCTGGTAAGGGTCTGGGTGCTGTACTGATGCAGCAAGGAAAGGTAGTCGCTTATGCTTCAAGGCAACTCAAGGACTATGAAGTAAACTACCCCACTCATGATCTGGAGTTGGCAGCTGTAGTTTTTGCCTTGAAAATCTGGAGGCACTATCTGTTTGGACAGACATTTGAATTGTTTACAGATCACCAGAGCTTGAAGTATATCTTCACTCAGAAAGAGCTGAATATGAGACAGAGGCGATGGCTTGAATTGATAAAGGATTATGACTTCACCATCCAATATCAGTCTGGTAAAGCCAATGTGGTGGCTGATGCTCTTAGTCGGTATCCTGTGACTCAGATAGCTGCACTACGAGTCCAGGAGTGGCGACTATTGCAGGAGTTCAGTGACATGCATCTGAGTGTGACTCCGGGTGAGAGAGGCGGTCTTCTGGCTTCTCTCAGGGTTCAGTCAGACTTACTGCAGAGACTGAGATCAGGGCAGCAGTCAGATCAGGATATTCTACGGTGGAAAGAGAGGTCTGAGCAAGGCTGGGATGAGAATTTCAGTATGTCGGATGATGGTCTCCTCAGATTCCGTAGAAGGGTCTGTGTCCCTGAGGACCCTGAGTTGAGAAATGACATTCTTAAGGAAAGTCATTGCACTAAGTATACCGTTCATCCTGGTAGTACCAAGATGTATCAGGATCTGAAAAAGACTTTCTGGTGGCATGGTACGAAGAAGGATGTGCATTTGTTTGTGTCCAGATGTTTGACTTGCCAAACCGTGAAGGCTGAGCATCAGAGGCCGGGCGGTTTGATGCAGTCTCTCCCTATTCCTCAGTGGAAGTGGGAGCATATCAGTATGGACTTTGTGTGTGGACTGCCCAATACCAGAAGGAGTCATGATGCCGTATGGGTGATTGTGGACAGACTCACGAAGTCAGCTCACTTCTTACCGATTAAAATGACTTACAGTTTGGATCGGTTAGCAAAACTGTACATCGATGAGATAGTCAGATTACATGGAGTTCCTTTGGACATTGTCTCTGATTGTGATCCTCGATTTCTGTCCAGGTTTTGGAAGAAATTACAGGAAGATTTGGGAACTAATCTGAGTTTTAGCACTGCATATCATCCTCAATCTGATGGTCAGACAGAGAGAACTATTCAGACACTTGAGGATCTTCTGAGATCTTATGTGATTGACTGGTCTGTTGAGTGGGATCTGGACTTATCACTGATAGAGTTCACCTACAACAATAGCTTTCACTCTAGCATACAGATGGCTCCGTATGAGGCCCTATATGGGAGGAAATGTAGAACACCTATATGCTGGGAGGAAACTGGGGACAGAACAGTGCTAAGGTCTGATGCTGTGCAGGAAGCCACTGAGAAGATCAGAGAAATTCAGAGAAAGATGAAGATTGCTCAGGATAGACAGAAGAGTTATGCTGATGTGAGGCGGCGTCCTCTTGAGTTTTTGGTGGGAGAGCATGTTTTCCTAAAGGTCTCACCTATGAAAGGGGTGATGAGATTTGGGAAGAGGGGAAAATTGAGTCCCAGGTACATTGGTCCCTTTGATATCATTGAGAGGGTTGGACCTGTGGCATACCGACTTGCTCTGCCCCCATCACTGGAACACCTCCATAATGTGTTCCATGTTTCTGCACTCAGAAAATATTGTTCTGATCCTTCTCATGTTCTAGAGTTGGAACCTCTTCAGCTTGAAGAGAACATGACTTTTGTGGTGAAACCTCTCAGAATTGAAGATAGAAAAGAGAAGGTGCTGAGAAATAAGGTTATTCCACTTGTGAAAGTCATCTGGGGAAATCAGTCTGTTGAAGAAGCCTCTTGGGAGGTTGAAGCAGATATGAGAAAGGAGCATCCTCACCTGTTCAGTGACGGGCTTGGTCAGCTTTAGAGGACTAAAGCTCTATAAGGGGGGGAGGATGTAACGCCCTCGAGTTTCTGAATTACGATTTAAGGTTAGAAATTCTGTTTCTGTATTTTTATCTGTTAAAGTTTTGGGATTTTTGCCTAATTGTAGGACTTTTTCCTACAGGGCAAAAATAATTATTTTGGTTGGGGCTTCGAACCCTCAACCTTGACTCTTTGCTCCTGGAATTCTTCCACCATGGTGGCGCATATTTCTGTGTTATTGGAGTGGCGCATGGTGGTTAAGCCCAGGTGAGCCCTTAAAACCGATTTTCACTTAAGTTAACTGGGTTATTGGATCTTGGATCCGTTTGGGGTGGGAGAAAAAGAGGAATTGCGTGAAGGCTCCTCTCCCTCACGACTTTTGTTGATTTTTCTTGCCCTAGCCGCCTTTGGTTGTCGCCCCTCACTGTGCTTGGCGCCTCCTGAGATTTCTGACGCTGGTGGTGGCAGACTGGTGGTGGACGAACTTCCTGGTGATCCTCTGTCTTGGCGTTTTTCTCTGTGGACGATTTTTCTGGTGAGTAATTCGATCCTAAGGAGTCTAATCCTATTTGCAATAATTATCTGTATGAACCAAAAATCTGCAAGTAGATCCTGTGTTTTTCTATTCTATAGGTCGGATCTGAATATGCATGATGATTCAGAAATTTTGTCTTGCTGAAAATTGTAGTCGCCAATCTGACCTTACTGTGCTTTAACCTCAATATCTCATGATCTATAGATCCAAATCACACGAAACAAATTTTGTATGAAACTAGATTCGCTCAGCTTTGATTCTTATGTAATATCGACCACATCTGAACTATATTCGTGTTGAAATCGGCATTGTTATATAACTTACGAAATCTGTTTTCTGAAAATCTAGAATCTTGACCCTTTTGTGTTCGAACTCTCGTATCTCCCTAGGTATAGCTCGAAATCCTGTGAAACCAGTTTTATTAGACCGTAGGCTTGAAGAGCTTCATTTTGACTCCCATAACGCCTATTTTCGATTACTTATTGGATCTGAAATATATGTCGAAATTCTGATATATGAATCTGTTTTCTTGAAATCTGAAATTCTGACCCACCTATGTTCGAACCCTTATATCTTCCTGCCTACAATTCGAAATTTTGCGAAACCAGTTTTGTTGGAAACTAGATTCAGAGAGCTTCATTTTGAATATAATATTGACTAGCTTTGGTTCGAAATTGGACCAAAAATATATGTTGCAATCTGACAATATAAATCTGCTATGTTTTGGTTAGACGAATATTCCATTGTGAGAAAAATTTAGCCTGTATGGTTTAATCTCTTAAATTGTGGTCTGTGGTTCTTCTAAAATTTATTTGCTTGATGAGAAATTTTAGAGAAAACAAAATTGGGGATTTAACTAAGAACTTAGGAATTTTCGAAAATCATGGTTCGAGCCAATTTTGGGGCTTTTGTCAATTTTCTTCACGAACGTGTAATTAAAATTATCTGTAGTGGGGGACTGAAATTATTTACATGAAATTTGTACGTTCTGTTAAGGTTCTGAAACTGGCGCCCTTACAGTAATTTTATAGCTCACGGTTTTAGGAATTTTGAGGAAATTATTTCATGAATAGTTTCTGTTCTATGTTTAATTGTTTGTTATGTGAATATTTTCTGTTCTGTTTATATGTTGTGAATTTTCTGAAAACTTTGAATGTGTTATAACCTTTGTGAGAACATAGACTGGTCTGACATGAATTAAGGATAGTTGCATGAAATCTAAGGAATTCACTCATATATTACTTCTGGTTGATGGTAAAAATTATGAAGTGTGTTCAGCTTTGATTTTCTGCAAATTGTAATTTGTTAAGGACTGGATATTGGGGTGTGTCATTTTCTGGTTTGTCAGACTTTGGGCATGATGTAAGAATTAAGTAGTGGTTGGTCCTACTCCTCCGTTTCAGTATAATCTGTTCTGTAAAATTATGCCCTAGTGTAGCACTCTTCTGTGTTCTTACCCTCCTTCTGTGGCGCTGTAATGGTGCTGATAGTCTACTACGACCCTTGAGACACTATTTCTGTTCCGTTATAGGTATTGGAGGCCAGAGTGCCACGTCCTGACAAGACGGGGGCCACCCACTGATACCTCCTCTACCATTCTGTTCTGGGTATTGGAGACCAGAGTGCCACGTCCTGACAAGACGGGGGCCACCCACTGATACCTCCTCTACCATTCTGTTCTGGGTATTGGAGACCAGAGTGCCACGTCCTGACAAGACGGGGGCCACCCACTGATACCTCCTCTACCATTCTGTTCTGGGTTTTGGAGGCCAGAGTGCCACGTCCTGACAAGACGGGGGCCACCCACTGATACCTCCTCTACCATTCTGTTTCTGATATGCATGCATGTCTCGTCCTCGGCAGAGGTGGGGTCAGACCTTCTGTGGTCATCAGGCCTTCTGTGGCCTTTCTGTTTCCGATGTAGACTGTCCGTTTGGACTCTGAAAATTCTGATTTTCTGTCTGTCAGTTCTGATTTCTATAGTTCTGTTTCGATCTGTATTTAGATGTATTAGGCGGTGTGGTTAGTTGGTATGGGTTGGTATATTCATATCCTACCTGCTTGAAGCCTATTGTTACGAGTATCTATATTTGATTGTATTTTGTTTCTGATATGAGTGTGCATGTTAAGCTGATTTATTTTATCTGTTAAATAAAAGAATTTCAACTTAAGCATGATATTTTTGATGTGTACTATGGATGACTTTTAGTGTCTTTTACTCACTGAGCTTTTTAGCTCACCTCCGTTGTTTAAATGTTTTCAGGTGAGACATCAAGACAGTAACCGCTACAGCTAATTGTTATGATGCTAATGTTTGATGTAATTTCTAAGAATTTTCTTCTAAAAATTTATCAGGCCTGCGTGCCTAATTTGTTATGACTTATGTGACACGTTTTATCTCCTGGGGGCTTATGCCTGTTTTCAGGATATTTATTATAGTTGTCTCGTTTAAATTATTGGATACGAGTCTTGGATTCTTTTAGTGAATTGGTTCTTACTTTGAAATGTCCGATTTGAGATGTGTAACCGAATTTGTGTTGTTTTAGTATCTGAATAATCAGTTCTGCATATTTCTGAAATTCCACATATGTGTAGTGTGGACATTTGTTGTTGTTACATGTGTGTCTGTGCAGCAGTAGTTTAGTATACTTGCTGCCGGATTTTTTCTGAACTTCCGGATTTCTATTTCCTAGTAAATCGATCCTACTCAGTTCTGTGCGGTTTTCAGTTCCGTAGTAATGTCCTTCGATGCCGCTTTCTTCTTGTGTATTAATGGAAGAGTAAAAATTTTTTTTTTTAGCCCCGTATTTTACTTGTATGCGTGTGGGGTGTGTTCTGAGGGATGTTACACTCGGTACAAAATAACAATTGTCAAGTTCTAATACAAGACCAGATGGTAAAGAAATGTGATAAACTCCTACAGTAACAGCAGCAACCCGTGCCCCGTTTCCAACTCGTAGGTCCACCTCATGCTGTCCCACCTGTCTTCTTCTCTTGAGTTCCTGTACATTTGAACAAATGTGAACTCCACATGCAGTGTCCAACACCCATGAAATAGAAGAAGAAACCATGACTTCTGTCACGAAAATACCTGAGCCAGAAGCGAAAGGCTTGCTTCCCTTCTTATCTCCTTGGAGCGCTTTACAGTCCTTTTTCCAGTGACCCAGCTGGCCACAATGGAAACATCTGTATTCCTTTGACCGCTTAATCTTTTGCTTTAGAGCCTTGTTGTAGCTCTTGATAGGGGCTTTGCCCTTCTTCCCCTTCTTCTTGTTCCTAGAAGGAACCATTAGGACAGAGGATGAAGGCTTTCCCTTCTCAAGAGTCGGCTCTGTAGTAAGGAGCATGTTCAGTAACTCCACCGGCGTACAGTCGATCTTGTTCATATTAAAATTAATAATGAATGGATCGAAAGAGGCCGGGAGAGACTGCAGGATGATGTCTACAACAAGCTCCTGATTGATGGTGTATCCCAATTTCTCTAGAGCCTCTTTGTACCCAATCATCTTGAGCACGTGAGCTCCCACTGGACTCCCTTCAGTCAGTTTGCTCTGAAAGAAAAGTTTCGTCAAGTTATAGCATTCAGTCCTTGCCTGTGCAGCATACAGCATCTTCAGGTTTGCTATAATTTCTATAGCAGATAAATCCTCATGCTGACGCTGCAGCTGTGGCGTCATAGACGCTAGCATAAGGCAAGCGACATCAATGCTATCATTGACATGCTTCTCATAAGCTTCCCGAACCGCCCTTGCGGCGTTCGCAGCGGGTTGAGGCGGTATTGCCGTCTCGAGGACATACAGCTTCCTCTCAGCCTTAAGAACAATCTTAAGGTGTCCGTACCAGTCTAAGAAGTTTGGCCCCAGCAAACTTCTCCCTTTCCAGTAGGGATCGCACATTGAAATTTGTGGTGTTCGTTGCTACAGGAATCTACAACAATGCAAGAACAGCAAGGTCAGTATCAATGTTAGAATCAATTCAGGACTTAAGAATGATTCTTTTCTCACTATTTTATCTGGCTGAAAAATCCAGCAAAACAGCCCGAAAGAGTAAAACTCTTTTAGTGAGATGGGATCCAGATTTCATATTTGGTCTCCGCGTCCCGCTCAGGTGAGATAAGATGCACAGAGAGTACAAGCACTAATCTCTGGTAGGCAATCCCTGCCAATCGCCAACCCGTACGATTCCCCTTCATCTGGGCAATCCAGCAGACTGTGCCAACTGAGTTGGTACAACACAGTCTCTGATCCCACAGATGGCTGCCTCCATATAGCTACCATATGCTCAATATGTAGCCTACATGGTCAAGTTGACCTGACCTACTCCCTGAACCACCACGTGCTATGCTGAGCAACGAGAAGCGATAAATCCCTTCTCTGTAACACGCAGGTGTAATCACACACCGTCTGAAGATAGATGGGCGTGCCCACTTAGTGGGTACAACACGGCCCCAACGATAGTCAGAAAAGTGAGGTTTCGCATCAGAAGGCTATCATGCTTGATATTTAACGTTGGATTTTAACGGTCCTTTTATCTTCATACTATCATGCAAATCCTATGGTGATAGCAGAAGAATAAATCATGCAGTTACTAAATTACTTAAACAGTAAATTGAAAGCATGATTATCTTATGTGGTAAAAGCCCATTAAGCCTAAGTAAGACCCTAATTTAACTTAAGTCTTCACTTGAGCTCTTCATGGGTCTTTTGAAACTTCATCTGGCCCAGCCCGGGCCCAAGCGCCCTGTGCAGCTGAGATGCGCCCACCAGGTAAAATGCGCCTATCCTAGAGTCGAACCCTAGACCTCCCACTGGTGAAGCCACTTGCTGCATGCGCCTCTGCCATGTGTGCTCTGAGCTCATGTCTGATTAAATTACATTTTAATCTATCTAGACATGATTGACTCGCAGGTCAATTACACTTTATAAATTAATTAAAAATGTGATGCGCAGATCACAAGAAATAATTTACAATATCAATCCAGGCACGCAGGCCCCAGCACAGCACACATTAAATTTGGGCAGCCCACATAAGATGAAATAAACACTCATCATGTTATACAAACATCAAGTGTTCCAATCAAGAAAATAAAATTTTTGAAAATCCCATTGGCTTCATTTTATTTCCTTATGTGCCCTACTACCTTACAACGGTCCATTAATAGGGATCCACTCATCAGACCTAGTCAGACCCACTGCCCTTGCATGCACCAAGTCATAACCGACTTGAGTCGACCTCATGGTCAACAATGCATGCGTTAAGGGCTGAACGTCCCTCATGAGTTCTAGCAAGCGGGTGTGACCCCGGGCCTTAATCATGAGCGTTCATCGGTTGTCTCAATCAGACATCGCTACACGCCTTTCTGCAGTCGACCTATAGCCACCTCATGCTTGCGCATAGGTGCCATCTGGTCGACCCATCTAGGCTGTCAGATGGTCTGATCAGACTGTTGGGTCTAGACTGGACGATGACTTCAACCCTAATAACCCGTCTAAGATTTTAAAGCAGGCGCTTAGATCTAGTGGATGCGCGCTAGATAAGTTTTGTTTTTGACAAAAACAACAACATGTGCCAAATAGTAATAAACATACATCTAGTTTCGCATGATGACCTATACCTTTAGATCTACTCTTAAGCGCAAACAAGGATCACAATAAGCAATCATATGATTCATACATGAACTCTGCTCTGATACCAATTGAAAGTTCCATTAAAGGGGGGGGGGGGGGAAACCCTAATCATGCAGATATAAAATTTTCTCAAGGCGGAATCTAGGGTTTCCTAGGATCGCATGTATGAACATAGATCAACTTAACATTTTGTATAGATCTAGTGAGAGATCATACCAATGCCATTGCTTTGGATGACGACTTGGAAGGAAAGAGGCGTGTGCTTCTTCTCCAAAGGCAATCGCACACAAGACGAGAGATGGCTACTCCTTGGCGTTCCTTGTGCTAGCAAAGCTCCAAGGTCTCCGAATCGCGTGAAGGAGATTGAGATTATCTCTAGGCTTTGTCAAGTCTTCTCCTTGGCGTAAAACTCACACTACTCGAGAGAGAAGTCGAGAGGAAGAGGCGAGAGGAGAAAAGAGATGCGCTCACGAACGAACGTGGAGGCGTTATCTATTTTGGAAAGCATGACTTCCAAAAATAGCAAGCCCTTAACATCATGCGTTCATGCGTTCACTCCAAGTGAACGATCGCATTTTTTTTTTCTTCTCCCCTTGAACCAAGCGCTCATTTGATGAACCTGGTTCAATTGAATTTGGTTCAAGGACCAAATCAAACCAAGCCTTTATTAGGTCCCCTTCAAGGGGGAGCGCAAGCGGATAAAGCCCCTTTCTAGAGGGGGGCGCAAATGCAATTTTAGGGGTGTCACCCTCATGATCGCATGTAGATCATATGGTTAACTTATGTATAAGCGAAAGGATCTTTAAAGGGATCATACCAACGCCATGAAGTTGGATGTCGGCTTGGAAGAAGAGAGCAACTTTGATCTCCTCCAAAAGTTCACACACAAGGTGAAGATCTCTTACTTCCTTGGCGTCACTTGTGCTAGCAAGGCACCCAAGGTTCCTTGTCGAATGGAAGGAGATGATGAAAGCTTTCTTGGCCGATCCTTCTTCTCGTCAACCTCTACCACCCGAGAGTTCGAGTGTCGTCGAGAGCCAAAGGGGAGATGAGCGTTTTTCCAAGCTTGTGATCGAATGTGGAGACATTCATCACTATGGCAAAACCGAAATGCCATAAATGGTAAGTCTTCAACACATGCGTTATGCGTTCACATGAAGTGAACCAAACGCATATCTCATCTCACAAATGAACCAAGCGCTCACATATGAGCCGGTTCAATGTAGTTGGTCCAATGACCAAACCAAATCAGCCCAAGTATTGGTCCAGACCAAAATAAACCCTAAGGTTCAAGATCTGACCGTTCATCCTTTGATGCTCTTGATCTCCCAGATCTAGCATCCACACTCTCGATCAAAGCTTACCGATCTCAAGCCCTAATCAATCAAACATGATCAGACTGGATCTCACTTACAATCAGAGTTTAATCTCCTTTAAACTGAATCAAAACAATCCAGTCCACCCGATCTGACTCAAGTAAGTCATATCACCAAATTGTGCGACCCTAAGGGTTTCCTTTAAATGTCGGTAACGATAACTCACGTCATCACAATCAGTGAGGGGTATCTAGCAACACATCACTGTCTCCCGATATAAAGGAAAGAGTCTTCCAAGACTACACCCAAACCACAGCACAAGTGTGAATCCACTTCACAAGTCATACATGTTTCCTTTGCCACTGGATGTTCTTATTGGACAAGCATGTCAAGCCTGTAACTCCAATACAATGAGCATGATTAGATCAGATGAACATAGTCATCTGGGTATGGCCATACACTATCTCAATCATCTCATACAGGGGGGCCCCTTTAGAACATCACACTCCTTGAACAAGGAGACGGCAATCCTTTATCTATCACTAGTGTCCTAACCTGACTCATGTTCATTATCCAAGATAGTCTATAATCATTATGTTTCAAATGATATTGAACTACCTCAAAATAATGACATTCATCATTTAGAAACACAAGTGATCTCAAGTCAGAGGACATGTGCCACTTGTTGCATTCAAGGATTATTCACATTGTGACAAACAATTGAATATCCTAGTAGGGTCTGTCCAGTACATCCAATGTACCCATGAGTCTACATCTTATTTCATGCTCGAAGCATCCTATAAGATTAGCACACATATTAGTCTCAATCATATCAAGGCTGTCTCATGTTCACCAAGATATCTCGACTAAGGACATATGCATGTCAGCCTAGCTGAACAGCTTTGAGACATTATTCAGAAGTACACTTATTACAGCAGACAAGGTAGCAACCTGAATAATAACCATGCCTTTATAAACATAAGAGTTTATTACATGATACTTATACAATCCCAAGGCCTCAAACATTAGCCTTAAGGGCATACCCCAACAATCTCCCACTTGCACTTAATCTAATGGTTGAGAAACCTCAAACCCATATTATTACAGTGCTTCTCATGCTTCTGCTGCGCCAGAGGCTTGGTAAGCGGGTCAGCCAGATTGTCATCTGTATGAACTTTGCAGATTTTGATCTCGCCTCGATCAATGATCTCCCGGATCAAGTGAAACCGTCTCTGTATGTGCTTGGACTTCTAGTGCGACCGTGGTTCCTTTGCTTGTGCGATTGCTCCAGTGTTATCACAGAAGATAACCAAAGGATCTGCACTCGAAGGAACGACACCAAGTTCTTTCACGAACTTACGAATCCACACTGCCTCCTTGGATGCTTCCGAGGCTGCAACATACTCGGCTTCTGTTGTGGAATCAGCAACAGTTGACTGTTTGAAACTCTTCCACACCACTGCTCCACCATTCAAGCTAAAAACATAGCCTGATTGCGATCGGAAATCATCCTGGTCCGACTGGAACGAAGCGTCAGTATATCCTTCTATACTGAGTTCTTCCTGACCACCATATATCAAGAACATATCTTTGGTCCTCCGCAGATATTTTAAAATGTTCTTGACCGCAATCCAGTGCGCCATACCTGGATTACTTTGGAACCGACTGGTCACGCTTAACCCGTAAGCGACGTCTGGGCGAGTACACAACATCGCATACATAATGGACCCAATAGCCGAAGCATAAGGCGTATTGTCCATTTCATCTTTCTCAGTCTGTGTTTGTGGACACTGACTCTTCGAAAGATTCAGACCATGTCTGACTGGAAGATATCCTCGTTTAGAATTCTCTAAATGAAATCTCTCCAGGACTTTATCGATGTAAGTACTCTGGCACAGCCCGAGAAGCCTCTTAGATCTATCCCTGTAGATCTTCACACCTAATACATAGGCTGCTTCTCCTAGATCTTTCATCTGGAAACATTTCCTTAACCATGCTTTAACAGCATGCAGTTCAGGAATATCATTTCCAATGATCAAGATGTCATCGACGTAGAGGATTAGGAATGTAATTACGCTCCCACTAAACCTCTTATATACACACGGGTCATCTTCGTTCTTGATGAAACCAAACTCAGAGATTGATTCATCAAAACGAATATTCCAGCATCTAGATGCTTGTTTAAGTCCATAAATGGACTTCTTTAACTTGCATATTTTATGACGATCTGATGGATTAGTGAAACCCTCAGGTTGTGTCATATACACATCCTCATCCAGATTTCCATTAAGGAAAGCTGTCTTCACATCCATCTGCCAGATCTCATAATCATAATATGCAGCTATCGCGAAAAGAATCCGAATAGACTTAAACATGGCTACAGGTGAGAAAGTTTCATCATAATCTATCCCGTAGATTTGTTTGAAACCTTTCGCAACCAGCCTGCCTTTATAGGTAACCACGTTACCATCCATGTCAACCTTCTTCTTGAAGATCCATTTACAGCCTATAGGGATTACTCCCGGAGGCGGATCAACCAAATCCCAGACTTGGTTATCTGACATGGAGTCCATCTCGGCTCGCATAGCTTCAAGCCATCTAGCTGACTCCGGTCCACTGACCGCATCCGCATATGTGAGGGGTTCATCATTATCAATGATGTAGACTCCGTCATAGTGCTCAGGCTATCGACGGATCCTTCCCGATCTTCGCGGTTCCCGTGATTTTTGAGCCTCAGGTTGTTCGACAACCTGTTCTACCGGCTCAGGCACATCCAACTGTGCTTGACTACTTTGTCCTTCTTCTGGAATCTCATCCAGCTTTATTTCTCTCCCACTGGCCTCTTGCAGAAGAAACTCCTTCTCAAGAAATATGGCCGTCCGAGCAACAAATACTTTGTTCTCTTTGGGATCGTAGAAATAATAACCCTTAGTTTCCTTAGGGTAACCGACAAATATACATTTCTCAGATCTGCTCTCCAGCTTCCCAGAGGCGAGCTTTTTGACATAAGCCTCGCAACCCCAGATCCTGATAAATGTCAAGCTTGGCTGTTTCCTATACCATAACTCATATGGTGTCTTAGAAACTGCCTTGGATGGCACTCGGTTTAGTACCTTTGCAGCTGTTTCCAGTGCAAAACCCCAAAAGGAATACGGTAGAGTAGCCTGACTCATCATAGAACGAACCATATCAAGTAACGTTCTATTTCTCCTCTCGGACACACCATTCCATTGCGGTGTTCCTGGCGGAGTGAGCTGTGAGATAATCCCACACTCCTTCAGATAGTCAGTAAACGCATGACTTAGGTATTCACCACCTCGATCAGAACGAAGTGCCTTGATATTTCGGCCTAGCTGATTCTGTACTTCATTTTTGAACTCTTTGAACTTGTCAAAAGATTCACTCTTATGTCTCATCAAATAGACATATCCATACCTACTGAAATCATCAGTAAAGGTAATGAAGTAATGATAGCCACCTCTGGCATGTTTACTAAAAGGCCCACACACATCACTGTGTATAAGGTCAAGTAAACCTGAAGCCCTTTGACCTTTGTTAGGAAAAGGTGACTTCGTCATTTTACCCATTAAACAAGCTTTGCATGTATCAATCTCCTCATAGGAGAATGATCCCAGCAGTCCATGATCATGCAACCGCTTAATGCGCTTCTCATTAATATGGCCTAAACGACTATGCCATATCAAGGTGCTGTCATCAGCATACTTGGCTTTCTTATTATCAATGTTTTGTATAGAATATTCCATGTCCAACATGAATAACCCATTGTTAATTGAACCAGTTGCATACACAATATTATCATAAGATAAAACACACTTTGAAATCTTGCATTCAAAGGCAAATCCTTTCCTGACAAGAGCAGGAATAGAGATAATATTCTTGGTAATACTGGGTACAAAATAACAATTGTTTAATTCTAATACAATGCCAGATGGTAAAGAAATGAAATAGTCTCCTACAGCAACAGCAGCAACCCGTGCCCCGTTTCCAACTCGTAGGTCTACCTCATGCTGTCCCACCTGCCTTCTTCTCTTGAGTTCCTGTACATTTGAACAAATGTGAACTCCACATGCAGTGTCCAACACCCATGATATAGTAGAAGAAGATAACATGACCTCAGTCACATATATACCTGAGCCAGAAGCGATGCTTCCCCTCTTATCTCCTTGGAGCGCTTTACAATCCTTTTTCCAGTGACCCAGCTGGCCACAGTGGAAACACCTGTTGTCCTTCGACCGCTTCACCTTCTGTTTCAGCGCCTTACTGTAGTTCTTGACAGGGGCCTTGCCCTTCTTCCCCTTCTTCTTGTTCCTTGAAGGAACCATTAAGACAGAGGTTGAAGGCTTTCCCTTCAGAGTTTCCTCAGTAGTCAAGAGCATATTCAACAGCTCTGCCGGAGTACAATCGATTTTGTTCATATTAAAGTTAATGATGAACGCATCGAAAGAAGGCGGAAGAGACTGTAGAATGATGTCTACAGCAAGCTCCTGGTTAATGGTATGCCCCAGTTTCTCCAGAGCCTCCTTGTGCCCAATCATCTTGAGCACGTGAGCTCCCACTGGGCTCCCTTCAGCCAGTTTGCTCTGAAAGAAGAGCTTCGTTAGATTATAGCGTTCTGTCCTCGCCTGTGCAGCATACAGCATCTTGAGGTTCGCTATGATCTCTATAGCCGACATATCCTCATGCTGACGCTGCAGCGGTGGCGTCATAGACGCTAGCATCAGGCAAGCGACATCAATGTTATCATTGACGTGCTTTTCATAGGCATCCCGAACCGCCCTTGCGGCGTTCGCAGCGGGTTGAGGCGGCACAGCCGTCTCGAGGACATACAGTTTCCTCTCTGCCTTAAGAACGATCTTAAGGTGTCCGAACCAGTCTGAGAAGTTTGGCCCAGCAAACTTCTCCCTTTCCAGTAGGGATCGCACATTGAAGCTCATGGTGTTCGTTGCTGCAGGTATCTACAACAATGCAAGAACAGCAAGGTCAGTATCAATGTTAAGAATCAATCAGGACTTAAGAATGATTCCTTTTTCTCACTATTTTAGCTGACTATAAAATCCATAAAACAGTCCGAAAGAGTAATACTCTTTTAGTGAGATGGGATCCAGATTTCATACTTGGTCTCCGCGTCCCGCTCAGGCGAGATAAGATGCACAGAGATGACAAGCACTAATTTCTGGTAGGCTGTCCCAGCCAATCGCCAACCCGTGCGATTCCCCTTCATCTAGGCAATCCAGCAGACTGTGCCAACTGAGTTGGTACAACACAGTCTCTGATCCCACAGATGGCTGCCTCCATGTGCTACCATATGCGCCACATATGTAGCCTACATGGTCAAGCTGACCCGACCTACTCCCTGGACCACCACGTGCTATGCTGAGCAACGAGAAGCGATAAATCCCTTCTCTGTAACACGCAGGTGTAATCCAGCACCATCTGAAGATAGATGGACGTGCCCACTGAGTGGGTACAACACAGCTCCAACGATAATTAGAATAGTGAGGTTTCGCGTCAGAAGGCTTACGAGCTTGATATGTTAGCGTTTGGATTTTAACGGTCTTTTATCTTCTTACTATCAGGCAAATCCTATGGCTATAGCAGAAGATAACTAAACATGCAATTCTAATTATAAGCAATAAGTAGAAAGCATGCAGATCTTATGTGGTAAAAGCCCATAGCCTAAGTAAGACCTTAAATTATCTTAAGTCTTCACTTGAGCTTCTTGGGACATTTGCATCTCATCTGGTCCAACCCAGGGCCCTAGCTCCAAGAGCACCTCAGGTGCGCCACCAGCTGAATGCCCCTCTGGGATGTGTGCCTTTGTGCTCTTGTCTAATCAAATACAATTTGATCTATCTAGACAAGTTTGACTCGCAGGTCAATTATACAATAGATTAATTAAAAATGTGATTCGCAGATCACAAATTAATTTACAAGTTTAATTCCAGGCACGCAGGCCCCAGCACAGCACACATTTAACATGGGCAGCCCACATAAGAATAAATAGACAAGCATCATGGCATCAATCAACATGTGATCCTAAAACAAGAAAATAAAATTTTGAAAACCCCATTGGCATCAATTTTAATTTTCTTATGTGTCCTACAACCTTACAATGGTCCATTGATAGGGATCCACTCATCCATCTGGTCAGATCCTCTGCCCTTGCATGCACCGAGTCCTAACTGACCCGAGTTGACCTAATGGTCAACCATGCATGCGCCAAGGGCTGAACAACCCTCATGAGTTCTGGCAAGCGGGTGTGACCCCGGGCCTAACTCATGTGTGTTCACTGGTTGTCTCAACCAGACCTCGCTACACGCCTAAGATGCAATCGACCTATGGCCACCTCATGCTTGCGCACAGGTGCCATCTGGTCGATCCATCTAGGCTGTCAGATGGTCTGATCAGACTATTGGATCTACCCTAGAGGTGACTTCAACCCCATCAACCCATCTAAGGGTTTATAGTAGACGCCATTAGATCTAAATGGAGCGCGCAAGATGTTACAAGTTTTAGGTAAAAACCAACTACAACATGCGCAACAACAAAGTAAGAAGCTTTCATCTACATTAGCATGCGCAACTAGATATATGGTAACAAGCGCAAACATGATGAAACTTCAAGATAGATCTATAACATGCGTTGACATACTCGGATCACAAACAAGCAACATGAAGCAATCATACGAATCTACATGAATCCCAAGCTCTGATACCAATTATTAGGACCCCTTCAAGGGGGAGCGCAAGCGGATAAAGCCCCTTTCTAGAGGGGGGCGCAAATGCAATTTTAGGGGTGTCACCCTCATGATCGCATGTAGATCATATGGTTAACTTATGTATAAGCGAAAGGATCTTTAAAGGGATCATACCAACGCCATGAAGTTGGATGTCGGCATGGAAGAAGAGAGCAACTTTGATCTTGATGGGGTCACCAAGCATGCAACATTCAAACAACGCGCTTTGAAAACGTTTTGCTAAATAAGTATAACTTAGTAAACCCCTTGAGCTATCGTAGTTTGAAACTAGCTTGTTTTAGTAAGTAGTAGTGAAAACCGAAACTATCCTATCATGCACTTCTAGATAAAATGAAATTTGACAAAGCTTATCATGCGATTCTATAACCTCAATTAGATCTAGCATGCGGTTCTAACATAAGCAATAAAGCTACTCTAGGGGAGAAACTCACCTTGCACCCTTTGAGAATAGAAAGGGTGACCTTCCCGTTCTTCACCGGTCCAATGGTTGAATCTCACGAAGTAGGGCCCTATGAGCTTACACACATGGCATTGCAGCATCCCACACATGCGTGGGTGAATTTGAAATAATATTAAGAGGCCACTTAACACAAGAACATTCAAGGGGGAGGATAGCCTCCAAATTCCCTTGCTAACATAACATAGACTATCTAGATTAGAGGGAGAAGAAAGATGGGCGGCTTGCTTATCATCCCATGGCCTTGCGCCACCTGCAGAAAACAAATGTGGGTGCAAAGGGGCTGTCCAACAAGCAACAAGGAACAACAACCAAGATAGTAGAGAGACTTAGCTTAACTAGGTGGTGGTTTGATCTCGGCATGACACCATCTTGAGTCTCGGCTGTTCAGTTCTTCCCCTTGGACTGAAGGCTTGTCAAGGTTAAGGGGAGGAAGTGGCGTGAGCTCCCATCTTCAAGACAAGCGCAAGTGGTGGAAGAAGGTTGAAGAGCAAGAGGGGATGGAAAGACTCTCGGCAATGGTTGGAAGAAGGGGAGGGGTTAGGTGACACACACCATTAGAAGACACACTTCTGAAATTTGAAATTCATTCAACTCTAACCTCATGACTTTACAAGAAGTTACAACATATAGGGGAGTCTCCAACGGTTATCTCCCTTCCTAAGCTCAAAAACAAGTCACACAAGTCAAGCATGATGTAGACAACTCAAGGGCTGGTTTCTTCTTCCACATGGGCGGTTGCTTGGAGGTTGAACTTTGGAGTCTTCAGCAGGTTGGTGAGTTCAAAAGCTGAGGTGAGGATGGACTGAAAAGGCTGCTGATGGCTGACTTGTGCAGGCTGCAGATTGGCATGGGCGGCTGGCACTTGAAGGGACTGAAGTTGTTGCAAAGTGCAGGCTGCTCCTTGACTTTGGTGGCTGGCGCATGATGGACTGAAGTGGACTTTGTTTCAAGCTGCTCCTTGACTTTGAGGCTGGCGTATGTTGAGCTGAAGTAGGGACATTGAGCAGGCTGCTCCTTGACTTGATTAGAGATGAAGGCAACTCCACATGGCAGCCAACTAGGATGGTGGAATTTGGGGTGCTTGTGGTGTTGATCCATTGGGGTGGGCTGATTTCTTCATGAGTTGGGCTGATGGCCCATGGCATCTCTTGGAGTTGTCTTGACCTGATTTTGACTTGCATTCCAAGAATGGAGTTGACCTATACTATTACATCAATTTCATGCACTAACCTACTATACATAAGTGGCGGATCCTAGGCATGTAACTACATGGTGTAATTGGAGGGTGGATCTAACCTACCATATGATGCACCCTAATCTAAGACAAAATAAGCAACAAAAGGGGGTCCTAAGGAAGCCATATCTAATGGCTAGGATAGCCATACCAAGAGGGCTTCTTTCGGACCCGGGTGGACCTCCGAAGGTCCTGCTTTGGTCCCACATCAGATCTCCTCCAAAAGTTCACACACAAGGTGAAGATCTCTTACTTCCTTGGCGTCACTTGTGCTAGCAAGGCACCCAAGGTTCCTTGTCGAATGGAAGGAGATGATGAAAGCTTTCTTGGCCGATCCTTCTTCTCGTCAACCTCTACCACCCAAGAGTTCGAGTGTCGTCGAGAGCCAAAGGGGAGATGAGCGTTTTTCCAAGCTTGTGATCGAATGTGGAGACATTCATCACTATGGCAAAACCGAAATGCCATAAATGGTAAGTCTTCAACACATGCGTTATGCGTTCACATGAAGTGAACCAAACGCATATCTCATCTCACAAATGAACCAAGCGCTCACATATGAGCCGGTTCAATGTAGTTGGTCCAATGACCAAACCAAATCAGCCCAAGTATTGGTCCAGACCAAAATAAACCCTAAGGTTCAAGATCTGACCGTTCATCCTTTGATGCTCTTGATCTCCCAGATCTAGCATTCACACTCTCGATCAAAGCTTACCGATCTCAAGCCCTAATCAATCAAACATGATCAGACTGGATCTCACTTACAATCAGAGTTTAATCTCCTTTAAACTGAATCAAAACAATCCAGTCCACCCGATCTGACTCAAGTAAGTCATATCACCAAATTGTGCGACCCTAAGGGTTTCCTTTAAATGTCGGTAACGATAACTCACGTCATCACAATCAGTGAGGGGTATCTAGCAACACATCACTGTCTCCCGATATAAAGGAAAGAGTCTTCCAAGACTACACCCAAACCACAGCACAAGTGTGAATCCACTTCACAAGGCATACATGTTTCCTTTGCCACTGGATGTTCTTATTGGACAAGCATGTCAAGCCTGTAACTCCAATACAATGAGCATGATTAGATCAGATGAACATAGTCATCTGGGTATGGCCATACACTATCTCAATCATCTCATACAGGGGGGCCCCTTTAGAACATCACACTCCTTGAACAAGGAGACGGCAATCCTTTATCTATCACTAGTGTCCTAACCTGACTCATGTTCATTATCCAAGATAGTCTATAATCATTATGTTTCAAATGATATTGAACTACCTCAAAATAATGACATTCATCATTTAGAAACACAAGTGATCTCAAGTCAGAGGACATGTGCCACTTGTTGCATTCAAGGATTATTCACATTGTGACAAACAATTGAATATCCTAGTAGGGTCTGTCCAGTACATCCAATGTACCCATGAGTCTACATCTTATTTCATGCTCGAAGCATCCTATAAGATTAGCACACATATTAGTCTCAATCATATCAAGGCTGTCTCATGTTCACCAAGATATCTCGACTAAGGACATATGCATGTCAGCCTAGCTGAACAGCTTTGAGACATTATTCAGAAGTACACTTATTACAGCAGACAAGGTAGCAACCTGAATAATAACCATGCCTTTATAAACATAAGAGTTTATTACATGATACTTATACAATCCCAAGGCCTCAAACATTAGCCTTAAGGGCATACCCCAACAGCCTTGGTCTAGATCAAATTAAACCATAAGGCTCAAGATCTAACCATTCATCTCTTGATGCTCTTGATCTCATCGATCTAGCATCAATTCTCTCGATCGAAGCTTACCGATCTCAAGCCCTAATCAATCAAACATGATCAGACCAGATCTCACTTACAATCAGAGTTTAAATCCCTTTAAACTGAACCAAAACAATTCAGTCCACACGATCTGACTTAAGTAAGCCATATCATCAAATTGTGCGACCCTAAGGGTTTCCTTTAAACGTCGGTAACGATAACTTACGTTATCACGATCAGTGAGGGGTATCTAGCAACACATCACTGTCTCCCGATATAAAGGAAAGAGTCTTCCAAGACTACACCCAAACCACAGCACAAGTGTGAACCCAAGTCACTTGACAAATGTGTTTCCTTTGCCACTGAATGTTCTTATTGGACAAGCGTGTCAAGCCTGTAATTCCAATATGATGAGAATGATTAGATCAGATGAACATAGTCATCTGGGTATGGCCATACACTTTCTCAATCATCTCATCCAGGGGGCCCCTTCAGAACATCACACTCCAACAAGGAGACGGCAATCCTATATCTATCACTAGTGCCCTAACATGACTCATGCTCATTATCCAAGATAGTCTATAACCATTATGTTTCAAATGATATTGAACTACCTCAAAAAAATGCCAATCATCATTTAGAAACACAAGTGATCTCAAGTCTGAGGAAATATGCCACTTGTTTGCATACAAGGATAATTCACATTGTGACAAGCAATCGAATATCCTAAGTAGGGTCTGTCCAGTACATCCAATGTACCCATGAGTCTACATCTTATTCCATGCTCGAAGAATCCTATAAGATTAGAACACATATTAGTCTCAATCATATCAAGGCTGTCTCATGTTCACCAAGATATCTCGACTAAGGACAATACTGCATGTCAGCCAAGCTGAACAGCATTGAGACATTATTCAGAAGTATACATATTGCAGCAGATAATGTAACAACCTGAATAACAACCATTGCCTTTATAAACATAGAGTTTATACATGATACTGAAATAATCCCAAGGCCTCAAACATTAGCCTTAAGGGCATACCCCAACAGGCAGGTTGACCCGTATTTGACCATGGTTGGTCACATTTGGATTAGGGTTGCATTGGATTGGATCCAAGTGCTTAATCAACCCATGTAATGAAGTTTGGGCTAGCTCATTATCCAATGAGGCCCAATGACAAGTTCTCATGAAGAGATGAGAGGCTAAAAGGGTATAATGGGGAGAAACATGAACCATTAAGCGCCTAGGGGCATAATGGGGTCTCGAGGACATACAGTTTCCTCTTTTCCTTAAGAACAATCTTAAGGTGTCCGTACCAGTCTGAGAAGTTCGGCCCAGCAAACTTCTCCCTTTCCAGTAGGGATCGCACATTGAAGCTCATGGTGTTCGTTGCTGCAGGTATCTACAACAATGCAAGAACAGCAAGGTCAGTATCAATGTTCAGAATCAATCCAGGACTTAAGAAAGATTCTTTTCTCACTATTTTATCTGGCTGAAAAATCCATGAAAACAGTCCGAAAGAGTAGAACTCTTTTAGTGAGATGGGATCCAGATTTCATACTTGGTGTCCGCGTCCCGCTCAGGCGAGATAAGATGCACAGAGAGTACAAGCACTAGTCTCTGGTAGGTTGTCCCAGCCAATCGCCAACCCGTGCGATTCCCCTTCATCTGGGCAATCCAGCTGACTGTGCCAACTGAGTTGGTACAGCACAATCTCTGACCCCACAGATGGCTGCCTCCATGCGCTACCATATGCGCCACATATGTAGCCTACATGGTCAAGCTGACCCGACCTACTCCCTGGACCACCACGTGCTATGCTGAGCAACGAGAAGCGATAAATCCCTTCTCTGTAACACGCAGGGGTAATCCCGCACCGTCTGAAGATAGATGGACGTGCCCACTGAGTGGGTACAACACGGCTCCAACGATAATCAGAACAGTGAGGTTTCGCGTCAGAAGGCTTACGAGCTTGATATTTTAGCGTTGGATTTTAACGGTCTTTTATCTTCTTGACTATCATGCAATTGTTGGGGTATGCCCTTAAGGCTAATGTTTGAGGCCTTGGGATTGTAATAGTATCATTGTATAAACTCTTAAGTTGATAAAGGCAATGGTTGTTATTCAGGTTGTTACCTTGTCTGCTGTAATAAGTGTACTACTGAATAATGTCTCAAAGCTGTTCAGCTAGGCTGACATGCACTGATGTCCTTAGTCGATATATCTTGGTGAACATGAGACAGCCTTGATATGGTTTAGACTAATATGTGTTCTAATCTTATAGGATGCTTCGAGCATGGAATAAGATGTAGACTCATGGGTACATTGGATGTACTGGACAGACCCTACTAGGATATTCAATTGCTTGTCACAATGTGAATAATCCTTGTATGCTACAAGTGGCACATGTCCTTTGACTTGAGATCACTTATGTTTCTAAATGATGATTGTCATTGTTTTGAGGTAGTTCAATATCATTTGAAACATAATGATTATAAACTATCTTGGATAATGATCATGAGTCAGGTTAGGACACTAGTGATAGACATAGGATTGCCGTCTCCTTGTTTAAGGAGTGTGATGTTCTAAAGGGGCCCCCTGAATGAGATGATTGAGAATAGTGTATGGCCATACCCAGGTGACTATGTTCATCTGATCTAATCATGCTCATCATATTGGAGTCACAGGCTTAACACGCTTGTCCAATAAGAACATCCAGTGGCAAAGGAAACATGTATGCCTTGTGAAGAAGATTCACACTTGTGCTGTGTTTTGGGTGTAGTCTTGGAAGACTCTTTCCTTTATATCGGGAGACAGTGATGTGTTGCTAGATACCCCTCACTGATCGTGATAACGAAAGTTATCGTTACCGACATTTAAAGGAAACCCTTAGGGTCGCACAATTTGATGATATGGCTTGCTTAAGTCAGATCGTGTGGACTGAATTGTTTGGATTCAGTTTAAAGGAGTTTAAACTCTGATTGTAAGTGAGATCTGGTCTGATCATGTTTGATTGATTAGGGCATGAGATCGGGAAGCTTCGATCGAGAGAAGTGATGCTAGATCAGTGAGATCAGATGCATCAAAAGATCAACGGTTAGATCTTGAACCATTTGGTTCAGAGAGAGATCTAGACCATGGCTTGGGTTGTTTTGGTTTTGTCATTGAACCAAAAGCGTTGGACCGAATTCCATTGAACCGGTTCACACATGTGTGAACGGTTGGTTCAAGGTGGAAGCATTTTAGGGCGGTTTGCTTTGAGTGGGCGAAAGCTTCATGACTTTCCATATTGGGAAATCATGTAACGCCTCATCTAAAATAAACGCCTCAACGCATGTTGTCTTCTTGCTTGGTCGTCTATCCATTCGTGAAGAGGTTGGTTTTGACGAAAAGAAGAAGAGCTTCATCGCCCTAGCCGAAAGTGTTCTTCATCTCCTTCATACGACAAGAGGACAAGAACCTTGAAGCCTTGCTAGCACAAGGACGACAAGGAGTGAGCCAACTTCATCTTGTGTGTGGCACACTTTGGAGGAGAACCCTATCGTTCTCTAGCTTCCAAGCCGACTCCTTCTTCATGGCTATGGTAAAAGATCTTAACTTGATCTTTGAATTGAAAGAAGTTGATTATATAGACATACTACATGCGATCCTATGCAAACCCTATTTCCGCCCATGCAAAATCTTATGTTGCGCATGTTTAGGGTTTCACCCCCCTATTCTAGGGACCATTCAGCAATTCCTATGGTGATAGCAGAAGATAAACTCATGCAATTCTAATTATAAAAGCAATAAATAGAAAGCATGCTGATCTTATGTGGTAAAAGCCCATTAAGCCTAAGTTAGACCTTAAATTAAACTTAAGTCTTCACTTGCTTTTCTTCATGGGTCTTTTGCTGCTCATCTGGCCCAAACCAGGGCCCAAGCGCCATCTGCAGCTCAGGTGCGCCTACCAGGGAAAATGCGCCTAGTCCCAGAGTCGAACCCTGGACCTCCCACCTGGTCAAGCCTCTGCTGCAAGCGCCTCTGCCAAGTGTGCTCTGTGCTCTTGTCTGATTAATTTACAAATTAATCTATCTAGACAAGATTGACACGCAGGTCAATTACATTTTATAAATTAAATACAATGTGTTACGCAGATCACAATAATTAATTTACAACTTTAATTCCAGGCACGCAGGCCCTAGCACAGCACACATTAAACATGGGCAGCCCACACAAGATTAAATAAACAAACATATGCTTACAAACAACATGTGATCCATTCATGAAAATAAAATTTTCGAAAAACCCATTGGCTTCAATTTTATTTTCCTTATGTGCCCTACTACCTTACAACGGTCCATTAATAGGGATCCACTCATCAGACCTAGTCAGATCCACTGCCCTTGCATGCACCAAGTCCTAACTGACTTGAGTCGACCCAGTGGTCAACTGTGCATGCGCTAGGGCTGAACAACCTACATGAGTTTTGGCAAGCGGGTGTGACCCCGGGCCTAACTCATGCGTGTTCACAGGTTGTCTCAACCAGACCTCGCTACACGCCTTTGATGCAGTCGACCTATAGCCACCTTATGCTTGCGCATAGGTGCCATCTGGTCGACCCATCTAGGCTGTCAGATGATCTGATCAGACTGTTTGGATCTAACCTAGGGGATGACTTCAACCCTATCAACCCGTCTAAGGGTTTATAGTAGGCGCTCTTAGATCTAATGAAGGTCGCGCAAGTCATGAAGTGTTTGAGAAAAACAACTATGCGCCCACAAACATGCGCCAAGTAAACAAGAATCAAGTTTTCGCATATGCAACAACTTAACATGTAATTTTTGCATGTTATAGATCTAAGCATTCGTTCACAAACAAGGATCACAAAACCTTTAAGCAATCATAAAAACATGCAAAAACTGGCTCTGATACCAATTGAAAGTTCCCCTAAACAAGGGGAGGGCGAAACCCTAATAGGCGCATATGAAGGTTTTGATGCAGCGGAAGGGGTTTCTAGGATCTTTGCATTTTCTATGATCAACATAAATCGATTTCAAATATCAGAGAAGAAATCATACCGATGCCATTGTATGGATGGCGACTTGGAAGCAGAGAGTGAAGTCGCTCTCCTCCAGAGAAGACGCACACAAGATGTGATCGCCTACTCCCTTAGTGCTCCTTGTGCTAGCAAGGTTCTAAGGAGTCCTTGTCGTATGGAAGGGAAGAGAATCGTTTGCTTGGCGATTTCTTCCTTCTCCTTTTTCGTCAACCTCTTCACCACACGAGAGAGAGCCTGTTGGTGACGAGAGAGGAGGAGAAGCGAGAGAGTAGAGAGTCTTAGGCGTGAACGTGAGTGATGCTCACGTATGTGATCATGCTTTCTAAAAATAGAAAGCCACTTACTCACATGCGATCATGGGTTTACCCCAATCGCAAACTCCTCTCCATTTGAACCACATGCTCACTCAATGAGCTGGTTCAATTTGGTTTGGTCCAAAGACCAATTAACCCAAGCGATATGGTCTAGATCACAATTAAACCCTAAGGTTCCAGATCTAACCGTTGATCTCTTGATGCTGCTGATCTCACTGATCTAGCATCCATTCTCTCAATCGAAGCTTACCGATCTCAAGCCCTAATCAATCAAACATGATCAGACCAGATCTCACTTACAATCAGAGATTAAATCCCTTTAAACTGAACCCAGACAATTCAGTCCATACGATCTGACTTAAGTAAGCCATATCATCAAATTGTGCGACCCTAAGGGTTTCCTTTAAATGTCGGTAACGATAACTCACGTTATCACGATCAGTGAGGGGTATCTAGCAACACATCACTGTCTCCCGATATAAAGAAAAGAGTCTTCCAAGACTACACCCAAACCACAGCACAAGTGTGAATCAACTCACTAGGCATACATGATTCCTTTGCCACTGGATGTTCTTATTGGACAAGCGTGTCAAGCCTGTAACTCCAATATCATGAGCATGATTAGATCAGATGAACATAGTCACCTGGGTATGGCCATACACTTTCTCAATCATCTCATCCAGGGGGGCCCCTTAAGAACATCACACTCCAATTAAGGAGACGGCAATCCTTTATCTATCACTAGTGCCCTAACCTGACTCAAGCTCACCATCCAAGATAGTCTATAACCATTATGTTTCAAATGATATTGAACTACCTCAAAACAATGACAATCATCATTTAGAAACACAAGTGATCTCAAGTCAGAGGAAATGTGCCACTTGTTGCAATCAAGGATTATTCACATTATGACAAGCAATTGAATATCCTAGTAGGGTCTGTCCAGTACATCCAATGTACCCATGAGTCTACATCTTATTCCATGCTCGAAGCATCCTATAAGATTAGAACACATATTAGTCTCAATCATATCAAGGCTGTCTCATGTTCACCAAGATATCTCGACTAAGGACATTACAGCATGTCAGCCTAGCTGAACAGCTTTGAGACATTATTCAGAAGTATAATTATTGCAGCAGACAATGTAACCAACTGAATAACAACCATTGCCTTTATAAACATAAGAGTTTATACATGATACTGTTACAATCCCAAGGCCTCAAACATTAGCCTTAAGGGCATACCCCAACAGACGTGCCTTCGCAAGGAAACTCATTGGCCCTGGGCATAACGGTTAGGAATGGACTTGACTAGAAGTTCACATGTGCTGGGCACATGGTGAAAGTCTAGAGGCATCGTTGAGAGGTAAAGGTTTCATGTTGTATCCAGCCCTCGCTGGACATGAAATGCCCAGACTGTCTCAACAAGGGGAGTTGCTTGGAGCAACCGGCCGGCGCGCCCACCTTAGGAAACATGGGTTACTTTGTGCATCTCATCCCACCCTCGTGGGACGCGAAGCCTCATGTGAAATAAGGATCCCATCTCACTAGGAAGTCTTAAACTTCCCGATTGACTTTGTGGGTTGTCAATGCGAATTTAAAATAGTGAGAGCAGAAATCATTTAAAACAAGTCCAGTTTAAATGATTCGAAGTAGTACTAATCTGTTCTTCTTGGGTGTTGTAGAATAATGGCTACGAACACTGGCGGATTATCACTGCGATCACTCCTTGATAAGGATAAGTTAGTTGGAACTAACTTTATGGACTGGCATCGGAACTTGAGGATAGTCCTCAAGCTCGAGAAGAAGCTGTATGTCCTTGAACAGCCTCTTCCTGCGGCTCCTCCGCCTAATGCCCGAACGGCAGACAGAGATGCTTGTAGAAAGCATCAGGATGACTCTTTGGAGGTTGCATGTCTTATGCTCGCCAGTATGGCACCTGAACTGCAGGTGCAATATGAGGAGTAGAACACTTTTCAGATGATTACTCGTCTGAAATAGATGTTCGAGGCTCATGCTAGAACTGAGAGATTTGACACAGCCAAAGCAGTCTTTTGGTGCAAGTTGTCTGAAGGTGCACCAGTGAGACCCCATGTTCTCAAACTCATTGGGAATGTCGATCATCTCAGGAGACTGGGACACACCATAGACAACGAGCTGGTTGTGGATCTTATTCTTCATTCCCTGCACCCTAGCTTCAGTCCGTTTATCATTAACTTCAACATGAACCGGATTGAGTGCACACAGGAGGAATTGATGAATATGCTCCAAATAGCCGAGCGAGAGATGGGTAAGACCAAACCCAATTATGTTCTTTTGGTCCCTGCGACCAAGAAGATAAAGAAGAAGGGTAAGGCACGTGCTAAGAGCAGTGCCAGAGGTCCTACCAAAGCACTGAAGAAAAAGGCGAAGAAGTCAAAGGAACAGAGGTGTTTTCACTGTGGCGAGCAGGGCCACTGGAGAAGGGACTGCAAGCAGCTTCAGAATGAGGAGAAGAAAGGCTTGGCCTTAACTTCTAGCTCAGGTATCTATGTTATAGAAGTCAATCTTTCTACTTCTATGTCATGGGTATTGGATACCGCATGTGGAGCTCATATTTGTACAAATATGCAGGGGCTCAAGAAAAGTTGATTGGTGTGGCTTGGAGAGATTGACCTACGCGTTGGAAACGGGGCACAGGTTGCTGATGTTGCTGTAGGCGTTTTGACTCTCTCCTTGCCTTCTGGACTTCAATTAGAACTAGACAATTGCTTTTGTGTACCTTCGCTAACAAAGAACATTGTATTCATTCGTTGCTTGGCAAGGAAAGGATTTAAATTTGAAATAAATAAGAACTCCTGTTCTTTTTCATTTGCAAATATGTTCTATGGGAAGGGTACTTTATGCAATGGTCTGTATATTTTGGATATGGAAAGTTCTGTTTGTAACATAAGCAATAAAAGGACCAAACTGAGTGGTTTAGTGGGTGCTTTCCTATGGCACTGTCGATTAGCCCATATAAACAAGAATCGAATCCAACAACTCCATGCAAATGGATTGTTAGATTCAAGTTCCTTGGAGGAATTTGATACTTGTGAACTTTGTTTATTAGGGAAGATGACAAAGGCACCCTTCACCAAGATTGGTGAGAGGGCAGAAGGTTTATTGGATCTCATACATACTGATGTATGTGGGCCCTTCAATAAACAAGCCAGAGGAGGGTACAACTACTTCATTACCTTCACTAATGACTTCAGTAGGTATGGTTATGTCTACTTAATGAGACATAAATCTGAATCTTTTGTGAAATTCAAGGAGTTCAAGAATGAAGTAGAGAACCAGCTTGGAAGTGTTGGGGTATGCCCTTAAGGCTAATGTTTGAGGCCTTGGGATTATAACAGTATCATGTAGTAAACTCTTGTGTTTATAAAGGCATGGTTATTATTCAGGTTGTTACCTTGTCTGCTGTAATAAGTGTACTACTGAATAATGTCTCAAAGCTGTTCAGCTAGGTTGACACGCTATAAAGTCCTTAGTCGAGATATCTTGGTGAACTAGAGACAGCCTTGATATGCTTGAGACTAATATGTGTTCTAATCTTATAGGATGCTTCGAGCATGGAATAAGATGTAGACTCATGGGTACATTGGATGTACTGGACAGACCCTACTAGGATATTCAATTGCTTGTCACAATGTGAATAATCCTTGTTTGCATGAAGTGGCACATGTCCTTTGACTTGAGATCACTTGTGTTTCTAAATGATGATTGTCATTGTTTTGAGGTAGTTCAATATCATTTGAAACATAATGATTATAGACTATCTTGGACATGTTGGGGTATGCCCTTAAGGCTAATGTTTGAGGCCTTGGGATTGTAATAGTATAATTGTATAAACTCTTAAGTTGATAAAGGCAATGGTTGTTATTCAGGTTGTTACCTTGTCTACTGTAATAAGTGTACTACTGAATAATGTCTCAAAGCTGTTCAGCTAGGCTGACATGCACTGATGTCCTTAGTCGATATATCTTGGTGAACATGAGACAGCCTTGATATGGTTTAGACTAATATGTGTTCTAATCTTATAGGATGCTTCGAGCATGGAATAAGATGTAGACTCATGGGTACATTGGATGTACTGGACAGACCCTACTAGGATATTCAATTGCTTGTCACAATGTGAATAATCCTTGTATGCTACAAGTGGCACATGTCCTTTGACTTGAGATCACTTATGTTTCTAAATGATGATTGTCATTGTTTTGAGGTAGTTCAATATCATTTGAAACATAATGATTATAAACTATCTTGGATAATGATCATGAGTCAGGTTAGGACACTAGTGATAGACATAGGATTGCCGTCTCCTTGTTTAAGGAGTGTGATGTTCTAAAGGGGCCCCCTGAATGAGATGATTGAGAATAGTGTATGGCCATACCCAGGTGACTATGTTCATCTGATCTAATCATGCTCATCATATTGGAGTCACAGGCTTAACACGCTTGTCCAATAAGAACATCCAGTGGCAAAGGAAACATGTATGCCTTGTGAAGAAGATTCACACTTGTGCTGTGTTTTGGGTGTAGTCTTGGAAGACTCTTTCCTTTATATCGGGAGACAGTGATGTGTTGCTAGATACCCCTCACTGATCGTGATAACGAAAGTTATCGTTACCGACATTTAAAGGAAACCCTTAGGGTCGCACAATTTGATGATATGGCTTGCTTAAGTCATATCGTGTGGACTGAATTGTTTGGATTCAGTTTAAAGGAGTTTAAACTCTGATTGTAAGTGAGATCTGGTCTGATCATGTTTGATTGATTAGGGCATGAGATCGGTAAGCTTCGATCGAGAGAAGTGATGCTAGATCAGTGAGATCAGATGCATCAAAAGATCAACGGTTAGATCTTGAACCATTTGGTTCAGAGAGAGATCTAGACCATGGCTTGGGTTGTTTTGGTTTTGTCATTGAACCAAAAGCGTTGGACCGAATTCCATTGAACCGGTTCACACATGTGTGAATGGTTGGTTCAAGGTGGAAGCGTTTTAGGGCGGTTTGCTTTGAGTGGGCGAAAGCTTCATGACTTTCCATATTGGGAAATCATGTAACGCCTCATCTAAAAAAACGCCTCAACGCATGTTGTCTTCTTGCTTGGTCATCTATCCATTCGTGAAGAGGTTGGTTTTGACGAAAAGAAGAAGAGCTTCATCGCCCTAGCCGAAAGTGTTCTTCATCTCCTTCATACGACAAGAGGACAAGAGCCTTGAAGCCTTGCTAGCACAAGGACGACAAGGAGTGAGCCAACTTCATCTTGTGTGTGGCACACTTTGGAGGAGAACCCTATCGTTCTCTAGCTTCCAAGCCGACTCCTTCTTCATGGCTATGGTAAAAGATCTTAACTTGATCTTTGAATTGAAAGAAGTTGATTATATAGACATACTACATGCGATCCTATGCAAACCCTATTTCCGCCCATGCAAAATCTTATGTTGCGCATGTTTAGGGTTTCACCCCCCCTATTCTAGGGACCCTTCAATTGGTATCAGAGCTTTAGGCTTTCGGTATGATCTATATGATTGCTTTGAAGTGTTTGTGATCCATACATGATGCTATGTTGCGCTTACTTGATGCTTTGTTTACATGATGCAAGGTTTACATTGTTTAGTTTGCACTTGTATCATTGTTACAAGAAGTTTGCGCTCCCCCTTGAAGGGGACCCCCTAGATCTAAGGGTTATCAACATGCTAGATATGAGATATATCTTGTTTTCTCAAGTGCCGCATGTTGTTTGTTTGCGCATTGTTCTAGATGTTTTATAAAACTTACATCTTGCACGCCTCATTAGATCTAAGGTGCCCCTACTTTAAATCCTTAGATGGGTTGATGGGGTTGAAAGCATCTTCTAGGTTAGATCCAACTAGTCTGATCAGACCATCTGACAGCCTAGATGGGTTGACCAGATAGCACCTGTGCGCAAGCACGAGGTGGCTATAGGTCGACTGCATCCAGGGCGTGTAGCGAGGTCTGGTTGAGACAACTACTGAACACACATGAGTTAGGCCCGGGGTCACACCCGCTTGCCGAAACTCATGAGGGTGGTTCAGCCCTTTGCGCATGCATGGTTGACCATTAGGTCAACTCAAGTCAGTTAGGACTTGGTGCATGCAAGGGCAGAGGATCTGACTAGATGGATGAGTGGATCCCTATCAATGGACCATTGTAAGGTTGTAGGGCACATAAGAAAATTAAAATTGATGCCAATGGGTTTTCAAAATGTATTTTCTTTGTAATGGATCACATGTTGATTGAATGATGCCATGATGTTTGTCTATTTCATCTTATGTGGGCTGCCCTTTTAACGTGTGCTGTGCTGGGGCCTGCGAGCCTGGTAAATTATTATTGTGATCTGCGAATCACATTTTTAATGAATTTATTGTATAATTGACCTGCGAGTCAAGCTTGTCTAGATAGATCAAAATGTATTTTGATTAGACAAGAGCACAAAGGCACACATCCAAGAGGGGCATTCAGCTGGTGGCGCACCTGAGCTGCATGGAGCGCTAAGGGCGCTGGGTTGGACCAGATCAGATGCTAAAAGACCCATGAAGAGCAAGTGAAGACTTAAGCTAGGCTAAGGTCTTACTTAGGCTATGGGCTTTTACCACATAAGATCCATGCTTTCTGTTATTGTTTAAATAAATAGAATTGCATGAGTTATTTATCTTCTGCTATAGCCATAGGATTTGCCTGATAGTAAGAAGATAAAAGACCGTTAAAATCCAACGCTAAAAATATCAAGCGCGTAATGCCTTCTGACGCGAAACCTCACTGTTCTGACTATCGTTGGAGCCGTGTTGTACCCACTCAGTGGGCACGTCCATCTATCTTCAGACAGTGCGGGATTTCACCTGCGTGTTACAGAGTAGGGATTTATCCCTTCTCGTTGCTCAGCATAGCACGTGGTGGTCCAGGGAGTAGGTCGGGTCAGCTTGACCATGTAGGCTACATATGTGGCGCATATGGTAGCACATGGAGGCAGCCATCTGTGGGATCAGAGAGTGTGTTGGACCAACTCAGTTGGCGCAGTCTGCTGGATTGCCCAGATGAAGGGGAATCGCACGGGTTGGCGATTGGCTGGTACAGCCTACCAGAAATTAGTGCTTGTCATCTCTGTGCATCTTATCTCGCCTGAGCGGGACGCGGAGACCAAGTATGAAATCTGGATCCCATCTCACTAAAAGAGTGTTACTCTTTCGGACTGTTTACTGGATTTTTCAGTCAGACAAAATAGTGAGAAAAGAATCTTTCTTAAGTCCTGGATTGATTCTAGACATTGATACTGACCTTGCTGTTCTTGCATTGTTGTAGATTCCTGCAGCAACGAACACCATGAGCTTCAATGTGCGATCCCTACTGGAAAGGGAGAAGTTTGCTGGGCCAAACTTCTCGGACTGGTTCGGACACCTTAAGATTGTTCTTAAGGCTGAGAGGAAACTGTATGTCCTCGAGACGGCTGTGCCGCCTCAACCCGCTCCGAACGCTGCAAGGGCGGTTCGTGATGCCTATGAAAAGCACGTCAATGATAGCATTGATGTCGCTTGCCTGATGCTAGCGTCTATGACGCCACCGCTGCAGCGTCAGCATGAGGATATGTCGGCTATAGAGATTATAGCGAACCTCAAGATGCTGTATGCTGCACAGGCGAGGATAGAACGCTATAATCTGACGAAGCTCTTCTTTCAGAGCAAACTGGCTGAAGGGAGCCCAGTGGGAGCCCACGTGCTCAAGATGATTGGGCACAAGGAGGCTCTGGAGAAACTGGGGCATACCATCAACCAGGAGCTTGCTGTAGATATTATTCTGCAGTCTCTCCCGCCTTCTTTCGATGCGTTCATTATTAACTTTAATATGAACAAAATCGATTGTACTCCGGCAGAGCTGCTGAATATGCTCTTGACTACTGAGGAAACTCTGAAGGGAAAGCCTTCAACCTCTGTCTTGATGGTTCCTTCAAGGAACAAGAAGAAGGGGAAGAAGGGCAAGGCCCCTGTCAAGAACTACAGTAAGGCTCTGAAACAAAAGGTGAAGCGGGCGAAGGACAACAGGTGTTTCCACTGTGGCCAGCTGGGTCACTGGAAAAAGGACTGTAAAGCGCTGCAAGGAGATAAGAGGGGAAGCATCGCTTCTGGCTCAGGTATATTTGTGACTGAGGTCATGTTATCTTCTTCTTCTATTTCATGGGTGTTGGACACTGCATGTGGAGTTCACATTTGTTCAAATGTACAGGAACTCAAGAGAAGAAGGCAGGTGGGACAGCATGAGGTAGACCTACGCGTTGGAAACGGGGCACGGGTTGCTGCTGTTGCTGTAGGAGTCTATTTCATTTCTTTACCATCTGGCATTGTATTGGAATTAAACAATTGTTATTTTGTACCGAGTATCACCAAAAATATTATCTCTATTCCTGCTCTTGTCAGGAAAGGATTTGCCTTTGAATGCAACATTTCAAAGTGTGTTTTATCTTATGATAATATTATTTATGGAACTAGTTCAATTAACAATGGGTTATTCATGTTGGACATGGAATATTCTGTACAAAACATTGATAATAAGAAAGCCAAGTATGCTGATGACAGTACCTTGTTATGGCATAGTCGTTTAGGCCATATTAACAAGAAGCGCATTAAGCGGTTGCATGATCATGGACTGCTGGGATCCTTCTCCTATGAGGAGATTGATACATGCAAAGCTTGTTTGATGGGTAAAATGACGAAGTCACCTTTTCCTAACAAAGGTCAAAGGGCTTCAGGTTTACTTGACCTTATACACAGTGATGTGTGTGGGCCATTTAGTAAACATGCCAGAGGTGGCTATCAGTACTTCATTACCTTTACTGATGATTTCAGTAGGTATGGTTATGTCAATCTTATGAGACATAAGAGTGAATCTTTTGACAAGTTCAAAGAGTTCAAAAATGAAGTACAGAATCAGCTAGGCCGAAATATCAAGGCACTTCGTTCTGATCGAGGTGGAGAATACTTGAGTCATGCGTTTACTGACTATCTGAAGGAGTGTGGGATTATCTCACAGCTCACTCCGCCAGGAACACCGCAATGGAATGGTGTGTCCAAGAGGAGAAATAGAACGTTACTTGATATGGTTCGTTCTATGATGAGTCAGGCTACTCTACCTTACTCCTTTTGGGGTTTTGCACTGGAAACAGCTGCAAAGGTACTAAACCGAGTGCCATCCAAGGCAGTTTCAAAGACGCCATATGAGTTATGGTATGGGAAACAGCCGAGCTTGACATTTATCAGGATCTAGGGTTGCGAGGCTTATGTCAAAAAGCTCGCCTCTGGGAAACTGGAGAGCAGATCTGAGAAATGTATCTTTGTCGGTTACCCTAAGGAAACTAAGGGTTATTATTTCTACGATCCCAAAGAGAACAAGATATTTGTTGCTCGGACGGCCATATTTCTTGAGAAGGAGTTTCTTCTACAAGAGGCAAGTGGGAGAGAAATAAAGCTGGATGAGAATCCAGAGGAAGGACAAAGTAGTCAAGCGCAGTTGGATGAGCCTGAGCCGGTGGATCAGGTTATTGAACAACCTGAGGCTCAGATATCACGGGAACCGCGAAGATCGGGAAGGATCCGTCGACAGCCTGAGCGCTATGACGGAGTCTACATCATTGAAAATGATGAACCCCTCACTTATGCGGATGCGGTCAGTGGACCGGAGTCAGCTAGATGGCTTGAAGCTATGCGAGCCGAGATGGACTCCATGTCAGATAACCAAGTCTGGGATTTGGTTGATCCGCCTCCGGGAGTAATCCCTATAGGCTGTAAATGGATCTTCAAGAAGAAGATTGACATGGATGGTAACGTCGTTACCTATAAAGGCAGGCTAGTTGCGAAAGGTTTCAAACAAATCTACGGGATAGATTATGATGAAACTTTTTCACCTGTAGCCATGTTCAAGTCTATTCGGATTCTTTTCGCGATAGCTGCATATTATGATTATGAGATCTGGCAAATGGATGTGAAAACAGCTTTCCTGAATGGAAATCTGAATGAGGATGTGTATATGACACAACCTGAAGGTTTCACTAATCCATCAGATCGTCATAAAATATGCAAGTTAAAGAGGTCCATTTATGGACTGAAACAAGCATCTAGAAGCTGGAATATTCGTTTTGATGAATCAATCTCTGAGTTTGGTTTCATCAAGAACGAAGATGACTCGTGTGTATATAAGAGGTTTAGTGGGAGCGTGATTACATTCCTAGTCCTCTACGTCGATGACATCTTGATCATTGGAAATGATATTCCAGAAATGCATGCGGTTAAGGCATGGCTAAGGAAATGTTTCCAGATGAAAGATTTAGGAGAAGCAGCCTATGTGTTAGGTGTGAAGATCTACAGGGATAGATCTAAGAGGCTTCTCGGGCTGTGCCAGAGTACTTACATCGATAAGGTCCTGGAAAGATTCCATTTAGAGAAATCTAAAAGGGGATATCTTCCAGTCAGACATGGTCTGAATCTTTCGAAGAGTCAGTGTCAACAAACACAGACTGAGAAAGAGGAAATGGACAATATGCCTTATGCTTCGGCTATTGGGTCCATTATGTATGCGATGTTGTGTACTCGCCCAGACATCGCTTACGGGTTAAGCGTGACAAGTCGTTTCCAAAGTAATCCAGGACAGACACACTGGATTGCAGTCAAGAACATCTTAAAATATCTGCGGAGGACCAAAGATATGTTCTTGATATATGGTGGTCGGGAAGAACTCAGTATAGAAGGATATACTGACGCTTCGTTCCAGTCGGACCAGGATGATTTCCGATCGCAATCAGGCTATGTTTTTAGCTTGAATGGTGGAGCAGTGGTATGGAAGAGTTTCAAACAGTCAACTGTTGCTGATTCCACAACAGAAGCCGAGTATGTTGCAGCCTCGGAAGCATCCAAGGAGGCAGTATGGATTCGTAAGTTCGTGAGAGAACTTGGTGTTGTTCCTTCGAGTGTCGATCCTTTGGTTATCTTCTGTGATAACACTGGAGCCATCGCACAAGCAAAGGAACCACGGTCGCACCAGAAGTCCAAGCACATACAGAGACGGTTTCACTTGATCCGGGAGATCATTGATCGTGGCGAGATCAAAATTTGCAAGGTTCATACAGATGACAATCTGGCTGACCCGCTTACCAAGCCTCTGGCGCAGCAGAAGCATGAGAAGCACTGTAATAACATGGGTTTGAGATTTCTCAACCATTAGATTAAGTGCAAGTGGGAGATTGTTGGGGTATGCCCTTAAGGCTAATGTTTGAGGCCTTGGGATTGTAATAGTATCATTGTATAAACTCTTAAGTTGATAAAGGCAATGGTTGTTATTCAGGTTGTTACCTTGTCTGCTGTAATAAGTGTACTACTGAATAATGTCTCAAAGCTGTTCAGCTAGGCTGACATGCACTGATGTCCTTAGTCGATATATCTTGGTGAACATGAGACAGCCTTGATATGGTTTAGACTAATATATGTTCTAATATTATAGGATGCTTCGAGCATGGAATAAGATGTAGACTCATGGGTACATTGGATGTACTGGACAGACCCTACTAGGATATTCAATTGCTTGTCACAATGTGAATAATCCTTGTATGCTACAAGTGGCACATGTCCTTTGACTTGAGATCACTTATGTTTCTAAATGATGATTATCATTGTTTTGAGGTAGTTCAATATCATTTGAAACATAATGATTATAAACTATCTTGGATAATGATCATGAGTCAGGTTAGGACACTAGTGATAGACATAGGATTGCCGTCTCCTTGTTTAAGGAGTGTGATGTTCTAAAGGGGCCCCCTGAATGAGATGATTGAGAATAGTGTATGGCCATACCCAGGTGACTATGTTCATCTGATCTAATCATGCTCATCATATTGGAGTCACAGGCTTAACACGCTTGTCCAATAAGAACATCCAGTGGCAAAGGAAACATGTATGCCTTGTGAAGAAGATTCACACTTGTGCTATGTTTTGGGTGTAGTCTTGGAAGACTCTTTCCTTTATATCGGGAGACAGTGATGTGTTGCTAGATACCCCTCACTAATCGTGATAACGAAAGTTATCGTTACCGACATTTAAAGGAAACCCTTAGGGTCGCACAATTTGATGATATGGCTTGCTTAAGTCAGATCGTGTGGACTGAATTGTTTGGATTCAGTTTAAAGGAGTTTAAACTCTGATTGTAAGTGAGATCTGGTCTGATCATGTTTGATTGATTAGGGCATGAGATCGGTAAGCTTCGATCGAGAGAAGTGATGCTAGATCAGTGAGATCAGATGCATCAAAAGATCAACGGTTAGATCTTGAACCATTTGGTTCAGAGAGAGATCTAGACCATGGCTTGGGTTGTTTTGGTTTTGTCATTGAACCAAAAGCGTTGGACCGAATTCCATTGAACGGGTTCACACATGTGTGAACGGTTGGTTCAAGGTGGAAGCGTTTTAGGGCGGTTTGCTTTGAGTGGGCGAAAGCTTCATGACTTTCCAAATTGGGAAATCATGTAACGCCTCATCTAAAAAAACGCCTCAACGCATGTTGTCTTCTTGCTTGGTCGTCTATCCATTCGTGAAGAGGTTGGTTTTGACGAAAAGAAGAAGAGCTTCATCGCCCTAGCCGAAAGTGTTCTTCATCTCCTTCATACGACAAGAGGACAAGAGCCTTGAAGCCTTGCTAGCACAAGGACGACAAGGAGTGAGCCAACTTCATCTTGTGTGTGGCACACTTTGGAGGAGAACCCTATCGTTCTCTAGCTTCCAAGCCGACTCCTTCTTCATGGCTATGGTAAAAGATCTTAACTTGATCTTTGAATTGAAAGAAGTTGATTATATAGACATACTACATGCGATCCTATGCAAACCCTATTTCCGCCCATGCAAAATCTTATGTTGCGCATGTTTAGGGTTTCACCCCCCCTATTCTAGGGACCCATTTGGTTCAGAGGAATCTTGAACCATTTTGCTTGGCGATTTCTTTTCCTCTTTTCGTCAACCTCTTCACAACACCAAGTTCTCTCGTCAAGAGCAAGAGGCAAGGCGACGAACACAAGAGAGAAAGGGGGGGCGTGAACATGAGAGGTGGTCACGCAAGAGAAGTGCTATCTAAAAATAGCATGCCACTTCTCCACTTGCGATCATGGGTTTACCCCAATCGCCAACTCACTTCACCCTTGAACCATGCGCTCATCCATGAGCCGGTTCATCTTGAATTTGGTTCAATAGCCAAATAAACCAAGCGACATGGCCTAGATCAAATTAAAACCCTAAGGTTCCAGATCTAACCGTTGATCTCTTGATGCTCCTGATCTCACTGATCAAGCATCCATTCTCTCGATCAAAGCTTACCGATCTCAAGCCCTAATCAATCAAACATGATCAGACCGGATCTCACTCATAATCAGAGATTAAATCCCTTTAAACTGAACCCAACTAATTCAGTCCACACGATCTGACTTAAGTAAGCCATATCATCAATTGTGCGACCCTGAGGGTTTCCTTTAATTGTCGGTAATGATAACTTACGTCATCACGATCAGTGAGGGGTATCTAGCAACACATCACTGTCTCCCGATATAAAGAAAAGAGTCTTCCAAGACTACACCCAAAACACAGCACAAGTGTGAATCCAACTCACGAAGCATACATATTTCCTTTGCCACTAGATGTTCTTATTGGACAAGCGTGTCAAGCTTGTAACTCCAATATGATGAGCATGATTAGATCAGATGAACATAGTCACCTGGGTATGGCCATACACTTTCTCAATCATCTCATCCAGGGGGCCCCTTTAGAACATCACACTCCTTAAACAAGGAGACGGCAATCCTATGTCTATCACTAGTGCCCTAACATGACTCAAGCTCACCATCCAAGATAGTCTATAATCATTATGTTTCAAATGATATCGAACTATCTCAAAACAATGACAATCATCATTTAGAAAACACAAGTGATCTCAAGTCAGAGGAAATGTGCCACTTGTCATATACAAGGATTATTCACATTGCGACAAACAATTGAATATCCTAGTAGGGTCTGTCCAGTACATCCAATGTACCCATGAGTCTACATCTTATTCCATGCTCGAAGCATCCTATAAGATCAGAACACATATTAGTCTCAATCATATCAAGGCTGTCTCATGTTCACCAAGATATATCGACTAAGGACACAACAGCATGTCAGCCCAACTGAACAGCTTTGAGACATTATCCAAGAAGAACATATATTGCAGCAGACAATGTAGCAAACTGAATAATAACCATGCCTTTATAAACAGAAGAGTTTATTACATGATACTGATACAATCCCAAGGCCTCAAACATTAGGCTAAGGGCATACCCCAACATGAAGTACAAAAACAGCTAGGCCGAAATGTCAAGGCACTTCGTTCTGATCGAGGTGGAGAATACCTAAGTCATGCGTTTACTGACTATCTGAAGGAGTGTGGGATTATCTCACAGCTCACTCCGCCAGGAACACCGCAATGGAATGGTGTGTCCGAGAGGAGAAATAGAACGCTACTTGATATGGTTCGTTCTATGATGAGTCAGGCTACTCTTCCTTACTCCTTTTGGGGTTTTGCACTGGAAACAGCTGCAAAGGTACTAAACCGAGTGCCATCCAAGGCCGTTTCTAAGACTCCATACGAGTTATGGTATGGAAAACAGCCGAGCTTGACATTTATCAGGATCTGGGGTTGCGAGGCTTATGTCAAAAAGCTCGCCTCTGGGAAACTAGAGAGCAGATCTGAGAAATGCATCTTTGTCGGTTACCCTAAGGAAACTAAGGGTTATTATTTCTACGATCCCAAAGATAACAAGGTTTTTGTTGCTCGGACGGCCATATTTCTTGAGAAGGAGTTTCTTCTGCAAGAGGCCAGTGGGAGAGAAATAAAGCTGGATGAGAATCCAGAGGAAGGACAAAGTAGTCAAGCACAGTTGGATGAGCCTGAGCCGGTAGAACAGGTTACTGAACAACCTGAGGCTCAGATATCACGGGAATCGTGAAGATCGGGAAGGATCCGTCGACAGCCTGAGCGCTATGACGGAGTCTACATCATTGATAATGATGAACCCATTACTTATGCGGATGCGGTCAGTGGACCGGAGTCAGCTAGATGGCTTGAAGCTATGCGAGCCGAGATGGACTCCATGTCAGATAACCAAGTCTGGGATTTGGTTGATCCGCCTCCGGGAGTAATCCCTATAGGCTGTAAATGGATCTTCAAGAAGAAGATTGACATGGATGGTAACGTGGTTACCTATAAAGGCAGGCTAGTTGCGAAAGGTTTCAAACAAATCTACGGGATAGATTATGATGAAACTTTCTCACCTGTAGTCATGTTTAAGTCTATTCGGATTCTTTTCGCGATAGCAGCATATTACGATTATGAGATCTGGCAGATGGATGTGAAAACAGCTTTCCTTAATGGAAATCTGGATGAGGATGTGTATATGACACAACCTGAAGGTTTCACTAATCCATCAGATCGTCATAAGATATGCAAGTTAAAGAAGTCCATTTATGGACTGAAACAAGCATCTAGAAGCTGGAATATTCGTTTTGATGAATCAATCTCTGAATTTGGTTTCATCAAGAACGAAGATGACCCGTGTGTATATAAGAGGTTTAGTGGGAGCGTAATTACCTTCCTAGTCCTCTACGTCGATGACATCTTGATCATTGGAAATGACATTCCTGAAATGCATGCGGTTAAGGCCTGGTTAAGGAAATGTTTCCAGATGAAAGATCTTGGAGAAGCAGCCTATGTGTTAGGTGTGAAGATCTACAGGGATAGATCTAAGAGGCTTCTCGGGTTGTGCCAGAGTACTTACATCGATAAAGTCCTGGAGAGATTCCATTTAGAGAATTCTAAAAGAGGATATCTTCCAGTCAGACATGGTCTGAATCTTTCGAAGAGTCAGTGTCCACAAACACAGACTGAGAAAGATGAAATGGACAATACGCCTTATGCTTTGGCTATTGGATCCATTATGTATGCGATGTTGTGCACTCGCCCAGACGTCGCTTACGGGTTAAGCGTGACCAGTCGGTTCCAAAGTAATCCAGGTTTGGCGCACTGGATTGCAGTCAAGAACATCTTAAAATATCTGCGGAGGACCAAAGATATGTTCTTGATATATGGTGGTCAAGAAGAACTCAGTATTGAAGGATATACTGACGCTTCGTTCCAGTCGGACCAGGATGATTTTCGATCGCAATCAGGCTATGTTTTTAGCTTGAATGGTGGAGCAGTGGTGTGGAAAAGTTTCAAACAGTCAACTGTTGCTGATTCCACAACAGAAGCCGAGTATGTTGCAGCCTCGGAAGCATCCAAGGAGGCAGTGTGGATTCGTAAGTTCGTGAGAGAACTTGGTGTTGTTCCTTCGAGTGTCGATCCTTTGGTTATCTTCTGTGATAAGACTGGAGCAATCGCACAAGCAAAGGAACCACGATCGCACCAGAAGTCCAAGCACATACAGAGACGGTTTCATTTGATCAGGGAGATCATAGATCGTGGCGAGATCAAAATATGCAAGGTTCATACAGATGACAATCTGGCTGACCCGCTTACCAAGCCTCTGGCGCAGCAGAAGCATGAGAAGCACTGTAATAATATGGGTTTGAGATTTCTCAACCATTAGATTAAGTGCAAGTGGGAGATTGTTGGGGTATGCCCTTAAGGCTAATGTTTGAGGCCTTGGGATTATAACAGTATCATGTAGTAAACTCTTGTGTTTATAAAGGCATGGTTATTATTCAGGTTGTTACCTTGTCTGCTGTAATAAGTGTACTACTGAATAATGTCTCAAAGCTGTTCAGCTAGGCTGACACGCTATAAAGTCCTTAGTCGAGATATCTTGGTGAACTAGAGACAGCCTTGATATGCTTGAGACTAATATGTGTTCTAATCTTATAGGATGCTTCGAGCATGGAATAAGATGTAGACTCATGGGTACATTGGATGTACTGGACAGACCCTACTAGGATATTCAATTGCTTGTCTCAATGTGAATAATCCTTGTTTGCATGAAGTGGCACATGTCCTTTGACTTGAGATCACTTGTGTTTCTAAATGATGATTGTCATTGTTTTGAGGTAGTTCAATATCATTTGAAACATAATGATTATAGACTATCTTGGACAATGATCTTGAGTCAGGTTAGGGCACTTGTGATAGATAAGGGATTGCCGTCTCCTTGTTTAAGGAGTGTGATGTTCTAAAAGGGCCCCCTGGATGGGATGATTGAGAAAAGAGTATGGCCATACCCAGATGACTATGTTCATCTGATCTAATCATGCTCATCATATTGGAGCTACAGGCTTGACACGCTTGTCCAATAAGAACATCCAGTGGCAAAGGAAATATGTATGCCTTGTGAATTGGATTCACACTTGTGCTGTGTTTTGGGTGTAGTCGTGGAAGACTCTTTCCTTTATATCGGGAGACAGTGATGTGTTGCTAGATACCCCTCACTGATCGTGATAACGTAAGTTATCGTTACCGACGTTCAAAGGAAACCCTTAGGGTCGCACAATTTGATGATATGGCTTACTTAAGTCAGATCGTGTGGACTGAATTGTTTGATTTCAGTTTAAAGGGGTTTAAACTCTGATTGTAAGTGAGATCTGGTCTGATCATGTTTGATTGATTAGGGCTTGAGATCGGTAAGCTTCGATCGAGAGTATTGATGCTAGATCGGTGAGATCGGAAGCATCCAGAGATGAACGGTTAGATCTTGAACCATTTGGTTCAGAGGAATCTAGACCATGGCTTGGGCTGTTTTAATTTGGTATTTGAACCAAATTGGGTTGGGTCAATTAGATTGAACCGGTTCAAGGCAATGAACGCATGGTTCAATGCTAAGAAACGTTTTGGTCGGTTTTTGAAGAAGTGGGCGCATGGCTTCATGGCTTGCTATTTTTGGAAAGCCATAATGCGCCACCTCTTCTCAACGCCTCAACGCTTCATCCATTCCTCTTGACGCCCTTCTCTCGTGTGGAAATTTTTTCTTCACGACTTGGAGAGCTCTCGGCCAAGTGGAGAAAACATCTCATCCTCTTGAATCGATCAAAGACCCTTGAAGCACCTTGCTAGCACAAGGATCTCAAGGAGTAGGCGGCATCACCTTGTGTGCGCACCTTTTGGAGGAGTTTCATTCGAGTCTCTTCTTCCTTGACGCCATCCAAAACATGGCTTCGGTATGATTATCTTTCGATCTTCATGCTTCTTGAAAGTTGATCATATGAATGTATAGCATCTGATCTTCATGAAACCCTACTTCCGCTGCAAAAGAATGACATGCGCCACCTTTAGGGTTTCACCCCCTTGCGCTCCCCCTTGAAGGGGACCCAACAATTGGTATCAGAGCGGTTCTATGCATTGTTATTATGATTGCTTTGCTTTGTGATCCATGATCCATGCTTACGCATATCTCTAGATCTAGGGTTACATGCGAAAATTTCATTTGAGTTGTTGTACATGCAAACTTGATGTATATTTTCTTGGCGCATGTTGTTGGCGCATGCTTCATGTTTTTCTCAAAAACCTACTTGACATGCGCGACTCACTCTAGATCTAAGGCTCTACTTTAAACCCTTAGACGGGTTATTAGGGTTGAAATCATCCCCTAGGTTAGATCCAGACAGTCTGATCAGACCATCTGACAGCCTTGATGGGTTGACTAGATAGCACCTGTGCGCAAGCACTTGGTGGCTATAGGTCGACTGCAGACAGGCGTGTAGCGATGTCTGGTTGAGACGACCAGTGAACACACATGAGTTAGGCCCGGGGTCACGCCCGCTTGCCATACCTCATTGTGGTTGTTCAGCCCTAGCGCATGCATAGTTGACCATTGGGTCGACTCGAGTCAGTTAGGACTTGGTGCATGCGTGGGCAGTGGATCTGACTGGGTTGGATGAGTGGATCCCTAGTAATGGACCGTTGTAAGGTAGTAGGGCACATAAGGAAAATTAAAATTGATACCTATGGGGTTTTTCGAAATTTAATTTTCTTGAATGGATCACATGTTTGATTGTGGCATATGTTTGTTTATTTATTCTTATGTGGGCTGCCCATGTTAAATGTGTGCTGTGCTGGGGCCTGCGTGCCTGTATTTAAATGTAAATTAATTATTGTGATCTGCGCATCACATTGTAATTTATCAAATGTAATTGACCTGTGAGTCAATCTTGTCTAGATAGATTAATTTGTAAATTAATCAGACAAGAGCACTGAGCACACTTGGCAGAGGCGCATGCAGCAGTGGCTTAACCAGGTGGGAGGTCTAGGGTTCGACTCTGGGACAGGCGCATTTCCCTGGTAGGCGCACCTGAGCTGCAGATGGCGCTTGGGCCCTGGGTTGGGCCAGATGAGCAGCAAAAGTCCCATGAAGAAAAGCAAGTGAAGACTTAAGTGATATTAAGGTCTTACTTAGGCTATGGGCTTTTACCACATAAGAACCATGCTTTCTTTTTATTGATCATATAATTAGAATTGCATTAATTTATCTTCTGCTATCACCATAGGGTTTGTATGATAGATAAGAAGATAAAAGACCGTTAAAATCCAACGCTAAAATATCAAGCTCGTAAGCCTTCTGACGCGAAACCTCATTGTTCTGATTATCGTTGGAGCCGTGTTGTACCCACTTAGTGGGCACGTCCATCTATCTTCAGACGGTGTGGGATTACACCTGCGTGTTATAGAGTAGGGATTTATCCCTTCTCGTTGCTCAGCATAGCACGTGGTGGTCCAGGGAGTAGGTCGGGTCAGCTTGACCATGTAGACTACATATGTGGCGTATATGGTAGCACATGGAGGCAGCCATCTGTGGGGTCAGAGACTGTGTTGTACCAACTCAGTTGGCACAGTCTGCTGGATTGCCCAGATGAAGGGGAATCGCACGGGTTGGCGATTGGCTGGGACAGCCTACCAGAAATTAGTGCTTGTACTCTCTGTGCATCTTATCTCGCCTGAGCGGGACGCGGAGACCAAGTATGAAATCTGGATCCCATCTCACTAAAAGAGTTCTACTCTTTCGGGCTGTTTTGCTGGATTTTTCAGCCAGATAAAATAGTGAGAAAAAGAATCTTTCTTAAGTCCTGGAATGATTCTATACATTGATACTGACCTTGCTGTTCTTGCATTGTTGTAGATTCCTGCAGCAACGAACACCATGAGCTTCAATGTGCGATCCCTACTGGAAAGGGAGAAGTTTGCTGGGCCAAACTTCTCAGACTGGTTCGGACACCTTAAGATCGTTCTTAAGGCAGAGAGGAAACTGTATGTCCTCGAGACGGCAGTGCCGCCTCAACCCGCTGCGAACGCCGCAAGGGCGGTTCGTGATGCCTATGAAAAGCACGTCAATGATAGCATTGATGTCGCTTGCCTGATGCTAGCGTCTATGACGCCACCGCTGCAGCGTCAGCATGAGGATATGTCGGCTATAGAGATTATAGCGAACCTCAAGATGCTGTATGCTGCACAGGCGAGGACAGAACGCTATAATCTGACAAAGCTTTTCTTTCAGAGCAAACTGGCTGAAGGGAGCCCAGTGGGAGCTCACGTGCTCAAGATGATTGGGCACAAGGAGGCTCTGGAGAAACTGGGGCATACCATCAACCAGGAGCTTGCTGTAGATATTATTCTGCAGTCTCTCCCGCCTTCTTTCGATGCGTTCATTATTAAATTTAATATGAACAAAATCGATTGTACTCCGGCAGAGCTGCTGAATATGCTCTTGACTACTGAGGAAACTCTGAAGGGTAAGCCTTCAACCTCTGTCTTAATGGTTCCTTCCAGGAACAAGAAGAAGGGGAAGAAGGGCAAAGCCCCTGTCAAGAATTACAGCAAGGCTCTGAAGCAGAAGGTTAAGCGGTCCAAGGAATACAGGTGTTTCCACTGTGGCCAGCTAGGTCACTGGAAAAAGGACTGTAAAGCGCTCCAAGGAGATAAGAGGGGAAGCATCGCTTCTGGCTCAGGTATATTCGTGACTGAAGTCATGTTTTCATCTTCTTCTATATCATGGGTGTTGGACACTGCATGTGGAGTTCACATTTGTTCAAATGTACAGGAACTCAAGAGAAGAAGACAGGTGGGACAGCATGAGGTGGACCTACGCGTTGGAAACGGGGCACGGGTTGCTGCTGTTGCTGTAGGAGACTATTTCATCTCTTTACCATCTGGACTTGTATTGGAACTAAACAGTTGTTATTTTGTTCCCAGTATTACTAAAAATATTATCTCCATTCCTGCTCAGGTCAGGAAGGGATTTTCCTTTGAATGCAATATTTCAAAGTGTGTTTTATCTTATGATAATATTGTTTATGCAACTGGTTCAATTAACAATGGGTTATTCATGTTGGACATGGAATGTTCGATACAAAATATTGATAATAAGAAAGCCATGTATGCTGATGACAGCACCTTGCTATGGCATAGTCGTTTAGGCCATATAAACGAGAAACGCATTAAGCGGTTGCATGATCATGGACTGCTGGGATCATTCTCCTGCGAGGAGATTGATACATGCAAAGCTTGTTTAATGGGTAAAATGACGAAGTCACCTTTTTCCCACAAAGGTCAAAGGGCTTCAGGTTTACTTGACCTTATACACAGTGATGTGTGTGGGCCATTTAGTAAACATGCCAGAGGTGGCTATCAGTACTTCATTACCTTTACTGATGATTTCAGTAGATATGGGTATGTCTATCTAATGAGACATAAGAGTGAATCTTTTGACAAGTTCAAAGAGTTCAAGAATGAAGTGAAAGAACCCCTTTCAAGAGGGGGGCGAAACCCAGCATGGCGCATATTAAAATTTTAAGCAGCGGAAAGGGTTTCAAAGGATTAGTTTCATGAGATATGATCAACCATATAAAATCTGATTGCACGGAAGAGATAGAATCATACCATAGCCATTTCTAGATGGCGCCTTGGAAGCAAAGATCGAACTGGATCTTCTCCAGAGGTGACGCACACAGTTGATGTCGCCTACTCCTCTTTGGCGCTCCTTGTGCTAGCAAGGCCCAAAGGTGTCCTTGTCGAATGGTAAAAGGGAAGAGATGTTTTGCTTGGCGATTTCTTTTCCTCTTTTCGTCAACCTCTTCACAACACCAAGTTCTCTCGTCAAGAGCAAGAGGCAAGGCGACAAACACAAGAGAGAAAGGGGGGGCGTGAACGTGAGAGGTGGTCACGCAAGAGAAGTGCTATCTAAAAATAGCATGCCACTTCTCCACTTGCGATCATGGGTTTACCCCAATCGCCAACTCACTTCACCCTTGAACCATGCGCTCATCCATGAGCCGGTTCATCTTGAATTTGGTTCAATAGCCAAATAAACCAAGCGACATGGCCTAGATCAAATTAAAACCCTAAGGTTCCAGATCTAACCGTTGATCTCTTGATGCTCCTGATCTCACTGATCAAGCATCCATTCTCTCGATCAAAGCTTACCGATCTCAAGCCCTAATCAATCAAACATGATCAGACCGGATCTCACTCATAATCAGAGATTAAATCCCTTTAAACTGAACCCAACTAATTCAGTCCACACGATCTGACTTAAGTAAGCCATATCATCAATTGTGCGACCCTGAGGGTTTCCTTTAATTGTCGGTAACGATAACTTACGTCATCACGATCAGTGAGGGGTATCTAGCAACACATCACTGTCTCCCGATATAAAGAAAAGAGTCTTCCAAGACTACACCCAAAACACAGCACAAGTGTGAATCCAACTCACGAAGCATACATATTTCCTTTGCCACTGGATGTTCTTATTGGACAAGCGTGTCAAGCTTGTAACTCCAATATGATGAGCATGATTAGATCAGATGAACATAGTCACCTGGGTATGGCCATACACTTTCTCAATCATCTCATCCAGGGGGCCCCTTTAGAACATCACACTCCTTAAAAAGGAGACGGCAATCCTATGTCTATCACTAGTGCCCTAACATGACTCAAGCTCACCATCCAAGATAGTCTATAATCATTATGTTTCAAATGATATCGAACTATCTCAAAACAATGACAATCATCATTTAGAAAACACAAGTGATCTCAAGTCAGAGGAAATGTGCCACTTGTCATATACAAGGATTATTCACATTGCGACAAACAATTGAATATCCTAGTAGGGTCTGTCCAGTACATCCAATGTACCCATGAGTCTACATCTTATTCCATGCTCGAAGCATCCTATAAGATCAGAACACATATTAGTCTCAATCATATCAAGGCTGTCTCATGTTCACCAAGATATATCGACTAAGGACACAACAGCATGTCAGCCCAGCTGAACAGCTTTGAGACATTATCCAAGAAGAACATATATTGCAGCAGACAATGTAGCAAACTGAATAATAACCATGCCTTTATAAACAGAAGAGTTTATTACATGATACTGATACAATCCCAAGGCCTCAAACATTAGGCTAAGGGCATACCCCAACAATCTCCCACTTGCACTTAATCTAATGGTTGAGAAATCTCAAACCCATATTATTACAGTGCTTCTCATGCTTCTGCTGCGCCAGAGGCTTGGTAAGCGGGTCTGCCAGATTGTCATCTGTATGAACCTTGCAGACTTTGATCTCGCCACGATCTATGATCTCCCTGATCAAATGAAACCGTCTCTGTATGTGCTTGGACTTCTGGTGCGACCGTGGTTCCTTTGCTTGTGCGATTGCTCCAGTGTTATCACAGAAGATAACCAAAGGATCTGCACTCGAAGGAACAACACCAAGTTCTCTCACGAACTTACGAATCCACACTGCCTCCTTGGATGCTTCCGAGGCTGCAACATACTCGGCTTCTGTTGTGGAATCAGTAACAGTTGACTGTTTGAAACTTTTCCACACCACTGCTCCTCCATTCAAGCTAAAAACATAGCCTGATTGCGATCGGAAATCATCCTGGTCAGACTGGAACGAAGCGTCAGTATACCCTTCAATACTGAGTTCTTCCTGACCACCATAAATCAAGAACATATCTTTGGTCCTCCGCAGATATTTTAAGATGTTCTTGACTGCAATCCAGTGCGCCAAGCCTGGATTACTTTGGAAACGACTGGTCACGCTTAACCCGTAAGCGACGTCTGGGCGAGTACACAACATCGCATACATAATGGATCCAATAGCCGAAGCATAAGGCGTATTGTCCATTTCATCTTTCTCAGTCTGTGTTTGTGGACACTGACTCTTCGAAAGACTCAGACCATGTCTGACTGGAAGATATCCTCGTTTAGAATTCTCTAAATGAAATCTCTCCAGGACTTTTTCGATGTAAGTACTCTGGCACAGCCCGAGAAGCCTCTTAGATCTATCCCTGTAGATCTTCACACCTAATACATAGGCTGCTTCTCCTAGATCTTTCATCTGGAAACATTTCTTTAACCATGCTTTAACAGCATGCATTTCAGGAATGTCATTTCCAATGATCAAGATGTCATCGACGTAGAGGACTAGGAAAGTAATTACGCTCCCACTAAACCTCTTATACACACACGGGTCATCCTCGTTCTTGATGAAACCAAATTCAGTGACTGATTCATCAAAACGAATATTCCAGCTTCTTGATGCTTGCTTAAGTCCATAAATGGACTTCTTTAACTTGCATATTTTATGATGATCTGATGGATTAGTGAAACCCTCAGGTTGTGTCATATACACATCCTCATCCAGATTTCCATTAAGGAAAGCTGTTTTCACATCCATCTGCCAGATCTCATAATCGTAATATGTAGCTATCGCGAAAAGAATCCGAATAGACTTAAACATAGCTACAGGTGAGAAAGTTTCATCATAATCTATCCCGTAGATTTGTTTGAAACCTTTCGCAACTAGCCTGCCTTTATAGGTAACCACGTTACCATCCATGTCAATCTTCTTCTTGAAGATCCATTTGCAGCCTATAGGGATAACTCCCGGAGGCGGATCAACCAAATCCCAAACTTGGTTATCTGACATGGAGTCCATCTCGGCGCGCATAGCTTCAAGCCATCTTGCTGACTCCGGTCCACTGAGCGCATCCGCATAAGTGAGGGGTTCATCATGATCAATGATGTAGACTCCGTCATAACGCTCAGGTTGTTGACGAATCCTTCCCGATCTTCGCGGTTCCCGTGATATCTGAGCCTCAGGCTGTTCAATAACCTGATCTACCGGCTCAGGCTCATCCAATTGTGCTTGACTACTTTGTCCTTCCTCTGGATTCTCATCCAGCTTTATTTCTCTCCCACTGGCCTCTTGCAGAAGAAACTCCTTCTCAAGAAATATGGCCGTCCGAGCAACAAATACCTTGTTCTCTTTGGGATCGTAGAAATAATAACCCTTAGTCTCCTTAGGGTAACCGACAAAGTTACATTTGTCAGATCTGCTCTCTAGTTTCCCAGAGGCGAGCTTTTTGACATAAGCCTCGCAGTCCCAGATCCTGATAAATGTCAAGCTCGGCTGTTTCCCATACCATAACTCATATGGAGTTTTTGAAACTGCCTTGGATGGCACTCGGTTTAGTACCTTTGCAGCTGTTTCCAGTGCAAAACCCCAAAAGGAGTAAGGAAGAGTAGCCTGACTCATCATAGAACGAACCATATCAAGTAACGTTCTATTTCTCCTCTCGGACACACCATTCCATTGCGGTGTTCCTGGCGGAGTGAGCTGTGAGATAATCCCACACTCCTTCAGATAGTCAGTAAACGTATGACTCAAGTATTCTCCACCTCGATCTGAGCGAAGTGCCTTGATATTACGGCCTAGCTGATTTTGTACTTCATTCTTGAACTCTTTGAACTTGTCAAAAGATTCACTTTTATGTCTCATTAAATAGACATACCCATATCTACTGAAATCATCAGTAAAGGTAATGAAGTACTGATAGCCACCTCTGGCATGTTTACTAAATGGCCCACACACATCACTGTGTATAAGGTCAAGTAAACCTGAAGCCCTTTGACCTTTGTGAGAAAAAGGTGACTTCGTCATTTTACCCATCAAACAAGCTTTGCATGTATCAATCTCCTTATAGGAGAATGATCCCAGCAGTCCATGATCATGCAACCGCTTAATGCGTTTCTCGTTAATATGGCCTAAACGACTATGCCATAGCAAGGTGCTGTCATCAGCATACTTGGCTTTCTTAATATCAACATTTTGTATGGAACGCTCCATGTCCAACATGAATAATCCATTGCTAATTGAACCAGTTGCATAAACAATATTATCATAAGATAAAAGACACTTTGAAATATTGCATTCAAAGGAAAAACCCTTCCTAACAAGAGCAGGAATGGAGATAATATTTTTAGTAATACTGGGAACAAAATAACAATTGTCTAGTTCCAATACAAGTCCAGATGGTAAAGAAATGAAATAGTCTCCTACAGCAACAGCAGCAACCCGTGCCCCGTTTCCAACTCGTAGGTCCACCTCATGCTGTCCCACCTGTCTTCTTCTCTTGAGTTCCTGTACATTTGAACAAATGTGAACTCCACATGCAGTGTCCAACACCCATGATATAGAAGAAGAAAACATGACCTCAGTCACGAATATACCTGAGCCAGAAGCGATGCTTCCCCTCTTATCTCCTTGGAGCGCTTTACAGTCCTTTTTCCAATGACCCAGCTGGCCACAGTGGAAACACCTGTATTCCTTGGACCGCTTCACCTTTTGCTTTAGAGCCTTGCTGTAGCTCTTGACAGGGGTCTTGCCCTTCTTCCCCTTCTTCTTGTTCCTGGAAGGAACCATTAAGACAGAGGTCGAAGGCTTTCCCTTCAGAGTCTCCTCAGTAGTGAGGAGCATATTCAGCAGCTCTGCCGGAGTACAATCGATTTTGTTCATATTAAAATTAATAATGAACGCGTCGAATGAAGGCGGGAGAGACTGCAGAATAATATCCACAGCAAGCTCCTGGTTGATGGTATGCCCCAGTTTCTCTAGAGCCTCCTTGTGCCCAATCATCTTCAGCACGTGAGCTCCTACTGGGCTCCCTTCAGCCAGTTTGCTCTGAAAGAAGAGCTTTGTCAAATTGTAGCGCTCAGTCCTTGCCTGTGCAGCATACAGCATCTTGAGGTTCGCTATCATGTCTATAGCCGACATATCCTCATGCTGACGCTGCAGCGGTGGCGTCATAGACGCTAACATCAGGCAAGCGACATCAATGCTATCATTGACGTGCTTTTCATAGGCTTCCCGAACCGCCCTTGCGGCGTTCGGAGCGGGCTGAGGCGGTATCGCCGTCTCGAGGACATACAGTTTCCTCTCTGCCTTAAGAACAATCTTAAGGTGTCCAAACCAGTCAGAGAAGTTCGGCCCAGCAAACTTCTCCCTTTCCAGTAGGGATCGCACATTGAAGTTCATGGTGTTCGTTGCTGCAGGTATCTACAACAATGCAAGAACAGCAAGGTCAGTATCAATGTTAAGAATCAATCAGGACTTAAGAAAGATTCTTTTTCTCACTATTTTATCTGACTGAAAAATCCATTAAACAGTCCGAAAGAGTAGAACTCTTCTAGTGAGATGGGATCCGGATTTCATACTTGGTCTCCGCGTCCCGCTCAGGCGAGATAAGATGCACAGAGAGTACAAGCACTAATCTCCGGTAGGCAGTCCCTGCCGATCGCCAACCCGTGCGATTCCCCTTCATCTGGGCAATCCAGCAGACTGTGCCAACTGAGTTGGTACAACACAGTCTCTGATTCCACAGATGGCTGCCTCCATGCGCTACCATATGCGCCACATATGTAGCCTATATGGTCAAGCTGACCCGACCTACTTCCTGGACCACCACGTGCTATGCTGAGCAACGAGAAGGGATAAATCCCTACCCTGTAACACGCAGGTGTAATCCCACACCGTCTGAAGATAGATGGACGTGCCCACTGAGTGGGTACAACACGGCTCCAACGATAATCAGAACAGTGAGGTTTCGCGTCAGAAGGCTTACGAGCTTGATATTTTAGCGTTGGATTTTAACGGTCTTTTATCTTCTTCACTATCATGCAATTCCTATGGTGATAGCAGAAGATAAAGTAATCATGCAATTCTAATATTTAAATAATAAAATAAAAGATAGCATGAATCTTATGTGGTAAAAGCCCATAGCCCTAAGTAAGACCTTAATTTAACTTAAGTCTTGACTTGCTTTTGCTTCATGGGGCTTTTGCTGCTCATCTGGCCCAAACCAGGGCCCAAGCGCCATCTGCAGATCTGGTGCGCTCACCAGGGAAAATGCGCCAGGTCCTAGGGTCGAACCCTAGACCTCCCACCTGGTCAAGCCACTGCTGCATGCGCCTCTACCAAGTGTGCTCTGTGCTCTTGTCTAATTAAATTACAAATTTAACTATCTAGACAAGATTGACACGCAGGTCAATTTCACATTATAAATTAATTAAACTGTGATTCACAGATCACATAAATAAAAATTAATTTACAACAATAATTTCCAGGCACGCAGGCCCCAGCACAGCACACAGTTAACTTGGGCAGCCCACATAAGAATAAATAAACATACAGATGCATCAATCATCATGTGATCCAATCATGAAAAATTAAATTTTAAAAACCCCTTGGGATCATTTTTAATTTTCCTTATTTGCCCTACTACCTTACAATGGTCCATTACTAGGGATCCACTCATCAGACCTGGTCAGATCCACTGCCCTTTCATGCACCAAGTCCTAACTGACTTGAGTCGACCAATAGGCCAACTATGCATGCGCCAAGGGCTGAACGACCACACTGAGGTCTGGCAAGCGGGTGTGACCCCGGGCCTAACTCATGTGCGTTCATAGGTTGTCTCAATCAGACATCGCTACACGCCTGTCTGCAGTCGACCTATAGCCACCTCAAGCTTGCGCCAAGGTGCTATCTGGTCGACCCATCAAGGCTGTCAGATAGTCTGATCAGACTGGTTGGATCTTGACTAGACTGAGATTTCAACCCTAATAACCCATCTAAGGGTTTACAGTAGGCGCTTTAGATCTAAGGTGATTCGCGCATGTGATATAGGTTTTAAGAAAACATACAAAAACATGCGCCAATAACAACATGCGCCATGGTGAAAATAACATCTATAGCATAAGTATTCGCATGTGACCTCTAGATCTTTTTTCTTGCGCAAACATGGATCAAATGACATAACATGGCAATCATAAGCAAGCATGAAACATCGGCTCTGATACCAATTGAAAGAACCCCTTTCAAGAGGGGGGCGAAACCCAGCATGGCGCATATTAAAATTTTAAGCAGCGGAAAGGGTTTCAAAGGATTAGTTTCATGAGATATGATCAACCATATAAAATCCGATTGCACGGAAGAGATAGAATCATACCATAGCCATTTCTAGATGGCGCCTTGGAAGCAAAGATCGAACTGGATCTTCTCCAGAGGTGACGCACACAGTTGATGTCGCCTACTCCTCTTTGGCGCTCCTTGTGCTAGCAAGGCCCAAAGGTGTCCTTGTCGAATGGTAAAAGGGAAGAGATGTTTTGCTTGGCGATTTCTTTTCCTCTTTTCGTCAACCTCTTCACAACACCAAGTTCTCTCGTCAAGAGCAAGAGGCAAGGCGACGAACACAAGAGAGAAAGGGGGGGCGTGAACATGAGAGGTGGTCACGCAAGAGAAGTGCTATCTAAAAATAGCATGCCACTTCTCCACTTGCGATCATGGGTTTACCCCAATCGCCAACTCACTTCACCCTTGAACCATGCGCTCATCCATGAGCCGGTTCATCTTGAATTTGGTTCAATAGCCAAATAAACCAAGCGACATGGCCTAGATCAAATTAAAACCCTAAGGTTCCAGATCTAACCGTTGATCTCTTGATGCTCCTGATCTCACTGATCAAGCATCCATTCTCTCGATCAAAGCTTACCGATCTCAAGCCCTAATCAATCAAACATGATCAGACCGGATCTCACTCATAATCAGAGATTAAATCCCTTTAAACTGAACCCAACTAATTTAGTCCACACGATCTGACTTAAGTAAGCCATATCATCAATTGTGCGACCCTGAGGGTTTCCTTTAATTGTCGGTAACGATAACTTACGTCATCACGATCAGTGAGGGGTATCTAGCAACACATCACTGTCTCCCGATATAAAGAAAAGAGTCTTCCAAGACTACACCCAAAACACAGCACAAGTGTGAATCCAACTCACGAAGCATACATATTTCCTTTGCCACTGGATGTTCTTATTGGACAAGCGTGTCAAGCTTGTAACTCCAATATGATGAGCATGATTAGATCAGATGAACATAGTCACCTGGGTATGGCCATACACTTTCTCAATCATCTCATCCAGGGGGCCCCTTTAGAACATCACACTCCTTAAACAAGGAGACGGCAATCCTATGTCTATCACTAGTGCCCTAACATGACTCAAGCTCACCATCCAAGATAGTCTATAATCATTATGTTTCAAATGATATCGAACTATCTCAAAACAATGACAATCATCATTTAGAAAACACAAGTGATCTCAAGTCAGAGGAAATGTGCCACTTGTCATATACAAGGATTATTCACATTGCGACAAACAATTGAATATCCTAGTAGGGTCTGTCCAGTACATCCAATGTACCCATGAGTCTACATCTTATTCCATGCTCGAAGCATCCTATAAGATCAGAACACATATTAGTCTCAATCATATCAAGGCTGTCTCATGTTCACCAAGATATATCGACTAAGGACACAACAGCATGTCAGCCCAGCTGAACAGCTTTGAGACATTATCCAAGAAGAACATATATTGCAGCAGACAATGTAGCAAACTGAATAATAACCATGCCTTTATAAACAGAAGAGTTTATTACATGATACTGATACAATCCCAAGGCCTCAAACATTAGGCTAAGGGCATACCCCAACATGAAGTACAAAAACAGCTAGGCCGAAATGTCAAGGCACTTCGTTCTGATCGAGGTGGAGAATACCTAAGTCATGCGTTTACTGACTATCTGAAGGAGTGTGGGATTATCTCACAGCTCACTCCGCCAGGAACACCGCAATGGAATGGTGTGTCCGAGAGGAGAAATAGAACGCTACTTGATATGGTTCGTTCTATGATGAGTCAGGCTACTCTTCCTTACTCCTTTTGGGGTTTTGCACTGGAAACAGCTGCAAAGGTACTAAACCGAGTGCCATCCAAGGCCGTTTCTAAGACTCCATACGAGTTATGGTATGGAAAACAGCCGAGCTTGACATTTATCAGGATCTGGGGTTGCGAGGCTTATGTCAAAAAGCTCGCCTCTGGGAAACTAGAGAGCAGATCTGAGAAATGCATCTTTGTCGGTTACCCTAAGGAAACTAAGGGTTATTATTTCTACGATCCCAAAGATAACAAGGTTTTTGTTGCTCGGACGGCCATATTTCTTGAGAAGGAGTTTCTTCTGCAAGAGGCCAGTGGGAGAGAAATAAAGCTGGATGAGAATCCAGAGGAAGGACAAAGTAGTCAAGCACAGTTGGATGAGCCTGAGCCGGTAGAACAGGTTACTGAACAACCTGAGGCTCAGATATCACGGGAATCGCGAAGATCGGGAAGGATCCGTCGACAGCCTGAGCGCTATGACGGAGTCTACATCATTGATAATGATGAACCCATTACTTATGCGGATGCGGTCAGTGGACCGGAGTCAGCTAGATGGCTTGAAGCTATGCGAGCCGAGATGGACTCCATGTCAGATAACCAAGTCTGGGATTTGGTTGATCCGCCTCCGGGAGTAATCCCTATAGGCTGTAAATGGATCTTCAAGAAGAAGATTGACATGGATGGTAACGTGGTTACCTATAAAGGCAGGCTAGTTGCGAAAGGTTTCAAACAAATCTACGGGATAGATTATGATGAAACTTTCTCACCTGTAGTCATGTTTAAGTCTATTCGGATTCTTTTCGCGATAGCAGCATATTACGATTATGAGATCTGGCAGATGGATGTGAAAACAGCTTTCCTTAATGGAAATCTGGATGAGGATGTGTATATGACACAACCTGAAGGTTTCACTAATCCATCAGATCGTCATAAGATATGCAAGTTAAAGAAGTCCATTTATGGACTGAAACAAGCATCTAGAAGCTGGAATATTCGTTTTGATGAATCAATCTCTGAATTTGGTTTCATCAAGAACGAAGATGACCCGTGTGTATATAAGAGGTTTAGTGGGAGCGTAATTACCTTCCTAGTCCTCTACGTCGATGACATCTTGATCATTGGAAATGACATTCCTGAAATGCATGCGGTTAAGGCCTGGTTAAGGAAATGTTTCCAGATGAAAGATCTTGGAGAAGCAGCCTATGTGTTAGGTGTGAAGATCTACAGGGATAGATCTAAGAGGCTTCTCGGGTTGTGCCAGAGTACTTACATCGATAAAGTCCTGGAGAGATTCCATTTAGAGAATTCTAAAAGAGGATATCTTCCAGTCAGACATGGTCTGAATCTTTCGAAGAGTCAGTGTCCACAAACACAGACTGAGAAAGATGAAATGGACAATACGCCTTATGCTTTGGCTATTGGATCCATTATGTATGCGATGTTGTGCACTCGCCCAGACGTCGCTTACGGGTTAAGCGTGACCAGTCGGTTCCAAAGTAATCCAGGTTTGGCGCACTGGATTGCAGTCAAGAACATCTTAAAATATCTGCGGAGGACCAAAGATATGTTCTTGATATATGGTGGTCAAGAAGAACTCAGTATTGAAGGATATACTGACGCTTCGTTCCAGTCGGACCAGGATGATTTTCGATCGCAATCAGGCTATGTTTTTAGCTTGAATGGTGGAGCAGTGGTGTGGAAAAGTTTCAAACAGTCAACTGTTGCTGATTCCACAACAGAAGCCGAGTATGTTGCAGCCTCGGAAGCATCCAAGGAGGCAGTGTGGATTCGTAAGTTCGTGAGAGAACTTGGTGTTGTTCCTTCGAGTGTCGATCCTTTGGTTATCTTCTGTGATAAGACTGGAGCAATCGCACAAGCAAAGGAACCACGATCGCACCAGAAGTCCAAGCACATACAGAGACGGTTTCATTTGATCAGGGAGATCATAGATCGTGGCGAGATCAAAATATGCAAGGTTCATACAGATGACAATCTGGCTGACCCGCTTACCAAGCCTCTGGCGCAGCAGAAGCATGAGAAGCACTGTAATAATATGGGTTTGAGATTTCTCAACCATTAGATTAAGTGCAAGTGGGAGATTGTTGGGGTATGCCCTTAAGGCTAATGTTTGAGGCCTTGGGATTATAACAGTATCATGTAGTAAACTCTTGTGTTTATAAAGGCATGGTTATTATTCAGGTTGTTACCTTGTCTGCTGTAATAAGTGTACTACTGAATAATGTCTCAAAGCTGTTCAGCTAGGCTGACACGCTATAAAGTCCTTAGTCGAGATATCTTGGTGAACTAGAGACAGCCTTGATATGCTTGAGACTAATATGTGTTCTAATCTTATAGGATGCTTCGAGCATGGAATAAGATGTAGACTCATGGGTACATTGGATGTACTGGACAGACCCTACTAGGATATTCAATTGCTTGTCTCAATGTGAATAATCCTTGTTTGCATGAAGTGGCACATGTCCTTTGACTTGAGATCACTTGTGTTTCTAAATGATGATTGTCATTGTTTTGAGGTAGTTCAATATCATTTGAAACATAATGATTATAGACTATCTTGGACAATGATCTTGAGTCAGGTTAGGGCACTTGTGATAGATAAGGGATTGCCGTCTCCTTGTTTAAGGAGTGTGATGTTCTAAAGGGGCCCCCTGGATGGGATGATTGAGAAAAGAGTATGGCCATACCCAGATGACTATGTTCATCTGATCTAATCATGCTCATCATATTGGAGCTACAGGCTTGACACGCTTGTCCAATAAGAACATCCAGTGGCAAAGGAAATATGTATGCCTTGTGAATTGGATTCACACTTGTGCTGTGTTTTGGGTGTAGTCGTGGAAGACTCTTTCCTTTATATCGGGAGACAGTGATGTGTTGCTAGATACCCCTCACTGATCGTGATAACGTAAGTTATCGTTACCGACGTTCAAAGGAAACCCTTAGGGTCGCACAATTTGATGATATGGCTTACTTAAGTCAGATCGTGTGGACTGAATTGTTTGATTTCAGTTTAAAGGGGTTTAAACTCTGATTGTAAGTGAGATCTGGTCTGATCATGTTTGATTGATTAGGGCTTGAGATCGGTAAGCTTCGATCGAGAGTATTGATGCTAGATCGGTGAGATCGGAAGCATCCAGAGATGAACGGTTAGATCTTGAACCATTTGGTTCAGAGGAATCTAGACCATGGCTTGGGCTGTTTTAATTTGGTATTTGAACCAAATTGGGTTGGGTCAATTAGATTGAACCGGTTCAAGGCAATGAACGCATGGTTCAATGCTAAGAAACGTTTTGGTCGGTTTTTGAAGAAGTGGGCGCATGGCTTCATGGCTTGCTATTTTTGGAAAGCCATAATGCGCCACCTCTTCTCAACGCCTCAACGCTTCATCCATTCCTCTTGACGCCCTTCTCTCGTGTGGAAATTTTTTCTTCACGACTTGGAGAGCTCTCGGCCAAGTGGAGAAAACATCTCATCCTCTTGAATCGATCAAAGACCCTTGAAGCACCTTGCTAGCACAAGGATCTCAAGGAGTAGGCGGCATCACCTTGTGTGCGCACCTTTTGGAGGAGTTTCATTCGAGTCTCTTCTTCCTTGACGCCATCCAAAACATGGCTTCGGTATGATTATCTTTCGATCTTCATGCTTCTTGAAAGTTGATCATATGAATGTATAGCATCTGATCTTCATGAAACCCTACTTCCGCTGCAAAAGAATGACATGCGCCACCTTTAGGGTTTCACCCCCTTGCGCTCCCCCTTGAAGGGGACCCAACAGGAAGATCCATTAAAGCTCTTAGATCAGATCGAGGTGGAGAATACCTGAGTGGTGAGTTCTTTGACTATCTGAGAGAGTGTGGGATCATATCCCAACTCACTCCTCCTGGAACACCTCAATGGAATGGTGTGTCTGAGAGGAGAAATCAAACTTTATTGGATATGGTTCAATCCATGATGAGTCATGCAACTCTACCTTCATCATTCTGGGGGCATGCACTAGAAACAGCTTATCTGATACTGAACAATGTTCCATCTAAGAGTGTCTCCAAAATACCATACGAGGTGTGGAGTGGGAGACTCCCTAATCTCACGTTTATCAGGATCTGGGGATGTGAGGCTTATGTCAAACGTCAGGATTCTAGCAAGCTAGAACCTAGATCTGATAAGTGTGTGTTTGTGGGGTATCCTAAGGAAACTAAAGGATACTACTTCTATGTCCCAACCGAGAACAAAGTTTTTGTTGCTCGGGGTGCTGTCTTTCTAGAGAAAGAATTTCTTATGAAAGAAGTTAGTGGGAGGAAGTTTGACTTGGATGAGGTCCAAGTGCAAGCACAAGACAAAGAGATGGAATCTGAGCCACCTGCACCGGTTGCTAGGCAACCTGAGTCTCAGACACAGGTTCCGCGTAGGTCTGGGAGAATTCGTCGTGCACCTGAAAGGTATGGGTCGCTACCGACCCAACACGATGGGATCTTCATCATTGAGGATGAACCTAGAACCTATGATGAGGCGGTCAGTGGACTGGACTCCGAGAAATGGCTTGACGCCATGCGATCCGAGATGGATTCCATGTCGGCTAACCAAGTCTGGGATTTGGTTGAGCTGCCTGATGGGGTAAAACCCATAGGGTGTAAATGGGTCTTCAAGAGGAAGACAGACATGGATGGCAATATAGTTACCTATAAGGGTAGACTAGTGGCTAAAGGATTTAAACAAGTCCACGGGGTGGACTATGATGAAACCTTCTCGCCAATTGCCATGATTAAATCCATTCGGATTCTGCTTGCTATAGCTGCATATCATGACTATGAGATATGGCAGATGGATGTGAAGACAGCGTTCCTTAACGGGAAGCTGACTGAGGATGTGTATATGTCACAACCTGATGGCTTCATCCATCTTGCAGAGGCTAATAAGGTCTGCAGGCTAAAGAGGTCCATTTATGGATTAAAGCAAGCATCTTGAAGTTGGAATCTTCAATTTGATGAGGCTGTGAGAGATTATGGCTTTATCAAAAGCGAAGATGACGCCTGTGTATACAGAAAATTCAGTGGGAGCTTGGTGATTTTTCTGGTCTTGTATGTTGATGACATACTGCTCATCGGAAACGACATCCCTAGTCTTCAAGCTGTGAAGACATGGTTGGGGAAGTGTTTCGAGATGAAAGACTTAGGGGAGGCCGCCTATATTCTAGGCGTGAGGATCTACCGGGATAGATCCAAGAGGCTTCTAGCCCTTAGTCAAAGTACTTACATTGATAAGGTACTGGAGAGGTTCTACATGGAGCAATCCAAGAAAGGATACCTTCTAGTGAGACATGGCCTTACTCTCTCAAAGAGCCAGTGTCCTACAACACAGGCTGAGAGGGATGACATGAGTCGAATTCCTTATGCTTCGGCAGTAGGATCGATCATGTATGCAATGTTATGTACTAGACCAGATGTAGCATATGCTGTAAGCATAACCAGCCGATACCAATCCAATCCAGGTCTATAGCACTGGGTGGCTGTAAAGAACATCCTAAAGTATCTGAGAAGAACTAAGGATTTGTTCTTGGTCTATGGGGGACAGGAAGAGCTCAGTATGCAGGGCTATACTAACGCATCGTTCCAGTCTGACCCTGACGACTTTAGATCGCAGGCTGGCTATGTGTTCAAGATAAATGGAGGCGCTGTATGTTGGAAGTGTTGGGGTATGCCCTTAAGGCTAATGTTTGAGGCCTTGGGATTGTATAAGTATCATGTAATAAACTCTTATGTTTATAAAAGGCATGGTTGTTATTCAGGTTGTTACCTTATCTGCTGTAATAAGTGTACTTCTGAATAATGTCTCAAAGCTGTTCAGCTAGGCTAACAGGCTATATGTCCTTAGTCGAGATATCTTGGTGAACATGAGACAGCCTTGATATGATTGAGACTAATATAAGTGCTAATCTTATAGGATGCTTCGAGCATGGAATAAGATGTAGACTCATGGGTACATTGGATGTACTGGACAGACCCTACTGGGATATTCCATTGCTTGTCACAATGTGAATGATCCTTGTAAGCAGCAAGTGGCACATGTCCTCTGACTTGAGATCACTTGTGTTTCTAAATGATGATTGTCATTGTCTTGAGGTAGTTCAATATCATTTGAAATATAATGATTATAGACTATCTTGGATGGTGAGCTTGAATCAGGTTAGGGCACTAGTGATAGACATAGGATTGCCGTCTCCTTGTTTAAGGAGTGTGGTGTTCTAAGGGCCCCCCTATATGAGATGATTGAGATAGTGTATGGCCATACCCAGATGACTATGTGCATCTGATCTAATCATGCTCATCGTATTGGAGTTACAAGCTTGACCCGCTTGTCCAATAAGAACATCCAGTGGCAAAGGACACATGTATGCCTTGTGAATTGAGTCACACTTGTGCTATGGTTTGGGAGTAGTCTTGGAAGACTCTTTCCTTTATATCGGGAGACAGTGATGTGTTGCTAGATACCCCTCACTGATCGTGATAACGTAAGTTATCGTTACCGACATTTAGAGGAAACCCTCAGGGTCGCACAATTTGGTGATATGGCTTACTTGAGTCAGATCGTATGGACTGGATTCTTTGAGTTCAGATTAAAGGGATTTAATCTCTGATTGTAAGTGAGATCTGGCCTGATCATGTTTGATTGATTAGGACTTGAGATCGGTAAGCTTCGATCGAGAGAGGTGATGCTAGATCGGAGAGATCAAGGGTATCAGATGATGAATGGTTAGATCATGAGCCTTGGGGGTTCAATTTGGTCTAGACCAAGTGGCTAGAGCTATTTCGGTTTGGTTTTTTGAACCAAAGCCGATTTGACATCTTGGCTTGAACCGGTTCACAATGGTGAACGCATGGTTCAATCCTAAAATGCGTTTGGGTTGAGTTGAGCGCATGGACTTGATGAGCTTCCATTTATGGAAAGTCATCAAGGGCCGGTTTCACTCACTTCAATGCCAAAAACGCATATGCGTTTGCTCTCTTCTCTTCAACGCATTCGACTTTGGTTGGGTGGTGATCGACGAAGAGAAGGAGAGGTTGAGCAAGAGGAGCTCTCGGCCAAGAGGTTCATCATCCCCTTCCATTCGACACTTGAAGGCTTGGGTGTCTTGCTAGCACAAGAGACCGCAAGGAGTAAGCATCTTCACCTTGTGTGTGAACTTGTGGAGGAGATCTACTTTGTTCTCTTTATCCAAGCCGACTTCCAAACATATGGCGTTGGTATGATTTTTATCTCAATCTATTCAATCGATTATAGTTGAACATATGGCATGCAAATGATCTTGAACCCTTGCTTCCGCTTGCATATTTTACATTAGCGCCATGCTTAGGGTTTTGCCCCCTTATGATTAGGGGTTCCTTCAATTGGTATCAGAGCTAGGCTCTATGCATGCTATTATGTTTGCTGATGTGATCCTCATGTTGCGCTTACTTTTACTTGAGGCATGCTTTGCTTACATGAAGTTGCGCTTGTATCATGCTTTGCTTACATGAAGTTGCGCTTGTATCATGCTTTGCTTATATGAAGTATGCGCTCCCCCTTGAAGGGGACCCCCTAAAGTTTGCGCTCCCCCTTGAAGGGGACCCCCTTAGATCTAAGGGTTATATGCAAGCATGTTGTTTGTTTGTATGATTGCGCATGTTCTAAGGTTTTTCTAAAACTTACATCTTGCGCGCTTAATTAGATCTAAGGTGCCACTACATTAAACCCTTAGATGGGTTGATGGGGTTGAAGTCACCACTAGGTTAGATCCAAGTCTGATCAGACCATCTGACAGCTCAGATGGGTTAACCTGATAGCACCTATGCGCAAGCACAAGGTGGCTATAGGTTGACTGCATCTAGGGCGTGTAGCGAGGTCTGGTTGAGACACTACTGAACACACTTGAGTTAGGCCCGGGGTCACACCCGCTTGCCAAAACTAATGGGGGTAGTTCAGCCCTTGGCGCATGCATGGTTGACCATTAGGTCAACTCGGGTCAGTTAGGACTCGGTGCATGCAAGGGCAAAGGATCTAACTAGATGGATGAGTGGATCCCCATCAATGGACCATTGTAAGGTTGTAGGGCTCATAAGGAAATTAAAATTGATGCCATGGGGTTTTCAAAACTTTTAATTTCAAGATGATTGGATCACATGTTGATTGAACCATATGCTTGTTTATTTAGTCTTATGTGGGTTGCCCAATTGTGTGCTGTGCTGGGGCCTGCGTGCCTGGACTTAAAAATTGTAAATTAATTTGTGATCTGCGAATCACATTGTACTTAATTTATAATATGTTGTTGACCTGCGAGTCAACCTTGTCTAGATAGATCAAATGTACTTTGATTAGACAAGAACAAAGGCACACATCCAAGAGGGGCATTCACCTGGTGGTGCACCTGAGGTGCTCTTGGCGCTAGGGCACTGGATTGGACCAGATGAGATGCAATGAAGCTCAAGTGAAGACTTAAGTAATATTAAGGTCTTACTAGGGTTCATGGGCTTTTACCACATAAGATCATGCTTTCTACTTATTGCTAATAATTAGAATTGCATATTTATGTTTATCTTCTGCTATAGCCATAGGACATGCCTGATAGTAAGAAGATAAAAGACCGTTAAAATCCAACGCTAACATATCAAGCTCGTAAGCCTTCTGACGCGAAACCTCACCTTTCTGACTATCGTTGGAGCCGTGTTGAACCCACTCAGTGGGCACGTCCATCTATCTTCAGACGGTGCTGGATTTCACCTGCGTGTTACAGAGTTGGGATTTATCCCCTCTCGTTGCTCAGCATAGCACGTGGTGGTCCAGGGAGTAGGTCAGGTCAGCTTGACCATGTAGACTACATATGTGGCGCATATGGTAGCACATGGAGGCAGCCATCTCTGGGATCAGAGACTGTGTTGTACCAACTCAGTTTGCACAGTCTGCTGGATTGCCAAGATGAAGGGGAATCGCACGGGTTGGCGATTGGCTGGGACAGCCTACCAGAAATTAGTGCTTGTCATCTCTGTGCATCTTATCTCGCTTGAGCGGGACGCGGAGACTAAGTATGAAA